>OX420947.1:8752500-10002500 GCA_949091785.1 Polymixis lichenea | reverse complement strand
TGATACGGAATTGTAAGCTCCCGTTACTTCGACCGAAACGACAGACTTCGTGCTTAGGAGTAGGCCTCCTGGGTTTCTGATTACCTGTAAGGACTGTCAAAGATCTAAGAATGACAGCCGGGACTAACGGCTTAACATGCTTTCCGAGTCATGGAGAGGTGTCTCGAAATGTAAAGGATACGTTATGTGATCGAAGGTTAAACCTTCGATCAACCCGTACAGTAGTTATTATTTGGCCACAAGCCGAAGGGGCTTCATAACTTCAAGACATTCTGTATAATCGTGTAGCTACAATAGGACATAAACGTAGGTAGAGATCAACCAATTTAACCGCTTCCACTAAAATTTGTATATGTCACCGTAAAATTGTAAACACAGTTAGATTATAATCTATCTCGCGAGATTGTAAACCGTCGATAAATTGTGAACTGCACCATACTGCTTACCGACCGAATAGGTTAGGTTAGGTTAGAATACCAAACAACCGCGCGCGAGCCGAGCGAGCGAAGCGAGCGGTGCCGCGGTAGCACCGGCGAGCGCTACTTCCAAGTTAGTGGCAGTTACTTGACAATTTAGTAATAGCGCAAGGTACTATCCGTCTTGATACCAGTTCACAATTTGACGGTTTCACTTCGATGGATTATAATCTACCGAAAAATAATGCGTTAAGTTGTCAGCATTATGTTACGGTTCACAATCTTTCGACAATTTACAATATCGCGAGATAGATTATAATCTAACGGTATTTACAATTTTACGGTGACATATACAAGCATGAAATGTGTATGCAACAAGCAGTGGAGGGGCGTGCAGTTTTAGACTAGTTGATCTCCATACGTGTCAACTTGCGAACTTTTTTCGTCAGTAAAAAGCAATGAGAGTTAACGGCGAACGGTAAAACTGAGAGATAACGACGATTTTGAGAATTCGGAAGTTTTACCAATAAATACACAAGGCTGCGTGTACGCTTAAAATCAGCATCGAAATAAGTTTGAAAAACCGTACTTACTTCCGAAGTGTTTCCGATCTTTCGCTATCCTCCATGAGTACTCCCAAGTTGGTGAGATTCTGTACAGTGGTCGCATAAGACTCGTACGTGTCAATGTGGTATACCGTGTCTTTGTTCAAACGACTACCCACATCCCTGGAACAATTAATTTAACAATTTAGTTAAACCTGACGCCAAATACCATAAGTTAAAAAACAATAATTCTCACTTTTATTATTTACCTACATAACTTTTACAGTATTCAGCACGACTAATTATTTGCACTAGGTACTTAATTAAATTACTAACTAACTATATACAAATAAATGCAAAAACAAAAGGCCACGGAGGCCGCGGATACGGTAACGAAAAACAATAAAAATAATGAAACGGCTTTTAATGATTGGTTGGTATTATTTTCGTACCTCTCAAGAAATATGTGTATCTCTTTAGAATTTGCAACTGTCACAACTCCTGCGGCGATCCACGGTCGGTTCTCTACGCTGACTATTGAAAATTCACCCTCTTGTGGACCTTTGGTTACTTTCACATCAATTTGAATACCTAAAAAAAATTATGAACATTTAGTTTATACCTTTGAAACGAAATCGTGTGACTTGGCATGCGCATGTGATGAGGAGGGAAGAAACGCATGTGAGTAAAAGAATGACGATAAATGTTGATGGATGGAGAAGGAGAGGAAGGCCCAAGAAAAGATGGATGGATTGTGTGAGGAATGACATGATAGAGAAGGGAAATGATAGCGTGACGGCTGAAAGGGAAGAATGGAAGAACCAAACGTGTTGCGCCGATCCCAAACAACATAGGATAGGGGCGGGAAGAAGATGATGACTTTCAAATATTTTTAACCCAGCGAGAGATGACAAGCCGGTTTAAAGCTTTGTCTGAAACTAACGGAACATTTGCGACTGTAATCGTATTTTATTTAATATCGTATCGTCGGCACGGTTGGCGCAGTGGTTAAGTGATTGACTGCTGCGCTTCGTGTCGCGGGTTCGATTCCCGCACGGAACAAATATTTGTATGACCTACAAGTAGTCGTTCCGGGTCTGGCTGTTCGTGTATGTGAGTTTAAATGTTTGTAAAGGCACCCATAATACAGGAGAAATACCTAGTGTGGGGCGACGTTTAAAAAAAAAAAAACTCAAAAAATATTAATCGAATGATGAATGGCCTTATCCCAATTTATTTGTGGTCGGCGCAACATGTCTTTTTCTCCCACACTTCTCTATTAGTCGTCATCTCCTGTAGTCACACTCTTTCTAACCATATCATCATTCATACAGTCCATCCATCGTTTCTTTGGTCTCCCCTTACTCTTATAGCCATCGACATTCACATTAAAAACTTTCCTCATGACATTTTCCTCATTCCTCCGTATCACATGCCCATACCACGACTACCGATTTCCACACATTTTTTTCAGTTATCGGTGCCACTTTCAGACGACCTCGTAGTACGAAACATACATAATAATTTCACTCATTCCGTTCAAGTGAACGAACCTTATTCAGTCACCATTCGCAACCTGCCAGTGTAACACGCATTTAGTTCTATTATTGTATCTTGCACATATTTTAATACAGTCCACTATAAACTTCTAATTTATGTGGTTTTTTTACCAGTGATCGCCACATAAATTAAATGGTCCAAATGGTGGAACCAGCGACCTATGAATCTTATGTACTCATTTCTTATTTTCACCGTGCAATATAACTAAAAAAATCGGCAGCTGCATACAGTGACCGCCGGGCAATAGTCTTCACACAGTGGATGCCTGAGGAGGTACGGCCGAGGGAGAGGTGGCGAGACCAGTACGCGCGTGCTGCAAGGTTACATAGAGGTGGCCCAGGAAAAGGACGCCTAGAAGGATTTGGGGGAGGCCTTTGCTCAGCAGTGGTACAATGCAGGCTTATAAAAAAAAAAAACAATATAATGATTTACCTTTGGTCTCAGCATTGCGATGAAAGATGTGTAAGTATCTGTCATCCAAATATGTTACTGCTTTTAATTTTAAGTTAGCTGCACATGTGCCGCGCTTTTCTCTGAAATATTAACAAACATGTATTTTTATTATTAAGCCAATGAAAATAAAAAAATCACTTGTTTCATAGAAAAGTGCAATACCTACGCGGTCAAAATGTATGGAACAGCTGATTTTTTTTTTTGTATTACCAACGAAAAATTTCTGCGCTGGGGGTCTTGAATGATATGCTGAATTCATGGTTACAGTTTGCGCACTGGATAAAAACTTATCCTGGATACCAGCTGTCACACTTTATTGTAATAATTTTAACTATTTATCTTATGAAATTAAGTGGCTCTCATTTTTTGTATAATTATTTCATTCCAATTTAAAATTAAAGTATCAATGCTAAAAACATAAAAGAAGCAGGAGTGAAAAATATCGAGAACGTTTAGTGACTAAATTAGCTGATGAAGACGAAGAAGTTTCCCCAGCGTATTGTGTTGTAAGTTGTGATTTTTAAAAAAGTATTGTTAAAAAGTCTTTTATTTACTTTAATCTTAATTAGATTTCAATCATCATGTGACTGTTTGTTTCATTCATTTTGTTGTAAGTTTATAATGTGTGATGAAAATGTTTTTTTATTAAAACAATAAGCAAGCAATATTTAAAGATCAATATTTTTTTTTTTTTTTTTTTTAAACGTTGCCCCACACTAGGAATTTCTCCTGTATTGCGGGTGCGTTTACAAACATTTAAAGTTCACATACACAAACAGCCAGACTCGGAACAACTACTTGTAGGTCATACCAATATTTGTTCCGTGCGGGAATCGAACCCGCGACACGCAGCGCAGCAGACAATCGCTTAACCACTGCGCCAATCGTGCCGTCTTACTTACTACGTCTTAATTACTTTTATTTCGTTTATCTCAGTATTTAGTACCGTCTTAAAACTATCTAAAAAAGTTATAACTATATCGAAATAAATGTTTTGCACTCCTGCTTCTATGAGCCTCTTTTTTCTAATGCTATAAAATTTAATGAAATTTCACGGGCTAACCTAACCCTAAGCTTTTAGTTGATGTTTTACTTAGAGTATTCTCACCTCTTTTCAACACTATCAGTCCACAGCGCATGCAAGGGAGAAGACACCATCTGGCCTCTCTCTTCCATCTTCAGCAACGCCGTCCAATGCAGGAAGTATTCTATATGTTTGGGTGAGAGGTGCCCCATTGCTTCCGTGCGTAGTTTA
Organism: Polymixis lichenea; assembly: GCA_949091785.1. NCBI lineage: Eukaryota > Metazoa > Arthropoda > Insecta > Lepidoptera > Noctuidae > Polymixis > Polymixis lichenea. The sequence continues at coordinate 9,998,271 of OX420947.1, read as the reverse complement.
GATAGAGGATGGGATTCAGACACGCTTGGACCGTTCGTATGCCTGGGATAATTGAAAGGAGCCATGACTTTAAGGCTCTACAGAGGCCAAAGGAGTTTCTGATGACTTTGAATAATACACTTTATCTTAAATGCAATAAAGTGCAAAGCTGTACACGTAGATACAATATGTAAAAGGCGTCATAAGCGCTATTTATTATGTGTGCTAGTTTGCACTTTAAAACACTGATTACAAAGTTTATTATTAAATGCCACTAAAATGCCTCTCTTTTTGTCTTTGACCTGCGCCGAGTTTAGTGTTTACACATCGTGTACGATAATTAACGCAAGACCTCACGGCGATTAGAGTATTGAGTTAAAAGCATAATACAATGACCAAAACTGATTTTTTTCAAAGCAAACTACTACTATTAAGAATAACGTGTCGACCCTAGCACAACTTTATTCATTTGAAATCGAGTTTTATTTCCTTGGAATAAGTCTTAATTTTCTTTGGCTCAATTGGCGGTAGGTATGGCAAAATACATATTTTTGTAAAAAATACCCATATTTAAAGTTACTGAAATAGATTCTGCTGCTGCGTTTATTCTGTTACACCTTGTATAGAATTTCAGTGTTTGCCGTTCTACAAATTGGTGAAATAAGTCCAGATTGATACAGATATCTTTTGAAACAGTTTTTTTACATAATCTATGTAATCAGCGTCTCAAAAACGTCCGCTTAAATAGAGCGCAATGTGCGCAGGTGTCAATACTATCGTCAGTCATCTTCAGTCAGTCTTTTTGGGCATTGCTTTTTAAAAACCACTTTAAGTCATGCATGTAATTAGTAATGGTTCATTTTGCAAAAAAAAAGTGTAAAATCATATCCTAACTACGAGTATAACCACTGACGTATAATTGGAGACACTTCTGAGTGTTACTTTTGTTCAAGACTGTGCATCTTCTGTGGTTTTTTGTATATCAATGGCGTACATACAGATTTTTACAAAAAATACACGTTGAAATCAGCTAACAGATAAATTCTAATATATCAATTAGTTCTTACCAGAGATGCAGCGAGCACAGAGTGAGGTAAGGACATTTAGCGCAGGCGTTATGATGATCCACGGGTTCTGGCAGCTTCTGTTGTAACATTATGGACGCGTCTTCGATGTCCACCAGATTCTCTGAACAAAGGAAATACAGGATATCGAAAGGTGGCTTTCCAAGGTGCGTAATTTAACAGACGAACATACCTAAGTATAAGAGACTTTGCACTATTGCTACCCACTTTAAGAACAAAATTAAACTTCCGTGGTTGCGAAACATTCATCAAACTTTTTTTATTGTTTTTCATTCATCATAAGAATCAGTAGGCAGGTGCTTACCAACCAGAAAATAATGTCAAATCAGTACCTAAATGTAGACATAAAAATAATAAGATACCTGGGTCAATATCCCGAGGCGACGTGGTAAGATACTGCACAAGTTGATTACGTAGCATAACTAAGTCCCGCCTCTCCGGGTAACCACAGCTAACTTCTCGCAACTCTACGCGATCCCTGCACAAATAAGTATTATAATTATATTATAATTAACTTTTGCCCGCGGCTCCGCCCTCGTGGATGTGGGTTATCGCCGTTATTCAAAATGTAGCCTATATCCTTCTCCAAATCCCAGGCTATATATCTGCAAAATTTCATGATGATCGGTTCAGCGGTTTAGGCGTGAAAGCGTAACAGACAGACAAACAGAGTTACTTTCGCATTTATAATATTAATATTAGGGATTTGTAGGGATACTAAAAAATAAGAAAGCTATGTCATTGTCGTGACTTAGCTGGCTATGTGGCGCGATTATTTTTCGGTCCCACGTCTCGATCCCTACATAATAAGCCTAGAATGTTCCCACTGCTGGGACATAGGCCTACTCTCTGCGAAAGGAAGTGAGCTATAACCAACCACGCGGGCCCAGTGCGGGTTGGTAAATGTATGATGGTTCTAGGTAGTGATGTGCCGAGTCGCTGTTTTGGTGGATCGAATGGACTCGAGTCGGTTTATACGGTATTCCAATCTTGACTTGATTCCGCGATTCGAGCCCAGTACTCGAGTTCTATGTTTGGTAATCGAATGTTGACTCGGGTCTAAAAGTACGAGTCCAGAACTCTAGTCTGGAAATTCAAGTTCAGTCCATACACCTGAGGCTTTTTTCGGCGCCATGTTGTAATAAAGTTACATATCATACAATAAAATCACTTCACTACTAGTAAGAAAAGTTGCAGGTTCAAACTTGTATTTTTAGGCATCCTTCATTGCTTTAGTAAACAGAGATCGAGTACGAGCGAGTCAACCTAACTCGAATACTAGTCAGTTGCACTCGCATAATAGCATCGAGTCAGCGAGTACAAAATCGATTCACCCTGACTCGAGTACCGGAATCGAGTCTGGCCGAACTCGAATAAATTGATATTCGAGTCGGCGAGTCCAAAGCAGGAACGTCGGCGAGTCCAAAGCAGGAACGTCGGCGAGTCCAAAGCAGGAACGTCGGCGAGTCCAAAGCAGGAACGTCGGCGAGTCCAAAGCAGGAATTGAGTCAAGCACTCGATCGGCACATCGCTAGTTCTAGGACATGCCGGTTTCCTCACGATGTTTTCCTTCACCGTTTTTCGACCCTACATGGGACTTAAACATAACTTGCAAAATTTGGGTGTCCTATAGTACACCTCTGCACAACCCTTCGGGGAAACAATGCGTGATGTTATGTATATTACGTCTCGATCTATGACCACTATTGAATCAACTGAAGTTTAGATATCACGTTATCCGACGTAAAGAGGTTTTTTTTTGTTTGTTATCGTCCGCCGTTTATTTGAATAACTTACTTCAAGTATAGCAGTAGACCGCGCTGTGCCGCTTGCGTAGGGTCCTCGCAGTTCTGCAAATTGAGCATCATACCGTACAGCACCAATTGACCACGATGCTCCGCTGACATGGACGCCTTGCCACTCTTCAATTCAAGAGGAACCACTGCTTTTTGACGTCCTGAAAAAACAATATGATACAAGAATATATTATAAGTAGTACTCTTCCAGTGGTCGAAATTCCATTACAAAATAAGTTTAAAATTTAACGTACTTCTAATGCATTATTACATAGGGTGTCCCAACAAGAGCGCCGCCGCCGGATTTAAATTTGCCGCCATTTTGTTAATCCGAGTTGTACGGTGATTTTTTTTTACAGTTGTCACATACAGACCACGCGATTTAAGAATACGGAGAAGTATTCAAACCAACAATTAATATACAACAATGTGTAATATAATTAACGCAAGACCTCATACACACTAATTAGAATATTGCGTTTAAAACATAATACAATGACCATAACTAAATTTTTCTTAAAGCAAACAATAATATGTACAGATAAATATAAGAAAAAAAATCATAAGGTATCAAATAACACGTCTGCATCGTTGTCAATGGGAAAAGTACCCAAAAGGCTGGCAGCATTATTAAAGCAAACTACAATTATTTAGAAAAACGCGTTGACCCCAGCATTACATCATGCATTTAAAAATGAATCTTATTTCTTTAAAATAAGATTTCATTTGCTTTGACTCAATCGGCAGTCAGTGTGGCAAATTAAGTAATTTTTTTTTTAATATATACATAAAACTGACTGAAATCAGTTATCAATTCATTATGAACAAACTACTTTCAGGGCTTTCGCTTTTTCTGTTATTGTGTTTAGATTATGTGGTACGGTACAGTAATTTCAGCTTTACAAAGCTGAAATTTTTCTAATAGTCATGTGGCATATTAAGAACCAAGTAGTTGAGATATTCTTTCTTACCATTTCTCTCATGAATTGTGACTTGCACAGTGGCATCAATTTTGCCCTTTAGCCCCAGTTTAGGGCAGCATAAGTTTTCTTCAATGTCTAATATTTTATCAATATGTCCGGACCAATTGTTTTTGTCAAATTTTACATTCTGAAAACAAAAAGCATTGCCTAAATATTTTTTTCACATCATTGAATGGTCCACCTGAAGGACTAAGTACGGAAACCAAACCCTCTAATACCTGTTACCTGCCTAGTCTTTTTCCCAACTATGTTGGGGTCAGTTTCCAGAGTAACCGTATTTTACATGGAGCGACTGCTTATCCGACCTTTCACAACCCAGTCACACTGGGTAATACGATACCCCTTGGTAAGACTGGTTGTCAGATTTTCGGGCTTCTGACGACTAGTTCATATTAACTCTGTGCTAAGTCTTGTGTCGTCTCGCTCGAACTTTTTATGACAGCAAATCAGCCTATAATGTTCCCACAGTCGGGACACAGGCCTCCTCCCTTCGAGAGGGAGTGGGCTATTATTTACCACGCCGGCACAGTGCGGGTTGGATGTCACATGTCTTCGAATTTTTGGTTCTAAGACATGGCCGGTTCCTCACGATGTTTTGATGTGATGAAATGATTTACAGAAAAAAAAAAGCGCCTGCCTAGGTTCGAACCCACGACCTACAACTCGTAAGGCGGGGTTGTTACTACTGGGCCATCACTGCCCTACAATTTGACAACTATATTTTATAACAAATTATTATTACCGCGACTGTAGGTGGTTTATCCGCGACATAAGTGTTCATAAAGTCAGCAAGTGGCGGTATATATTTGTATATATTAGTTCGCGCCTCTTCTTCACTCAGCCCAGCGTCATACAGTCTTTCCACAGACTCCTTTATTATTCTGTCAGTCACTGAACGCAGTTGTTCTATTGAAGATATCTTTTGAGTCAGAGCTTTTTGTACTAGCTCATGGATTAATATGCCTGTTGTCATCTGCAATAATTAAAATACACACACACATAGATTTAAATAAGAAGAACCAGCAGCAGATTCTGCAACATTTATTCAAATAAATTCGTTCTCTTTGATACTATCTATCATTAGACCCAAACCCACTGGCTTCTGGCTTCTAAGATACAAGTACATAAACTTAGTTTAGAAGTCAGGGTTTTCTCTGGAACACTAACTTAAGCCATTTTTAGATCAAAATAATGTAAATGCATTTATGGAGAAATACAGATTTATTCATTTATTACTCTGTTAATAGCATTTATAACTATGTATCTACAAAACTTTTGAAAATTCTAACTCGTCACACCCAGCATATATTCTTTTCTAACCAAGTTTTCGGTCTCTCGGCACTCACACTGAATTGCTTCAAGAATCAACTGGAAGGTTTTAATATCTCCATAAGCTAATTGAAACATACGCATCAGCTAATCAGCTGCTAGTGTATCTTATCAAATAATAATAACATAAAAATAAAACGCTTAGCAAGTTAGCTTTCATAGTGTTGATTATCAGAATACTTCAACAACCTGTCAAAAATTAAATAAGAAGAGACATCATTAGCAGTAATTTAAACTTACAGCCATATTAGCCGAGTCAATCCCTCTCCATCTTTCCTGCAGCACAGCCTTACGCTTACAGAACACGCCAGCTACAACACTAGTGCTGGACACCAGGTGGTCTGGGCGCAGCACTAGCAGTCCGGATGTGTTCGTCACGCTATAATGACCGGAAGAGTCACGAGTTGCGAGAATACTGACTATGTCGCCAGTCAATAAGGGGGTGTCGACCCTGAAATATTTTATTTAGGATTACTTTTCATTTACAAGGACTTTTTTTAAGAATGACCAATAGAGGAAAATTGCACAGTCAGAAATTAGCTCTTATGTATGTGCAATAAAATAAATGGTTACCAAAAAAACGGATACATTGATAAGGCAATTAGATGTAAATACTTTTCTCAGTGGTATTTGTGGGTGTACTATGGATAGACTTCTGCCTAGCCCTTCTAGGAATACAGGCGTGATGTTATGTTTACTCTTCTGATTCCATAACCTGTTTTAATTTTTTGGTAATTATGGTAAATAGTAAAGAACATATTAAATCTCACCATGTTCCTTCAACAAAGCATGTTGCCTTCTTGTCCTCGCTGTTCTTTAGTCTTAGTTCTATTCTAGTAGTCATGTTCTTAGCACTAAGTATCTCACAGCGCTGCATTGTGCTCAAATCGAGATTTTCAAAACCATCCTGTGACGAAATAAATAGGTTCATAAACTGAAATTATCTTAATATATTTCTACTAGCTTTTGGCTGCGGCTTCGCCCGCGTGTAGCACAGAAATTAAACCAAGGGAACGTAGTACCGGAATAAAAAGTATCCTATGTGTTAATCCAGGTTACAAACCATCTGTGTGCTTAATTTCATCCAAATCAGTCTGGTTGTTTTTGGGTGATTGAGTAACAAACATCCATGCATAAAAAGACTAAATATTTATAATATTAGTAGGACTCAATTATACATAGTATGCCCCAGCTGCTAAGAGGCTAATCAACATAATCAGATAATCTGCTTTAACAAGATTAGCTATAATTTTATAACTGGACATCTTCACAAAATAAGGCAGCAAATGTGTAACAAAATAATTTATTTGTGCTAAATATTTAAACAATACTTCTAGTTCAAGGACTGTATTATCCTGTTAAATTATGAATTAAATTGTAACTTAAGACTATATGAGTCATCAATAAACGGAGGATACATGCCGCCATTTTAAAGTAGATTTCATTCTGTGTGTGTTCAAGCAAAGAGATAATGGCTTTTTGTCCTTTGTGACTACCATGCATGCAAATGCAAATTTATTATGTAATGTGGGTGTACATTTACTTTATAGCATAGAGTACACCTACACTGTAGGCAGAGAACACAGATGATTTGAACTGTTTCAAACAATTATATTTTCATACATATTTTAACTGGTTTGATCAAACCATCAGGTATTTGAGTTCAAAGATTAAAAACAGTAGTAATGTAATTAAAACGACTTGGAATATTATTAATAATGAAACGGGAAGGTCGAGTAAGCGAAATACTGACTACAGCCTGTCTATCAATGACAACATAATAACATCAGAATCGCAAGTCGCCGCGGCTTTTGAAAATTTCTTTACAGATATTCCCGTTTCAACTACAAAATTTCTAAACTCATCACCTTCTGTTGCTGAGTCTTTGCTTAAGGAAAATGTTAATGTTTGTGATTCAGAATTTCATTTTGAACATGTTAGCAGTAGAGATATAATTAAAACCTTTCATACTCTGAACGTAAAAAAGACTGCAGATCTGTGGGGCAATTCTGTAGAAGTCGCCAAGTCCATTATTGACATTGTAGCACCTACTTTAGCTCTTATATTTAATAATTGTATCGACTGTGGAGAGTTTCCTGACCTGATGAAGAATAGTAAAATAGTACCTTTGTTTAAATCAGGTAGTACATCAGACCCCTCTAATTATAGACCTATTTCAGTACTACCTACCTTTAGTAAAATTTTTGAGAAATTAATTTTAGACCAATTGCAAAGATTTTTTAATAAACATAATTTATTACATAGCAAACAGTTCGGTTTTACAAGGGGTCGTTCAACTACCGATGCCGGTGTTGAACTCTTAGGGCATATTTACAATGCATGGGAAGATAAATACGATGCCTTAGGGATTTTTTGTGATTTATCTAAAGCTTTCGATTGCGTGCTTCATGAAACTTTAATCAGGAAACTCCGCCATTATGGGATCCGGAACACCGCTCTGGATCTTGTTATTTCATACTTGTGTAATAGGATTCAGTGTGTTGATGTGAATGGGAAAAGATCTCCCGGATCAATAGTATCAATGGGAGTCCCACAGGGCTCAATTCTTGGTCCTTTCTTGTTTCTTATTTATATTAATGACTTGCCTTACCTCATAAAGGATAATCATGAAATAGTGTTGTTTGCGGATGACACTTCACTTTTGTTTAAACTTAAACGTCAGCAGCTGGTTAGTGACGATGTAAATAGTGCAATCTCAAAAGTAGTTCATTGGTTCAATGTTAATAATTTACTTCTCAATGAAAAAAAAACCAAATGCATTAAGTTTACGCTACCTCACGTTAGGCAGGTGAAAACTAGTGTGTTGATGAAGGGCGAAGAATTGAATCCTGAAGATAGCACTGTATTCTTGGGCTTAACTCTGGATGCCAAACTTCAGTGGGGTCCACATATAGATAAATTGTCGAAAAAGCTAAGCTCTGCAGCATACGCTGTTAGAAAAATTCGTAATTTAACTGATATAGAGACAGCCCGTTTAGTGTACTTCAGCTAGTTTCATAGTGTAATGTCGTATGGTATTCTGTTGTGGGGAAATGCCGCCGACATTCAGACTATCTTTGTCTTGCAGAAAAGAGCTGTTAGATCAATTTATAAATTAAGTCCGAGACATTCTCTCAGAGAGAAATTTAAGGAAATTAATGTAATGACTGTGCCTTCACAGTATATTTTTGAAAATCTTTTGTATGCCCATAAAAATATTAAATTGTTTAAAAAATTCAGTGATATCCATAGTATAAATACTAGGAACAAACACAAATTTGTTGTACCATCAACAAGGCTCAAGAAAATAGGTGGGTCATTCAGATGTCAATGTATACGCTTTTATATATTTATTTAATTTAGCGAATGGGCCACAGCTGGCATTAGAAAAAGCAGAGATGTCTTATATAATTTGTACCACGAAAAATCACTGACTTCTGATCAGGCCCTTCATAATTATGTAAGAAACTATTCTAAGATATTCAAAAGAGTCTGCGCTCAAGCTAAATCTAAATTAATAAGTAACAAAATTAATATTTCTAAAAATAAAATAAAAGCTGTGTGGCAGGTAATTAACAAAGAAACTGGAAACACACAACAGCGAGATCAGAATGAGTTAGCTCTAAAAATCGATAATGAAACCATTTCAGATAAGTTAAAAGTTGCTGAGACTCTAGAAAATTTCTTTACCAACATCCTAATAGAGGTTACGAAGTCTCTACCCTCATCATCTGTATTAGCTGAATCTCTTCTTAAAGAAAACATCAGTAAGGACATTCCAAATTTTGAATTCAAACCCATTTCTATTGCCACAATTAAAACAGCATTCAAAAGTCTTAATTTAAAAAACACTGAAGACTTATGGGGGATTTCCGTTAAGGTTCTTGAAGGTATCATTGACACAATTGCCCCTGTCCTAACAGGCATATTTAATCAATGTTTAGACAGCGGTACGTTTCCTGACTTAATGAAACATAGTAAAGTAGTACCAGTTTTTAAATCGGGTAGTAAGAGGGATCCCTCAAATTATAGACCTATATCTGTGCTTCCAGCAATGAGCAAAATTTATGAAAAAGTCATGCTAGACCAGATGTTGTCACATTTTAACTCAAATGGGATTTTACATAGTCGACAGTTTGGTTTCACGAAAGGTAGGTCGACGACTGACGCGGGAGTAAAACTCGTCAGTCACATTTTGGAATCCTGGGAGAAGTCCCAGGATGCAATTGGCATTTTCTGTGACCTCTCAAAAGCGTTTGACTGCGTTGACCACAACACACTCATCTGTAAATTACACCACTACGGAATTCGTGGACGAGCTGCTGATCTTGTACTTTCCTATTTATCAAACAGGCAGCAAAAAGTAAATGTTAACGGGGCAACGTCCTCGGGGTCTCTAGTTAAGATGGGCGTGCCTCAAGGTTCAATTCTTGGCCCTTTTTTATTTCTAGTTTATATTAACGACCTTCCTTACCTAATGGCAAACTTCTCGGATATAATTTTATTCGCTGATGACACCTCTCTTATTTTTAGAATAGATAGAAAAGATACGGATGGCTTACATGTCAACGATAGTCTAGCTGTTCTCTCGAAATGGTTTGCGGCTAATAATCTTTTACTCAATGCGAACAAAACTAAATGTCTTAAGTTCTCATTACCAAATGTACCCCAAGTAGGGCTAAATTTAAAACTTGATGGCAAGAAACTAGATGCTATTTCGGAAACTGTATTTCTAGGAATTACTTTAGATTCAAAATTGCAATGGGGTGCCCACATTAGAGCTCTCTCAAGTAGATTAAGTTCAGCTGCTTACGCAGTAAGAAAAATAAGGCAGTTGACTGATGTAGCCACAGCTAGGTTAGTATACTTTGCTTATTTTCACAGTATTATGTCTTATGGCGTTCTGCTGTGGGGATCGGCAGCTGACGTAGATTCAGTTTTCATTTTACAAAAGAGGGCAATCCGCGCTATCTATAAAATGGGGCCTCGCGAGTCTCTTAGAAACAAATTCAATGAAATTGATATACTAACTCTGCCTTCTCTTTATATCCTAGAAAATATCTTGTATGTTCGCAAAAACTTAGGTCTTTTCAAAAAAAGATGCGACTTCCATAATCTAAATACACGTAGTAAAGATGAAATCGTGATTCCAAAATTTAGATTAACTAAAACTAGCAAGTCATTTCTAATAAACAGTATCCGCTTCTATAACAAGTTGCCAAAGTCGGTTACAGAACTTAGCGATGGAAAGTTTAAAACTCACATCAAACGTGTCCTTATCAAAAAAGCATATTATAAGATAAAAGACTACGTTGAAGACAGGGAAGTTTGGCATTAATTCCTTCTGCACATGTGGCTTCCCTGGTACCTCATTAACAGCATAACTTTGTGAGAGTCTATTAACTGCTTCCAAATTACAATGTTAATTTTTAATTATTTTATTTTTTACACTTTCTGACATATTCTCGTCATTTTTGACATTATACATCGCTTCAAATAGCACCTATTTATTAGTGATTCTCATGGAAATCATGTCACTTTGTTTAAATAGGTTGATCTTACTAATGTAGATTCTTTTACATATTGTGAATGGGAAAACATTGTAGGCCTTACAGATTAGATTTATAGACGATTTTCTATTCTTTATTTTCATTCCTCTAAGTACTTGGTACTTATTGACAGGCCTGCACTGTCCTCCTATACCTATTATCACTGTAATTTGAAAACATTGTAAAACCCAATTATTTTTAAAAGAGTAACCGTGGAGTTTCTTGCCGGCTCTTCTCCATAGGAAGCGACAAATTGGAACCGTGCACCTAGCTTCTGACGTTTCATAAGTGCCCTTGCAGGTTTATGTGAAATAAAATATTTTGATTTTGATTTTGATTTTGATTTTTATAATAAACTTCCAAGCCATGTTCAAGATCTAAGTATCAATAAATTTAAATCATTCATTAAACGTAAGTTGTGCCTGAAAGCCTTTTATACCGTTAAAAATTATATTGAAGACACAAAGGCTTGGGATTGACCTGCTCCAATTTTTGCATACTAAATGTTGTTTTTGTTTTTGCAAACTTATACTCTTTGACATTTGATAATTATTATATACACATTGACATGAATATTTACTTTGAGAAGTATAATATTATTATTATTTTAATTATTGTGAATGTGAGGACTATGTGGGTCATATTTTTTTTTTATAATTGTTTTTTTGTGTTTTTTTCATCTCTTTCTCAGTTAGTTTTTAGTATTAATCTGGCAGTTTGAGTACTTTATGCGGCCTACCCAAATGTCCTATCTTTGGTATTGTTCATCAAATCATTGAGCTCCTCAAGTTCTGAGTTGAGCTGCATGATTACTGATAAATGCGTGCACTGAATGGACAGGTCCACTCAATCTGCGTGGTTCTTTCCTCAAAAGACCATTTCAGACACCGATCCACATGGTCTTCACATAATCTGACCAAGATTATGTCTGGACTTTAAAAGAGACTGTGACCTCTGAGTTTGTTTCGGCCTTTCTTCTCAGAGTAGTCAGATAGGAAACGCCGACTTCATCTAGTTTAAAAAAAAATATGATTGACGTGTAAAAGTGTTTGTACAAACCTACTTACAGAAATAAAATCATTTATCATTTATCATTTAAACCTAGATCGGGCGGGTAGCTACGTAATGTTGGAATTCCACACTAATACTTGCAATTCTAAAAAAAATGTTACAATTTTTTCTCTACATTCTATTTCTTTATTTGTTTAAACATTGTATACATACAAGAGTGTGCAAGATACTACCTTGTTTCAGTCCAATCATGTTTAGCCATAAGTATCGGCAAACCAATCACCATAAAATCATAAAGATTTTGTTGGAAATTTACTACTGATGGCTTGTAAATGTTCACTTTTTGTAAACGTGTTTATTAATTAAATTTTTGCTCTTTCCATTGACAATTTAAAAATGCCCATCATTGATTCAATTGAAAGAAAATAGTTTAAGTTTGAGCTATACTATTTATTGTTGTATACCTCTTCCATATCATTGACGTCCCAGTCATCCTCAAAGTCATTACAGACATCATCTGTGCTGAAATCCAGAACTTTTCCACTGGAACCACTTTTGGAAGGAGACATTTCTTTAAGGGTTTTCTCTGGAGTTGTCAACTTATTGACTGGTGAGCAGAAGAAACCTGTAAAATACATGATGTATGATTGTTTTAAAAGCAGACTGATTAATTTTATGGAAAAAGAAGTATTTTTTTTGGTTTAATGCACTTTTTCATCTTAAAGCTGAGGCCTATTTATATTAAATTGCTGTGTACTACTTAATACACAGCAATTTAAATTTACTGACACATGCATGCACTGACTGCACAGGTCCACTCAATCTGTGTGGTTCTTTCCTCACAAGACCATTTCAGACATCAATTTACATCATCTTTGCATGACCTGACCAAGATTATGTCTGGACTTTAAAAGAGACTGGCCTCTAAGTTTGTTTCAGCCTTTTTTTCTCAGAGCAGTCAGAAAGGAAATGCTGACCTCACCTAGTTTTAAAATATGATTGACGTATAGAGTGTTTGTAGAAGCCCACTTACAGAAATAAAGTGATTTATTATTTATTTACATTTTACTATTTAGGTAGTGTAATAGATTTTTATAAGCGTTAATTCGTACCTTTCAGAGGACTTTTCTTAGGTGTTCTATTTCCTCTATGAAGGCTTAGTACATTCCCATTATTTTTACTAGGGGATTGTTGCACTGAAGTAACAACTGTTTGTCTGCAACCTTCTGACTTATCTCCATTTTCAAACACACATGATTCCTTTTTGAAATCAACTACCTTATCTGGTGAAACATGATTTTGTTTATTGTTCTCTTCTGGCGAAGATGTGAGATAACCCTCTCTTTTCTTTTCAATAACACCATCTATATTCAGACCACGTTTAATGGGTCCTTCAAACTCTGCCAATAGGCTCTTCTTTGGAGAGATTTGGGTGTGAAATACATTTTCCTTGTTAGGCGACTTCTTCCTAGGACTGGTTTTAGGGCAGGAGGAACTTCCATTCTCTGTTTTAATTTTTTTTGGTGTATTTGAAGTCGAGCCATGATTACCTTTTATTGCCGGTTTATCTAAGTCAGTATCATCATCTAATAAGTTTGGTGATGAGGCTTTTCTTTTGAAATTCTTTTCAGGACTTTTAGCTTGTTTTTGGGGTTTAGCAGTAACAAGATGTTTCTGGCTGGCACTGTTAGTAGCATTTTTGAAGAAATCTGTTACTGATTTTTGATTCTTTGAAGGACCAGCCTGTTGAGACAAGTCAAAAATTACGTTAAAAAAATTACCAAAGATAGCTTACGGGTTTTTGCACATTCCAAGTACCTTTTTCAAACTTAACGCTCTTGGCATATTGTATGCATAATAAAATTCACGTAATAACAAAGAAATCGTTAATATTATTGACAAAGACAGTAAATGTAAACAACTATTCTTTCTTCTCCCGCGGTTATTTTGACAATTGACATCGGCACGGCACTCTTTGCGCCTGCGGCACAGAGTACTTTGGCTACGTTCCGAGATACGATAATATTGATTTGAGCGTGCTCACACCCGTTCCGAATTGGCGTGAGCGCGATAACGATGTCCCGTGAATCGTCATAGATGACGTCATGACATGCGCCATCTTGCGATAACGCCGACCATGCGCTATACTAATATCACCGTGAGCGCTGTCAAAAATGACATTTGTGCTGTTATATTCTGATTCGTATCATAGTTTTAGCTAACTTATAAATAGTACTTCTGGCTAGAATCGCTAGCTAATCAAATAAGAAGATGAAATTTGTGGTCTATACAAGTTTTATATGGTGTAAATAGGTTTTGACATTGAGTGAGCACTGCTAGCGCGTTCACGAGCGTTCCGTATTGATGACAAAAATGACAGTTCTTAGCTGTCATAATCGCGATATCTAACTCGGAACGCAAATTATTGATGTGAGCGCTCACAGCGCTATTTTTCTAATTCGGAAAGTGGCCTTTGTAGTCTTTGGCCATTTTCCGAATTAGAAAAATAGCGCAGATTAGGTGGCGATTCTAGCCAGAAGCACTATTTGTAAGTTAGCTAAAACTATGATACGAATCAGAACATAACAGCACAAATGTCATTTTTGACAGCGCTCACGGTGATATTAGTTTAACGCATGGTCGGCGTTATCGCAAGATGGCGCATGTCATGACGTCATCTATGACGATTCACGGGACATCGTTATCGCGCTCACGCCAATTCGGAACGGGTGTGAGCACGCTCAAATCGATATTATCGTATCTCGGTACGTAGCCTTTGTATTATACTGGCCTGCGGTTTGTTGCTTTATCAGCAGTTGAAAAGTGAGAAGCTGACATTGACGTTTGGTAGTATATTTTGAGATGTGGTCGAATAGTAATTTTGTTTGGGATTATTTCATTTTAATTAACTTTCAAAGTCGTTGTAATTGTGTACCTAATCTAATTTGATCAACAAATGAACGCTGCTAAAAATGATGTCTGTCTTTTATCCAACATTAAAAAAATAATTGTCAAAAAAGAAACGTCGACATATCAGCTATAGTTTTTGAGGTTAGGTCTCGTGACGCTTTGTTTTTATTTAAAATAACTTATTATTAGGACTCCGTAATCAACTCATAACGATGTCAAAAAGACCAGAACACCAAGCGCCACCTGAAATTGTAAGCATATTTTTATGAACATTAAACTGAGTGCAAAATCTATTTGTTTACCTGGATAATCACAAATGTTTTGTTATTTTTAGTTCTACAATGAAGACGAAGCCCGAAAGTACACTCAGAAGTACGTTTATTCTACCAATAACAGTCGACAATCACGAACCCGGTCATGACGTGACTAAATTATTAAAAAATAATATTTTTGCAGTTCACGTATTATGGATATTCAAGCGCAAATGACAGAAAGATGCCTCGAGTTATTGCTGTTACCTGAGGATTCTCCGTGTCTTCTCTTGGACATAGGTTGCGGCTCGGGCTTATCTGGCACAGTGTTAGAGGAAAATGGACACATGTGGATTGGCATGGATATATCACCCTCTATGCTAGGTACATCATTATAAATATTTGAATTAAAAAAAACTAAGCTTTTAAATCATCAAAATAAACTAATTCATAATAATGGCATTATCTCTCTTAGCAGTCAACAAAGTTGACTGTAAAACATGATTATTTTACAGTAGTGATATTGAATCAACTCTCTTGAAACTGCAATGAATTGTGGCCCACTGCCTGTTACTCACCATAAACACCATTACAGATGTAGCCAAAGATAGAGAAACAGAAGGTGATCTAGTTCTATCGGACATGGGTGAAGGAGTGCCATTCAGAGCAGGGTGTTTTGATGGAGCAGTCTCAGTGTCTGCACTTCAGTGGCTGTTCAATGCTGATAAGAAGTCACATCATCCTGTTAAAAGACTGCATCAGTTCTTCAGTTCATTGTATGCTTCTTTGGTATGTAAAACTTTTTTTATAAACTGCATACCTATGTCCTGAGATCAGAAAAAGTAAACCACTTTATTTCATGAAGCATTCCTAATAATTTTTTTTTTTTAAATTGGACTATTATTCAATGATTTACCAAGTATTATTTGGTTTCAGTCAAGATCAGCCAGAGCCGTATTCCAGTTCTACCCAGAGAATGAGAGTCAAATGGACCTAGTAACCTCACAAGCCATGAAGGCTGGTTTCTACGGAGGTGTAGTTGTAGACTTCCCTAATTCTGCCAAAGCTAAGAAGTTTTTCTTGGTGCTGATGACTGGAGGATCTGCTCCATTACCTCAAGCACTAGGTAATTGTTGAATGATTAGTTTGTGATAGACCTACTTGGTCATACTCTCATCAATTACCTGGAAGTATGACACTCAAAACGAAGGAGAATGGTAGCAATGAAAGAAAACTTGGACCCAGTAATGGGTGACTCCAGACTTAATGATAATTGTATTGTAATCCCATTGATTTAAGACATCTTTATGAAGTGAATTTCATGTTTTTCAGGAACTGATGAAATGGACAACAACCTTCAAGTCAAGTATGCGAAAAGAGAAGCAATAAGAAATAGTAGAGGCAAACCACTCAAAAATACAAGAGCTTGGATTCTGGAGAAAAAGGAAAGGAGAAGGAAACAAGGCAAAGACACAAAAGCTGATACCAAGTTTACAGGCAGGAAAAGAAGTGGCCGGTTTTAGAAATAATGTGTTTTTAAATTCAACAGTGTATATTAATTAAATAACTAAACAAATCTATATTAAAAGTATTTAAGTTTTCCATTCTAGTCTATCTTTTTAGTTCATATTTCCAAACAGTGTCCACACCACTCCCTATTGTTTCTACAGGAGTCATATTTGGCAATGGGAACCGGCATGCTACTACCACTGTGTCTTTGTTTGTCTCTGTTAATAACTTATGTTCAAAGTCCTTCATCATCTCTTCAACACCAAATATCACTACATTGTTGTATGGCTTTAGGTCAAATTTCCATAAGTCACACCGAAAGAATTTGCTGCCTCGGTATTCCGGTTTCAGTAATGCAGCGATTCGAGAATAATAGACTAGCCAGGGGTTTAATTCTACTCCATCAGCTTGAAAACCTAATTTGGCCGCGGTAAACACAATCCTTCCATCGCCTGAACCCACATCTAATAGTTTGCCACTGCGACCAGCCAAAGCTTTGCTAACTCCAAGGACTTGTTCTGTAGTTGCTGGAACGTAAGGCAAACAAACTTTCCTCAGCGCTGGTACGGTGAACGGTAAACAAATAATACTGACTCCAACAGCTAGGCCTCCGGTGACATAAATTAACACTTTTCCTGTAGACGCTAGGTTTGATGGATTTTTTGTTCCCGAGTCTTGGAGTAGTTCTAGCTCCATTTTATAAATGAGAGAAAAATAACATTCTATTCTACTTTATAAAATAGGTTATTTTTCGATGTGAAAATTTGACTGTGACATTACACTGACATTCCATTCTAAGGCTACGTTCCGAGATACGTTAATATCGATTTGAGCGTGCTCACACCCGTTCCGAATTGGTGTGAGCGCGATAACGATGTCCCGTGAATCGTCATAGAAGACGTCATGACATGCGCCATCTTGCGATAACGCCGACCATGCGTTATACTAATATCACCGTGAACGCTGTCAAAAATGACACTTGTGCTGTTATGTTCTGATTCGTATCATAGTTTTAGCTAACTTATAAATAGTGCTTCTGGCTAGAATCGCCACCTAATCAAATAAGAAGATGAAATTTGTGGTCTATACAAGTTTTATATGGTGTAAATAGGTTTTAACATTGAGTGAGCACTGTTAGCGCGTTCACGAGCGTTCCGTATTGATGACAAAAATGACAGTTCTTAGCTGTCAAAATCGCGATATCTAACTCGGAACGCAAATTATTGATGTGAGCGCTGACAGCACTATTTTTCTAATTCGGAAAGTGGCCTTATGCCACTTTCCGAATTAGAAAAATAGCGCTGTGAGCGCTCATATCATATTTCATCATCAATACGGCCACTTTCCGAATTAGAAAAATATTTGCGTTCCGAGTTAGATATCGCGATTATGACAGCTAAGAACTGTCATTTTTGTCATCAATACGGAACGCTCGTGAACGCGCTAACAGTGCTCACTCAATGTTAAACCTATTTACACCATATAAAACTTGTATATACCACAAATTTCATCTTCTAATTTGGTTAGATGGCGACTCTAGCCAGAAGAACTATTTCTAAGTTAGCTGAAACTATGATACGATTCAAAACATTATAGCACAAGTGTCATTTTTGACAGTGCTCACGGTGATATTAGTGTAGCGCATGGTCAGCGATATTGCAAGATGGCGCATGTCATGACGTCATCTATGACGATTCACGGGACATCGTTATCGCGCTCACGCCAATTCGGAACGGGTGTGAGCACCCTCAAATCGATATTATTGTATCTCGGAACGTAGCCTAATTATAAAGAAGACCATAGATGATGAACTGGTAAAAAATTATGTCAATCGGATCGAGATAAATCCTAACGGTACTGAAGATAGTTTTACACGATCAATCTAATCGAGATCATGGATTGAAGTAACTCACAATTACCGTACTACACCTATGCTGGAATTCAAGAACTCCAAATCATGTCTTCATGTGAGAATGCAAGAGCAACATGAAGGATTTGAAAAATATTGTAGCACATCTTGCGTCATGCAAAAAGTTTAATTAAGCGTCATGTCAAGCAAGCAAAGTGTCACTGTCAGTGTCAGTCTGTCAGGTCATGACGTAAGGAAGTCGTCAGTTTTACAGCTTGTCTATCTGCAAATGTCAACTAAATATTGCTGAAGTTTTTTTAATAGCCTCAATCTGCTGTAAAATTACATACTTTGTAATTGGAAATACTAGATAAGTACAATAAATGACTGCGTTCGAAGAGTTCGGTGTGCTCCCCGAGCTGGGGAAGGCCATTGAAGAGATGGACTGGACACTACCAACAGATGTCCAAGCCGAGGCAATACCGCTCATCTTGGGCGGTGGAGACGTGCTTATGGCTGCTGAAACAGGCAGCGGGAAGACTGGTGCCTTCTGTTTGCCGATCCTGCAAATAGTATGGGAGACTTTAAAAGATATTCAAGAAGGGAAGACGAGTAAGATAATACAAACGATATCGACGGAATTGACGATGTCGTTTTTTGATCGCACGGATGCGCTGGCGGTGACGCCGGACGGGTTGCGCTGCCAGTCGCGTGACCAGAAGGGCTGGCACGGTTGCAGAGCCACTAAGGGTGTACATAGCAAGGGGGCTTATTACTATGAAGCCATTGTCACGGATGAGGGCTTGTGCCGGGTGGGCTGGTCTACACAGGCGGTAAGTGGAAACGCCATTAAATTTTAACAACTCCATTCAACAAACATCCCGAGACCCTCAATTCATTTGAAAACTATGAAATCAATTAATTTTTCAGTATCATTGCATCATATTTCAAAATATTTAGAAAACTTTCTGATTGATAGATCACATTATCTTGATATATAATCATAACATGGCTGTTGGTAAAACGGGTATCTCAGGATTTAGTACAAGTATGTACTATGAAAAGTGTAAAAAATAACACATAATTTGTTTTAGGCGAGGCTGGATCTGGGTACAGACCGTATGGGTTTCGGCTTTGGAGGCACAGGCAAAAAGTCAAATTCCAAGAACTTTGATGATTATGGAGGTCCTTATGGAATGAATGATGTCATAGGTATGATTTGTTACAGATCGTTAATTTAAACAAGATGGATTATTTAGTATGTGGTTTAAAATTGGACGGAGATATGACATGACAGAAAAGAAGAGATTTGACATTAAGTACTTTCACATACCATTTCCTTTTTGAATATTGCTAAACAGATACTGTGCAATATTTTATATTCTCTCTGTGGATACTTGTTTATCTGAAATAAATGAATATTATTTCAGGGTGCTTACTAAACCTGAACAATGGTGAGATCAGTTTCACTAAGAATGGAGAAAACCTCGGAGTGGCCTATACCCTGGCCCCAGAGAGACGCGCTGACTGCTACTTCCCTGCTGTTGTATTAAAAAATGCTGAAATGAGCTTTAATTTTGGCAAGACGCCATTCAAGGTACAAAATAATCATTATCTTAGGAAACAGTTTTGTTGTAAATGTTATGTTTTCATCAGTTATGTTTGATCTATAAAACAAAGTCTGACCTAATTTTAAGTTACTTTTCCTTCTATTGTTGAAGAAACCATTTCGGTTTGGCTGCCTCTTGATAAACAAATGTTTAGGTATCTCCAAAATTAATTTCATTCATCTGAAGACCCCATTATATACAGGTTGGCAGGGGCCAATGTCCCTGTAGGACCCGTTTCTGTCCAAGATTCTGCAGTCCCCCCTTTTTGTTGTATAATAAAAAGAAAAATGTTCTGTTTCTTACAAAAGTGCAATACCTAAGTGGTCAAAGTGTATGGAATAGCAAAAAAATGTTTAATAACCTACGAAAAAGTTTTAATGCGGGTGCCTCCAAAATCCTGTAAGTACTAGATCCATGGCAACATGTTGCACGTCGATGTCCGTGCCTTCCTATACATATAAACAGTGGCGGATTTACCAACAGGCCGAGTAGGCTGGAGCCTAGGGCGGCAAATTTTAGAGCGGCCGCAAATTTGGTTCATTTTTTTTTGCATTAAGGAAAAAAAACATTATTATAAACGCGGAGAAAAGAAGTCTCGAAAATTTTACAAAATTATTTTAGTACCTACCTACTGTACTGTACAGTAGGTATACCAAATTCTCCAATGTCTTTATATGAAAAATTACTAAACGCTGTGCTGCGCTGTGTGAATATGAATTTTTAAAATATTCCAATAGTGTTTCAATATTACAATTCAAAAGAGTTAGTAGGGTCGGCAAAAAGTAACAGTCTACTGGCGGCAAATGTGTAAATCCGCCACTGCATATAAAAGCAAAAATGTACCTTAAACCTGGCCTCAGCTCGGCCCAGCCTTCAAACAAATTCTATCTACAATAGTGTGCCCACTTTAAATTAATTTAATTCGTTATAATAATTGTAGTGATATTATACCTCACCTCTATGCAGTTCCCACCACCGGCAGAGTATGTAGGCATTGCTACAGCACCAAAGGGCAATATGAAGCCGAATGTGGTGTCTACAGATGGCGCTGTGGAAGCTGCACCTGCTAATAACGCGCCGCGATCTATTATTATTGAGGTGAGTGACAGAATAAATAAAGATGGAAAAGACAAGATAGAAATCTATCTATATAATATATAAAAATGAATTTCCCTTGGTCACGGCATCACACGTGAACGGCTGCACCAAGTTGGCTAATTCTTTTTTGTTGTGTTTGTTATTGTCAGGAGAAAGTTCTTATGTAAGAAAAAAATAAGAAAGTTGCGCGGCACATTAGAAAAGTTAAGAAATCTGTACGACCATTTTCATAATAATTAGCTTGTTCCCACTGGTGGGACACAGGCCTCCTCTCGGCGAGAGGGATTGGGCTGTAATCCACCACGCAGGCCCAATGCGGGTTGGTAGATGTCACATGTCTTCGAAGTTTTTTGGTTCTAAGACATGCCGGTTTCCTCACAACGCCTGTCTGGTTTCGAACCTACCTATATTATATCAATGGGAATTCCATATTCATAGTTAAGACAGGACAACGCATGTCGGGTCAGCTAGTCTTAATATATTTTGTTGATCCCAACCAAACTGACGTATAACTAACTGGAGTTGTAAAGAATTCTATTGGGAAGGGTAATACTTGAAGGGTGGGCGTTTTGGGAGAATTTCTTATGTATTTTGACGTTCAAAAAGTGCTGATTCTCAGCCTAATTTGAATAAATGACTTTTGATTTTGATTTATTGCGTATTTGAAAATCGCGTGGCAGTATTCGAGGCCTCTCCAATTGCACGCCATTCAACTCGATTAGCGGAACTCTCATGTAGTTGCTACCAGCCATCCTGCGAAGATCATCGCTCCACGTTGCCTGGTGGCGCCCTATCTTAAGTTTGTCGATTCGCGGTCTCAACTTAAGACCACCTCTCACGGTCATCGGTTCGGCTAATTTGGCCGGCCAATTGCTACTTGAGCTTGCTTATTCTGTGAGCTATGTCGACAAGTTTGGCTCTCTGCCGGATCATCTCATTCCGGATTCTATCCCTCAGAAAGACTCCAAGCATTATTTGTTCCATAGCTCTCTGAGCGATCTTGAATTTATGGACCAGTCGTATCGTGAGTATCCACGTTTTTACTACGTAGGTCATAACAGGCAAGACGCACTGATTCAAGACTCTAGTCTTTAGGGTCTGCGGAATACGCAACGAGAAAACTCGACGAAGCTTCCCAAACGCGGCCCAGCTGGATTCTTCTGTTAGCCTCCTTCTCGAAGTTGTTCTTACCAAATTGCAGAATTTGCCCGAGGTAAATGTATTCTCGAACAACCTCGACAGCACCGCCATTGACAGAAATTGGTTTCAGAGTAATGTAATCGTTGAACATAACCTGGGTCTTGTCCAAGTACCAATATACTACTACAATACCAATGCGTACAGACGAATCAATATGGCCGTCAAGTATCTGCCGCAAGTCATGCAGCGATTTAGCCAATATGTCGGTGTCGTATGCAAATCTCAGATGTTGTAAAGTCCAAAAGCCTTGAAGTGTTTACTGCGTTATTTTAAATTTGCGTCCTAATTAAAAAAAAAAAAACAAGGAAATGCATAATTGCAGCCATACAACCAATTAGAAATAATAAACATTTGTTTCACAGCCTTCAAGAGAATTAGCAGAACAAACTTGCAATCAAATAACAAAGTTCAAGAAGCATCTTGAAAACCCAAAGATACGTGAGCTGCTGGTAGTTGGAGGCATCAATGTTAAGGATCAGATAAATTCGCTGAATGCTGGCATCGATATCGTTGTGGGCACCCCTGGGCGGTTGGAAGATCTTATTCAAGGAGGTAAGTTTAAATGACAGGCTTTTGATGAAAAGGCTAGGACCTTTCTTCAACGCTGATTGAGATGGCAACTTCAAGTCTACAAAGTGATCTACGATTAAAGAGCGAAAAATACTATACCGAGTATAAACAATCAGCTCCACCACCAACCTACCTCTACCCGTCATGGCCATCCGGATGGTCCGGGGATACCGCACGATCTCCGGTGAGTCGGCGAGCCTTCTAGCCGGATTGCGGCCGTGGGATCTAGAGGCAAAGGTCCTCGCGCACACTTGGGAGTGGCGCGAGGACGCTAAACGCCGGGGCGTAACTCCGCTGCCGCGGGAAATCGCGGCACAGCGGACAGAGCTCCGGCAGGATCTCATGGCGACGTGGAGAGTGCGATTGTCGCAACCCAGGGCTGGGCAAGCCACGATTGCGGCGGTAAGTCCCCTCTTTGATGACTGGTTTGAGAGGCGGCATGGCGTCCTCACCTTCCGCCTGATGCAGGACCTCACCGGACACGGTTGTTTTGGGAGGTTCCTGTTTCGGATAAGGCGGGAGGAAACGCCCGGGTGTTTCCATTGCGAAGATCGCCCTGAGGACACGGTGGAGCATACAGTGGAGGTCTGCCCGGCTCGGGCGGAGCACCGCCGTGTCCTCGTGAAGGCGATCGGCGGCGGCGATCTCTCGCGTCCGGCCCTCACCGGTCCTCACCTTCCGCCTGACGCAGGTCCTCACCGGACACAGTTGTTTCGGGACGTTCCTGTTTCGGATAAGGCGGGAGGAAACGCCTGGCATGGGTAGCCGGCACCTCCTTCTGCGAAGCAATAATGCTTGCGAAGAGGGAGGCGGCGCACGTAAGGAAGAGGTATATGCGCCCTGACGGCCTTAGTCACCGCAGGAGACGCCCTGGGCGTCGGGAATCCCAGGCTGATTCCCGGCCACCGTAGGCGCGGGCTTGCGGACGGCGAGTAATGGGTAGCTCGCTGTCCGGTAAGGAATAAGCCCGGGTCGACGGCGCGTTGTGTTCCACGCGCGCCTCAAAGAGATGTCAGCACCAACTGATGGGGCCCGCAAAGGCCGATGCTTGCCAGGAGTGCGGGTTGTTCGAAAGAGATACCGCGGCCCCTGGCACACAGGCAACTCTTAACATGGGTGGGTTTTAGTCAGTAAAAGTCTGACACGCCCTCCTGCTCCACCCAGAGCGGGAGAAGTTATTTGATGATTTTCCACACAAAAAAAAAAAATGCTTTGCATAGAAGTTCGTCATTTTTTCTGATGGGAAATCCCATCGGGCACTCACCTTCCTGTGGGAATTAGAGATTACGGTTTTACTCATGTGTTAGTTTGAGCGGGAAAAAGTGGTGCAAAAAACTCCACTACAAGTTTCTTTGTTTTGCCATAAAAACTTTGTGTTATAAATTACGGTATCTTTTCGTGCAGGTTACCTAGCCCTCACCCACTGTCGTTTCTTTGTGCTGGATGAGGCGGACGGACTACTGAAGGCGGGCTACGGCGAGCTGATCGAGCGCCTCCATCGACAGATACCGAAGATCACCTCTGATGGACGCCGGCTACAGATGGTCGTCTGTTCCGCCACGCTACACGCTTTCGAAGTCAAGAAGATGGCCGTGAGTTTGTAGTTGAGACTTTCCACTAAAATACTTAACCATAAAGTACTTAACTTTATGAAAAATCTGTGTTAAAAAAAACGTGTTAAGGTGGAAGGTGCCCGCGAAATATATTTTTTTAAATCAACATTCATACTGGCAATTAACTGCAAATAGTAAAAACGTAAGACAATTTAAATTTAGCAGGCTACCCTGATGCTTCCACCTTATGAGAATTTTCATACTACAAAACTAGGAGAGTCTCAAAGAAAGACTAACATCAAACGAATTTCTTCAATTCTTTCGAAGAATATTAATATTATGATAGCGCCCTATTCAATTAACGTTAGAGAAAGTCCATTAAAGCTTAAAACAACACTACAAAATCACATACAGAAGCTCTCTCCTGTTATATATATCTTGCTTCATTTCTACTACAGGAGAAATTGATGCACTTCCCAACATGGGTGGATCTGAAAGGCGAAGACTCAGTACCGGAGACAGTTCACCACGTGGTCGTCAACGTAGACCCCCAGAAGGACCGACTGTGGGAGACTCTCCGCAAGTAAGTTATCCCGGATTGCGAGGGAAATTAGGTTATGGTATATCCCGTACGAAAAATAAGCAAAATGGAGCAAATTTTGGGGCCTTCGAAATAAAATTTGTGTGCTCTAGGCCATATGACTCTTAATATTTGACTTATAGTGACGACATGGGGGCACAAAAATATCGGAGCGTAGTTTACAGTCACTGCCAAAGAACACATAACATAACATCAACGCCTGTTTCAAATACCAACTTTAAAAAATATCAACTTTGTGAAAGATGTAACAAAGTCGAAAATAACCAAAGAGCATCAAAACAAGCGACATGTAAGCGTTTATATTTTTTTCACTACATTAGCACTTCGTTTGAAAAACCACACCATCAATAACTATTCTTTCACATTATCAGGCATGTACAAACAGATGGCGTCCACTCTAAGGACAATATCCACAGCGGCAACACTACCCCCGAGACGTTGTCTGAAGCCGTCAAGATACTCAAGGGAGAGTACTGCGTGCGCGCCATCAAGGAACATAAGATGGACAGGTGAGCTGTTTTATATAAATTTATTCCAGATTTCTAAGATTTGTAATCACCATCGAGACCACTCCCATCCCCCATGTCATCAAAAATAAGTAAAGCAAAGACCCCTCCCCCTGTAGTGCTTACGTAATACTTGAATGGCCCCATGGAAAAGAATAAACAGGTGGAATTGCAATGCAACAAAATTACTATAGGGACCGTTGTCCCCAAACTCACACAAATAAACCAATAATCATGTAATGCACTACAAATAAACAATTCATTTGATTTGTCGTTTTACTTTACTACTCTCTAAACTAGCATAAGCCACAGATCCTACGTCTGGAGATAAACCTGCATGCTCTTTAAATAGGATTTATTTTGCTTTAGCACAGAAAGTAATTACAACGTTTTGTAATCTAAAGTCAAACTAGATTCGATTGCCGAGTAAATTCCACTACTCGACAATAGATGGCAGTATTCCCAGTGGTCGCAATTTTAGACATAATTGTGAAAACGATAAGGTTGACATTCGTGTCGTAGGTCGATATCTAGTGCTACTCGACCAAGGTCACACCAGTGCAGAATACATTGAATTCTCAATTACATTATCGATATCGATAGATATTTTTTTCCAATTAAACCAGAAATCTTGTTGGGAGTTCAGTAATAAAACTGTAGGAAGAATGACATAATTATTATAATTATTTTATTTTCAAATAATTGAAAATAAAATAATTATAATATTTACGTTATTATGTAAAAGTTTGATTAAATTTTTGCTATAAAGCATCTATGCAACCTAATACACTTCTTTAAATAAATTTCGTGTATTAATGTTAAGCAACCTACATTTGTATTGTAATGTTATTTTGTAATAACTATAAAATTACTAAAAAAAAATCTATGGATATCCATCCGACCCGACTACGTCACTAATTAAGTAGCGAAGTACTTTCCAGAACTAAATAGTGAATACAATCAATCCAAAATAAACTTTATTCTAATCGCATAAGGTTGATTTTAACTAGACGTTATATTAAATGATGTGTAAATTAAAATTAACTAAGATTTTATTAGAAAACAAATAAAACCGTACTTATCGAAGATACGAAACACCTCCATTTTTAAGATTTATTCTCCTACTATCATTTTTGCGCTGCAAAATGGAATAGTTCGGCCATAGCTACGGAAAAATAAATTTGTCGCGAAACTAGCGACTCGACGCGATGTTAGAACATGACTGGGACCAATTAAGCGTAACAACGCTTATTTGTGGCACGCGTGCCACGCCTACTTTGCACTTCCATGTTTTCCTTGTTCCGTGAATGGCCCCATACCGGTGATTACAACGAAAGGTAATTTACCTATACCGGAATTTCTTTAGTTTAAATCTTCTATACTTATTACAAACCGTACAAGTATCTGTTTGTAATATCGAAATAACAGTTTTTTAGTAAACATATAACAAAAGAACAATTTAAAAAAAATGCCTGTTTGTTCTGGCTAATCTCCGAAACGGCTAGGCTGATATTGACGGAACTTTCACTGGCTGATAGATGATGTTATTAGGAGTAAAACAGGCTTTGCTGCTCGTTCCCGTGGGTTGATATCCGACAGCATCCACGTGGAAAAGAAAAAAACCTTCCTTTGAAACACCACCTTCAGGATAAAATACCTAATCGCGCGTTATTTTATTTTTTGAGGATTGGAAATCATCAAATAATTTTTCCCGCTCTGGGTGGAGCGGGAAGGCGTGTCAGACTTTTACTGACTAAAACCCACCCGTGGTCCTTCAGTTGCCTGTGTGCCAGGGGCCACGGTATCTCTTTCAAACAGCCGGCACCGCTGGCAAGCTCACCTAATCTCGCGTTGCGTTATAATTTGATGGCACGGCGATAATATCGGTGCGATTTTGTCGCCAGTTGAGATAATAATATTATACAATAACATCCCTATACCATTTTGAGGTATAGAGATAAAATAAATATTCTGAAAGATAACTAATTTCTATTAAAATAATTTGCACATAATTTATACCATTCTCCTATAGGGCCATAATCTTCTGCCGCACAAAGCTAGACTGTGACAACATGGAACGCTACCTCAAATCCTGCGGTCCTGAGTTCACCTGCGTCTGCCTGCACGGTGACCGCAAGCCGGCCGAACGCAAGGGTAACCTGGAGAAATTCAAAAGCAGCCAGGTCAAGTACCTCATCTGTACCGATGTGGCCGCTAGGGGCATTGATATCTCTGGACTGCCGTTTAGTAAGTATTTTTTGATAAGATACTAGCTTTTGTCAGCGGCTTGGCCCGCGTGGCGGTCGGAAATTTTCCCACGGTAACATACTATTGGGATCCTATCCTATGTGTTAATCCAGGTTAGCTATGGGTGCGCCAAATTTCATCCATCCATCCTCACAAACTTTCACATTTATTATATTAGTAGTATTGGATAGGAGGATTTCGGTTAAAAAAATGCCCATGAATTACTTGGGTAAAATTGAATCTACTTAATAAAACTCTTAAATAGGGCATTACACTCATTTTTGAAAAGTGTCTCAATTAGATTCTAGAGTGCTAATAAACCACAAAAAAACAACATTTTTATTTAACCGATTAGTGCCATAAAAAATAGATTTAAAGTTTACATTTTCAAATTTCGCGCGTAATCTGACAAAAACGCTGGACGCAGCGGACGCCATATTGCTCTGTGGGTATGACGTCAGTTTATTATAAAATCAAATGCGCTGATATTTTATAAGACAGTTGTTTATAATTTAAAAAATGAGTTGTTTTTCTACTTATCATTGGTTTGCTGTTCTTGAATGCAAAATATTATTTAAATAAAAACTACTTTGGTTACGAAAATAATAAAAGTACAAAGTTGCTCGGTAGACATGCCGTATGACGTAACAACATGGCGGGTACTATTTCATGGTGTTCAGAAAGAGAAAAAAAATGAAATATTTAAATTGTGTTTTAAAATGTATTTTGTTGTTTCATGAACTAAAACTAACATTTTCCGACTGCATTTTGCTTAAGCTATCTCAATAATATATTTTTAGATTTTGTCTCATATAGAGTAAAATACCCTATTTACTGAGTCAACGCACAGCCTTAAACTGCTGGGTCTAGAAGCATGACATTATGCGCTAGAGATTTATAACGAAAGTGAGAACTGAGGAAGTATTTTTGAAAATCCATTCCCTCTTAAACAGGTGAGTGGATGAAAGTTTGTCATTTTCGCCGTTGGGAAAACCTGTCTGGCACGTTTATCAATATGCAACGAAACCTATCAATTTTATTTCACCGAACAAACTACCTGAAACTGCTTCTCGACATCACAAAATTAGACGATAACGACGATAACTTTTTTCCTTTCTAAAAAGGAAGCTATCGTCTTAACTACTTATTTTTTTGTTTTTTTTTAGTGATCAACGTGACCCTTCCGGACGAGAAATCGAATTACGTACATCGTATCGGTCGTGTCGGTCGTGCGGAGCGCATGGGGCTTGCCATCAGTCTCGTATCTACCGTCCCGGAGAAGGTAAAAACATAAAAAAATATAAAACTACCTTACAACTGAGAGTCACAAAAACTCTTGGTTTTATATGGTTTGTAGAAAAGTACTGCGATACATACCTATTTTACTTTATGCTGACGATATGAAGATTCACAAAACTATCCGAAACATATCTGATACGCACCTGTTGCAAGCTAACTTGGCTAGAATTGAATGTTTCAAAATGTTTTGACATGATTTTTACGCCCCAGAAGTCGATAATTGATGCCACATACAAACTGTACAATACAACGTGTAATGGAAAGGGTATATACATACCAAGGGCACGGCTTCTTTGGATGATATCAAACGATATTGGAAGGGTTTATTAATCCTATTTCTGCATGTTCGGAAGTTATGAGAATTTTTAATACATAATACATTGATACCGGAAACCGAACTTTTCAAATTGGAATAAACACATCACTCAGAAGAGATTTATCGTGATATTGGCAAGTAACGTGGAAAGTTATTGACCTACGTACTGCGGTGACACGTTTGCTGATTTGAATTTAAGGAACATATGAAACCGAAAATTTGGTATCAATTCTTAGAGTATTTTATTTTGAGCTGAAACTATGTATAGTGATTCTATACCAGCTGTTAACTTTAGTGCTTAAGGATATCCATAGGGTTTCTGTTACACCCTGTATAGGCAAAGTCAATAGTATTAGGGATCTTGACGTTATACGAGACAGCAAGCTACTCTTCGATCAGCATATTGATAGCATAGTAAATAAAGCGTCGAAAGCACTTGGTTTCATAATGAGGACCTCAGCATGTTTTCGATCACTAAAACCGATCTAAGTCTTGTATTGTTCGTTAACTTGAGTATGCGTCGCAAGTCTGGAACCCTCAGTACGGGATCTACAACTCTCGTTTTGAAGGCATACAGAGAAAATTTCTTAAGTACCTAGATTACAGGGCGAAACAAGTATCTGTTGATTACACTCACCAATGTAAAAGGTACCATTTTCTACAGCTGGACCGTAGGCATATATAAATTATATAGTTACTTGATTAATATCGCAAATGGTTCAATTGACTGTCCTGAACTTGTTTCGAAATTAAAGATACGCGCTAATCAGATGGGGCTGCGACAGAGACCACTTCTACATGTACCTTATGTAAACACTAATTATAGGCGTAATGCATACTTTCATAGAGCTAGTCGCAGTTTTAACGAAATTTGTTGTGAAAAAGGCAAAGACCTTTTCTGCACCAATGCAAGCACAGAGCTTCCTTCTCTTAGCAAAGCCATTTTTTGTGCAAGAGGCATCTGCCTGCACTTGAACAGTTTATTGTCTGCATTGGCTTAAATTTGAAAACGAACGGTTGAAAGAAACTTTGAGGGAATAACTAAAAAGAATGGAAATAATTGATTTGCTTATAAGTATCACAGGCCGACAAAATTAAACGAACACTCTTCAAAAAAGATATTCGAGTAAACTCAACGTCAATTGAATGGGAAAGACTAGTACTTTCAGATACAATTGATAATTTTTTGGAGGAAAGAGGATCTACCGGTAGATCCTCTTTCCTCCAAAAAATTATCACCACGTCACCTCAAAAATGAGCAAATACGGTGTTTTTTGCTCTTCCAGATTAGGATATCTCAAAATCCTGACGTGATAGAGCAATTCTGCGGTCAGATTGGGATTCAGCGCATCAAAATACTTCGGAAATATACAGTCTGGCATCTGGGTAAAATAATTTGTCGGCCAATGCTATGAGTAACTTAGATAACTTAGAATATGAGTAATCATTTTGTATTTATCTGTGGGGGCTTGTAATTAGCAATTTCGTTATATATTACTGTTATGATTGTGTTATTAGTATGTAAGCCTTCCGAAAATAAATAAAATGAAAAATGGAATGGGCTTCTTGCTTGATGGCGTGTTAGGTACTTGAGTTTCTTGTTGATATCCATACAAATCTCCATTTTTGAACAAGCAACTATCTTTTACCCGACTGCGACAACAATAAAGACAGGTTAACAGTCAAGAACAAGATAGAGGGGTGGGAGTAAGTTTTGGGTAGTTTCAAATTACCTTTAAATTGAAAAACCCATGCATCGACTTCAAGTTTTTAGCTTATTTGTTATGACGTCACAGGTGTGGTACCACGGCGAGTGGTGCTCGTCGCGCGGGCGCAACTGTTGGAACACAAACCTCACGGACGACCGTCCCAGGGGCTGCTGCACCTGGTACAACGAGCCTCAGGTATACATTATTCATAATAAACATACCAGCCTATTATATTGTCTCATTGCAGAGCAAATGTCTCTTCTCATACCAAAACATTGAAAGCCATACTTGCTTAAAATTGGTTGGCGAAAACTTTTCCAAAAAAAAAACAACCGACTTCCGCATATTTAAACACTACAAAGTGAAAAATAACTTTAATTTCGGAAGTCGGTGACTTTGGATATGTATTTGAATTTTTTGTCGCCGTATTTTTTTGGAAAAAGTTTTTATTTTTCACTTTATAGTTATAATACCTACCTACCCCACACCAATTCGAAATTTCATCATACTCGGGGTCAAAACGATGCATATTTATACGATAGCAGCAATCGCGGCAGCATATCATTCTAGACCCGCTAGAATAAAAAAAAAATCGTCGGTTATACAAAAAAAAAAAAATAGCTGTTTCATAGAAAAGTACAATACCTACGCGGTCAAAATGTATGGAACAGCTGATATTTTTTTGTATAACCGACGAAAAATTTCTATGCTAGCGGGTCTGGAATAATATGCTGAATTCATGGTTACAGTTTGCGCACTGGTTAAAATTTTATCCTTTATATAACGGAGTTATGCTCGAACATACATAAAAAAATACATGTCCAATTGATAACCCCCTCTTTTTTGAAGTCGGTTAAAAACACAAATACATAAAAAATGGTTTTCCCGCATCTCATGAATTTTCGCGGTCACACTTTATCGTCCTGGGAAGAATACGTCAAATTACAAGACACCTTGCAAAAACGCAAGAATATTGGAATTTCGCGGGCTACCTTAATGCATCCCCCTTAAAATAACAAATTCTCTTGCATACA
This sequence comes from Polymixis lichenea, assembly GCA_949091785.1. Classification (NCBI taxonomy): domain Eukaryota; kingdom Metazoa; phylum Arthropoda; class Insecta; order Lepidoptera; family Noctuidae; genus Polymixis; species Polymixis lichenea. Next base: position 9,966,277 of record OX420947.1, on the reverse strand, counting down.
TAGCTATTCATAGCTTTCTCTTGTTGACAGTACCTGGCTGACATCGAAGACCACTTGACTATCACAATCCAGCAGGTTGCCAACGACATGGTCGTGCCCGCCAATGAGTTTGATGGCAAAGTCGTGTACGGACAGAAGAAGAAGTCGGCTGGTACTGGATATCAGGTAGGATTCTTTGTTTGTATAGTTATCAACAGTCGCCTAGTAGTAATGATGGTATTTAGAGGGAGAAGAGAAGGATCTTTGTTAAGGTGAATCTAGTTGACATTTTTTTCACATACAAACTTCGGGAGTGTATTAATCCACTGTTCGACAATAAAGATAAAAAATTTAACATATGGTTTCGTCTTATTATTAATATTGTCTGTACAGTAACAATACTAAAATAAAAAACGATTTAAAAGTGAGGAGCCAACAAAGATTGGTTTTTCTTGCTAATTTAACCTAACTTTGGGCGAATTTAAGTAATAAAAGAAGTATGATATCTCCAAAACAAAAAAAAAGCCAAGTCGGTACCGACAAAGGTCAAATATCGAAAAGTTCATTAAACTTTATTGGTTATTGATTTATGGTGGTTTTTTCATAAAACCCGATCTTCCGAAGGACTTTTCTTAATTTTTTACTCGCCTGTTTTACTATCAACCTTTTAACCGGCCCGACTTAATGTCAGTTGTCGTGCCCGCAGCGCCCGGCACAGCGAGCAAAAAATAAATACCTACAACAAAGAGGGATATGCAACACTTAACTTTTTACACCAGATTAAACGAGCTGTGGTATTTTCAAAAGGTATTTTGGTCGTAAATACGACCCTGGCGAAATGGACCCGAAAATATTTGTCTGATTAATCCGACGTAAGCGGTAAAAGGTTAATGATCCTGCATCTCACTCAATAACGTTGAGCGTGTAGACTAGCGTCTAACTGCTCATCACTGATACTACCTCTATCGGACACGATGCCTGGCGAGACAGCGTGCTTTTTAGCCAGGCCCACCAGTGAGTTCGAGCCCGCGATTAGATTCCCTTAAGCATACGTATCCATACTGAAGGAGGTCCAGTTTAGATCTGGCACAAAACAGGGTTACGCGGTTCTCACTGACAAATGAATAGAGACCTAAATAATGTTGAAAAATAATGAACTGGCTGTATGCACTATGATTTTATTTTTTTTATTTTAAGACGTTACATAAACAGCCATTTTCCGTCATTTGCAGGATCATGTGACCCAGATGGCACCAGTAGTGAAGTCCCTGCAAGAACTAGAGTCGCAAGCGCAGCTCTACTATCTCAAGATGCATCATAACGTCGCCGTCGCTTAATATCAGTCGGTATACTATCGTTTATTTAAATGGATTATTATTTAACCCATAGACTGATAATCTCTAATGTATGTTTTCTAATTAATAAGTTTAATTAGCGTTTTGATCAGCAATAAATAATTAAAACACAGTTCCAAGTTCATTTTTTATATTTCACCCAATTCTCAATCACTACTGATTATTATTAGGGCAGTGTGGCTTCCCGCATTTTAAAATAAATTATTAAGTCTCATAACACCGCTACTTAGGAAAATAGCCGTTAACAATACTGTTATAATAATCATAGTTCCAATCCTTTGCAATCCCATCGCTTCATATTTCACAAAGAATATAAAATGTGTTCTATAAAAACTGCTTCGGAAAAGTAACCTTGGATATAAAAATATATTCTTAGTATTCAAAACTATATTCGGTCACTATCTGCGTATATTCTATTCATTATTGTTATATCATATGAGGAGTGATGGAACAAAAGCCGTTATTGACCAGGATATATTATTTTTCTTCGCTTCTCAAAGTTGAAATACACAATACTAACAAACCGCTTCAAAAACCAGTAATTCCTACTGAAAAAAAAATGTTAAAAGTCGATGGCTTGATCAAAATCCTACAAATACATCACGTTGAAACAAAAACCATTAAATCCTTAAGAAATTACACGCCCGTGACACTGTTCGCTTCAAATATCGTTAAGTCCAAGTTATATTCGAATCAAATTGATTTTTCTCAATTGTTTCAATAAATCTTTTTAATCTGCAGATATAGGAAATACCTATTTCATTCATATTGTTATTTTTTAAATCCGTCAATTCCAAAGTAGTCATCTCAAACACTATAAATCCAAATTGGTTGGATCAAAATACCGATAAATCCAGACTGACTTAATCTAAACCCTATAAATCCAAAACGGCTTGAACAAAAACCGTTATCTCCATATTTCTTTGCCTAATATCTCCTTAATAACAATCGTTAATTTCGAAAATATTTCACTACCCTAACTATAGGTAATTTTACTATAAGTTTGTCAAAAAAAAATTGTATCTATAAATTACACTATGCTATAAGGTTTTTATCATTTTCTGAAAACAAATACAAAATGGATTTAACGGTTTTTGATTAATCACTCCTCATATATCATTGTGTAATATGAAGAGAATAAAATCTAACTTGAAATTTAAATTGACGTTCCACTGCACAACTGCTACTTAGGTTTTAAAAACGATTAATTTATTACTTCTTGCGAAAACGCACCTTACAGCGAAGTTAGCACTTTAGAACGTAGTTACGTATAAAGCACATTTTGCAAGATAACATCTATATTATGTAGTCAACTAGGCAGCTGTTACATAAGCAGTGGAGAATGTCTAACAATAACTTCAATGATTTACAATTATTATCAATTATAAATAATCGCTTATCAACCTAGGAATTATATTAAGTTATTCATCAACAATATAAGCGCTAAACAAACACAATGATTTGCCATATCGCCGGCTTAGATGCACAGGACACATTTGTGGTTCTAGATACATAATTCATTCAGAAAAAAGTACATATTTTTAGCTCGACATAGTTCTCACACGCATTTTTCGTTACACCTTTCAGTTTTGTTATCGATCTCGACCCGATTTCGTTTGACGTGTCTTTCTGGTTCGGTATAAGATCGTGATTAATTTCATATGAGCTTGCTTCGCTTCAAATATTTGGGAATAAATAATCCACTGTTTTTTTTAAAATAAATGTGGGTTATTTATTTCCCAATATTTGATGGAACTATAATCGCTAAAACATTTAGATTCGGTTCAAATAAAAATGAATTCTTATCATAATAATAATATCATTATAAATCCCACTGTAATCTAGTTCTATCGACAGATTCTTTAAAAGCCAGTCACCAAATATTTACAAATTTACTAACAAAAATTGGCTAATATCAATTTAAACCTTTATTCTTGATTTTATTTAGCTATGATGACAGCTGTTCGCATATCACAGTTATCTCTGTAACATGTAAACAACGAAATACAAAAATCTGTAGGTCAAACTGATTAAAATCGCGCCGCAAATCATCATTTTTATGAATCAAAATGCATTCAAATATAAATATATTAATCTATTCAATTAATTTAATGATTTATTTAACCTAGTATTTGTAAAGAAGTTTCATTAGGGAGGTATGCAACTAACGAGTTTAACATGTATCACTAATTTGACCATAGATAGTAATAAAATATAAAGTTTTGTAGCAGCAACGTACATAACAATAGAGATAGTAAGGTAAGGTAGGAGTAGGAACTACAAAGCAATTCTAATGTTATAGTGCTATAATGTTGCTGGATCTTCAGTTTAAGGCTTCAGATGGCACCACTATACTCACTCCTGCACATTGTATACAAATATTTGGCATCCTAATGCGTCAAGCGCCTATAATATTGTGACTATTATTGTTCAAGCGTGATAAATACGCGTTTCACTATAGGTTAGATCCAGCTACATTTAGCTTATGTTAAGTAGAAAAAATGAAGTGCACGATCGGTACAATAACAGTATTCTTATTAGGTTCGCCCGCCGATTAATATTAGTTTCCTACATATACATTTTTGATAATTTTATAGTATTAAATATAACACATACAATTTCAGAATCCTAAAGGCTAAAACCAAGCTGAATTACAAAGATGCAAAGACCGGCTTACCTCGACTATATTATCATTAACAATAATTATTTAATATACCTAACTCTTTTGGTGAAGACCCACCAGCTGCATAACTTACACTACGATACATACAAAAATTTCTTAGTATTACAAAATTCCGTACTACTTCTGACATGTATCAAAAATGCGCTCCCGACACAGGCTTGGCGATAAGGCGCTTGCACCGAGGTGGGGGCGTCGCAGGCGCATGTTTCACTTCAATAAGGGAACACCTCCATTTGTCGTTTTTACTTACTATCGAGGATACAGTCTCTATCACACATACGCTTATAACCACTTACTTATACGAGTCTCGCGAGTAGACATTACGTAAAAGAAACTAAGGTTCTGCCATTGCTCCAATAGTAAAAATAATTTCACACTTTTTTATTATTACTTACTCGTATAGATTTTGCAGATCACGAGCGCGCGTGGATTTTGTTTGTGGTAAGCATGTATGTGTCAGAGTATACATGTCAATATGTGTGGGACAGCGGCAACGGATACGGTTGGTATAAAAAAGTGACAACTGGCGCTCGCTACCGACTGCTTCGTAGGGACACCATCACAACCTGCATTTACACGCACACACATAAATAACCTCCACGCGCGTTCGAGAGTTCCACGCTCTGTATTTAATTTGTGCCCACCAATATATTTTGGCAAATATTATTCGTGCCACGTATTATTTGGACAATTAATTAAATAAGCGTATGATTTGATGTAACTAAATACGCAACTCTTTTTCATTTTTCTCTATTCATGAGACAGTTTAAATTACATACATATTACATAATTACAATTTATTATTATTATTGGTGTAGCCATTATACCCAACGCCAATTCTTTATATGTATGTAAATTATTTCTATGTATTGTTTGTTATTCTACGATCACTTATTATCGAAACCGATACAGTTCTGCAAAATCTAATATTAAAAAATAATTGTTCTCTATTATGCTTGGAGTGTTCGTCTACGTCGTGAATAAAGTCAACGGCGCCTAATATTTTATATTTATATATTGTATTATTGCTATATTGGTGTTCTGTGACGTCACAATGGATGGAAGCCTAATTTCTCACTTCGGTGGGCAATCGCAGCATCGCTTTACAAATGAATACGGCACGAATTTCAAATGATAAAAAATAATTAAGAATTTAAATAAAATGAAGCAATGTAATATTTGGACAAACATAGGACTCAAAATTTTAAAAAATATCCTCAACACACAATGAGCAACTCTTACAACCTCACCATCCTTCTGAAAAATGTATCTAACATAAAACAAATTTAAACTAACACTATTCTAGGTATATAAATACGAAAACTATTCGAGTTTGTGTCGTGACCGAGTTTGTATCGTGGCTGGTAGCAAGTCTTTGATATTGGAACAGTCTGCAACCATCGTCATGTCTTGGTCAATTTTGTACCTTATAGGCATCTTTTATAAAGTTTAATTCTAGGTAATTCGACGTGGCTTGGAGGAGATCGACATCTAGGAACTGACATTACCAAAGCCATATGAATTTCCTAGGAATTAATTACTTGAATTGATATTCAGGGCATGGCCAACCAGCTGTCTGGAAAATGTAATTTTGTCAGTTCCCAGACTGCTGCTTCCTTATTACCCTTACTACTAAGAGTTTGTCACTTCTCTTCAAGCCGAAGTTAATTAAATCATAATCGTAACGTAGCCGTGTCAATCGTTGCTCCCGTTTAACAAGTACACTTATGAAGTACTTGAGGCACTGCAACATTCTTCTAACAATTGAACTATCTACTTGATATCTTCTTCAATGGACTTAAAGTCTACCCAAAATAGCTCTTACAAAATTGAACAATTTGGTTGAACAATATATCCCAGTTTTAAGATACCTAGTTGAAAGTTCATTTATATTCAGTGGGCGTAAAACGCATGACTAATAAAGAATAATACATAATTTAGTAACCTCTACTTAGTTAAATTGGCCTCTTTATTAAGCCTCAATATCCAAAAGTTTACGTCCACTGAATATTTTTTATACATTTCACGTTTCGTTCTCAACATCGAAGTCACCTTCCAAGTCACCATAATTTTTATTATGGGAAACCAAATAGTTGTCAATTATTATATAACTAATATCTGTCCTACACGTTTAACCCATAAATAAAAACTAAGCAGTTAACATTTGTTGTCTGTCTATGGAGCTGAGATTACTCCCATGAAATACTGATTCCCAACAATACTATAATTGTCTATTACAAAAAGATAACTAGAAACTCAACGTCCTTACAAACCTAACATCTGTTGGGACATGTAGAGATCGTCAAAACAGTTGGTTTGGAGTAGTTATCTTTCGACGTTTACATCATCGACCTTTTAAGCAAAAAAATATTGCTTTCAATTACATTTTAGTCAGTTCATTTCGTATTTTACACAAATCTTTGTATTATTTTCAGTCGTCTTCAAAATGACTAATTACTCCCGGCGAATGCCAACTTCATTAATCGAACTTAGAAATAACTACAACTGCTTTGACGTAACCTCCTTACATTGTTGTCTTTATTTATTTCCGTATATTAGTCACATAACCACGAGTGGTTTAAGGCATTATTAATCGTGAACCGAGCACTCCGTCACTATCCGAAAGTGTTAGGCCACTTGTCTCACTACTAAACGCATGAATGTCCAATTAACATAAAACTTTATAACAAACTTCATAGTAACTAAGACTAAATTAATAAATATTTATTAGTAGTCCAATGAGATTTTTGATGACCATACCTGGAAAGATGCAATTTGAAGTTTAACATTTTATCATGGTGATATTGTAGTATTTTCTTCATTCAAGGGCCGGCGCTTAACTATGGTATGTGAAGGTAATTTTTACTAATAAAACTAAGCGAACCTAGTCATTGACTAAAAATTTAATCTATGCCATAGCTTTTTGCAAAATAATCTCGTAAGTCGTGCCAATAAGGTTAATTTTGCCTTGTGAGTAAAAAAAACATTTGCATACCATGTCCTGCCCCTTGGTATAACGCCGGCCCTTAAACTTTGGCATACCTTGCTCCCTTTTTCATACAACTTCTAGCATGGGTCGCCTCACGAGACATGTGGTGACAAACACACACACAATATCAATTCATATAGCATAGACGAAGTCCAAGAAGTCAGTATTTCATTATCTTGCGGATATTGATAGGGGTCAAAAGTGACGAGTCCGAATGAAGATCGTGAATTAGGAGGTAGCATGGGCAGCTAGAGTATATTGAACACTGAAGATGAATGATTATAATGGCTCGACTTGGAGAGGCATATAAATAAAATTTATATTCAGCCCTTTTCTCGACTCGGTTTTAAAGGCGATTTAAAAATATGAGCAGAGCCTGGGCCATGTTGACTTTATTTTTTGACGTGGTAACGTCTTATAAACCGATGAACGCCGGCTACACGCACGAAACTTTTTTTTCTTACGAAGCAACGTCCACTTTGCTTGTGGTTACCAAATGTACTGTGAATGTGTGCGTGCAGACGAGTATCGTTGGCACATAACACGCACACACGCATCAGACTTCGCCACTGTCTCGGACGGTACCGAGAACTCCTGCGTTTTACACACACATTCGCAGCGTTTTAATGCACTTGGTAACCACAACTAAAGCGCACTTCGTGTGATAAAAATACTGGCAACAGATAGCTCTCACAAATGGCACTAGCTAAAACTTAGGTTCAGTGATCCAGAGGAGTAGATAAACTGTAATACTCTGGAGGAATATTCTTCATTTCACAGTTCAGAGGAATAGACGCTATAGCTGGGGATCTAACCTTAGTCATACAGGAAGAATATTTAATCACCATCCAAGGTTAACTAAATAAGATCTTTGGTAGACATAATATTTTTTTTTTTTTTTAGTATCGCTCAGTACTGTAACATTCGAGATATGGCAACACAACATTGCCTAATAAAAGGTCTACGTTTCTGGATTCTACGCACCCGCAGGTCGCGCCTTTCTCAGCAATGTATCCAACTTTTGAGTTAGTTACCAGACCACGCTGAATTGATTATACTTTCGGAAGAAGAATTATTGTAAAAATTTGACCGACCTATAAAAGGTGTACCAGAACAAACGCGAGACCTGAAAGTAGTGCCTAATTTACTACTGAATCGATTTCAGTAACTTCCAATTTGGGTTATTTTTTAATGGTGTGTTTTGCCATACCTACGGCCGATTGGGCCAAATTCTCTTCTTCAAGGCATACTTTATGTCATTTTTAGTATGGTTGTTTTTAGTTTGTTCTGTTTTTAGTAATGTTAGGGGGGTCAACAAACTTTTCTTAATAATGAGTTATCTTTAGTTGTCATTGTATGTTGCTTTTAACTCAATACTCTAACTGTGGTGCATGAGGTCTTCCGTTAATTATGTTACAATACATGTTGTATATTGGAGTCTTTCAATTTTGCCTAGAAAATTTGGATGGTGATTCAAAATCGTCGTGTACTTATAATATACCTCGTTTTCCGCTGCCATTATATACCAGAGACTAAAAACTAGTAAGCTCACCCAGGTCAAAGCGCGAGCCAGGGATGATGCTGCAGCGACTCTTTGGAGCGGTCGCCGTAGTCATAGGTGAGCTCGTCTCCCGGCGCAATGTCGTGTGCGGCTAGCAACACAAGCCGTGGTCCGTCGACCCACACCGCTTTTGTTGAGAGGTTACCGTTGCGGGAGTGGTTCACAAGACGACCTAGGCGGCCGGATTCTGCTGTCGCGTCGATACTGAGGGGAAAGAAGATGGTTTTAATATTTTATTTCTGCGAGTGATTTTTAGGGCTCCGTAGCCAAATGGCTCTAATATTATTTTTTTCTAAACTGAATACTGAATAATAAAACGAAATAGTGAATACAATCAATCCAAAATAAACTTTAATTTAATTGTATAAGGTCGATTTTAACTAGACGTTATATTAAATTTTTAGTAAATTGAAATTAACTAAGATTTTATTAGAAAACAAATAAAACCGTACTTATCGATGGTACGAAACACGTCCATTTTTAAGATTTATTCTCCTACTATCATTTTTGTACTATAAAATGGAACAATACGGCATACCTACGGAAAAATAAATTTGTCGCGAGACTAGCAACTCGACGCGATGTTGGAACACGACTGGGACCAATTAAGCGTAACAACGCTTATTTGTGGCACGCGTGCCACGCCTACTTTGCATTTCCACCTGTTTTCTCTCTTCCGTGGTTGCAACATTGGGGAAGACCGTAATATATTCCTCTTTAACATTGACGTTAATATAGGCATTTTTGTTTGAATCTTATGGTGTATTACATACCTGTATTAAAACTATATTATTTGGCATTATAGACACTATTGACTGCTATTTTTGTATGGCCGAAGAGTTCCGATCTTCCGAAGGGACGCCGGCAGAAATCGAATTGTTTGAACCCTGCCCCATTGCTAGTGTCTCAAACTCACCAATACTGTTGATCTCCGTGTCTGAAGTAGTACATATAGCAGCCGGCCTCTGGGTCCTGTGCGTACATGTACTCTCTTTCCCGTGCCTCCGCCACACCCACCAGTTCCCCGGAGTACTCCACCACGTATTGTCCGCGACCGAACGGACGTGTCGCTATGACCCCTCGTCCCTTGCCTTCGAAATATGCTACCTGTAGAAATAAAAATAATCATAACATTTTGATAGGTTGACTGACCAGAATTTTTGATAAGTGATTTATTATGAAAAAGTTTTAATCAATGAATGACAGTGCTGTGCTTTAGTAATTTGATTCATTTCTCGCTCCGATCGATCAAACAACTTAATTGTTCTGCGTCTTTCGACAATAGTCACACTGTTTTAGTGATCATAAAATATCGATCACGAAGGTTTTAGTGCTTAATTTCAATGTCAGTATTACAAGGTTGACTGAAGGACCTAATGTATGTAATTGTATATACCTAGTAATCAATTATAATGAGGAGTACATTGCCCTATCGGGAATTACAGGAGTGATCGGCGGTGACCGGGGACGGTTTTTGCAATGTAAAGCCAAGTTTAGTACAAGGGGTCGTCAATCAACCAGAAACATGAACCTAGCAAATCGGTAAAAGCTTCTAAAACTATGGAAAAGCTAGATTGCAAGATGCCACATTTTTGCAATGCAGTGTCATTTCTTACGGCACTTTATATAACACTACGACGATTACGAAATCTGTTATCTTGTGTTACTAATAGAATATTCTCGTCGCAACGTTAATCTGTAAACAATAACTGGTTAGTCAGTAGATAGTTTTAACGGGCGGCCTTGGTGTTGTACTGATAAGTCAGCTTATCTTTTCTGTAGCCTGCACTCGTCTAGGAAGGAACTTATCCGTCTGCTAACTACTAAATGAGTGCTTAGTTTCCGCGTTTAGCTAATGACTCGGAGTTTTTCATAGAAGAGTGGGTCCAGCCATTTTTAATTCGATATTTTTTGCGTTACCGTATTTATGACGCTGTTAAGCTTAGACCTAGTACTTTATTTACAGGTACTCGCTAGATGTAGTTTGAAAATAGACAGACCTATGGACAATAACCAGCTTTAAACGTCATCTATCGTTAATGACGCATATTTTTTTATTTTTGCTTTACAGCTTTTTCTAATGACGCGTAAAATTGTCTGCTACAAGCAATTACAGATAATGAATAGCAGGTACTTTCGTTCAGATAATTGCAACTAAAATTAATTTGTTCTTATTGTCTTTCTCGTGAACTTTTTAACACTTACAGGAAGCCATTACTAATAATTAATGTACGAATGCTCATTCGGCAATGAAAGTCAAGCACTGGCAAATATTTCAACGCGTTTCTACATAAGTCCCTATGTTGTTTACATAAATTTAAGTGGCATATTAATGTAATTTGTTTTAGTTTAACTAGCGAGGGGAAAAACGACGTTACGCCATGTACTTCTTTTGTTACGTAGGTCGTAACCATTAAACGACTTTAGAGTTAGTATTTCAGAGTAGTATATAGTAATACTATGGTCGAAGAAGTAGTATGATAATGAGTGTTAGGTAACACGGGCTGGTGTCCGCAACTACCTACACGTCAATGCGCGTATTTTGCGTACGCGTGGGAAAGTCGATTACTCGATCCAACCCAGCTCAAGGAAGTCCCTGTAACGCAGTGGTGTTACTGACGATCTCAAACTCATAAACTTTTAATGAGTGTTACACATATTAATACGGTTCTGAACGTATATGAATACGATTGTCTTCAATTAGATAATTAACATAAAGCTGTAGTTTTATCTGCAAAAAACTAGAGGTTTGTTGATATTTGATGATGGGTTTTTCGACGAATTATATAAACAAATAACTTACTTGTAGCCCATCTTCTCTCTGCTCTCTTACAGCCCGCTCCAAGTCCCGCATCTTCTCCGCCATAACACATTTGGAAGTCTTCCTAACACTACGTCTTACAGGGAAGTATTCTGTAAGCTTGTGATTCGTGTCTCCATTCACTACTTTATCAATTTTGATAATAGTTTTTTCGATAGGTGGTGGCGAAGGTGGTGGCGAAGGTGGAGGCTCGACTTTGGGACTTTTGAGCTCCTCCTTGAAGTATTCTGTTAGTTTGTGGCTTTCAGTAGCGCGGGAGGCAGCGCGTGCCGTTCTAGACCGCAACGTATGTCCATTCGTCATATTGTTATTTGTTATACCGTTGCTCGTCTTCAGTGGTTTAGACCCCAATTCCACCTTTTTCAATGGAGGTTCGGAAGTTAGTTCTGCATTCTCAGTCTTTGGCTGTACTGCTGCTATAATCCTATTAACAAATATTACTATAGATATTGTGAGTGTGACCTATTTCGTTTTGAAATGACAATGACCACAACCACAGATAAGAGAATCCCATAAAAATTAAGCTTTTTACAGATAGCAGTACATTTAAATATGAATAAAGATAATGTATGAATTTCATAGAATCAAGTATTTTCATTTAACTTTTCAACAACATCATCCCAGTTCATCCCATATATTTTTTGGGGGTTACTTTTCATGAGCAGATGCAATTAAATATCATTATATATTATAAACTTAATAATAAAATTATGAATGGGGGAAAATTAAATAAATAAATGCCTCAGTTACCTGCGCTTTCTATAGTTGCGCGTAGGTCTGACAGGCTTCTCCTCGCATAGCTCAATGCGGTGGGGGGTCTTCACACCCTCCTGGGCTGCCATCAAGCTACTGGCTGGAAACCATACCACCAAATAATTGTATTTTGATATGTATCAAATTTTAACTTTATTGAAAACCTAATTCAATGTATTAGATTATGTAATTTAATTTTTTTCATTATCGTATATTAATTGGAATAATGAAAATAATTATTCAAGAGTCTAAAGATTAAGATTAATATAATAATGTTATTATTGTATTTGTCTTTTTTAAGTATGGTAAGTCGGTACTATGATGAAGAGAACACGGAAGAGTGTAATATTTTTAGTTTGTATGGTTGATGTATTTCTTTCAATTTAAAATATACAATATGAAACTACAAATGTATAAAAGTACAAAAAAACAGAAATAATAATATCATAAATATTATCCAGAGCACAGATAATTCACAAATATGAAGATTTTGTTGTGTGTCGGAATCAGAATTTTATCATTATGACCTATTTGTCAGTTGATCATATTTTAAAATGTTATTTTTAATGGTTTATTTTTACATATAATGTTTTATCTGCATTAGCTATGCACAAATCTAACATCCAATCCAAAATCCAATTTTTTTTGGGATTACTTAAGTATTTATTTCTTGGTGCAGTTTGTAAATACATACTAATCAATTATTATAGATAAAAATAATTGTTTTTTTTTTATTATACAAATCAAATAAATCATTGGAAGCATCCTAACATTTAGTATAATATTATTGAAAGTGTACATGCCGTGTTGTTTAGACAAAAAGAGTGCAGAAAAAAAAGAGTGATGTCACATGAGCCGAGTGCAAGCAGAAGGTTCAAAGTCTAATAGGAATCATGACTATGCTAATTTAATTAAATAATTTATGGAAAAATGTGAAAAGTTATAGTAATACCAAAGCCAAAGGGACTAGAAATAAGTAATATTAAGTGCCTGGGCATGATGCCGAGACCATGGCTGGCATGTGGTGGCTTATCTTTGCCAACTCATCAAAGTATCTAGACTGTATTTACTGAAAAATATAGGAATTATTACAATCTTCATAAATTTGAATTTGTAATTCAAAAAATTCCAGATTTACTCACATGAAGTTGGTAATAATTTAATTGTTTCAGTAAGCTGTCTCTGGTAATTAACATGATCACATGGCCTATTTTAAGAAAAAATATTTTGAAGAGTTAATAGAAAAATAAGAAAAAATCTATTCAAAAAAGTTTTATACATATTAGAAAACGCAGATTTTATTAGTAATGTTAATGAATATCAGAAAATAGTTTATACAGATGAATAAGATATGATTTACTGTCCTGTAATGTAGGTTAGTTCACAGACATATTTCTCAAAAATATTTAGGTTAGCATCCAGAACTTACCCTAGCTGAAGGAGACACTTGATTAATGAATCTTGACAAAAAATATGATATATACTGAGAATTTATTCACAGTACCTCATGCATATTTTTAGAGGAAATGTATTTGTAAACGCGTGCATTAGAAGGCGGAATTACAGAAGAGGGTACGGCGAACAAAGAATGCCTCAAACATAACATGGACATCATGACAAATTTATGTATAGTTATGTAAACATTCCATACTAACCTCGAACCATTTCCACTTGAACTTGATAATCGCTGTTATAAAATCACAAAACACCATCGAAGAAGTGGTTAAACTAGACACAAACAAAACCAGACTGGCTCGAGTTACCAATATTTTGTAACAGTCCTTGTCATATTAGGAACGCAAGAACTTATCATGTGATTTATCTATCTGATGTCACGTATTTTTCGTTTTCTTCCAGTTTTTCGAATTGTCTAAACCAAAAAACGTAGGATATTATCTACTACAATTTGTATTTCAGTAAAAAATTATAGTAATTCATTCAATTTCTTCGAAAATGTCAAGACTGAATAGTAGGAGTTCTGTAGAAAATGGACGCTTGTTTTTCCTAAGCTGCTATCTTCTGATTGGTCATCCAAATAATTTTTAGCCAATGAATTTAAAAATTGTAACCAAAGACTAGCAATCTCAAATTAGGCGCTTGAATAGCATCATTTGTCTTTGATAGAGTACGGTACGTTTCACTTTATTTTTTATATTGCAGTCTAAAGGGGAATATACACATAGTACATAAAGTACATTATAAAGTACATAGAGTGCATACATGCATAAAAATGTATAATAAAAATGTATGTCATTTTTGTCAGTTTTAAGCACATATTACGGCCACTTTCCGAATTAGAAAAATAGCGCTGTGAGCGCTCACATCAATAATTTGCGTTCCGAGTTAGATATCGCGATTATGACAGCTAAGAACTGTCATTTTTGTCATCAATACGGAACGCTCGTGAACGCGCTAACAGTGCTCACTCAATGTTAAAACCAAATACACCACATAAAACTTGTATAGACCACAAATTTCATCTTCTTATTTGATTAGGTGGCGATTCTAGCCAGAAGCACTATTTATAAGTTAGCTAAAACTATGATACGAATCAGAACATAACAGCACAAGTGTCATTTTTGACAGCGCTCACGGTGATATTAGTATAACGCATGGTCGGCGTTATCGCAAGATGGCGCATGTCATGACGTCATCTATGACGATTCACGGGATATCGTTATCGCGCTCACGCCAATTCGGAACGGGTGTGAGCACGCTCAAATCGATATTATCGTATCTCGGAACGTAGCCTACTAATATGAATATAAGCTCCGCACCAGTATTTATTATTATGCTCTGTGGTCTCTGGAGATTGGTTGGCATCCATCTCAATAAAAGACCAAAAAATTTCAACCCAGGACAAGTTTGGTTCCGCATGTGGTTTCTACGCTCTTTGATTACGAGCTGTAAAAATCGGTGTGTCACATTTTGAAAACGCCAGTTTGTTGCCGGCGACTAAAGTTCACCACAGACTACATACAGATACTACAGGTCTACAGAGCACTATTACTCCTTTATTACTCCTAGCGGCGACATATTTTTTTTTTTTTTTGGTTTTGGCTTCACACGGTTTGTGCATTTAGCCAGTGTCAAGTAATTTTTCTTTTCGATCAAGTAAATGGCGCGATATCGGGCACGAAGTTACAAAACAGTCATAGTCGTCTTTAGTCAGTCAAGTCAAAGTTATTGTAAAGCGGTAGTAACTTTACAACAACCTAATAGGAGTTTTTGGGGGGAACACGAAAAGTCCACGTTAGTCACTCATTTTCACCTTCACTACACTTGTGCACTCACACGTAACTAAATTAAATAATTCACTACCAAAATTATATAATTTAATTCGCTATTTCACTAAATTTCATGAAAACGAAAATTTGTGCGACATGTTCCAACGCGATCCCGCCAAAAACTCAGCGGCGACATTGGAGGCATATCTTTGATTGGAGGATCAAAAGTCAATGGCTACGTTCCGAGTTATGATAATATCGATTTGAGCGTGCTCATACCCGTTCCGAATCGGCATGAGCGCGATAACGATGTCCCGTGAATCGTCATAGATGACGTCACTATGACGTCACGACATGCGCCTCTTGCGATAACGCCGACCATGCGTTATACTAGTATCACTGAGCGCTGTCAAAAACGACACTTGTGCTGTTATGTTTTGATTCGTATTATAGTTTTGGCTAACTTGGCTAGAGTTGCCACCTAACCAAATAAGAAGATGAAATTTCTGGTGTATACAATTTTTATATGGTGTAAATAGGTTTTAAGTAGACATGGATAGTTCGCGAACGATTGAAGGAAATGAACTACTTCATATCACAAAATAAACTTATCATTCAATCAGTAGTCATTGAAATGTGTCTCTAGCTATTAGTTACTAGTAGAAATTACTTAGTAAAAATAGTTTTGCTTTCTAGATTGACAGTCCTAACCCTAAGCCTTTAAAAAGTATGTAGAAAAATCGACATACGTATAAAACTGAACTAATGAAGTGCATCATTTGTCGTAACTTGTCAATCACTATCGTTATCTTTGATACGGAGTCGTTCTGATTTGCTGAACTAAATTAAGTACTGAAGGAAATGAGTGGTCTACTTCGCTAAGCGAAAAGATATACTTCATTCACAGTTCTTAGTTGTCATAATCGTGAAATCTAACTCGGACGGAACGCAAATTATTGATGAGAGCGCTCACAGCGCTATTTTTCATTTTTCTAATTCGGAAAGTAGCCTTTGACAGTCCAGCCGTCAATGTCAAAATTTTTAATTGGCGCCAATCGGGACAATCGGCCTAGCTAGCGTTTCGAACAAAAGTTTAGAGCATCTTCTAGTTTTCGTTTTATTTTATCTATGTACTAGTCAAGTAAAGTAAAATGAGTGCTAGAAAACCATGCTACGTTTGGGATGAAAAATTAATTGAGGAATGCGATCGATTGCCAGCAGTTATTGGAAGGGTACCCGTCACTAAATAAACTTGAAATTTATACAATTAAATTCAAGAATGTTTGGAAACAAATTATTGAATCTTTTTCTAGGCTAGCATGATACATGATTTAATAGAGGCTTACGATATCTTGAAGCTATTAACAATTGTGAGATCAGCTCCAGCAACTTACAACGATATGAAAGAGTTCCATTCAGAGTTATATCTTGATCATTTGAAGAAATTTACTGAAGTTGATGACGATTATATGACTAACGCTCAAGACGAGGAGCGTGGCATTGGTAAGTATGGTAAATGGAAATATAGTTTATTTTTTCTAAATATGTTGCTGATCGAAAACCCGAATGAGACTGGCTCAGGAATGTGGAGATTCATACAATCAAAGAGAGACGTATGGCCATCAGTGGGAGAAATATATGGTATCAATAAAGCAAAGTAATGTGCTGCTGGGGAATTTGTTGCGCCACTTCTTTCCGCTTAAGCACTAGGAAGTGGTGGAGTGCAGGCGTTTTCAGGGACTTTCTTATGTAATTTTGATGTTCGACAACTGCTGATTCCCAGCCTAACTTGAATAAGTTTGATTGATTGATTTGAATGTCATGTTCATTATTTTAACCTTTCGTATACTTGTCCCACGCTCGCAAGAACTACCGTCGTATGCCTGGCAACCATAAGAATTCATGGTGGCCGGGCACACAAGGGACACAATGGTAATTATCACAAGCGTGTGTCAAGCATACGAAAGGTTAAGCCTATGTTGTGTCCACTGCATGGCAAAGACCTCTCCCTTTCTTCTTTTGCCTCATCTCGTTATGAGTTTATGTGGACCAAGTATATCTGCAGGTGTCATGTTCCTAACATTCTTGTAGGATATGACTGCCCTCCTGTATCCAATATGTTTGAACTGGTATCTACCATAGCTGGTGGTTCCATAACTGGAGTCCGATGTCTGCTGCTCGGCATGACTGATGTTGCCATCAACTGGTGCGGAGGCTGGCACCACGCCCACAGGTAGATATTAAAAATACTAATAATGCTGACCTTCTAGATCCATGTCTTGTTTAGTGACAGAGGATAGGTCTGTCCACCAGTTTTTTCTGACAAGCTGAAGATAGATGTATTCTAGCTAGTAAAATATTATTCCAATACTTTTTTCTTAAAAACACTTTTAAAAAGTTTTCTAATTTGTTTACAAAATATTATTTTTCAGGTTTGGAGCTGAAGGCTTCTGCTATGTAAATGACATAGTCATAGCTATTGAAAAGTTGAGGAAAAAGTTCCCTAAAGTATTGTATATTGATTTGGATGTACATCATGGTAGGAACCTACCTAACAAATGTATTATTAATGCTTTATCCTGTAATAGCCACATGCATATTATCAAAGTTATTGACCATAATTTTTCCAGGAAATGGAGTACAAGATGCCTATAGCTTGAGTAAATCAGTGTTTACTCTGTCTTTCCACAAATATGAGCCAGGTTTCTACCCTGGCACTGGGAGCATAGATGATATTGGCACCCAGGCTGGCACAGGATATACATGTAACTTTCCACTCCATACAGCTTACTCTGACAATACCATGGAGTATACTTTTGAAAAGTTAGTATCAAATATACAAAAAAAAAACATTATGGACTCATATTTAAGTCAACCTTGAAAGTATTAGTCATCGCCATCTCATTTAAATATAACTAAAATGAGTGTACAAGCTAATAATGTTTCAGAGTGTTCAACTCAGTTTATGATCATTTCAAGCCTGACGTCATTGTGACGCAGTGCGGCGCAGACGCATGTGCGCGAGATCCTAATGGCGGCGCGAACCTGACAACGCGCAGCTACTGTAGATGTGTGCGGCGTGTTCTGGACAAACGAAAACCTACCTTATTGTTAGGTGGAGGTAGGTTGCAATTTGATCGTCTTATCCGGAATCGAGGGTGATAGAAATTCAATCTGCTATTTGATAAGACTAAACCCATTCGGCAGCTTTCGAAATCTGATATACTTTCTGCTGACAAAATTCAAGAAACTGGAGTTTTTTCTAAAATATCTGCTCTTCCAGGTGGATATAAACATGCAAATGCAGCACGTTTGTGGGCGTCTCTAACAGCTCTGGTGGCTGGAATGGACCTGGATGAGCAAATACCAGAACATGGTCACTGGCCAGACTATGGTCCTGACTTTACTCTAGCCGTGGAGCCAACTTTAGCCAAAGACAACAATAGAAGTTCTTACATAGAAGAATGTATCACTAAAATAGATGGTGAGATATAATGAAGCACTTGGTATATGTGATGAGTTAATCAGAACAATAGTAATACAATGAAAAGCTTTTATTGTCTAAAATCATGTTTCGTAAATTTTTATGGATTTTGTTTAATACAATTTTAATAATTAGATAATGGAATAGTAGGTAACTGTTCTTACAGGTAATTTAGTGAAGTACTTAAGACAATCCGAAACTGCAGAACCAGTAGCAAAAAGAATAAAGACTGAATTGAAATGTGTGCACAAAACACCTTTCGAAGTAAATATTGAAAACAGAAAGGTACAGAATGAACAGCAAAACGAAATAGAAAAGAATGTTGTTGACGATGTGTATGCCTTTGTGGACTAATTCATTAAAAATATTTTTTTCCCATATCAATAGTTTTATATTTTTACTTCCTGTTAGGTGAGAAAACTTCAAAAGTAAAATAAAACGATAAATTAATTCGAAAAAAATATATTTTTAAAGTTCGCACTGAACTGTGCAGCACATTACCAAGTAACATTGACGTGAAGTGAAATTAAACATAAGTATAGTCTCGTGTCCAGATGGTTAATCTTATGTTGATGCAGCCCAATCACAAGTTACAATCAATTACTTTGTCTATACATACACTCGCAACGTTAACATAATGTTTAAATAAAAACGCACACTATAATGTATTACAACTGAATTTATGGACAATTTGTTCTAAAGGTTAACTCGTAGCTTGGGGTCTGTTAACACAGGTCTTTCATTTATTTACATAGCATTACTTTACATACAACATTACATAGATAAAAGCTACCTGTCTTCAGGAACAACATAAGCAGATATAAATTCCTTCACAAGACTATATAATTTTTGGGGCTTTCTGTGATTTCAAATGTTAATTGTTTAAAATAAAATTAATACCCAACTTAATACCAAATCTCTAATGCCCTGAAGCATTTAACATTTTCCGATTTCTATTTACCTAATTCTTTATAAAGTGCTTATTTATGTATTGCAAGCAACGTGATTCAAAAGCTTGTAACAGTGTAAAATCAAATGCAAAACTAGATTGAATCTACAGCAATGGAATTGATCTGAATTTATAATTTATAAACAGCAGTGCATTCCTACTGCTTCAGAAGGTCTTACAAATACTGTCTTGGAAAAATAAATGCATTCTTAATAACTTATTCACACATTGCTACAAAAACGGCAGTTTAGCTCCACTGCTGCAAATCCAAGCTAAACAAGTATGATTCAATTAGCTACTTTAATCTGTAGGCCGCTTTTCACTGTGTTTTTTAGTGAATTCATCTGCATTCTTTGAAAACTTCTTCCTGTCTTTAAGGAACTCTTCAGCAAGTTCTGCACGCAGGGGGTGCTCTGGCTCGGGGTCATTAACGAGGGCCACTAGAGCTTGAATAACTGAAATACGGAAAATTAATAACAAATAGGTATAGTGAGAAATTATAGGGTGTAGTGAGAGTGCACTACATGTATGCAGTTGAATATTCAAAGCCAAATGTTAGTTGCCTACCTTGGTCAGTCTTGGTAGCAGGCTTCCAGTTCTCAGCACTGATGATTGGCAGGCACACCTGGCCTTTCTCATCAATATTTGGATGATAAATCTTTGTTTTGAAACTAATCTTAGGAGGTTTGAATGGATATTCTGCTGGGAAGTTAATCTCAATGCGGAAAGCACCCTTGTTGTAAGGAGGATTGTCCTGAAAATTCAGAAGTATCAATCAACTAGTGCCCAATTGTTTAATAAATTAAAGTTTACCTAGCATACACGTAATTTCATTTTCATCCGTAATGGTTTATTAAAATTACTGTCAAGCTAAGTTCTCAGTCCCGCTAAGAAAAGATTTTCCTGGTTAAACCCTAAGATGTCTAAAAATGCATGTCACTGTGGAGCTCACAGGATATTCATGTTGTCTATCATTATGATTAATGCTTAAGTTATCGCAAAATGTATGAGATAAGTAGGGATTCACCATTCATAGCACTCACCACTATCAGAAGTTGATAACATAGCAACATGATTGTATCAAATATCCTTAATCTAATATGTTTTTAACATACACACAACCATTCTGATAGCTATAAAGTTTTGTATTTTGTGTTAAACTACACAAGATATAATTATGAGTCATAAGCCTGTGGTGGCAAGTCAAGGTTTTTAGCTATTTATAGCTAATAATCCTTTTACATATTAAAATTATAGTATTACAAATAAAAATCAGCCAAATTAAGATTGAAGAAACTATATGCCCTAAGAGGTGACCTAGATTGTAATTATAGGATTATAAACCTGAAACATTATAACATCATACTTACAGGAACAATTAATCCTTGCCATGTTAGAATATTGGATTCATCAACCTGTATGTCCCTAAAGGACCGTAGGCCTGATTGCCTGATATCATTCAGTTCCTGGAAGAGATACAAAATGTTTTTTTTTTTTAATCAAAACTGTTCAGCCAAGGACAGTGGATTTGGACGAGCTTTTCTTGAAATGTTGCATTTCTGATTAATTTTCCGTCAACCAGCCTAAATAGGACAATTAAATAGATTGTGTGTAAAAGCTCCAAGAACATAAATCCTTTTCTTAGAAGAGCCTTTTCTAATTTCCTTGTGATCTATCCTTATGATCACTGGTTTTTTTAACTGTTAGAACAGTGAATCACGATGAAAGTTTGTTTATTTTAATTATATGAGTAGGTCAACTAAGTATATCAATAATAAAATAGCCCTTTGCGGTGTTTCTTAATTTCAACTACACTTTTTATTTTATTTTCTACTCCATTTACAATTATTTTAGTACGTGGTTAAGTATTTATATGAACACTGATGGTATCTAATATGTAATAATCATTAAAGCCAATGATGAAGAATTAGATAAGTCACAAAAAATGATGTCTCACCTTCTGTAGTCTCCTCGTTGCAGCCATTGTATTAGAATCTGTCAAAGTCCCAACCTAAGATTTCTTAGTGATCCTTGAAAAACTCAAGTTTTGTTTTATTTACAGTTCCACATAAACACCATAGTTATACGGCACAATCAAATTATAGTAGGATTTGTCCGCAAAATGCTGAAAAATTATCTGCAAAATGCGACGAACACCAACAAAATTTCGCTACGTTATGTTAACACATTGATGAAAGATGGTGATGGACTTGTAAATTGCAACATAAAATAAAAAAAATAAAACATATTTTATTTTAAATGAGTTTGTTTTTCACAAGTTCTAAATTAATCAGTAATGTATTTTAAAAACTACCAATATTTTAATATGCATCATGAAAAAGTTTATCTTGTTTGGTGACAAAATGAAACAAAACGCAATTCTAAAAGTTGATGACAGCGCCCTCTATTGCTGAATAAAAAAATAACTTTGGGTGTTTAATTTGAGGATTTGTCTGCTCTAGCGGAGACAGACCGTGTAAACCGTGTTTCATTTGAAACATGGCAAAACCCAAAATTATGCGAAATAGATATCAAAGTAGGTAACAAACTTATTACATTGTATGATAGTATGCACGTAAACGAGGCAAAAGGAGTATGTAAGGATCGTGGCAGGAGCAGGTGGCGTTCGGTAGTTTCTGCTTATCCCCATGGAAAAAGGCTAGAGTGTATGTATCTAATACCTTTAAACGAGCAATTCTTATATAAACAGGATAAGTTTTATATTTATTTTTATGAATTCAGCATAACATTCTATACTCCATAGGTCTAAGTAGTTAAATAAAGGTAAACAAAAAAAACCACGTGACTCATAGATGCGAAACCTTTTATTTCAAATGATCATCATGTAGATATTATATTAAAGTCCTATAATCATAGGCTCTTGTCGGAATCTGAATAAGAATCTGATGAACTATCCATCACATTAATAATACATCGTTCCGTTGTATCATCAATTATTTTCCCTAAAATCGAAACACACTCGCAAAATCGTAAATGTCGATTGTTCAGAGCACTGTCAAAGTCTGGTTGTGGTCTGGCTATCCGACTAAACTTAAAACCTGCCACTTCAGTTGCCATTTTACTTTTCAATTTAGCAAATTCGTTGTATTTTCTAAAAGGTTTAGGGAACCTATCATTTTGGGCTCTTTACACTAAGCAGATTACAAAATATTATATTATTGTACCTAATTAATCTAACAAAAAAATTGTGCTGAAGTAGTTACATCTAGGAAAAGTAGTTCACGAATAAATGGTAAAGTTTAACATTTATTAATAAAAGAGGAAAGTATCGTATAAATCGAAAATAAATATGATTTTGTTACACCGTATTTTTAAACAAGAAAGTGTCAACTATAAAGAACCCTTTTTACGATTTGTGTACCTCCTGTGTAACCTATACCTATGGAATTATAGACCCCTAGCGCAGAAACGTCGGTTTTACGAAAAAAAAAATCAGTTGTTTCATAGAAAAGTGGAATACCTACGCGGTCAAAATGTATGGAACAGCTGATTTTTTTTTGTATTACCGACGTAAAATTTCTGCGCCTTTCTGGTCTAGAATGATATGCTGAATTCATGGTTACAGTTTGCGCACTGGATAAAAACTTATCCTGTAAATATTCTGAATCTCGAAAACGGCCCCAACGATTTTCATGAAATTTAGTATGCAGGGGGTTTCGGGGGCGATAAATCGATCTAGCTAGGTTTCATTTTTAGAAAACCATCATACCAAAAAAAACCGAGCAAAGTTCGGTCATCCAGATAATATATCTTAACCGGGAGTCGAACTGGTAACAAAACTGAGCGTCCGACCCAAGTCAAAATCATTTATTTGCTGTAAGTCGTCAATTTAATCGTCAGCAGTCTTGGTTTCTCAAATAAAATATATATTTGAGAAATCAAGACTGCTAACGATTTGTGAGGGCTAAGGTTTAATAACGTGCCTTCATGTAACCATAAGTCACGAGCAGCAGCAAAATCGCTGCATACGTAACGTGTTCTATACCGAACGGAACAAAATTTTTTGGAAACATCGTTTCTTATAAAATTCCAAGCAACACACGTAGCTTTATAGCCACTGGAACACAGAATTTTCGAAAACTCGAGGCTGTTATGCTTTTTGTACAAGTTCTGAATATCATGCTACACAGCTTCTATAATTCTAAATTTGGCCCCAAATTAACCAGCCTTGAGCAATATAGTAGCTTGTTAAAAGCTATCTAGAGCATTTTAAGAGCTTTACATGGGCTGTACAATAGCTTAGACAGACAGCTATCAATAGGCCACTATCCAGCTCCTTAATTCTCATATACAGCCAAAAGATAGTGTATGGCTTAAATAACGGCGATTGTTAAATCTACAAAGAAATAGCCACAAAAACTTTTTGTGCAGTGCAAGTGTTACTTCTAACTATAATCTGTGAGCAAATATAATTAATTTTCAATTTAAGGTAAGTCATTTTTCATGTTTTTTTGTATCTCTATCGGTGAATTGTACTGCGGGTGCCACTTTACTGTTAATATATATATGTGATATTATCAAATATTACTCGCGCCATAGAAATAATATAGTTTTACTAAAAATATTATACAAAATAAAAAGGGTGTATGAATTATTTATGGATTAAAAAATATTTTATGAGCATGTTCTATTTGTAGCAATTAAATAATGAGTTTTTACTTTAATAGCTCTAAAATATCATGAACATTTTACAGATATCAGTGGTTTTTTCATATGTAATTGACTTGTTTACATTAAAATGGGGTTAATTCGTTATCCTAATTATAATTCTAACTAAATTCTCTTGAACCTCTCTTTTCTGTGCAATGGCCATATTTAAGTCTATTAATCAGTAAAGAACTGTACGCTAGCTGTAAATTGGTTTTCAGTTATTCTAACGGCTGGTGAAAGCAGCAAAGTGAGAGCGTCTTAGGGATCTCTAATCTTGACAAAAAACCATTAGGTAAAAATGCTAATGTTTTGCTAAGTAATTATTCTTGTTTTTAGAAAATAGAAAAGCCGTTCAAAATAATGAAGACGATAGAAAGAGGGAAAGAAAAATTATCTATCATACCAAGTGCTTGGGAAAAGGATGGTTGGTTGAGATGGTCTATTAAAAATGTAACTTCGAAATTGAATAAACTAGAACATTCAAAGCCTCATACAGATTGGAAAAAATACAAATGCATAGTAAAACGGTCATCCATTGCAACATATCACACTGCAGAACAAGAAGTCAGATTACCCGGATGATGAAGATATACATAATTTAGACAAGTTTTGGCCTTCTTCACCAGCTAGTAGCATTATACGTAGCCAAAGGCTGGACTACAGTTCTTTCAAGTTCTACTAAAATACATTTTGTTGTTTTTTCTCCAGTATACAGCCATTAGTCAGCTGTGCTGTTTAACAGTGTAGAGATCACCCCCATAAAGTCTCGCCATGGGATCTGGAGTCAAAGGTCCTCCCGCACACTTGGGAGTGGCGCGAGGAGGTCAAACGCCGAGGCGTAACTCCGCTGCCGCGGGAAATCGCGGCACAGCGGACAGAGCTCCGGCGGGATCTCATGGTGACGTGAAGAGCGCGATTGTCGCACCTCAGTGCTGGGTACGCCACGATTGCGGCGGTAAGTCTACTCTTTGAGGAGTGGCCCACCTTCCGCCTGACACAGGTCGTCACGGGACACGGCTGTTTCGGGAGGTTCCTGTATCGCATAAGGTGGGAGGAAACGCCCGGGTGTTTCCACTGCGAAGATTGCCCTGAGGACACGGTGGAGGTCTGCCCGGCTTGGGTGGAGCACCGCCGTGTCCTCGTGGAGGCGACTGGCGGCGGCGATCTCTCGCGTCCGGCCCTGGTTCAGGCCATGGTACGGAGCGAGACTGCATGGGTAGCCGTCACCTCCTTCTGCGAAGCAGTAATGTTCGCGAAAAGGGAGGCGGCGCACGTGAGAGAGGCAGTATTTGCGCCTTCACGGCAGGAGGCGCCCTGGGCGTCGGGAATCCCAGGCTGATTCCCGGCCACCGTAGGCGCGGGCTTGCGGACGGTGAGTAATGGATAGCTCGCTGTCCGGTAAGGACCAAGCCCGGGTCGACGGCGCGTTGTGTTCCACGCGCGCGCAAAGAGATGTCAGCACCAACTGGTGGGGCCCGCAAGGGCGGTTGCCTGCTAGGGGTGCGGGTTGTTCGAAAAAGATACTGCGGCCCCAGGCACACAGGCAACTGAGGGAACACGGGTGGGTTTTAGTCAGTAAAAGTCTGACACGCCCTCCCGCTCCACCCAGAACGGGAGAAGTTATTTGATGGTTTCCCACCCAAAAAACAAAAGGATGGAAAGGGAAGCGTATACCACTGGTAAAAACGCAGATTTAGTGGAAAAGACGATAAATTATTAACGTTTTATAATTTATCCATACTATAAACTGTATAAAATAATATTATTTTTAACCGACTTCCAAAAGGAAGAGGTTCTCAATTCGTCGGAACCTTTTTTTTAAATTTTTTTTTTCGTTCCCCGATTACTCGAAGATGGCTGGACCGATTTGGATATATTTTTATTGTTTGAAATGGTATACTTCCCAGGTAGTCCCATGATCATCAAGTCAGGATCTGATGATGGGATCCTGGAGAAAAAGAGAGAACTCTTCAAATTTTATAGGCACATTTGAAGCGATTTGGGTAGTTTTTGGAAGAGTACTTTCTCGGAGTGGTTTCATTTCAATTTAGTGAAGATCTGATGAAGAACTTCGGAGATAGGGAACGGAACTCCTCAATAAATGATATCAAATGGATTGGGATTGCTGAAATCTCATGTCTGTCTATAATTTACACCAGTTCATAACATAGCATCACGCCGGTACGCTCTGAAGGGATAAGCACATGTGAACCACTAAAAAGTGAAAAATAAAAACTTTTTCAAAAAAAAAAAAACAACCGATTTCCGAAAAAAACCGGTACTAAGTGAAAATAACTTTAATTTCGGAAGGCGGTGACAAAAAATTAAAATACATATCCAAAGTCACCGACTTCCGAAATTAAAGTTATTTTTTACTTTGTAGTGTTTTTTCGGAAGTCGGTTGTTTATTTAAAAAAAAAAAATACTCTCTTTATAATAAATTATAGATAATATTATCTTTATTATAATAAACACGGTGACATTTTAATGGTTGTTTTCCCGCGGCAGAACAACTTGCCATAGAGTAAAAATGAAAAAATGCAGATATTTTTGTTTTAAAATAATTTAAAAAATATTCATCAACTCGAAAAAGTAACACAGTGAGAATCAATAGTAACACTGGAGGTAAATTGTAGGTATTACTCGAAACGCACGCGCCGCCGCGCCGACAAAGGGATCAGTGATGCATAAATGTTCAAAGCAAAATAAACTCTCGCACGTGGTGATACGGCATAAACTAGTTTGCACGCAACAACACAAAACACAGCCGCGAAGCCGACAAAGAAAAGACCGCATTATAAATGTTCAAAGCAAAATAAGCTCTCGGGTGTAGTGATACGGCATAAACTACAAACTAGCAACAATTACAAACCAAGCAGCGCGCCATCTTCCTACTGGGCGGGCCGGCGGGCGGCGGTGCACTTAGTTTTCCCGCAAATGTCGTACGCGCAGAACGCGTTATCAGTGCAATGGATCGTCATTACAATTAGTGCAATTTGGAGTACGTCGCTATGGAGCGGAGTGGTGCCCGGCTCACTATCACCGCGCCGTGCGAAAGCACCTGGACTAGGTGTTTTCACAGCGCTGAGTCGGACGCGGCGGGCCAGTGCCTTGGCCAGCAAGAAGCCCGGTCCTAACTCCGTTAGACTTTTACTTGTGGTCTGAGCTCAAGCACCTGGTGTCTCGTGAGGAACACGAAACTCACGACGCGTTAATAACTGCGATAGTGGACGCTTTCAATGTCGTAAGAAGTGACAGAGACACCTTATTAAAATTGAAAGACAATCAATTAAAACGTGCTCGATTGTGCATTCAAAGCAGGAACTTGCACTTCGAACAATTACTCCGTAACCGGGAAGTGTTAGTACCTACTCGTACTTTTGTAAATTGTGAACATTTTAAAGTAGTTAAAATTCATTAAAATGATTGTAAATAAGTTGATTCTAATTTTTGAAATACGCCTCAAATAATTTTTTAGGTATCTAATTCTAAAAATTATGATAAACTTGTTTTTATTTAAGTTCTCGTTCAGTAAATTGCAGCTAAAAAGTATTTATGACGGTCCTAAGCCCGTAAAAGTATGAATGGAAAATTTTAATAACTTGTTGGGTAAAGCTTATTATTATCAAGAATACGTTATCAGCTGATTGAAAAGCACGCGGATCAACGGCCGCGCGGCCGCTTGGCGGCGGCGGCTTGCGCCGAGCGTAGGTACCAGAACTATTGGTTCGTGCTCGCTTTCGAGTTTTGTTTTTCACAATGGTTAATCTGCCATTTTTTGTTTCTAATATTTTATTTGTTTATAAAATGATTGTATTACTAATACAAAACCGTTTCGCTGCGGGAAAACAACCATTTAAACACCGTGTATAGAGGTAAAGTTTGTGAGTTTGTGAGGTATGAGGTTGTAGGGGGTAATCTCTGGATCTGCTGAACCGATTTTGAAAATTCTTTTACCAATAGAAAGCCACGTTATTTGTGAGTGTCTTGTGCTAAGTGCTTAAAACAAAAGACTTTTCCCTTTTACTGCATCTAATTTGGACGAATGGTTAAAGAGATAATACGACATAGGTATGGAACCGCGACCGTGTCGTAATCTATTGAATGATATAAGTCTCAAGTCTCAGTCTCAAGAATTGTCTTATCCGTTAGTACAGCTACTTAATAGCCTTTGACTGTAATATAGCTTATTTATGGATGTAATTTCCGCCAATGTGCTGCTTGGGATGTACCTATACGAATATATATATATATATAATAAATAGTTCAAAGCTAAGCAGTGACATCTTCCATTCTTATAATAAATAATAGAGTATAATCCGGGTCCAGTCTGAGGGGGAGGGGGGTCCTAGAGGTCTTGGACCCCGTAAACGTAAACATTCTTAAAATAGTACATAATATCCTAGTAAGTAAGTAATAGTAGGTAGTACGTTCTCGTGGGATAAATTTCGATCTCTATAGACGCGGGCGAAGCCGCTGGCAAAAGCTAGTACCTGCTTAATAAATACATAATTGTTCATTGCTCATAAGTTTTTTGTGCAATACGGTCTAATTTAATCTTTTTTCTTTTCTTATTATTATGTAGTCTTTGTCTGTGAGCCCCCCGCCCCCCAAAGTCTCGCTGCGACCGCGCCTGGTATAATCTAAGGTGACATATTTTCTTGTTGACTACCATAGCACGTTAGTTTCGCGCCACTCACTGAGTACTTTTACTTTTTCGCTGTGCGTATGCATCAGGGATGTTACGAATGTCATATTTTAGACATTCGCGAATGCGAGTGTTTGAAAGGCGAATGTGCGAATGCGAATGCGAGTGCGAATGTTCAGAAGAGGCAAAAAATGAAATATCATGGTATGATTTTAATCATCGACTTTTTATTTATTTAAGGTTAGAAACAAATTAACAACAAACTTTAATAACGGAATTTCAATAGGGGCAGATTATATTTTAAAAACAAAAAACTTGAGAGGTGTCAAGGGACACCCGGATGGAACGAAGTTCCTTTCGATTAATTAGTGAAGGAATTGTAATAAAATTTTAAAAATTGTACATATACATACGTACACACACACACATACATATATATACATATATATATATGCACTCTGTGTCTCTGTCTGCAGAGAAACACGCGCACGCCGCACGGCTTACAACAATGTAGCAAAAAGTGTCGTTACAACTTTTGGTCTTAATTTTTTCCGTCTAGCCCCCTTTCGCAACGCGCGATAAGGAACTTCGTTCCAATAATTTAATTTAAACACGCGATGATGCTCCGCTAAGCTCCGCCCACTCCTACTTGTCTCGACCTGCATACACTCGCATTCGCTAAACATTCGCATTGTTTGATGCGAATGCGAGTGTTGATGCGAATGTCTGAAATGATGCGAATCATTCGCATATGCGAATGCGAACGCGAACATTCGTAACATCCCTGGTATGCATGCGTACACACCCATCCGTGTTTTCATATCTTTTCGTCTCCGCACCTTCCACGCCCTAGCACGCCCTAAGCGACCTATCCGTACTAGATAGACGGGATGATTTGGAAATTCATGATGGGATACGATTTATTTTAGGATAGTTGGGCATTATTTCTAAAAGCAGGTAGGTATGTAGCTGAAGCTGCTGATGTCATGTACAGATTGTTCGCGTGGTTATTATTCCACGTGAACAATCTGTATAACCTTTTTCCAACTATGTCGGGGTCGGCTTCTGGTCTAACCGTATGCAGCTGAATACCAGTACCTATTTTACATAGAGCGACTGCCTATCTGACCTCCACAACCCAGTTACTGGGTAACACGATACCCCTTGCAAAGTGTGGTTGTCAGACTTTCGGGCTTCTGACGACCCGTAACGACTGTCAAAGATCCACGAATGACAGCCGGGACCAACGGCTTAACATGCTTTCCGAGGCACGGAGTTAGTCTCGGTATGTAAAGATGTTCACCCATCCACAGACAAACCCCGGCAAGCGTAGCTTAACCTGATGGATCAACTCGTGCGGCTGGTATTACTTAGCCACGAGTCCGTCCTACCACAATCCCTATGTACGCACGGTTACATATCAAGCTATACATTTCCAGTTCAATCCTATACCTACAATGCGAGATCAGCTTATACTGGAAATTTATAGCTTGAGGTGTAGCCTTGTGTAGGTACTCTTCAATAACATCAGCTGAATGTCCGTCAGGATTGGTCCAGCGGTTTCAGAGATTAGCCGGAAAATAGACAAAAAAGAACATGTTTTGCCAATGGGCAGCAGCGTTCTCTATGCATTTTACGACCATACTGCGATCGCCAACCCGCCTGCCAAGTATGGCGATTATGGCAAGCCCATCCAAAAAATGCACAGAACCGGTCGAAGTGGTGGTGCTTGGGGAGGCCATGTCCAGCAGAGGACTTCTTTCGGCTGAAAGGATGATGATGATGTAATGATTATCATGCGGGTGACGAGGATGTTAGCAGGCAAAGTGGGAAGACGGTATTGAAGATAAAATGCTTGTTATTTGAGTTACTCTCTTTATTAACGCGACTGGAATATGGGGAGACTATAACATTGTAACAGGTGCAACTGGAGATTATAATTTTCTGATACTTTAGGGTTGTCAATATTCAACAACTTGCTCTAAATATATTCTATAGGTACTCACTGTTCTAATCAAAAATAGATTACATTCTTATCATCAATTCACCTACATCAAAATGAAAGATGACGACCTCTTCTCTCCGTTTACATTGTTTTAAATACCTATAACCTCCTATAAAATATATTTCACAGAATGAAACATTGTTCCAAATACTATAAACTTATAAAAACGGCATACGAATGAAGTTCCAATTGGATTTTTGTGACAGATTATAATGAGGACCAGTAGACTTTGTTTATATTTCGTCTAAAACTCGGCGGAAATATCTTAGGAACACCAGCAACCTATCGGCAGATGAAGATCTTGAAATGTTCCCACCGAGCGCTAAAATTTATAGATTTATTTTGCGTTGGATACGTGATAGCAAGTACCACTGTATATGTTATGTATAAACAATTCGACTGGTCTTCTTTACATCCGGTGGTAATGCTAGTCGTCCCCACGCTCGTCGTCGCGGCGCCGATTGCGCGTACGCCTGTTCCAGCCCTCGCGCGGCCGCTCGCGCTGGCCCCGCCCCTCGCCGCCCCGCCCCGCGCCTCCGCGCTGGAAGAACGAGCCTTGCTTCTCGAAGATACGCTCGTTTGAGTCCACTAGGTTCCCGACCTGTGAATAAAACAAGATAACATTTTATCCCGAGGTATACGAAGAATGATTCTCCAATAAAAGTAGAAAATAAGAATAGCGCTGTTGACCAAGTCTCTAAGGAAGTAACCACCTAACAGATGATGGAGAGAAAGCTGATGTGCTAATATTCTAAAAGTGATGCTTAGTTTGTAGGGCGGGCGTTTTGAGGGACTGCCTTAAGTCATTATGACGTTCAAAAAGTGCTGACTCTCAGCCTAGTTTTGATTTTGTAAATTGTAGCATGACCTTTGAAATGACACTTTATATTTACCTTATCAGCAAGCTGCAAAGCCAAAGCCTGCATCCTGGTAGGCTCCGAACGATGTAGGATGGCGCACTCGCTGGGGTCATCAAGTGAAGCCAACAGTTCTTCATTGATGATCATCTTGGAGACGAGTGAGTGAACGCGTTGGCGGGGAAGCTCGAACATGTCCGCGAGTGAACGGAGAGAGAGAGATGCGTATACGTGAGCGTAAGTGAACAAGTAAGTGCGGAGCGATTCCTCGCGGATCAGACGGCCGAGCATAGCGCGGACGTTGTCGGCTCCCACCATTAGGTCCCATACCTGTAATGGAATATTATATACATTAATATGTGTTAATGCAACTGCAAATTCATATATTTTATTACGGTTTTTCACGATTTGACAAAACATCGAGATTTCCTTATTACACAGCCTATTCGGAGACATAAACTTTCCGGAATAAAACCTCTAAATGATGATGAAAAACGCATCAAAATCCGTTGCATAGTTTAGAAAAACAACGCGGGCACCCAGAGACACGAAAAACGACTTTAATTTTTATAGATGTAGATACAAACCTTGGCATTCATCTTTTCATTGACAATGAAGTTGAGGCAGGCGCGCCAGTCTCCGCGGCGCATGGCCCGCGCAGCCGCCACGGCGTGCTCGCGCATGGACTCGGGCGGGCCCACCAGCGCCTGGCGCTCGCTCGCGCGCAGGTTCTGGTAGAACGTCTTACTGATCATGCGGCGACGGGCGTCGAACTCGTGAGCCGCCATGTACGGGATCTCAATCAGCATCGCGGACACCAAGTACACACATTCGAGCAACTCCAAGTTGATGTGCATGTGGAATGGCATTTGACGCTGCTTCTCGATCTTCTCCTGTTCCTTAGAACGCTCGTGTTGCCGCTGAGGCAGCAGACCTTGAGCCAGCAACTCCTTAGGTTTGCCAGTCATCATCAGTTCAGCTAGACAACCGTGCGCTTCCTTGACATTCCCACGGCGGAAGGCGCACAGACCCAAGTTGGCCATGGTACGATTGTACAGAATCTGAGTGCTCGGGTCAGAGTGTTGAACTGTTTCTTGCAAATGCGACATCAGCAGCAAGTCACGAGCCTGGAACCAGTTGTCGTGCAAAGCGTGATGGTAGATGTGAGAGAGGATGGCACGAGTTCTAAGTCGGTCAGACTCGTCGTGACCATAGATGAACTTGCAGAATTTCTCCATCTTCTTGATGGTAGTTTCCTCACCAGGAGGCAGGTCCTTGCGCACTGCGCGAGGATCAAACTTGTAGTACAGGTGATCAATTTTACGTAGGTAAGCACGGCATATTTCTTGTGGAGTGCCGTCGCGTTCGACCACTTGGCACACGCGGTCAATCAGAGTAGAAACGCGAACTTCGTCCTTCAATCTTTCAACATATTCATTAGAATGAGGATCGCACTCTTTGAGCAGTTTTGTGAACTCATCGTCGAGTCGCTCGAGGGCGGTCAACAGGCAACCGCGAACAAGGAAAGGTGCCGTGACGAGCTGCTCATTTTCTTCAGTAATAGTTTCACTCAGTTGCATTTCTTCATGAGCTAAGAGTAGGGTGACCATGTGGTCTACATTTTCGACGAGTTTAGACCAGTATTCGGGCTTCATGGCGTCAGATACTTTGGGGTTGTAGTCGAAGAGTGCGGCGACGGTGGCAGCGCGCAGTTTGAGTTGGAGAGCGTCTCCGAGGTTGTGTGCAGCGGCAACGGTACGTAACTCGTGCAGGAGCTCGAGTTGAGCACGACGGTCGGTACGCTTGCGGCCACGGGCTGCGCTAATCTCACCCAATTTCTTGACTACCAGAGCTGCGTCGATGTCGCTGTCCTATAAAAATGAAAAATAGTTCAGTACTCACACAATGCGAAAAAATTGGAGTTATCTGTCAGCAAGATGAAAAGGACGAATTTCTTACCTTAGCAAACATCTTGGGCTTATCAGAAGTAGCGGCTCCCTTCCTGACAGTCTCCCACTCGCCGCCATCATCAGCCTGGTCCTTTTTGCCCACCTTACCGATTCTGGCGTCACGTCTGTCCTCACGCCGTTTGGCCTTGCGCCTGTCTCTGTCTTCGTCCTCATCTCTTTCAGTGTTTCTCTTTAAGAACCTTTCTCGGATAGTGGTAGCTCCACGGTTCTCGTCGTCGGAACTTGAGCTCGAGTCTGAGGAGCTGGATCCCCAGTCCATAGAGTCGGAGGACTCGTCGTCTTGAGGAGGGGGGCGGCGCGGCGGCTCGGGAGAGCGGCGCACGCGCACCTTCTCTTTGGGCTTCTCTTCATCGTCAGAGTCGTCCGAGGATGACGTGTCTAAGCAGAAAGACAATAATTATAATCAGAGGATTACTAGAGGTATTTTCTAGTTAAATAATGTCTTCACAGGTTAAGAAAAATAATAATTACCTTTACGCTCATGATCATCGTCAGGCAGATCAGGATCCTCACGAAACTTGGACATCTCAGCATCAAAGTCTTTAGCATACTTCCTTAGTTTCTGCCTCAGTGATGTGAGTGCCTTGCTGTTGCCTTTCGATAGCGCCTTCCTGCTGTCACGGTCATTCCACGCTCCGACAACCCAGTCATCCAACTCTGCCAGAGCCCTAATGAAGAATCTTGGAGCAACTCCATTTTCTTCTTTTAGTACAACCGGTGCAGCACGAGTATAGGCCCTTTGAAGCTCCTCAAACGAAGCAAGAGCTGAGGCAAAGTCTTTGATCTTCTTGTGGTTACGCAGAGAATGGATAATGGCTTCCAACTCTTCATACCGCTTCTCCTTCATAGAGCGCACAACACGCTTTGTTTCCTCCTCATCATCACTGAACTGTGGGACAAAAGAAAGGTTTTAGTAGAGAATCAATAAATAAAATGCGTTTATTTCAGATTTTTATCCATAATCACACACAAATGGCAGCCAGGGCCAACTGCTTAATGTGTTTTATTATATTTAAATTTAAAAGAGTGTCCATGGAGTTTCCTGTCCGTTCTTCTTTATAGGTAATCTATCCATCGTTCATCTTAAAAGCGCATGTTAACAGTGCCTGTAATTGCTTTAAATGAAATAAATTGTTTGAGTTTGTCTTAGAATAAGAATTTCTTAAATTTTAGCTCTAAAATAGTTTATTAATATAGATTTTAAAACTTCCTTGTGTTCAGAAGTTCAATCCAATTGCTAGTTTTATTTTTGACAAAACATGCTTCTATAATAGTTTAACAATAATATAAAAATCAATCACAGAAGTATGTAGCATTCTTATAAATTATAAGAGTTGATGAAAGAGAATTAAGAAAAAAGAAAACATAATTGTGAAAGAGCTTGACAATAGCTTGACTCATCAGTGTTATATGATCTATGTAGAATGATGAAAATTATAAACATAGTTATGAAAATAACTGTTAAAACGAAAATTTCTGAGTAATACAATAATATATTATTACGTCTTTACAAGTTGTTTGTATTCAGTTCATAATTCCTTTATACATGCTAGTTTTAATTTACAATTGCAGACTAGACATGGTTTTCTCAATACTAAATTTTGTTTTGTAAAAGAAAAATATATTTTCATCTATTTTACATGAATAACTAGAACTAATGTTGAACATGAATGTTACTCAGAAGGCCAATATTCTTTCATTTTTTTACTTTATCTACACAAGCCAATAACGAAGCTGTAGGTGTGTTAACATAAATGATAACAATAACAACATCCAAATGAACCATTGCTTAGAACTTGTAAGAACATTTTGTATGGTTAACATTGTTATAATTATAAATAAACTTTGAATCATAGCTGTTTTTTATAACTGTGTATAAACTCACCGTGTAGACGGGCGCGGGGGCGCGTACTACTGGCTCGTCCTCGCTCGAGCTCTCCGACTCGGAGTCAGTACCAGTCGCAAAGAACCGACTCATGATTGCGTTGTTCTATAAATTCACCTACAAAACAACAAGTATTTATTACTACAGATTCACTCTCACACATATCTACACCAAACGAGCGCATTACAAATGATTAAACACCCGATATTTATTAGAAATATGGAACATCGAAGGTGTTGTCCGGGCGGTTGAGGTTAGAACTTTCACATAACAAATTAAGCCCATTATGGGATTTCACTTACTTTCTACAAAATGTCCTATTGATTGTTCTGTTCTCAACAACGTATATTGGTGTCCAAATCATGAAAATATCTTATAATATTGATAAAACTGGAGAAACTCCAGTCTGCCCACGACGCACCACACACGTCAAAAAGACAGACACAGATACAAAATGACATTTTAACACAAGAGGATAGGGGATTAGGGGTGTCCAACTACCGAAGTCTTCAAAGTCCCTACGAGGAAAATTTTTGTACGGAGATTGATGGGGAATAAATTCAAGTATCACCTCTAATTTTGTATTGCACTGTTAAAATTATAATAGCCTTTATTTTAGTTCCTTATAGTTTGGTTGTCAGAGATGAAATAACCGTGAAATTACCGTAAAGGTATATCCACACATTACGGCCGTGCCTGGGAGTGGACAGACAATTCATGCGCGCAAAGGTCTCAAAAAAACATCGGTGAGTACATTTTATATGAACCCGTTCACAGACGTCCGTGTCCGGGCCGGCGACAGAGCCTCAGTAGCTGCCTTGTGTATGCCACGTTCCGGGCACGGCGCTGATATGTGTGGATTGACCTTATGGAACATAATGGAAAGGGCACTTCAGATGTCGCCACTATCCAACGTCCAAGAATGTGACAGCCAGCTGTCACTATCCATACTTATTTTTTAAAGTGGTGATATTAATTTTCCTCGTTGTACAGCTGTTGACTGGATAAAAACGGGGGCCCATGTATTTGTCAAAGATGTTAAAAGACAAAAGAAAGCATTCCTAAAAAAAAAATTGGGGACCCGATATTTCGTCGCGACTACGTTCGTTTCATAGTTGAAGAATTTGATGGCAGTAATTCGTATACAAGTGATGCTCCCAAGAAGCCCAAGCCCGTTTTTATTACCTACAGGCACTTAAGGCGTGATATTAAGTAAATTATAGTTAAGTTGTGTGTTTGTTTATATTCATCATAATTATGAGATCAGTGCTAGAATCTCTTTCTTTCCTTCTTTAAAGTTTTTCAGTCAAAATATTAACTTCAAGTTAACAAACACAATACAACTTACTAGCTGACCCATGCCCTCTTCGTTGGGCGGTAAGCATTTTTAACCGACTTCAAAAAAAGGAGGAGGTTCTCAATTCGACTGTATGTTTTTTATGTTTGTTACCTCAGAACTTTCGACTGGGTGAACGGATTTTGATGATTCTTTTTTTATTTGAAAGCTGGCGCTTCCCGTGTGGTCCCATTTTAATTCATATAGATCTGATGATGCGTTTCGGAGACCGACAACGGAACTCTTCAAAAAATAACAGTAAATCAACCGCGATTGCTGCTATCGCATAAATATGCATTGTTTTGACCCCAAGGATGATGAAATTCCGAATTAGTGGGGTAGGTATGTACTATAACTAAAAAGTGAATAATAAAAACTTTTTCCAAAGAAAATAACAACCGACTTCCGAAAAATCACTACAAAGTGAAAAATAACTTAAATTTCGGAAGGCAGTGACAAAAAATTAAAAATGAAAATATCCAAAGTCACCGACTTCCGAAATTAAAGTTATTTTTCACTTTGTAGTGATTTTTTATATCATTCAATAGATTACGACATGGTCGCGGTTCCATACCTATGTCGTATTATCTCTTTAACCATTCGTCCAAATTAGATGCTGTAAAAGGGAAAAGTCTTTTGTTTTAAGCACTTGAGACGATAAATGTACATAATTTGATAAGAATTCATAATTGTTCATAACGTGACCAATAAAAATGACCTAACGATTTAAATTATATTTTAATATTAAAAACTACTTTTTGTGACTTAAATAAAAAAGTTAGACATATGCTGTCCCTGACTTTTTTGTAGGCACTATCAAGTCCTACAACTTTTTATGAGAACTCAATCATATATCTCTCATCGTTAAGGCAGCATTCGTAAGAAACGTTTTAGTTCGACCGTTTTTTCTCCGGCTTACTTTGCAAATCCGCCTACCACGAAAAAGTCTTTAAATTTTTCGGGTCAATATATAGCACAAGACACTCACAAATAACGTGGCTTTCTATCGGTAAAATAATTTTCAAAATCGGTCGGATCTGCTGACAGATCCAGAGATTACCCCTTACAACCTCACACCTCCCAAACTCACAAAGTTTACCTCTTTATAATATAAAATAGCTATTATAATCTATATTTTATTATAAAGAGAACATTATTTAAAAATAATATTATTATATACAGTATATAATTTATATAAATTATAAAACGTTCATAATTAATCGTCTTTTGCACTAAATCTGCGTTTTTACCAGTGGTATACGCTTCCCATTCCATCCTTTTTTTTTGGGTGGTAAATCATCTAATAACTTCTCCCGCTCTGGGTGGAGCAGGAGGGCGTGTCAGACTTTTTCTGACTAAAACCCACCCGTGTTGCCTCAGTTGCCTGTGTGCCAGGGGCCGCGGTATCTCTTTCGAACAACCCGCACCCCTGACAGGCATCGGCCCTTGCGGGCCCCATCAGTTGGTGCTGACATCTCTTTGAGGCGCGCGTGGCACATGACGTGCCGTCAACCCGAGCTTGGTCCATACTGGACAGCGAGCTACCCATTACTCGCCGTCCGCAAGCCCGCGCCTAAGGTGGCCGGGAATCAGCCTGGGATTACCGACGCCCAGGGTGCCTCCTGCGGCGACTAAGGCTGTGAGGGCGCATGTACTGCCTCTCCATCACGTGCACCGCCTCCCTCTTCGCCAGCATTACTGCTTCGAAGAAGGAGGTGACGGCTACTTATGCACTCTCGTTCCATACCATGGCCAGGACCAGGGCCGGATATCAGTATATTACATGAACCGACTGTATATCTGTTCTCCACAACCTAGTAACGTTAAAAGTTATATTAATTGACTTAATTTTGGGATTCTGACTAGTTGACTACCCTAAAGGACTGTCACAGATCTACGTATGACAGCGAGCGTATTACGAAGGGCCGAGAGTATCGAGAATACTCTCGATAATTAATAGAATCACCCAAAGTTTACATTTCGATCGATCTGAGCGGGTGCTATTATTTAACCACGAGCACCTATAAAAAAAAACCAAACTTATCACTCAATTTGAAAGTAGCACTGCAAATTGGCATCCTCAGAGACGTTTACAGACCAATTTCTTTACATCAGGCTATTCTCTTTCTGTGCTTGGTTGCCAAAATAACGTTTTTCGTGCATCGCATCACCTTGCCAGCAGTGAGGCAGAGGGCTCGATCCTGTCCCTTATATGATCGTTCTTCCTTTCTCACTAAACTTTTGTCTCTCCGTATTCCTTTTACTACCTCAATACTTTCTTTGCTTTGTACACACGGCTACACATCAAGCTATATTAGTTATATTTCCAGTATAAGCTGATCTCGCATTGTATAGGATTTCCGTACAGTGCGAGATCAGTGTAAATTGGAATTGTATAGCTTGATGTGTAGCCGCCGTGTATACAAATAGCTTTCATGTATATAAATGTATATATAGTCTCATTCATCACTTAAATTAATTTTAAATTGTAGTTTACTCATTAGTTACTATGTTACTCTCGATATAATTATACTGATCCTATATATCCATCCTATCCTAAATCCCTATGATAAATGTATTTATCATTTTTGTTTCCCTACCTTTCTACATGAATAATAATAAACCAAACGAGACATTAGCTAAATGCACCAACCGTGCGAAGCCAGAACCCAAAAAAAAGAGGCAGATGTACTGCGTCCTTTGTCAGAGTCGAATCCACACAGTACTTTTTTATGAGGGTCGAATCCTAACTGTCATCAACTCATCATTCATTCATTTTACTGTCAAAAAGTTGTGGAAGTCGATGAGGCGACTTGGCAGATCTGATGTCTTCTAAAAAAATTAAACATTCTGTAAATGAAAACATCGTAATAAGCAATGGAGTTTACAGGGCTAATTCTTCCCTTGACGAAAAACATATGCCGCACTTGTCTACTAGAAACAGATTCCACGATGTTTATGAACATACAAGACTTGATAGAACACGAGATGATTAAGGTTAAATTAATTGATATTTTGGTCTTCCTTAATTGTTTAGAGAACAATGACGAAGAGAACTGGCCTCAAGGAATATGTTCTTCATGTGTATCTACAGCTTTAGTCGCTTATAACTTTAAATTAAATTGTTTGAAGGCAAATTCTATGTTATCACAAATACTTATGATACAATCTCCTACTAATTTACAGAGGACTGATATAGATTCTATTGATATCAATGTTGTTTATCAAGACCATGAGTATGAGGTGCCCCTGTTCAGTAATCATCCAACATTAGACTTTGAAAGTACCTTATCAGATAACAAATTGACACCACTGCCACCTGTTACGGAAATAACTTCTGGTGAACAGCCACAGCGACCTGAGGGAGAGAAGCGATATGCTTGCACTGTGTGTACAAAGTCATTCACTAGGCTGTATGGCCTGCGCTACCACATGACGAAGCATACTGATACACGGAAGTACCTCTGTGCAAAATGTGGAAAGAATTTCCACACATCTAATGGATTGAAGCAGCATTCAATATCACATAGAGAGACTGCACAGTTCAAATGTGGTTTTTGTAATAAGACTTACAAATCAAGGCAGTCGCTCAAAGAGCATTTTCGTGTGGCACATTCCAGCAATCGCATGCTGTTTGTATGTGTGACATGTGGGAAAAGGTTCACAGCAAGATCAACCTTAAACATGCATGTTAAAACTCACAATGGAGAGAAATTTGCATGTTCTAGTTGTCCAAAGACATACACAAGGGCATCATACTTGAGAGCTCACATGCTGGTTCACATGGGTCAGCAGAAGCCCAGGCCCTTCTCATGTTCACACCAAGGTTGTGGTAGACGTTTTCCAACCAAACATTCCTTAGTTGTGCACATTGCACATGCGCACACTACAGATAGACCTCACAAATGTGATATCTGTTTTAAGGGCTTCGCCACTGCAACTGGTTTGAAGATACACATTGAATCTCATGGCAACAACAAGGTGTCATGTAATTATTGTTGTAAAACACTTAAAACTAAGAGGGTACTACAAAAACACATGAAAACTCATGATGTTGATGCCAATGATATGATCTTAGAAACTGTAGACCAAGCTTATTAGGTTTACTAACTGATATGCAGCATTATAGTTTCCTATGTATACCTAGTTGTGACCCACCATTATTTGATTAAATAAAAACAATGCAAGAATACAATGTTGTTTTAATTGAAATACAAACTTGAAAGTCTTCTAGAAACAATTAAATAAAACAATTGAATTGTCTTATTCCCAAGGTAATCTAGTTGTAATAAAATACATTAGGAGGTTGGTTAACTAAGAAAATTGTTTTTATCAATCAACTAAGGACAACAGTTTGTGTGAGGTAATTTCAATTCATTGTTACTTGTATATATCACTCTTGCATCCTTAATTGGATCATAGATAAAAGTTATGGGATCCTTATTAATGTAGGAACTGTTGTAATTGTTATCCTGTACCTAAATATTTTGGGTATCTATCTGCCCAAGAATATTATAGACACGAGCACACGCTAGCACTTTCG
The DNA here is from genome assembly GCA_949091785.1 of Polymixis lichenea. NCBI lineage: Eukaryota > Metazoa > Arthropoda > Insecta > Lepidoptera > Noctuidae > Polymixis > Polymixis lichenea. Next base: position 9,924,561 of record OX420947.1, on the reverse strand, counting down.
AAGCAGTTAATACAATAATAGAAATTAAATGATAAATCAAGGATTTTTGTACAAACATTTTTATTATACTTTCATACATACCTAGCAACACTTCATACATGCAATATTTTTTGTTGATTATGAATTTGTGTTACACATTCTCTAGGTTACTTGATAAATGTTTGAATTAATTGGTAGATAAGGCTTTAATGTGAGTCAGACTGATAACAGTAATTGTATATTTAAATGAAGTAGAATAGAAACTCATACATATTTTAAATTCACATCACAAAATAAACCCAACCCTACAAAAGTAATGGAAATCTATAACATAAGTCTGTATATAATGTTAATGCTACTTATAACAAATTATTACACAGCTGCAACTTCATTTGGCAATGTATCAGGAAATACTAAATTATAATGAAATTTATAATAATTTAGTTGTACATTATAATTTAAATACAACAAATGAAGCAACAGCATTGATATTTGATTATGAACAAAAGCTATATATAATTTCATAGCATAACAACTTAAAATAGTACAAAAATATTTATAATGCTCACATATTATCCTACCAGTGCATATAATAATCTAAACAAATAACAGGAAATAATTCAGATGATTTGCTCTGCTCAGAGGCTGTATTACATTATTAGTAACTAGTCAACTGCAAACTTTAAGGCATTTCGCATTCTATTTTTATTTGTAACCAACTTCTTGCATTATGGTTGAGAAGATATTTACCCACATTCAGAATTCCGTATGATTATATATGACCTAGTATTGATAATTGGATTTATTAAACAAAACCCTTTGCATAGTGTACCAATTACAAAGATTCAGTTTAGAGTATAAAATTCGGGGCTATGCTAATGCTAATACTAACAATATTGCATTAAATACCCCCTTCACATGGCAAGTACATGTGAATAACAGCTTGATTGGTGCATTCAGTTCATCTTTACAACTCTTGGTTACTAATCGGAATGTAAACTATTTACCAAGTATTTTATTCATCATTTTGTTCTGCTTGCCCATCTTAATATCAGCATTTTCTACTTTCTCATTTATGTCCTCAATAAGTTCAGTTTGCTGTTCTATTTCTTCACCCAGAGCAAGTCCAAGTCCTTTTAGTCTTGAAATAGAATGGACCATTGCATCTAAATTAGCATCCAGCATCTGGTTGACACGCTGACTATCAGATATGGGTGCAGCCGGTACCTGTGTATCTAATTCACGCAGACGGGTCGCAGGATGAGATCGGAAGCGATCATCACTGTTGTACTGAGACAGATTGTCTATTGTGTCATCTAGCCTGCTGCTTGGGCCTGCACTCTGGGTGCTCGGGGAGGGCTGGCTTCTAGGAGTCTGGTCAGATTTACCAGTGATGTAGGTCTTGAGGCCATAGAATACAGATTTGATACCATTCAAATGCTTTTGACTGTAGTTCAAGTTCGTATTTATTTCGTCGAGACGTTTGTTCGTATTTTGGAGTTGTTCTCGCTGTCGACTGAGTTCTTCCGCGGTGGCGATGCCGATCTGCTCGGACTCACGTAACAGGCCTATGCTGCGTGAGGATGAATCCAAGGTTCGCTGTTCGATTTCTTTTTGTCTTTCTAACATGGCCTGTCTTTGTTGATCCATTGCTGCTATGTGACTTCCATACGCGGATGGTGTTGGCTTATTTGGCTGTGATGGTGGGATTCTTGTCCTGAAACTGTTGACGAAAGTTTCATCATCTACATCATCGTCTTCCTCGAACAGTTTATTGGGATTAACGTAAGTAGCTCCTGGACCTGGCGGTAGACGAGACATTTTCGTTTCCTGTTCGTTGTTTTATGCGAATTTTGCTGATAAAATCACTTCTTTACTCAAACGTATGCACGCCAAACAAATTAAAATTGATTAGTATTTGTGGATAGGTATCTGAATAATAGGAATACCCTTTTACGTGGGTATTTACGCGAAACGCTATCGACATGGATGAATGACACACAGATGACGTGACGTAGGGAAAGGGGGCGTGACGGGGGGCTGAGACAGAGTCGGGGGGGGGAGGCAAAAAAAGACAGTTTTTTTGTAAATTTCGTAAACATGACGACTAGGCATTTAGGACATTGCTAGGCGATAATTTCTTCATGTAATAGTGGCAAATCTTTCGCAGAAAAGAATGAGCATTTGCTCAAGATTGCTGAAAGAGATCAAATGACCTGTTCATTCACTGCTACTGTCTATGGAAAACTATGCCGTGGACCTAATGCTTGACACACACACGCAGTGAATTTAGTAGTCCGAAAGTCCGGTTGGGGACAACCCTAGAAAACACCGTGTTTTTGTTTGACAAAATGACAAGAATGAGAATGAATGAGAATGACATTGACAACCAGAGGTACCAAAACTACCAAACAACTTGTAGAATTTTAAGAAAGCCATTAATTATTTGAGAATTACTTGTGGAAATAATTCAAACAAAATAATGTAAAAGTGATGACATACAGTTATCGTCGATATAATAAAGTTGAACTTCTATGGGTTGGCACTTTATTAACCTAGAAAATATATAAGCTTCCAAGATGATGGCTGGAAAAGGTTAATTTTGAGTTTTTATTACTATTTCCGTACCTGTTTAACTTTATATAACGGGGCTCATGAACCCTACATCGTTATAATAAGGGCAGTGTTTGTATAATTCTTTATTAACACGATAATTGTTAACATTTCAGTAATGCCAGAAACTGAGGAACAAAACAGAATAAGGTTTCAAGTTGAACTAGAATTCGTACAGTGTTTGGCAAATCCTAATTATATACATTGTAAGTATGTACAAATAATATAAACTAAGAATTATTTACCAATATTATTATAATTGTTACTTGGAAAAAACAATTTCAGTCTTGGCACAGCGTGGCTATTTGAAAGAAGCCACATTCATAAACTATATTCGCTACCTACAATATTGGAGGGAACCAGAGTATGCTCGCTACCTCAAGTACCCGATGTGCCTTCACTTCTTAGAACTGCTGCAGCACGAGGCATTCAGAAGAGAATGTGTATCAGCACAGGTATGATGATGTTTCAGATTCATTATGGGCAGACATTCAACATCATCCATTACATAATTTGAGCTTTTAAACATAATCTGAAGTAAATTATTAGTAGACTGAGCTGAGCTGATAAGATTTATGGGTTTTCTTGACTTTTGATTGAAATTATTGTCAGACTTGCCCAGGTAGAACCTACCCTTAGATACTCCTCAATTTCCCTGTTGTATATTTTCGATTATGTTACTTTGGGGCCAGTAAGCACTATAGGGGGACTGGGGTTAGGGGAGTCTGGATGGTGATTACATCAGCAGTATTTATTTCTTTGTTGTTTTGGATTTTCTACAAAATTTACTTGATTTTGTTTTGAATACTTGTTTATGACTGGCTCGAAGAAAACAATGTCAATATTCCAAATTAACACGAAAGTGAGCAGGCACATAGCATTGAGCTACAAACATTAATCGAAGACTGAGTCATGGATTCCTGTGTCAAGGACTGCACTTAATTTGAATGAATATACCAAAATTCTGAAAGAAGTTTGTTTTGTTCGTTAATATACCGGCTGACATTTTTTAGCGTCTGGACAACAATATGACGTTTTGTGTAAGTAGAATAGAACTCATATACCCTAATATTTACCTGGTACCATTTATTTAATAAGAGTTCCGAATATCCTTAAAATACATGAAAAAGAATACATCCTACGGCACTCGCGTAAAACTAATATTATCCAAAATAGGTAATAGTAAACGGCGTCAGCTGCGATTGCACATGAATGAAGCATGATGGAAGTGTGAGCGAGACGCTAGCATTAACTTCGCTCTCCTGCGCACAGGACGATACCGCCTGATCCCTACACACTCACGCACACATTTGCGCGTGTACCTACATACGTCACCGTGCTGTATGTAGTTGTAGTAGGCTTATAATTTGATACACTGAGTGACGCGTGTCTTGAAACCGTAAACCAAATAAATTACGTCTCGTAAGATCGGTAAAGCTTTGATAGAAATGTAAACAAACCGCTGATGTTAAATACTTATAACAATCACTCACATTCATATGTATTTCGACGGTTTTAACGTGATGTGTAATAAAAAAGGATTCCAACAAGGTTGTTTAATCCAAATCGGATACTACAACTTACTAGGCATATTTAAAGATCGTAATCAATTTATTTACAAATAATAATACTGATTAATTTTTACAAAATTACAGAAAATGAGTTATTATTTACAAGAAAAAGTACCTTTTCAACGATATTGCAATATTTGTTCTAAATGTCCACCGTTTCTTTCTAAACACAAACTCCCACGTTTTTGCAAATTGGTTGTTAGACTCCTAAGCGTGTCTCTGTCACTTTTCAGAATATTAAAAACGTCTATTATTCGCTGTTTTAACTCATTTACACTACGAGCTTCTTCGGTGTACACTAAGCGTTTTAGTTCAACCCACAAATAAAAGTCTAATGGCGTTAGGTCTGGTGATCTCGCCGGCCAGTTCACAGGTCCACCGGGACCTATCCACTTATCACGGAATTCACTATCTAAATACGCGAGCACAGATCGCTCGTAGTGAGCTGGACACCCGTCGTGCTGAAAGTACATGTCCGGCAGATAGTCCAGAGGAACGTCTTCCAACATTGTGTCGATAACGGACTGTATAATTTCACGATACATTATCCCTGTCAATCGACCTTCGATACAAACTGGACCCATTATGCCAACGTGTATTATCCCGGCCCAAACATTGACACTGAATAGAACTTGATGAGCGTGTTCGTTTATTTTAAGTGAGTTTTGAAACTCCACCATTGCTCGTTGTGTAGGTACGTTGTAGATACCAGTGCGGGTAAATATGGACTCGTCGCTCCATAGAATGTTCGCCTGCGGGTGGAGTTGGAGTATGCGTACGTCATTATGAAAACAATCACTGGCCGGTCGAAGCACACACGGTTCAAACGTAAAAAAACAGCGATCGACGTCACGCTATGGCTAATCGCAGGTGACTAGAGAGAGAGCACGAGACGCGGTACTCGGTTTGAAGGGCGCGCGGGCGGGAGGGGATGCGCATGCGGTGACACGTGAGCGGTACGCCTAAGGAAAGATATTTTGCGATAGTAGTTACCTATCCCCGGCCGGCTTCAATCAAAGGATTGAATGTCGCTACGAATTCATTGATAATTTCTGCGCGTAGAGTAGGGTGCCTATAAGTTGGGTTTTGATATTATTTGCCGATATTTTTACTCTTTTCTATTTTTATTATTTTTTAAATTTTAGTATGAAAAGTTTACTACAAATAAGTAATAGTATTTATTGATAGGTTCATTTCATGTTAGGATTTAAAAAAAAAAGAAGTGAAATTTCTATGCCATAGGCTTCTACTCCGTTCACCTATTATGCCCTATTTTTTTCCAGACGGTAAAAAAAATCATACGGTATAAAGATTATAATAACTAAAAATCATCTCAATAAAATTTGCTTCAATAAATAATACATGCGTTAAATATTCCAGGCCTATTCCTTATTTCTAGACTTATAACAGCAGTTATGAATCAATAAATAAACCAGACCATATTGAAAAATGCATGTAGCAATGTTTACGTGAGCATGGGACGGGGATAAGAGCTTAGCTTAGTTTTGCAGATGAGGGGGAGGGGGGGGGGGGGTAATAATTGTAAAAATCTGCTTACGTAATACTTGAATGGCCTCTTTTCTGCCTTAAAAAATCTGCAGATTTTTTATTTCCTGCAGGCTTAGCATGAGCACCGATTTGTCGACGGAAGAATAGACATGGACTAACTAAATAATGTACAATAGGAGAAGATAGCTGTTTTTCTATTAATTATCACAGCTATGCGTTCTAAACGAATAATGATTTTGTAGATAATCGTATATACTTTGTGGCCGTTGAGTAGAAAGTTTGTAGTCAGCGTGATTTTGGCAGTTTGAGAAGAAATATTCTTCTGAAATAGTCTAAATTTTTAAGGACCTAGACAAAGATCGTTAGAAACGAAATATCAACGGTGCAATGTCAAAAATGGGAGTAACGAAATGTTATTTTGTAATGAAAAAGCACTGCCTATTCTTCGTAGAAAAAGAAAGTGCCATGCTAAGCCTGTTGATCAAATAGTAAACCAGAAATAAACCAAATAACAATTTATGAACATTATTTTTCAGGTTTGCAAGTTCATGGATGATCAAGCTATTTTACTGTGGCAACATTACACGCGGCGGCGCACACGCACGCTGCAACCGCCTGACGCGCCAGCGCCGCCCGCACCGCCCGCGCCGCCGCAGCAGGGCGCGCCCCGACAGCAATCATAGACTTATCACATAAACATTTACATACATTCAGTATCATCATCATCATCATAATCTACCTAGCTTTATCCAACTATGTTAGTGTCGACTTGTGGTATAACCAGATGTAGCTGAATTATTATAGCTGAAGAGCAACTAACATACTATGTGGGTGTTGATATGACAATAGAGTTATGAAAAGTTTGGATTTTAAGAAAGTCATCTCTGTTACTCATAACAATGTGACCAACTATGTCTCTTTCTAAAACTAGACATGTCATATTTACAACCCCACTGACATACAATTTAATTTTCTGAACTCGTGAATTGCATCTTTTGAAGTGGATGTAATGCTCTGAGACATTTAAAATTGTTAGTTCTATTTTGGTCTGATTACCCAACTGGCGCGCAGCCCAAAAGGAGGGTTACTTTATTATATAATATCTGCATTGTTTGTTTAATCAAAGGAATGTGTGTTGAGATAAGTTGTAGCAATTAACGTGGATGGTCCATGTCTCATTGTAAATAAAAGTAATGAGTTTAATGTCTTGCTATAGACTGAGTTACTGTAATTTTTAGCTGTAAGTTAACTATTAAAAACTTTTTTTATTTAATTGTTGGTTTCTTAACAGTTTGCTCCTTTCCTCTTGTTAAAACAAGAGGACTATTGGTATCCAGAAAGCAACACAATACTTTAGTATTGTGTCGCTTTCTGGATACCAATAGTTTGTAATTTTTTCGGTATTAAGATTATGCGAATATCATAACAGAATCGAAGATGGGCGGGCGGCCTTTAAGTTAACTCTCCTTTGGGGGTAATAAATGATATTAAAAAAAAAATCTGTAAATTGGTTCAAAATAAACATTAACACGTCAAAAATAACTTCTGTTTTAAAACAAGATGAGTTTCGTGTTTCCACCTGACTATTCTGAGCAGAAAGACCGAAACAAACTCAGAGTCAGAGAAACAAAGTCTATTTTAAAGTCCAATCATAATCTTGGTTAGAACATAATAATTATAAGGACCATTCAAATTATCGGAGATGGTCTTTTAGTGTGGATTTATACTATAATGGATGTCACTGTATTTTTTGAATATTTTTATATACCTAATTATAAAATGGGCCTAATGGCCCTATGGGCTAATTATAAAAGATCTTCATAAGCGTACTGAGAACGTACAGTCATTACATTAACCTCCATAAATTACTCTCTGAGAGAGTGTCTTGGGACTTAATTTATAAATTGATCGAACAACTCTATTCGGCTAAACAAAAATAGTCTGATTTTTTCGAAAGTTAAAACTTAAGTTAAGCCCAAGAACACTGTTATCTTCAAAATTCAATTCGTCGCTCTTTTTCTACACATTAGTTTTCACATGCCTAACGTGAGGTAGCGTAAACAAGCATTTGGTGTTTTTTCTTCTAAAAGTAAATTATTATTAACAATGGAACCGCCTGCTCATGTTAAAGTTTAAACAAAAGTAAAGTTTCGTCCGCAAGCAACACGATTAACCTTTTATAGGTATATGAGGTAAGGAAAGTAATTTAAATAAGAAAGGACCAAGAATGGAGCCCTTTGGGACTCCCATAGTTCTATCCGGGAGATCTTTTTCTCTTGATCCACTCACTGAATTTTATTAGGTAAGTATTCGAGTATGAAGTACACCCAGAGAGCGATGTTGTGGATCCCATAGTGGCGGAGTTTCTTGATGATTGGCTTAAATCTTAGTTCGAAAATCGTTCAATACTTTGATGCATCAGGTCAATACTTACCTACGATATAAAAAAAAAATTCCCTGCCTTATATTTCAGTTCCAATTTCGCTGCGTCCGGTTATAATGAAAGCCGAACCCCAACATAGTAGGGAAAAGGCTAGCCAGATGGATTGATTTGCGTTCCTTACATTTTTACAAGCCACTAAATTAAAATGATAGTCTATGTAATGGCATTTATTACCAACTCAAATTGGATCACAATAAATGAATTGTGGCCAAATTATTGGCAGTAAACAGTGGCCTGCAGACAGGAGGGGACAGAAACAACGTGTTATTCGAACAGTGCGTTTATTTAACGAATGGTTGGTTATGTGGCCGCTTCCGCGCCATGCACAACGCGCGTAGAGTCAGGTAGTACAGAAGCTCCACTGCACTCATCATACTGAAGCCCATGCATAGACCTAGTAGTCCGCCTGTGTTTGCTGGAATAACAACATTATGTTAAAGCATAGTAAAAGTCTGTGGAAATCGATTGTCATGGTATAGCCATGTGATGCGAAGGACACTATTCTTTCGTAGTGAACAATAGTGTCATTAGGAATGTTTTGATGTGGGTGGGTGGCTATAAGAGCAGAGGAAGACAGATAAATGATGGACTGTGTGAAGAATGATGAGACTAGAAAGGAGGTGATTATATCGATATGAAGACTATTCGTCTTGGAAGAAGACATGGTTTATTCATTGTTTTTTTTTTTTAAAGTTGCGTCTACCCACTGCCGGATTAAGCAAGCGCGGGGCTCGTAGCAAATCTGTTGTGGGCCCCTTGATCTGTTGTGGGTTCTCAAGTAGGTACAAAGGTGGCAAAAAAATTTCTTGCACTTAATATGGATATATATAAGTCACGATTCGAAATTGGCCATTACATACATTTCACTCAGGCGGAGGTTAAATACGCAGGGCGGATATATTGGGATAAGGACAAGAGAATTATGATGTTATGGCTTAAATAAAGAAAGACATAATTCTAAGGCCGCAACTTGGAACTGTGCAGGGGCTTGCAGCTGGCTGCCAGTAGTCACACTAGTCTCGCTGATCATTGACCACCCCTGCGCATTCCCGAGTTGTCCCTATGCAGTTCTACTTATTTTACGGGGTGTTGTTAAATGTGCCAAATTTTGAACAACACTTTAAAAACCAACTATTAAAGTCTGACAATCCAAGAGTTACGGTTATGTAGGAGCAGAAAGTATTCTAGTTTATTTTAAACGAATTTCGTAAATCGTAAAACGATTGTAAGTAGGTACCTACTTAGTATCTTCTTTAGCAGAGACATTATTTGCTAAAACTGGTCCAGTTATAGCTGTAAAATTGATTGAAATAGACGAAGACGACTGACGTTACTAATGAGAAAAACAAACTAACACGTCTTCGCAGCATCACTAAAATAGCTGCCGACACATTTCACATTTAGGTACTGCTATCTCTTTTCTTAACGAAGCTATTGCCGGATCAACTTACCCCCGGCACTTTGAAACCCAGCCTCCCATATGGAATAAAGGCTACTTTAGTATACTTACATAGGAATTCAGTCAGGCCAAATATTTCTCCTTTGGTAAATCTCATAAATGTGTTCTCTTCAAAGTAAAAATGTACGAGAAGCATGTTTTCCCTGTTGAGAATAAAATAGTTAGGTAAATGATTTGATTGGTTTTAGGAAGATCTAGAAATACCCAGATGTTGGTAGGTAACTAATAGATAACGTCACGAGGTATCGACCTACATACCGTCACCGAAAACTAATCTGATTATGCCATAACAGTGATTTAATTGACAGTAAATTCTAGCCTGCGAATATTTAATTTCCTGGCCAATGATTTTAATATAATACTATGATGCTTCCGTTGACCTCAATCTCTCATGCTATGAATATTCCCACAGCTGGGACACAGGCCCCCTTTGTGAGATAGTGGGTCATAAACCACCACGCGGGCCAAGTGCTAATGTAAATAGACAAATTAAAGTGTCTTCCTAGGTTCGAACCCACGACTAAGGCGCGGTCGCAGCCAATGACTTTGGAGGGGGGTCATAGACCAAGATTACCTACATATTAATAAGAAAATATATTATATTTTCGAAAAATTACTATTTTAAGCTTTACGTTTACGGCTTTGGGGGGTCATGACCCCTAGGACCCCCCCTCGGACCGCGCCTGCCACGACTACTCGTAAGTGGGAGCCGATATCACTGGGACACCCACCACTGCTCTAGCACATGCACATGCTATGAAATGAAAATAAAATAAAGAAAGAAAGAAAATACGTTTGTTTGCGGTAAACATGACGCAAAAAAGAACAGGAACACAAAAAAAATAAGAAAAGGTTGAGGGAAACATGCGTCACATCCACGCAAAACGGCTATCGCTCTGTATTATGCAATGACCCTATGCAAGACAAAGCCCTAGCGCTGGTTTTCAGCGACAGCCGATGAAATGGCAACAAATTATTTTATGACAACCGTTTTGCTTAATTCGGTTAAATTGGTTTAAGGCCGCAACTTGGAACTGCAGGGGCTCGCAGCTGGCCACCACTAGTCACATTAGTCTATATGCTCATTGACCACCCCTTCCCATTCCCGAGTCGTCCCTGTGCAGTTCCACTTAGTTTACGGGCTGTGTGTTCAAAGTGCCGAATTTTAAGCAACACGTTAAAAAACCATTAATGTCTGATAATCCACGAGTTATAGGGTAACTTCGGTCCATAAAGTTGAAATTACGTGAAGTATTCTGGAGTTCTATTGCCTAGGCTCTTGGCAAGGTGGTGTACGAGGTTGTCTTTGAGCGGCGCGTCGCTCATCCGCTCTAGGTAGGCGATCTCTGTGCACGCAGGCAGACATTCTTCGCACGTTACGTCACGACCTGCAAGACATTTGAAATTATGTGGATAAAAATAATATTCATCATCATCAGCAGGCGACTGCGGGACATAGGCGTCTCCAATCTATCTAGTTGGGACTTAAATTTATTCAATCACCGTCAACGCACAGCCCTAACTGCTGCGTGTAGAGTCTAGTAGCTTGAAATTTTGTACAAGTGTACCTACAGGTAGTACTAGTTACTAGGGAAGGATTTTGTACACTCAACCCCTAGTAGGGTTAAATAGGAGATGAAAGTTTTGTTTGTTTGGTCATTTATGTCGGGCATGTGGCTTATCTATTAATAAAATTGTTAATTGGTAAGATTTTTTTTGCTTTATTTTGGTCCCACAAAGATCTTTGGAGCCAGTTTCGCCTCATATGCCTAGTTGATAGCGATTGCATCGGTGGTTAGGTATATTTCTTAGCTCCTCTGCTTCTAGAAATTTGTACATTTTAGGTATCTATAGGCAGAGAGAAAGTGATCGGAAAGGTAGGTAGGATTAATCAGTAGGTACCTTATAGGACGAAAAAACACCAACCTTCTGGCATGATTTTGCTCATGTTTGTATAACATTTCGCGTCTGCTTTCCCACAAATGCGTGTCGATTTGTTTTCTGTAAAACATTTCAAGTTAATTTTTCGCTTAGTCATTTTGTCAGTCAAAAACATCCACTAACTAGGTATAGCCCGATTATAGACCTCCTAGGAAAAGTCGAGCAGGGTTAGCACAGGGGTAATATCCCCGACTAACAGGTTGAAGGTCGCGGTTCGAACTCAGGCAGGCGCTTTACTTTGTGTAAATCATTTCTGGTCTCAAAACGGTGAAGGAAAACATCGTAAGGAGTCCTAGAACCAAAACTTTTAAGACATGTTGCGACATCTATACCGACCCCAAGTAGGGCTAAATTTAAAACTTGATGGCAAGAAACTAGATGCTATTTTGGAAACTGTATTTCTAGGAATTACTTTAGATTCAAAATTGCAATGGGGTGCCCACATTAGAGCTCTTTCAAGTAGATTAAGCTCAGCTGCTTACGCAGTAAGAAAAATATGGCAGTTGACTGATGTAGCCACAGCTAGGTTAGTATACTTTGCTTATTTTCACAGTATTATGTCTTATGGCGTTCTGCTGTGGGGGTCGGCAGCTGACGTAGATTCAGTGTTCATTCTACAAAAGAGGGCAATCCGCGCAATCTATAAAATGGGGCCTCGCGAGTCTCTTAGAAACAAATTCAACGAAGTTGACATACTAACTCTGCCTTCTCTTTATATCCTATAAAATATCTTGTATGTTCGCAAAAAATTAAGTCTTTTGAAAAAAAGATGCGACTTCCATAACCTAAATAGGTACACATAGTAAAGATGAAATTGTGATTCTAAAATTTAGATTAACTAAAACTAGCAAGTCATTTCTAATAAACAGTATTCGCTTCTATAACAAGTTGCCAAAATCGGTTACAGAACTTAGCGATGGAAAGTTTAAAACTCACATCAAACGTGTCCTTATCAAAAAAGCTTATTATAAGATAAAAGATTACGTTGAAGACAAGGAAGTTTGGCATTAATTCCTTCTGCACATGTGGCTTCCCTGGTAACTCTTTAGCACCATAACTATGTGAGCGTCTATTAACTGCTTCCAAATTACAATGTTAATTTTATTTTTTACACTTTCTGACATATTCTCGTCATTATTTGAGTATACAACACTTGTAATATCGAGTATTTATTAGTGATTCTCATGGAAATCATATCACTTGGTTTAAATAGGTTGATTTTACTTATGTAGATTCTTTTACATATTGTGAATGAGAGAACGTTGTAGGCCTACAGTTTCTATTCTTTATTTTCATTCCTCTAAGTACCTGGTACTTATTGACAGGCCTGCACTGTCCTCCCATACCTAATATCACTGTAATTTGAAAACATTATAAAAGCCAATTAAAATTAAAAAAAAATTAAAAGAGTAACCGTGGAGTTTCTTGCCGGCTTTTCTCCATATGAAGCGACAAATTGGAACCGTGCACCTAGCTTCTGACGTTTCATAAGTGCCCTTGCAGGTTTATGTGAAATAAAATATATTGATTTTGATTTTGATTTTGAACCCGCACTGTGCCCGTGTGGTTGATTATAGCCCCCTCCCTCTCGAAGAGAGGAGGCCTGTGTCCCAGCAGAGGGAATATTTTAGGATAAATTTGCTAAAGGGTTCCCAAAGAATCAACTCAAAAACTGTGCTGCTCAAGCCCAACGTATCCCCGCTACCTACTGTCTTACATAACACCTAGCTAAACATTTATTAGATAATGAAGTGCACTCACTAGGCATATAATAATAGACACATTTGCATACGTCCAACATCGCTTGCGCTTCACACTCCATTTCGCAGTTCTTCAATGTGTAAGTTCTGTAGAAACAAAAAAGTTACCGTAATCGATCACATACCTTCACTATTGTTTAATTACCGCCCGTTGCGAAAGGGTGACGACATTAAACTATCACGTAGTCGTTACTTTATTGGCCATGCCTTCGCCATGATCAAAATACCAAACCAAGTTACTTTTTGGAAACGTATTTAAAAATTCTATAAGGTGCCTTTTGAAAATTCTATCTGTGCAAAATCTTGGATAAAGGAAAAAAGTTTTCCCTTTTTTAGTTCAAAGATTTTAAGGGGAACCTAGCCGCGGGCTCGAACTCACTGATGGGCCTGGCTAAAAAGCACACTGTGTCACCAGGCATCATGTCCGACAGAGGTAGTATGAGTGATGAGCTGTTAGAAGCTAGTTTAAACGCACAACATTATTGAGTGAGATGCAGGATCATATATAGTACAACAGGCGCGTGAAAAATTAAGAACAGTCCTTCGGAAGATCGGGTTTTATAAAAAAACCACTGTATAAATCAATGACCAATAAAGTTTATTGAACTTTTCGATATTTGAGCTTTGGGTACCAACTTGGTTTTTCAGATTTTACACTTCTTTTCTTACTTAAACTCGCCCAAAGTTAGGGTAAATTAGCAAGAAAAACAAATTTTAATGGCTAGTTAACTTTTTAATGGCTTTTTATTTTAGTATTCTGTTTCCGTACAGTATATTAATAATGAGACAAAACCATACCATATTTAATTTTTGTTGTACATTTTCGAACAATGGAGTAATACACTCCCGAAGTTTGTGTGGGAAAAATGTGGACTAGATTCACCTCAAGTCCATTACTTTTGGAGTTCACGAATTTCAAATGTCTGAAAAATTTTTCTTTCAGAGGGTCATTAATTCAAAAGTACTTCTTATAGCAGATAGGTACCTGTAAAACACTAATTCCTTTTCACTGGAGAACAAGCAGAGCCTCTTCTTGATATCAATAGAGCGCAGTGAGGGTTGCGCATCTAGTATTCTGGGCCAAATTGCAATCCGCGCTTCTATCCCTGGTCCATATATTGCACCCAGGTTCCTGATCTTCGGCGTCCCCACCGGGTTGTGGAGAAGGATCTAAAAGATGAATGACTGACAAAAATCGTTTCTTAACAAAGAGGTCGCTATTGGAACATCGAGTTGTAGACAAAAAAATCGGCTCTGTACAGCGTCGCACAAAGTACATTATTATACAGCGTCGTCTCTGTCTAGTCCAAGGCTGCTCAACCCCAGGACTTCGGACTATCAAGTGGCCCGCTAACGCATTTGAATTGCCCCAAAAGCAATCAGCTGACGATAGTCTTTTGAGAACAGATTTCAGGAGTTGTAAAACGGGTCCAAAAACTATTTTGTTTCTTATGAACCCATTCGTTTGTCCAACACCACAGATTTGTCGCCAATTATTGATAAATTGTTAGCATAAAAATCTCTTCAAAGGTATCATCAAAGCTTTTGTACATTATTCAATGTTTCGTGGTACACTATGACCAACTCAAGTTTAATTTTCATAGTAGGATCTACCATAACTGTAGGCAAGTTTTATTTGTTAGATGGCACACCAGCTATCACAGAATCAAAATTATGACCCACCTTCAAAATTGGTTTGGCAGCCTTGGGCTAGTCCTACATGAGGGGCAGCCAGTTTCTAAAGCACGATGCGTCATATTAACGGTACTATTATCTGTGTTAAAGCGGGTAATACTAAACCTTGAAGCCAGCACTTTTGGTGGAAGCGCAATAATATTCCGCAATATTAGCGTCCAGAACCAGGGAGAGACCGTGTTGTGTGCCAATTCCTTCAAGCGAGAAAGCAAGAATAAGTCCTTAATTAACCATGAGAAACGTAGAAGGGATTTAAACGGTTAAGACTTTTTCTTACCTTTTGGTCTCCAAGGGAACCCATCAGACGGAGCGTCTTTTGGATAGCCCTCCTCAGGTGTCCAATCCACTGATGGCGACGGAAATGTCAGGTTCAGGTCATTCAATGATCGTCTGCAACCAGAAACATTAGCCCGTATAATTAATTTGTGCTAAAAATCTCGCTGAAAGATCCACTTCTCTATTGGAGACAAAATAATCAAGATTTTTTCTTTGCTTACGGGTTCCTGAACATGTTGTTTCGGTGCACCACGTTGAAGGTGCAGCAGAGCCCTTCATCTGTTAGCTGCGCGTTGAACAGGTCCTCGCAGTTCACATCCGAAGAGTCCCAGATACACTTCGCCAGCATTTCACTACACGGTTGTGTCACCTGAAGAAGTACACCTTCATGAAGTTTTTATTAAATGCGAGTTTGGGATATACTTTATTTCTTTAGATAGACAATCAAGAAGTCCGAAGTGCCGGAAGTGTTTGAGTGTTAGTAGGTACTTCATACTTGTGGTTGATGATAGGTAGGCGTAGATACCTATATGTAGGCTAAAGACAGACTGATGAAAATGATACACAAAAGGAAAAAATTATGTCTTGTTTGGTCAAAGCAGAGTCCAAGTTTGTAGTATATTTCGTATTACATTACCTACTCAATCTTACCTTCATTTATCCTACAAGCTATTTTTAAACTGGTCAGTCAATTATAAGTCAGTTTAGCAAGCCATTAGATGCTAACTACTGAACTGCTTGAACTGGATCTAATCACATTTGACACTTATCGTTACGTCTTAATCTTACCCAAGTTATACATTTTCTTACGCACAAATGTGTAATATCTACTGCAATATTTGTAAGTGGAATTGCAAATTATTTTGTTTCTTAAATTTTCGGTTTTGATCGAAAGCAGGACCGGTCGTAGTGGTGATGATTAGCTTATGTGCACAGTCTTTGCCTGATACGTATAATGATCAGAATTAAATGGTACCGATTAGGAAAAAGAGAGAGGAATTGAAGAGGGCCAGGATCCTCTGAATAAATGATTATGGAGAGGCAGCTAAGTCGTCAAGGATAAAAATCAACTAACGTTAATCAGAAATGATCTGGTGTGATCCCAATCAGCGCTACCTGCGATGTCATCTTCAAATAACTCGGAGTCATCCCTTGAGCTGCACAAACTCTGCAACAGCTTTCTGTCAACTGGATCCCTGTTAAAATAACGTTGTGATTAAAATGGTAGGTAATCAAGTGTTTGTATGTTTAGATCTAACGAGAGGCACGATATTTTTACCCTAAAAGAGAATTTGCTTGCGTAAATAGAGATTAAGTATATTTCGACGTCAGTCCATCTTTTTTCTTCTTTCTTGGTTCTTTGTACGTTTTTTCCAGTTACGTGGTTTGATTATGTTTAATGCTTTTTAACACTTTTTCATTTTAAATGAAGCATGCAAAGGCGGTTTAAAAATTATAAGCAGCTAGGTGACTAGGTACTTATTGGAATCAAATTGTTTTGAAATACTTTTAACGCATGATTTCTCACTGAGGCAATGTAATTAAAATTTGTAATATTATATCAACGAAGCCAACAGTGTTATGGTTGGATGAGGTAGATAGTAAATTAAGCTAATTATTTAAATTCCAATACAGGGTCAAATAAAAAATAGCTAGCTAAACTACGCAGACGTGATTCGTTTTGATACCTTAACATGATAAAACACCCCCCCAGTGGGTTCTTGCATTGTCGTTGCGGGGGGGCTCAGTAGCCGTGGTCACCTTCCCACTGTGAAGCGAAGAGGAACCCCAAGGTGTGGCCGCTCGTCAGGGCTTCTGCCTCCAAGCCGACGACGTAGCGGCCAAAAAGTAGGTTGCGGTGAGGTGCATCGCAACTGAGGTGGGCCGCGATGTCGAATGGGAGGCATTGCGGCT
This sequence comes from Polymixis lichenea, assembly GCA_949091785.1. NCBI lineage: Eukaryota > Metazoa > Arthropoda > Insecta > Lepidoptera > Noctuidae > Polymixis > Polymixis lichenea. Next base: position 9,907,401 of record OX420947.1, on the reverse strand, counting down.
GAGGGTTACAGGCTACGGCGGAGGAGGAGTGCCGGTACTTCTGAGTAGCGCTCTTCCCTTCCATGGCCTAGACGGGGCCGCCACCGATTGATGGCGGTGGGGCCGCAGGAGAGGAGGAGTGTCGGTATAGTGTTGGCCGCGCCTCTATCCCCTGCGGCCGAAAAGTGGTAGGCGGCGGGGCCATTGTGCTGACCCGTCGCAGGGGGACCAAGGGTGCCAGACACGGGGTCGTCTGGGGCCCTTGTGCTATTTGGTTCCTGGGGTGGTCACGGCGTGCCATGTGGCTTGGTGCGCCAGAGTTCGCGGATGGCTTGCGCGTTTCCGTGTTCCCGCCTCAAGCGGCACTACAGGATACCGTGGAGTTTTAGTGGGTTACGGTCCCACATAACTGCGCTATCTCCCCGTGGTAGCGCAGTAGGCATTTCTCCACGTTAAAGAAAAAAAAAATGCCTGGGTCGACGACGCGTTGTGTTCCACGCGCGCCGTCAGAGATGTCAGCAACAACTGGTGGGGCCCGCAAGGGCCGATGCCTGCCAGGGGTGCGGGATGTTCGAAAGGGATACCGTGGCCCCTGCCACACAAGCAACTGAGGGAACACGGGTGGGTTTTAGTCAGTAAAAGTCTGACACGCCCTCCTGCTCCACCCAGAGCGGGAGAAGTTATTTGATGCCTTCCCACCCTCAAAAAAACAACAAAAGAAAACAGTATAGCAAACACCAAGTTGTGACTCCGATAAAAATCAATTTTTTTCAATTTTGTCGTGTTTGATATCGATACCGGATGATAAAATTGAAGCAACAAATTACTTGCATCGCCTAAACACTCTTGAGACGGTGCCACTTTTATCGCCTCATTTTAAATCGCATCGTGTATAATCTACTTTATTTGAACTCTATAATTTCTTATTTGTATCTCCTTTCTTTCTTTATCCTCTATTCTTCGGTAGTTTTATCTTTTTTTATCCGACTACGTCGTCAACTAGGTTTGCCAGAGAGCTATGGGTTGGAGAATTCTGAAAATCGTATCTACCGTAGTTGTGCCAAAAAATATTAAGCTCGTTTTTTCTTCACATGCATATTTTTAAGTTCACTTATAGGTCTACAGAATCAGTTACCCGTACTCCCAATATCGTTCGGCGACGGACTTCTTGGCCTGGTTGACGTTACAGATGGTGAGGGCGGGAAAGGGTAGGTTGCTGAGCGGCATATTTTCAGGGTTGATGCTCACTATCATCGGAGACGAGCGCCATTTCGCGTAGATGTTCAGTATGAAGAAGCCGGCGCTGACTAACGAACAGCCGAAAGCTGTTAGCCAAAAGAATCTGAAATTATGCATATTTGTTTAAAAGAGGGCAGATATTATATTATTGCTGATAAATATTTGAGTTAATTTCAGCCCTGGCTGGAGGCCTTAATTTATTGAGGCAGCCACGTGCAAGTCCGGTCAAGCAGCCGACAACCTCCTAGGTTGACCTGCGAGATATTATAAAAAAGCTGGTTAAGTGCGAGTCGAACTCGTACGCCCAGGGTACCGTACCTACCCATTATACCGCCATAATAAAAAAGAAAAGGGAAAGTTTCGATTTTCGCGAAAACTTGTAAGTACCAAAATTTACCTTAATTTTCAACTTTTTTATTTTTTGGATTTTTTCCTTTATTTGTGTTGTAAGACCTTGCTTTTTGCCAAATTTCGTGATTCTAGGTCAACGGAAACTACCATATAGGTTTTCTACCCAAAACCTACAGGGTACTTCCTAGAATTGTCAATTTTGGTTAAAAGCAAGGTCTTAGGCCTGAAAGCCTGTTAAGCGGACGTGCGCACGGTTTCATACAAATGTGCTCCGTCACGGGGACCCCGCGCGGGCGTCCGTCGCAGGGTAGGCTACCTTTGGTCGCGGTTGCAAGTCCCGTGGGATAATTTCCGATATCCACGGTTCGGAGCCGCGGTTAGCAGTTAGTAGTAAATAAAATGGCCTCGCGATGGGGGTCGTCACGATCTCATGAAGCCCACTCGCGTAGACACGCGACGGGAGACCGTCACGGGCGCCCGCATAACGCAGTTTCAGGCCTTATAGCACAAATAAAGGAAAAAGTCCAAAAAATAAAAAAGTTTAAAATTAAGGTAAATTTTGGTAGGTTTTTTGGTAAGGCCTCCAGCTAGGGCTAAAATAAACTTAAAAGTAAGCGATTACTCGCTAAGGGCACCACCGGTGGGGTACGGACCTCAGCTTAGGGCGTCGCTGGAAGAGGGTAGTAAGGGACGGGCTGGAATGATTATTATTTAGGGACGAATTCGAAGCTACAGGCTCAGCGGCGCGTGCTGGCTCGAGCAAGGGTCGGGGGTTTAATACAAATATTGTTAAGACACTCATTGTTCATTTTCCCTTGCTTGCTCCACTCTTCGTGATAAGGGTACTTGTCCTATTTTACAGATATGTCGGACCATAAACAAATAGAAATCAAGACAAGATGATAATGAACGATATGTTCAAATATATGTCAACATTTATACGGCGATATATTTTAAAGATAATGTCGCACCTTTCAAACCAAGTCAGCTTCCGTTCCCCGATGTATCGAAGCCCATGCAGAGTGGACGTTAGCAGATAAGTCCTCACATCGTTGCCAAAACTATTCACTTCTTCCTCTGTTTGATGTGGACCTTTTGACACTGGTGGTCTTTCCTGCACATTATTGACCATAGTTCACTTGCAAAATAGATAGAAAAGAACTGTGATCACAGATTATTTTATCACAAATCTTTGAGTTATCTTATTAGCATTAAAATAACTATTACGAGTTGACTCACTTCGCTTCGACTCCTGTTGATCGGTATTTTCGTGTCCCACACATACCAAGGCGGTGGTTCTTTACCTTGAGCCCAATAGTTTTGCTGTCAGATGAATTGAATTATTACGATATGCCATTATGTAATTTCCTCTTTCAGCGATTTTATCACGTTTACAATTGGAAATAACAAATAGAATGCAGTGTTTATTAAATTGCTTACCTTTCTAAACATGTCCTTATGTTCATTTCGAGGACGTATTCCGAACTCCCTGTTAGGGTAGACTATCATGGTATGTAAAGTCCGTGCTTCTAATTTGTCTGCTGCGTCCTCCAACAGTGTGTAACTCAGTGTGGAACTGTCCACGTGTACAGGTAATAAAGGCTCTTCAGCGAGCATCCAATTGGTGCTGGCAGCCTAATTTCCCAAAGCAAATGTTTGCGTTCTAATCGTTTGATTGCGTCTATCATTTGATAGATCGACCTTGCACCGCCTCCATAGCTAGTTTTCGATGGCAAAATTATACATTTTCCAGTAATTTGTCGTCCTGTCTTGTGTCCGTAATTATGAGTCTTAGCTGAATCGTAAGTTACTCACAGAACCTTTATATTGTACCGTGTAATTTACTTTAAATTAGATTTATATCGAAAACCAACTTTGATAGTGTTACAATTAGTGGGTTTTTGCTTGATTAAATTTAAAATGGATTCTTTAGCTCTTTAATGTTCGTAGAATCAACAGGAGCTTTTTTGTTTTTCTTTATTTTATTATTCATGGTGTGCCGTACATTAGTTATCGTTAGTTTGACATTATTAACTGTTTATTTTGCTTCGTTAATTACTATTGCGTTTTTATAGTTTAAACATAGAGAATTACTCCAATCGTTGCATTATCTATTTAGAGATCTATGCGGTTTCGTCATACCGTGTCACGTTATGGTTTCGAGACTGCTAACCTTATGTAGTTGGAAACTTTTATTTCGGTTTAATAACTGAACTACGTGCATGTTGTGACATGTTTGTCTAACTTTGTCGCGGGTGGTCGAGTAAATGTTGACAACTGCTTTTTATGAGGGATTCTATGAAATTAGGTAGGGAGGCATCTTTATTAGTACCCATAGACCATATAGTTTTGTTTAATACAGAAACCCACATTTTCCGAGAGTTTTTCCGAATACAGTAACTAGGTAGGAAATTTCAGTTATCAGAAGATAGATAAATTTTTCTGACAGGAGGTTCTCTGTCGTTTTCAACAGTAGGTAAAACGTGGTTACTAAGTATTGGAATTCGTAATGCCATATTAATATTCACAGTGCTTGTAGTGTTTATGCGACAAGTCGACCCTGCACTTTTAAGTGCCACAGACACCGATTTTCCTCGGCATGTAGTGAGAATTGTGAGATAAGCGGCTGATTCATACCAAACTATGTTCGATTTTTATGTTTCTTTGTCTATTTCTTTTTAATTTTGTGTAGTGGTAGTGGTTTAGTTGAGGATTCTGTTTGCGATTTATAGCTCAATGTCAATGGTATCCTGATAAGATCATATGGTGTTACTATGTCAATGGATACTTCATTATTCATGTTATGTGTCACCTCCACTCATTATAATCGCTCTTGACTTTGTTCGAGTGACGAAGCTTTTTTCAGGCGACAGGGTAAGCAGCTTTTGTTGATGAATATGTAACCACCATTTACTTAGTTGATGTAAACATCACTTGACGTTATTTGCAATTCTTCATTGTGGGTTATGAACGTCATTTATTAGATCGGTATGCCACCCGCTAGCCTTGCCACTGCCAGCGAATGCTACGTAAAAGAGGTAGGTATCGATTATTAACATTTAAACTACACAATATTTTCCGTTCTATATATTTCGTTATTAACGCATACATACAAATTATTTATTATGTACAAAAAGTTCGTTCAATAGAAATTTCTTATAAAAGTAACAAAAAAGCCACAAGGAAAGAAAGGCTGACGCACTTGCACTTTGTATAATTCCTAAAGGAAGAAGAGATCGGAGGAAAAACAAGAGAGACACCTCAACGGAAAACTAGCGCACGACGCCCGATCACACCCGCACGTCACTCGCTAGCTCATGGTCCAGGGATCCAGAGGAAAGGGAGTCATCATTTCACCAGTGTTGCTGAGGGTGCGCGGGCGCGGCGTGCGCTACCTGCGCGTGCGCTGCGAGGTGGGCGGCGCGGGCGGCGGCTACCTCGGGAGTGTCCAGGATGCCGGAGCCGTCATTGGCTAGCCTGATGTTGGCGGGCTGGTGCTGGGCATTGCCGGACTGCCATGAGGGAGCGCCGTTCCACTGGGAGGAAGAATCCCACTGGTTGTGGGCGGGAGCATTCCACTGCTGGTGAGCGGGAGCAGAGTTCCATTGCTGTTGAGCAGGGGCACTCCATTGCTGCTGAGCGGGTGCGGACTTGGCAGCGCTGAGGGCAGCGAGGTGGGCAGCACGAGCCTGGGCTACTTCAGGGGTCTCAGCGACGGGAGCGGGGGCATGGCCGGCGGCGTTCCAGGCGGGTGCGGCGGGAGCAGCGTTCCACTGGTTGTGAGCGGGGGCACCGTTCCACTGTCCAGACTGAGCACCGTTCCATTGTCCAGAGGGGGCGGCATTCCACTTGTTCTGTTCAGCGCCCTGCCAGTACTCTTCGTTGTCCCATCTGGGGTCGTATGAGCCATCGTCCTGGGGGTTGGGGTTGTTCTGGTTAGCCTGCGACAGCGCAGCAAGGTGGGCGGCGCGCGCCTGCGCTACCTCGGGCGTGTCGAGGATGTTGCGTCCGTCCTGTGACAGCGCGATGTTGGCGGGCGGGCCAGCCCAGCCGGACGCGTGAGCGCCGCACGCCAACGCCAAGCAAGCAACAACGATCTGCAGAGGAAGAAGTATGTGATAAGTTGTTAGTTATAGCACAGTTGGACGTGTACACAATTAGTTTAGTGGCCGACAAGCGGTTTCGTTTAGAACGGATCGTTATCAGGCATTGTGCGCGAGTCTATCTGATCTGGAGTTATTGCGGCGGGTGCCGAGCCTACTGCTTACCACATCCTTTATTAACTCGATAATATTCAGAGTTATCGCTGCCGAGCACCGAATCTAATTGCAAGCCGCGCTGCATGTTCCCTGCCCTCTCATTATACCTCTGACAAGTTTATACAATATTTATATAATTCGAGCTGTCGATGATAAGTCGCCCCCGTTCTGGTCAGGTGTCGGCTGGCCACGCAACGTTGACTTGACTTTAGGACCGGTACAATCACAAGTACAGCATGCAAAGCATTGACCGACATTTTAGAACAGAGATTGTCTCAGATTTACTGCCATTCGTCTTTGGTCATAATGTCTGTTCTTATATTTTGATACGCGTCAAAGATTAGACACGCGATACGGATCTGCTGCCTTTTTTGGCGGCGTCATCTGTTTTAGTCAAATATATGATTATCTACATGTATAACGTAGGACTATTTAGCAATTTTAATAAGTTTGAAAGTCAGTATTTTGGTAGTCTTGAAAACACTTATCTCCAACACAAGTTAAGGCATACTAAATATTCCGCTAACAAAATACAAAATCCATTATCAGTAGGAATATATGAATGATAAAGCTAGCACATAAACAAACAATGCTACAATTTGAATGCGACATGGGCAGCGTCGTGCGAAGGCTTGGCTCGGTAGGCGGGTCCTGCCTAGCACTTGACTGTCATAGCGATAACTGCCGGTGTGATTCCAGACTATAGGCTTACAAGACTGGTGCAACAATTGCTACGGGTCACGTTACAAAACAAGGCAATATAAATTGGGACATTTTGTAGATCAAAGACAGGGTATATTCGGGATCGATATGATACCAAAGATAGCAATTGTCAGTTATTTGAACGAGATGCTAATTGAGATGAAAAGAAATACTGATTGAGATGTATGAAGATGTTGACTATGATTGAAATTCAATGAAGTCAAATTCATCTTTTGTAACACTAATAATCTTTTTCCATTTAAGCCTTGTGGCTTAAATTACAAAATGAATTTACATTGTGAAGGCAAAGAAATCATTGTGAATGTACAAAAGAAGAAAATTCTTTTGTAAATTCACAATGATTTCTTTTGTTCAAAGTGAAGGCATAATAATATATTCACAGCGAATTCACAATAATGTTTCTTAAAGCCCACACATTACATGCATTTTAACTTCTCACTTTATTATCGCGAGCGGTGTGAATAAAGGTCATTTATAAATTATGGCAATGCGCCGGGGCAAGTTTAACGAGAACTGACAACATGCACGAGGAATGTCATTATGTGCGATCGAGTTCCAATTCATTGCCATCAATTACCGAGACCTTAATGCAGAAAGTAAGTGAATATGGAAAGAAAATCTGAAATAGGCGTGTCGTCATGTGAAAAAGCATTCGTTTTTGGATCAGTTACACCGTCATTAATCTGATCCAGATTTGTTTCTAAACTACCGTTTATTTTAATAGTTTTATTTCCACCATATAACTGCCGAACAGTTTGGCTTTTATTGTCACATTATGGCCAATTAAACGCAACTAAATCTTTTATGTTAATACATTCAAATATCAATGTTTAATGTCCCGTTTGTGTTTCTACTTTACAGTTCTATTTGCAACGATTTGTGCCCATTGTACAATAACTACGTGTCTTTATATTATAAACATGTTCTTTGTTTGTAATATTATTAACTGCATGTTTGGACAATCTTTTATTTTCTGTCTAGTTTAAGCTTTGTATTAATATAGGCGATAAATGTTCTAAGTTACAGTTGAACTCCAGTTCTGGCCGTTTAGGTCTGTTGAACACTGGCACTAATTCAATTTGTTAAACGTTTGTTAAACCTGTCGGCTGGTACACGGTGCTTATTATTATATTCAGAAAATAATGCTGTTCTGTCTAAGTTTCTAGGTACTATTTGTCAGATCGTAGGTCGAGCTTAAATAGGTTGTAGGTATAGTTGCATAATGACTTTATAAATCTGGTATTCAAGCAGCTTAAATTGAACAATCCTGACCATGACGCGTTAATTGTACAGATATCGAATAACAGTATTAATTCTCACATAAAAAAAAAACGCGTTGTAAGTAAATCAGAATCACGTTGAGTCAGCGTGACATTACCGTGTCGCTATGCAAATTTAATTAATTATTCTACCCTAATTGTGATATGAAGCATATTAAAATTGATGTAGATTGAACGAGATGAGTGCGTGAGTGAGGAATTTGCGGCGGCACAGGCGCTGGGATAAGTTCACGTAACGATGTCAGGGCTTGCGGTCGGTCGTGGGCCGAACAGTCTGTGACCGGCTGACCGCCGACCAGACGGGTCACAACGATGCAATTCAATGCAGATCATGATACGAGGGCGGGTCAATAAGTCCGTGACTTTTGGAATAAAACACAGATTTTTTGATGAATAAATCATTTTATTTTTCAACGTAGTCTCCCTTGAGCTCTATACACTTTGGCCAACGCTTCTCCAATTTATTTATCCCTTCCAAAAAATATGATTTGTCGAGGTCCTCAAAATAGGCCTTTGTTTGCGAGATGACTTCATCATTGGAGTCAAATCTTTTTCCACCAAGCCATTTCTTCAGGTTTGGAAACAAGAAGTAGTCACTCGGAGCCAAATCTGGAGAATAGGGGGGATGAGGGAGCAATTCATAGCCCAATTCATGGATTTTTGCCATGGCAACTGCACATGTGTGCACCCTTGCATTGTCTTGGTGGAAAAGAACTTTTTTCTTGGCCAAATGAGGTCGGTTTTTTTTTTCAAATCGTCATTGAAGCGGTCCAAAAAGTTGGCATAATATTCCCCATTGATTGTTCTTCCCTTTTGAAGGTAGTCAATGTGGATTATCCCACGTGCATCCCAAAAAACAGTCGCCATAACTTTATTGGCTGACAAACCCACCTTGGCCTTCTTTGGCGCCGATTCACCCTTAGAAACCCACTGTTTTGACTGTTGTTTGGTCTCTGGTGTGTTGTGATGAATCCATGTTTCGTCCACGGTTACAAAACGGCGCAAAAACTCCTCCATATTGCGATTAAACAACGCCAAACCTTCCTGTGAAGTTGTTACACGATTGCGTTTGTGGTCGACTGTGAGCAAACGCGGCACCCATCTTGCGGAAAGCTGTCTCATGCCCAAGTGATCATTCAAAATTGAAACCACTGAGCCATGCGAGATCCCTACGGCTTCCACAATCTCTTGCACTTTCAATCTTCGGTCGGCCAACACCATATCGTGAATTTTTTCGATCGTTTCGGGTGTAGAGACCTCAACTGGGCGTCCAGGACGTTCGGCATCTTCAGTGCTTGTACGGCCACAACGAAATTCAGTAAACCACTTTTTTACCATTGCAATCGATGGTGCAGAGTCCCCATAGTATTTATCAAGCTTAGCCTTGGTCTCGGTAATGGTTTTTTTTCGCAAAAAATAATGCTTAATAAGCACACGAAATTCACTTTTTTCCATTTTTTCCTCAAATTACTGGGTAGTCTGATAAAGATAGCTGTCAAACACAAACTAACTGACGCAGCAAGTTCAAATTTTGATAGGAGTCAACTGACAGATGCCTGTTGACAGGAGTAGTGTTGCTTTTTCAGTAAAGAGGTCAGAAGTTCAAAAAGTCACGGACTTATTGACCCGCCCTCGTACCTACGTTTACGATTGAGATCACGTTGGAAATCAATAAAGATTTTGACAAGAACACGAATTTTTAGCACCGCAATGAAATATCGAAGTAATGCTTGATTCAAAGCTTTTGTAATTATTTTTACGTAACAAATTTAGGTTAGTTGAAAGAATAAGAGATCTGTGTCAGTTATCGGTCCAAAACTTCGTAAAAGCACGACAAAGCTTTAGTTTCAAAGCACGTCTGCGATGTTACGATGTGCTTTAAGGTAAATTCTAATCACAGAAAAATCTTGCTGCAACGTCTGGAGAAAATGTACCGCCCTTGAAAACACACGGCTTGTGACGCCATTCATATTTATCTGATCAATTCTGTAACGACATACCTTTGTGGCTTTAGGAAGTTTATAGTTAAACAAAAAACGTTTATTGTTCCGTGTCAACGACTCGTTATTGCAGCAATGTACGAAGGTGTATAAATAAACTAGCCGCAAGAAGTGCAAGTACCTACTGCAAGTAGATTTTGTTAATTAACCGACAAGTTGTTGGGATTTTGTTAATTAACCGACAAGTTGTTGGGATTTCTCGCGATATGTATTTATGCTTTATATGTTCCAGATTTAAGTAAGCAAAAGAAGGCGGTGGTGGCTGCTGAGTTTAGATTTCAATGTCAAGCAAGCACGTGTATCGGAATCATCGAAAATCCAAAAGAAAATCCGGAAAGCGATGGAAGCTTCCGTCCGCACGTATCGCCGCTCGCGCTCATATGTCAACATTGTCGCCTACGCTTTCGCTCTTGATCCATTCCAAATAAAAGTGAGTACATTGAGTGAACGGCGTCAAGGTCTGAAGGCCAGTCGAAGGTCAAGGAGCAGGAAGCAAGCCTTCCGGACCTGCCCAGAGCCGTCACATTCAGCAACTGGTTACCCTCGCTTGTCACACAGATCGTTGCATTTTTTACCATTAGGTACAGACGCCAGCACATCAAGCTACTCCAATCTGTCAAATTTCTTTGATAGATTTCAAACTTTATCACAAGTAGATAAGGTTCATGTTCAATTAGGAAAATTTGACAGTTTGGGGTAGCTTGATGTGCAGGCGTCTGTACATGTATATTATTTGCCCTATTAAATGTTATGTGACGATTTAATTTATACCGAACTTGTTCTAGATATGTGTTTTACTCAATTTAGTGTAACTGGATTACTAGATCGGAGAGATTTTCTGAAGGAGATGAGTGTAATCAAGTTGTGTGACTCATATGTGACGTTGAAATGTTCGCTCAGACGCATCTTTAGTTAGTTTTTCACAAGCTTTTCTTTATCTGACTCCACGATCCTCACGATCTAGCAATTTGTTATCTGTTTCATTTAATATTGTTATTTACTCTCTTCAGTAGTTCTTTCAATAGAAATGTCACCGTTTCAATTTATCTAATTTAGATTGATTAAGATTTAATATTTACAAGTATATTAGGCATGATATGATTTATACCCGAACAGTCTGCGTTGAGTAGTTAATTGGGCACTAAATCATATATTAAATAGACATGTGACACCTCCTTGGTGGTGTGGTAATTAATATTTGAGTCGATGCGTGAACGTGTGGATTATAAATGGATTATTATGGATGTCTCAATTTGGATATCATTTATTTGAATTGGTTTTGCATTTGCTCTTTTGATTGAAAACGCTCTGAAGTATTCTACCAGACTACAAGTATACAGCTTTTGATAGTTTTCACTGGGTTGAAAAAAAACTTATTTAAATAATGCCAAACATAATCATTGGTTAATAGGTACATTTTTTATAAGCAACTGTTCTGAGAATGCAACAAAGAGTGTGATAAAAATTTCACCTGATCAAATGCTACGTTTTAATTAAGTATCTGATAAAAAATCTATTCATGTCTTTGTAAGTTAGTACTTTGCTTTGTGGTTTGGTTTAGATTTCAAACATAATCAAATTAAGTACGTATACTCGTAAAAGATGTAAACGCATAAGCACCACGTGATTGGCTGCTAAAAATACGATCGGAAAAGTGATTTCCTTTTAAGAATAAGGCTGACTGGCTGATGCAAGATTCCTTCGTGATTTGTATAGGGCAGCCGTCTTTAAGGTAAAGTTTGTTCCACGATGACCAAGAATAAATGCAATAGCACGAACCATTACAGCAACGCAATGCTGGGAGATAAGAAAAGATGGAGGAACAAAAACAAAAATGCCTCGGAGGGTGCGTTCCCATGCGTAGTTACCGGTGGGCGTTTTATAACATAATTAGGATATCGATAGGTAATATAGCCGTGGGGCGTTGCGTGGGCTTGCCCTTCTAAATTGGTGCGCGAAGGAATGCCGACAAAAAGCAGCGGTGAGCGGCGAGGCAAGCGACACTGTGCTCGCAGGCGCGCCTACCGACAATTAAACGAACCACTATGGACAAGCTAAATGGCCGTTACGCTTGGACACCCTCAAAGCCTTCTCTAAGAAGCAGTAGTAACTTGCAAAGGTACATACACTGCTCCATTGTCACAAGAAGAGTCCACTGAGAACAAATCAATTAGATATGAAAGTTCGACTAGGTACACCAATGAGCCTTTGTCAGAAGGTAAATTCACAACCTATCTATAAAGACTAAGTAAAGGGTCCCAAGATTACAAGGAGCGATAACCCTTGGGATGAAATAATTTTGACGATGTTCCCATCAACAGTTCATATTTAAGATGCAATTCCAGATATCTTAATAGATGACGTCAAGATGAAATCAGAATAGATCGACGGACATAATGAAATCTTACGTAAACGCGGTGGGTGGTCGCAGGGCGAGTTGTGGGAGACCTGACTGCATTAGTTCAGCTGTGGGAGAGACCGTATCGAAAAGCTGAGATTATTAGTGGTTTCTAAGATGGAAAGGACGATTTATCAAAAGCAGATTGAAATAAATGGACAGAGAAATAAAGTAGATGGAGAGATAGACGATGGAAGTGGATTTAATATTTCCATATTCAATATAACAATAAGATTTGCATCTGTTTGTATATTTTAAAACGACCTCTCTGACATGATTGAAGTGATCTCTGTCCACACAAAGTCGTCGGAAAGAAGTGTAATTTCCAAACTAGAGTTTAATCTAATAATATTTGGTTAGAATATATCAGAATAGATCATAGACGCATAAGCGATAACTCAGTGAACCAAGGATGGAAACATAAACTATCTCTACAGCAAAGAAAAAGTCCGAATAACGCCAAACAAGGTGATTGAGGAGGTGAATAGCTGTACTAGTTGACATTGTGGGCATAAATGGAGCATAACAGATGAAACTTGGCCCTCAGTTAACTCTCGCCTTGCTCTGTCTAGTCGACGAGATAATGGCCCTACCCTCTTTATGAAATACTTTTTAAGAACGAGAGACTTTTTCTCTTCGTAGCTTATAAAATCAGGGAAACAGCTAACTATAATTGAATGCTTGGTTCAGGGTTGAAGTACACTCATGAATTTGCAAAGTTTTATGTAGGATTATATGACACGAATAGAAACAAAGTTATACCTTGGTAATTGAACATTCTAGAATATGTCCCTGTAAAATTTTCGGGCAGTTAAATGGATTATATGACTTGCAATATCTAAAATGCCTATGCGTAATTGATTTCACAGCTTTGAATGGTCTGAATAGCGACTGAATTTTCGACTCAAATATATGTTTTTTGTTATGTGACAATTTGTTAAGTTCGTAGCTATTCATTTGTCATTTGGTTGTTCAGTTTTTGAAGTTTTAATTTAAGTCTACGTTTCGAATCAAATGTGTGACGGTCATCACTGCAAACTAGGCTTGCCTAACTTCCACATGGTTGAGTCTATGAATTTCATTACCGTCCGTTTTAATTAGTTCAAGTGCCTTTACACTAAGGATTATCTAGGCTAAGGACTGCCAGCCATGTATTAGAATAAAAGATCTGTATGTACAATTGGTCAAGTGAGTGACATTGACACGGGTAGGAGCTGCGCGGTGTGATTTGTGCTCTGATTCACTTTGCGAGCCACGGGCGACGGTACGGAACCTTAACCGCATTGCGTTGCTAAAATATACACTTACCGATACTACGCAAGTTCACAAACTTTACTATGACACATGATCTCATACGTTTACGTAAACGCAATAAGCAGTTTAGGCAACGCACTCTACCGTAGACAACCATTAGGGAAATTGGGCCAAAATTTCGAAAAACTTGCAACAAGTATTAGAATTTTTATTAAAATGCTAATGAATATTAAACGAACTATTGTAGTTAACCCAAGATCGCGTGGAGGAAATGCTTTTACGTGTCCAATTAAATTGAATAATTACTTATTTTTATATGCAGTTACAACGATGAGGAAACGAATAAAATGTTTAAACTTGTGTGGCACTGAAATTAATTGACATTTTGAGTAAAAGTAAATCACAAAAGCCCAACAGAGTATCACGCCAACGAAATTAGGAGAGAAGACAAAGAAATTAAGAAGAAGGAAGAAAAGTAGATTGACAGGTAGACAAAGAATTATAGAAAGACATAATTGTATGGCCAATTTTACAAGCAAGTTTTCTAGAAGCATTTAAAAAGTGGTTTGTAGATAAACTGTATGTGATTAATGTGTTTAAAGAATTTTAAAGACAGTGTTATTAAAGCCAGGTGTGAAAGAAATAGACCGCGAAATAGAATTCGTATGCGATCTGACAATGACCTGCAGTTGCATTGCATTACTTTCGACACAGGCCCACTTGCTCACTTGGTTTATTATGTGCTATTTGACTACAATTACTATATGAATTTGGAAATGAACAAGTTAATGGTTCGTTGGCTTTGTAAACACTACTTTGCTGGGCTTCTTTTTTTCAACACTTTTTGCGTCTTTATTAACGTCGTATTTTGTTTGTTCTATAAGTTAATCAAGATTTAGTGCTATTGTTGAATTAGGCTTTTTTGATGATAACACGATCTTAGTTACATCATCTTTCGTTGTTAGAACTAGTTGTTCGATATAGAGGTCAGGTATCCCGACTTGCCCGACAACAAGGATGTTGGGCAAGGCTCGCTCGCGAAAATAACAAAGTGCGACTGGTCCTGATATCAGATGCAACAACAATAAATTAAGTTATCGTAAGCCCCACTGGCGTACACTTAATCAATCGAACGGAACCGTATCATTTGCATAAATGATCTATGGGACATAATTGAATCGATACTGATAACTTATTTGATGATGTTATCAAGCCGAACAATGGGTTTGTATGAACTTGTCGCTGTCACACCACATGACTATATGCTGACTGATTGTCAGTTAATGGAAATTATGCCGGCAGAAAAAAGTACTCACCATGGATTTCATTTTGTTTTGTAGTTAGCACAGAAGTGAAAGAGAAAGAGTTAGAAATAGAGATTTTTTGTAATCAAGATTAATTAATAGCGCTGATGGAAGACTAGTGTCTTCCAGGATTCGCTATGTTGGATTGGAGTGCAACTTGCGTCTGTACGAAATGAGGGCGGGAGCGTGCTTTTATATCTCGGCGCGTGCGCAGAGGGGGTGTGCGCGAACCGCGGGCCGAGCCGCGCCGCGCGTGAAAGTATTGGGACATGCCATTGATAATAGGCGAATATCATACACATTTCAATGGCAATCGCCGGTGGATTCGGCTGCTTATGATTTAGTGTGTGATCTTGGACCATCATGGCTCACTTCTTAACTTTATTTAGGTAGTGCTTCGATCAGCAGTGTTCCTTTGGATAGTTTCGCTCATTTCGATTTTTAAATGTTCAAGTGTTTTGGTGTCAATTTCTTCTTTCGTCGATATTTTTTGTTACAAATCTTTAGTGTTTATGAAAAGGCTCTACCTAGGTTTATCGAATTGAATTTTCATCTGCTGTTTAACGCATTTTTATATTAACGGTGTGATTAAGACTTATAAATTCCGTCTGTTCAGCTATTTGTCGTGATTAACAGAACATGTGTTTTTTGCATTTTATATTAGATTCGTTTGTATGTCCTGTGTTATTGATGTAGTGGTAATGTTAACGTTTCTTATGTGCCGTTACGATGAACTAATCGTGTTGTTATCGACGCGTTAACAGTTTTGCTAAACAATTATAAAATCATAGATTTATGCAAATGAGGTTAGTTCATGTCTAGGATCTATAAAACAATAGGTTTATGATGATTTTATGATATCATTTGTGATATGTTCTACTGGAATTAAATGTAATACTTTTCTTGGATTGTGACTGGCGTAGAATAATTAGGTCGACATTATTTTCTAAAGTTAGTTTAGTTTATGCTGTCGAATTTTCTTGTCATATAAATGCTTTTGAAGCACCAAAAATTCATCAGTTCATGTAGGAAATAAGAACGAATGGCCTCTTTTTATGTAAGTTTTTTTTTATAGAACTTTGTGTTATGTATTTTTGGCTTTTTTCTACTGGTTTAAAACTTTAGCAGGACCAGGCATACCTACAGCAGGTCATCAGCTGATTGTTAGTATGCAGTAGTTATTAAGACTGCATTCGTACAGAACTTAGACATTCCATCAATCATGTTTGCAATTTGCCGAGCTGAGAGGGTTGGAATGTTGTGCATATGCGAAAATGCCAAAAATTTAGCACTTGCCTTTGCCTTGTTGGAAAGCAACTTGTAACAGGGAGATAGGTACGTGTCTCCCGTTTTACTTCACTAATATCTAATACTAGTTGTGTCCGTATGCATTGAGGACCCATGTCTCATATTTAAACGTGGGTACTACCAATATTTAGTAGTAAATTACCCGTATTTATAGGCCCGATCCCGGAACAAATTCCAGGATCGGGCCTACAAATTCGGGTAAAAACCTTAAACCTTAAAGTTCTATTTACGTAGGTAGCTACTAAAGCAGTTGATCAAGTCAACTGCTTTAGTAGCTACCTACCAACGTACTTTTGTTTTTAATAGACCGTCAGGATTGAGGAGTCACATAAAACGTCCTGTAACTTTGAAAGGGTTTTACTACAAATTCCAGGATCGGGCCGACAAATTCAGGTAATTTATCACTAAATATTGGTAGTACCCACGTTTAAATATGAGACATGGGTCCTCAATGCATACGGACACAACTAGTATTAGATATTAGTGAAGTAAAAGTCAACTGCTTTAGTAGCTACCTACCAACGTACTTTTGTTTTTAATAGACCGTCAGGATTGAGGAGTCACATAAAACGTCCTGTAACTTTGAAAGGGTTTTACTACAAATTCCAGGATCGGGCCGACAAATTCAGGTAATTTATCACTAAATATTGGTAGTACCCGCGTTTAAATATGAGACATGGGTCCTCAATCCTAACGGACACCTAGTTTTTATCAGCAGCTTCGTCAGCGTACCTATAGGTCGGACTACCGGGATAAAAATCCTATGTGGTAATGCAGGTTATAATCCTACTAAATTTTTCTAGTAGGATTCTTGTCTAAGACAAATTAGGCACGATTCTTTGGTGGGAAATCATCAAATAACTTCTCCCGTTCTGGATGGAGTAGGAGGGCGTGTCAGACTTTTACTGACTAAAACCCACCCGTGTTCCCTCAGTTGCCTGTGCCAGGGGCCGCGGTATCTTGGCTGCATGTTCAACAGTGATTACGCTGGTTTTCCCTGAGAGGTAGACAGAGGTATTTCAATCAAGTCAGCCTATTGCAGTCCACGTCTGGATTTAGGCCTCTCCCAGGCTGCGCTACAACACACTGTCCTCCACCTTCCGCATTCATTTTGTCCCCGGTCCATCTAGCTAGAGATCGCCCCACATTACGCTTGCCGATATGCGGGCTCTACTGCAGAACTCGTTGATCCATCAGCCAACGATACTTCGACAAACATTCCCACTTTTCCGGCTTTTTATTTGATTTTTCTGATTTTATCCTTCAGTCGTCTTTAGTACAGTCTAAATTCTCAGCTAAGTTTAAGTCTCATGTATTAAAGGATGGGTCTATAATGATATGATGTTGAGGACGTAGGTACTTAGCCATTTTCGTCCCTTAAAACTGGTCTCGTTATCATAATCTTCAGCGCCGGCGCAGAAAGCGAATCGACCTGTGTTGCCTATGTAATAACTGCACTAATTATGCAACAATTGCCTCGGTGTTGCCAGCCTACACACCTAGATTGTCCGCTGATTAGAAACACTAGTTTTTTGTGCTAATGATTTTTAATCTATACATTATGTAGTTTTTGTTGTACATA
Source organism: Polymixis lichenea (assembly GCA_949091785.1). NCBI lineage: Eukaryota > Metazoa > Arthropoda > Insecta > Lepidoptera > Noctuidae > Polymixis > Polymixis lichenea. Next base: position 9,889,724 of record OX420947.1, on the reverse strand, counting down.
TCTTTGAATTGCAAATGAAATAGTTATGTCTTTGTGTATCCCTATCCTGTTTAGTTGTTTGGTGTTTATTTGCTCTTCATTTACGAGGATATGAGGTTCATTACATTTTATGGACCTAACTAGAGTTCTTTTTTGTTAAGTACATATTTTAATAGTATCCTGGGTTAGTGGGTTTCCCATTTTTCAAAACATCAGCGGTACTAGTGCTTACTTCTGCTAACCAATCTTAATCGATGGGGTAACCCCATGGGAACCCATAGGTACCTACTATCTTATAATCTAAGTAGCTACATGTAACTATAACAGTTTCATGACAAATGGTGCGATATAGAAACACGCTGGTCGTAGTCTAAAATAATTGCTTAACTTTCTTCCATTTGCAGCAAAATTGGCATGAAATAGCCACCGTCTGTTTATGCTTCTTCCGCACGAAACCCATTAGAATCTTATAATATTGATTAAAGCGAATGATATTGGATCCCAGTTATTATTCTCGCCAGTATTTTTAATAAAGCAATAAAAAACCTGGGTTGATAAGACATATTAAGAAAATGAAATAATGCGTGGGTTTGTGAAATTAAAGGCTTGTATTGCCATAACAGTAATCACATCGAAACCACAGTGGTCCGTAATAGCTTATTCACAAACAAAATGGAAATAAAAGTAATATATAATACTACGAGTTTTATTATCATTGTAACTTTCAAGAGTGTAAACAAATATATCCAGCAAAAACTCTTTGTATGTACGAATTGTTCAGATGCCCGAAAATCACATAACCAGCCTTATCAAGGGGCATCGTGTTACCCAGTTACTGGGTTGTGTAGGTCAGATAGGCAGTAAATATCGCTCATGTAAAATATATATTCAGCTGCATCCAGTTAGACTGGTAGCTGATGACGACGATGGTGGTCAAATAAATCCATTTTTCTTTCTTTCTTTCTTATGATGACATATATAGGGTGTAACAGAAACCCTATTGCTATCCTTAAGCACTTTAGATAACAGCTGGTATAGAATAACTACACATAGTTTCAGCTCAAAATAAAATACTCTAAGAATTGATACCCGGTTTCATGTTTCTTAAATTCAAATCATAACAAACGTGTCACCGCACTACGTAGGCCTATAACTTTCCACGTTACTTGCCAAAATCACGATAAATCTCTTCCGAGTGATGTGTGTTTATTTCAAAACTTCGGTTTCTGGTATCAACGTACTAAAAATTCTCATAACTTCCGAACATGTAGAGATAGGATAAAAAAATCCTTCCAATATCGTTTGATATCATCCAAAGAAGCCGTGCCCTTGGTATGTATATACCCTTTCTGTTACACGTTGTACAGGTATAGACAGAACATTAAAGTGCAATAAGGGAAGTTACCTTTGGCACTATAAACAATAAATGGGGTTTTAACTCTAAATCTAATCCAGGATCTTTTTGTCAACTTAACATTCATCTTGAGAACAGTAGGTACCCTAATTTTGTGACACACTATCAATCAAAATCTGAATAATTCGTAAGGATATTGCGAATACAATGTTACATACACTGCCGGCCAAAAATTTTGAGACCACCTACATCAAAGAAGGAAAATTAATTATTCATTAACATACTTATTTACTAATACACATACATCAAGAAGAAAACAAAAATATCAACCATTGACATTACAAATGCCGTTCATATTTAAAACAGAATTTTAGTCATAAAACCCTCTCTTGCATTTTTTAATTTTTGCAGATTTGTCGATTGTATCTTGTTAAATATTGTTCTAGCTTTCTTGTAAAGCCTTCTACATGTTTTCTTGCGAAGAAGGACAACAACTGCGCCCATTTCTGTCAAGCTCTTCCCACAAAAGCTCAATTGGGTTGAAATCCGGGCTCTGAGGGGGTCACACCATGTTTTTCAAAACCCTTTCTGTTTCTTTATGTTCTAAATAACCCCATGATCATGACCTTCTTGGAAAAAAAATCAGTTCCAATTAATCTTAAATCAGACGGAACGGCATTTCGCTATAGTATTCGTTTATTCTGCTCCTTTTTTTAACCGAGTTCCAAAAGGAGGAGGTTCTCAATTCGTCGGAACCTTTTTATTTTTTTTTATGTATGTTCCCCGATTACTCGAAGATGGCGGGACCGATTTGGATAATTATTTTTTTGTTAGAAAGGGTATACTTCCCAGGTGGTCCCATGATCATCAAGTCAGGATCTGATGATGGGATCCTGGAGAAATAGAGAGAACTCTTCAAATTTTATAGGCACACTTGAAGCAATTTGTGTAGTTTTTGGAAGAGTACTTTCTCGGAGTGGTTCCATTTCATTTTGGTGAAGATCTGATGAAGAACTTCGGAGATAGGCAACGGAACTCCTCAATAAATGATAGCAAATGGACAGGGATTGCTGAAATCTCATGTCTGTCAATTGTTTACACCAGTTAATAACATAACATCACGCCGGTACGCTGTGAAGGGGTAAGCACATGTGAACCACTAAAAAGTGAAAAATAAAAAACTTTTTTCAAAAAAATAAACAACCGACTTCCAAAAAAACACTAAAAAGTGAAAAATAACTTTAATTTCGGAAGGCGGTGACAAAAAATTAAAATACATATCCAAAGTCACCGACTTCCGAAATTAAAGTTATTTTTCACTTTTTAGTGTTTTTTTGGAAGTCGGTTGTTTATTTTTTTGAAAAAATTTTTTTTTCATGGTTCTTTTGACTCGTACCAAATAACCGGTTCCATGGCCCGAGCAGCATCCCCAGACCATAATGGAACCACCACCATGCTCGACTGTTGGCACCACACACTCTGGCATCATCTTTTCGTCGGCGTTACGTCGAACAAAAATTCGTCGTAGTGATCCAAATAATTTCATATTTGGATTCATCTGTCTAAGAAACTTTTTTAAAGTCTCCTTCAGTAGTGTCGATAGGTAAGGGCCCACTGCATCTGTTTCTTTTTGTTTTGTGGCCTTAGTGGTAGTTTCTGAACGGCGTCGTGACCAAATAAGTTAGCATCTCTCAATCGTCTTTTTACTGTAGTCAATGAAACAGGTTTAGATCGGGATTTGTTCACTTCTGCGCTAACTTCTGGTGCTGTTCAGCATTTATTCCGCTTTCTGGTAACGACGATGAAATTATCCTCGCTAGAAGTGGTAGCTCTCGGCCTTCCCGATCGCGAACGATCTTGATTACTGTCAGTCTCCTTGTATCGGATTATTGTGTTATGAACACAAGTCTTCGGCAGTTTAAGTTGAGAGGCAATCGCACGTTCAGATTTGGCTTCACTGTGTATAAAAACTATGGCAGAAAGAGTTTCACTGATAATTTCGTCCACTTTTCCCATTTTAAGATTTCTTCACTGTAACAACCACGAGCTCAGACTAACCAAGACAGAGAACTGCCGGGGGTGCGGGTTGTTCGAAAGAGATACCGCCGCCCCTGGCACACAGGCAACTGAGGGAACACGGGTGGGTTTTAGTTAGTAAAAGTCTGACACGCCCTCCCGCTCCACCCAGAGCGGGAGAAGTTATTTGATGATTTCCCACCCAGAAAAAAAAAAAAACCAAGACAGAGAAAGATTAACTTCAATGAAAACTCAGGTGATAAACATGATTTGGGAAGCTAAGATAATCCTGAATTTCGATTAACGCGAAACAAAATCAAAATAAATGGTAATGAGCAGCTCATGAAAATATTACAGTGACTCTTCCACATGGTCCTCGTGCGGCACTCATTGATGTTTTGAAATAAGACACCTTTACCTACATGATGATAACTTAAAAATGTACAAAAATAATGAGTCTTAGAAATTCACTAATAACAATCGAATACGCGGGTTTTCAAATTAGCTCTTTATTAAATGTACTGTTGAAATATTTTGTTGGTTACAAAGATTTTTACAAGTGGTCTCAAACTTTTGGCCGGCAGTGTAAGGTCGAATTAATTTTCTGCTCAACATGAAGATAATGAATGTTAAACAGTTTAACACTGGTGCCGATTCTCTTGTCACAAAATTCTCTAAACTAAACTAAAAATCAGTAAAATTTAGTTTATTCCTGTCAAACGACGATTTCCCATTCTGAAATTGACTAAAGTGACACAACTTATCTATATTTTAGTTTGACAGCACTAAGATTCTACTGAGTTTTTAATTTAGTGAAAATGGTAATTTTGCTATTCTGCTGTTTTCAAACTAATTATTCTATTCAATACAAAATTTCGATTGTCTAACTAAATTTGACTATTTTTAATCGCGATTAAAAAGGTGTGGAATAAAATTAGGTGTCAAGAACTAAAATTCACACTGACACCTCGACTTCGGGCGCAAATACAGTACTGTATCTTTTTTTTCTTTTCTTTTGCTTATATCTCGAAATTGGTGTGTCCTATCGTAAAAATAATGAAAATTTCGACCCCCTTTATAAAGCCCCATACACCACTAAAACTCAACATGTAGGTAATAATCTTTCATATTTCGATACAAAAAGTAAAAAAATCCATTTAAAACACGTTGAGGCTGCCCCCCCTGCGCGATTCCGGCTCTAAAAAAGATCGCGGGGTAGGGCAAACGTGGAGTCGCGTTTGTCAAATTCGATTTTAGTTGTGTCAAAATTATTTTTAAATTTAGAGATCTTTTTTTGCAGAATAGCTTTAAGATTCTCATAGCCAAAAGTAAGGAATTTTAGTGATAGTTTAGTTAGTTTAGTTCGGTGTACAACAGAATCGGCACCACTGTCAACATGAAGCCATTCCTACTGTTAGTGTGTTACACAATTCAATTCTGACAACCAGTCTTACCGAGGGTTATCGTATTACCCTGTAACTGGGTTCTGGAGGTCAGATAGGCAGTCGCTCCATTTAAAATACTAGTATTCAGCTGCATCTGGTTAGACCGGCAGGTGACCCCAATATAGTTGGGAAAAGGCTAGGCAGATGATAATGATGATGATGCTCTATCAGCTTTTAATAAAAAAACGGTGTTTGAAAATGAGCTTCTTTATACACTGCATCGGGTTAGTGATACTTGAACAGAAAGCCATTCCTAGCTCACGTTATCCTTACGTTTGCAACATGACGTGTATACGCTTCCTAAGGGTTTTGAAATACTCATAGGTATGGATATGAAATCTTTTATTAAAAACCCATTGAACTAATTATAGATAGGACGGCGCACCGCCGTGTCCCCGTGGAGGCGATCGGCGGCGGCGATCTCTCGCATCCGGCCCTGTTCCAGGCCATGGTACGGAGCGAGAGTGCATGGGTAGGCGTCATCTCCTTCTGCGAAGCAGTAATGCTCGCGAAGAGGGAGGCGGCGCACGTGTGGGAGAGGCACTATATGCGCCCTCACGGCCTTAATCGCCGCAGGAGCGCCCTGGGCGTCGGGAATCCCAGGCTGATTCCCGGCCACCGTAGGCGCGGGCTTGCGAACGGTGAGTAATGGGTAGCTCGCTGTCCGGTAAGGACCAAGTCCGGGTCGACGGTGCGTTGTGTGCGCCTCAAAGAGATGTCAGCACCAACTGATGGGGCCTGCAAGGGCCGATGCCTGCCAGGGGTGCGGGTTGTTCGAAAGAGATACCGCGGCCCCTGGCAGACATACAACTGAGGAATCACGGGAGAAGTTATTTGACAAAAAAATAAAAAAAACTAATTATACATAGTCCTAATTTCATTAAAAAATCAGGACATTTCTTTAAAAAAAGCAAGACTCTGAACATATTTGGAATAAGGCTAGGCAGATTATGAGTGCGTTACGCAATTACTACCCTGACTTGATTTAGGCATATTCCGTATAATTCTGTCTCCCAAACGGTGATGTTGCGAAGATTCTGTTCAGGTATATAATCCGAATATAATACGTAGAAGTATATATTTAGAAAAAAACAACCGACTTCCAAAAAAAACACTAAAATGTGAAAAATAACTTTAATTTCGGAAGGCGGATAAGTTTTTATTGTATTTAAATTTTTTGTCACCGCCTTCCGAAATTAAAGTTATTTTTCACATTTTAGTGTTTTTTTTGGAAGTCGGTTGTTTTTTTTTGAAAAATGTTTTTATTTTTCACTTTTTAGTGGTTCAAATGTGTTTACCCCTTCTCAGCGTCCCAGCGTGATGTTATGTTATGAACTGATGTAAACAATAGACAGACATGAGATTTCTGCAATTCCAGTCCATTTGCTATCATTTATTGAGGATTTCCGTTGCCTATCTCCGAAGTTCTTCATCAGATCTTCACCAAATTGAAATGGGACCACTCCGAAAAAGTACTCTTCCAAAAACTACCCAAATCGCTTCAAATGTGCCTATAAAATTTGAAGAGTTCTCTCTATTTCTTCAGGATCCCATCATCAGATCCTGACTTGATGATCATGGGACCACCTGGGAAGTATACCCTTTCAAACAAAAAAATAATCCAAATTGGTCCAGCCATCTTCGAGTAATCGGGGAACATACATTAAAATATATTTAAATCTAATTTTAAGGTAAGTCCACTTGTGTCTTCAGTAGCGTCGCGTTGCAGTCTCCAGCCAGATACTTCTTCTAGTATACAAATAAGACCTAAAGATGTTAAGAGTGTTATTGACAATATGACTCGGGGTAGATCGCCTGGACATGACAGCTTCAGCGTTGAACACTTACAGCATGCGGGCTGTCATATGCCCAGTGTTGGCCATGCTTTTTTCCCTGTGCATGAGTCATAGGTATCTCCCTCAGGATCTCATGAGAACAATAGTCATACCAATCGTGAAATGTAAAACAGCGGATATTTGTGATAAAAGTAACTATCGTCCGATCTCCCTGGCAACAATTCTGGCTAAAGTGTTGGATAGTCTGCTTAACAGGCATTTAAGAAAGAACCTGAACCTGCATCACGCTCAATTTGGCTTCCAACCTGGCCTTTCCACTGAGAGTGCTATTCTCTGTATGAAGCACACGGTTAGGTATTATTTGGATCGTAAGACACCTGTTTATGCCTGTTATTTGGATTTATCCAGAGCCTTTGATCTAGTTTGTTATGAGATCCTGTGGGATAAACTGCGTAAACAAAATGTATCCCCGGATGTAGTGGAAATCCTGAAATTTTGGTATGACAATCAATTAAATGTCGTTAAGTGGGCAGATTGTTTGTCTGAGGAGTACAAGCTAGAGTGTGGCGTGAGGCAGGGTGGAATTTCCTCGCCTACTCTTTTTAATGTGTATATGGATGGCCTGATTGGCGAGCTCAGTAGCATGCATGTAGGTTGTCATATTGATGGAGTCGCTGTCAATAATATAAGTTATGCTGATGACATGGTGCTGCTGTGCCCGTCAATTAGGGCCCTTCGTCATCTAATTAGAGCTTGTGAGCGGTATGCCGAGAGTCATGGTCTCAAGTATAATGTTGCCAAGAGCGAGTGTATGTTTTTTGGTTTTGGTGACGAAACCCTTCATGAACCTCCTCCTATTTTTCTGAATGGTTCTCCTCTCAGTAGAGTAAAAAAGTTTAAGTATCTTGGCCACATTATCACGGATGATCTGAGGGACAACGAGGACATTGAGCGTGAACGCAGAGCGCTGGCGGTCCGGGGTAATATGTTGGCTCGCAGGTTTGCTCGTTGCTCACCTCAAGTCAAGTTAGTGCTATTCAAAGCATATTGCCAATCCTTCTACACGAGCAGCCTGTGGGTTAATTATACTCAAAAGGCTTACAGCGCTCTGCGGGTGCAATACAATAACGTCTTCAGAATGTTGTTGCGGTTGCCGCGGTTCTGCAGTGCGTCCGCTATGTTTGCCGAAGCGCGTACGGATGACTTTTATGCAATAAGACGTAAGCATGTGTCGTCACTGTTGGGCAGGGTACGTGGCAGCAGCAACGAGATTCTGAAGATAGTTTCCACTAAATATCAGTGTCCGATACACTCGCTCTGGGTAAGCATCGTGGTTGGGACGGTAAAATGAAATGTTTAGATTATTATTTTGATTACTGTTAAATATTTTGATTATTACTTATAAATATTGATATTCGTTGCTTACTAACATAGTTTATAAGCTCCTATTGTTACTAACCATTTTGGATCATGTTATCTGACCAATAAATAAATAATAATTAAAAAAAAGAAAAAAAAAAGGTTCCGACGAATTGAGAACCTCCTCCTTTTGGAAGTCGGTTAGTGATGGGACTGCAAGACGTATGTAATTATAGAAGTCGCTATTTAAAGAAATAAAAAAAAAACATGCATCTACCTTGTATTGAAGGTGTGTATTCGTTTATGCACTAAGTGTAGCATTTACGTAAGATAATAGTTTTCTGAATATGGAGCACTGCGGTGCCGTGGAGGTCAACTGACGAACACGAGGGATACAATTTCGTTTGTAACCAATACAAGTTTAGATTTTCTAAACAGTACTTACTATAAGATATGCTAGTAGATGTCATTGTGCGGACTACTGCATATGGTATTATGATAAAATAAATAATAGTTAAAAAAACAAAAAAACACGCTTTAAAAATCAAACTAAAAAAATAGAAAGTAATTTAATTCTATTAAAAAGCGTGGGGTGCTTTTTGAGGTATTTTTATAATCAATTAATATCAAGCACCCCACGATTTTTAATAGAATATAATTTAATTCTATTAAAAAGCGTTTGTTTTTTAAAGCGTGTTTTTTAGTTTTTTAAACTATTATTTATTTACAATTTTTTAGTTTTGCTAACTACAAAAGCGTGATTTTGAAGTTTTTTTTGTTTTTTTTTCTACTTTTTTTAAATTTTTGAATTGTCATCGGTCCTCGATAAGTTTACAAAGTTTAAATGAAATCTAACCGTTTGAAGTGGGTTAAAATCGCGCCCTAAGGAGTCGGTTACAAACAAACATACAAGTAAAGCTAATATAAAGCGTGTAAAAAGTATCCTATGCTCTAATCCAGCACCCTAATTACGTAACATACTATCAATCACGAACTGATTAATTTTGAAGGCTTTTGAAGGCACTTCTAGTTTCGGCCGAAACCGAAACCGAACCTTATGAAGTTAAGTAAAAGTCAGTAGTATTCACATTATTTTCCGAGGTTTGTATCAAATAATATGATTGAGGGCGGATTTTGCAATAAACGATTTCTTTTACTCAAAGATAAAATTGGCTATTGGTAGATTTTGTATAAAACTGTAGATATTTTTTTCATGAAACCGATATTCGGTCGGACACTAAAAAATATGAATGGTTATAAAAATTATTATAATAAGAGTAAGTTGTAGGTATGTCTTAACACGTATAAGTAAAATTAAGTCACATGAGCATGTAAACTAAAAATAAAACTGAGTAAAAGGTAAGCATGTAGCTTCCCTTTTAGGTAATGTGGTATGATAAGAGGGTTCTTATTTAGCTAGTGAATTGGATATTGATTCAGTTCACTATCTAAATAAGAAACTTGCATTAGCAAGAAGAGAAAACACAAAATTATAATGTTTAGGCATCAAAATAATGTACTTATCCGCCGTGTTATCAACTGATATCTTGAAAGAGCGTTAAATTCAAATAAAGTTGAACAGTAGGTACATAGATCTTCGCCATCTCACTTTTAATTTCATCTGGGAGACAATGCATAATACGCAAGCGAAGCCGCGAAGCCGCACTCAAGAGTGAGTTAAAACAAACAAAAACACAATAACATTCCTTCAATGAAAACATCGATATAAAATTAATAATGTTGAAGCCATTAAGCCCATCTCTATTTGTCGTTTGGGCAGCTCAAGGCTTGTCTCGTCGAGTAATTGCTATATGAGACAGTAATGCGCTCAGCGAACGACGCACGCGCATCTCCCCCGCTGTGCTACGATGATGCTACACTGTTTTCGTAGCAGAATATCCGCCAATCATGAACCTTTTTATTTGAATACATTCAAAATATTAATAAATTTCAATTTCGTCTGGCAAAATTAATTTTACTAGTTCACCTTGTTTAAATTTTTATATAATTTTAATTTGGTAAGTAAAAAAAATTAAGCAATTTATGTTTTAATGCTACTTTAAAAAACGATTTACCAACGAGACTTGTTTTAATATTTAACCGACTTCCAAAAATACGTAGGACTCTGGAGTAGGTACCTACATTGTTGATTGATTTATTATTTATTTTAGATGTTTTCAGTCGGTCAATGATTTCAGATTTCCTATTTTTTATTTGCTTGAGAAATAAGAATCTAGCGATTTTCGACTACCTCGTTGCTCTAATGAACGTAAGCACTACTGCTGCACATGATGAGGTCCAAGGTTCGATACCCACGTCGGGTAAAATGTTTTTGGGTTTTCTTATCTGGAATTTCTCAGTAGCAGCCCGGAGTCTGGATTTGTGCTTGATTGATGGCAATAGGCTCGCCCCCTATTACATGAGACTTAAACATAACTGTCGAAATGTGAGTGTACTATAAGTAAACCTCTTCCAAATACTTCGGAGAAACAAGGCGTGATGTTATGTTCTTTTAACGTATACCTATATCCTAGTTCTGAAAACATTTTCCAAAGACGAACATTTAACAATATATTAATAATCTAGTTTCTTTCTACCTAATTAGCAGGAACTAGCTGTCATGTTAGCACGTATGTTGCAGTGTTGGCTAGTGTAGCGCAAAGCACAATTAGTCGGGAATGATTCATTATTTCAGCACTAAATAACAGCTGTTTATGTAGCATGTAACTGATGTAACGACACCCAGTATTGAGTGATGCTTTGTTAATTAGTAGCGAGGTCGACTTCGACACCTACGAGGTTATATTTGGTGGTATTTTTATTTATAAATACTTTAATAGCAGCCGTTGTTGTTAGTTTTATGTTTTTAAGCCCTGGCTGGAAGCGTTAATTTGTTGAGGCAGCCACAGGCAAGTCCCGGCGAGAAAATCAAAATCACCTGGACTTACTTATCTATACGGTACTAATAATAAAGCTGAAGGATTTGTTGTTTGAACGAGCAAATCTCCGGAATTGGAATCTAAAAACCCTAAAACAGTGGAATTGGAAAATTTATCGATCATTGTAGGCGTGACAGCTAATGGCTTAATAGTCAAGAGCCTCAATCAACACCTGAGGAAGCTCTCGTTGGGCAGCTGGATTGAGGGCTTGATTCAAAAAACGGTACTTCTAGTCACGGCTCGCATTGTAAGGAGGTTCATCTCTCTCCCGAGAGATCGGGGTCCGCCCTGACTAGACCTTGTTCCCGATACCGAATGTTTTAATATTCAAATATAACAAAAAAAAACGTGTCTTATTCGTGAACACAACATAATAACGAAACTTTCGATTTTAGAATGATGAGGGACTCAATAAATACCTACTGCAAGTCTTGCATTCTATGTTTTAACCGAACAGTACGTAACTGTTCGGTGCAATAAAGGATCATGATTAAAAATAAGACTATGAGTAAAGCCAGCGACGTTACAGGTACATATTTCACGCCAGCATGCGGCTCGCTCGTACAGACAGAGTACATGCAATCACTCATGTAATTGGTTTTCAGACATGACGTTAAACAATATGTATGAACAGCCTTTCTCTCTACGCGGATATTCTGATTTTAATCTCAACACGACAGCGGCGAGGTGTAAATTTTTCTAAGAGAGAAGCCGAAGCGAAGTCGGTTTTAACTTACTGACTTATCAATAAATAATACTTACTATCATTCTAAAATTAATATAGGAATGTAAAGAATTAAATACAAGAAAATTTTACAGCTGAAAACCAAATACGATGTGCAATATTCCACCATCTCGTTTCCGCTGACGCATTTATCTATATCTAGCTCTGCCTCTTTTTTCTGCCCATTTTTCTATAACCCGTTGCTAAATATATCTGTTTTTGTTGTTTGAATGTTACCGTGAATTAAATACCCGTAGTGTAAAGCTATATTTTTTGACAATAGTAGCCACCTATTGACGTGCCATTTTTTAATAGTGACAGAGTTGCCGATGCGAATTCCCGAAGGGAAGCCGGTAGGAATCGTGTTATATGGTGCTTTCGCCACTGCAACACGATCATAATCTAGAAATTATAAATAAGTCTCTTTCAATCTTTATTAATAGTTTGTTGATTCTGTTTTAGTAAAAAAATGGCAAATCATCTATTAGTCATGTGATGACAATGAGTAGACTGCATATTTTTTCATGAATGTCTTTATTGGTAAAAGAAAGCAACCGATTACTATTACGTTATTCTGTGATTAATCAATCTTCAAACCGTGTTTAAGGAGTTTTATTGCAGTGTTTCACTAAAAATATAGATACCTATAACTTATTGAACGAAATATCTACTGTATTTCATACAATAAGTCATATTTTTTGCATCTGCGAATCGAATCAATCAATAATTTAAATATGGAATATCTATTTTAGTCCTCAATTTTATGATTAAAATCACCTAATAGAGTTGTGTTCTAAGAATCGAAATTGCAATGACAGATATCGTGATAATATAATTAACTTAATAACCCATAGCTACTGTTTCCTCATTCTTCGCAAAAAAATACAAAATCCGCTCCGGTTACTAACCCATAACTTTTATTATCAAGCTTCCATACCCAGACGAAAACGACGATTCTTTAAACTCAACTCTACAGGAAACGTACATGTCTGGCTTACTTCAGCAGTATGTTTGTAACTGCCAGTTTTGGAGAGCAATGTATTTGGGACAAATATGTTTGGATCGATAAAACCAGTAGTCGTAACCAACCTTGTCTGCATTTTCCACTTGCATAGTTCACGCTTCCGCTCAAAAGTGACATATTTGTACGATTTTTTGTTCTTATTTGTCTTTTAATTTCATGGAATCTGGTTTGTTTTATTACTGGCCATTTACTTACACATTTTATTCGATTCTGTTTTTAATTTCATTGTTCGATCAATTTTATAAATCGAAAACGTTGATTCGTTTTTCATTTAAATATGGAATGGTTTCCTTCAAGACGTGGAAAGTTTTAAATGGTAATTAAATAAACAAAAGAATCCTCAAATGTAAGTTATTAAGGCTTCAGCATTAATATAAGTAATTGAATAAGTGCTTCCTCAACCCGTTGGAACCAACGAAGAGAAATGGTTAACTTCAAAAATGAAATCTCGACAGACTTTATTATTGTTTGTTCAACGCGACTTCGACCTCGTCATCCGATGATATCATGAATAAGGGGTCCATTTGAGTTCGAAAAACCGCAAAAAGCACAATATCAAAACATTAAATATTGACTAGACTTTCATACAGCCTTCCAGTCGAGACAGGAAGTACTGTAACACACACAAGTCAGAGTCACATAGTTCTATGAAATATGACAGTTGATACGAACCATAGAGTATAGGTAAATGTCAGGGATATGTCAAGAACGTAATGTGTATCAACTCTCGATCAGGTTTTTTTTTTTTTTTTTTATTGATTTTGGCTTCACACGGTTTGTGCATTTAGCCAGTGTCAAGTAATTTTTATTGAGATCAAGTAAATGGCCCGATATCGGGCACGAAGTTATAAAACAGTCATAGTCGTCTTTAGTCAGTCAAGTCAAATCAAAGTTATTGTAAAGCGGTAGTAACTTTACAACAACCTAATAGGAGTTTTTGGGGGGAACACGAAAAGTCCACGTTAGTCACTTATTTTCACCTTCACTACACTTGTGCACTCACACGTAACTAAATTGAATAATTCACTACCAAAATTATACAATTTAATTCGCTATTTCACTAAATTCCATGAAAATGAAAATTCGTGCGACATGTTCCAACGCGATCCCGCCAAAAAAACCTCTCGATCAGGTTCGTGATTAGTATCTAATTGTTATTAACCTTAAGCGTGGTGCACACGATGCTAAGTCGTAGGAGTTACGCGTTTTTTACGTAACTGCATAAAGTGCGTGCGGCTTTGATTGAAAACCAGACCTAAGGTTTACAACTAGTTAGAGATGAAATAAGAATTACAGAAATATTTTTAATATATACAATTACAGATATATTTTTTGTTGATATTTCCATATTGCTTTTACTATGATAGTTCTTGAATAGTAGGGGAAAATTTTTGATAATATTTTAGTGTCCGTTTTAATGTCAAAATAACAGTTTTTTACTAAAAATGCGTATGAAACTATAAACGGGTACCAATAACAAAAAATCTATCTTCACAATGTTTGTCCGTCTGTCTGTTTGTTTCGAGTAATATCCGAAACGGCTAGACCGATTGTGCCGGGACTTCACTTGCAAATAGCTGATGTTATAGGTAGTAACATAGGCTTTTGCCCCGGTAGTATATTCTGTGGAATAGTTTCCGACATCTAGCGGAAATACTGATGCGTTTCCAAAAACTCTTTCATTAATGGAAAGTTACAATATCAAGCGCGATAGACCTTAGGCGGTCGCGCGCGCAACGATAAGGAGGCGTCCAATAATTACGTGAGGCAATTTTAGAAATTTTTGACCCACATCCCCGCTCTGGTGGGATGACGTGAGATTTGGCTCGACCCTCCCCCCATAATGTAGCGTGAGATATTTCATAATGCGTATTTTTAGTGTAAAACCGTTAATCTGTGCTTATTTGCGTTGGATTCATGCATTGCGTTTGGCTGGCTCGGCTGGCCGGTGGTGGTTTAATAATCGAGGAGCTACTGTGCTACTTTGTGGCGTTCGCATAACCGCGATAAATATTATTTTTTAGGATTTAGCCACATTGGCGGAAAAACATGTTTTACTCAATTTAACCCGGTTTTTTCGATATTTTACATTGTCTCTTTGTGGAAAAATATTATGTGATATTTGCCGAGACCTACCCTCTGCCCCACGTGAGATTGGGTAACATTCGACTTGACTCCCCCGGGTAATATTATTAAAAAAAAAATCAGCTGTTCCATACATTTGGACCGCGTAGGTATTGCACTTTTCTATGAAACAGCTGATTTTTATTTCTATAACCGACGAAAAATTTCTACGCTAGAGGGTCTAGAATGGTATGTTGAATTCATGATTACAGTTTGCGCACTGGATAAAAAGTTATCCTGTATAGGCAGATTAAAAAAGAAAAATATTTTCTCGTCAAAAAAAATGACTAGATTTAGTGGTTTCTTATCCGTGAGTGCTCAGCTTTACACCGTCTAGCGGTCGGCAAATGCGTCACCATCACCATCACACGCCGTGACAGCTCGCATTATTACTCAAACTTATGCTGAAGCTGGAATGTCGCGCGCGCCGAATTTATGATTATTACGTTTTAACTAAACACCGCACATTAGTCTTGTCAGGGCGTTATTGAAACATTACCAAAACGTTCGTTAATCAATGTTATACGAGAGTGTCGGGTCGCTGGTTCACGGTATAGCTATGAAAGTTAGTTGAAGACTTGAAGGTCCTATTCCATGTTTTCGAATGGAGGTGTGAATATTTTTTGACTATAGTTGATTTGGATTCGAGCCAAAGTATGGTCACTTTTCTGCAACCTACACGCGATCAATCAAAATCTGAATAATTTTGTAGGATATTGCTAATCTATTGCTTCATAATATGTTGGAGAAAGTTTGCTCCACAAAGAAAATAACGCAATGAATGTTGTTGATCTGTCAAAATCAAAGCCATTCTTCTTGTACTGTGTTACACAACTACCCTGCTGTTACATTTTTCAAAACAATAATTCTAATAGGGTGCTATTTTAATCCTCAAGCGCCGCTCCTGAAAAGGACAGTCATGTACAAAAGCGCCAATTCCCAACTTGGACAATCAAAACAAACCCTAACGACCTCTGTCTGTCAAGCTTCATGTTAATCACAACCATTCCTCACATCACCTCACTAGGAAGTACCCACCGTTGTGGGTTTTATCAAGAGAAAATTGACGAACAATTTCCGGCTATGTATTTATTTACCTACGCACAATACAGCCTATAAATCTCCCGGTCAATTGAGTCGTTGATGACATTTAACAAGTGTTTCACAAATTGACAGGATGCTCATTACGTACTTACACCACGATAAAGACAGGTGTGAAATGTTGCTAGCCCTGGACCGATATTATTGATATTATTTACGACGCGATCGTGACCTGATGTGAAGACCTCAGTCGTCAGCGGGAGTGTTCCATGTTTCTGCTCATTTAACAATAAGGTGCGGAATGTGGGACTTCGTGAGAGTATTAATTTGACAAGCTGTCAATCATCCTACTATCCTATCCTAATATCCTACTATAATATTATAAAAAGAAAATTTGTATTATTGGAGTCAATCTCGCAAAAACGGCGGAACGGATTTGAATGAAATTTGGCAAACAGATACTTTATAACCTGGATTAACACATGATATATTATTTTATCCCGGTATTACGTTCCCGCGGGATGATTTCCGAACTCCACGCGGGCGAAGCCGCTGGCAAAACTTAGTATTTTACAAACTAGATGAGGTTCAGCGTTTCGTATTTGACTACTCAGAGAGGAAAGGTCGAAATAAATTCTCTTTTAAAGTCCAGACATAGGTAATCTTGGTCAGATCATTTGGATTGTAGGTAGATTGGTATCTCAAATGGTCTTTTGAGGACAGAACCACACAGATTTGAGTGTACTTGTCCAGTCAGTGCACACATTTGTCTTTTATCGTGCTGATCAACGAAAACAAAAAAAAACAATTACATTTGGGTAAGCCGTGTAAAGGACTCAAATTGTCAGAGCATCAGCATATTTTGACTTTCCCAGAAATACCGATGTTATCTACAGAAAACACGACCGCGCTCATGACTACATTACCACTTGTCCCTATTCATACTCTAAGCTCACAAATAATATATTACCTATCTTATACCTTATCGAGTAAAAGCCAATCTAATAATCTTTCGCTAAGCGCGAGTGGCACGTGACCGGTACCAAGGGCGCCAGGTCAAGTCGCTGTAGGGTTGCCCAATGGCCTGAATTGAAAGTTCTAAATATGACAGCCTTTATAATGTACAGCTGCCGTTTTCGTTCATATTTCATGAACAGCAAGGGCGATTTTGAGGTCACGTTAAAAATCAAAAGATATATCGTTTAAGGAAGCGGTACTCTACGATAGTCTAAACAGTATTGTCAATTATTTTTCTTGTTTTTTTGTTTCAGGGCCTTAAAATCCACTTGAATAGATAGTTTGAGAAGATTCAAAAATAGCCCCAATAATCTAAATTATAAACACTTCTATAATCCATATTATGTATTTATGTGCAACTGTACTTTCTCCCCTTGTTACAAAACAAGGTTTTTCTTTGGTTTAAATTTTAAACTATCGAGACTTTTTTTGAAATAAGAACCTTAAGGTGAACCTAGTCCACATTTTTCCCATACAAACTTCGGGAGTGTATTACTCTACTATTCGACAATGTACATCAAAAATTAAACATGATATGGTTTTGTCTCATTATTAATATTGTCTGTACGGAAACAGAATACTAAAATAAAAATCCATTATAAAGTTTTGAGCCAACAAAGATTCGTTTTTCTTACTAATTTAACCTAACTTTGGGCGTGTTTAAGTAATAAAAGAATTGTGAAATCTCCAGAACCAAGTAGGTACCGACAAAGCTCAAATATCAAAAAGTTCAATAAACTTTATTGGTCATTGATTTGCTATGGTACTTGTGGTACCTGTTATATTCAAAATCAAAATCAAAATCAAAAGTCATTTATTCAAATTAGGCTGAGAATCAGCACTTTTCGAATGTCAAAATTACATAAGACAGTCCCCCAAAACGCCCGCCCTTCACCACTTCCTAGTGCTTTAGCTGTGAAGAAGAAGTGGCGCAACAAACTCCCCAGCAGCACAGCTGTCTGTTTAGTTAGATAGAAGTCTATCTAACTAAACAGACAGCTGTGCTGCTATGTATAGAATCAAGTGATTCTATACATAGGTAGGCAAAGTAATCAACATTACGAGACACAGAACTTAAAAGTTTGTCATAATGTCAGCTAGCCATGCCAATATACCAACAAATAAAATGAAAACTTAACTCAAGCACAAATAAAAAGTAAACAAAGCGTACTACCAAAATAAAAGCCTCCTGGTATTAATTATCAAATTATTATTATTAATTATCAACCCTATTACTACTGAATCAAGTATCCGCCAACCACATGGAAAGTTTTTCTCGCACACTAATTGTGTCGGTGACATACGCGCCTAGAGACAAGCAAGCGGTCTGTCTGATTGTCTTTGGTTCCCCCCGGCACCCTGCAGCCACCGAGCGGGTGCGCCGGCACAGCGTCATGCCGACAAGGACGACTGCCACCGTCACTGTACACGCGGGGACTCGGTGCTCTCCACGGAATAATTATTGCACAAAGCACGCATATTTCTTCATCTGGTTTTCACCCGGTGTAATTGTACATGGAGCTACTGCCTATCTGATCTCCGCAACCCAGTTACTGGGTAATACGATACCCCTTGGTATCCCTTGGTAAGACTTTCGGGCTTCTGACGACCCGTAACTACTGTCAAACATCCGCGAATGACAACCGGAACCAACAGCTTAACGTGCTTTCCGAGGCACAGTAGAGTCGCTTTGTATAAAATGGTCAACCATCCACGGACCATACTCGGCAAACCTAGCTTAACCTGATCCACTCTTTTTTGTATCAATGATTCAACATAAATCTATACAAATGTCAACCTGAACTCAGTCACGTCAATAGCGTCAGCATTGGCTTCGAAAAGAAAAACCCAGCAGGGACTGGGTGTGGTCGACTATGTGTTTTATAGTAAAATTAAGAGATTCTATTGCGAAAAAAAAACATTGTTTTTGCATTGCATAGCATTGTTACGAGTATATAGGCCAATAATATTAGTGTCTACGTCGTCTTTCTTTTTTGTGACGTCCGTCAACTCCGGCGTTATCACTCCATTGTCTCATTACTCCATGTTTTCCTTGAACAAAACCTATTTGATTGAGAATGGGTGCCTCCTGACATAAATATCATAATTAACTCCTGAGCCTAACATTAAAATTGCTGTAGAACGCACTGGTATATTTTATGTTGCTATCCGTCTATCTCTGACCTCGGCCGCACCAAATTCTTGAGTATATATGTATTACTTTATAAATTTTCTGCAGCCTTAGAATATTTGTTGCGGCATTATGTCAAATGATGTTGATTTAGTTTATAGTTTAGTACAAGGCTGGGAAAGAAGTAAAATACGATATTTTAATTTTGATAGAGTTTGGCAGTCGTTACGGCTCGTCAGAAGCCTGCGCCTGACAACCAGTGTTACGAAGGGATATCGTATTACCAAATAATTGGGTTGTGGAGAATATTTATAGGCTGTCGCTTATTGGTATTAAGTTGCATCCGGTTAGCATGGAAGCCGACCCCAACATATTGGGCAATGGCTAGGCAGATGTTTATGACTTTGGCAGTCGTTACAGGTCGTAAGAACAGCCTTGATATGCAATATCAATAGATCAAACTTATTAACTATGGGAGATGAAAACTAGCCCTATGCTTAAGAATGTAACAACGAATTACCTACTTATTTTACCTATGTGAAAATGGTTTTTATTGTTTAATCAAACTCTTAATTATCAATCAGTTCTTGTGCCGCTTCAATAACGAAGGTATTTTTTTTTAAATCACTTACAACTTTCAATGCTGCAATTTTGAGTAGAATTTGAATAGAAATAGGCAGATTTGGAAATACACTTTCATCCTCATTCTACACAATAAATTCAAGTAGCTCTTCAAATTTCTTAGATATAACAGTATGAAATAGTTTATTGAAGGATTTTTTTCAATTCAATAATGGCGACGTTTCGCGCTCCCTTCGATAGACGCCCAGGGCTCGTGCCCTGCCTGCCGCACCCTAGTTACGCCTCTGTTCCCAGTTACTGGGTTGTGGAGTATTCAGTTGCATCCGGTTATTCTACAAGCCGACTCCAACTTAATTGTGACAAGGCTGGTGATGCCTTAGAAACCTGGTTTAAATTTTGCAGATCGCTGAGATCACTCGCATAGACGCGCGGGCTTGCGGATGGCGAGTAATGGGTAGCTCGCTGTCCGGTAAGGACCAAGCCCGGGTCGACGGCGCGTTGTGTTCCACGCGCGCCTCAATGAGATGTCAGCAGCAACTGATGGGGCCCGCAAGGACCGATGCCCGCCAGGGGTACGGGTTGTTCGAAAGAGATACCGCGGCCCCTGGCACACAGGCAACTGGGGGAACACGGGTGGGTTTTAGTCAGTAAAATGCTGTTACTGCAGCAGAAGTTAATGACTGACCCCTATGACATAGGCACATACACCTAGTTCAGAAGTCAGAGTATTAAAATGTTTGTGACCTAGTTATATGCGCTTAGTTTTTGAAAATTGTAATGTGATTACTTCTTTTGGTGAATTATACGAACTATTATTATAAAAAAATGCTGGTTAGCTGGTAGTGACGTGTTATCCTACGCCACTACTAGAGTGAAAGCGAAAAAGTTTGTTTGGATGTTTGTTATTTAATCACGCATTAACGGCCAAATGGATTTGGATGAAATCTGGCACGTAGATAGTTTTATTTATACACATAGTAGGTACGACGTAGGTACTACGGGGAAAAAAGTAACCCATTTTTTCTCCGTAGTACCTACGTCCCCGTGGGGTAATTTTCGACCTCTACGTGGTTCGCCTCTGGAAAAAGATAGTATGTAATAAAAAAAAAAACAAAGGCACTCCAGGAGCGCCGGCAGAAGTGAAAACTTGAACAATTACGTGTGTATTTTTTGAAACGTCAGGAAATATTTCTTGAATCGTCAGCGTATACTGATCAAGCTCAACTAAAACTAACTTATGTAGAAAGATTTCGGAAACGGTGTCGCGAATTCAATTGTTTTTTTCCATCTCAAAAAATGCCTTACGCGCCTAAAGAAGTTTTCACTTCAAAAAAATCATAACCATTGAGGCTTTTCTAGAATTTTAAGTTTAGATTGTTTATATATAAATGTATAAAGGCTGTACTTGAAAGATGTTTCGCAAAAACTATGAAAAACTGAACTAATTTTGAAACGAAATTCGCAATATTTGAGCTAGAATGTGTATTTTATATCTATTGATCGTGTTAATTAATACTTAGCGTTGCATTTAATTGCAATCGCATTATTTCTTGTGTAATATTTACTTAATATGATGCTTAAAGTGAATTTTTGAAGACGAATCGTAATGAACATAGCGTATTATTTTTAATTGACGTTCTTGGTATTTTAATTGATAAAAAATGCATTGAAAACATATTTTTCTGTACATCCACGTGCAAATAACTTATTCCTTGTCCTTGTTCCTTATATTATATTTCGTTTCACGGAAGCATTTTCAATAAAGTTTTTATTATTACCCGACCATTCGACGCAAAAGAGGGTATTGTGTTTTTCAGTCTATGTTTTGTATGTTTGTTCCATTGTGGCACTCTAAAAACCAAATGCGTGGGCCAATTTTGATGATTCTTACGTCAATCGATTTGTCTTCTTGCGAGTGTCACTACAGACATGATAGTAATCAAAATTCAATATGGCGACAACCTGACGTCATATTGTGAAAAAGAAGAAAAATAAAATAAATGAAAAAATAAAAATCTTTATTGCAGATCACATGATCCATGAAAACAATAAAATAAAACAATAAGTATACTAAAAAACAATTAAAAATAAAGTCAAAATGAAGTCGAGGGACTATGTCAAGTGGGGTATCATTGAATAGGTTTCTCTAATCATTTTTATTTTTGAATTCCAATTTGTTTTTTGTTTTCAATTTGCAAACTCAACAAACTTCGTTCACAAGAACTTATTGCTGTCCAAACGATCAACCGGTCGCTTTTCAGAAGAAGTACATAAATGTATCTAATACCTTTAAACGAGCAATTCTTGTATATATATAATCTGAATCTCGGAAACGGCTCCAACGATTTTCATGAAATTTTGTATGTAGGGGGTTTTGGGGGCGATAATTCGATCTAGCTAGGTTTCATTTTTAGAAAACGTCAAACCAAAAAAAACCCAACAAAGCTCGGTCATCCAAATATAATATTCTATTAATGTAAATGTCTCGTAGATGGAGCGATCTGTTATTGCTACATCGTGAACTCGTGCCGGGGAATAGGCGTATGTATAATGAGGTCAAATAGTCTACAAAGTTAGTAGTACAAATAGATTGCAAACTATAGTTTTGTATAATTTAGAAGCATTTTGTTTACATTTTGTAAATGTGAGTACCATGCATACATTTCTTGTGTTGTTTTGATGTACGTTGACTTGAAAAAGCATGGCAGTTGGGAGTATGTCATGCTCACTTAAATGTCTCACTGATGGTGGCGCGTGTGTTGGATTATTCGGTTCCCTACAAAATGGTTGAGCTGGGTGGTGCTGATCCACGCCTCAAGTTCGTGAACGGGCGCTGTCGGTTGAGACTGGTCATGTCCTAACTTCCAGGGGTTATTTTTAATCTTGTATTTACAATTGTTATATTTTTATACATTGTTCTCACATACAGAAGCAACAAGAATAATGTCCCCAAGATTTTGTAATATAGCATATATGTATATCATATGTATGTCAAATTACATCCAAATCCGTTCAGCCGTTTTTGCGTGATTGAGTAACAAACATCCAAACTTTCACATTTACAATATTAAGTAGAAATAGGATAACCGATAAATAATTTCAACATAGAGACTTTCAGAATCATGTACTGAATCAATGGTAACAGGTGCGTCTGCGTTGCGTTGCGTTGTTGTTGTGCGTCGATGTCCCTGCCACCCTGTATTGTCTTTTTTTTTTGAGGGTGGGAAGTCATCAAATAACTTCTCCCGCTCTGGGTGGAGTGGAACGGCGTGTCAGACTTTTACTGACTAAACCCTATCTATAGGTATCTCTTTCGAACAACCCTCACTCCTGGCAGGCATCGGCCCTTGCGGGCTCCACCAGATGGTGCTGATGTCTCTTTGAGGCCCGCGTGAACACAACGCGCAGTCGCCCTGGATTTGGTCCTCATCGGACCAAACCTACTTACAAAATGTAATATAACATATAGCTTGATGTGTACCCGTGTGAAGCTACGTCACTTTACGGCTAGGTATAAAATAGACTCGCCATAGGTAAATCGAGAAGAATCGTCCAGTAAACCGGACTTCGACATGTCGGTCAGCTTGAAGTTTCTTATATCGAAGTCTCCAGCTGATCTATCCAAAATCAGTTCTCATGACGTAGCTAGATTTTTCTTAGGGTTCTAACAATCATCATGAACAAACTTCCACCTAATCATCATAAGTGCTGCTTCGATAATTTATAACTTGCTAACTGCACCTTCATTAAAAATCCTCGTCCCATACTACAAAAACAACGAACAAAGCAGCGAGCAACGGCTAGCTAGGAAACCGAACAAAATCAATTTATCAAACATGTCCTAATAATAAAACAAAAAGAAACAATTGATTACAGTACGGTAAATTATTTGCTACAGAACTGACATTGAATATGTCACAGGGTATAAGTGCATTTAATATTAAAATGGCTGCAATGATTGCTTGAATATTTCAGTGTGTATAGGAAAAGCAATCTAGTTTAATTTTCAGATCAATGAAGCACGTCTGTTGGACACTTTCTAAATGAATGATTCTTCAAAGAATGGCAAAAGAAAAAGGTTTAATTTAACTCAATAAATTAGGAATCTTTTTGTAACTAAATGTGTCTTTGTTGCAACAAAAGCTTTGTCGGAATACCTACCTACATGTCGGGGGAAGTAGGATGAAAGTAGTACAATATATCCCATTGTGGAGCCATCTACATCGCCATATGCGAACTACGCGTCACACTGACTTCACGCAAAATCCTGCATCGCGCAAGTTGAGATTGCTGCCCAAATAGCTTATTTCAATGTTCCAACATCAAACGTCAGGCAATTGCCCACCAGACACGACGCTCGCCTGGTCGGAGGATGGCTCCTTTTTCATAGAGGATGAGTGAACATTACACCCTATTCCTCAGACCTCTGTACTGGTGATCCCAAGTATGAACGTCTGCGCAGCTTTTGTGCACCGATTTAGCGTGATGTCATCATCATCACTTCCTCAAACTTTCGAGCGGCAAGTGACACAGCCAGCCAGTCCTCACGGCTGCAACGGGTATCCTTAGCCATGCAGCGGACTCAACATTGGCACAACACAATGCAATTTCGACCGGACCACAAGCGAAGCCTTGAAAACCCTTTCCTGGTCGACCCCAGCAGTCAGCCACAACTCGGCGTTGTACCACATCCGGCGCACTGGAGCGTCTTCGTATACAGTCCCGATTTCGATGTTCTCTCATCATGCCACACCTCAGTTATCAAATTTTCGCCCTGCATACGCTTGCTCAAAAACCCTTGGCCTCGCCGTCCAATATCCTTTATTTACAATAACTTGTGGGTCGTGGTTACGCTACGGTGTGACAGAGTGCCGCGTTACCACTTGAACTTGGTAGCCAGCAAAGAGTTATGGAATGTCAATCGCCTTCTAAAAGAGTCAAGTGTGAAAGGCGCTCCATTTGCCCGCAGATTGCTTTTATTCCGATAGACATAAACATAGGTCACAGGAAATAGATAATATCTGTTCCTTTTTATTTCTTTTAATGCCAATGTGACTTTTAAAAGCACGGTAAGTATAATTATTTCGTTTCCAGTTGACACAGGATCTTGCGTTAGCCTGCTTAAATTAGATTCCATTCCATTCTAGAGTCCCAGAAGTAACTAAGTGACGCTATTGTTAACATTTAGAAAGAATGATTTGCTATGTTTTATTTATTTAAGAAGAATCTATGTTTATTTTATTGTTGTGCGTATTTGTATTTGTTTTAACGATAGGTATAGAGAGTACTTAATTTGTGGAAGCTTGTAAATGGCAACTGTAAACGCTAAATGTACATTATTTAACAAGGTATTAAACAAAGTTCTCTGAAGTTTAAATAAATGTTATAATATTCGCTGTTATACGTATGTACCTAATTAAAAGTATTGCCATGCATAAAATGAAGGTGACCATCTATGTAAGACCTCGTTTTGGCCCATTTTTGGCGAAATATAAAGTACGTAAGGTTCCTACTAATTCATATTCAAAAAGTCATTATTAATGCCTTAGTCTTTTCGTCCAAGCGAAGTCCACCGGAAGCTTTTATTTCTTAAAAATACATTAACCCAATTAAATACATACTTTAGCATTAGACACGCCTAAGTAAATAGCCACGGATACATACATATAGTGGGTACAGATGCAAATTTATTTTAAAGGTCAGGTTTGATTGGTCACAATGGACATTTCTAAACTACTCGGACATAAGTACTGGTTCTCAAATTCAAGGAGTTCCGTTAAATTATATAGGACTGTTCACTTTTATAAACATTCTATGATTTATGGTCTTGTGTAAGTGCTGAGAGGAAGATTTATGCGTAACGGCGGTAGTAGGTCGACTGTTTGACTAATGTTAGGTAATTTATTTATTGAGTGTCTCGTTGGTGTAGTGGTCGCATGCGCTACTGTTGAGAATGAGGTCCTGAGTTCGATTCCCAGGTCGGTCAAAGTGTTATTGGGTTTTAGTATCTGGAATTTCTCAGTAGCAGCCCGGAGTCTGCAGTTGTGCCCAGTGGATGGAAATAGGCTCGCCCCCTATTACATGAGACTTAAAGATAACTGGCGAAATGTGGGTGTACTATAGGTACACGTCTGCCCTACCCTCGGGGGAACAAGGCGTGTAAAGAATAGTATTTTATGTTGCAAACACTATAGTTGTTAAGATACATCAAAGGTCATATTATGCCATTCGGCATGCAAACATTTACATTATTGAACACAAACACATTGAACATAGTTTATATATTTTAAGAAAATTATTCTTTGTTACATTAGCTAGTTTGATAAGTGGGAAATCATCAAATAACTTCTCCCGCTCTGGGTGGAGCAGCAGGGCGTGTCAGACTTTTATTGACTAAAACGCACTCGTTTTCCCTCAGTTACCTGTGTGCCAGGGGCCGCGGTATCTCTTTCGAACCATCATCATCAAGTATGCATCATCTCATTTTATTCCTTCAAAGAGAAAGCATTTACCATCTTTACTTAACAAGACCTCGGAAAGCATTTTAAGCAGTTGGTCCCGGCTGTCATTGGTGGATCTTTGACAGTCGTTACGGGTCGTCAGAAGCCCGATACTCTGACAATCAGTCTTACCAAGGGGTATCGTATCACCCAGTAACTGGGTCGTCAGATGTATGTAAAATATTGGTGATAAGCTGCATCCGGATAGACTTGAAGCCAACCCCAACATATTAAAAAAAGGCTAAGGTAGATGACGAACTTAGAACGTTAATTTGTAACTATATATACCGAGGAGTTTAAATATTATATTGACTTCGTACTCAGGTAGACCGAAGTAGGGAAAACCTGCTCAGTTGGAGATTCACAGATGACTTCGCCCTGGAGTGTACACGTGGTGCTGTCCCACAAACAATGGGACACAAGGGGAATCTAGTCGTGAGCTCGAACTCACTGGTGGGCCTGGCTAAAAAGCTCGCTGTCTCACCAGGCATCGTGTCCGTCAGAGGTAGTACCCGTGATTAGCTGTTAAACGCTAGTCTACATGCACAACATTATTGAATGAGATGCAGGATCAGTTTTAGTAAAAAGGGCGCGTAAAAAATTAAGAAAAGTCCTTCGGAAGATCGGGTTTTACGAAAAAATCACTGCATAAATCAATGACCATTAAAGTTGTTTGAACTTTTCGATATTGAGCGTTGTCGGTACCGACTTGGTTTTGGAGATTTGCACTCCTTTTATTACTTAAACGCGCCCAAAGTTAGGTTAAATTAACAAGAAATCTAATCTTTGTTGCCTCATAATCATAACTTTTTAATGGGTCTGTATTTTAGTATTCTGTTTCCGTACAGACAATATTAATAATGAGACAAAACCATAGCATATTTAATTTTTGATGACCATTATGGAACAGTGGCGTAATACACTCCCGAAGTTTGTACAGAAAAATGTCGACAAGATTCACCTATCTTGTACCGCGTGTCCTGTTGTCTGCACGCTACAGGAGCTGATGGACGCTGCTGGAAGTGCCAAGCTCGTAGCAAAATTCTGGGCTGACTGTATTTAGCTTACTGTTGCCATTAACCAATATTCTGTCAATAATTAAAACGTGATTACGTGCTGAACATAAAATACCTATAAGATATTTAAACAAAATGTCAATATCCATATTTGGAGATCAATGAAAATAAATTCAAGTTCGTAAAACAGACGTAAAAAAGTGGAACAAGTTTAATACTATCGTATTCTAAGGGTACTAGTCCACCTTGTCTGATAAGACGAGCAGAATGGAGGTACAAGTATGCACCGAGCTTTAATTTAAAAATAAACCAGTGGGTCACGCAGGCATTGAATTGGATGATGAAACAATATAAACCAGTACAGTAGGTCGCAGTTAGGATTACCATCTGACCGGATCAATCCGGTCTTGACCGGCTCAGACCGGACGCATTCTATACCGGATTTTTCTACCTAATTCCTAATATTCATTACACTCAGTGTTAGTATTATCCCATACAATGCAAACGTTTAAAGAATTTTCTCACTATTAACATCTCAGTGGACGAAAGAAAGGAATATATTATCAGTAGACACTGTAAGAGCTATTCTACTATCACTATACAGGGTCAAATTATATTAGCTGGCAATACATTACCTACGTGTTGGGTATCGATATCGAAAACGAATAGAACAAAAAAAAAAGCACCACCGTGGCCTGTTGGAGGCGATCGGCGGCAGTTATATCTCGCGTCTGGCCCTGGTCCAGGCCATGGTACAGAGCGAGAGTGCATGGGAAGCCGTCACCTCCTTCTGCAGTAATGCTCGTGAAGGAGGGAGCGGAGAGCGTGAGGGAGAGGCAAGGATTGCGCCCTCGCGCCCCTTGCTGTCGCAGGAGTCGCCTCGGGCATCGGGAGTCCATTAGTGATGGGTCGTTGACGGTTTTCCCGTTAACGTAACGTCAACGTTGATTTACGATCGTCAACTAGTTAAATTCGTCAACGAGTTAATGTGCAACTAATGTCGACTTCCAACGTAAACCGTTCATTCATTGAACGGTTTTTATTCAACGCTGCGACGTTCAACGATTCTACATCTATGTAATGTTATTTTAGAAACAATTTGATTCTGTGTATGTATTGGAAAACGCTTGATTGATGGTTCTACTTAGATGACCTTCCCTTCAAACTTTTTCTTCAGGCTTAGGACTGACTGAATACAATTCGCTATGAAACATATTCTACTCAGGCGGATTTTAAAAACTAGTATAAACCAGTTTCTCTCGGACGGCACGGCGCGGCGTTTTACCGATATATTGGTACACTTTAATTAAAAGAAATATTTCAAAAATCGACTCTTGTGTATGTTACTTAGACTTAAAATTTTACATGAGCGTCGCTCGGAATCTATGCTGGTATTGTCAACATAAGTTTTTTGCTCAGTTCGTTACGTACGGTACGTTTGCAAATTTAGTTTAGTTGATTATTAAAATAAGCTATATTCATAAACGTCGTTGACAAATTCAACTAGTTGATTCATACACAGTTAACATTAATGCGTCGACAGGAGATCAATGGTTGATTCAACTAGTTCGTTGATTCCACGCCCATCGCTAGAGTCCATAGCGGAGTCCAGTCGCGGATTTGTTTGAAAGAGTTACCGTGGCCCTGGCACAGGCAACTGAAGGAACACGGGTGAGTTTTAGTCAGTATAAGTCTGACACGCCGTTCCGCTCCACCCAGAGCGGGAGAAGTTATTTGATGATTTACCATCCAAAAAAAAAAAGTTTGAATGATGACCAAAATAACAAAAATAAAACAAAAAAGCGGAAAAATATTTGCATAATTTGCGTTTCAGACCCTCTTCAGATCTCGCTTCGAAATCGATAAGTTAAGTATACGAACAAAATTGGATATATTTAGGAGAGTCACTATTACTTTGAAGGTTTACAGGTTTACAG
This sequence comes from Polymixis lichenea, assembly GCA_949091785.1. Lineage (NCBI taxonomy): Eukaryota > Metazoa > Arthropoda > Insecta > Lepidoptera > Noctuidae > Polymixis > Polymixis lichenea. The sequence continues at coordinate 9,860,740 of OX420947.1, read as the reverse complement.
GTTTCGCTGGTTTCGCTCTTACACTAGTTTAGCACACACATAACTTTAATGAATTTACTTAAGTCTATTTAAAGGGGCACTCAAGTAGTTACTTACTTACAGGTTCATTCCTACCGTAATAGAGAGGACAGCTCTTTTGCGAAGACAGCTCGACAGGGGTTCAAAATCATCCACGCTACGCTGCTACGCACACGCTACGAAGATTCGTAGAGGAGACGTCACTAAGCGTAGCCGGCTCATCAATTCTCCTGCGTAGCGATGCAGGAGAATTGATGATCTTTACAAATAAGCATCACTTCTGTACCTATTATTCTGTTCTAATTTTCTTGTGTATTTATATGTGTGTACAATTGTACATAAATGGTTAAATAAATAAATAAATGATCTTAATGTCATGTACGGTCGATTCCTCTTCCATTCTATCTGACTGTAAATAAACAGTTATTCCTATTTTGCTGTTGCCATGGGGTAAGCAAGTCATATGATACATTTTAGAAGAAAGTATCTTCACGAACTTCGTAAGTTTTGTTGTTGTTTTAAATATTGCTAATCCATTGCTACATAAGTTCGAAAAATTTGACTGTTCAACAACGCAAATGACGCAATGAATATTGTTGATCTGTCAAAATGAAAGCCATTTGTTCTTGCTGTTAGTGTGTTATGCAAAGAACCCGCTGTTTTAATGTTAAAAAAAGATTTGGCATTTACTGCTTGCATTAATAGGTAAATCTGTTTTAGACATATATTGTTGCAACATTGCAGTTAATTAAAAATGGATTACATTCGTTGCTTTATTGGTACTGTTGCATTAATCTAATTATTTTAACAATGACTAGATTTGCAACAATGCCTAGGTATATCCTGCTCAAAAGGTAGGTACTAAGTAAGCGGTCTGTGTCATAAACTCGGTACTTCGCAACGATGTCGCTCTGAATAAAAGCGCAATTTTAACTCCAAAGATGGCCGTTTTGTAGGCTACCAATTTGCTGATTAAAATGATTATCGGTCTAGTGTTCTAAGTTAAAATCCCAGATCGATAATAGGCAGCAGTATCGTTGTTACGAAAGGACCGTTAAAAGAGCTTTCACGATGTTTGAGGTATTTTTCAGATATTTTTTTTGAACATTTTTATTTTTTTAAAACGTTGACCCACACTAGGAATTACTCCTGTATTGTGGGTGCGTTTACAAACATTTAAACTCACAAACAGCCAGACCCGGAACAACTATATGGAGCAATGGATTTGCAATGTCTTTTAAAATTATTCAGACTGTGTTTGAATTAATTGTTATCCCATTAGACGGGATTGACAGGTCACGGTGCCGATTCCCAACTGATCTTAAGTTATGAACAGCTATATACCACTCATACCATACCATACTTGAAAGCTCCACTCTAGAATTCGTATCCTGAATCCCAAGCTACAGACTAACTTTCTAGTTTGGGGTTCACTGGCAAATAATATATGTAACTAGCTGTAGGTAATATTTAAGCTACTTAATATGTCGTCTCAACTTGATGTTAACATATGCATGCTTGATGCTTACTGTACTACCTGGACAATAAAAATATTTATATTTCCATACAACAAGGAGTAGGTAATAAGATCGATAAGTACAACCATCAATTCTGGGTGAGTTTATAAAATGAAGTATTTTTAGAGCACTTATGCATTGTGCACCAAAGGTATGGGAATACCTTGGTTGAGTTAATAAAACGAAGTATTGCACTTAGAGCACTTATGCATTGAGCACCAAGGTATTCCCATAAGGTTGGTGATCAATGCATAGGTGCTCTAAAAATTGGTGCGCAAATGGAAATACTTCTATAAAATAACATAAGGAATTACAAACCCGGTATGATTATTCAGTGATATGGAAGTTGCAATGTTTATTTTCATTTCAAAATAACTTTTACACTTGAAAGGAATGCTGTAAATGTATTTTGGTCATTCTTATCATAGTCGTGCATTTTTTGTTTGCCTTTGTACCTATTAGTCGAGTTGAAACATTAAGTTATGCATGCCACAGTGACACGACTCATGATTTATAGCTTAAACTTAAATATTTATTGAAAACTTAATCTGTTGCGGAAAAACGAATGTTAGATTTTGTAATTAATTCTAATTATTTTTCGATTTCCTGCAATTACGACGTCACTTGTTTTAGTTCCTAATAGTAAATCATGATTCGTACGATTAAAATGTTATAATTATTCTGGACGTTTTATATCTAAAGTTCCTTACTAGGCGTGACAGAAAGGTAATAAAACAAATATTCAATTTTTCTGGTCTAGTTACAAGTACTAGTACTGAGCATTCGGTCCCGGGATCGATTCCCGGATTAGGCAAAGCGTTATTGGGTTTTTGCATCTGATATTTCCCAGTAGCAACCCGAAGTGCGAAATTTATGCCCGGTTGGTGACAATAGCGCACCCTCTATTACATGAGACGTAATCATAGTTGGAGACATGTGGGTGAATTATTTATAGGAGCACCTCTGCCTAATTCTTCAGAGAATTCAAGCGTGATGTTATGTCACATTCAATTTATAAATTAGACAATCGACTAGCTATCAGATTCCTCATAAATAAAAAGTAGGCCATCAATGATGTATACGGCGGCAGGTGTGAACAAAATCCCTATGCGAAATTTACTCTGTTACGCTTTAACGCCTAAACCGCTGAACCGATCGTCATGAAATTTGGCAGAGATATAGCCTGGGATATGAAAAAGCACATAGGCTACTTTTTTACGTGATAACCGACATCCACACGGGCAGAGCCGCGGGAAAAATCTAATACTTTATAAATGTTCTTCCAATTGGTAGGACCTATAATTAAGTGGTTGTTAAACAATCAAAACTTACCTTATGGTGTGCCAAAAGTAATTTATTTAGTATAGAGGCTTTCTGTGAACTTATATCAATCAATATACACATTATAAATATTGTTTCTTAATTATACAGACCAGACATAATGAGTCATTAAAATAATACGGTTACGTCTTGTTGGTTTTCTAATTGACAGTGTTTAGTGATTTATGAAGATGAAATGTAGTGCTACCATATTTTGGATATTTTCGGGACAGAAGTAGACAACTGAGGGGCTTGTAGCTAAGTAATATCAGCCACACGGGTTGATCGATCAGGTTAAACTACCTTTGTTCCCTGGATAAGTGACCATCTTCAGATACCAAGACCCCTCCGTGCCGCGCAAATCACGTTAAGCCGTTGGTCCAGTCTTACAAGGTATTTTGCCAAATTATTCGACACGTCTGTACGAACCGTACTCCGTGTACTCCACGCAGAAGGTTTGCATACATAAATTGTTCTTCATGAGAAAATAAACTGCTTTAACTAGAAGTTTATTTACTTATACTTCATAAAATTATAACGAATAAACATTTTGTAATCACTTATTAAACATTTTTATACTTAACCACTTATTTTAATAACAAATAAAATTTTTACATTATTGTCCTTGTTTATTTATTTATCGAATAATAAAATAACAGATGAAGATTATTGTTGAAAAGAAAAATAAGTCTCATTTCGAGATTGGAACTCAGGCATATGTGTTTCATAATACAATACCATCATGATCTTTGACAGTCGTCATGAGTCGTCAGAAGCCCGAAAGTCTGACATCCAGTGCTACCAAGGAGTATTTTGTTAGACAGATAGGCAGTCGCTCCATGTAAAATACAAGAATTTGGCTGCATACGGTTAGACGGAAGCTGACTCCAACATAGTTAGGAAAAGACGAGGAAGATGATGATGTTGAAGAAGACAATGTTTATTACCAAATAGGTATATCAGTATACAATATTTCAGTCTCAGGTCAGACAGGCAGTCGCTCCATGTAAAATACCGATGATGATCAATTACCTGATGCTCAACCTCGACTTCAGTAAGTTCATGAATTCAATTTTATATTTCTCGTATTTTGAAGTAGCTGGCCTTATAACGTCAATTTTTTTATTCAAACTTACACCTGTCATAAGAATGCAGTAAAACAATACGAGAACACCAAAATTGGTATCGCATACCATTCGCATTTACCTACCATCTCGAGATTATCCGGCAGACCTCCAAACTTATCGCTATAAGAGCGTGGACTTGGATACAGTTCTTATATTATTTCGATACGTGTGTGGTTCCAACCTACCGAAGGTTACCGATAATATTGACCACTTACTAAAGTGGTGTAACCAGTGTAACGGAAGATATATGACCGCCGGTAAATACCTACCTACGAATAATAGCGGCTTAGATTGGGCGAGGTCGCATTTTTAATTAAACCATTATGTACAATTATTTTGTGCTACTCACGCCCCACGGCGGTTCGTTTATACTGACAACACCACTGTAATGGCAGACCGAACGATTTCAATAAATAAGTGCCTGCGCAGGCGCCCGAAATTATAGAGTCATAATTATTTTAGATTTTTAATTACAAGAATCAATATTGCCGGAAATTAGGGCGGCTATCAAATTATCCCTGAAGCGATCATTTTGTGTGGAATAAAAAAATACATATTTTGACAAACAAATAACAGCCGCAGGGGTCCATTCATCAGGTTAGCCTACGCTTGCCGAGGTTGGTCCGTGGATGGGTGACCATCTTTGCATACGGAGACACTCCATTTGTCTCGGAATGGTCTCGGCTGTCATTCATAGATCTTTGAAAGTAGATACGGGTCGTCGCCCGAAAATTACTACCAGTCTTACCAAGGGGTATTGTATTACCCAGTAACTGGGTTGTGGAGGTCAGATAGGCAGTAGCTCCATGTGAAATACTGGCATTCAGCTGCACCCGATTATACTGGAAGCAGAAAAATATTAAGTTTTTCTTAATATTTGTCTGCTTCTCGTTTTTTGAATATCCTTAAGTCTGGTTGTATTGAGCATTTTATTACCTTATATGGGCTCACCATTTCGAGGGTTATTGTCAAAATGATATTGTTTCCGTTTTATTAATTACGTAGCGGGCCGACCTTTTACAAGGCTCCGTCGATTATTTAAAGAGGGATCTCTTTGGATCATTAATAATTTTCTTAATAAATATAATTTAAAACAATGTAATATGGTATAACCGTCGCTTGCACCGTATAGGTGATATTTCATCGTTTAATAAATAATGAGGATGCTTCGCACGTACGCATGATTCGATCGATTTTATTATATTCCGTACAAGGAAAGCTTGACAGCTTGAAGTGCAGTTGTTCGACGTTCTCTCATTGCGGTAATACCACGAAAATTGAACTTGTAAAAATCTTTAGCAAAATCAGCCTATAATGTTCACACAGCTGGGACACAGGCCTTCTCATTTCGAGAGGGAGTGGGCTAAACTTTACCACGTGGTGCCAGTGCAGATTGGTAGATGTCACATGTCTCCGATTTATTGGTTCAAGGACATACCGGTTTCCCGACGATGTTTTCCGTCACCTTTGTAAAAATCTTTACCATGTTAATAATCTCTACTCATTTTGTGAGCAGTAAAGCATTGTCGGGGAAAGAAATCAATGTACTTTAAAAAATTATTGCATTCGATTCGGGAATAAAGAATGAAAGATTCTGCAATGTATTAACCCCACGCAATTGTGTAGGATTAACAAGAAAGGTGTCATTACCGTGAGGTGATTGTGGCTTAGTAACAATAGCTGATGGATCGATCGATCAGGTTAAGCTACGCTTGCTGCGGGTGGTCCGTGGATGGGTGACCATCTTTACATACCAAGATCCCTCCGTGCCTCGGAAATCACGTTAAGCTGTTGGTTCCAGCTGTCATTTGTGGATCTTTGACAGTCGTTACGGGTCATCAGAAGCCCGAACGTCTGACAACCAGTCTTACCAAGGAGTATCGTATTACCCAGTAACTGGGTTGTGGAGGTTAGATACGCAGTCGCTCCATGTAAAATACTGGTATGCAGCTGCATCCGGTTAGACTGGAAGCCGACCCTAACATAGTTGGGAAAATGCTGGGCAGATGATGATGTCATTACCGTGATCATTACCTACTCACCTACTGGCTTACCGGTTCTTCTCCATAGAGTTCTACGTTTTGGAATGGACAACTACTTAGCTTCAACTTTCCGACTAACTGATCGACTTTTCCACAATTCGAAAATGCCTGTAAATGCAGTTTCTAACGGCACTATGTACATACACAGGTATAGGTATCTATGATGTAGGCATGAGGGGCTTGTGGCTAGTACCGGCTGTTAGCCGCACGGGTCGGTCGATCAGGTGATCAGGTTACAACAGTGATCCACAGTCCAGGCTACTCGCAACCTTGCTGAAAACACTGTTGGAGTTGCCTCACACCCTTCGCGCCAGGAAAACGCACCTTTTACGCAATGTTGAGTAATAACAATCTATATGTTCGAACATCCCTGATGCACTACAGAAACGGGGCAGCCCCACCACTATCCTAAACGTATTGTTGTATTGAACGCGGAGAATGCTGTACGATCGTTGGGTATATCTAGCCCACAGGCTGCACACTGCTAAAGCTAATACACCTAGTTAAAACTGTTCTTGTCTTGCACAAAATTAATATGCTAAGCATGCATGTACTCATGTATGGCATAGACCAAAACCTAGGTAGACATTCTAAATCCATATTTGACGTCTACAATGTCAACTGTTTCCACATGTAAAAGGTCTGTGTCAGGTTCAGAGACTAGATAGTAATCTGAGAGAAACCAACTTAAGTACCTATTAATTTCGACAGTAAGCTGCACACTTGGCAATGGTTTTTGATAAAGCCGTAATTTTATTTGAAAATATAGCCATGGCCGGCTCATTTCGACGTCGCTCGCATATTTTCGTTAAGATACGATCGATTCGTGTAAATGATCGCGTTAATATCTTTAAATATGCATTTAATCTAACTTTATGATCTCGCGAATATAAAGGTGAAGTACGAAGGTGAGTAATGCTAAGATTTACGTCATTCTGGAGACATTCAGCGGGTTTACTTTTGTACTTTTCGTTATTCGATACATAAATGATAACGTATAAGGTTAATATGTCAGTAGGTATCGCTTTTGTCTTTGAGATATAAGACGATATATGTGGGATTATATTCCGCTCATATAAAGCGTTTTGCGTGCAAAAGAGTGGAACTCCTTGCCGGGGTCTATGCTCCTCCTGTCCTTGAAACCTAGGAGTCTTAAAGTTGTTCCATTTGTTTCCGTTGTTACATTGTTCGAATACATCAACTTTACCATTAGGTGAGATAAAAGATGTAAATCCCTAGAATCGTAAAGAATTTGAAAGTACCTAAGTACTCGTCTATAGTCGGAGTAAACTCATGAATATTAAGCGAGGTCCTCGCGACTATTAGAGGCGGCACCTAAGGTGGAACTCTTAGAAATATACCACAAAGGTATCACATAAAAATAATAACCAGTATCTTACGCTTCCTAACTAGGAAATACATGAGACAATTTGAATACAATGGTTATAAAGACAATAATCGTGTCGAATGTAACGTTTTGGAAGTTAGCCGCGTTGCACACTGACGGAAAGTGGGCCGCCTTACTTCATATTATATGCTAATTATTTTGTTTCACACTACGAATAGATTTATTTTTACTTATATTTGTAATAATTGACGCTAGTCGTACGTTTCCGGTAAAATTACACTTTTGTAATTTTTGTACATAGTTAGTATTCATTTTGAAGGCTGTTTCACGTTTCGTATGATATGTTTGCAAGAAAGTAGTGTCTACAGTTATTTCAGGAAAGTGTAATAGCTGCGTATTACTTATCTGAGATTGTGGGTAAAATAAGTGAGAGAGAGTTCCAGGATTGACAAAATGTCCTGAAAGTACGAAAGAACGAAAGAAAAAGTATTGATTTAAAAAAGTGTTCTTTATTTCTTTGGCTTGTGTCAGTGGAGGTTCTTGCCCGTTCTTCTCCATAGGGGTTTTGGAATGGGCAACTAGCTTCAGCTTTCTGACCCACCGACCCCTTGACAACTCAAACGTCTGAATTGGTTTATTTGAAATAAATGCTTTTAGTTTCGAGTCTTGTCTCAGTAATATAATAACCAACCTTACCTTTGATCTTTTGTATTGTCTTAGACTGCAGAATCAGTCATCATTAAAATGTAAGCACTTATTTCAGGGTCAAAGACAACAGCTGTAAGTCTCGTAATCCCTGATCGATATCAGTACGATGAACATGCAAGAGACACTGATAACGCATCAGTGAACATTTTTGTATCACTAGCTTTTGCTAGCGGCTTCCCCTGCGTGGAGTGCAAAAATTATCTCACAGAAACATACTACCGGGATAAAAAGTATTCAATGTGTTAATCCAGGTTATAAACTATCTGTATGTCAATTTCATCCAGATCCGTTCGACCGTTTTTGTGTTATTGAGTAACAAACATCAAAACACCTAAACATACATACTTTCACATTTTATATACCTATCAGTAGGATTAAGTAGGATAATCTTCTACATGTTCTATTATGGACCACTTAGTAGCGGCTTGTAGCTTACCTACCATTGACAACCCACAATAATATGATAATTACATAGATTTACTGCGTCTAATCCGATTTGGGACTGTATTGGTTCGGTTTGATCACGACTAGCGGCTTGGCAATGACAAAATAAATATTCTGGTTTATTTGATTATCGAGTGAGCATTGATTCGTTCAATGAAACACTCGATAGCATTGTGCATTGTGGCCGAGTGGGCGTTTGCACTCTTAATTGGACACCTGTTAAGGACATTTGGATAAAAATCTTAAATTGTTTCTGCCTGTCTAAATAGTTATACTGTTTTGTGTGGTGAAAGATAAATTGGCAAGGAAGGAACACAACACAGAGATGGCGCGCAATAGAAATCTTAGAATAATAAAATCCATTCTCGACCTCCAAGGGTCGAGAATAAACTATAGTCAGGGGTCCAGTGGACATATTATTTAATGGGGTCGAGGGGCCGAGAGTGGACTAAACGAAAAAAAAAACACACACAAAGACGAATTGACAGCCTCTTCCTTTTTGAAGTTGGTTAAAAAATGCGCCGATAAGAGAAAATTTATAAGGGAAGGGAGGATGTTAAAACCTTCAAGTGTCAAGTAATTTACACAATTACTTTTCTATTGTTATCAGACTCAATGAGTCTACCTAACAGCTCAGGAAGCCTGTATTTCTAACCTGCCACATAGGTAAATGTTATTTGGTTGAATACCTAGCTTCGGTCTACTTAAATGTTAGCCCTTTAAGATATTATAAAAAAAAACAATACATATGTATATAATAATATCTTCTTGTCACTGTTATTTAATTACATTAAATTATTTTACATTTACATTACATTTACATTACTCAGCCTATAACGTCCTACTGCTGGGACACAGGCCTCCTCTCCGTCAGAGGGAGTGGGCCGTAATCCACGACGCCGGCCCAGTGCGGGTTGGTAGATGTCACATGTCTTCGATTTTTTTAGTTCTAAGACATGCCGGTTTCCTCAGGATGTTTTTCCTCACCGTTTTGAGAGCAGTAGTGATGAAATTATATATACAAAGTAATGAGCCTAGCTGGGCTCGAATGCACGACCTGCAACTCGTAAGTCGCGGCCGTTACCACTGGGCCACCACTGCTCTCCCCTCAGTTATTTACTTACCACAGCAAAAAGTGGCACCTGTTACGGACGTTTGGATAAAATCTGAAGTTGTTGCTGCCTGTCTAATTATTTATACTGTTTTGTTTAGTGTAAGATGATTTGGCAAGAAAGGAGAAGACACTGAGCTGAGGGGTGATGGAGAAGATAACTACAAATGCGCTGACTAGAGAAAATTGATGAGGCAGAGGAGAAAGATTATGTTTAACCTTTTGACCGTCACGTCAAAAAAGAAAAAGCGTGCCATCAGCGCCAAGCAGCTTTATTAACGTATAAGTCTATCATGTAGTCGCGTCCGTGGCGTGCTAGGCACATTTTGGTTTGTCATCTATACATGACTGTGGTGGCCAAAAGGTTAAGAATTAACCGACCATAGGTACATAAGTACTCCGGGTAGACTTTCTTTTAAGAAATTCCAAAATGCGACTACAAAACGATTAGAGGTCGTGAACAGACCACCGTGCAACGTTGCGAACCAACAATTTGAAGTAGGACCCACCAAGTGAATCAAAGGTTTTTGATCAATAGAGCAGATCAATTCTACCTAATTGGTGTCCACCTCTGGTCGATGACCTGGAAACAGGCATCCGTTGAACACGAAACAGTTCATTCATCAGAAGATAACATTACCTCGTAAATCAAAAAGTTACTACGGCCGTTATAAATTTAATTTGCCTGATATAAATTGCGGTCCTAATAATTAAAAGTAAATCAACATTGCCTTAATTGCTCATAGGTACATACAGGTCTACCGTACCCGGACGCTAACCAGCTGCGGTAGGTAACAACTGTACCAAATATTATTACGAGTGGTAAAAAATAAAAGAACCCCATATGTAATCACAATAAAATGCGCTTGCGCCACTCAGGGCCGTGTCAAGGTCGAACGCGTAACTTTTTTTCGAATTCGTTTCTCCATTTGCGTGCGGTTGGTACTTTTGTTTTATTTTCCTGTTCCGGTTGTTACACTCTCAAACAACGGGTTCCTAAGGATATCTAAATGTTAATTGCTAACGCAATGTGGCTGAACGGAATGTGCTGATCTTTATGATGGTCGTTTGGGTTAACTTGGGAACTTAGGTAGAATTTCATACTGATAATGTATTTGATAGCAGCCACCTGGTGGAAAGTATCGCAGCCAATGCTATATTTATATTTTTCACCTTTAGATGCGTTACTGGCGCTCAATATTGACAAGATAAATGCAAGGTAATTGCCTGTCGTATTATTAGTCACGTACCATCTAGAGATGCTACGCAACTCTAGTGACGTAAGTAGACATATATGTTCATCTCTTTCTAACAACAGGAATCTGAAGAGTCTTTCCTCTTCTTCGCGCAGTGTATGATTGTATGTACAGACGCCCAGCACATCGAGCTACTCAAAACTGTCAAATTTTCCCAATTGAACATGAACCTCATGCTTATGTAATAAAGATGAAAATCTATCAAACCCATTTGACAGATTGGGGTAGCTTGATGTGCTGGTGTCTGTACAAGTTGGTAGCTACATTAATGGTTTTCGCTGTTTTTGAGTGCTCTAATATTCGTGCGTGACGCGTCTATTTATAAAACGTCATTGACCGCAGCTTAGTGATAGACCAAGATACCAATTATTTGTAACGTCGACGCTGACTTTAGAAAAAAAATGGTTCATGTCCTTGTAACTTCTATGATGAAATTCAAAGTAGAAGTTACACTTAACAACACCACACCTTTTTCGTGTAGAACTCGAGAATAACATACCTATTGTCACAAATTATAAATAAGACAATGATTGATTTATTTGGAACCTTTATGTGCAGGCATAAAAGTGTACCTATCTGGGTCCAACTAATTACGAATTGTGTAGGCTTACTGACCGTAATGGACAAAATCTGGTAGGTTTACTAACTTTGATTGATATTAAGTTGCAAACAAGTCTTAATAGCTGTTCAGTAATAGCCTTAGCACGACTGTTTACCTACTATTCTCGGCTGTAAAATAGAACACGATTAGTTCAACGATAGAAAGCGCCACCTCCTTCTTAGTGCCTTAGAAGTAAAATTAAAAATCAAAATCAAAATCAAAAGTCATTTATTCAAATTAGGCTGAGAATCAGCACTTTTCGAACGTCAAAGTACATGAGACAGTCCCCCGAAACGCCCACCCTTCACCACTTCCTAGTGCTTTAGCTGGGAAGAAGAAGTAGTGGAACAAACTCCCCAGGAGTTTATAATAAATATTAGTTTTCATAATTTTTGTCTGTTTGTCTGATTCATGTATTTCCCAGCATCACCCAAAACCTACCAGACAGATTTGTTCGAATTTTGCATAGATGTTCTATATAATTCTGGTCAGGCCATAGGGTATAATTTATCACGGTATTTGCTATAGGGGATGAGCAGTATTGCAACGTATTCGTACTCGTCAGCCTTCAAAGCAAGAGTGAACAGGCATCTTCTGTGTTGGTGTGTCTGGAGTTCCCAGCCTTACCAAGCCTGCTCTCCATCTCCATCTTTGTCCATCATTTTCCACAAAGCGATATCAAGGTTAAGAGTAATAATTAATTTAAAAAATCTTTAAAAAAAAACAACCGATTTCCAAAAAAACACTACAATGTGAAGAATAACTTTAATTTCGGAAGGCGGTGACAAAAACTAAAATAAAATTCACATCCAAAGTCACCGGTCCCCGAAATTAGGCGGTGACAAAAACTAAAATAAAATACATATCCAAAGTCACCGGTTTCCGAAATTAAAGTTATTTTTCACATTGTACATATGACGGAAATTTGCTCGAACATACATAAAACAATAAAAAATAATAATAATATAAATATGTCGAATTGATAACCTCCTTCTTTTTGAAGTCCGTTAAAAATGTAAAGAATAGGCTTTTCTTTCTAAACCAGAATGCCACCATCTCGTGGCAAAAGCATTATATCAGCAACGTCAGTAGAGAAGCTGGCTATTCTGGGTATACTGGAGGAACTTTAGCATTCTTCCTCTAACCCTCAACAGAATGTTAAGGATTGAGAATTAGTAGTTTGGACTGGTTCTTTCTCTGGCCACTTGTTTTTGAAAATATCTACATTTGCTGCGGTACATAACTTGATAAGATACCACGTTTATTGGTACTTGCAGTTACCCTTGCCTGGTTATTCCATCTCTTTTGGCTACGTCCTCTGATTCTTTTGCCTTCTAAACGTATTCTTCCCAGTTTTCTGAACTAATATTATAAAGAGAAAAAAAAAAATGTTTGTTTGTTACGCTATCACGCTAAAACCGTTGAACGGATTTGGATTAAATTTCATACAAGGGTAGACCATGATCTGGACAAAGACATACAATACTTTTCATCCCGATATTCTTATGCAATCGTGACTTATGCAGGTGAAACCGCGGGGCACAGCCAATATGATCTGCAGGAAATATTAAAACAGCATTACAACCCATTTTGCCTTACAATAAAAACCCATTTTACATAAATTAACAGGTAAATAAGCAACGATTACCGTCCATAAGAATTAACTGACCAGCTAATTAATGTAGTGTTAGGCCACACCGACATTCCGTCATTAATACATTGTGTTTATGTATGTGGCGCCATTTGCATAGTGAGACAATTTCAGCTTACCTGAGTACCGGCTGCGTTAATTATATCACTCTGACTATCGAACTAATATCTAAATAGTACAGTTAACAAGTACTGTGTTACGGCACATAAATTTGTTGGTCTACTGCACCCTGTTGGTACTTCGTGGGTGTGGGCTCATTGTTACGACTGTTTATAGACTTCGCTAATAGCCTTTTGGTGTAGAATTCCAATAGGAAGGTTAAATTAAGTTAATAATGTCCTCTTGACTGATTTCGGTCACGAGGGCTAGTTTCAACGACCTGGAGACGACACAACTCATCATCTGCCTACCCTTTTCCAAGTATGTTGGGGTCGGCTTCAAATGTAACCGGTTGCAGTTGAACACCAATATTTTACGTGGAGCGACTGTATTTCTGACCTACACAACCCAGTGACCCAGATAACAATATACCCCTTGGTAAGGCTGGTTGTTAGACTATCTGGTTTCTGACGACACGTAACGACTGTTTTTTTTTTTATGTATAATCACCAAATAACTTTTCCCGCCCTGCACGGAGCGGGAGGGCGTGTCAGACGTTTACTGACTATAACCCACCCGAGTTCCTTCACTTGCCTGTGTGCCAGGGGCCACGGTATTTATTTCAAACAACCCGCACCCCTGGCAGGCATCGGACCCCGGTGCTGGTGCAGGTGCTGACATCTCTATGAGGCGCGTGTGGAACACAACGCGCCGTCGACCCGAGCTTGGCCCTTACCGGACAGCGAGCTACCCTTTATTCGCCGTTCACAGACCCGCGCCTACGGTGGCCGGGAATCAGCCTGGCATTCCCGACACCCAGGGCGTCTCTTATGGCGACCTACAGCGGCGAGGTGTCAATTTTTCTAAGAGAGAAGCCGAAGCGAAGTCGGCTTTAACTTACTGACTTATCAATAACTAGCTTTTGCTAGCGGTTTCGCCCGCGTGGTAGTCGGTGTATTATACATATAAACTTTCCTCTTGAATTACTCTGTGTATTGATGAAAACAGCATTCAAATCCGTTGCGTAGTTTAAAATATCGTTGCGTACAAACACGAAAAACGACTTAGTTTTATAGGTACTATGTAAGGAAGAATACTTACTATAATTCTAAAATTAATATAGAAATGTAAAGAATTAAAAACAATGAAATTGAACAGCTGAAAACCAAATAAAACATGCAATATTCCTCCATCTCGTTCTCGTTGACGCATTTTTTTACATCTGTGTCTCTTGGCCAAATCAAGCGGTGCCAAGTGATCCAAAGTGACATCATTACGGAATCGCTGTTAGTAAGAATTTTTAGTTCCCGATTATGACGTTTTGACGCCGGGTTAATTTAGAACATTTTTTCTGTTGTAATACAAAGCAAAAAATAAACCGTAGTTGTTGCTTGAATGTTATGGTGAATTATACCATAGTGTACATAAATATGGTAGTAGCCACTATTGGAGGGGTTTGTGGTAAGTAATGTTAGCCGCATGAGTCAATCGTTCAGGTTAAGCTACGCTTGCTGCAGATGGTCCGAGGATGGGTGGCCATCTTTACATCACCCCTCCGTGCCTCGGAAAGCACGTAAAGCCGTTGATCCTAGCTGTCATTTATGGATCTTTGACAGTCGTTACGGGTCGTCAGAAGCCCGACAGTCTGACAACCAGTCTTACCAAGGGGTATCGCATTAACCAGTAAATGGGTTGTGGAGGTCAGATAATCAGTCGCTCCATGTAAAATACTGGTATTCGGCTGCATCCGGTTAGACTGGAAGCCGACCCGAACATAGTTGGGAATAGGCTAGGTAGATGATGATGATGATGATGAGTAGCTTCTATTGACGTGCCATTATTTAATAGCGATAGAGTTGCCGGTGCGAATACCCGAAGGGAAGCCAGTAGGAATCGTGTTATATGGTGCTTTCGCCACTGCTATTATTGTTCCATTGCTGGCTAAAGCCGTCTTCTCATGCAGAGCAAGCACGAGACGAGACGGGTTGCCAATTTCGGACTTATATTAACTACTTAAATTTTGGCCCCCGACACGCCCCGTCGCATCCCATCCCCGGGACTTGCCCGCGGATGATATTACTTCTTCAACTTTTTTTTTGCTCTGCTGTTGAGGGTCGTGACGTAATATAGCCTATCTATAGACGTAAGATAACCTGCCTAAAAAATTAGACTACCAAATGACAAAAAAAAAATTGCAAATCGGACTAGGAGTTCCAGAGATTACATCCTACATACAAGCTTACAAATAGTATATATTATATAGTATAGAAGAATAGACAAGCACAGATTTTCTCACGATGTTTTCCCTCACCGATGTCATTACTGTTTCATTTAAACTCAGAAAACACATATTAATTGAAAAAGTCACATTAATACTCGCTTATAATTCTGTAGAAACAAATGCTTTTCTAATTAAAATCAACTAATCAAATACCGACCAATACATCGTCGACTGCACTTCCGTATTCGCAATTCGCAATGCAATATTTCGCAATGCTCAGTTCTGCACAACTCCAATAATTCGCGTATTTGTTCGTATGTTCCTACAGAGATCCAGCCATTATATCTGATCTCTGAACCCAGCAGAATATCAGCGTCATGAATACCTATTATTTGCCTATAGTACCTATTATATAAATGATGCTCTATAAGCTGGACTCTCATTTGGTTGAACTTTGAGACGCACACCGCACTTTGTGTGTTCGGTATTTGATTTAAAGTTTGTGATAGATACCGTTCGTATTTCGGTATTTGATTTAAAGTTTGTGATAGATATAGAGTGATGATAGTCATAATGTCACTTGTTTTCCTTCACCGTTTTGATAGTGGTGATAAAGGGAAACCTAGTCGCGGGCTCGAACTCACTGATGGGCCTGGCTAAAAAGCACGCTGTCTCACCAGGCATCGTGTCCGACAGAGGTAGTATCAGTGATGAGCAGTTAGATGCTAGTATACACGTACAACATTAAATAATTGTGTGTAAATGAATAAATACATAAATAAATAAATAAATAAACATTATTGAGTGAGATGTAAAATATTGGTGTTCAGCTGCAACCGGTTAGACTGGAAGCCGACCCCAACATAGTTGGGAAAAGGCTAGGTAGATGATGATGATATTGAGTGAGATGCAGGATCATTAATAGTACCTACAACAGGCGCGTAAAAAATTAAGAACAGTCCTTCGGAAGATCGGGTTTTATGAAAAAAACCACTGCATACATCAATGACCAATAAAGTTTATTGTACTTTCCGATATTTGAGCTTTGTCGGTACCGACTGGTATTCAAATTTTACACTTCTTTTATTACTTGAACACGCCCAAAGTTAGGTTCAATTAGCAAGAAAAACGAATCTTTGTTGGCTCTTATCTTTTTAATGGCTTTTTATTTTAATATTCTGTTTCCGTACAGACAATATTAAAAATGAGATAAAACCATACCATGTTTAGTTTTTGATGTACATTGTCGTATAACAGTGGAGTAATACACTCCCCAAGTTTGTATGGAAAAAATGTGGACTAGATTCACCCTAAATAATTTACACAAAGTAAAGCTCCTGTCTGGGCTCGAACCTACGATCTACAACTCGTAAGTCACGGGTATTACCACTGGGCCACCAGTCCACCACTGTTTTAAAAATGAGATAAAACCATACCATGTTTAGTTTTTGATGTAAATTGTCGTATAACAGTGGAGTAATACACTCCCCAAGTTTGTATGGAAAAAATGTGGACTAGATTCACCCTAAATAATTTACACAAAGTAAAGCTCCTGTCTGGGCTGGAACCTACGATCTACAACTCGTAAGTCACGGGCATTACCACTGGGCCACCAGTCCACCACTGTCCTCGCACACTTTTACGCACCGAATCGGACGAATCGCCGGAAGAATACGGAAGGTTATCTTGAATTCGGCGCGGTCGAATCTTTCGGCACTGTTATGTGTGCTTAACGCATACTTAATGATAAGTATTACTTATCAGGTAAAAGAAAATAAAGTTTAATTTTGTGTATCTGGTAAAGAAGACATTTTTTTATGACTGTGTTTATTTATGTTCACTTTTTACAAAATACTTATAACTAAAATCTTTAAGCAATGGCAAGGAATTGTCGAGTCATAGAACTTATAGAGTTACACTTAACTAAGGTAAGATTTACAGTCGTAATAGTTAACTTGAAATATTACAATTATTAAAAGAAATAAATAATTAAATATTTATAAATAACAATAATATATGTGCAAGAAAGAATACGCTGTAAAATTGTCAGTTTACATAATATTTTAAAGCACTAATTATATTTAGTCACATCATAGCCAAGCTCACAGTATAAATAAATTAACACATTCAGAAATATCCTAAATTGTATAAATGTACAAGTCTTAATCATTTATTCGGTGGAAAGTCTAGCGTTGTGTATGAGGGTCTGGTGCGGGGGACCTGGGGGCGGCGGAGGCGAGGGTGGGTTTTGCCCCCTTCTGCCGTCGAGCTGATGGAAGCCTCCCCCTCTTCAGGCAAGTATGGGGCTCTAGGGCTCAGCACTAAAGCTTTATAAGACGAGTGAGAGTCGGCAATGCTTCGTCCATCACCCTCGTCTCGTCGGGACATCTCAGAAAATGGCGATACAGATCGTTTCTCAATACCACTCGGTCCTGGGGTTTCTTCTTTCGGTTTTAGCTCGTAAGCATTCTCTTCCTTTCTCTTTGGTTCTATATCTTTTTTGAATTTCGTCTGTCTTTCTATGATTTCTGCTGTGGTTAGGTCTGAACCTTGCACGTCAGTTTCAAGAGGCGGTGCTGATAGCCAAGGTCGAGAAGAATTGGTGCCACACCAGCGTTCTTCATTCTCACTTGCATCACCCAAAAGGCCTAGTTTCTCCAAGTTCTGTAGAAGTAGGTTTTCGCTTGAGCTGGCAGCTCTCATTTCAGTCTTAGATTCTTCAGCAAGCAGCAACTCTGCCAGCGGTGGTGCAAGACCAAGTCCTATATTCCTTTCGTGGTAGACTTCAGAAATAGTCGGGGTCAGTTCTCCACTCATATGTCTGACTTGAGCCATGGGATCGCGGCTGCTCGTTCCCATTTTCGGTCTAGGAGTCCGTTTAGACGTCGAAGGCTGAACTAAGGTCTGCTCAGTCTTTTCTTCTTCCGACCTTCTCGGTTGTGCTGAAGCCAGGTCATAGAAAGCGTCGAGGTATCTCGCGTGGGCGTGATCAGGTCTTCTTCGTAAGACCGTGTCATGTCCTGAGCTTTCCCAGTCCGAGTCATCGGATGGTGGTCTTCTTGTGTATAGGGTTCTGATTTTCGTTTGGTGTGCCAGTGCTAGGGATACGTCGCGGGGCGGTGCAGAGGTCGGTGCGGGTGGCGCTGCGGGTGGGGAGGGGGTGAAGGCAGCATCACTCTCGCCGCGGTAGCGCGGCGGCGGCGGCGCGGGCGGCGGGGCGGTGCGCCCGTCAGGCTCGCCGCGCCCCACTTCTGTGGAGGAGGCCGACCCTCGCACGTACATAGTGAATGCGCCGCCACAGGAGCCTAGTGGTAGAGGTGGCGGAGGCACCGATGATACGCTTTCCTCTGTGGAAGGAAAGGGGGCATAAAATACTTCACATCACGCTTTGAACAACGTTGATTATGCTCGATTGAGTGTACAAGCTGAGCAAGTGTACGAGCTTAGTAAGTAATCTATACGATGACGTGTTTCTTTTCAATGTGCCTATAGTAAATGGATGTCATAAAATACACAAATAATGAAGAGAGGCTTATAGTATGTCGAGTATGCATGAAGTACTTACGTCGATGTTGTCTCGGCGGTGGTTCTCCATCAGAGTGCGGTTCTAGGTCACCGTCATCAATAGACGCAAGAGATTCAACGCTTGAGCTCGACTCCAAACTAAGGCTTCTTGGAGCTTCTTGCGTATCTGTGAAAGAAAATTCTGTTGAGCATGTTTTTGAAAGAGATAAACTAAACCAACAATTGAAAATAGCTCTGTTCTCCTAAACAATACTATCTTCCCATTAAACACATTAATTTAAATTCAAGTTTATACTCGTTCAAATAGATTATCAGACTCGTCTAAGTGCAAAATTGTTACAAATAAGTCAGATACAGTATTATGATGAAAGCAAAACAAATTGTTTTTAATAATTCTGACAACGTCTTACCGAATAACGCTAGTAGTGCCTGTAGCACAAACTGTATGTGTCTCCTATTGGCAGCCTTGCCGGTGCGTAGTGTTACTTCGTCTTGGCCCACCTCGGCCAGGTCGAAACCGAGGGATGCCAGAAGTTCATGGCAACCGTTCACTCGCCATAACCTAATAAATGTAAAAGGTTAATTAGCTAAATATGATCTATGCAAAGAAAATTTCCTGTACAAACTTTTTGAGGCGAAAAACTTTTAATCATAGATACTGTCTTTGCTAGCATGTTCATCCATGACTTCAAAGGGTCAGAAATAAGGGTCCACTTAATTAGTAAGAATACGGAAACCATCTGCATTGACCATCTTCTTCTTTTTCAATATTCGCTAAGCTATTTCAATGCATCATCTGTCCAAACTTTTCGCAGCAATGTTGGGGTCGGCTTCCAGTCAAACACTGGCAGCTGAATACCAGTATTTTACATGGAGCCTATCTGACCTCCACAACCCAGTAACTCAGTAATATGATACCCCTTGGTAAGACTGGTTGTCAGACTTTCGGGCTTCTGACGACCCGTAACGACTGTCAAAGATCCACCAATGACAGCCGGGGCCAACGGCTTAGCGGTACGGAGGAGTCTTGGTATGTAAATATCACCCATCTACGGACCAACCACGACAAGCGTAGCTTAACCTAATCGATGGACCCGAGCGGCTGTTATTACCTAGCCACAAGTCCCTCTCAATGCAGGATCAACAATACAGTAAATGTTACAAACCTGACGTTGACAGCGACTTCAAAGGTGTCTGTGTCGGAGTTCTTGACAGAGAACTGCGAGATGACGGAGCGGATCACGCCGATGATGTCGTCCGCCACGTCGCCGTTCGATATCAGCTTCGATAGCGCTTGTAGCGTGGTTGATGATAGACCTGCGAAGAAGTGATATTTTTAACATTTGCAAGAAAAGGGATGAAAGTAAAAAAAAAATGGGTATCTGGAATTTAATTTATCTAGATGCGTTATGAATTCTCCTAAAGAGCTCTATGTGATATTCCAGAACAGTTCCAGTTAAAGATTCTAGACCTTTTGTTACAAAGTTAAGAGTTCACAAATAAGATTAGAAAATGCGTGTAAAACATACCGAGTAAAGCCTGCAAACTAGCAGAGCATTGGGTCAGTCTTTCTTCCGGATCACTTTGAGGGAAGAACACACTCGATGGAATACCATTTGCCGCTGGCTCGAACCTGAGAAAGAAGATTTATTAGACTAAATTCACAGTAAGTACTTTAAGAAATTTTAGTTCGTGGAGTTTTTTATTTAGCCAACTGAATCCTCGGCAGCCAGAATAAACAAAATATACCTAGTTCTGAAGAAGTACATAAGCTTGGGGCAGTTTGATTAAATAACCATTTGAAAAACATGATTAAACATGGTAAAATGAGGATTACTGTGGTTCTTATTTGCCGTCCGAAAGGGTGAGTTTGTATCGTACAAGTCCATGATTTTAAGAGAATCTTACCTAAATCCAACGCTCATGAGCAGTTCCCGCCAGCTGTTGATGCTGCCTGCCTTGTTCTCAATGCTCTTCTGTGTGGTGTACATGGCATTCTTCTGTCCTCTTACAATTCTTTGCAGGGACTTCTCAACGAGGTGTAGGCATACTCGTAGTGCATCCCTGAAAATCACATCGGTTATTATTCGAGGTCTATTTCAACTTTTAAATTTTCCCGGCCTTAAGCGTGCTGTCTCTGATAACCAAATCAATTATTAAAGTTTTAATGAAACAGCCGGATAACATTTATTGGAGACTAGCTTCTGCCCGCGACTTCGTTCGCGTCAAATTTCTTGCTCCCCGACCCACCCCGTCGCTTCGAATCGCCTGCCCGTGCGAGTTCTTCGTATTCGTGACTTTTTTCACTTTGCTCGGCTCCTAAGGATCTTAGCGTGATATTATATAGCCGATAGCCTTCCTCTATAAATAGGCTATCCAACACTAAAAAAAAAATTCAATTCTAACCAGAGAGTTCCTGAGATTAGCGCGTTCAAGCAAACAAACAAACTCTTCAGCTTTATAATTAGTAAGATTAGTATAGATAGATAATATATAATATTTAGTATAGATTTGGCAACACATACAATTACATGGGCTGATATGGTTTCTTAGAGAGCAGGGCTGGTGGCCCTGGTTTTTGGGTGCGACGAATTAGGGAATTGGTGTCAGTTTTGGGTTTTGAAGATTTTTACTAGATTGCAAGGGTTCCACCGTTCCACCTATGACTGACGGTGTCCATACGCCTTTATTTCCTCACCTGCACTTATCCGGGGCCGCTAGCAGCTCGCACAGCGCCTGCCCCATGAGCGCCACCTTGTTGCTGAGCCGCACGTTGGCGCCCACCAGCACCAGGCCGGCCCAGTGCGCCGGGTGCGCGAAGTGCTTCGTGTGGCGGACTGTCTGCATTGCGTCACCTAGGGCTCTGTGAGACAGAAATAATGCTGTGAATATTGCCCAAACAAAACCTGTGCATATTTAGCACAAATAGAGGGTTTTATATGTACACTTTTTAGTTACTGCTTATCTCACTCTACTCCACATACTATACTACAGTACTCTGCACCACGCTACACCACACCATACCACGCTACATCACATCAGACCACACACTGCACCACTTCACATTACATCAAACCTCACTCCATCTCACACACACGCCTCACACACCACACTTAACTAAATCATATACACCACGCTTCTTACCACATGAAACATACTCCAGATATTAGTTTTAACAATAAAAATAATAAATTTGTTATAGGTAAATGTAAATCTAAGATATGGAAGAGCGAAGTTTCTTAACACAGTTTGCCTAAAAGGAGGCTCCGAACACAATTCATTGTGTATGAAGTTTTTTAAGAAAATAAAGATATTTCATGTTAACTATGAATAAATTCTTGGAGAAATATCACATTTGAGTGTTCACGAAAAATTTTAAGGCCATAACTTTTCTCTAGTTTAACTTAAGAAGTGATGAATGGTGCGTGTTTTTAGGGACTGTGTTTTATTGCTCTTGACTTAAATAATGGTTGATTCTGTAGCAGAATCTCTATCGCCACATACGAACTACGCACCACACTGACGTCACGCAATAATCCTGCATCGCGCAAGCAGAGTTTACCGCGCCTAAATAAAACGTGCCTGCATACACTGTCAGGCAGTTGCTATCAGATACAACACTTGTCTAGTCGGAGGATCCTCCCTTTTCTATGGAGGTTGAGTGAGTTTCATACCCTGTTCCTCAAGCCTCTAAAATGCTTAACCATAATAATTGTTGAATCGGTTAAATTGGACAAGACATCCTAAAATCAAGATCTGCACATAGAAAAGTATCCAATAATACACTTACTTGGCAACACGGCTTCCCTGCAGCAGAGCAGAGTAAAGCGATCGATACAGTATCTTGGTGGCTGTGTCTTGTGGAGCCGGCCATAAGGTCAGTAGTATGGCGTGGGCTCCGGCCGCTAGCAACGCTCGACACAGACGTGATACTCCTTCTCCTGCGAGGCTCACGTCTTCGCTCTCTTCGGCTGAAGACCCTTGGAGGGCAGCGCTTGACGGTGCGCAGGATATTACCACCTGATAAACAGTCATATTATTAGACTTGTTTAAGTGAACGAAGTAACTTGTTTTTAAAGCTTTTGGGGGGTAGGACATAGAAAGGACATAAATAATTTAGAAAAGACTCGCAGACACGAAAAGAGGTAATTGCGTAATTTTTGTAACAACTTTCATAGGGTGCTTCTTATGTTGGTACGACTTCTTAGTTTTATAGTTACTTAGCAGTTTAAGTTATATTTAAATTACTTATTAGCTAATAGGCTAGATTGTAATGTAAATAAAGTATGATCTATTGTGATATTTTATAAAGGAAAAAATTTCTTGCTCAAGATGACAGACTGACAAATTAAAAAAAAAACAATAAAAACATACCAATCGTGCAGTGATCTTCAAATTCATAATTTCTGATGCAGTAAGCATGAACTCTGAAGCTGGTGGCAACTCTTCATTGCTTGGAGGCAGTTCGGAATCTGTGCCAAAACAACAACATTACACTCAATCGCTTATACAGGGTGGCAGAGACATCGACGCGCAACCAATATGGATTCAGTAAGTACATGATTTGAACCCGAACCTGCGTTGAAATTTTTCTCAGGATACAGTTTTATTAGTAACCTACGAAAAATGTCAAAGTTACTGCAGGCTTAGCACGAGAAGCGTAGAGAAGCGTTTCATCGACGAAAGAGTAGACAAAAATTACGTTTCCGTGTAGACAGTTGACAGTTTTGTACTGACAAATGTAGATAAGCCATTTATATTCTACGGTAGAGTAGAAATAGAAAGCGTTATACTAAGCCTGCTGTTCCATAAATTTTGATAGCGTAGGTATCGCTTATTTCTATGAAACAGCAGTTTAAAAATAAATTGATAACCGATAAACAATTTCTACGCTAGGGCATCTAGAATCATGTATATTCATGGTTTCCGTTCGCACGTCGATATATTTTACTCTGTATTTAGACAACAATACAAGCTCAATTTCTAGTAAATCACAAAGAAACGTACTTTCGTCTTCATTTTCCGTAGAGGTATCGGCAGCACCGCTGCTAGAATTAAGTAATCGCTTTGCTTGTGAGTCCACCTGAAAAGAATTAATCAAATATAACTACCCTAGAAACAACACTACATCGTCAACAGTATAATTATTCGAAGGTTTCCCTCAAGGCACTGTACTAGGGCCAATATTAATAAACAATAACAAATATAACTGTGATTTAAATTCCTGAAGGCACACTTTATTTATCATTCTGCCTAGTTTTTTCCCTAAGTAATTAAGTTGGGGTCAGCGTCCAGTTTAATCGGATGTAGCTGAATACTGGCATTTCACATGTAGCGACTGCCCTTGGTAAGACTGGTTGTCAGACTAGACTTTCGCTTTTGACTGCCCGTAACTACTGTCAGAGATCCACGAATGACAGCAGGGACCTACGGTTTAATGTGATTTTCGAAGCACGGAGGGGTCCCGATATGTAATGGTCTATGTAATGTCACCCATCCACGATACGACCGTGGCAAGCGTAACTCTTAACCTTAATCGAATTTAACCACGAGGCCCTCAAGGTCCACTACTGAGCCCAGTGTTCAAAACAGATACAAAAAAAATATCTATAGAAGTCTGCTAAATATTAGCCTAGGAGGCCTTTAATCAGTAGGAGGATATGAAAAGAGTGAGTGTAAGAATGTACTGACCACTTCTCCAGGACTGAGTACGATAGCGGGAGTCTTCCAACAGATGTGTGTGGCGAAGTGAATGCATTCTGCTTGCGTCAGCTGTGACAGTACTGCTTCTTTTGATGCCTGGGGACAAAAAACAGATTGTAAGCCCAAGCGTAAAAATTGGCAAGATTTTATCGAGCACTGAATTTTCAACTCTGGGCGCTAAGCATAGCATTGAGAATCCAACAGAGCGTATCCCAGCAAGCCAAAAAACACACTCTTGGATTTGCAAGTTTTGTTTCTAAGCAGATCGTTGAAAATTCAGTACCGGAAAATATGGAAAACACCTAAAGAGATGTTTTTACTACTGCCTCACAAGCACGAAATGCCTAAAAATTGTTCCAATCTTGATCAGAGATCGTTGCGATCGAAGGATAGCGTTTTTAATGAGTATCAAAACACCTTATTCTTGAAATAGACGGCTGTCTAAAATTTTCCCTATCAGCTATGCTCAGTTACCTGATAATCAGTAAGTGGTGTGACTCGTAGCATATCCGCTACAAGTTCAGCCTCCTTCAGTTGCGCGTGCGCAGCTGCCCATCGCGCACCGCCCACTCTTGGTGCTCCCACTACGAGACAACGCATGCCTGCCTCTGCATTGTTAGCGTTAGCGTTGGATGCTCCTGGGAAAAACATATGAAGTAACCCTATTAGAAAAAAATCTAATGTATGAGTAAAGTTTTTATATAAGATATAATTTAGCATTAACAATAATAAAAACGTGTATGCACGATAACATAAAGTAAAAAAATACACATAAAATTATTGTGATTGTTAATAATTAATTTCAAGTCAATATCATTCATTTAAGATGGATTCAGCAATCACAAAAAAACACACATACAAACGGATTCGAAATTACACAGAAAAACACACATGAACGGAAAAACATACTCACACAGAAAAAATTGAAATATAGTCAAGAAAATTAAAAACAGGGATTTTTGTATAAATTTGGACCGGATAACGTCCAAGGTCAAGGTCAAGGTCAGCTTTGCTTGAATAAAATAACATACCATGATCATGATGCGGCCTCGCTCTCATATGCCGATGGTGCCGCAGCGGCCTCAAGGCGGGCGCGGCCAGCATGGCGTACCGCTCACACAGTGGCTCACCATCGCCCGCCACGCTTAGCGTGGGCGTAGCTGGGCCTGTGGCACTGCGCAGGGCTCCCCACGGACACGCGTACAGTGCGCCTTCCACTACCACGATCAGTTCTCGGCGACCGCCGCATCCGCGTCGACCATGTGATGCTATAGGAGAATGTACTTATGAGTACATGATTCATATTTGTAATTCTACGAAATAGATCTGAAAGTAATACAGTTCCTTGCGGAGGCGCTCGTTTCATGAGATTGTACAACACTTGTTTAAGACGCCAATGCGCCAGACGGGAAAACAGTGTCTGAAAGTTATGACTGGGCTAGCTAGTCTCATCACAAACATGAAATATTTTAATTAAGGGTCTATATATATTAGCACGACATCAGGTTCGCAGACAGGCTTTTTGGTAACACTTTACAAGAGCAGATACAGTACAAAATAACAGAACGCTTCAGGTTCAGAAGAAGCAGGTATGTGTGAAATATCCTCACCATGGTTATTGTTGCAGGAGGCTGGCAGCAGATCTTCGAAGGGTGCCAACAGCATCTGATACAGAGCGCTGAGGCACGGCGGGCCCTGCCAAGACGGCTGCTTCTTACGGGGAATGTGGACGCTGGATCTAAGAACAGAATAAAAAAAATAAGATGAGAACTAAATGGCTACCATCTTCAGATATTAGTTGACGTTAATTTAAAATGCTGAAGAACTTATTGTGTCTATGAAACAGCAGCGAGGTGTCAATTTTTCTAACAGAGAAGCCGAAGAGAAGTCGGCTTTAATTTACTGACTTATCAATAAAGAATACGTACTATCACTCTAAAATTAATATAGGAATGTAAAGATTTAAATACAATAAAATTGAACAGCTGAAAACCAGATAAAATGTGCAATATTCCTCAATCTCGTTCTCGCTCACGCATTTTTTCTATATCTGTCTCTGTCATAACCCGTTGTAAAGCGGCTTGCTCTCGTCAATAGCAAGCGGTGCCTCGTCACCTAAAGTGACATCATTACGGGATCGTTGTTGTATGAATTTTAGTTCCCGATTATGACATTTAGGTGCCGGGATAATTAAAAAAATAATAATGTTGAAATACAAAGCTAAAAATAACCATTTTTGTTGGTTGAATGTTATGGTGAATTAAATACCCGTAGCGTATCTATAGTTTTTGATAATAGTAGCCACTATTGACGTGCCATTTTTTAATAGCGATAGAGTTGCCGATGCGAATTCCCGAAGGGCAGCCGGTAGGAATCGTGTTATATGGTGCTTTCGCCACTGCTATGAAATCAAAAATATGAAAATGGTTTAACGTAGGTTTGCAGTTTATGGAGCAGTGGTGGCCCAGTGTTATCCGCCCCGACTTATAAGTTGTAAGTCACGGGTTCTAACCTAAGCTGGCAATCTTTTTTGTAAATTAAATTTCTTCGCCACTGCTCTCAAAACGGTGAAGGAAAACATCGTGAGGAAATCGGCATGTCTAAGAACGAAAAAAATTTAAGACATGTGACATCCACCAACGCGCACTGGGCACGCTTGGTGGTTTATGGCCCACACTAGCTCATAAAGAGGCCTGTGTAATTTATGAAAGGGTGTAAGTGATTTGATTATGACGGACCTGGTAGAGCCCTGTAGACTAGCCACGGATCCGGCAACAGATCCTCCGACTGAGCCCACACTGAACAATGAGCTCAGCGAGTAGTTCGAAGAGTTCAATAGATGGTTGCGGGTTACCTGTGCAAAAAAAAATTATTAACTTTGGTATGGTATCAAAACATCCCATTATATAGAAGTGTTAACACAGCAGTGGTTTCATGCTAGGTGAAGATATCAGCACAGTAAGAAGGCAATATAATAGAGCTTGGAAAAAATATCAAAATTTGACACGAATTTGTTTGCCTGGGTCACATTGGCAGGAAATCAAGGAACCTGGTTGTGACAGACATGATTGAATAATCCAAGGACAGTCCAGCGTTGGGCAAAATGGCTTACCATTCTTGCAAGTCCCGTGTTCGGTCTGTCATCAGGATCCCATTGATCTTCTGCCTCGCCTCGTCGTTCGGCGTTTGCTTTTAGCCAAGTAGACCACTCGCCGATGCAGTGCTCCAATTTGCCAAGACCACTTACTATAGAAAAAGGATGATAATTTTAAAAGAAGTTCAAGATCAAATTTGAAGGGTTAATTTGCAAACAGATTAATAATTTTTTAAACACCAATGAAGATTTAGAAAGTAACAATAGGTTTTCAAATGGGTGCTTTCTTCGCTAAAAACAAATATTTACGGATCACCTCTAAATGGATTTAGAAAGCTGATCAGACTTGTATAAACATCTATAAATGAAGAGTCTTCGAATTCATATTCTTACCATTGCTCGGCTGAAGGTCATCTGGACTGATGTCAGGCAAGCTGTTGTCACTGTCTTCAGCTTCTTCCAAGAGAGATACTTGGTGGAATCTCAGGATACCTTTGGAGAGAAGAAATAACTAGTGAACAGTTTGTGGGATGATGACTCAACGAGATTAAAAGTCTACGTCCTTCGGCTAAGTATATATTTTCTACTGCAAATTTGGATCTGATATTGCTTCTTTTCGGGCACTGTAAAAAAGGCTCTAAAGCCAGCCGATAAGGTTTGGGATCCATAATTATTGACACAACACTTTATTGCGTGTGATATTTGTCTGGTAGATGACGATGATTTGATGTTTACCTTTATGTGGCTGTAGCAGCCATGCATATAACCTGCCAGCTGCAAGACTGTAGTACAATACAGGAGCTTTCTGTTTGTTTACAACTTCTAGTATTTGTTCCACGCTTGATGGACTCCAAGGTTCTGAGCGCTCTTTGCCAGATTCTTCCGCGCTCCTGAGAGAAAATATTGCAATGTTAGTGACATTTTTCGTAATTTCACTCGCTTAAAATGAAAAGAAAAATAGACCGACCATAGAAATGATGAAGATTTTTTAAAAGAAAAGTTGGATGGATTGTGTGAGCCATGTTCAGTGCAATAATTGCAATTGACCACGTTTGCTGACATAACGATACAATACGGTCGTACTAAATGCGCCCCGAGCTCAGTGCATTACGTACAGCAACCGGGTGCATTCATTTCCATCATTTTGTTCATTTTAGCGATAGCTTATCGTAAACGTTACTTGTTAGTTCTCAGCAATAAGCCTTTTAAATATATTTGAGAGGTAACTTAGCAGCGTAACGAATCCCACCAGGTACCACTTAGGTCGCGGCCCTACAAGCCATGATATGGCAGGAAAGGAAATGGACACCGCGGTGGCGGGTAATAGATATAATACTGTTTATTACTATTCATTAATTAATTTATTTTATTTATTCCCCAGATAACATAAAATAACATCACGCCTTGTTTCCCCTTGCTTGCACGCCTTGTTGAAAGGTTGGGCAGAGGTGTACCTAACTATAGTGCACCCTCATTACGTCACTCATATTTAAGTCCCATGTAATAAGGGGTGAGCCTATTGCCATCAGCAGGGCTCAAATCCAGACTCCGGCCTGGTACTCGAAAATTACAGATAAAAAAACCAATTAACACATTGCCCGACTTTGGGAAACGAACCTAGGACTTCAAGCTCAGCGCTTGAGACCACTAGACCAACGCGACAATCCCAAGATCTTACAATACTGTTTTTGTTAGTAATTACTTACACAAATTAAACACTTGAGGACATATAGGAAAAAGACGCACTATGCCAAGCCATAAATAATTTGGACAAGGACAGGAGAAGGTTATTTCCGTATAATGAAGGACTTACCTCTGTTGTGCATGAAGTTCAAGATTAGCTTGGTTCAATGTTCCGGATGGTTTCTCAGTGACGGCGTCTAGAGAGCGGCAACGTCCTCTTTCAGCCACCACCAATGCTTCGGGGTGACGACCTAGTTCTGTAACACAATTAGTTGATTTGAAACTAATCTAGGAAGGAAGCAACAGTAAGTCTTGGTATTAAGACAAATAAATGGATTTCCCGAGCCGTTAATTGGTATTTGGTCAATGGTTAGGGGCTATCCATAAATTACGTCACACGTTAAGGTGGTGGGGTCAACGAAATGTGTCATTGTGTGACAAGGGACGGTCAAAAGCTTTGTGTGGTCACATGTTTTTTTTTTGATTGGGAAATCATCAAATAACTTCTCCCGCTCTAGGTGGAGCAGGAGCCCATGTCAGACTTTTACTGACTAAAACCCACCCGTGTTCCCTCAGTTGCCTGTGTGCCAGGGGCCGCGGTATCTTTTTCGAACAACCCGCAACCCCTGGCAGGCATCGGCCCTTGCGGGCTCCACCAGTTGGTGCTGACATCTCTTTGAGGCGCGTGTGGAACACAACGCGCCGTCGACCCGGGCTTGGTCCTTACCGGACAGCGAGCTACCCATTACTCGCCGTCCGCAAGCCCGCGCCTACGGTGGCCGGGAATCAGCCTGGGATTCCGGACGCCCAGGGCGTCTCTTGCGAAGGTTACGGCCATGAGGGCGCATGTACTGCCTCTCCCTCACGTGCGCCGCTTCCCTCTTTGCGAGCATAACTGCTTCGCTGAAAGGAGGCGACTGCTAGCCATGCACTCTCGCTCCGTACTATGGCCTGGACCAGGGTCGGACGCGATAGATCGGCGCCGCCGATCACCTCCACGAGGACACGGCGGTGCTCCGCCCAAGCCGGGCAGACCTCCACCGTATGCTCCACCGTGTCCTCAGGGCGATCTTCGCAATGGAAACACCCGGGCGTTTCCTCCCGCCCTATCCGAAACAGGAACCTCCCAAAACAGCCGTGTCCGGTGAGGACCTGTGTCAGGCGGAAGGTGAGGACACCATGCCGCCTCTCAAGCTACTCCTCAAAGAGGGGACTTACCGCCGCAATTGTGGCGTGCCCAAACATACAACCTTACGCTTACAAATTGCAAGAAACATAAGAAATTTTGAATTTCATTATTTAATGAGCAGCTCTGGCCAAGTATCTATTCGAGATCACTGTTACTTTTTAAAGAGTTGTCTGCCTCTTAAAAGAGACATGCAATGTAGTGTTTCAGCATTTAAGAGTTTTGGCATGTCATACATATTTTCTAATAATAAAAACAAACTCCTCGTACCAACGAGAACTCTCTGCAGCGCATGTTGTGTCGACGTGTACAGTGCAGTTATCTTCCTGTCCCGGTGTTTGTCGTTGCTAGACTCTAGGAGAGTGAGGGCCGCTTGTAGTTGTTCCTTTGCCTCTTCCAATTCTCCTGACGCCCACAGAGCGAAGCCGAGGCGGTGGCGCACGCGGGCCTGGTGAGAATGGAGACCGGCATTATTAGTGCTAATACTAAGATGAGCGATCGATTTGATCAGAATAACTAAACTCATACACAAGGTGTATCAGAATGTAAGTCCTGAAAGCAGTTTGTTCGTAATTGACTACTGTATCGATTTCAGTAGATAACTTTTGAGATGGGTATTTGTTTCAAAGATACGAAAAGATTTTGAAATACCAACCGCCGATTGAGCCAAAGAAAATAAATTTTATTTCAAGGCAATAAGATTCCATTTGAAATGCATAAAGTAATGCTAGGGTTCACACAACAAGATGTTCTAAATAAAAACAGTAAGCTTTAAAAAAAAAGTTTTGGTCATTGTATTATGCTTTTAACTTAATACTCTAATTGCGGTGTATGAGGTCTTAAATTATATAATTATACTAGCTGACCCAGCAAACGTTGTTTTGCCTTATAAATTATTTAGGGGTGGACTACCCCTAACATTTAGGGGGATGAAAAATAGATGTTGGCCGATTCTCATAGATACCGGATAAGCAAAATTTTTTTTTTCAAAATCGGTCAAGCCGTTTCGGAGGAGTATGGCAACGAAAACTGTGACACGAGAATTTTATATATTAGATTATAGGTAGTATAAAAAAATCGTCTTCAAGCTAAAGCGGGTGATTAAAATCACGTTCGGAGCTATTAAGTTTACATTCACATGATTTCACCAAAATGGATTTAAAAAAGGCCTGTAACTTTTGAGTTGGTTTCGTTGCAGAGTAGTCGGCCAGAAAACACCGACATTTCACGTGCCAATGTGTTTTTTACATAAATAAAATATAGTTTATCGTTCAAAAAGCCAGGATTAAAGCTATGCAAAAATTTTGCTACTTTGATACATTCAATACAGCTTATTCCGACAAATTTACACTGTCACGCGTAGAGGTGATTACAGAATTGAATAGAACATGCATTTTAAAACTGAGTTTATCTTAAAACTGATCAGATCTGGTATCTCCCTAAAATGAATTAACTCTTACCTCTTCATCAGCATCAGCCAGTCCTTCTGTGGCGGCGAGGGCTTGTCGTAGATATGACACAGCACTGCCACAGGCGCCCATCGCTAGATGAGCCCTTCCCAAATCTGCGAGCGCTTGTGCACGTCCTCTTGTATCACCTGTAATAAAGTCAACCATATACATATGTCCATAATGAGCGAAGTCCATAAATCCACATCTTTCATCAGAAGTGAATGTATCGGTGTGATTCGCCGGAGGTCCTGGAGTCTTTCTTATTGGTTTAGGTCAGTCACCGAGTAGTTTTAGTCGGTTGGCATCTGAACACTCTTATCAATCTACGTCAGTCCAAAGGTACTAATATATTTTTTTATACAAAAAAACGTTTAGGGTCGGGGGACCCCGTCAGGAAGCAAGTTCTTCTAGCTTTTGCTTCAACGCCGACTGTAGCATTGTTTACTTTATCTTTGAAATAATATGACTTTATTTTGACCTCACTCTCGGCTTCAGCACACTCGAAAACAATAAAAACGACACCAATGCATGATAAAAAGTTTGAGATTTAAAATTTATATTTTCACCTTATTCAATAAAATGCGATCATGTTTAAGAAAATGAGAATTCCTTAATTTTGACATTTTGACATAAAGAGGTCTTGCCTTATAGTTGGCCAGTTAATAGGATTATGACTGTTATTCTTTGAAACGGAATAAAATGATAGCATCTCACCTGCTGCAGTAGCATGTCGCAATCGTGACTCATGCCATCTTGCTGCTTCAGCGTGTGCGCCCATAGACGCGTGCGCAGCGCCCAATCCACCACACGCACGGGCCTACGGATAATAGAATTATACACTTTAGAATGCAGTGTTCTCTAAAATTTTAAACGTATCAATTAAGATAAGCCCATTTCTTGCCGAGACAACATAATGTCATCATCTGCCTAGCCTTTTCCAAATTATGTTGGCGTCGGCTTCCTGACCTCCACAACCCAAAGATAAGAGAAGGAGCCTAAATAGTCGCGTACTGATTACTCGCGTAAAATTGATAAGACCGATGCTAAGAAGCAGACTGCATAAGTTGATTTCATGCTGTAGAAACCACGCTGTTTGTGGAAGATTCACAAAATTCTTGATTTACTTCGTCTGTCGACATTACCTGTAGGTGTGTAAGGCCCAGCCTGTGTGAGAGCTCCAGCTCGGCGCGGTGCTGTCTCACGCTAGCGGCGTGGTCTCCCAGTGCGTGCTGCGCCACGCCCAACGAATGACACGCTTCTGCTTCCATTATCTGGTTGTTTAGTTCCCTGTGGACAGTTAAAAATTGCCGTAAGTTGAAGATAACTCAAAACACAGCATTTTCCTGAAAATCTTTGTGAGAAGTGTATTAGATTTCACCATTCAAACCGGGAGAGAGGAATTAGTTTTTAATAAATGTTCAGGAAGAGGTTCATCAAAATGTGTTTGAGTCGCATGATTCTAAGTTAAAATAAATAAATCGAAAAATCCACCGTAATATTGTGATAAAAACCGTGAGGAATTTCAGCCTACCCAAGCAATATTATGCTGAATCTACATTCATTCCTTCCTCACGCAATTATTGCAAATCTTTTTTAAATAACTTCATTGCAAATACTTTCTTTTAGCGTGTCAATAACAAAAATAATACAAACAAATAAATAATAGTGGTAAAGTTTTTTTAAATTTGTTTGGCCCAAAATTCAGCCACGCGAATCCCGTTCACTGACACAGCCATTAGGTTCTCCCGTGTTTAGGTAACAAGGCATGTAGTACAAGATGGTAGGTGAGCCATTGTCTGTGGAGAGACACCGAACACATACAATCGCAGATACTTACTTGGCAATATTCTTCTGATGTTCTAAACATAGCACAGCCTGTTCTAGATTGTTCAGGGCTATGTGTAAAGCACCCAGTTCTCCATACGCTTGTGCCTTCGCTTCCGGAGCCCCAAGTTCATGTGATACCACTAGACGCTTTTCTAGGCATACTAGAGCTTGCTGTAAGTTGCCGACGGACCTGGAAAGAGGAGTCTCTCAATGATGACAGCAACATTGAAATCTCCAGAGTTCTAGTAGCTTAAAGGGCTTGTGGTTACGATCATTAGAAATATTGTGCATAAAAATTCAGTGAACATCGTTTTAGAAGAGGAAAATTTAGCACTTGACTAAGCAAAGTATTTTTATGCAAAATTGCATTGTATGACGATTTAGGTAACTTTGCTTTAAAGTTAAAGCATAGTTACCTAAATCATCATACAATGCAATTTTGTTTAAGGGGGAAGTGCCAAGTAGTGGTGGTTCCTCTTTTTATATTGCTATTGCAGTATTATGTTAATCTTACTCCAGTTTGGGAAAGAGGTGGAGCTATACAGGACGTATAGCTCCATCTCTGTTTATCAGCATACGCACTTGTGACTAAGTCCCAATCCTCGATATGCTCGCTCCTGCTCTCGCTTATTATCCAGCTTTAGTGCAGCAGCCAGATGTTGTTCATGATACTTGGCAGCTTCGTCTGGATCGCCCAGTGCGTCGTAACAGTCACCCAGGGAACCCAATGCTCGAGCTTTATCAAGTTGGCATGTTGGTGTGTTTACGCGTTCTAGGATTGCCAGTTGCTGGAGAGAAAGAAAAATAATTAGAGTTAAGACATCAAGAAATACCTACGAACTGTGCAAAAAATGAACGATAAATAAAGTGTGATGATTAACGAACAACAACAAATGGTTCTGAAAGATAAATCGATATCGAAGAAACTTTTTAAAGTTATGCTCTGATGGGACTGCCCGAGATCGTGCTTATTATTTGACCTGAGACTTCGATCACTGAGACGCCTATTTTTTATTACAATATTATCTAGTGTTCAGGTCTGCTGAAAAAACTTGTTGAAATAAGCAGTAGGTCAGGTAGCCTTCATATTTTTCTAACCTTAAGATTTTTTAAAGCCCTTCTTGTTCTAATAAATAAGATTTTAGCGTCAATGGATTAAGATTACGTTTAAAAGTTTAACAGACCTGCTCCAAATATCCTATGGCGTCTTCATAATGGCCCATGTTAAGTTTGGCGATGCCCAAGTTACCATAAGCTTGAGCTTCTAACGCGCAGTCCTGTAGTTCCTGCGCTCTTTCCAATTGCTCCTAAAAATATTAAGTGTTTTGTGAACAGTTCTGCACGATAATGCAGAACCGAGGATATCTGATCTTTGGAACGTCAATAGCCCGAGATATTCAAGCGATCAGGCTGATGAACATCAACTACGTGACTAATCAAAAGTAGATAGGTACAATAAAAACTAAGTTAAACTTTGGATTGCGAAAGACAAAGAAAGAAAAGAAATTTATTTGACCCGGGTTAAGCCACACAATATTCACACAACGTCTTCAGTCGCTCACATGGTCATTGTTCTCTGTAAGATCGGAGTCCAAAGCAGTCCCACAATTATTCGTGAAAATGCTCATGTAGATTTTCATTCATAGAAAAACAGTTCAAGTAAATAAAATGAACCAACTCAGATCAGAGATAATAACTGATGACAATATATTCTTACCCTGTAGCATCTGGCTGCGTGCGAATAATGACCTAAAGCCATGTGAACAGCTCCGAGGTGAGAATGAGCTCTCGCCTCGCCAGCCGCGTCTCCTGCCTCTTGGCGTAGGGTCAGTTCCTGTGACAAGTTAATTGAGAATTCAGCCACGAATAATGTGCTATTGCATTAAAAAAAAAAACAAAATGAGCTTTATCTACACGGACATACGGTTGAATTTGTATTTCCCCCAAAAGTTTTGGCCAATATACGCCAAGTGAAACGCCTATATTGTAATGAGCAGGAATAGGCTTATGAGTAACGGAGTGCTTACTTGAGTATGGTGTCCTAACGCAGCGTCTAGTCTTCTTTGAAGTCTTCTGGCAAGACCTAGCGCTCCACAGGCTGCTGCTTCTAACGATCGGTCGCGAGCCTGAAAACACAAAAAGAATAAAAAAACAGCATGTCAGCAAAGGAGGTCATCAGCTTGTTTTTGAATAGTAAAGAATCAAGTGCTTACCTGTCTGGCAAATCCAAGCTGTCTTTGATACATCTTAACAGCCTCCTCAACATCTCCCATCTTAATAAGAACATCTCCAATATTGCCCAGCGCTCTAAACTTGCCCTGTAAATGCTGGGTCATATGGGCTATCGCCAGGAAATACTTCTGGCATTCTAAGGCAGTTTCAAGGTTGCCTAGGGCTAAGTGGGCAAGTCCTAAGTTGCAGTATGCCCGCCCCATGTTCATTTTGTCTTGTAAGTCTTTGGCCAGGGATAAGTCTTGGTCGTAGTATCTGTAATATACTTAGGTAAATTAAAATTTGTAAAAAGGTTGCGTTTTCTAGACTAGATGACTCAACTCGACAGATAATCTCTGGAACTACCAGGGCCTGAATTCACCACTTAACGATTTCTTACTCGAAACCACGTCAATCACACACGACATCTGCTAATATCGTATTCATAATATCGACAAAATGTCTTCGAATATGACATTTCGATTCTTTACAGTTACATTGGTTTCTAAAAAAAACACGATATCGACGTAGTTTGAACGTAGTGAGATTCCGCGAGGAATCATTATAACCATACAGAATTGGGGCCCAGTCGAATTTGAAAAATTCTTGGAGGAAGTTTATAGGCTATTTAAAATATCACGCTACAATCTTTAGGAGGAAAGTAAAAAAGGAAAAAAGTGAGAAAGAACGCTTAGTTGAAATCGAAGTAATAGCGCTATGGAGGAGCCAAAATGTCACGCAAACGAAGTTGCGGTCAATTAACAAACTTTTGTAATCATGCCCTACAAGCACTTTTGCACAACGGAACGTAAACAAAATAAGTAATCAGCTGAAATTGCTTGCAGCTCTCCAATCAACAAGTTTAGAAAAAAGCCAGATAGTTTTTAGTTATTATATGCATAACTTAGTAAGGGTGCTGATTTAAACACCTACCTGTCTGTTAACTAGCATATGAAAGTCAAATGTATATTCTTATTAATTTAATGTTAACATTATTATTTGATTAAATACATTATTATTACTAAGCACCATCTCAAAAGCAAGAGAAGGAAGGAGGATTTATGAATTGATCATCGACAGTCATACAACATACTAAGTAGTATCAGACCAAAGAAAATGTAACTAACCTGACAGCCTCCCTATAATTCCCAAGACAGTAATGCGCATATCCAAGAAAATGGCAAGCCTTAGCCTCTGCAGAAACGTCTCCCAACTCTTGGGATAGCATCAGATGTTGCTCGTAGTACGGCACTGCTTGAGCGAACTCCCCTCGGGACGAGAGGCAGTTGCCTAAGTTGAGGAGTGCGCAAGCTTCGCCGGCTGCGTCTTTGAGCTCGCGGGCTATGCCTGAAATATAATGATATTTTAAATAAATTAGATAAATTCAGTAGAAAAACTGGTACAGGAGTTACTTATGAATTTTCACGCTTAAAAATAGCTTTGAAGTTTTATTTTGTTCATTGATCATAAATATCGACGTGTATAACGTTGTATTTTCAAGCGGCGTAAATACTGTAACCTTAGGGTACCTACAGTTTTGAGCCGTTGCGGGTCGAAACGCTCGGGTCATGGGGCCCGAGTGCACGTCTCCTTTTTAAGGAAATTTCTCGCCGGTTGGTCGACACTTCACGTGACCAGAGGGCTGGGTCATACTTTGGGCAAAGAATTACCATTCAATGTGGTAATGCTGCCAGTACGGACGAATACCTGCCGATACTGCCGGACGAATACTTCGACGCCTTTTGTTTTTGTATTTATTTGTTTAGTTACTTAGTTAGTTTAAAGTCAGTTGTTTATTAATTAAATATGTACTTTATTGTACACCACAAAAATAAATAACAAGGTACACTACAAAATATACAATGGGCGGCCTTATCGCTTTCCGCGATCTCTAATTCATACTTTTTTTACTTAATCAAAAAATCGTCTAAAATCTGCAAGCATTGGATAAACCTTACCTAAATGAGCTCTATAGTGAAAAAGCGCCATATCATGTGCTCCTAAGGCCTGGTACGCTACAGCCAGGTTCCCATGCGTAGAGGCTTCGGAGCTCCTGTCATGCACCTCTTTGGAAATAGTCAGTTCTTGCTTGTGGTACTTGATGGCTTGCTCGTAAAACCCCGCTGCTGAGTAAGCGTTACCTATGTTGCCGTATGCTCTCCCCATGCCTGCTTTATCCTGGAAGACGGAATTAATTGAAGTAATTTCTTTAATTTTTAACATATTTCTCTGTATTTGATAAACTAATATTTAAATATTTTTCTATCTGTTGTTCTAATCTGAACTAATATTATATAGAGGTTTATTTTTGGTGATTTCTGAGAGATTATCTCAGAAAGTGTTGAACCAATTTCAAAAATTCTTCCACTGATGGAAAGGTATACTACTGCTGAGTGGCTTATGATATGTTTTATATGGTAAAGTCACGGGCAGAAGGTGGTTATTATTTTAATGAGATCAGTAGAAATCGTCAAGTTAATGGTATGATACTACATAGTTATTAATAGTACTTATTACATATATGGGTAGTCTTTAACAGCGTGATGCCATGCTTGGCTTGTCAGTAGTCTTTTAGCGAAACTCGGATGACATGCCTCCGATAGATTCTTATCACGTTAAGTTACATTGTTTCTATGAAAAGTAATTAGGTAAATGTTTACGCAAATAGAGATAAAAACGACTAGGTAATATTATTTTCGTACTAAAATTAGATTCGACTACGACAAAGATGGAAGAGCGACTAAAATGGATGAATATATTAGTACTAAGGTGCAATGTGAAAGTGCCCTTTTTCCGTTGTGCAGACATTCGCATTTGCTTTGGCATAAATTGCAAAAAAAATAAAAAAGTGCGTCACGTTACCTGTAACTGTCTAGCTATTGACAGATGTGCTTGATGCAGTTTGAGTGCAGCGTCGTGTTCCCCCAACAGTTGGTACACGATGCCAAGGTTTGAACATGCTCGACCTTCCCCGACCTACACATAAGGAAATGATTTCTAAAACTACGAGAAGAAGTAATACGACGATAGATGAAAAACAATAGAAGACCAGCAGCTAGCAAGTATATCTTATGGACATCAAATTAGTCAATGCTTTGACTAATTTGATATCCATGATATAGGTACTTCATATTTAATGTTGTAACGCTTTAAATTGGCAATGTTTTCTTTGTGTCAATTCTGTACATTAATCTGGCGTGTTTGGTCTCTTACTCCCCTGGCTACATGCTGGAAGTGTTTTGGAGGGCAGACGCACAGACCTTGTAGCTGTAATTTTGTGAACTATGTATGCCTTTTACGAAATATTATTTTTGTTGCAAATCATGTTCTGTGATTAGTGATTACGCTTGGGGTGATAATCAGGTCGAAACCTATAATGTGAACCTAATGATATACTGTGATTGTTACCTGTCGTAGTTGCCTAGTGAATAAATATACCATGGAACTTAAAATTGCCAACCGCGTACAAGCTGCCTAGGGCCCCTAGAGCCATGCCCTTCTAATTTATTTACATAAACAAAAGAATGCTATCGGAATAGGATCGTGTGTACGCATACAAACAGTTTCATCAATAAAAAACCATCCATACCTTGTCCCTTGCCGCTAGAGCGACGTCCAGTTGTCTCTCGTGCCATTTCTTAGCCTGCGCGTAATCGCCGGCGCACCTGCGCAATTCAAGTGTTAATTTTTATTGCCGTCTTTTGTTTTCACGCAAATGTGATGTCAGATACAACAATATGCATAACTTAACAACAATTCAATAACGTTTAAAGTTTTTTTTCTGGGTGCGAAATCATCACATAACTTCTCCCGCTCTGGGGGAGGGCGTGTCAGACTTTTACTGACTAAAACCCACCCGTGTTCCCTCAGTTGCCTGTGTGCCAGGGGCCACGGTATGTCTTTCGAACAACCCGCACCCCTGGCAGGCATCGGCCCTTGCGGACCCCACCAATTGGTGCTGACATCTCTTTGAGGCGCGCTTGGAACCCAACGCGCCGTTGACCCAGGCTTGGTCCTTACCGGACAGCGAGCTACCTGTTATTCGCTGTACGTTTAAGGACGTTAATATTGCATGAGTAATGGTACCGTACAGTACTATGTCGAAAGATAGTGTGACTTGTCGAAAGATGTAAGATGTATTCAAATGAAATGGGTGCACTGACTAAATAGGTCCACTCAATCTGTGTGGTTCTTTCCTCAAAATACCATTTTATACACCAATCTACATAGTCTTCTCATGATCTGACCAAACTTATTTATAGACTTTTAAAGAGACTGTGAGACCTCTAAGTTTGTTTCGACCTTTCTTAGAATAGTCAGATTGGAAACGCCGACCTCATCTAGTTTTTAACACGCTTTTATTAGCTTCGCATGTATATTTGTAAACATGTTTGTTTGTAATCGACTCCTTTGAACTTGATTTTGACCCATTTTAAACGGTCAGATTTCATTTAAACTTTCTGGACTTATCGAGGACCGATGAGAATTCAATAATTTCATAAATTTGTTCCAATATTCCAAAAAAGCTGGTAAGCAAGCAAAAAAGGTGCTTGAAATTAATTGGTTATAAAAATATCTCAAAAAGCACCCCAAGCTTTTTGAAATTATTTTTTGCTTTTTTAGTTTGGTTTTTAAAGAGTGTTTTTAGTTTTTTTTTAACTATTATTTATTTTCTTAAAATATGACGTGACGTGTGTTTGTGCAAACCTACTTAGGTACAGAGTATTTTGTTTCTCTAGGTATACCTAGAGAAACAAAATACTCTGTACCAACGATAATGCTAATACAGTAGGTATACCTACTGTATTAGCATTATCGTTGGTTTCATTAACATCATCTATCTCCTAAAGAAGTAGGTTCCATCAGGGAAATAGTGGTTTTTTGTCAAAGAGACTTACCTAGCAGCATGTCCCAAGCCAGCATACGCTCTGGCTTCAATAGCTCTGTCACCAAGATTCTGTGCTATCCTCAACACGTTCTCATGGTAAGCTATAGCTTGTGAGAAGTTTCTTCTATAGTGGTACGAGGATCCCAAGTTAGAGTAAGCTCTTGCTTCTTCAACCTTGAAAGATAACAGCTTGTTTAAGTTTTATTGTTAAGTTAAAACGAATAAGTCATCTAGACATACTATTGTACTTTCGGAACTTAAATTTTTATCATGGAAATACATAATGCAAAATTAAAACTCGTTTGTACCTCGTGACCTGTGTCATAGTTTATAAGCACGTGCAAATCTATTCTGAAAAGACTTTTCGTTTTTAATTGCCAGGTGCTGAAAACTCGTCTTTAAGTCGATCAATTTTTAAACAATTCAAAGTTCTCACCTGATCCCCAAGTCTCCTAGCCAGCCTCAAATGCTGCGTATGGCAGTCCACAGCAGAGTCGAATTCCCCCATAGCCAGGTACACTGCGCCAACATTTCCGATTTCCCTCGCCTCCTGCAATCGGTCCCCCATTTGTTTCACTAGCTGCACGCATTGCTTGTGACTGGCTAGTGCGTTGGGGTAGTCCCCAATGGCCGTGTAGACGTGGCCTAACGAGGTCAAAGCCGCTGCTGCTGCTTGTGTGTCCTGGGAAAGGTAAAATGATTTATTGAATGAGGTTTTATTAGGCTACTTTTGAATGTACGTCTACTTGCACTGGTAAAATATTTATAGCTATCAGGAAGGTATCTTCTTTCTTCTTTCAAATAAGTTATATGTGTAACGTTGTTGCTAGGTTCTGTCTGTCTCTTGCAGGGAAGGCCACCATATATACTAAATCCTTACGAATCT
This sequence comes from Polymixis lichenea, assembly GCA_949091785.1. Classification (NCBI taxonomy): domain Eukaryota; kingdom Metazoa; phylum Arthropoda; class Insecta; order Lepidoptera; family Noctuidae; genus Polymixis; species Polymixis lichenea. The sequence continues at coordinate 9,818,823 of OX420947.1, read as the reverse complement.
ATCCAGCCATTAAACTAATGCAACCATTAATAGATTTCGAGCCTAGTTTAATACGCATGATAAAGACTAGCGTTAAAATAATAAGCATCACTAACTTATCCTACTGAACATTAAGATGCATAATGCAAGAGCACTCGAAACATTTTGTTAATTATCCTTTGAACACAATTCGCTCCAGAGGCATAAAATTACAAAAAGCCATTACTCAAGGCTTATTACTGACACTTACAGACGATTCATTACTCTCATACAGACATAACGTCTTGATCGTCATTTCAATACGCTTCCCTAGTCTTTTTACATCAGCACTAGCACTTACAATAACTTTTTATGGTCCCATACAGCGAATGTTCCCCATTCGATATCGTAAATTCCGCAAGGACATTGAATGCGTCCGCGTTCGTCCAACTGTCCGGCTTTATTAGTTTAAGAGGATATAACATATATTTGTGATAGTTCCAATTCAATGGGTACAAATTTTATGGGTTCGCGGTTTATGTATCATTTTTCACATGTAATGTTGGTAGGGACACGCGAATGCAAATTGCGGCGACATTCCACGTCATATGGACGACTTATTTATGTGGTTTAGCAGTAATTATGTAACGAGTGTTATGTACCGTCGCGTGAAGCCTGATGCAGGTCGATGTTATCAATGCGGTGCACACACTAATACAGAGCTGTATCTACATCTCTTTGGACATGGTTTCTTTTTAATTTACACGCAAGGACTCAGAAATTATGTTCGTGTGAAGTACGGGGTCATGTTAAAAGAGCATAAAATAAGTTACGCAGGTTGATTTCTAATTATATGATAGCTGTCTATGAGCTGCAGTGCTTTCCCGTTTTAGATAACTAAAAACATAACATCACACCTTGTTTTCCCGAAGAGTTAAGCAGAGGTGTATGTTTAAGTCCCATGTTACAGGAGGCGAGACTATTGTCATCGACCGGGCACAAACTCAGGACTCCGGGCTGCCACTGAGGAATTACAGATGGAAAAATTCTAATAACACTTTGCCCGACCTGGGAATCGAATCCAGGACCTCGTGCTCAGCAGTAGCGCTTGTGATCACAAGGTAGACCAACGAGGCAATCCGTTAGATAGAATAGATAGTATTCTCAAATCGACAAAGAAAATTAAAATACAGAAAAACCTCCTTTTACAGCTGCATCTGTGTCTTTTCTTAGTAAACAAAATGGTAGTCAGTGTCCGTTTAGTTGAATGCAATATGTGGAGCATTAATAATGACTGCTGAAAAATTTAGCGCTTTTGCCAATGGCGTATTTAATCGATATTTTTGACGCGTATCACTGCCAAGAGTATTTAGTATACATAATTTATAATAAACCGAGGCATGTGCGTACAAAACAAATAAGAATAAAAATATAAAGACCAAATAAAGGACCCGTAGAATGCACCGCATCCTTTTCATTGAGGAAGTGAAGAAAAAAAAAACTCGACGACAGACGGAGACCGCCAATAGGGGCTTTGTTTTTGAGTAGTGATGTACTACGTCCGATATCGATATAACTTGTAACCTTTTGGACACAACGGAAATTATGTTCGTTCACACCTAGATCGAGAATATGTAGATATCAGTTAATTTAAAACTGCAAGCCTCTCCACTGCTTGCTGCATACACACACTTCAAAAGTTTGTATATAAATTTTAGTGGAGGGGCATGCAGTTTTATATTAGATGATCTCTCATTAAATGCAGAACGGCGTTTCAATGTAAGTAATAGTAATCATATACAAACATGAATTACCGTAATAGGAAAAACGGACAAACTGTTGACTTTATTGAGTAAATATAAGCAAATCTTACTTTAGCTCCAGGAATACCGCTTTGATATCTCGCTATAAACTTCTACACGATGTTAAATTATTGCTAGATATAGTATTATCGTTGGCGTGCATCGACGGCGACCAACACTAGCGAATAAAGTGGGACGCCCCGCAACAATCTAGCTAATTAAGTATGTGCAACATGATACGATAAAGCGGTGATTTACATACTGACTCCATCTCGTTTGGACGTTTTCCTACAGGGCGAGTAACGAGACGCCGTGTTCCTTGTTACTACGCACACTATTCATGTGTGCAGACACTGTGTCACTCTGGCTGTCTGTGTCACTGTCGAGTCTAAAGGCCTTTATAAATAATACTCGAATGAGACGTACGTTTATCAAGCTTTATTATGTTCTTTTGTGTGCCTCGTTTCTTCGGATTATTCGTACGTACAATAAACATTCCTGTGTGAACTATGATGCGTATAAATCGGCAGAGGTATCGCACTTTATATCTCTGTGATTCATGACTCTATTATGTTGCCTGTTATTATATGTTTGAAAAACATACAGAAAGAAAAAAAATAAAAGAAAATTGTATATTCTGCACAAACAAAGCGCACATTATAAAAAAAGAAAGACAAAATGCACACATACAAAGTAGCCAAAAGCCCCCTATTCAAGTAGAAAATGTTTACAATTTTGTCCATTACTTGTTAATGTTAGGGCTAGTGTCAGAGTGCAAATAATTGTATTTACATCTGCAATCTGTAATTTTTTCATCCGTCTTTTCGTCCGCATTTGTAAAAATTTGCGGGCCAAGTTTTCAAAAGCCCTTAGCTACATTAGGGTCCTTTTGTCTAAATCTGTACCCTAATTGTATAACACACTATTAATCAGACTCTCAAAATCATTTTTAAGGATATTGCTAATCCCTTGCTTCATACGAGTATGTCTGAAAAAATTGTCTGCACAACAACGTAAATAATGCAATGAATGATGTTGAACTGTCAAAATGTAAACCATTCCTACTGTTAGTGGTTTACGCTATTACCCCCCCTGTTTTGAAACAATTTTTACCTTATCATAGGCTAGGCTTACCGATTGATTTATCCCAATACACAGACACTCGTAGACTATGGCACAGCATAATTTATATTAATATTCATTATGTAAATTTCCATGCCTCATTACAGGAGTTACAATTATAATTTTCATTAAGACGAGAGTTATGGGATTCTTGGGACTGCAAATAAATTACGAGATGCCTATTTTAATGAAGACCTAAGTTATTAACATAGTATTAAATAATTATAAATACAGGGTCTTTGGCAGAACGTTGAACATACGAAAATGGTGGATAGGTGGGGTCATCTGCTACTTACTCAGCCCTAATTTATTTGGCCCTGGCACCCTGGATATTTAAAAATTTTTTTTTTGCTTTCCTCTAGTTTCATCACTTTCTTAGCTTTAAAGTGTATTTTTTATTAAAAATGGATAAAACAGGCAATATATATATTTTTAATGCAAGTTGAAATTAAGATTTAAGTATTTTTTACATCTTTCTGTAAGTTTGAGGACTCGTTACTTTTTTTCTAGCTAACATCTGAATAAAGCAATAATTTTATAAGAATCTGCCTAAAAATTACACTTTAAAGTTAAGAAAGAGGTGAAACTAGAAGCAAATTTTTTTTTTTTTAAATATCCAGGGTGCCAGGGCCACATAAATTAGGGCTGAGTGAGTAGCAAATGACCCCACCTATCCACCATTTTCGTATGTTCAACGTTCTGCCAAACACCCTGTATAATTGAGTAGGTACCTAAATGACACTTAATTTGCTAATGTTATATGGTGTGATATTTGCATAAAACGACTATGAATAAAACTAACGCCAAGAAGATAGTCATGTATCTTCTAAGTTTGCATTAACTTATTTCTTGTAAGCACGGATGGAGATTGAAGATAATATGTAAAACAATCCGCGATGATATGGTAAAGGAAATGTGTTTGTTGGTGTGTTGAAAGGACGGCCATATTTTCTGATTTGATTTTACAACCGATAATAATTTTGTAATACCAACCAAGATGGAAGGAGTGGATGCCTTTGCCCACGAGAATAGTGCAGGCTAGTAAAAAAACCTACAAAGAGTTCTACAGTTAAATCAACTTTTTTTTAACATATAATTCCTTAAACTTGTTACGAAGTATTTTAATACTCGATGGCTGATACAGACATGCCGTCTGCTGGGACAGCTCAACTCAACTCAAAGCTGCAATGGCTCTTTCTTCAAAAGGCCCTTCCAAACATGGTCCTGCATTGTTAGACTCAAATAAAATTCTAATAATATAATGTTTGGGCCTCTGAGTTTTTTTTCGGCATTTCTTTTTAGGGCTCAGCCAGAGAAATGCCGGCGCCATCTAGTTTTTAAAGTATTTTATATATATAATATAAAATATATATACTAACAAAATATTGACGTGGAAAAGTGTCTTTTATGATATACTTACTTATATAAACATTTCATTTTACTCAGAACTTATTTTGAACCATGTCTTTTTATAAAATCTCTGTCGACTGGTTTATTTATTTTCATGACGACCGGAGTCTTAAGATCTTCAAGTAAAAAGTGTCTAGCGCAAGCTCGCTACGCCTAGATTCCTATTCATTTTTCTGCGATAAAAGAAACATGTCGTGTTCCATTAATTAAGGAGTAAAGTCGGCGTATCACCGGCATATCCAGTACAATTTGTAACAGTCAACATTTGATAAAGGGTTGTAGTCACATGAGCCCGTAGAGGTACTAGCAACTTGTCAGCGTATGTTTTATTGCAGTTATTGTTACTTTTGCTTTCGAGCAGCGCTAACATATTTCATTATGTTATAGGGTTGTCCGCATGTGCGTATCTTATCCGATTTCTATTATTGGTCAATAAAAAAGTGACGAATGGTCAAAAATAGGATTCCTACATCGAAAGTACAAAACATTACATTTACTGAATATTAATCAGAATCAGAAGGATATTGCTAATCCATTGCTTGTTGTTCGAAAAAATGTTTTGCTCAACAACGTAAATAGCCCAATGAATGTTGTTGAACTGTTAAAATGAAAGCCATTGCTGCTGTAAATGTGTTACGCAATCACTCTGCTGTTCATAATTTTAATAGACAAAATATATATGTATAAAAAAACGAATGGCATATTATGATGTGTGTTACCTACCGAGCAAACTACATCTATACACCGTAAGGACTATTATTGCTTGCAGCGCGAAGCCGCTATAGTAACGCTTGCTAACAGATTTGGTCATTGTGTGCACGGGATTTTGTTTTCGAATTGGTCAGATGTAAGTTTCCTCGATAGCCTACGTACCTACTATGTGCAAAGTATTCCCATGGCAAAATTAAAGATTTTAATGTCATCATCTGCTTAACCTTTGACGGAACGGTTGGCGCAGTGGTTAAGCGATAGACTGCTGCGCTGCGTGTCGCGGGTTCGATTCCCGCACGGACCAAATATTGGTATGACTTACAAGTAGATGTTCCGGGTCTGGCTGTTTGTGTATGTGAGTTTAAATGTTTGTAAACGCACCCACAATACAGGAGAAATTCCTAGTGTGGGGCAACGTTTTTTTTTAAAAAAAAACCTTTCTCAACTATATTGAGGTCAGTTTCCTATCTAACCAGGTGCAACTGAGTACCAGTATTTTACATGAAGCGACCGCCCATCTCAAAATTCAAAGATTTTAATGTGACAGGTTTTAAAATAGATTTGGTATGCTGTAGAAAAATTGGGTGCTTAATTTTGAAACAATTGTGGAGTCACCTGCACCTAGTACATCAAATTCATGGCTTGTTAATGAAGGAAAAACTGTGCTATTCGAATAATGCATATGTATATGCATAATGTTTAATTAAAGACGAACTAAGGACCAATTTACCGTTAATTTAAACACAATTCTAGGATAAAACTGCTGTTTACATTTTAACACACACGATTTTTGAGACATCCGCTATGTGACTTGCATGGAGTACTTACTCCTTTTTTTTTGGGTGGGAAATCATCTTACTTACTCCTTCCTTAACATTTAGGAAAATTTAGGTAAGTAGTCAAACAATGAAGAACTTAGATAAGTATTTGATGAAGCGAATCTATACTGCAATCCTGTCCATCGTTTTCGTTTCAATAAGTATGCACAGAAATTAAATAACAATGTTAAAGAAATACTTGGAACTTAGATGGTAAGTATGAATATGTATAGATGGTCATCTGCCCAGCATTTCCCTAACTATATTGGGATCAGGTTCCAGTAAAACAAGATGAAGTTGATTACCAGTATTTTACATGAAGCGACTGCCTATCTAACCTCCACAACCCAGTTACTGGGTAACACGATACCCCTTGTTAAGACTGGTTGTCAGAATTTCGGGCTTCTAACGACCCGTAGCGACTGTCAAAGATCCACGAATGACAGCCGGGACCAACGGCTTAGCGTGCTTTCCGACACACGGAGGGGTTTTGGTATGTAGGTAAAGATGGTCACCCATCCACGAACCAATCGTAGCAAGCGTAGCTTAACCTGATCGATCGACCCGTGAGGTTGTTATTACATACTTAGTCACGAGCTCCTCCTTAAAATGTATTAATGGTAATTAGAAAAAAAAATAAGAGCAGTGTTTCTCTAGCTAGAAGACCAACATAGCTCTTTTTATCACCTTGAATGGCAAAGTTCATCTCTATATAAGGATACATAGCCGCATTCTACCATTCAACGTGAAAACTAGCACATTATGTAAAATTATCATTTTAACATCGATAAACACAATTTAAAAATTCGTAATCACCATCGGCGCTAAAGAATTTCGCTCTTCATGAATATTCATACAGCGATGTATTTTAATAAACACCCGCTCTTCAATATACGATGATTATTGCAAATGAAGTTTTTAGTCATTACGTTCAGCTCGATATGTATTTTAGTATTTGTTGGCTTTTTTATGTGAATTCGCAGACGGTACAGTCGAGCACAGCGGTATCGTATCCACCGAACCGATAAGTGCACGCAATCACAAGTGTCTAATATATCAGTAAAGGATGACGTTTCGTTCATATTTTCGTTTTAAATACGGCATCGATTACGCGCTAAAACGGAGGCATAATTACAAAAGACAGATTATTAATCAACGTTTATTTCTTACAGACCGTATCAAAAGTTAGTTAAAACGATGTTGTTTCAATAAATTCTTATGAAAATATGCAAAGAATCTGCTTTATTTATATCAGTTACAAACTGGGGTTTGTTTCGGTCGAAGCAATAATGGTTGTAAAGATCGCAGCTGTGATACATTGCTAAGTCATCGCGTATAAATTCTGTGTCGTAGTTCCCTTCAGCGACTTTTACAATATGCATTAGAATTGTGCGCTTGTTTTACTCGCGTCCTTGATTCTGTATGCAAACAAATAAAGAAAAAACATTTAAAACTTTGTTAAGTTTATTGTATATTTCTCTTAGTGATCATTCACAGGGACTTGTAATAGAGGTAAAGCAGCGCTCTGTATGTTTTAGAATTTGTTAACGGAATTTATGGCTAATTAGTAGTGCAAATTGCCTATACGCACACACGTCCACAAAATAAATATTACATTATTTTAAAGAGACGATTCGCCCTATTCGGCCGAGTATATTCGTGCGAATCGGCTAATAAGCAGAGTCGGTTAGTTTTGTCTAAAGAAAAGCTCTTGTAGTTGTCGGTTTTGCCTTGCCACTGACAAAGCATTAGTAAAATATTTTATTCAAATAAATGAATAAAACCTTGATCACTGCTTTAAGATTTCGAAGCTTGATGCCATTTTCTACGTGCTCAGACTCACTATCTTCGCCGCATTTTCGGAATACCCAACCCTCTGCTCATCGCAGCTACAATCAGCCTTTAATAACAATTAATTTAAAACGTTAAACGTTTCACCGAGCAATTGGAACGCGTAGCCGCGAGATAGCACCTGCTTGCGACGGGTTATCCACGGCATCCGCTAATGAAGCCGGCTAGTCCACCTCACATGTTACTGTCAAATTATTCGCGGTATACGTATGGCACTGCGAAACATCGTGTGTAAGCCGCCTGTAATCTATGTGAAATAAAACCTGAGCAGGTTTATTTTAAATGGGCCTAATAGTTTTTAAAAGATAGCCTTAGCGTTTTTTTATTTATTTTTCTTGGGAATTTGTCTCGAGAAATGTACCCTTTATGCGAAGATTTCTTGCAGTGTTGCGTGGAACGAAACATGTGTGGTAAAAAATGTAGCGTATAATAAAAGTCGTAGTGAGGTACACACGGCTACACATCAAGTTATACATTTCCAGCTTACGCTGATCTTGCACTGTACGGAAATCCTATATAATGCGAGATCATTTTATACTGGAAATGTATAGTTTGATGTGTAGCCGTGTATACTTACATCACTACGACTCATATTATACGGTACATTTTTAGGTTAATTTTAAACAGACCTAATAGTTAAAAAAAATAGTCTTACTTGATAATTTTTTTTTCTTGGGAATCTGTCTCGAGAAATGTAAACGTTATACGAAGATTTCTTGCAGTGTTGCGTGAAACGAAACATGTGTGGTAAAAAAAATAGCGTATAATAAAAGTCGTAGTGATGTAGGTACTATGCAAGTTATCGCTGTTGTCGATTATACTTCTCAATAATTGACGCGGCTGTTAGATACGTTCGGACTAGTTCGATAATGCCGGTCAAGCCGGACTGGTCAGTAATATTTATCTGTCTTTTGTAATCGGCTCTTTCTAAGGAATTCGTGATTAAGATGGGTAATTAGTCCAATAAAATTCGAATTTAAATAAAGTATTGACTAAAGAATGAGGGGCAAATTTGTATGAAACCTGGGCGTAAGACCAACAGAACTGCTACTATATAGTACCAGTTGTTGGGACCCAATGCCAGAATTGTAATTATATAAATAACCCTAGCCATATCTACCGGGTTTATTTGATTTTTTTTTTTAAATTAAACACGAAACTTAATTATTACGTATCGTTTTATTGTTAATGAAATAAAACAACGATACGTAATCAATAACAGGGATATAATTACAATGAAAAAATATTATTTGAACGGTTCTGAATGAAAAGCATTTAAAAAAAAACACAATCACGTAAACACAAGAAAATAAAGTCCCCAAGTAAATAATAAAAAATGATTTGTCTCTATGACAACATCGATTCCAAACCAAGGTATCATACTATGATCGCCTGGAAGACACGGTGGAGCTTATGGTGGAGGTCTGCCTTGCCTGGGCGGAGCACCCCCGTGTCCTCGCGAAAGCTATGTCTCGCGTCCGGCCCTGCTCCAGGCCATGGTACAGAGCGAGAGTGCAGGAGAGGCCGTCACTTCCTGCTGCGAAGCAGTAATACTCGCGAAGGAGGAGGCGGCCACCGTGAGGGAGAGGCAATCCTTGCGCCCTCGCGCCCTTAGCCGGAGACGCCCTGGGCGTCGGGAGTCCATAGCGGACTCCCGGCCACCGTAGGCGCGGGTTTGCGAGCGGCGATCAATACGTAGCTCGCCGCCCGGTTAGAACCAGGGCCCTGGTCGCCGCCGCGTTGTTTTTCACGGGCGCCTCCAAGAGATGTCAGCAATAATTGAAGGGCCGATGCCTGACAGGGTCGCGGATTTCGTCCGAAAGAGTTACCGTGGCCCTGGCACAGGCAACTGAAGGAACATGGGTGGGTTTTAGTCAGTAAAAGTCTGACACGCCCTCCCGCTCTGCTCAGAGCGGGAGAAGTTATTTGATGCCCAACCAAAAAAAAAACAAAATAAAGTACCAAATTATAGAAACAATATGTGCACAGGTACCAATGGTCCCTCTTCGTGTCAAGCAAGTGCAATTTTTTTAAACGTGATAGATGTACCTAGTCAAATTTTCGGTATTTATACTGAAAAATACTATTTCTCCAATTGGCTCTATCTCAGTTCTCCGGCGAATTTAGTACTTTTCGCCATAGTATGAAATAGAGTATTAATTATTTATCTATCTAATAATACCTTTAAACGAGCAATTCTTGTATATATGTATATATATATAATCTGAATCTCGAAAACGGCTCCAACGAGTTTCGGGGGCGATAAATCGATCTAGCTAGGTTTCATTTTTAGAAAACGTCAAACCAAAAAAAAAACAAGCAAAGCTCAGTCATCCATTGGATAAGGGGCTTGTGGCTAAGGTAATAGCTGAATCTGATCACGCTAAGCTACGCTTGCCGCGGTTGGTCCGAGGGTGGGTGACCATGTTTAAATACCAAGACCCCTCCGTTCCCCTGAAAGCACGTTAAGCCGTTGGTCCCGTCTGTCATTTTGTGGATTTTTGACAGTCGTCAGAAGGCCGAAATTTGGACAACCAGTATTACCAAGGGGTATCGTATTACCCAGTAATTGGGTTGTGGAGTTCAAGGCAGTGGCTCCATGTTAAATATGGTATAATATGGTATCATGGTATTCAGCTGTAACCGGTTAGACTGGAAGGCTACCCCAACATAGTTGTGGAAAGGATGATGTCGACTAAACTTAGATAAAGGTAGCTTACGAATCAAAGTGTAAATTAGCTAGCTATTTAATTTACCTGGCAATAGTTAACCCATGTGTTGGATATCCACATCGAAAATAACAGAGCCAAAAATTTTATAAAATAATTTTATTTTTCTTCATTCGTTGGTCGAAAAAACAGAAGAAATTGTTTTTTTCATCATTGAAGGCGAAGGTCAATGACCGTAATTGGTCAGCTGTTATTTTTTCCTGGAACTTCGATATTTTTACGGATTTCCAAAAACTATAATTAACTGTCGTTTAGTTGCCTTAATAATTTTTGAACAAAGTACTTAGGATTACGAAAAAAAAAATTTTTTTTTCTTTCATTACTTTTCGATATCGATAGGTACAAGCTTTTCCAATCTCATAGTCATAAATAAAATAAAAGTGACTCTTGCGCATTACAGGCCGCTGTCGGTAGGTACACTCCCCGTAATCATTTAAAATATACTCACACGATAATTCTTTTGATTGTGATCGCGGCGAAGCTGCATCCACTCCTCTTTGTCATGTAATTATTATTCGCCCATTCTCGGATTACTCGCGAGTGAATTCCTGTGTTGCCAGCATTTCGCGGTTATTTTAAATCGACTCGCGAGTTTTTGTTGTGTACCATTCGAGCAGAAAGCGCAAAGTAAATAATTTTTTACGACTATTTGTTCGTCAGATTGTTTCACAAGTGAACGCAATGATTGCTCGCTTTTAAAATGAGAATAAGAGAAGTAACACACCTTTATGGAAGTTATTTTACGTAATGTACGGAATCCTGAGTAATTATTGTATATATGGAGTTTTTGCACTAAATCTACGTGTGAAACTGAGAACTATAAAACCTAAGCCTCCTTTTGTCGCCGCGGCTTAGAAGTGAAAAGTCACTTTTTAGTTTTGCTTTACGATCGTGTTGAAATCATATTTTTGTAGTTAAATAATAATAAGTTGTTTTAAACTTGCTCAACGAAGTCAAAATGTAGTAAAACCAACGTCAGCGCTTGAAAAGGAAAATACAGGGCGTATATTTTGGATAATAACAAACTTTCTGTGATGTACCTACCTCGTTTGCCAGTACTTAGACCTTGCACGCACGGACGAAAAAATATCACGGCGGTATTTTATCGCGCACCGGATTTTCAACTCTCGGTGTTGAACCGATAATTGATATCCAACAGAGTGCATCGCAGCGCATTGAGAAAACTCACTGTTCGATTTTCAACTGTCAGTTGGCGCCGCAAGTTGAAAATCGAACGTTCGAAATCGATGTTTTTTTGCACTGCGTTAAAGATCCAGTGCGCGATAGATACTTCATAAAAAATCACTGCTGATTCTTAACCGAAGTAAACTTAACTACCTACAAAGGTTTTTAAGCTTGAACTGCCAACGGTACCCCATACGAATTCAGAACAGTCTTATAAGAGCTAGATATACGGATTCTTTGTTTGAAATGGAAGCCAATCCGTTGCTTGATTCCATTATTTGATCTACCAAAAAGCCAACTTAAGAGGCCGTATACGATTTTTTTCAAATATGTGACATTCTAACCTCTTACAGCAAAATTCAAGCAAAACAGTCGCCGGTTTGAAGTTGATTAGGTAATCAAAATTAAATTAAAAAAAATAAAAAGTAGCTCATTCATTAACAAGAGTTGAAACGATCTTACATGTTGTGCACTAAAACTTATGGAAACCCAGTATTTTAAATGTAAAAGTACGTCTGTGAAATCACGAAAATTACGAAAGCGAAACCGCAACAAATCGTAGGTATATGGCCTCTTAAACCGATACTTTAAGTAGTACCGATTAAAATCTACCAGCTTCACAATTCGCTCATGCAAGTTATCCACAAGCCACATACAAAGTCCAGACGTCCAGACACAAGCTCCTAAAAGTAGAACAAGACAAGAAAGTGAAAATTGAGATCGAGCGTCTACACGAGCTCTGTAGACGTTCGAATTAATTTGAGCATCAACTATCTACACTCCAGACCCAACTGCAATTTAAAGGACAATAAAGTTCCGAGAACATTGAATTAATCGTAGTGGAAGATAAGTGTCATTCTGCACATCGAGCCGCGGCCTTGTCGCTGGCGCACGTCAGGGTATTTACTGCAAATTAGCATCACGTCGCCGCGTCGTGTGCGGCTCGCGGCTACCATCAAAGGCATCAATAAAAAGCAAACTTTACTATTTGTAGGGTTTCTTTTAAAGTGTAATACGGTTGCCGGTTCTCCAACTGTGTACAGCGAAAGTGATGCCCGCAAAGACTCGGATAAGCTGCGCCTGCGCAAGTGTACTCTCAGTAATCTGTAAGCGATTTATAAGAGTATTATGCCGGTTAGCCGTGACATATCACTTTATACTTTTTTGTATTTTATGCGAAGTTTGAAGATAAAAATAGTTGAGATACTGGGGATGGCTTTGATTAAGATATAGTGTATATCAAAGGAATTTATAAACATAAAAGGATATCAGCAGAATTCTAATTCATACATATTCATTTCTATAGCAATAATAAATAATGGTGGACGACAGAATCAATAGCATACATTTTCTTATAAATTTACCAAGAGTTTCTAATATCCGTCACTGCCAGCTAGGGTAGGTTAAGATTGAATTTACGACCGCTCCTCTTAATAAACACGTTAATTTAAGGAAAGATCTGCAGAGCGCCAACAAAGGAACAAAACTATAAATAATAAACCATCAGCAGCCGAGAGCGAGCGCAGTGCCATAGTAAAAATTAAATTAACTTTTTACAACTATGGCTCGCGTAAACCGCGCAAGTTATTATTGCGACTGAGAAGTCGAGAACATTTGTTATTTCATTTGTAAAAGGAGAAATCAAACGGTTTACTACCATTCTTTATGTAAATATTCCATTGTGCCCGCTGCGTGTATATTGGAGCGCTTGGGAACAGAGGGCGCCCTCTACCGTTCATATTGAGCGATTTGTTATACTATATTTACCAGAGAGTTCGGGGAGGCTGACTGCGGTTGAACGCTACGTTATTGAATATATTGTCTTTGGAGTAGCAGGCCTATTCTTAGTAATGACATAATTTGTGGGGCAAGACCAGCCACGCAGTATCCCAAAAGGTTTGCATTCACAAACACAAGCGCGCTTGTTTTGTTCACAGACGTATATAGAGCAGGTCGCTGTAGTGGTTATTTAATCGTTAAGAATTGACATTTCAAGATTGTGTAGACCAAAATTTTGTGGAGAACACTTGGAAATAATAATATAGGATGAATTGTCTCCACAAACAGTAAAAGCAAAGGTAAAACTAAAGGTACACTGTCCAGGAGCAGACTTCCGAATCTGTCAGGTGTCAGGAAAAATGCTTGACCGTCGTCTTTATCTCAATTACTGTTTACGACACCAGGTAGCGACTACAAACGTCGTGCAGTGTCGTTAAAAGCCTTGGTTACTGCTACATCATGGTACATAAAACTAACTGCACTGATACTCACTTTGCATTGCATATCCAGCGCTAGCTGATATAGATGCACCCTTAAGGCATCTTTGATGGATCGAAGTACGCGGCGGCCAGGTTGTCATGGCACTACACGCTCCTACCGTGTAGCCAAGAGACTTAGCTACTGTTTCATCTTGCTGTGTAAGTTATATTGTATAGTACTCACTTTGCATTTCATAGCCAGCACCAGTTGATATCGATGCGCCGTCAAGGCATCCTTGTAAGACCCCTGACTGAAGTATGCGGCACCAAGGTTGCCGTGCGCCCGGCATTCGCCTGCCGTGTCGCCCAGAGACTTGGCCACAGCCAGGTCCTGCTGCATGTAGTTGATGGCAGCATCCAGTTGACTGAGAGCCCAGTGGGCAGAGGATAACGCGCTGAAGACTGAGCCTCTGTGGGAGAAAAAGAGGTTAGAATTTTAGAAATATTTTTTGATTTGTCTATCACTGTGGCAACTTTATTAACATGGCACAGAGGTATTGTTTAGTGACTGTCTACTTCATACAAATAAGCGTAGGAATAGCTTATTTGTAAAACAAAGGTAATTATAATTACTTACAACAATCTTAAAATAAGGTAGTGAGCTATGTTTTGCCAATATTAACATACTTACAGATGATGAAATAATTATGATTTTAAAATACTAAACAGGATAAGTTTTTATCCTGTTTAGTGCAAAAGTGCAAACATTGGAGTATTCGGTATACCTACTGTATGTATAGGTAGGTACTAAAATATTGTACTTTTGTTGAATTTTCGAGACTTCTTTTTTCCTCGTAAATAATAATGTCTTTTTTTACTTCCTTAAGGCAAAAAAAATGAGTCAAATTTGTCGCTGCCATAAAATTTGCCACCCTACGCTCCAGCCTACTCAGCCTACTAGTAAATCCGCCACGGTGCTATATAGACATGGTTTTAACATGGCAACATTGTTCTTTATGTCTGCCTGTGTCCCAGTTATGGTAGTATTATAAGCTGCCTATGTTTATGCTATATTCGTTATCTATTGTCGAAAGCGGCTCGTGTTCAGCAATGTGCATTTATCTGCAAACTTCGATGTTTGTTTGACTTTTGACATCTCATGTGAAACGTCGTCGGTTGTCCAAGGTACCAGCTTTACGATGTCTCTAAGTATGGCTTTAGTGCTGTACTGTTGCGCAAACCAGTTGCATTGTGTTATTAGATGGCAGGAAGTATGACCCGCGTGTCAATATTTCCGTGTAAATTGCGTTAACTTCTGCAGTTCTTAGTTTAGTTTAATCGTTACAACTTTAAACTGAACACATTAGCTTAAAAATTCCATTAACATTGCTACACTATACAGAGCGCCGATTTCTACTCTCTAGCAGCACTTAAAATATAATTTCTTTGTTCATGGGGATCACTTATAAAATAACATAATATACAGGATACATTTTTAACTAGTGCGAAAACTGTAACCATGAATTCAGCATTTCATTCTAGACCCCATAGCACAGAAATTTTACGGCAGTTTTGTAAATAAAAATCATCTGTTTCATAGAAAAGTGCAATACCTACGCGGTCAAAATGTATGGAACAGCTGATTTTTTTGTACGACCTACCGACGTACCGACGAAAAATTTCTACTACTCAGCTAAGCGCAGCGTAGAATAGCTTGATATTCATTTGGGATCCCTCATAAAGAGCTGTGAGGTAATATAAACCAAAGTAATTTAGTTCCTAGCAATAAATAAAAACATTTAATTCGTTTTGTTCAATCAAAGATCCCAAAACAAGCGGTTTAGCGAACAATCTGCATAAAAAACATAATTACCTACTTACAGATTCTGAAAACTAGTAAACAATCAATGAGTTTAAAAACAGGGAATAATTAATGGTAGTACATCTTTATTTGGGACTAGCTTATGCAAGCGGCTTCGCCCGCGTGGAGCTCGAAAACTATCCCACGGGAACGTAGTACCGGGATAAAAAGTATCGTATGTGTTATTCCAGGTTACAAACTACCTGTGTGACAAATTTCATTCAAGTCCGTTCAGCCGTTTTTGCGTGAAAGAGTAACACACATCCGTACTCACAAACATTCACATATACAACGTGTAACGGAAAGGGTATATACATACCAAAGGCACGGCTTCTTTGGATGATATCAAAAGATATTGGAAGGATTTTTTAATCCTATCTGTACATATTCGGAAGTTGTGAGAATTTTTTGTAAATTGATACCAGAAACCGAACTTTTCAAATTGAAATAAACACATCACTCGGAGGAGATTTATCGTGATATCGTAACTTCGGATATGTATTTAAATGTTTTGTCACCGCCTTCCGAAATTAAAGTTATTTTTCACATTGTAGTGTTTATCCGGAAGTCAGGTGTTTTTTTTTTGGAAAACGTTTTTATTTTTAAATTTTTACGAAATTTCATCATCTTTGGGGTCAAAACAATGAATATTTATGCGATAGCAGCAATCGCGGTTGATTTGCTGTCATTTTTTGAGGAGTTCCGTTGTCTGTCTCCGAAACTCATTATCAGATCTATATGAAATTTAAATGGGACCATTTCTGAATAAAACCCTTTCGAACAAAAAAAGAATGTTGCAAATCCTTCGATACCTATATGACGGAGCTATGCCCGAACATATGTACATTAAAAAAAACATGTCGTATTGATAACCTACTCCTTTTTGAAGTCGGTTAAAAAGAGAAATTCATGCGCAGATAAAGTGGTAACTTTATGTAGTAATCTAACAATGATGAACTTAGATATTCTTAAACTTATTAATGTCAGGCTTTAAGTAAGGTAGCTTGAGCAGAATAGCAAAAACTCTAATTAAATCTGTAAAAGGTACACAAATGTATTTGCCAAGCCAAAGTTTAGTGAAAAACATTTAAGTTGTGATAGTGATTGGGTTTTGGTCTATGGATCAAGGGTTAGCAAGTGTTTATGATTCAATGAACATGTAATATACTTATAGCATTTAAGGTCTTGTAGAACATAACCATCCTGAAGAAATAAGGTTTATTTAGGCGCTGTATACAAAAGAAGTTACGTACGAGTAGCTAGTTTCCGTACAAAGAAAATTGATTACCATTAACGCTGTCAAAAATAATTAATATGCAGTACGATGTTTTGTTTACGGGAAAGGGCATAGCATACAAAACTAGGCAAGACATGAATGTTTATAATATTCTACTTAAAGAGAAATCAGAACGTCCGTTTTCAATAACACAGGTTCGCTTTAGAAAGCTACGACTGGTTTTCATGAATTGAAAACCAATATTTTAGTGCAGTAAGTGCAGATGGCTCTAATTTAGAGGACGCCTCGGAAGTCGACGCCATTAACTCTAATTTCAGTAATATTTTATCAACAAGTCGAGAGGTAGAGTTAACATTAACAAGTCGCCGCCTATATGGTTTTATTAGGCGTAATGATTACCCATCGCTCTGGCCAAGTTTACAAGCACGTACTCGAAAGCTCTTTCTCACCCTAAGCAGTTCGACCTAAGTACATAACAATTATAATAATAACCACATTTTGCGTACAACACGTAAAAGCCGACAACTTTATAATTAGCCATGAGGTACAAGCATCGGGATTAAATGTTCAAACGTCCGGTTTTTCAAGCCTGCCTTCTTAAATAGCTCGTGTGAAACCGATTAAAATAATCTGAGATAAATATTTTAATTTGTGGTGAAGGTAATGAATCACACAGCGCGGTGTAATTTGACATCACACTTTTACACCTCGAGTTGCATCGATCTCTTGATCCTGTGTTGACGTATTCTGTTAATCGATCGAGACGTATCCGTTGATCGAATCGGTCGCTTCCCGTAATAATCTTTGAGTTATGCTCAGCCGATGGCGCGGCGGTTTTTGAGTTGGTTCTAGGAACTAAGATCACGTGCTCTTGTACTGTCGTCCAGTTTTTGTCAAGATGTAATAATTTAAGCACTAGCATTTGCAAGATTGAACATAAATAAGTTATCGGCTAGTTACTGCTGGAAATAAGATTTGTGATTTGAAACGTAATTAAGACAGTTCCGTTATAATATAGTTGTTAAAGCATCTGATATTAATGATAGCAGACAGCAAATAATGTAAAACACATTAATATAACAGTCAAGGTAATTTTTCTCGACCAATGCACGGGAGGTCGTTTAGAAAAAAAATATTTATGTTAATTTATCAATAAAAGTGGTCAGTGTATTCATTATTTCACCTTTTCCAAAGTATTATCCCATTTAATCTCATCATCTGTCAACAGAGATCATCTTGATAAGGATCGCGTATAACAATCCTTATTTATATCGAGTGGAGTTTTATCGTGGGGCGAACAGAATAGTCCCGTATCGATCCAGCTTCGATCCATCAACGCAGAGATAAGATCGCGCCGAGGTGTGGGTTTCAACGCCGGACCGCTCCAACGCTTAAGTTGACAATTTTGGGACGGGAAGAGTTACTTAATGTCTTCCAAGTGTATATAGAGATGGAGCTTATTCAATCAATGTCTTCGGGTCGAAACGTGTTTAAATATATTTAACTGAGGAATTAGGTGTCTCGGGCGCACCGCACGTACTCGTAGGTGTTATAATTACGTCTCGTTCCAATTCTGAGCTCGTTATACAGGAATTTTATACACAGAAGTCATCGTAAAAGTTTTTATTTATTTATTGTAGTGATGACCATCATCGTGTGTTATAAAGTCGCGTAGTACTCACTAACGTGCCTTATTGTTATGTCTTTTATACATAACTAGCTTTTGCCAGCGGCTTCGCCCGCGTGGAGGTCGGTGTATTATACATATAACGCTTCCTTTTGAATCACTCTATCTATTAAAAAAACCCGCATCAAAATTCGTTGCGTAGTTTTAAAGATTTAAGTATACATAGGGATATAGGGACAGAGAAAGGGACTTTGTTTTATACTATGTAGTGATGTTGGCTGAAATGCCAAGAAATGCTCATACAACTAGCAATTAATGTCTGCCTGTGCCTGTGTGTGTGTCTGTGTGTGTAGCCCACAACATAAGTTATAATCAAGAAATTATTAAGTTTCATGTTAAAATATAACAGAATATACATTTACGCTTTCTCTATTATATTCGCCGAAGTAATTCAATGGAAATTCCTCGGACACGACATGAACACCCTACACGACTATAGACTTAACTCAAACACGGTCTTTGACTACAGGTTTACTGGCTGTGCTGGATATAGATATTTATTAAGCGATGGTATTTCTCATAAGGCAAAATATCCGAGACCATGGTAGGAGGTCATTAACGGTGATTTTAATAGCGCCATAAACACAGGCCCCGTTCCGAGGGTGCATCTAGTGAATACATTCCCACTGATCTGCTGCGTGCATCGACACTTCGTTAGCTTCCATTTCAATATAATTTTGGGGTTTAACGACACCTCGAGGAACCGAAACTTATAGGCCTGTTTTTCACTAAATCGAATGTGGGACCAGTGAACGCTTTAGAGATTTTTTTTTGTAACTTGATCTGACGAAATTCGATGTTCAGTGAATTCTGTTTTGTAATTAGTGAAGTGTAACTTCCTTAAGCAGTGGTGGCCCAGTGGTAACGACCACGACTTACGAGTAATAGGTCGTAGGTTCGAACCTGGACGGGCGTTTTACTTTGTACAAATTATTTCATCGCCACTGCTCTCAAAACGGTGAAGGAAAACATCGTGAGGAAACGTCTAAGAAACAAAACTTCGAAAATATGTGACAGCTACCAACCCGCACTGGTTGATTATGGCCCACTCCATCTCGCCGAAAGGAGGCCTTTGTCCCAGCAGTGGGCAAATTATAGGACGATTATGATGAACATTCATACTTAAATCATTAGGCATCTTCATTACCTAAAAAAGTTTGTAAATACGACAACATCACGCCCTTTTTTTCGCAGGATAAGCAAAGCGAAGCAGCGGAACATGTGTAAACATCCTGTGTATTGCATTTATGAATATTAAACTAAAGTAAGTATCTACCTAGATATTTTTTTTGTGCGAACGTTGTTTCTGCTCGTAATTATTTATGGTAAGTACTGCCGGCCGTGTAATGCGTGTGTGTAATGCGTTGATATTGATTGGCAATATTCCGCCAATTACTAACCGCATTAAATCAGGACAGTGGTTGCATTTAGCTAAAGTTATCGCTCCATTGGCTTAATGATAACAAGCATCGATTTGGTTCGATCCCTAATTGATTTTGGGGAACCTTGAAGCGAAAGCAGTAATGGATTTTTATGTATGAAAAACAACCGATTTCCGAAAAAACGCTACAAAGTGATAAATATCTTTAATTTCGGAAGTCGGTGACTTTGGATATGTATTTAAATTTTTTGTCACCGCTTTCCGGAATTAAAGTTATTTTTGACTTTGTAGTGTTTTTTCGGAAATCGGTTGCTTTTTTTTGGTAAAAGTTTTCACTTTTTAGGTATAGTACCTACCCCACTAATTCGAATTTTTTTCATCCTTGGGGTAAAAAAAGAATCATCAAAATCGGTTCACCCAGTCGAAAGTTCTGAGGTAACAAACAAAAAAAAAACATACAGATGAATTGAGAACCTCCTCCTTTTTTTGAAGTCGGTTAAAAATATCTCAAATCTCAATAAGCGCCTGATACTGCAAGCTGCCTGCAGTGGCGCGATTTATAAATGGTGTTCCACCCACTGCCAAATTGGGATCGGTAAACTAAGGGCAATACACAACTGCTTTTATTTTCGGAGAAAACATCGCCTTTCAACTCTTTAAATTATAAAACACAAGAGAATTTCAAGAAGACATAAAATGAAAAATTAAGTGCTGCATCCCACGGAACACCAACATTATGCACGTCGTACGAATGTAACTGCACATATAAGGACTATTGCATTCCATTAATTAGAGGGCTGTTATTAAAACGCTACAGCGTATATCCCGGTCGAAATTTATGACGTCTTTATTTCCTCCACGCTGGAACATTATAAATCAAAACGTCGAAATTCCGCCAAAGATACCCGTTCCCTTTAAGTATATATAAATTATCCCACTGTCAACTCGTTACGTACTGGCTGTGATTAAAAATAATAATGTTAAAAGTAATGAACGAAGAGAAGAGATTCGCTCGGTCATTTGTCTTCTTCTTAGTAAGATGGAAGCTTCAGGATAGGATCAGTGTTGGAGTGGGTACACGTAATATGTATTTACAGAATTATAATTATTAAAATCCTTAACAGAACCCTCTAGGTTCATATAACTCAATTGAATGACTAATCATGAAAAAGTCATTCAATGGAATTAAAAGTTTGTTTAATTCAATTGAATGACTTTTTGAATTGAATGAATTAATTGAATAAACTTACAGGGTTGTATTGATGATTTTAATGAAATTGTTGATTCTAGAACATTATACTCACGATGTTTTCTATCATCGTTTTGAGAGGCAGTGCTCTTTGTCTAAATCTTGTAAATATTTCACTTTACGTATTTATTAGCATTTAAACATAATAATTATGTTATTATTATTATTGTACTAGAGTTACGTACTCTAGTACAAAGATGTTTTATTTTAAATGCTAATAAATAAAATAGTAATCGAACTTTCGAAAAATAAAAATCGAAGCGTTTTTCAAGAACGTACCTGAGTACTACTATGTTCTTGAAAAACGCAAGAAATTGTTTCTTTTACTGTAGCCAGTAACTTGAGGTGGTTACAGTTTAACAGTTCATAAACATCGGCAAATCGCATATAATTTGCATTTCACTGCACGTTATAATCAACGATGACTGCAAACTGCGATCCGTCTGTGGGGAGCATTTACAAATTCAGATTCAAAGAATTTATTCTGATGATAACTGGGAGATGCCTAAGCACTGGTGTTTAAAATCGTGAGTGCAGTAGCGTTATCTTTATTTATCTAGAAAATTCTTTGGAGCGGTCTTCTTGTGTAGAGATTACTAGAGATGTCCGGCATTCTGTTTTTGTAAATATGTTAGATTTGTTTCAATGGATCGTTGGTTTTATTGAAGTTCCATGCAGTGGGTACTAGTGCTGCATGTATAAGCGTTTGTATTTTTTAAAAATAGTTATAACGACCTAGCTTTTGCCCGCGGTTCCGCCCGAATGGATGTCGGTTATCGCATAAAAAAGTAGCCATGTTCTCCATATTCCAGGCTATATCTCTGCCCAATTTCATGACGATCGGTTCAGCGGTTTTGGCGTGAAAGCGTAACAGACAGACAGACAAAGTTAGTGTCGCATTTATAATATAGAAGGGATTGGAAAGGTATGTACAATATAAGATCAACCAAACGTCTCTATTTCGCCTGTATTAATCATAAAGGCATGGATCATGAAGCAGTTTACAAGATCGATGTTACTCGATTATTCTACAATAGGTACACTTGGTGCATATTTATTATTTATTTATTTACACATACACACATATACACATACAAACTATCATACACATACAAACTAGCATACACATACACACACATACACACACACATACACACGCTAGACATATTCGTGGCTTATTAGTCGATTCGCACACAATTCCAGAAATACGTAATGGGCAATTGGCACGTTTTGAATTTTATGCAATATATTGCATTTTTTTCTAAACTATAGTTAAGAAAATGTATTTTTTACTTACTATATGCATAATAGGAGAAAATCGAACTAATGCAACAACTAGATATTTTATTGCATAAAATTCAAAACGTGCCAAATGCCTACTACGTATTTTAGGAATTGTCAATTCGCCCAGTTAATTTATTTGTACACGCATACATAGACATACATAAATTAATATATTATTTTAATGCGTCGATTTGTCCATTTCGTCCGAGTAAATTCGTGCGAGTTGACTAATAAACCAAATTCGTATGTTGGTTACGGTTTCCATAAAAGCATAAGTTTTTTTCTTTATTGAGGACATATCTTTACGAGGACAGGAGTCGGGGTCAGGGGTAGTAGGCGGGTCTTAACTTACTTCTACAGAAGATAAGTTAAATTGCCAATCTCAAAAAATCTGCAGCAGACACTAATTCAGAAATGTCGCTTGTTATACTAATCTTGGAAATGCCCGTCTCACATCTACGCAGAATTACCAAGACAAACATATAAGTAGTATATCTCCTCTATTTAAGTAGTACAGGCAAATTATCAGCTTAGCAATAAACTACAACAGTTTTCTAGCAAGCAGCGGAAACTATACTTATCTACGTTCGAGCTAGTCTTGTCCTAATATTGGTGTGAAATTGAAAGTGCGTGTCGGACGCGACTCGTAAAAGGCATTGCATCGTCTAGTAATTCCAGAATAGACATATATCTCCGAATAAGGCGCTCAACTTAACTGGTTTAGACAATCGTGTTGATTGGCAACGCTATTTGCAAGTACTATATTAAGTAGAACTTTCCCTGTTCTTCAGATTATGGCGGTTCTGACTGCATGTTGATGTGTATGCAAGATCTTCATGTATGGTTGGACTTGAAGTATTTTGCGTAACATTACTAAGTCCTGTTTGTAGAGTAAACTGAACAAATTGTTCAACAAATTTTAAAGATATGCATCTAAGTTCAAAATCAAAATCAAAAGACATATTCAAACTAGGCTGAGCCCCAATTCTGTATCGTTATAATGATTCCCCGCGGAATCTTACAACGTTCAAACTACGTCAGTATCGTTTTTTTAGAAACCAATGTAACGGTAAGGAATCGAAATGTCATATTCTTTATGTTCCAAGACAATTTGTCGATATTATTAATACGATATTAGCAGAATTCGTGTGTGATTGACGTGGTTACGAGTAAGGAATCGTTAAGTGGTCTTAGTGAATTCAGGCCCCTGGTATCAGCACTTTTTGAACGTCAATATTACATAAGACAGTGCCAAAACGCGAGCCCTTCACCACTTCCTAGTGCTAGCTGGGAAGAAGTGGCGCAACAAGCTCCCCAAAAGTACAGTTGTCTATTTAGTTAGAAGTTCACTTTTCCATATTTCGACGGTTGTGTTTTTTTTGTGGTACATCATTTATTATCGACTTAACACAAGATTTACTCGGACACATACATTTTTGGGACTTAAAAAGTTACATTTATCTTACGTTTTAGCCTTTTGCTCAAACAATAAAATGGTGGAGTTTAAAATTCATTAGTGGTTTTATAATAGAGCGTGTAATGGAAGTGCTGGAATTATGAAGTACGCACTGAGTGCTCAGATCGGCAGTCGCAAAAAGCCTTTAAAAGTCCAGATAATTTTACTATTTCTCTCTGACAGAATCTTCAGAGCAAATTCTTTGGACTCTGCCTTTTGTTTCAGTTTCAGTTCATCGTCATCTGTTTAGATTAGTTTATTTTTAAAGTTCAATTAGGTGAGGTGACTTACCGTAACTTGAGGGAGCAGGATCCGATTCTTAGCGCTGCTTCTAATACTGTGACTGCAGCCTGGTATTGTCCTGCTGCCAATAGCTCTTGACCAACCACCTGCGTATGGGCAGAAGTTATTAATTGTTAGCACTCTATAGTATCAGGGAAGGTTGGTGGTAGTATACGACGCCGACGATGCCTTGGATATAAGAGCAGGGCTATGATTGACTGGGACCGGAATAACTTCAAATTGTTATCTTGATATCGAATTAAGTTTGACTGCGTTACTAAGTAGCTATATGGCGAAAGATTATTGATATTCGTATTTTGTTGGCATTACAGTTAGATTTTTTGAATGCCATTTCCTTCAGAACGGGAACAAATAAAGTCATGGAGATACTTTTTAGTGACGCCCCGATGGATCTATTCGAATCACTGTCATTGAATGGCATAGACGGTGACAGTATTGCACTTGGGTATTGTTTTGACTAAGAAATTGTCTGCTATCTTGGAGAAACATCGATAAATATTTCAGAAAATTGTTTGGATAATGGTCTTGATGGGGATTTCTAATGCTAATGGCAAAGTTACATTTCTATGGAATGGCGATAAATGCAAATAAGATTTTATTGTAGCAAAGCAAAGTGGCTTGTTACACAACAATAATTTTGTCGCCGTTATGGAATGCGGTCTCGGCATACATGTTTTTGTACAACACTACTTAAAATCTTAGATAGCCACGTTTAGCAAGCAAAGCTTCCGTTGTGTTCTCAACTCATAATGACCATTCTGCGCAGCTTCTGAATCATGCTGCTACCGCTCAGACTTATTTATATCGGTGCTCTTGATCTCGCCTTTGATGTTATTTACTTTTTAAGCCCGACATAATAATAAACTAATGTATGTACAAAAATGCGAATTTGAGTATCATTGGCGGGTACAAAAAGCGCGACGAATTTTTAAGAACCCATTAAGCTTGCCGTTACGATGGCTGCAGGAACATTTAGCCGGATGATTTGAACTTATCTCGGTATAAAGCTATAATATCATATTTAAGGAACACCCAGGGAGCATTATAATTTGGATCAGAAACTATCACGAAGATATCGACAGTATTTTGTGTATCTAATGTTCTGTATTTAGAAAATGCAGGGTCGACCCGTCCAGATCCAGTTTTATGTGCTACAAGCATTAACCTGGAGTTTTTGATTATATGACATTTTGATTCCGCTTTAGCACTAACTACTTAAGCTTCCCAACAATTTTCATCGTTTTATAGCAAGATTAGGAAAGTGTTAGACACTTAAAAGCGCAGGAGAGCAGATAATTTAGTGTCGACGTTCAGTTTCATCATCTTAGTGTTTAAATCGCTTCAATTTACGGATTTTCAGTTCAATTCGGTACATTGTATGCGCGGAGCGGCGGCCATTTTGTGGTAGTGCGACGCCATTTCGGCCATTCACGTCTGGGCTGCCGATCAACTGTCGCGCAGATTGTATGTAAATTCACGGAGGTCGGTCGCGTATTTATGGGCCTTTGATCACTCAGCCCCATTGTCTGAGAGTTAAATGCGCCGAAAAATGTTCAGATGTCGCCCGACTGCACGCCAGCGGAATGTATGCAAATAGTCCGCTCGCTCTGTGTATGGGGTGCTTAATATTGCCAACATCGACGAGACCTAAATGTGCCATTATTTGTATAATGATACAGTTGTATTTGCCTAATGTGTTTTTCTTTTAATATGTCACTTAGGGTGTACTTGTTTGTGTGTAGAGACGTGTGAATCTCGTTAAGGTTTCAGTCTCATTCACGACTGACGTAAATCTTTATGTGACTTTGTTGTTGCCACTTTGGGAACGGGTAATCACTGCATACGCTTAATCCCTTAAAACGTGTTATGTGTATCTTGTGTAATGCTTTACAAAATATTTTAGGATCTTTATGATATTACTTATTCTATAAACAATTTCATTTAAACGTACTAAGATCTTTCGAAGATATAAATGTAAGAAATGGAAACGTCCTCTATAGGTCAGTGTTTTTATGTAAATCGTGAGGCTGTCCCCATGTCTGCGTCAGTGCTGAGAGAAGGACTGACAATGCACATATTTCCGGAGGTACGTTAATGGATCGTATTATTTTGGGATCGAGACTTCGAGAGCTGCGGCGAGTATTGTATGGTGTTTATGCTGTCGAGACACTGTATTCATGGAGAGGAGACAACGTTTTATGGTGTTTTTCTTTCAATTCTTGTTTAAATATGGGCACTTACTTTGTAAGTAACTGAACCTACGCTAGTTAGAAAATAAGGACGAGTTATTCTACCATTAAAGCCCGATAGGTACAGACTTCCTAATAGATTTAGTTTTCTTAAAAGTTTCATATTCATATTATTATCATACAAATAATCCAGTACGTGCAATCTTTACTGATATGACTAAGGCATTTGACTATGTAGATCACAAGATATTACTGCAAAAATTACATGGATATGGCATAAGGGGCAATGTTCTGAAACTTATTGAATCATACCTTAGTGACAAATATCAATACACGGAAATATCAAGAATATGTCATGAGACTAAAACGCAGATCGTAAATAGATCAAAACCAAGATACGTAAGATATAGCGTGCCCCAAGGTATGTATGTAAGGTTATGTTTTGAATTAATTAAACACATCAGATCATTTATATATATCAGAAATAATATAATGTATTTTTTCTAAGTCACATAATCTAATGACACCTAATGGGTCGCTTAAAATTTGTATGTATTTGTATTTATGTAAACACCGTTGTTTCACAAATAAACTGATTGATTGATTGACAATATCCTGTCCGTGTAGTGTCGGACGTAAAAGAATAGCACCATCCCATTTCTTTCTGTGGGTGTCGTAGAAGACAACTAAGGGACTTACTAGAGAATGGGCAGCAGCGTTCTCTATGCATTTGACCACCATACTGCGATCGCCAACCCGCCTGCCAAGCGTGGCGATTATGGCAACTCCCCCCTTTTGGAGGAGGCTTGTGTCCAGCAGTGGGTGTCTTTCGGCTGATATGATGATCCTGTCTGTTAAAATTGCCTTTTTTGGGAATATTATGTGTTTGTTCATCAATTAAATGTGACAAGTTGCACACGTGTATTGTACCGTAGGATCGTATATTATGTTCTTTATTAGGCACTCTCGTGTTTTTACGAAGCTACAAAGAATGTTTGCTTGCTTTTATCGAGGTTAAAGATATGAAATAACTGGAGACACCATTCTTGGCAATGTTTGAAACCTCTTACAAAACCTTTTAATGCTTTTACAAGCTTCATTCATTGCATCAGAGCTGTAGATACTTTTGGAAGTTACTAACGTAGGTACCTAACGTGGTGTTCCGAAGTAGATTGCGGCATTCCTTGTGATTCAGGGAACAAGAACGATATTGATTCAATTTATATGATTTTCGTAGTTTGTCTCGGACACAATTGAGTTTGTTAACAAACTGAAGAAAAACTGGTGTTGCATAAAGCTGGACCTTCAAAACTATTCAAAACTATTCGGCAGGTCGTCGAATCGAAAATGACTTATTAGCAAATAGCTGTCAGAAGAAAGACGGTCGTCTGTTTGATTTAAACTGACAAAATTTTGGTTTTTTGGATTTAGAGGACTCTTTGGGTAAAATTGATCGATATTGGATGCGGTACGGAAGCATATAGAACGGATGTGAAAAGCTATGCTGGAACGATCTGTAATCTCCAAAACTGTTCAAGGATGCTGATCAGCTTTTGTTCCTTCTGTGTATCAGAAACGCTTTTGCCCTATAGTAGAGACGTGGGAGTGGTGTCCTATAGTCGATGTAGGTTCCTCTTCTTCTTAGCGTGTTCACAGCAATCTAAATACAGTCAGCCCAGAGTTTAGCTACGAGCTTGGCACATTCAGCAGCGTCCATCAACTTCTGCAGCATGCAGACAGCAGGACACGCTGGACAAGATATTAAATGCCCTATTGTTTATGGGACAGCACCACATTTACACTCCAAGGCGGAGTCACCTGCGAATCTCCACCTGAGCAGGGTCTCTTTACTTCGGCCTACCTGAGTCTTGAGTCTATTTAGAGACTTGCAGTGAATCCAAGGCAACTCATGTCTAGGTGCGGGATTTCCAGCAGGTGGAACGAATGGGTTTGGTAGGGAAGCATCATCTCGCCACAGGCTTAGCCTTTCCTTGGACCTTTCGCCAGTGAGCGAGGGTATATACTTTAAGAAGCTGTTGCGGCTTTTCCAGCCTTTGTGACACGAGGATGTTATTGTGCAGAGGGTGTCATGTGTCGGAAGCCATCTTGGCTCTTTTACTTGAGCTTGCCACCGCTCTTCGAATTTTTGGTGGCGCTATCCCAGCTAAAGGGTACAGCATTTGCACCGTGGTCGGTTTGAGGCAGCCAGCGATGATCCGGCAAGTTTCATTCAACTAACTTTGCAGGTGAATTCGCGTATCCCGTATAGAGCCGTTCACTCTATACGGGGAACGCGAATTCACCTGCAAAAAAGGAACCTTACAATTAGCGACATTTTGACGCGTCAATGTTGTTCGTTTACATACAAACCGAAGCATTTGCGTCTGCGCAGACTGTATGAGCCGGCTGTTAGTCGCTGTAACCCTAAGTAATTCTCAGCTTTGCACACTAATGGCAAAACATTGACCATGTTTACACGTATAATCCTTACAATTTTGCGATTCCCAGGTCGAATACAGCAAGCTTGGATTTTCCAAGCGTGACATTTAATTATACAGGACTTTAACTTAAACTTTCGAAACAATGTTACGTGTTATTAATATTTTGCACAATATAGGTACATTCATCATGTTTTATATGGAATAGGTCATCAACAACGGCCTTTACGGAATTTGAAACGGGTCTGTCTCTAAGGAATCTTTTTTAGGGTTCCGTACCCGAAGGGTAAACAACGGGACCTTGTTACTAAGCGTCCGCTGTACGTCAGTCCGTCCGTCTCTATGTCAGTGGGCTGCATCTCATGATCCGTAATAGCTAGACAGTTGAAATATTCACCGAATGTGTATTTCTTTTGCCACAATAGGTATAAAAAAATAATAAAAATGAAAACAAAATAAAAAATTAAAGGGGTCCATACAAGAAACGTGTTTTTTACGGCGTTTTTTGCCGCAATCAATCAAAGAAACCAATCGGAATGCAAGATTCGTGGATTCTTCTGCACATTTAGAGGAAAAGACCAGCATTTGACCAGCATTGTTCTTACGTATTTTGTTTGAACGTACCATGAATGTGGAGTAAATGGTAGATACATTTAATGCTTTTATTAGCAACTTCTTTGATACACAGCTTTCGTCTGTTTTGATGGATTATATCAACGCTATTAGTTCCAATTTATATGTTCTTCATGTCTCAGTCAATCTCGATTTAAATAATGATTTTCAATCTTGCAGTAAATATTTTATGGCTCTGTTATAATACACGAACGCGAGCCATGTTGTCAAGCCCCTAAGTGAAACGCCATTGCCCAAGGCGTGGGAATCGATGTGTCTGCAGTATATGAAAACAATGTTGGTATTTAATTTGGTCGTTAACCTCTAACGATGTAGCGAAAACCCCACATTATGTACCCTCTCGTGGTAAAAAAGGAAATGGTATATATTCAGAACTAGCTTCTGTCAGCAACTTCGCCCGCGTTTAGGTCGGATATTATCCAACGAGAACGTATTACCGGGATAAAAAGTATCATATGTGTTAATCCAGCATATAAGCTATCTGTGTGCCAAATTACATCTAAATCCATTCAATCGTTTTTGCGTGATTGAGTAACAAATATCCAAACATACAAAGAAAGAAAGAAGGAAAGAAAGAAAAAACGTTCAGATGTCAGAAATTATGCTGCCGCGAGAAAAATTAAGCCTATTTTACTCCGTATAACGTCAGCTATCTGCTAGTGAAAATCAGTCCAGCCGTTGTCAAGATTAGCCGGAATAAACAGAGAGACGAAAATTGTAAAAATTGTTTTTTTGTTTACTTATTTAGTAAAAGCAGTATTTGACATTTCAAACAGACACGTCCACTTAATTTATTTTTATGTATAGATTGACCAATGACAAGCTACAGCGCTCAAAATGGCCCACAATTTAACTGAAACCATAAAACATATTATTATTATTGATATACTTGGCTAAAACGAAAGCGAGGGTACAACACGAAGATTCGTGTATCATTTGCAGGCACAGCACTATTCCTACAACATTATTAACATAATGCCATCGCGATAACGAATGAAATTGCATTCGGGGTATTTATTTAGAAGGGCTCCCGACTTGGAAACGTGTATTTAGTCAGTTATTTGATTATGTGTTAATCTTCACAATTTTAAACTATAGCATTGCAGTATCTGAATTCTGAATGTTACCTATTGCATCAGGGATTTACAACGATCTTCTTTTGTTAATGTTGTTAAATTTCAACAGTTAAGTATTTCAGTTCCATAGCAAGCCGGCCTGTCTTGAGGGCCTTGTAGCTAGGTATCGATCGATCAGGTTAAGCTACGCTTGCCGCGTTTGGTCCATGGATGGATGATCATCTATCTTTACATATCAAGACCCTTCCTTTCTTCGGAAAACACGTTAAGCCGTTGGTCCCGGATATGATTGATGGATCTTTAACAGTCGTTCCCCGATGCCCGAAAATCTGACAACCCGTCTTACCAAGAGATGTCATGTTAGAGAGTAACTAAGGGATAGAATCACCGTTTCTAGGATCAAAATCAGGTGGACTGGTGGCCATTCTTTGAAGGCATATGTAACTTCTCAGGGCCTTGGTGTCTTAAGCAATAGGTTGAGATTGGCGAATGGAGATTTTATGGACTCAAAAGCCCAAAGTCAGTCTTCCACCGTTCTTCTACCAGTGAAGCGCATTAGTGCACTATCCTTCGAATGAATAATTGAGGACTTAATGATTCATTGCTGAATTTTGGGCCAGACAAATGTTGTTGTTTTTTTGACGTGAATACGTCTTTCCGCTCGGCGTACTGGTAGTAAGTTCGATATTTCTGACCGACAAAAACATGTAAGATTGGAACCGCCACTACGAGAGTTTTAGTGCTAGAATACCTCATCATTATCATCATCAGCCTAGCCTTTTTCCAACTATATTGTGGTCGGCTTCCAGTCTAACCGGATGCAGCTGAATACCAGTATTTTACATGGAGCGACTGCCTATCTGACCTCCACAACCAAGTTACTGGGTAATACGAAGTGTAGTAATAGTGCTAGAATACCTAATGGTTAAATATTCAAAAGATAGATCATATTTATAACAATATTTTGTGTTATTTTTACCATCGACACGATAAGGAGAAGAAAAATGCCTAAAAATAACAAACACTTACCGATATCAGTACAAAAGGTGATTGATCCAACTTCATAGCTTCCAACTGTCTAAATGTAGGCTCCAGGGTCGTCCGGAGCGGTGACTTCAGGGAGGCTTCCACCAGAGCTGCCAGCAGCTGCCTCGAAGACGGCTCCACTCCCAACCCTGAGCTGAATGCCGCCAGCGCTTCGCCGTGTCGACCAAGACATTGTAGTGCCACCCCTAGAAGATAAAGAAGATTTAAAGACTGGAATATATCATAGACTACACAGATACAGTATATGCGATGGTGTGGTTTGTTAAGGGGAACCACCAGGGTCGCCAGTGAAATTAAAATTTTCTTACGTTTCTTGCAATTTGCAGAGGGGTATCTAATTTCGAAATACCTTATTAGTAGGAATCGCATTCATTTTGAAAGTTCCGAAACATTCATGGCGTTGTTAACGTTGCTAAGCATACAATTTTTTCGAACATAGGTATGAAAGAATGAATTGATAGTGATAATAATCTTTATTGACACCAATTTTACAAACATTTTAATGAATACCGTAGCTCCTGCGCTATTGTACACTGCGCTCTATTACAGGAGCTAGTGTCTTCCCCTAATTACAATGTTACTTGTCATTTATGGCATTCAAAGATTACAAAGCGAATCAAAAGTAATAGAAATAATAAAATAAAAATAAAATTATACGTAATTTAACATGCATAATTAGAATATAAAAGTATATGTATGAGTATGAGTATGTGTATTGAGTGCGGGTGTGTGTGTGTGTTGGGGAGTATGATTGTGTGTATTGAGTATGGGTGTGTGTGTATGTGTGTTTGGGAGTGAGTGATACTCTTCATAACAACTTAATTAGCTTTTCTGTGGCATCATACTCCAAACTTTTTAGCCAGGGTAGTATACCTTTTTTAAACTGATTTAAGTTAAGTTTCCTAATTTTGATTTTTTTACTAACAATGTTATAGATGCGAGGAGCCAGTACAATAAAATGTCTTTGTGCAACTGATGTTTTATGGCGGGGTACAGGGCACCAATCTACTCGTATAATCATTATATGATTAGCAATAGCATTCAAAATGATTCAGATTCTGATGAAAAGTGTGTCACGAAATTACGTACCTATTTACAGAACTATTAGCAAGTCATTCATTGGGATTCGATGGACGTAGAGGGTTATAAATTATGATTTTAATTATATACACGGTAAGTTTTTGTCCAGTTCGCAAACTGTAACCATGAAAACAGCATAAATTTCTATGCTGGAGGGTCTCCAATGATATGCTGAATTCATGGTTACAGTTTGCGCACTGGACAAAAACTTATCCTGTATAAGCCTTATTTGTTACGGTCGCGAAACATTTTATAAGTAAACTGACACTGACCTGAAAATTGCACAAAACGTAAAAACATTTGAATTTCATAGGGTGTCTTAGAGCATCCTGGCGAAATGTCGGTGTTACTTTACCCGGTGCAAGTGTGAGACGGAACACCCGGGTGGTTTTAGGCAGTAAGAGTTTGACAGACCCCTCCGCTCTCCCCAGGGTGGAGGACATCCATGAGGATTTCCCCCCGTAATAAAAAAAAAAAGTACATCGATGCCTTAACCCCTGAGGGATGCGCGGGCTTGCAGATGGCGAGTAATGGGTAGCTCACTGTCCGGTAAGGACCAAACCCGGGTCGACGGCGCGTTATGTTCCACGCG
The DNA here is from genome assembly GCA_949091785.1 of Polymixis lichenea. Classification (NCBI taxonomy): domain Eukaryota; kingdom Metazoa; phylum Arthropoda; class Insecta; order Lepidoptera; family Noctuidae; genus Polymixis; species Polymixis lichenea. Next base: position 9,785,526 of record OX420947.1, on the reverse strand, counting down.
CGCCTCAAACAGATGTCAGCACCAACTGGTGGGGTCCGCAAGGGCCGATGCCTGCCAGGGGTGCGGGTTGTTCGAAAGACATACCGTGGCCCCTAGCACACAGGCAACTAAACGAACACGGGTGGGTTTTAGTCAGTAAAAGTCTGACACGAAGAGCGGGAGAAGTTATTTGATGTTTTTCCTTCCTCAAAAAAAATCCTTGGGAGATAACAAGATATTGTAGTCGACGTTCACACAGACGTAATAATATCGCGCCGGGATGGTTTCGATCCCTGGACTTTCAAAGGACTGCTTAGCGCTAACTGTATTTTACCAATCATACCATCAAAGCTGCTTCACGTACCTAGACCCCTCCGTGCCTCGGAAAGAACGTTAAGCCATTTATCCCGGCTGTAGTTTGTGAATCTTTGACAGTCGTTACTGGTCGTCAGAAGCACGAAAATCTGACAACCAGTCATACCAATGGGTATCGTTTTACCCAGTAACTGGATTGTAGAGGTCAGATAGGCAGTCCCGCCATGTAAAATGCTGGTATTCAGCTGTAACCGGTTAGACTGAAAGCTGACCCACCCCTACATAGTTGGGAAAAGGCTAGGCAGATGATGACTTTCAAAGCTGCTAATATAAAAGGCATTGAACCTCTGACAAAATGGTTACCTTCGCTGTGACAGCACAACTAACACTAATGAATGCACATATGGTATCGTCTACAATTACGTAAAGCGTAGGTTGAAATGCAGTTCTGCCCATGCGCACCCACTGTTTGCTAATAACTGTAAAGTTACATTCATAATTGTTCCGCCGACATCGCTTTGATAACGATGTTCTCACACCAGCAATTTTATTATTAAAGAAACAATGGGATCATTCAACTTATTGATAGGAAACGCCTTCATTTCAATATAGAATAATCGAATAAACGAGACAATCGATTTTGATACCGATAAGTTTTTAGTTCGACGTTCTTCTTTGTTTTGCTTTCATTTTATTTAAAACTATCTTCTGCCAGCGGCTTCGGTCGCGTGGAGGTCGGAAATTATCCCACGGGAACGTACTACGGGGATGGAAAGCATCCTATATGTTATTCCAGGTTATAAACTATATGTTTGCCACATTTCATCGAGATCTGTTCAGCCGTTTTTGCGTGATTGAGTAACAAACATCTAAATATCTAAACATCTAAATATCTAAACATCCAAACTTTCACATTTTAATATTAGTAGGACTAAAAGACCGATCCGAAAAACATTGTCCTGTCCAAATTTTAATAATAAAAACAAAAATCCCAATGGCGTGCTTTTTTATACAATTTGGTTTTCTCGGAAACCTAACCTAATTCGGGCTACTTATTTCTTACATTTTAAAACAACAAAACTATTCAAATCGGTGCAACAATTCTCAAATGAAGCGCTTCCCAAGGAACACCATTTAATTTTCATTTATATAGATCTGTATAAATAAACGTATTTAAGCGTCTACTACGGTAAAAATAAATAGAGGTATCGATGTCGGCACTATAACGTGATTGACAGTAATTGTCATGTTTACTCTCATTTAAGAGAAATCTCGGACACAGTCGTGGACAGTTGCAAAATACAGAATACAGTAAGGTAATTACCTATCTGCAGGGTAATTCATACCGGACTTCAGACGTAAATCTAAAGTTAGTAGACAATTAGAAATTGTATACTTTCATTATGTCGATTTCGTTTCGCTGAATTACTGTAGTCGTAACAGCGGGATAAGTTATTTTCTTCTTTATTGCTAGACTGTTTCTTGTGTACCTACGCAAGTTTTAAATCTATCTATGCTAATAATACTCTGAGAGCAGTGGAGACCCAGTGGTAAAGGCCCCGACTCACGAGTTGTAGGTCGTGAGTTCGAACCCAGACGCTTTACTTTGTGTACAAAATTTTATCACCACCTCTCTCAAAACGGTGAAGGAAAACATCGTGAGAAAACCAGCATGTCCATGAACCAAAAACTCGAAGACATGTGACATCTACCAACCCCACTGGGCCCGCGTGGTGGATTATTGCCCACTCCCTCTCTCGGAGAGGAGGCGTTTGTTCCCAGCAGTGGGAACGTTAAAGGCTGATTGTGATATATGCTTAATAATAATCTAAATTTATACTAATAATAAAGCTGAATAGATTTTTGTTTGTTTGAATGCGCTAATCTCTGGAAGTAACGGTCGTATTTGTAAAATTCGTATTGCATTTGATAGCTCAATTTTTGAGAAAGGCTATAGGCTATTTGACATCACGCTTGGACTCTTAAGAACCAAGCAAAAAGAAAAAGCAAGAAAGAGTGCTAAGTATACCTACTTACCGGTACTACCTACCGGTAGTAGCGCGGGCAACGATACGATGCGATGGAAATTTCACGTGAATGAAGTCGCAAGCAGAAGATAGTGTTATAATAATACTAAAAGTACAAATTACAATATAGGGAAATCGAATTTAGTTTATACTTAAAAAGTGTTTAATGATTTTGTAGGTAAACATGCCTATATGTTTTTATAAAAAAAAAATCCGACCTAAATACTTCTTGGTTTGACATTTATTTATGAAATAATACCTATCAACACCCCAAAGCAATAAGTCGGTATTAATTTACATAGCCTCCGGGCTGTGATCTGCAGTAGCCTATGTGGAAACCTTTCAATCGCTTGCGTATCCAAAAAGTCCGCTGTAGACACAATTTGTGTGTGAAGTTGTCCAATTTGTCGAAGTGGAAGATGACTGACCCATCCAATACCAAGTGCGAGTGAAGCACCGCGCTTCAGATCAGCCCATGCCTCACTAGCTGGAGTAGACGAAGTGCCCGTGCACGTGCACCTTGGATAACTTAAAGAAATGCCACTGATGCCGCAATCAACGTGGCCTGTCAAACAATATAAAACATCGAAGAAGAGCACCATGGACACGAAAAGAAGAAGAAGACCGACTTCTTATTGCTTGCGGGCATCGCTATGTATGTATTTCGAAAACTCAAAACGTATTCTGCGAACAATGAAGCTTAGCTGTGAAAACCTTCCATTGTATTAGTCACAAAGTGCTTATTTTAATAAGTTGTCACTGTATGCGGTATCTATATGTCGTTACTTGCCGTCGCTGCACTAGCTCGTCACGCTTCTATAGTTAGAAATTGATTGATTGAATCACGCTCGCTTAGTGATTAACAAAGCGTAATTTCTATTTCCATTCTGAGCTTCATTGGTTCACGGTTACTTGATTAGACAGTTAAGACTCTTTAGGAATAATCATCATTTCAGCCGAAAGACGTCCACCACTGGACATAAGCCTCCCCCAAGCTCCGCCACTTCGACCGGTTCTGTGCTTCCCGCATCAAGCGGACTCCTGCGGCCCTCACAAGGTCATCAGTCCACCTTGTGGAAGGCCTTTCAACTTTACGTCTTCCGGTACGCGGTCGCCACTCCAGAACTTTTCGGCCCCATCGGCCATCTGTTCTGCGAGCAATGTGCCCTGTCCACTGCCACTTAAGTTTGGCAATTGTTCAGGATATGTCGGTTACTTTAGTTCTCCTGTGGATCTCTTCATTCCTGATACGATCACGCAGGGATCTTCCATATGTCATCACTAGCAACATGCACTGGTTAAAGACTTTCGTGTTGAGATAGTGCGGTATGTGGAATGGTAAAGTGGTCTTTAGGAATCATCATCATTATCATATCAGCCGAAAGACATCCACTGCTGGGCATAAGCCTCCCCAAAAGGGGGGATTTGCCATAATCGTCACGCTTGTCAGGTGGGTTGGCGATCGCAGTGTGGTAGGCAAATACATAGAGAACGCTGCTGCCCATTGTCTAGTAAGTTCCTTAGTCGCCATCTACGACACTCACAACAAAGACCACGACAAAGACCAAAAGACGAAGGAAAAAGGTAAAAGAGCTGGGAGTCCGAAAATGTGGTTCATAAGCCGCGCGAAAACGGAGACCGCACGGCTCCAAATATACCCTTACAATAATATGGACCAAAGTAATTACAGTTTATAATAAGTGGTCTTCATAAATAAGTCTGCGGACGTAACATTGTGGATAAATTTATGGGTACTTACTCTTACCTATGTATTTCTTTATGCCTATCTCGCAGCAGGGGACCAAATGTATCGAAGTTCGCAAAAAAACGAAACGAAAAAGGTAGGTACACTTAAGGCCATATTAATGGGTAAAGTATTTAGCCATAAAACTGTTTCTTTAAATAACCCATCATACGTTTATAGGTGTAAATTATATAAAAGACTGCCTCGTTGGTTTAGTGGTCGCAAGCGCTACTGCTGAGCTTTTAGGTCCTGCATTCGATGCCTAGGTCGAACAAAGTGCTTTTTGGGTTTTCCCATCCGGAATTTGTCAGTAGCGGCCCGGAGTCAGTGCCCGGTTGATGGCAAAATGCTCGCCATCTATTGCATGGGACTTAACATAACTGGAGAACTGTGGGTATACCTACTATAGCTACACCTCTCCCTATCCGTTCGAGCATTTTAGGCCAAATGTTATGTTTATCCTTTTATAATATAAAAAGTGTGAAAGTTTGGATTTTTGTTACTCAATCTTACGAAAAAGGGTTAACGGATTTGAATAAAATTTGGTACACCAATAGTTTATAACCTGGATTAAAACATAGGATACTTATTATCTCGGTAGTACGTTCCCGTGGGATAATTTCAGACTTCCATGCGGGTGAAGTCGCTAGCAAAAGCTTGTGTTAAATAAAAGTAAGGCGTATTCAGTGGAGTGAAAGTCATAGCCGATAGAAAATGGTGAAAAAACTAATTCTAATCTCACGCAACAGTCGTAACAATGTGTGCACCGCGCATGACATGAATATGCAAAAAAGTGTATTATTATGCAATAAAGGTGCTAATATGGTATAGTTAAGGCTCGAATGGACGGTTTACGACGTTTTCCATACAGTACATGTCAGTAGGTTTTTCAGACGGAATAGGGTATTACACTCAATATTTTTATTTAATCGATTAGTGTCATAAAATGCATTTAAATTTAACATTTTCAAATTTCGCGCGTAATTTGACGTAAACGCTGGACGCAGTGGACGCCATATTGCTCTGTGGGTATGACGTCAGTTTGCTATACAATATGTAACAAAAACCCTGTTGTTCCCTCTACCCACGTTTTCAGAATCGGTATACATACGTAATAAAGCAAATCATTTATAAAAACTGTTCAACAAAAATATTTAAAATAAATATTTAATTATGAATATTTGTAAAGTTTAACTGATTTTGATTAGATCAAAGAAAGCCGCCGAGTTCATAGTCTATTGTGCGAAATAAGGATACTTGTAAAATCACATAGTGTAAACATTTTTTTCGAATATGTCGATTTTAATAGTTATTTGATACTGAACTCTCGACCAGCCAATGCTTATTTTTTAAATTATAACTTCGTAAATGTTGTGCTTGTAGGTAAGTGTATACGTCCCTAAAAGGAACAACAGGGTTTTTGTTACATATTGTATAAACAAATGCGCTGATCTTTAATAAGAAAATTGTTTATAATTTTAAAAATCAGTTATTATGCTGTTCCTGAATGCAAAATATTATTACTTTGATTACGAAAACAATAAGCGTACAAAGCTGGCCTGCCGTATGACGTAATAACATGGCGGCTACTATTTCATGGTGTTCAAAAACGGATTAGAAAACTGGAATCTTTAAATTGTATTTTAAAATTTATTTTGTTATTTCCTGAACAAAAAACTAAAATTTTCCGTCTGCATTTTGCCTAAGCCATCTCAATAATATATTTTTAGATTTTTTCTCATATAGAGTAAAATTCCTTATTAGGTACTTTTGCTAGGCACATCATCTTGGTGGTCTGCCTCTGGCCTATTGGTCGCAAGCGCAGCTATTCAGCATGAGCTCCAGAGTTCGTTTCCAGGTCGAGCAAAGTGATTGAGTTTTTCCGTCAGGGATTTTTCAGTGACATTGGAGTCTGGATCTTTGCCCGTTTGATGCAATAGGCTCACAGGATTTTCAACGCCCTGGTTAGCTTAAGAGTTGAAAATCAAACATTGTGTTTTTCAACGCCCTACGACACACTCTGTTGGATTCTCAATTCTGGGTTGAATACCGAGAATTGAAAATTCAGTAAGCGATAAAATCCTGCCACGGTAATATTAGGCCCGTTTGATCGTCGAATCGACTTTTCTTTATACATAAACGTAAGGACTTAAGTCACTGTTAAAGTAGATAAACGTAACCCTAATGGCCGATTAAAGTTGAAGCTCATAATTATAAATTCCTGTTCTATAATCCTTGTCATTAAAAGTAATTAATTAATGCTTTAACGGTTACGAGTTATAATCCTAAGGTCTGCTGCACTAAGGACATCAAATGGAAATCATTAAGTTATTTACTTAGTCAACTTACAATCCATCTTAGAGTTACTTTAATAAATCGTTTTTGCTGTTAATGGTGCACGTTTATGACGTGTATTTGACGTAACTTTAAAAGATGACGTTTGTGCTTTGACAGTTGCAGCATTTCCTAGGATTACACTGCCATGCACTATATTCGCAGCAATAAAAAAAATTGTCGAAAGGGACGGTTTTATATATTTTAAGTACTCTATCGAGTTTATCAATTTGAGAATTAAAACTACAGCACCCGGGTAAATATGACTAAATCAAGCTTTAGAATGACACAATGGTGATGATTCTGTTGAGCACCAACTTAACTCAATTTAGGCTATTGCTATATTTTTCCTTCTAAAGAACAAGAAAGACAGAAACAAATAAGAGCAAATTTAGTTGAACTAAGATTTCCTTCGACGCAACGACAGCGAACTAAATTCATCATGCTTAAAATCACGTCAAATTCAAGGTAATCGAAACGTAATATTTGGTTTCACAGTTCTATAGCGTCTCTTGTCCTTTTTGTCGCGGTCTGTCAGTAAGAGATAGCTATACTACTATTTTAGTTTAGGTGGGGAATAAAAGAATTGGCACCTATAAGTGACAGGGACAAAAGTCTATGATGCCGAAAATTTATTTTATTAAAAACTCGGTGTGCAATTTTTAAGGCTCGCCACTGTACTACCGATTAAAGTCAGGAAATTTTACAAGAGATGAGGCACAAAACTGCATGCTTAATTATTCAAACAAATGAATTCTATACAGCTCCTTACCTTGTCTATAATACGCTTTTGGCCAGTTTGGGCACAGTTCTCTCGCTCTCGTCGCATCTTGTAGAGCTGCTGCAAACTGCCCTTGTTTTAACCTCGCTGCCGACCTGTGCAAAAATTAACGATTAGTCTTTGGAGATCCTCTTAACTCCTTTACATTCTCCGAAGACGATAATGAAAGAGGCTACAAAAAATCTATACATAGCAATTTTTTTATCGTTTTCATCCTTTGAAAGAGTCATTGTACTTATCATTATGAACAATTTTTACTATAGGATCAACCCTCAAATCGTGAAATAAAAATGAGCTGATCCATACATTGCGTCGAGATATGCGAACATAAATGTATGGATCGGCTCATTTTTATTTCACGAATTCAGGGTTGATCCCATTGTAAAAATTGTTCATAATGTTATTCATCATTATGAACAGTTTCAGAAAAAACCTCCTTTCAATTTTTAAACGGTCATTGTACTCATGTATAATGACCCTTTTAAAGGATTAAAACGAACAAAAAATAGACATGTATAGCCTTCTTTCAGACAGTTATGCCCCTTGACTAAAATGTAGTACACAAGCTGCCTGTAAGAATTTATTGTGGAGACCACCGTCTGTTGATGATGGTTTCCACTAAAGATTTTTCGAAGAAAAAGTAAAATTGAAGCAGCAGTGGTGGCCTAATGGTATATCGGATACAGGCCTCCTCTCTGTGAGAGGGTGGGGCCGTAATCCACCACGCGACCCCAGTGCGGGTTGATAGATGTCACATGTCTTCGATTTTTTGGTTCTAGGACACGCCGTTTTCCTCACGATGTTTTTCTTCACCGTTTTGAGAGCAGTGATGATGAAATAATTTACACAAAGAAAGACGCTGGTTTGGGTTCGAACCTACCTACAACTCGTAATTCGCGTACCTTGTACATAATAGCGAGTTTTATGTACCGTATGTATAGTCTCCTTACATAATTTACATACGGTACATAGAACACTCTGGTGCTGATAATAATCTATAATTTCTCCTAATAATTATGAATTTTTTAATTATTTTAAGTTTTATTGTATATTCTTTTCTAGTAGATTAGTAGAAATTAAGAAATTTGTTGTAACGTAGTATTACATGTATAGCAATAGATGTAAACGGAACGAAGGAGCCTGGACCTCACGACACAGGGAATCCTAGTGTGAGTTCCAGGAAGCAACGCATTTGAATGTAACTGTTAAAATAATAAATTATTCTTATTCTTAATTATTCTTATTCTTATTTATTCTTATTCTTATTTATTCTTATTCTTATTTATTCTTATTCTTATTTATTCTCATTCTTAATTATTCTTATTCTTAATTATTATTATTCTTATTCTATGTACACGCGTGACCAATACGATTGACAGCGACGGGAGACTGGTCTAGTTTAACCGTTGACTGATCTAATATGGCGAAGCTTTACTACTATAATTTTCCTCATTCTTGGATTATAATTAAAGTGACAGCACTTTAAGATGAAGCCTGGCTAGTGCCTTAAGAATTTGCTTGTTAGCAGTAAGTGCCGTTCTTCAGCATTATTATTATCTATTAATGGGTGTTTTGGTCTAGTCTTCTGGACCAGTTCACCTTCGTTAGATATGAGAGGAACTGTACGCTACGAGTGTAGTTTTTATTTCTTGGAGATTCCAACGTCTTTGGTCAGAATAAGAACAACAGAGAGGCAATTCTCGTGTTTTTAAGAACGTTCGCAGTTTAATCTCATTCTTAATCTGTTAAAAACTACCTCTAATTTTCCTACATTTGTGACTTGATTGTCTATGAGATGGATTTCGACTACATTTTGAACATTTTTTAATTACGGGAATTGGCCTTCAGGTGTGTGATGGTGTAGTTGAGTATGATTCCGACCAACCTCAGAACTTAAGGTATGTTGTTTAGGACGCCACATTCGATTGAGCAATATTTGTTGACCAATAAAACCGACCCGAAGTAATTACTCCAAATCTTCGCTTTCCTTCGGCTTGTGCTGATCGAAAAACTTCGTTCAGCATTTTCTCTCGTTTAATCATGTTCGCCAAGCCAAGCGACGTTTTTACGAAGATAATTAAATGTATACTTAGGTATAATCGATTTTGCCACCCGGCTGTGCCGAATCATGGCCGACTTGTAAAATATATGTAGCACCCTAGCATGCATAATTGTAATAGATCAACAGCTTTACAGAACTTACCGGTTACTATAAAGTATGTGATTAGCAGGATCCAGGGTCAAAGCATCGGTGTAAAGAGCGACAGCAGTGGCGAAGTCTCCAGCCTGGCATGCCGCGTTGGAGGCGCGGACCTTCTCCACAAAGAGGGCCCGAGACGCCGCCCCCAGGGATGCCGAGCCCGTCGGCTCCACCTGTGAGAAGAGATAACGTAGTAAGAATCGAAGAGATTCAAATTCAGGTTATGGTGAAAGTTTCATAGTAATACGATGTGATAAACGTAGAAGTGACGTGGCAGATCAACTTCTAAGCTATCACCATTCAAGTTGGGAGTTTCTTGCCGGCTCTTCTCCATAGGAAGCGACAAATTGGAACCGTGCACCTAGCTTCTGACGTTTCATAAGTGCCCTTGCAGGTTTATGTGAAATAAAATATTTTGATTTTGATTTTGATTTTCAAGCATTCTGCCAGATTATTTTGTAATTATTTGTAATCGAGAGCTGAGGCTGTACTCTAATTTGCAGGGCATGTCAAGATGACGGTTAATATTGGAAGCACACATGGTAAAAAATCGCATGACACTTCACTTTTGTCTAATATTGACCAAATTTAATAGTGTGGTGTGAATATCAACAGTGGTCCCTGGTGACATCAAAGAAAATTTCTTTAAATACGCATAGTTTATTTATTTTATTTTATTTTATTCGGGAAACTTACAGCTAACATAAACGATGTTATTAAACAATATGAAACTGAAGGCCATTTACAAGTTTCCACTGATAAATACTTAACTTAAACAACAACAAAAAAGGTCGGTAGGTACAAAACAACTACTTAAGACTTAGGAAATAAATAATACACGCCTAACTAATACAAATTAAAAAAAACATACAGAGCAAACAATTATTTTCCTTAAAGAAGCTTTCCACCAACAGATGCTTTAGCAGAGAGACACTGGTATTGAATATATCCAGATCATGTTCAAAAGACAGCTTATTAAAACTTCTGCTCACACGGATTAAAAATGAATTCTGCCTGTATGGGGACCTGGGGCCAAAGTCTGCTATTTTTATAAATTCGTCATTCCAACACGATCCGATTGTCATTTTGCTAAAAGTTCGTAATCTGCTAAATTCATAATGGTCGATCATTGGTCGGTCAATGGTCTCGTAATAGAATTGTGTTATAGTGAAATTTCAACATTTATTCATGCCCGATTTCATTTATGTATATTTTTACTTATTATTTATTAGTTTATTAGTGTTAAATTTTAGCAGATTACCGCCTAAGTCAGTCATTCATTTGTCTTTATGTAGGTACGGGATTACCAATAAATGCCATTTCTTTCAATGGAGTGTCAGTGGCTGACCATTGGAAAGTCACAATGACGCCATTATACTAGTAGATTACCAAACTTGTCAAATTCAACAATTATGACATCAATGATAGACCATTCTGACACTATTGTAATAGCAGACTTGAGGCCCTGGAATGAGGGACATGCAACAAGCTAGGTTTTTGTGAAACATTTTGCAGTGTGTGACTATATAGTTATCTTAATGATTGTCAGAATTGTTTGCAGTATAAACTTCCTTATTTACAAACCTTGCTAAAAGTTAAGTAGGTAATGTTTAGTGTTTGTGATTATACGATAATGTATTAAGGTTAGAAGCCAATTTTCTGTGCCTTGTAGGCGCAGATTGATATGTACAACCAACCCACAAACATCTACTTTCTAACACGAAATTACTGTAATTGACTCAATTACCTGCATTATATGCAGCTAGCTTATTTCACAGTGCCCCTTTGTAACTCAAACTACATGGAATTAACTTTTAAAGAAACATTGCGTAAATGAGGAACCAGATTTTCAGATTATGGCGCTGTAAACAGCAGATAATTTTAACACGTAATGCTATTACGTGTTGAATAAAACCAACAAAATATCGTTTCAAAATACGACCGACACATGCATCTCACTCGATACTGTAATTTAAAACCTGAAAACTTAAACCATTGATTCGTTGCCACATTATTTTTTACAACCATATCGTAATCACAGCCATTTCCAATCTCCCCCGCTTCTCATTCGTCGGGTGTTTTCGATAGCACTCGGCTATCTCCGGGAATAAAGTTTATTTGTATTAAGTATTTCATTTTACGTTTTACTGTATGTAACAGCTATAAGCAATAACACGAATACGCTTTCACGACATAATGCGTAAATTCGATGAACTTAAAGTTGTTATTGCGCAAATTATAATATCAATAACATTCAAGCCTTTTTTTTTGTTTTTACGCTTTTATTGGTGAAAGTTATTAACGTATATGTAAGTAAAACTTGTGTTGGGTTAAGTAGCAAGAGATCAAGTTAAGTTTACGTAAAAGAAAAAAACAACGCTCATAAATAATAAATGAGTTCATTTCTGTAAGTAGGTTTGTACAAACACTTTTATATGTCAATCATATTTCCAAAACTAGATGAGGTCGGCGTTTCCTATCTTACTACTCTGAGAAGAAAGGCCGAAACAAACTCGGAGGTCACAGTCTCTTTTAAAGCCCAGATATAATCCTGGTCAGATCGTGTGAAGACCATATAGATTGGTGTTTGGAATGGTCTTTTGAGGAAAGACACATATTGAGTGGACCTGTTCAGTCAGTGCACGCATTTGTCAGTACCTAATCGTACCGCTCAACTCAGAACTTTATGAACTAAACCCAGATTTTTACAAAAAAATAAATAAATAGTGAGGTGGTGTAAGAATGAACGTAATTGAATGAACTTGAAATACATACTTACAAACAATTTTATTTTTATTTTATTGTCTTATAAATATGATATGTACTATTAAAAATTGTAGAATTTGTTATATATTTGGTTTCTGAGTAGTAAGGTAATTTAAAATAAAACAACTTAGAGATGTGTATTTATAAATGTGAAAGTTTACATTTGGATATTTAGATGTTTGGATATTTGTTATTTAATCACGCAAATATGCCCGAACGGATTGGGGTGATTTTCGGCCCACAGATAGTTTATAACCTGGATTAACATATAGGATACTTTTTATCCCGGTAATACTTTCCCGTGAGATAATTTCAGACCTCTACGAGAGCGAAGCTGCTGGCAAAAGCCAGTATTTATTATAAAGGTATGAGTGATGTTATCAATAACATGGTCCATACGACACATATCATCTTCTACATTTAATACGTGATATACGTAAGCACTCCATGACGAAGGGGTCACATTACTAACCCCTTCTTCGAATATTTTTTTTACTCTTTCATCTTAAAAAAAATATTACTTTTGCGACATGCCTGTGACCAAACTAATTCTATTGAGTTGAGTTTAAAATGGTTTTATTTAAGCCACCATTTTTATAATTCGTTCTTTACGAATTATCGTTCACTTTCCCAACACTATTTGTGTTAGTATGGCAACATTATTTTTCTTTGAACTGTCAAGTTACTGAATACAATTAAAAGTCGAACTATAAGTTAATCCTTCTGTACAGTTAAACCTTATACAATATTTAGCATACAAGCTATTATTTAACTGGTTAACAGAAGAGAAAAGAATCAATAGGACCACCTTAACTTTAATATACAAAATGGTTTGGCAAACATGGCTTATAGTTTGTACCGTGGTCCTAAAGACAAGATCGTAATTAGTTAATCCTGCTAGTTCATTGGCAACTTTTTCCATGTATATACGTATTTAGCCTCGTATTACGTAAAGGATCTGTGTAAAGTATAATACTGGCTTGTAATTACTGTATTATCTGATTGTAATTAGATGATATGCATACCCTTTACTTGTGCTATAAGACCTTGCTTTTAACCAAAATTTAAAATTCTTGGTCAACCGGATGTACCCTATAGGTTTTGGGTCGAAAACCTATATGGTAGTTCCCATTGACCTAGAATCACGAAATTTGACAAAAAGCAAGGTCTTATAGCACAAGTAAAGGGAAAATTAAAAAAAAAAAAAGTTGAAAATTAAGGTAAATTTTGGTAATTACAAGTTTTCGTGAAAATCTAAATTTACCCATATCTTTTTATCGTGTTTACTTAGGACCTTGTTTTTTATACACCTAATAGGGACTATAGAGTTCAGTATCTGGTATAAATTTCAACTTGCTAGGTCCACCTGTTTTCGTGAAAATCTAAATTTGCCCATAGCTTTTTTTTAAAGTAGGTTTTCTTTTGTTTGTTACACATCCCGAGAACTCCGTTATTTAGTTCTGTATTGTAGTTGTACCTAAGTTACTTCAAACTTCAATAAATTACGTATTCTTGTAACTTAGTTTATGTTGATGATTTTATAATAATTGTATAATACCTGTCCTTTATTTTATTCTTTATCCGTATTAAATACATTTTTAAACATTTTTATAAAAGTTACAAGACAAAACACATAAAAAAAATAAAAAATAGCGGTCCGCCGGTATCCGGAGCAGGGTCCAAGCTACGGATGGTTGCGGTTAGGGCTCCAGAGACAGGAACCTCCTCACGATGCGAGCCGTATCGAGGAGTACTGCCTTCTGAATCAGGCCCTTGATCCAACCACCTAAAGAGAGCCTCGAGAGATATTATAATACATTATTTTTATGACATTGATTTACATTGGGATTACTTGTTAATATTCTTGGAAAATAGTATAATTATTATTTTTACAATATGTGAGCACCATGTATCTATCAAATAATAATGTATCTGTCATTGCTTCATTTTAATTCTTTTACTTATTGTGGTACCTATGATCACTGTATTCTGGGTGCATCCTTTTCACATAAAATTATATAATGAAAGTATGTAAAAAAAAATAAAAGAGTAACGGTGGAGTTTCTTGCCCGTTCTTATTCATTTAAGAAACTACATTTTGGAAGGGGCGACTAGAATCAATTCCATTTTAATGTAAATGTTGACTGTCAAAAGTGCTTAGTTGAAATAAATGGTTTGACCTTGACTTTGGATAACTTTCGGTAACTGTTAATTAGTTTAATCATTTCCTTTAGCCGGAAAAATATTATTCAGATGAAGTTAAATACACTTATTGGTGCTTTGTAAGCATTTATAAATTTAACCCCCTCAGAGACCACAGTGTGTGCAAAAAGGCTATGTAATAAACGTTACACATGTGTGTTTTTCAATGGGATTCCAATTAATCGATTCATATGTGACTTTTAATGTACGTTATCGATATTAAATTCGATTCCTCCCTCCACTACCACACTCAATGGGTATTAAAGCTTACAATCGATGTGGGTTATAAAGTTCTCGATATTAATTGGTTTGGAGCTTAATTACTTGTTGAATTAATGTTTTTATAGGCTAGTTTCAATGTCGGAGGCTCGGGCGGCTTGTATCATAGATACATAGTTGTTGGCCGAATCTCGCCGACTGATTTTATTAAACAGCCTTACATTTTGATGTGATAAAATACGACATTCATAGATAGTGAATGACAAACTTGGGTTTTAAAGCACGCTGCCTTAGTAAAAGGTTTTTTTACCCAGTTTTATAGCACCAAAAGGAAAAATAAAAGCGACTCGATCTTGTAGGTGCTTGATTCTGATTTTATAGCGCAAATGAGACTGGGCCTTGAAATTTAATTATATACTTACAAAAGTTTGATAGGGAAAAGGTTTTGAATTGAAGATACTGAATTAGTTCGCTCTTATTGAAGGTACCAAATAACAGGAACCCCGTGGAGGGCTCGTTTTATTTACGTCATCATCTGCCTAGCCTTCTGCCAACAATTTTTGGGGTCAGCTTCCAGTCTAACCGAATGCGGAATACCAGTATTTTACGTGGAGCGACTTCCTATCTGACCATCACAACCCAATTACTGGGTAGCACTATACCCCTTGGTAAGACTGGTTGTAACATTCGGGCGCCTGACAACCCGTAACGGCTGTCAAAGATCCATGTTTGTGCTATTTTGGGTAAAACTAAGATACCTTTAAGACCCTGGGAAATTTAAATATTGTCGTTATGAGCGATAATAGTTCTTATTGCAATCTGTTACGGGTTAAAATCTGTTGTAATAAATTCGAATAACAAATGAGCAAGCGCATGTCGTACAAATGCAAATAAAATCGTATAAAATTAGATATTAACTATTTAGTAATAAATAATCCATCACTGGATGCAGTTTGGCATTTGAAATTTTATGGTATATTTTTAATTATGTTTATAACTGTTATTGAAGGGATAAACTGATTTTAAAGATAATTAAGAGGTGACTTTGATGATTTTTTGATGTCTTAAAGTATATTTAATTATGTTTTGAGTTCCATCACTGTATGCAAAAAAAACTTGAATGTATTTCTGCTTTCAAAATTATTTACGGTTAAAGAGATACACAGCTTAAAGAACCACCTTTTTGAGCGTTTTATAGAAATCTCCGCCTTAAAATATTAAAACAAAAAGTGACACGTCTCTATCATTAATTTCTAAGAAATAACACTATGAAACGTTTCATAAATATTTACAAGTCAAAATATTTGTGTTGGCTAACAAAAGCATAAAAGATTCGACGGTGCCGACGTAATAATAGTAAAAAAACGACAAAAGACAAACTGCTACTGAATTCCTAAACCCTTCGCCTACAAAGTAACGTATTACGTGAACGTTTCCAGAAGAAGTTCCGTATAGAAGGAAAGGATACTTATTTGAAGTAAAATTTGGAAAAAAATATATTCAGGATATACCTATGAAAAACTGAAACATGCAGCTGATGATTCAGCGTCATTTGTAGACTCCAGGTGATGTGTTTCTGAATATTTCGAGTAAGGTGGCTGGCAATGGTGGCAGTTGATTCGCACAAATATACTCGCCCGAAACAGACGAATCGACACATTACAAAAAAAAAAATACATCTGTACTTTTTGCTTATGTTCTATTTTTATTTGAATTAAATAATTTATTATTTACTGTAGGCGATTCGCACGAAGTTAATTAGCTATGTGTGGGCGAATCCACAACTACAGAAATAAGTAGTAGGCTATTGGTACGTTAAAAATGTTATTTTACGGAGAAAAAGCGATACACAAGTACTAAGATAATCTACGTCCAGAATCTATAAACACTGAGTGGTGGTACTTTTAAAATAGACTTCATTAAACTCATCCTTAATTTAATCCTAAACAATAGCAAAGCCATTCTTAATTAACAATTGTCCTTTAACCGTGCAAATAAACAACGTAACGGAATTAAACGAAGGCTTAAAATATTCATTGGTCCATGCACCCAACGCAGAGATCCCTAAAAATAAAGTATTTTAAATTTGAAACGGGCGAGGAGGCGTGAGGCGCGATCGCCACCTGCGCTATCTATCCGACCGCATCGGAAGCGAGAGTATTTTTTTTCTCACGGACCGCATTCTCTTACCTCACCGTGAAACAAC
The DNA here is from genome assembly GCA_949091785.1 of Polymixis lichenea. Taxonomy (NCBI): domain Eukaryota; kingdom Metazoa; phylum Arthropoda; class Insecta; order Lepidoptera; family Noctuidae; genus Polymixis; species Polymixis lichenea. Next base: position 9,768,753 of record OX420947.1, on the reverse strand, counting down.
CAACCATTGATCTTCCCCTCCTATACCTTATACATAGCTGCATCACACATTCTTTCACTTAACTCGAGATTAAGTTACACAGTAATGTATTTCGTACTGTTTCAAAGCGCCGATTTCACATATTTCGTGTGTTGTGTGTATTGCAGGCAGGCAGAGAAGGCGCCCTTTTACCTCTGGCCTGGGTACACACTCGTGAACGTGATCTTTGTGCTGTAACAATGACGGATTGACTAAAAAGGGCATTGTTTAATGACGCGGCCGATGTCAGTAAACACACCCTTTTTGGGATACGTATGGTGGGAAGGTAGGGAATACGTGAACCAGAAATTTTTGGAAAAAGTTCTTAAAGTATTTCAATCTTAAAAGGAGAGAGGGAGAAAACGTTGGATAGCTAAGACGGTCGGTAAAGGCTACAACCTCGTTCATTGATCTTGTCGAAGAGGATTAGTATCATTAGCAGGAGAAGGAACACCGCCAGGACTGTAGAAATTATATAAACTACATTCCCCTATTCCGCAAACGATGTAACTGTAATGACAGTTGACATTAATACTTCCAAATAAGGGAAAGTCTGTGTTCAACAGAAACTACGATTCTTACAGAACATGTTCTATTCCCTTTCCGGGTCTTTAAGTTTTATGTACTCACAGCAAATATTGAGCGGAGTTACGCTCATTCCGCGCCGTAACTTCAAAAATTATCATTTAATTTTCATACCGGCAACATTCGATAAGCTTACCATAAACGGTAAGTTTGCATACCATTATTATGAACGTTTATCAATGCGCTTGCGCTCCCGTGGCGTATACCGTGCGCATACGCATCCACTGGTAATGATCGCCGATTGTTTCGGCCATCTTGAAATATGAGCGACGTAATCGAGCCTTATTCGCTTTATTAAAATTCCGTTTAAAGAGGCGCCTGATAACCGTTCGCTCGACGGATTGGGTAATTATTTTTTCTTGAAACGACCTTTCATTTATCTTGTAACGTTACTTTTTAAAATGAAAAGATGCGGACCGCCCAACGACGCTTAGTGAACGTCATATTGGAAGAATTTTTAATACCGCCGTAGTTAATTAAAGTGTGTTTAAACATTATCCGTCGATTTATCAAAATGTAATTGCGAGTAGAAAATGCACAGCATGTAATGTAAATACATGGCCGCAGCGACCGAACGTAATGAACATTAATAAAAGAAACTCTTATCCCTTGAAATTTGCATTCTACAATGTTTAATGTCGTGGTGCGCCATGATTGTAATTTTTCATTTTAGTAATCCTTTATTAGATAGGCATGCCATATTCCTGATATACAGTCAGACTTATCTGAACACGTAGATTTGACGGAGAAATATAAGAGCGAATACATTCTTAGAGACGTAAAAGCCTGGCCGCGACTTACTAGTTTGTAAGGTCGTAGGTTCGAACTCAGACTGCTCAGACAGGTACTTTACTTTGTAGAAATTATTTCATCACTCATTTCAACATCTCTCAAATCGGTGGAGGAAAACATCATCAAAAAATTTGAAGACATGACAAGACCAAGCCGCAATAGGCCCACGTGGTAGATACGGTCCACTCCCTCTCACAGAGAAAAGGTCTATGTCCTAGCTTTGGGAATATTATAAGCTGATCATACTATACATTCTTAGAAGTAAATAAGAAGTAGAGGTATAACCTTTTGTATGTATACTTACATCTGATTTACAAGAAACCCTAGATCGAATTTGGTACAGGTGTTCGCCACAAACCAAAACATAATTCTAAGAAGATTTAAGTGCATTTCGCGAGAACGAACCCGCTGGCAGTGTTAGTTTGCATGTCAATTTAATAGCTATACATTTATAATTTATATAAATAAATCCATCAATACCCGGTATAACGACTCACGAACATTTATCATAGGCACAAAATGTGTTCTGTGAAATCATTTGAAATTCAACATGCGCCTATAACTTCCTATTTTATGGGTCCTGGATAGATGCGTGGTCACATGTGAGCTGTACAGGTTAAATTACTTGTAAATACACAGATATACATGACATAGAGAGAGAGACGTATATGAGATTGAAAATGATGTGTTAAACCTGAATTCACATAAGTATCAATGTTCCCTTTCAGCTAATCTTGGACCATTGAGTGTGGTAACATGTTGTTGTGCAAACGCTAATTCGCTTTCTGTGTAACTTGCACTTTTGATAGCATAAAAAGAAGACGCAATGGGAGTCGTATGATATGTCTGTGTTGTAAAGAGGTTTACAGCTTGTCGTACAGATTCCAATTCTATCTAAAAGCTACAACATATTGGAAGACTTAATGGTTAGATAAATGTTATGTGAGTATAATTTAATTCAAGGAGGATTAATTGATTTCTTTCTTTTTTTCTTTAATTTTCTCATGTGTGTGAAGCCATCTTTATTTCAAACGTGGAGACGTACGGTCACCAAAAGTTACAAGTAACCTGGTTTGTCGGATTTAGTTGGAGTTTAGTAAGAAACTGAGGATGTTTTCGAATAAAATTTTAAATGAATTAATAGAAAACAAACAGTTCATTTATCGAATAAATTTTTCACTATATCCTTCACCTTCAACTTCAACTGTGTAACTTTTGGTGACCGTTCGTTCGTGATTTATGTATTTTTATTGAATATAAATTGTGATTGTTAACGATTTGTTGAACAATAAGGCATGTCTTATGAATATTCTCTGAAACATTCCAAGTGAAATGACAAAACAATAAAAAGAGAATGATTTTTATATGCTGTTACCACAACAAAGCCTTTGTAATCACGTCAGCTCTGACTCCGTCACGTTTTTATAGTTACTACGTGATAGGGAGAGGCCCATCGTCAGGTGCCGTCAGTTTTGTTGTGAGAAAAAACAAAAGAGTGTACGCGACGTAGAAAATAAAGATGTCCTCCGTATCACTTTGTCTCAATAATTCCTAATTTATTTATATACCTCAGAAAGTTCCACACGTAAAAAAAATTAAAACCTGAGACTGAACTCATTCCTCTGCCCAGGTTTAAGGGTAAAAAACAACAAAAATCGGCGTCGTCGGTCATCCTTTGTCTATTTTTTCCCGCTCATTGTGGACCTCTCAGGATAATTACGAGATTTTTACCTGTTCGAAATAAAACAATTAACGTGTGTTGTGCCGAGACAAATCACACAATAATTTGGGACCGGATTCGGGTAATTTTTTGATGGTTTAGTCGAAAGTTTTTGTGTGTTTTTCTTTACACACATTCATACATTTTATGGGAATCAATCTTTGAATCTACGTGGACGTACGTTCCGCTCGTAAAGCATTCGTTGTGGCTGGTGCCTAAATTAATTACAAATAATAACACAGTGCGCGGAGTTTCCATTGTTTGTTTGGATAAAGAAAAGTTAAACATTTTTATAATGAAATACGTTTAAGCCCGAGGGTGACAGTTCATTATTTGAGTAAAAAAACCTCTCATGCATTTGACTTCCGCGCATCTGTTCAGTTTGGCCCGAAGGCGTGGGTCCCATCACGACTTCCATACTTATTTGTGTAACCCGACCGAGAAGGGAGACTGGTCGTCTTATAAGGCCGGGACGGGTTCGACTGAATTTTCTGTTTTATTGGGTTATCGTTGCGAAATCGCACACAAACGCGGCGGATTCCTCGCATTCCTCGACAATTACTATTTCGTGAGTGACCCCGCACTCTCGCCGAATGTCCGCGGACTGGTCTCACCGACGAACGTTTGACCTTTGACTCTTGACTCCTCTGACGTTTGGGAAGTTGTAGGTATCCTTGAAACAATGAAAACAGATTTCGATATACCTACTCAAGGTGCCAACAGAAAAATAGTTTAACACCATAATGTTATTAGACTGTATGTAAGTATAAAAGAATGTGCTGCATGTAGGCACCTAGTTTCCAATTCCAATCCAGTTCCAAACAATTTAACACTATAAGTATCGAATTGCGCTGAGAATCGAAGCATAAAAAGCCGCAGCTACAATAATTCAATAGCAATTAGTTTTAATAATTCTGGTTAACCATACGATTTAACTCAGGAAATTACTCAATAAAGTATTCAATACCATAATGACCACGATTGTCGGCCATAATGGCAATAACCATGCGTAGATATTTCCCATTGTATTCTGTTTTAGGTAACATTTAAATATTTCCATATTGACTCAACAGGCTTTAATAATGTAGGTACGGTGCGTAGCCACTGTTAGCAATCTTGCGTATTTTTAATACGAAAATCGATTGTGTTTATTTCATTGTTTTGTTAAGTTGGCAATAGTTTTGTTGAACTTTGTTGTTAGGCTGGTAGGTATAATGATTGAAATTGAAGTTCAAACTCAAAATTCAAGTTTTGATTTTATGTAGATTATTTCAAAATTGTGCTATACAATTTGAGAGGGAGGAAAGCTACTAAGGAAAAGTACCTATGTACTTCGAGAATCATCGTCTATCTTCGGTAATACGATAGCGCGTTGATGAGATCTATGGCGTGCTGTTCGTGCTAATTCGGAAACCAGGATATTACCGAACCTCAAACTTTTTCTGGTTATCCTGTAAGCCCATAATTTAAAAGAATATAAGTGCACAATCCATCGTCCATTCAGCTATATTTTGTGTAAGTGTAACTTCTTACTGCTAAAATATAGTAAAGTAGCGACCACCGACAAGTTGTTTGCCCATCGTTTATGAAGATTGTCAGAACCAGTTCCCTTTGGTTAGGTATTTATTTATTACATAATTTGCGCTTGATAACGATCCACGAGGTGATAAACAAGGATTTTAACGAGTTTATTTTATGAAAATATGGTGTAATAATGTAGACAGTTTGTTGTAAGCAATAGGTGGTGCAAATAGGTACATACTTAATACATTCTAGTCCACTAAATGCCGTTCATACGTGTAATGCATGATTTGTAAAATACGATTAAAACAAAACGGTTTTAAATAACAGTTACTTTCATTTCAACACGTTACAGACATACGTTACAGTAATCGATTCAGTTACTTTAGCGTGCGTTAAGTCTAGCGCGAAAAATTGCCTAGGCATTCCTTCTGCCTGGAATTCGCAGCGAATATTTCAAATCATGTAACTAAATAGGATGTTATTCTCTGTGTACGCATGTCAGATATCTCGGGGAAAATTACTTTCATATAGCAGTTTTTGTTCCGGCACGCGTTCAGTGTGAGTGGAATGCGCTCGTGACGATCGATTTCGCGCGCAATCATCGTCCGCCATCTTGTTTTTACTGTCAAAATAATAGCCCCAGGCGCGTTCCGTTGCACGCTACTGTCTCCGCCACACGTGATGTCACAGATATTTATCCCATAAGTCGCATTTAAGTATTATTGCCTTTATAAAATTAACATAAAAGGTTTAATGCAAGATAATAAATTCGGAGGCAATATAAAACTACATCAATGCCTCTATTCTCAACTAATAAACGATTTAATGTCGATTCTCGCAACGAATTTGTTTTTGTCTTATATTTAATTATGTTCAAGCTGTTATTACGAGGAACATTATCACGGATTAAGAGTTCTCCTTTATTTTTTGAACCTTCGCAAACCTGCCAGTGTGGGCGTGGTAGACAACCTGTGTTTTATAGCTGACCAGTCTTATTTAGACTCCAAGCTCACAGCACTTAATGAAAAAAATGTGGAGTGCATAGGGCGTTGGCGTCTCCTTTCAACGGCTGGATAATGATCCGCCAAAAAAGAACAAGTACGATATAAAAGACTTTGAAAATTACATTATTTCGGAGCGGGTCGAGTGTAATCGACTGTAGTAGGTATTAAACTTTATAATAACAATCGCTGTGCAAAGATTATCCACGATATTACCCAGGGTCGCATTTGAGATACTATAATTTATTCTTAATTTTTACGACTGATTTTTATACATCGACACACAAGAAGTAAATTCTGTCCAGTATATTTTATGTTTAGTGTCTACAATAAAGCGAGTGAGTTGCTTTTGTAGCCTTTTTTTTTGAGATTGTTTGTCTCATACAGTTTACGAAGTGTTATACGAGGTAACTTCTCATCGGTGGAGGATGTGGGCTAATTTAATTGAGGTAATAAATTGTACTCCAAGAACAAAAACGGTGTTGACGATTTTATTGTTCCACTTATGTGTTTCCACAAATATTTCTGACTTAAACTGGGTGGTTTTGCAACTTTAGATTATCAAAATAAGTATATTAATAGTGGAAACGTAAGTGTTTGCAGCTTATTAGTACCTACCTCTTTTGTGTTTTATTTTATGTTTCATGGATTTATATTTTATCTAGTAGATCTTTAGACTTTTAACACAGTAAGCAATCGATAATTATAATCTAGACCACCAGCATAAAATATTAAAAGTCGAACATAACGCATCCGGTGATTTTAATACTTTATAACCAACCTTATCTGTTGTTTTTTTTATATTTAACCATAAACATTAAAGGAAATCTTTATTTTTATTACGACGCGCACTAAAGTATTGTCGGTATCAGCCATTCCTGCTTCAAGACCACCGAGATGTTGATCATTATACTTTTAAATAATTACCAATATGCAAGTCAATTAATGGTCACCTTTATGGCTATTAAGTACAATCTCAGAGACCAATATAGATATGAAATGCATTTACTAGGACATACATCAGACTTAAGTTGCTTTACTTGTTCATAACTTTACATGATTATGTAACTTAAAAAGTTATGTGTTAGATTTATTTTATTGGGAGATGCTTAAAACTATAAAAAGATAATAAATGCTTCCAAATTCTTTAGAGACAATAAAAAAGTCACCTTTGAGCACTCTTATTTAAATATTAGGCGAAGAAAACATTACTTTACATTTATTTATTAGATAGAGAGCTTTTTAAAGTTTAAGTAATTTTCTGATAACCTTTGATTTCTAAGAGTCTAATCAACTGAATTTCATATGTTTTCTTTTCAGATTGACTAATTAGACCCTCAGAATTTTTTTTAAAACCGTTTGTTATTCCAGTATTTTCAAGCAAAAAATATTTCCTAGATAATCGATTCCTAAGTCCGTCCCAGCACAAGCATCCGAAGGGTGTGCGCAAGCGCAGGGTAGACTTAATTAGTTCTTAGACGCGCAAGAATGTGGCACGGAGAGTTGCGCCGACGATGTTATCCAGAAATTAGCCAGCGACCAAATTAGCTGCAGTGTACCGTGTAATAAACAGTTTTTAGATACAGCGGCCCTGCGATCCAATTGTACATGCTATTACGTGCTGGCTGGACGGGAGAATAGGTAGGTAATGGTAGGCTTATGGTACTAATGGGTTTGGTAGTTACGATTACTGGTACGGCTTTTGGATGTCGGTTAGAGGTAGGTCGAGCTGATTCAGGTTATGACGAAAGGGTAGCCCAGGAAATTCATATTTTCATTTGTTTTTGCAATTTGCCGGCCAGCTTTAGGTTGTACGTTGATCTTAATATGATTCGCGAAAGTAACTATTTGAAAACTTATTACTACCTTTGTTCAAATTTTCCAGCCTAACCTGGCAAGTTATTGTAATTTTTGACGTGAATCACGATGCTTCTGACCCCTAAATCTACGCTGCCACTACATGGTAAGGCTTTATAAAAGGATAGGAGGATATTTATAGTAAGCTTCAAATTACTAATCGTAATCAGAATGTGACGTGACTGACGTTAGCATGATATTGAGAAATAAATGAAGTAAAGCTTTGTAAGATAGAATCTATTATCTGAACTAAGCCTACAAGAGCCAAATAGTACAGTGACAATTACCATATCGACCCCCTTATCAACAAACCTGATGGAAAATTACTAACTATTCCCATATTACAATATTGTAAGTATCAACAGTGCATTATCTGTACAATTTAGCATAACTAGATGATCCACTTATATTTATCTCCTTGTATAACATGTTAAACATGGTCTTATTATTGTGAAAATATTTATTGACTTACGTTATCATATCATATTTTATAAGATATGAAGTACATTTCACATTTTTACCGCTTTTAACTTATTTTGATGGTAAACACACAGTATGCACAAGATGTTTACAATTTATTCTCATACTTAGTAGTAAATGGTTAAGTGGTCCATTCGCCATTTAAATATATCATTTATGGAACATATTATTTTATTCAAAAAACGCTTTTGTCATCGGCTTCGGCTGAGTGAAGGTCGGAGATTATTCTACGGGAACGTACTACCGAAGTAAAAAGTATCGTATGTGTTGATCCAGGTGAACAGGGGAACTATATGTGTGCCAAATTACATTCAAATCTGACGTACTACCGTGGCAAAAAGTATCCTATGTAAATCCACGTTATAAACTATCTGTGTCCCAAATTTCATCTAAATATCTTAGGCCGATTTTGCATGATTGAGTAACAAACATTCAAACACATAAATGATCACATTCAAATCAAATCAAATCAAAACTCATTTATTCAAATTAGGCTGAGAATCAGCACTTTTCGAACGTCAAAGTACACGAGACAGTCCCCCAAAACGCCCACCCTTCACCACTTCCTAGTGCTTTAGCTGGGAAGAAGAAGTGGCGGAACAAACTCCCCAGCAGCACAGCTGTCTGTTTAGTCGGATAGACTTGATTCTATACATACATAGGCAAAGTAATCAACATTACGAGACATAGAACTTAAAAATGTGTCATTTATGTCAGCTAGCCATGCCAATATACCAACAAATAAAATGAAAAATTAACTCAAGCACAAAAAATAAAAAGTAAACAAAGCATATACCAAAATAAAAGTCTCCTGGTATAAATGGCGTGATAGCTTACATAAGCAATGCTGGTTTATGTTTACAAATGATAACCTAGGACCATTTATAATATTGACCATTTATAGATCGAAAAAACAAAGAAAAGTAAATAAAAGCGTGCAATCTATATCATTGAAAGATGCCTGTGTAGCTTACAGTGCGGTGGTAGAGCGATCGTTCTGCGGTCGCGGTACCACAAAGGATCGGCTTTGATTCCCGACGCTTCACACAATAACGTGGCCAGGTAGAAACAAAAATTGGAACGAATTTTAGGGCTTTTGATGCGGTTCGTTTTTATGAGGATCTGTGTAGACAAAAGTTCTTTACAATAAAATAGAGTATCTTCACAAAAGTTACAAAAAAATCTTAAGTGTATCTATTATGCAGTTAGGTAGTTAGTGAACTTAACCAAAAAAGGTTTAGAATCCCCTAGAAGCAAAAATGAGAAATTAGGAAGGTTTAACTTAAAAGTATTTCAAAACCTTGACAAAATTACATTTTTTTTAAAGTCCAGGACAGGAATGCAGACTGTGAAGCTAGGCAATTAGTTCCAGGAAGAAGATTCAGTAGTTATTGTGAGAGAACTGGGGTGCTGGCACGAAACAATATACCTACTAATCGTACAAAAACCCCGACGCAAACAAAACCTCTAAAAAGTAAAAAATTATAGTATTGTTCCTTTAAGTTTAATTTAAGTTGTAGGTAGTATTTTAATCAAAGCGTCGTTGCATCGGGGGACGGCTACTGGTGATTCTGCAGTATCAATTTAAGGTTACTATTTTCTTCTAATATCATTGAAGTAGGCAAAAGAATACCACATTTCGACTCAATCAAACCTGTGGAAGATGCTTATATCCCGTAATCAACGAGAAAAGAGCTGATAATCTTCAAACGGATCAACAGATTTTCTTGAATCATAGCTAAGAACACTCTATTAAGGTATCTTTCAAACAAAACAAAATCAGTTCAGATTTTTGGTAGCTACGATGGCGCAGATAGACACAGATAAACACGTTAAACTTATAACGCCCTTCTGTTTCCGTCTGGTGGTTAAAATGATGATATGGGAAGCCGACATATATGTACCTACATTAACTAGAAAGTTAATATAATAAACCCACATCCATGTTGAAATGCAGGTATCAGATAATGGGTGAGAGCAGTCACTAAGTATCGTCTAACCCAGAAAGACGTGACAAAACAGTAATGTTTGCATCTACTAATTAATTTAACAAACCGGTCAAGCGTAAATCGGGCCGAGATACCGAAGTTCCCATACACCATAGCGTATTTAAATAACAAGCAAGCATATTGACCTACTGTATTAATTATATATATGAGACGTGAGATCATGCCTTGGTACCTTTTGGTTCTGAAAGTCGGTGAGATAGTTTCTGCTAATTATTTAATATCGAATATCAGTGAAGACAGGCGATATGGTTAGGAAGGATGTATACACTAAGATGACGTGATACTTCATGATAAGAGATCTATTAAAGAAAAAGACGTCATCAAACCAATGAAAATTATAAAACATAGCTCCTATCAGCGGCTTTGCCCGCGTGGAGGTCAAACGTACTACCGGGATAAAAAGTATTCTATGTATTAATCAAGGTTGTAAAGTATCTGTGTGCCAAATTTCATGCAAATCCGTTCAGTAGTTTTTGCGTGAAAGAGTAACAAAGAACATCCAAATATACAACCTATCACATTTATAATATTTGTAGGATTGCTTTGAAGATCTTTAAAACCTACTATCTTGTACATAAGCTAAGTTATATTCAATATTTATTCCACTAGACTCGATAAAAACATTAGCATAAATACGAATTAAAAATAAATAAATCAGTGCTACGCGCGCTACGCCGTAGCACTGATTTATTTAAATGATGTTAAAATCATTTGTATGCTGTCTTCGCGAACTTTTCGACTTTTATACACCCAGTATAAACCTTCAAAGTGAAATATACAGTGTGTTATGTTAAACGAGGGACATACTTTACGGGAGTATAGTACCTACTCATGAAAATGAAAAACTAAGGGATCAACAATGAATTCGCGAAAATAAAATCAGCCGCTCTATTGCCGCTCTGCATTTGTGTTCGCATAGCGTGACAAAACGTAGGAAACAGCTGTTTTTTTCTTTATATTTTGGTGTCCACTCCATATTAAAAGCTGTATATCTTCATGAGTAGGTACTCATGAAGATGGGGAGGGACATACTTTGGGGGTGTGGTAGGTACCACACCCCCAAAGTATGTCCCTCCCCCTGTAGTTTAAGTTACAATAATTTATCTTTTAATTGATGTAAGAAAATATTATATTTTATTTACTGCCTCGTTGGTTTAGTGGTTGCAAACACCACTGCTGATTATGACGTCCAGGGTTCGACTTCCAGGTCAAGCAAAACGTTACTAAATGGTTTCCACGATTTCTTCAGAGTAGCCCAGAATCTGGAATTGTGTTCAGTTGATCGCAATATTGCTCGCTCCCATTACATGGAACTTAAACATATCTGGCGAAATATGGGTATACTATAAGTAAGTACACCTCTGCCTAACCCTTCGAGGATAACAGGCGTGATGTTAAATTACGTTATTTTATTCTAGTAGTCGCCCAGTCGTCGAAATTTGACGATGTTTTTTCTATTAATTTAATATTTAGTGTGTTTTATTTAGGACTAGCTTTTGCCAGCGGTTTCGCCCGTGTGGAGGTCGAAAACTATCCCACGGGAAGGTAGCACCGGGATAAAAGTATTCTATGTGTTAATCAAATGAAATTAAATGAAATGTTTTTTTATGTAAGTAGATCTTAAGACACTTTTACACGTCAATATTTTAAAAACTAGATGGCGCCGGCATTTCCTAGCTGACTGTTCCCTGAGAAGAAAAGCCGAAACAAACTCAGAGGTAAATTAGGTTATTCCAGGTTACATGTGTGCCAAATTTCATTCAAATCCGTTCAGCCGTTTTTGTGTGAAAGAGTTACAAACATCCATACATACATCCATACTCACAAACTTTCACATTTATAATATTATTTTAAGTAGGATGTTTTTTTTAGTAGTAGTAAATATTCGCTTTCTGCACTCCTCTATTTAAACTTTAACCGTGGAAAATTTCATACTCCTCCGTCCGTGTGATTTTCGTAAAAAGGGGGTATACAAAGTTTTTTCTTCACGTATTAATATATAGATAACTAGCTTTTGCCCGCGACTTCGTCCGTTATTAATTTTGTTATAACATATAAATTATTGTGTTAAAATGTAAGCGCTTTCTAGCTGACACAACCATGTTAGGTGTGCTCCTACCGAGTTATGACAACCTGGTACTTCAAAGGCATAAAACGTTTTCTAGCTGACACAGCTTCCTAGTATGTTAGGTGTGCTCGCTCCTACCGAGTTATGACAGCCTAGTACTTCGACTGTGTAAAGCGTTTTCTAGTATATAGATAATAAAGTATAGTGGCGGTAGTGTAGTCTACTATCGGTATTTGTAGGTAATTAAGAACCCGGAATGCAAAACTGCAGCGCCCCCAAGCACATAAACAAGCACAAGAATAACAGGTAAACATCAACTGGTAATGTATGACTTCCTAAAGTTACTCAAGTATACTTGAACCTAAGCTCTAGCGGTAAACACTTGGTTTTATCTGATGGCTGCTTCCTGTGTCAAGAGTCAAATCAATTTCATGCCGATTAGCGTTTTAATAACATGTATTTAAAAGCTCTTTATGAATGGCAAGATTGGTGGAAGACTACAGAAGTGGTTATCAGGTACTTTATCAACCAGATGAATTCGGCATCGCATCATAATCGTTTCAATTCAAACATTACTTTAGTGTTTTTGTGATACCTTTCACATCAAGATCACGAATAAGCACAATAATGCTTTGATTTATTTTTCTTGTTTGTTTCTTTACCGTCCTAGATAAATTTGTGACTCTTTTCGTACTCAATCAATGCAACTAAATAGGGATGATGAGCAATATTAGACACATTAGAACAGCATATTTACTAAATAAGCTAACAGACTTAAAATACACATAAAGTATATGTATTTAAAAATACAGGGAAAACAATCACAGTTCATCAAAAAATTCGTCACGTCACTGTCAACAGGAAAAGTGCCCAAAAGGCTGCCAGCATTGCCACGTTGTATTTCATCATCATTGCAGCCGGCGACGTCCAACGCTGGACATACGCCTCCTACAAGCATTTTGTGGGGTTTACCATAACTGTCACGCTTGACAGGCGGATTGTTGATCGCAGTATGGTGGTAAAATGCACAGAGAACGCTGCTGCACATTCTCTAGGACTTTGTCATCTTTTACAACACCTACGGGAAGAAATGGGCTTGTATATCGTTCTAAATATTTTTCCCAAAGAAACTAGCCAAGTCGTGACTACTATAAAAAATGATATCTAGCACTGAACCCTAATACTTTTAATTACCCATGTTAATTAGCTAACGGATGGAAAGTTAACTTTAAGATAAATGAACACGCGTTTCGCATCACGTTCTCATAGAATGCGGACGCCGAGGCGGTTTCGATAAAAAATCATGTTTTATGATTGTCGTGACAAATTATGTGAGTTTATCATGATTCTGTTGTTGGTCTTGTTAGAAATATGAGATTAAGTTTTTTCTGTAACCTAGTTTAATTTATGTTAAGTTATTCTGGTTATCTTGGTAACTTGTTAGAGGACGTTCAAATTCTGTTTCATCATATTTCTCATAGGACTTTTTTGGAAGTTTTTTTTAACGCATCTTGCGGTAGGAGTACAATTTTAGAAACACGTCACGAAAAAGCGTTACGTAACGAGAAAGAGCCTCAAAATCAAAATCAAAATCAAAATATTTTATTTCACATAAACCTGCAAGGGCACTTATGAAACGTCAGAAGCTAGGTGCACGGTTCCAATTTGTCGCTTCCTATGGAGAAGAGCCGGCAAGAAACTCCACGGTTACTCTTTTAACGCTCTTTTAGCCTCCTCCATGGGACTTTTTATTATTAATAATAGACGGAGATAAAAAGAGAAAGTGAGGATTTTTCATAGTTTTCGAGGGTGTTGAAGCCAGTAGAGGTCAAAATAAATTTTGAGTATTTTAAAGATTGAGTAAATGACGTTACATTCGGAGTTGAAGAATACGAGGGCGTCCCTCTACTTTACACTTTTTTTGCCAAGTCATCTTCAAAGATATCCTTGGTTTATTTAAGTCTAATAAAGGCTCTACTCAACAAATATAAGTTGTTGTGTTATTAAGGACTAGAGACTTGACAGCAAATCAAATAAAATAGGCTACTAAACGATAACTTAGCATCCTTTCACCACAAGCATAACTTTAATCCCAGCAACATTCACATTCAGTAAGCGTTCAATACATTTCCTTATCGCCCTGAACTATAAGGAAACAGGCATACAATGCACATAGCTCCGCAGCTTCGTCAACATTCGCTTAGGTCGCCAAACACCTACTATCGTCAGGCAGAGTACAGTCATACCACCCGTTCTTAGCAACAATTTGATTTTGACAGCGCTTTGACTTCGCAACAGTAAGGGTGATTTTCGCATTACTGAAGTGCAGTTGACAGTACAGACGAGTCTCGTCAGGTGTTGATATATGACACATTGTCTGCCAGTGGGTGCACGGCCCAACAATTGCCACTAAAAGCGACTAACAACAAAAATATGGAAACTAAAGCTTGGGGTACAATAAAATGTCAGACGGGGAGACGGGAGATAATTTGTGCCGGTTGCGACTCGTCGAAAAAGGAAGAATACAAAAGCTCCTACAGTAGGTAAACATACAGTGTCTTGTCTATTGTTATGCCTAGCAGTAACTAGCTCGAAGTACTACTAGCTTTTACAAGCGACTTGACCAATTTAAACAAAACCCTAACAAATTATACACTTAAATCTTCTTCATGAATTACTCTATCTATTGGTGAAAACCGCAAGAAAATCCGTTCAGCACTTTTGAGTTTATTGCGAACAGACAGACGCAGCGGGGGACTTTGTTTTACAAGATATTTTTTAAAGTAATGTATGAACCTTCGTCTCACACTTACTTATCATAACATCATGGCTGTATTTCCCGAAGGGTTTGGCAGAGGTGTACCTATAAGTATACCCAGATTTCGCCAGTTAATTGCTAGTTGTGTGTGTGTATAGATAGTTCAATCCATGAAGACGCGCCCCACTCTTTGACACTTGTACTGAGAGCGGCCAAAAACAAAGGAAAGAGGCAGAGAGAGGCGCGTCATCGTGGATTTAAATAGTTAATACATACAGATAGCTGTAGACATATGATCATCATCATCTGGTCAGCTATTTCCCAACTATATTGAGGGTGGTTTCCAGTCTAACGGGATGTAGCTGGCGCTGGTTGTTCGAAAGAGATACCGTGGCCCCTGGCACACAGGCAACTGAGGGAACACGGGTGGGTTTTAGTCAGTACAAGTCTGACACGCCCTCCTGCTCCACTCAGAACGGGAAAAGTTATTTGATGATTTCCCACCCAAAAAAAAAATATAACGGGATATAGCTAAATACCAGTATTTTACATGGAGCGACTGCCTATCTGACCTCCACAACCCAGTTACTGGGTGATACGATACCCCTTGGTGAGACTAGTTGTCAGACTTTCGGGCTTCTGAGGACCCGTTACGACTGACAAAGACCCACGAAAGATCACGAGTGATGCCAACCTACATATTACATTTTCAAGAGGAAATTCAAGCTAAAGCTAGGCAGTTCCATATGCTACTAAACCAATAAGGTGGCATCATATCACCATATTTAACCTTCATGGTGTCAGACAGGTAGAATGCCAAGTATAAGCTCTATAGCGACAGGTAAGTAGCTCACGCCACGGGCGCTGTATTGCAATAACGCTTATCCCTTAGTCAGCAACACAGAGGACTAAGCAAATGGAGGGTTAACGTGCGGCGAACGCTGTGCTAAACTATCTACACAAAACCTGTCTGCTATTACAATAGTGTCAAAATGGTCTATCGTTGATTTCAAAATTGTTGCCTTTGGCAAGTTTGGTAATCTACTAATACAATGGCGTCATTATGACTTTCCAATGATCAGCCACTGACACTCCATTGAAAGAAATGGCATTTATTGGTAATCTTGTACATAATGACAAATGAATGATTGACTTAGGCGGTAATCTGCTAAAATTGAACACTAATAAACTAATAAATAATATGTAAAAATTTACAAATGAAATCGGGCATAAATAAATGTTCAAATTTAGTAGTCGTTTCTGGGAAATCATTTCTACTAACGGGTTTTATAATAATGGCAATACGACAATGCCATTATACCTAACACAATTATGTTACGAGACCATTCTTTCTTTCTTTCTTTTCTTTTTTTAAAAAAAAAAAAAAAACGTTGCCCCACACTAGGAATGACTCCTGTATTGTGGGTGCGTTTACAAACATTTAAATTCACATACACAAACAGCCAGACCCGGAACAACTACTTGTAGGTCATACAAATATTTGGTCCGTGCGGGAATCGAACCCGCTACACGCAGCACAGCAGTCAATCGCTTAACCGCTGCGCCAACCGTGCTGCCAATTACCGACATTGCGTGTGCATTGACCGACTAATGATCGACCATTATGAATTTAGTAGATTACGAACTTTTAGCAAAATGACAATGGGATCGTGTTGGAATGACGAATTTATAAAAATAACAGACTTGGGCCCGTCTTATCTTACATCAACAGTCGAGTAATATGAAACAAAGGAGAATTATATTATTTCTGTAAGAAGGTTGGTACTACTTTGGTGCACAGAAGTGCCCACTGAATGGACCCAATATTACAAAATTCACATAAATAAAGAAAGAAAGAGAAATAAAGAAAAAGTATTTATTGTGACACTTACAGGAACAGTGTCACAATAAATACTTTTTCTTTATTTCTCTTTCTTTCTATCACAATCATACAAAAATGATAAAAAAAACAAATTTCTTGGAAGTAGAAAATAAAACAGAAAGTCCTGCACGAGGCCAAAAGGCTCCTACCTCAGTATGATGCTGCGATATTTAAAAAGTGTCGCAGCGCTGGTATTCTGATAGGGCCCGAGCGATGTGATGTCACGGTAAGGCTACTACAGTCTCAGTTTTAATCCGAGAAAAATATATCTGGCTTATGTTAAAACATAATTGAAAGGATAAGCAAATGTTTGTATGCCGAATGGTGAAATATCGCAAAACTTTCATGTATTTATGTATAATCCATATTTGCAAAATAAATTTCTATTTTATTATATTTTACAATTACTTTTATATGTCATTCATATTTTTATAACAAGATGAGGTCGGCGTTCCCTATCTCTACACCACCGATCATCGTAGAATGGCAAGTTTTTTTTGTACTGGCACCTCTTACCGATCGACGACGATCAGCGCATCTCTATTCTCTAGTCTCTCCATTTAGTAATTACTCCGTGGTTGACAGATAAGAAACAGCTTCCAAGTTTCTATAATCCGATATTAGACATAAGATAGTATCGCGCACCGTGCGCCGTTGTGTGATCCCGGCCAAAAATAGACGCGTGACTTTTATTGTGGGTGTGGAAGAAGACGACTTAGGGTGAGTTTTTAGTGGACAAACTGCAGCGGGCTGTGTATTAAATACTATTGCAGCAGGTTTTCCGAACTTCAAGGAGAGCTAGGATATAGCATTGGCATCATCATTACTGCTCCTGTAAGTACACGAGCCACCGGCCAGAACCACCGATGGCTGTCGCCTTTTGCTGCGTTTTTGAGAACTCCTCTAGCGGCCACACGTGTGCGACGAATCCATACAAAACATATGGAAAACCATGTGCACTGCTTGCTGCTAGGCTTCCGGTGGCTGTGGCCAGTGACTCGTTTGCGCCTAGCTTTAGAAGAGAATATGGTATCTATGCTAGGAGCATTGGTTTAAGAAAAATCTTGATAGAATGGTGACCCGAAACAAGGGACAAGGAATGCTACTACGGCAATTTATTTTTTTCCAAATTAAAAAGAAAACGCCACTAATGGTCGCCACTGGCAAGGCATAGTGTGGGTAATTTAGTAGTAGAATCAGCCAAGTACGTTTCCCCTGCTGGGACACAGACACAGGCCGGTTTGATTTTTACACGCTTTATATTAGCTTCACTTGTATGTTTGTATGTAACTGACTCCTTTGGACGCTATTTTGACCCACTTTAAACGGTCAGATTTCATTTAAACTTTGTAGACTTATCGAGAACCTATGACAAGTCAATAATAAAAAAAAAAACACGCTTTTGTAGTTAGCAAAACTAAAAAATAGAAAATAAATAATAGTTTTAAAAAAACTAAAAAAACACGCTTTAAAAACCAAACTAAAAAGTAGAAAATAATTTAATTCTATTAAAAAGCGTGGGGTGCTTGATATTAATTGATTATAAAAATACCTCAAAAAGCACCCCACGCTTTTTAATAGAATTAAATTATTTTCTACTTTTTAGTTTGGTTTTTAAAGCGTGTTTTTTTTAGTTTTTTTTAACTATTATTTTTTGATTGAGCAGCTGTGATGAAATAATTTACGCAAAGCAATGCGCCGATCTGGCTACGACCCTACGATCCATACTCGTCCGCGCCGTTACCACTGGGCCACCACCGTTCTGGATGGCTTAATAACAAGAGGTTAATGTAGCATGGAATTGTAGCTACCCAACCCGCTCTCTGGCCTATGTCCTCACCCTGTCCGCTCACCGGATCGCGTGCAACTAGTTATTACTGTGCATCCCGCCGCACGTCGCCGCGGTACCGTATTATAAAGTCGCGCGATACACAACGCGCGTAATTCTATCGGACGACTCGCCCGTGGCGCCCCCTATAATCCCCCATGATAAGATAATTAGGCGTCAGATTAGACGTAATAGGAGAAGGAAAATGTAAATTATGTGGCCGTGTCTACTTTGATTATTTAGTTTTCTGCGTAGCGTTGTGTCGTTAGGATTAAGTCATTTGTGATCATCCCTAAGTCTATATCGTTAAGCCTGTATTAAATAGACAGCTAAAACATTGAAATTTCAATGCAAACTTGATCTTTACAGAGAAAAATCTGATATTACTCCGCGATTTATCATCGAGGTCCCAGGTCTTAAATTCATGACACTATAAAATACTAATCACACTATTTATTATTTCAAAATAATATAATAAAAAAGCCTTAGCAGATAGAATATTGAAATACTGAAATATTTTATGTTTTTCATACACAATCGCGTACCTTATCGTATGCTTGACTCGACGGACACACCTTTTGCTAATTATGGTTTATACGACCTCAAACATTATGGATTCTCGCAATAAACAGCTTCAAACAGAGCCGAGACGGTGTAGGTGTTTCTAAGAACAATCCAGAAACCCTATGCGACGATTTCCTTAACCATTTCTTGAAAGTGCTGCCTATTTCAACTATCTAACTTTCATTGTAGATTATGTATGAATAAAAATGAGATGCTGTTCCTTGTAAGCGTATCACTTGATAGTTGCACGGATTTGGCAATTTTTTGTTTTAAAATGGTCGTTATATCCCGAATTAGGTTTTCATGCAAAGAAAAATTGGAAAAGTTGTCCGGAAAATTGTCAAATAAGGGCAATACTGGATTCGGGAAATTTTACTTGCGTCGTCTAGTTTATAAATAAAAATTCATGTTTGAACTAAAATTATGCGAAATAATATTGTCATCAACTAAAGAAAAATTCAATCTAATAACAGCCTCTTCAGTTCCGTGCATAATAACAAACCAAGCAAGTCTAGCTCCCAAGCTGTAAGTAGGTACAAAATTACGACGATTTGGTTCCACGACTACTTAAAATATAATCAGGGAGACAGGGACTAAAATAAACAAAAGAAGTGGCGTAAATTCAGTTATGTCCCTCCTCAATTGTTAACCATACGTAATTATACAGAGGCTCGGCCGGGAACGAAGTCTCTTGGATTTGTAAGGTGCGTCCACACTAGAGCATTTACGTGTAATGTAACGTTCCTACGAATGCTTGACGTAGTTTTCATTGAAATGTGAACGAGCATTTTAGTCCATTCAAATCGATTTTTAACTGTGTCAGCAGCAACTCAACATTAACCTTATTGTAACGACAGTAAAGTTAACTATGATTTTGTCAGTGATGCAAATACAGCAACCCAACAGCAACCTTATAAAGAGAAGAAAGGTGACTGTGTTTTTGACAGACTTGTCAGTGCAGCAACCCAACAGCAACCTTATTGTAACGACAATGAAGGTCACTGTGATTTTTACGGACTTGTCAGTGTAGTAACCTAACAGCAACCAGTTTGTGACGACAATAAAGATCACTGTGATCTTACAGATTCGCTAGTGCAGCAACCCAACAACAACCAGTTTGTAACGACAATAAAGGTCACTGGGATTTTGATAGACTTGTTTGTGCAGCAACTCAAAAGCGGCCTTATTATAAGCAAGATAAAGGTCACTGTCATTTTGACAGATTTGTTAGTGCAACAACCCAACAGCAAGCAGTTTGTAACGACAATAAAGGTCACTGGGATTTTGATAGACTTGTTTGTGCAGCAACCCAAAAGCGGCCTTATTATAAGCAAGATAAAGGTCACTGTCATTTTGACAGATTTGTTAGTGCAACAACCCAACAGCAAGCAGTTTGTAACGACAATAAAGGTCACTGGGATTTTGATAGACTTGTCTGTGCAGCTACCCAAAAGAGACCTTATTATAAGGCAGATATAGGTCACTGTCATTTTGACAGAGTTGCCAGTGCAGTAAACCAACAGCAACCTAATGATAAGGAGAATAAAGTTCACTGTGATTTTGATAGATTTGTCAGTCGACTTTATTATAAGGAGAACAATTATCGTTTATGATAATATCACGTTACAAATTATAAAAGCGTACCAACGCTTATCTTTTGCTCAACGAAATTTAACGCAACACAAATCAGGCCTGTTACATGATAATTGATAATGCACAAATGTGTCCTCGCCTGTAGTTAGCCCGACGACATTCATCTTACTCCGTCATTTGTCTATAATAAAAGTTGATGATAAAATATACAGCGGACATGTCCCGATCCAATTAAAATTATTATTATGATAACATACGGCTTTACAATTAATTGTGCATGTAGATTTAGTTATAAGTTTCAATTTGATTCAGTGTATTCCCACATTTTATTTTAAAACATAGGAGTTCAGCATTTATTTTTAATTATTGTCTTATATGTTACAAGCTACGCTATTCATTATGAAATCTTAAATATAACATACAATCTAACAATAAAATAAAGAATTAAGATATTATGTGCAATTAGTAGGAAAGGAGAAAAAAAAAAGAAAAAAAGCGAAGAGTTCATTGGGCATCGAAAAATTTGTCCGCGTCTCTATCGGAGGGAGAAGTGCCCAAAATGCTGGCAGCGGTGGCAGCATGTTTACCTGAAAATGGCTTCATATTCTATTAGGTTAATTCCTGCAAAGTTTGAAAAATGGATCAGGACAAGGATTCTTTGACCTTATTTTTTTAAGTGTGGGGTCGGGACGTTTTTACTTCAACTCCGAATTTAACGACTTTTACCCAAACTTTATTTTGTCTTCACTATCGGCTATTAGCAGCCTCAGAAACCATGAAAACGACACCTATGATGAAAATTTTCAAAAGTTTCGCAGCCGTCATCTTGGATATTCATTTTAACCTCACTATCGGTTTCGGCATCCTCGAAAACCAGGAAAATTATCACACTCTCCCTGTCTCTTACTCCCGGTTTCTTATTATGCAGTAAAAAGCGAACATGCGCCCCGTGGTAGGCCGCAAACTGCGTTTAAGAATTTCGATAAAAAAATCAAGTTTAATGTTGCCACGTGTGCACTTCCTTTAGCTTAGTATTATACAAAGTATCAACACAACAATGTTACCTAAAGTCGCCTTTCCAGCCAGCAATAAACGCTGATAATCTCCGTAAAGCGAATAAGTATTTAAATTGGTTTATTAAATCATTTGATGCCATTATTTGATGCTAATTGCAGAGCGTTAATATCGTTTTTAATGTTGAGATTATCGTTTTATAGCCGCTATTTGAATAAGGGCCCGGTGGAGGATTACAAAGTTATCGCGAGTTGCAATGTCGCTGTTTCCCTTCTACTGATAAGATAGTCGTTGCCTAATGGCTGCAGGACTTGATATAGCGGATTTTATTTACAAGGATTTACCGGGAGAAAGGATTGTTTCGAACAGGTGAGAAAATGTGTGCATCGTAGAAATGCATGTATGTACCTACTAAATGAGGAATAAGAATTTTTCTTCCATCCTTTATTTCATACTATCTGGCTCGTTGTCCTGTCCAAATTTCAATAATTCGTAAAAAATAATCATAGCAAAAAGTTTTCCCGTAATTTGAACATTTTCCGAGAAACTATTCCATTTTTTCCATAGAAACCTAATTCGGACTAATGCGAGCATCTCATAGCAAAACAAAAGGTAAAGCTGTTTACACGTAGCGCTTATTTTTAATTTTTATTTATTTAGAATTTATTAGAATAGTTTTATTTGTAAAACATAGATAATTTCATACAAAGATCTTTCAAATCAGATAGTGCGCTATGTTTTGCCAATATTGGCATACAAATGATTAAAAACAATGAAATGAGCAATTCAATTACAATATTAAAACTAACAATATAATTATAATTATTTGAGTATATAATAATAATTATTTGAGTATATAATTGTGCATGCAAGCAAATTAAATACGACACACACTACTACATTACTATTACTTCCATTACATAATACTACTAACGATTTACAGTCGGTACTAATTTAAATTACACAAACATTATACAAATAAAGGATACTTGGGAGTCGAAGTACTCGTCCTCATCGCTGTCATCCATGTGCCCAGAAGACTGGCAGCATTGCCATATTTAACGGCAATGCCAATTCTTTGGCCAAAGGACGACCCAGCCCTCTGGTCACGTGAACTGACGGCGACCCGAGTGTTTCGATTTTTTTACACGTACGGATTAAAGAATTCGGGCGCCTGTATAAAGGCAGATGGATAAACTTCAACAAAACCATTCCAAGATTACAAGCGAAGGTATGACTATTTGTGTAAAAAAATATTACAAGAACACACTCAAATAGCTAACTGCTACAATCAATTAATCAATTAAAGCTTACAAGTCAATTACCACACAACAGTTTGTAATTAGTAACGTTTATGTTATTTTCGCCGACAATTTAGTTTTTTTTTTGTTTTACGCACAATCCGACTCAGCCTAATAATTAATGAATTTACAACGCCTCGAGGTACAAAAACAGGAAAGTTTTTTGCAACTTTTTTCTTGGAACAGTAGAATATCATAAGGCAGCGAAAACTACTCCACACTACACGGCAAAATTAAAATAAATAATTGGTTGATATACTGATATAAAGTAAATTTAAGGGGAAGATATATAAAAACATGGTTAGACCTGCTGTCTTGTATGGGTCAGGTTGTTGGGCAACAAAAGGGATAAATGAAAGGAAATTGCATGCAGCTGAGATGAGAATGTTAAGAGAGATGTATGGTGTTATATGAATGGATCGAATACGAAATGATTTTTCAGAGACCATTTTCAGACTTTCTCTTATGTAAGTATAATAAAGAGGAAGGCCGAAAGTGGCATCGATAACTGAAAAATTGTGTATGCCATGATCATTCACCATCATTTCGTAAGACGTCCGCTGCTGGACATAGGCCTCCCCCAAAAGGGGGGTTTTGCTATAATCGCCACGCTTGGCAGGCGGGTTGGCGATCGCAGTATGGTGGCCAAATGCATAGAGAACGCTGCTGTCCATTCGAACCCGAACTTCGAACGATACCCGCGGGACGAAATGGGATGGTGCTATGGGCATGTGATACGGAGGAATGAGGAAAATGTCGTGAGGAAAGTTTCGAGTATAAATGTAAAACGGTGAAGGAAAACATCGTGAGGAAACCGGCATGTCTTACAACCAAAAAACTTCGAAGACATGTGCCATCTACCAGCCCGCACTGGGCCCGCATGATGGAACAGCCCACTCCCTCGCACCGAGGAGGCCTGTGTCCCAGCAGTGGGAACGTTATAGGCTGATAATAATGAGATGGGAATATATTCCTCCCTATTACGTGGGACTTTAACATAAGCATTTATTTCCATAGAATCATTTACCACTTTTGAATTGTCAAAAGTCGGTCAGTTAGTCAGGGAGTAGAAGCTAGTTGCCCATTCCAAAATGTAATATTAATTAGTAATAAAGTTTATTGTTCAATTAGGACTAGATTACATGGCAAGGTAATATAATATGGCAAGGTAATCTATACTTATATATATTTTTATAATATTATAAGCTGAATAGTTTGTTTGGTTGAACGCGCTAATCTCAGGAACTACTGGTTCGAATTGAAATATTCTTTTAGTGTTGGATAGCCCATTTATTGAGGAAGGCTATAGGCTATATAACGTCACGCTAAGACCCTTAGGAACCGAGTAAAGAGAAAAAAAGTCACGAATACGAAGTAGTCGCACGGGCATGTGAGGCGAGCGACGGGGTGGATCGGCGAGCAAGAAATTTGACGCGAACGAAGTCACGGGCAGAAGCTAGTTATTAATATTATAAAGCTGAAAAGTTTGTTTGTTTGTTTGGTTGAACGCGCTAGTCTCAGGAACTACTGGTTCGAATTGAAATATTCTTTTAGTGTTGGATACCCCATTTATCGAGGAAGGCTATAGGCTATATAACATCACGCTAAGACCCTTAGGAACGAACGAGAAACTCGCACGGGCAGGCGATTCAAAGCGACGACGCGGTGGGTCGGGGAGCAAGAAATTTGACGCGAACGAAGTCGCAGGCAGAAGCTAGTTTAATATAAAACACCAGCATACGTTTCTTAATCTAATTAGTGGGTGCCGTACTGTTCTCCTAGGTAGGTTACAAAGTAACCTGTGTTTAGGAGAAACAGTTCCGATCCTCGTCATAAATGGTTGACTTATAGATAATACGTGTAAGTATGTGTATTAATATGTATATAGTAATCATTACAGCAAGCTACAAGAAATGTAGATCTCTATGGAGAAGAACGGGCAAGACCACAAGCAAACAAAAAAAAAAAAAACTCTTTTAAATCTAAATGTTATAAAATCCTTGGTACCTTCATTATTCTTGTTGCTTCTACGGAGCAACAAGAATCAATTTAATTAAAAGAAAATAAGAAACATTCTCCATGCGATGTCTAGTAAAACGATCTAAATAATCTTCAGCATTCTTAAGCTTATAACATACAATAAAGGTAGATACCGACGTACACGGTTAATTGCGAGACGGAAATACGCTTAACGGACGTAATTAAGATTAGAAGTGCAGGAAATAACTGCGCTAATACGTCGAGTCGACGTAAAAACGTGGTTAAACTGGTGCTGGATACCCTGCTTTATACGTAGACATAAAACAGCTTAGGTAAGTGATTGTTTATAATAAAAATTTCATCATCCTTGGGGTCAAAACAATGCATATTTATGCGATATCAGCAATCGCGGTTGATTTGCTGTCATTTTTTGAAGAGTTCCGTTGTCTGTCTCCGAAACAAATCCTCAGATCTATATGTAATTTAAATGGGACCATTTCGGAATAAACCCCTTTCGAACAAAAAAATAATTTTGCAAAGCATATATGACGGAGTTATGCCCGAACATACATTAAAAAAATATAAACATGTCGAATTGATAACCTCGTTCTTTTTGAAGTCGGTTAAAAAGACAAAATTACGAATTCTAAGTTCAGACAAAAGATGATCCGACAAACGATGTCCGATGTAATTTCAATAATGCATACATAATTCCCATAGGTATATGCATACATAATTCCCACGGTCTTCCAGTTCTCTAGTTATTTATAAATTTATTCGATACTTAAAAAAAAAAATTAATTCCATAAAAACCTTATTTGGATGCCTCGTTGGTCTAGTAGCTGCGAGCGCTACTGTTGAGCATGAGGACCATTGTCAGGTCATTTCCATTCCCAGGTCGGGAAAAGCGTTATTGGATTTTCTATCTGAAATTTGTCAGAAGGCTGCTTCTCTGAATTGGTGCCCGATTGATAGGTTCCCCCCCCCCCTATTCTATGGGACTTAAAACTTTGAGCGGACCAACGTTATACTACGTAAAATTTTATAAACGCTAATCGACACCACGTTTAATCACGTCAGCAAAAATATGTCTTTCTTTATAGAACGTGTATAAACGGCTGTGGCCTATACTAATTTCTTCAAGCTACGTCATCGCGCCGTATCACTTTCAATTTTCGGAGTGCTAGCGCCACTCCACGTTAGCTATTTTGTACATTTTATAAAGCTAATCACACACATACATTCTAATTACGAATACGTTCGGAAATGAGCTCACCGGAGCCTACTCTCTAACTCCATCAACGAAGATACGGGCCCGTCCGAAAGTAGTTCGAAACTTCTTAGTGAATCCTACAGCCAATTAACTAACTTTTTTGGACAAGCAAAAACATATCAGGAGTAGGGACAGCTGTCAAATCGTGTTGTCATTAATTCTTAGTTCGGACTCCAAACTAATCTTCTGTCCGTAAGTGATACGGAGTTAGAAAAGCCCGTTACTTCGACTGAGACGACGAACTTCGTGCTTAAGGAGTAGGCCCCCTGAAATGTCGACGTGTAATAACGATTGTGTCACATTTCATATTATCTTTGTTAGTATGAAAAGCAGAACGTCACTAAACTGTCATTTATTTTGTACTAGCCTTTGCCAGCGGCTTCGCCCGCGTGGAGGTCGGTGTATTATACATATAAACCTTCCTCTTGAATCACTCTATCTATTAAAAAAACCCGCATCAAAATCCGTTTCGTAGTTTTAAAGATTTAAGCATACATAGGGATATAGGGACAGAGAAAGCGACTTTGTTTTATACTATGTAGTGATGAGAAAATAGTGCGTCGCGCAACAAACATTTGAATACCCATATGCTCAGCTGAAAGTGTTAAACGTAACT
This sequence comes from Polymixis lichenea, assembly GCA_949091785.1. NCBI lineage: Eukaryota > Metazoa > Arthropoda > Insecta > Lepidoptera > Noctuidae > Polymixis > Polymixis lichenea. Next base: position 9,741,890 of record OX420947.1, on the reverse strand, counting down.
AGCGAAATCTGGGTGTATTATAGGAACACCTCTTCCGCGAAACAAGGCGTGATGTTATGTAAAAAATTTGCCAAATCTGTCCAGCGGGCTTAGCATGACGTTTTCTATTTATACGAAGCATAGACAGTGTTTTCCAGTACAAACTGACATTTCGTTTCTCCATTTTTGACATCGCACCGTAGATATCCTTCTACAATCTGTCATTTTGCGTTTCATTTCTAACGATCTTTGTCTTGGTCCTTTTGATATGTGGACTATTTCAGCAGAATATTTCTTCCCAAACTGTCAAATTCGCACTGACCACAAACTTTCTACTTGACGGCCACAAAGTATTTACGATTATCTTCAAAATCATGACTCGTTTAAAACGCATAACTGTGATAATTAATAGAAAAACATAGCTAACTTCTCCTATTGTACATTATTTAGTTAATAGTCATGCCTGCAGCCGTTCTCAAGGGATGCGCTTCCCAAGGAACAACATCTTATTTTGATCTATACAGATAACTACGATGACAGTTAGACAGAGAGAAAAAGTGAGCACTATTTATTTTGGGCACGCCACGATTGCGGCGGTAAGTCCCCTCTTTGAGGAGTGGCTTGAGAGGCGGCATGGCGTCCTCACCTTCCGCCTGACACAGGTCCTCACCGGACATGGCTGTTTCGGGAGGTTCCTGTTTCGGATAGGGCGGGAGGAAACGCCCGGGTGTTTCCATTGCGAAGATCGCCCAGAGGACACGGTGGAGCATACGGTGGAGGTCTGCCCGGCTTGGGCGGAGCACCGCCGTGTCCTCGTGGAGGTGATCGGCGGCGGCGATCTCTCGCGTCCGACCCTGGTCCAGGCCATGGTACGGAGCGAGAGGGCATGGCTGGCAGTCGCCTCCTTCAGCGAAGCAGTTATGCTCGCAAAGAGGGAGGCGGCGCACGTGAGGGAGATGCAGTACATGCGCCCTCACAGCCGTGGCCAGGAGACGCCCTGGGCGTCGGGAATCCCAGGCTGATTCCCGGCCACCGTAGGCACGGGCTTGCGGACGGCGAGTAATGGGTAGCTCGCTGTCCGGTAAGGACCAAGCCCGGGTCGACGGCGCGTTGTGTTCCACGCGCGCCTCAAAGAGATGTCAGCAGCAACAGATGGGGCCCGCAAGGGCCGATGCCTGCCGGGGGTGCGGGTTGTTCGAAAGAGATACCGCCGCCCCTGGCACACAGGCAACTGAGGGAACACGGGTGGGTTTTAGTCAGTAAAAGTCTGACACGCCCTCCCGCTCCACCCAGAGCGGGAGAAGTTATTTGATGATTTCCCACCCAGAAAAAAAAAAAAAAAAAGCACTATTTATTTATTTATTTATTTAAACTTCTGGCACACAAAAGGTACAAAGTCGGACTTAATGCCTTAGGCATTCTCTACCAGTCAACCAAGGGTGGTGAAGAGATTAGATGGCAGGTGCTTTGGCTGATAGGAACAATGATTTAAAGAAAAAACTATAAAATATATCATAATGAATTATAAATAAGATAGGTACATAAATAGGTTATAAACTTAAAATACACATACATGCATACATATCTACTATATATATACTTATAATAAATATATTCAAATTCAAGGCAGAGAGGTATTGAGATGACTCTACGCTACTATCAAGAAATGATTAAGGAAATCGTCGCATAGGGTTTTCCGGGACGGTATCGATAATTCTAATAAACACCTACACCGTCTCGGCTCTGTTTGAAGCCGTTTATTGCGAGGAACCACAATGTTTTAAGGTCGTATAAACCATAATTAGCAAAAGGTGTGTCCGTCGAGTCATGCATACGATTGAGTACGTAATTTTGTATGAAAAACATAAATGTTTGAATATTTCATGTTGTATCAGCTAATCGATACGTAGGGATGCGCAACGAACAGCATTAAATCTATACCTACTAATAAATAAAATTGAAGGGTGTTTGTAATTTCGAAATAGTAGCTTCTTACTAAATGCATAAGAAAGTATATACGGTATTTATAACAAAAATACAATGTTTTTAAAGGTGTCTGATCCAGGTCGCGAAAAAATCCCGCTGCGATCTTTCTACATCCGTGCAAACGTGGACAGAGCAGTGGTGGCCAGTGGTAACGGCCGTGACTTAGGGGGCGTCCCTTCATTACGTGAAGCAATTTTAGCGATTTTTCGACACCCATCCTCTCTCTGGTGAGATGTCGTGAGATTTGGCTCGACCAAAATCAAAATCAAAAATCAAATATTCAAACTAGGCTGAGAGTCAGCACTTTTTGAACGTCAAAATTACATAAGACAATTCCCCAAAACGCCCGCCCTTCACCACTTCCTAGTGCTTTAGCTGGAAAGAAGAAGTGGCGCAACAAACTCCCCAGCAGCACAGTCGTCTGATAAGTTGGAAGAACTTGATTCTATACAATAATCGGTAAGTAATTAATATTCAACAATAAATGAAAATGTCACCAATAAAAATACAAAAAAAATATAGTTAATACAGTCAAATAAAAGAAACAATGATTTGAATAACTCATTTAACCTGTCGGTCGGTAAGCAAATTCTGGTGAAAGAACACAAACGTTGTCTTGAGTTAATCACAGCGGTCACAGCGATCCTCCCCCGTCCCCATAATTTCACGTGAGATGTTTCAAAATGCGTATTTTTAGTGTAAAACGTTAACGTGTGCTTATTTGCGTTGGATTTTTGCATTGCGTTTGGCTGGCTCGGCTGGCCGCTGGCGTTTTAACAATCGAGGGGCTACCGTGCTATTTTGTGGCGTTCGGATAACCGCGATAAATATTATTTTGTAGGATTTAGCCAGATTGGCGGATGAACATGTTTTACTTAATTTAACCCAGTTCTCGCAATTTGACATTGTTTCTTTGCGAAAATATAAATACATTACGTGATATTTGCCGAGACGCCTCTCACCCACTTGAGATTGGGTGAGATTCGACTCGACCCGCTGCCCCCCCTAAACGCCTCACATAATGAATGGACGCCCCCTTACGTTTTGTAGGTCGTGGGTTCGAACCCAAGCAGGCACTTCACTTTGTGTAATTTATTTCATCGCCACTGCTCTTAAAACAGTGAAGGAAAATTAAAAAAAATCGAAGGCATGTGACATCTACCAATCCACACTGGGCCCGCGTGGAGGATTATGGCCCACTCCTTCTTAAAGAGAAGAGGCCTGTGTCCCAGCTGTGGGAACATTATGGGCTGATCGAAAATGAGTCTGCACGGCAACGTAAATAACGCAATGAATGTTGTTGAACTGTCAAAATGAAAACCATTGCTAATTACGCAATTAGCCAGGACTGGATGACCCATTGATTACTGATATTATGCCCAAGTATTATACCTTCCTTTAAGTATTTAATGGATAATTATAAATATAGGAAGCTTATGTAAGTACTTAATAGGTACTTAAACGTTTAATGTGGGTACAGGTGTAATTACTGTTACGTGAAGGTAAATGGCATCCTGCCAGGGGTGCGGGTTGTTCGAAAGAGATACCGCGGCCCCTGGCACACAGGCAACTGAGGGAACACGGGTGGGTTTTAATCAGTAAAACTCTGACACGCCCTCCTGCTCCACCCAGAGCGGGAGAAGTCATTTGATGATTTCCCACCCAAAAAAAAAAGGTAAATGGCATTAACAGTATTCACATTCTGTTATCTTATTTAAAGTTTATAATAAAGTGTTCATAAATTCTCACATCGATCAGAATGTAAACACGAAACAGGCAACGTAAGTAAAAAGCAAATTTAGAATTTATTTCATTATCATCATCATTTCAGCCGAAAGTCGTCCACTGCTTGGGGGAGGCCTGTGCCTCCCCCAAGCTCCTACATTTCGACCGGTTCTGCGCTTCTCGCATCCAGCGGATTCCTGCGGCCTTCACAAGGTCATCGGTCCATCTTGTGGGAGGCCTTCCAACGTTACGTCTTCCGGTACGCGGTTGCCACTCCAGAACCTTTCGGCCCACTGCCACTTAAGTTTGGGCTTTGTCGGTTGCCTTGGTTCTCCTGCGGGTCTCTTCATTCCTGATTCGATCACGTAGGGAAACTCCGAGCATAGCCCTCTCCATTGCCCTTTGGGTTACTTTTAGCCTTCTGATAAGGTCCATTGTGAGCTACCACGTTTAGGTACCATATATCACAACACGCACTGGTCAAAGACTTTCGTCTTGAGACACTGCGGGATGTGGGGCGAGAAGATATTGCGTAGCTTTCCAAACCCTGCCCAGCCGAGTCGGAATTTATTTAGTTAGACTATACTCTCACTAAACCTACTAAAAACACTACAAAGTGAAAAATAACTTTAATTTCGGAAGTCGGTGACTTTGGATATGTTTTTAAATTTTTGTCACCGCCTTCCGAAATTAAAGTTATTTTTCACTTTGTAGTGTTTTTTCGGAAGTCTGTTGTTATTTTTTTTTGGAAAATGTTTTTATTTTTCAATTTTTAGTTATATTACCTACCCCACTAATTCGAAATTTCATCATCCTTGGGGTCAAAACAATGCATATTTATGCGATAGCAGCAATCGCGGGTGATTTACTGTTATTTTTTGAAGAGTTCCGTTATCTGTCTCCGAAACGCATAATCAGATCTGTATGATATTAAAATGGGACCACACGGGAAGCACCAGCTTTCAAATAAAAAAAGAGTCATCAAAATCGGTTCACCCAGTCGAAAGTTCTGAGGTAACAAACAAAAAAAAAAAACATACAGTCGAATTGAGAAACTCCTCCTTTTTTTGAAGTCGGTTAATAAAATTTAAATCTGAGTGAGTAAGGAGTAGCATAATGAGCTTACAACGTTCCCACTGCAGGGACACAGGCCTCTTCTCTGTGAGAGGGAGTGGCCGGTAACCTTCCACGCGGGCCCAGTGCGGATTGATAGATGTCACAATGTCTTCGAATTTTTTGGTTCTAGGATATCTGGATTCCTCACAATATTTTCCTTCACCGTTTTGAGAGCAGTGGTGATGAAATAAATGACACTGCTGGCAGTGGGATCATTCTAGGTTGATTATCTTATGTTTTGAAATATTGTTTTCGGAAGCTGCCTGAAGAATTGCCAAACGTAAGTGGCAGTGGGCAAGGCACATTGCTCACAGAACAGATGGCCGATGGGGCCTAAAGGTTCTGGAGTGGCGACCGCGTACCGGAAGACGTAGCGTTGGAATGCCTGCCACAAGGTGGACCGATGGCCTTGTGAAGGCCGCAGAAATTTGCTGGGTGGGGAACGCATAGAACGGAGCGGTCAAAGGGGCGGAACTTGAGGAAGGCCTATGTTCAGCAGTGGACGTATTTTGGCTGTAACGATGATGGTGAAGATGATGGGTGCTGTAACCCTGGTAACCATATTAAACATAGGTGCCAAGATTACAACACCTCAATTGCCTGTTTTGTATATGGTGTGTGCTCTATCTAAGGGGCCCCTCGACCATCTTCCGACTAACCCATAATTCTTATGGGCTGTTCATAGTGCTATAAAACTCGTGAAGGATGTAAGATGGCCACCATAAAACCCGTGTCAGAAGTGTATTAACGGGCGTTCATCGAGAATGCTTTAAATACTGAGAGTAATCCATTAAATTGTTACTTAGCAATAGTGAATGTCACCAGACAAAATCTTGCTACAGAATAATGAATTGTAAGTTATTTTGTGTTTATTAAAGACTAGCTTTTGCCAGCGGCTTAGCCCGCCTGGACGGTGAAAATTATTCCAAGGGCACGTATTACCGGGATAAAAGTATTCTTTGTGTTAAGCCAGGTTATAAACTACCTAGATTTCGATTATTTGGGTTTCTTTTGCTTTATGATTTTTTGTCTCTGTCTTTACATAATTATGGGTCATCTCATCTGCATTTTCCCACCTATGTTTGGGTCGGGTCACAGTCAAACCGGGTGCAGCTGAGTACCAGTATTATACATGGAACGACTGCCTTTCTGACCTCCAAAACCCAGTTACTGTTTCCTACGATACCCCTTGGTAAGACTGGTTGTCAGACTTTCGGGCTTCTGACGACCTTCTGTTCAAAGATCCACGAATGATAGCTGTGAACAACGAGGCACGGGAAGGTAAAGATGGTCCTCATCCACGGACTAACCGCGGGTAGCGTAGCTTAACCTGATCGATCAATCCGTGCGGCTATAATTACTTAGCCACAAGCCCCTGAGAGATTTAATAATGCTTAAAGACACCCATTTAATGATCTACTAGTCCTTAAGCCATAAGCTATTCAATAAGTCTACACCTCTGTAAAATCAATTTCTAAGAATGCACCGAAAAAAAAAAGAAAAAAAACGTAAGTACCGCATTATTTCGGTTTCCGATCAACTAATCTTGAAGAAATCTTTCTTTAGATACTCAGAAATGAGCTTTCGCCGTAGCTTTCATGGTGCATTCGATCGTTATCTTTCTTGTAAGTACTTGAATCGAACCGCGCTTATCAGCTGTATAGAAAATATACCATGTATCAGTGTTATCACGAAAAACACGACTGGTTTTAGAGAAAAAAACTTGAATGCGCGTGTTAGGATATAGTGGTATTTATGATACTGCAGCAACGGTGTTGTTTCTTGAATTTTCTTTTTTAATGTCCTCTAAACTTCACCAAAATTAAAAAGGGAAACTCGCAGCTGTCAGTCGTGGATCTTTTATAGAAGATCGTCAGAAACTCGCAAGTCTGAAAACCAGACTTACCTAGAGCTGTCGTCTTACCCAGTAACTGGATTGTGGAGATCAGATAGGCAGTCGCTCCATGTGAAATACTGGTATTCAGCTGCATAAGGTGAGATTGGAAGCCGACCCCAACATAGGGAAAAGGTCAGCCAGATGATGCAGATGATCTCGAAGCATCCCCATAAAACTTGAATGCTTCCAGTGAGGTTGAAAAGTAAAATTCTGATGATGCATTTCGGCTGCATCTTTCAAGATTTTGTTCTGACGTGCCTATGATATTAAAATTAGCTCAATAGAATTACCGATTTAGGAAAAATCGACCGAATAACCTAACAGCAAAAAATTTCAAAACCTTTCTATCTACCATTATTTTCCCACATACAGGATGTATTACGAGCTAATTTGTAAATAATAAAACCGATATTAGGGCCGCGCCGCACCGCTACACTGCGCCGGCGCACAGTGGAACGAATGTATGGGAGCGGTTGGACGTAGACATGTCCGAAAAAAAAGAGTAAAATTATGCCAAACTAATGATGCCATCTTATTCGATTACTTAATGCCTTCATAACTTGTGGTGATGAATTTCTTCATAACTCCCATATTTCGGGAGTAATTTGAGAAAATGTGAAATTTTACTATGAAAATGAGTGTATCGAGCTCTCTCCCTCCTGATTCCGGGCTTGTTTCAAGTAGCGGTCTCTAATATCATAATGCTAATACTAAGAGCTATATTTAATACTAAGACACATAGTGCGCCAAATGTGCACTTTCTGGGATAAAGAGTGATGTTTATTTTATAACACAATTTTTTTATTTTTTGTTTATTTTGTTGATTAAAACCGTTTTTCTAAAGGTTTACCTTATTACAATAACATTTCTGAGCAGCCAATTAGAGAAGATATAAGCTAATTAGGATATATAATTAGGGACTTAAGGTTTACATATAAAACTGATGCACTAATGATTACTGATAAGAACATTGCTATTATTTAATTACTAAATGGCTCTTAATACACTAATTTAGCATGCATCATTTACTAATTATCACAATAACTAATTACCTTGCAATATTTAACAAAGGATACCTGGGATACCTGGATTTTATATAAATAGGTCACTATTAGTAACTTTAAAATCAGTGTTGATTTACACCTCGTTGTATCCAAGCTAATCTCGCAATGTATTTTCCAAATTTTAATACAAATCTTGATATTCACGTTGCTTTATGCGCACGCGCACATAAAGATTTACGCGACTTTAACTATTTGTTCAGTGTTTTAAAAGATAACAGTTGTGTTCAGTTATGTGAAAGTGCTGAAACAAGTTTAAAAGACTGGTGTCGTCGATTTTGCTACCGCATTTATGCAAAATGGACACAGTCTGGAAGAAGCACAGATAAGTTTCGGAAGAAACATGAGATTTGGCTACAGGCTGCAATTCAATGGCCGGAATTACAGAATGAAAATATGGAACCTTCTACAGAAAATATAAGTGACGTCATCGAGCCCATAATTTCTCCTGCTAAATCTGATGCTTCAACTTGTACACATCCTAGTCCTCGTAAATCTTTTGAGGACCTTAGTAACCGGCAAAAAAGAAGACGCACTGAAGATAGTCTTTCATGCAGCAGTAGCAGCGCTGAAATTATGTTTTCGGCCGAAAGGGCGCTTCAAAAGGCAGGACAAAGCGATACAGCTTATGTTATGAAATACTTGACGGAGAATCCAGAAGAGGCCTCAAAAATCAAAGCCTTCATTGAAGGTAAATCAATTCAGGTACGGGAAATATCCCCTTTGAAGGCATTGGCTCTTTATGTATCGATGAACTTATCGAAATGGCGCTATAACACTCTTCGGGATTTCAACACTCAAGAAGGAGCTCTTCAATACCCGAGTTACTACATGTTGGTTAAAGAAAAAATTAAGTGCTATCCGGCCAAAGAAGATCTCACAGTTACAGAGAGCTCTGCAAAAATCAAATTACAAGCCTTGATGGATTTAACCTCAAGAAGACTTATTAGGTCGTTAGAAACCCCTGTTGATCCCAATCAACAGCTCGTATTGACCAGCAAATGGGGTTTTGACGGATCATCTAGCCAAAGCATTTATCATCAAAGGACGAGTGAAGATGAGCAAATCGATCTTGCTAGTAATTTTATGATTAGTCTTGTACCACTGCGGCTCGTCTCAAAAGGTGTAACAATTTGGGAAAACGAGCGACCATCTTCCACTTCATTTTGCCGGCCAATATTGTTTAAGTTTATAAAGGAAACCAAAGAAAATGTGCAGAGAGAGATGGCTGAAATCGAAGCAGAGATTGAAGCCTTAACTCCATCCACCATCACTGATGGAATTAGTGTCAAACACCAACTGCTGTTGACAATGATTGATGGTAAAATTCATTCCATTATATCCAATACAGCAGCTTCAGTGTGTGACATATGCAAGGCTTGTCCTAAAGAAATGAATAATTTAGAGTTAATCAAAGATAAACACGCAAACGAGGACATGTATAAATATAGCTTAAGCACCCTTCACGCTTGGATTCGCTCAATGGAATGCTTATTACACATTTCCTACAAATTAGACATAAAATCATGGCAAGTAAGGGGTGATATAGCAAAAAGGCAAGTTGATGACAGGAAGAAAAGAGTTCAAGAGGCTGTAAGAAGAGAAACGGGCTTACTTCTCGATGTTGTGAAACAAGGCAGTGGATCCACCAACAATGGCAACTCGGCAAGGAGATTTTTTGAAAACTACACTAAATCTGCTGAACTGACCGGAATAGATGCTATGCTTTTAAGAAAAATCTGTGTGATCTTGCAGTGTATTTCATCAGGAGAGAAGATCAACGTAACTAAATTCCGAGAGTTCTGCTTTGATACTGCTAAGCTTTACGTGGAGTTATACCCATGGTATTATATGCCTTCTTCACTTCATAAAATTTTAATGCATGGGCCAGACATAGTTCAGAACATGTCAATTGTGCCCATTGGTTTTCTATCCGAAGAGGCATCTGAGGCTAGAAATAAAGATTTTAGAAAATATAGAGAGGGGCATTCTCGAAAGCATAGCAGTATCTCATGCAATGAAGATATTATGCACAATCTTTTACTGTCTTCTGATCCACTTGTTACAAGTATCCGTCCAAAAGGAAATAAGTTTGTAAAAAAATCTTCTTTTAAGGAATTTTATGAGCTTACGGATTCTGAGAAAAGTGATATCGAATTTGTTAACATAAATGATTTAGCGGACATCGATTCTGAATTTGAATTAATTGATGATGATGATGATGACGAAGATAATTAAATGATGTTATTGTTTTAAAATGTGTAACTTAGTAAATTAGAGCTTACATCTTAATTATTTATTGTACTTTTAATGAAACTAGGTAATTTATTATCAACTTACTTAAAAGTCATACTCTCATCAGTTCTTGTGAATATTTTTGTTAATATATATTTCTGTATATATATATAATATATTTATAGACCTCTTAATAAGTCTGTCTGCGGTTTAAAGTAAATACAAATGGGGAAAAAACGTTTTTTTTTTTAAATTTTCATTTCCTTTTATCCCAGAAAGTGCACATTTGGCGCACTATGTGTCTTAGTATTAAATATAGCTCTTAGTAATAGCATTACGATATTAGAGACCGCTACTTGAAACAAGCCCGGAATCAGGAGGGAGAGAGCTCGATACACTCATTTTCATAGTAAAATTTCACATTTTCTCAAATTACTCCCGAAATATGGGAGTTATGAAGAAATTCATCACCACAATTTATGAAGGCATTAAGTAATCGAATAAGATGGCATCATTAGTTTGTCATAATTTTACTCTTATTTTTCGGACATGTCTACGTCCAACCGCTCCCATACATTCGTTCCACTGTGCGGCGCACGCCCACGTTATCCGTCACATCTACACCTTAACAGCATTTGAATTACATTAATTTGTTGCGGGCCTTATGTGTAACTTACCGCGTCATTGGTATGCCGGAAGTTACAAGCAAAGACGAACTGTGAATGTAAGAAACAAAGGTGGAAGGAATTCTGTCCCACTGCAAATTGAAGCGAGAGGGGAAAGGTCTGCATTTATTTCAAAATGTGCAGGCATAATCTAACTTAAGTGCATTCATTCCACGCAGGCTGGAAACGACGCATTTATTGTAGTTTTTCGTGATTATTTAATTAAATATAAACAAAAGTACAATTTTTTTTCAGCAAGCAAGCACTAGATCTTTGGTATTTATAATTATTTTTAATAAAAACATTTAATCGTACTGAGTAATGCAAATAGAAAATAATTGACGGTATGTCGATTTTTATAAGTAAATACCAAAATAAATGCAAAAAAATTGCATACTAACTTGAAAATACCAACGATCTAGTGCATGGCTGAAAAAAATGTTTACTTTAGTTTGCATTTAATGAAATAAATGCGCCGTTGCCAGCCCGCGTGGGAAGAATGCTCTTAAGAGACGGTGTGATTGACGACCGTATTCAGGAAGAGATTTCGTGATAGCCCCGTGGTTTATACCCTCGCCTCTCATGCAAGAGGTTGTGGGTTGATATTCTGGTAAGTACCAATGTGCCTGTTTGAATTCATATGTAATTTCTGTGTTGTTGGACATCAATGACATCAATGAAGGAAAAAATCGTGGGAAAACCTGGACTACTAGTTTTTGCCCGAGAATTCGTCAGCGTGATCACGCTTGGTCCGCCGGCCCACCCTGTCGCATCGTATCTCCTGCTCGCGCTGACTGCGATGTTGCTTAGCATTCTTTCATGTTTATTTATAAGGGTCTTAGCCTATATTACTTCAGAGACTTAGATTGATGAACAGTGGAGAACAGTTTGTATACATTAAGAGTAGTTATACAACTGTTGTCACATGCGACATCTACCAATGCGTGCTGGGTCCGCGAGGTGGATTACGGCCCACTCTCACGGAGAGGAGGCCTGAGTCCTAGCTGCGACAACATCATAGGCTGATTATGCTGTACAACTAATCATCAAAGTCGCGCGAACACAAACCCGCTCCGCCACCGCTCATAACTCGCTCCTCACCCAGATACGAGCAAGTCACGCACAGCTATACACGTTCACACGTCGCGGTACGTCCGAACTACTCCGAACAACAACGATTGGGAACGTACAATCGAACCGATGACGAAATGGGATTACAGACTGGCCCTATATGGGGACGTAATGTTGGGCCGAGGGTCTTCCGAGAAGCGAGAGGAAATACAGATGTAATTTGAAAATAGTTTTTTTTTTTTTTGGGACTGATTGAGAAGGTTGTTTTAAGAAAGTGTTGGGGCTGAGCAGTTGGACTTTCCGTTCCTAGTAGTATAATAGGCAATATACCTCTTTTTGGGTGTAGGTGCTAATTGCAACATGAATAATATGCCCAGGATTTTATGAAACTTATCTTGATTTAAACCGTGTCCTTGAAGTTACTTGACCTTTTACTTCTCCCTAGAAAGATCTACGTTTTGGGTGGGCTTCAACTTTTTGACTAACTGGCCGACTTTTTGTCAATTCAAAAGTGCCTGTAACTGGTCTAATTGAAGCTAGTGTTCGCCCAGTGGTCGAAATTCGATCATAATTCATTTAAATTCTAAGTTTAAACGTTTTTATAAAAATACAAGCTGATGCACGCAGCTTAGCCCGCGTGGATGTCGGTTATCGCGAACAAAAGTAATCATGAAATTTTGATCCCGTTCCCGCAGCCCATGGAACCTATTCCAGGGATAAAAAGTAGCCTATGTCTTATTCCAGGCTATAGCTATACTATCTATCCCTATCTATCCCTTTACGTAAAAATGGATTTAGTATGTTATCCTTAAGAGATAGACATATGGACTTTTCCGTAGACCTATATAAGATACACAATTCCACCATACATCATCACTACATAGTATAAAACAAAGTCGCTTTCTCTGTCCCTATATCCCTATGTATGCTTCAATCTTTAAAACTATGCAACGGATTTTGATGCGGGTATTTTTAATAGATAGAGTGATTCAAGAGGAAGGTTTATTTGTATAATACACTGACCTCCACGCGGGCGAAGCCGCTGGCAAAAGCTAGTTTTATTATATCACAAAGAGTTTAGGCAGCGTTTTTGTTGAAAGCTCCCAGACGGCTTATTTTTTCCGACACCTCCTACAAATATCATTATATTTTAGCCAATACAAAAACTTGACAAATTATATACTAAAACTTTCCTCGAGAACCACTATTCATTGGTGAAAACAGCATGAAAAGCGGTGCATTCGTTTTTGAGTTTATCGCGAAGAGACAGACAGACACGGCGGAGGACTTTGTTTTATAGTCTGTAGTGATTAGCTTTCTGCACTCCTCCTACATATAAACTTTAAATGCGCCAAATTTAATACTCATCCGTCCGCGTAATTTTCGTAAAAGGGGTACAAAGTTTTTGCTGTATACAGGGTTAATTTTTAGTCATTGTCCAAATTTTTCAGGGTCATAGTACCCGTGAAATTGGACATCTTTCTCCAAGGAATATGGGTAAAATATGAAAAAATAAATCGGACTTCGCATACAAAATCAATAGTCAGCTGATCGATTTTGTATTGGAAGTTGCAATATTTTTTCATATTTTGACCCATATTCCTTGGAGAAAGTTGTTCAATTTCACGGGTACTATGACCCAGAAAAATTTGGACTATGCCTAAAAAAAAATGCCCTGTATAAATGAGTTTGAGTTTAAGTTTGAATTAACAAGAGGGAAATGGTAGGCAAATAGTACAAGAGTTGCATTAAAAGCCTTTGGAGAGACAACACTTAAGCACGTCTGGTCTAGTGCTCATCAGGTTAAGCCCCACAACCATTATTATTTGGTTAGACATACTAGCAGCTAATTAGCTGATGCGTATGTGTCCAAAATCTTGGAGATATTTAATCTGCCTAATCTATTCTTGAAGCAGTTCAGTCTGGGAGCCATCACAACATTTTCTGGGAGTCTATTCCATGCTGTTACAACTCTGTTAGACAAAAAGTGCTTCAAAAGCTTTATAGCTTTGATGAATTTTCCCATAACTTAAGGGACCATGTTTGTTGTTTTGCCCCAAAAACTATTCTCGTAGTAGTATTCTCGTATAGGTCGTGTTCGTACCAACATGAGAAAAAAGATTATTTTAATTTATTTATTTATAATCAGCCTTTAATGTTGCCACTGCTGGGACACAGGCCTAGGCTTCCCTCCCCTTCGAGAGGGTGTCGGCTGGAATCTACCATGCGGGCCCAGGGCGGGCTAGTAGATGATATGACGACCCGCAGTGGGTTCAAATGTTTGGTTTTAGGACATGCCGATTTCCTCACATTGTTTTCCTTCACCATTTTGAGAACAGGGGTGATGATATAATATACACACAGTATAGCGCCTGCTTATGTTCAAACCCACGACCTTACATTACAACTCGTAAGTCGGGCCCGTTACCACTAGAAGCTTACTTACTATATACCTGCTCAATCGAGTGCTTAGCAAATCGTCTGGCGAACTGCAAAATCGTGCAAACCAGTGATGAATGTCATGTTTGTATTTATAGACAAACAAACCCCAGCAGGAAAACAAAATAAACTGATTGATAACCAGGGTTCGAGGATATATATCAAGATATTATATCCGATATATATGATTACAATTTATAAAAACAGGTTTCATGTTTTTGAGTAGATTTTTTGATATTTAAAATTTTATGTTTTTTAGTTGATTTTGCCTGATCTAAAAGAAGATTTTATGTTTTGGTTTCATTTGTCTGATATTAAGTACCTAAATGAATAAAACATTAAAAACATTTTAGTTTTTTTTTGATAATTTTAGTATGTTTATGTAACACTTAAGCAAATAGTATTCATAAATAATACAATAAAATAATAATAAGGCTTTCATACAAAATTGATATATATATATATATATATATATATATATATATATATATATATATATATATATATATATATCAAACTTGATATATATCATAAATATCCGATATTTTGATATTTATAATAAATATCGGATATCTTCGAACCCTGCTGATAACTAACTCAATTTGTCGCTAGACCATACAAACAAGTTTTCCCTTAGCGGTCCACAACAACATGCAAGGGGTAAACAACTGATTATAATCCATGCTAATTTCATTCGCACAGCTTACGGTAATATTAAAATATTGTAGAACTACGAACTAGGTAATTGAAAGACTGAAGACATACCTCGGAGAAATCCCTCTGCGACATTTTGATTCGCCTACGTTCTTCTTAATCGAATCTGGGAACAGAAACACCAATGTTAAGAAGACTGCTATTCCATATTTTAGTTCCAGAGGTAGTAATTGGTATGACCATACATATGATATAGCATGTATATGACATCAAGTGACATTTAAAATTGGGTTAATCAGAAGAGCATAGTATAGTACTCTACAATCTAAAAACTTATGGCTTTCTATAGGTTTAAAGGAACCTAAATAATTTGGTATAGTCGACCTCTTAATTCCTAGACCACCCTAAGGTTGAATGTAATTTGCCAGTCATACAATTTTAAGGTCTATTGGTATGTATGTCATGTCTTTCTTGTTTTTGTAAAAGTAAAGAAAAAAACACTTACTGGGTTACCTACTGCTTGACATAATGTTGTTATGCTCTTAGTGACAAATCTCGAAAATAATATAATGGTGATATACATTTTAAAACTTTACATTAATAGGTACTAACTGAATTGAATTGATTTTAATATTTGACATGAAATTGAATCTGAATCGTAATAAAAATTGATTTGCCTGCACGTTCAATTTGGAATTCAAATAATTATAATTACATTGTTATTTTAGCATTGCAATTGGACAGTACTATACGTACTCATTTAATTGTTTTAAAACATGTATATGCCAATATTAGAAAAACGTAGCGCACTGCCTTATTTTTTACAAATAAATTATACTTATTCTTAATATATGTGGCGGCTGTTGAATAGTTTAACAATAATTACGTTTCCGTATACTGGAAATTGTTGTCAAAAATGGTAAACAATTACGAGGTCGAACACTTGAAATATTCACCGCAAAATGCTGATAATATGACCAATATTTTCGTGTCTCTATACAATAGTAATAAATAAAACTCTAAAACTGCCAAAGCCATTGTACACTCATCTAACGACAAGTTCAACCTTTCACTTAACAAATACATGCGCACATGATGCAATGCTGCACCCAGCCTAAGATACTCACACGGAAAACGTCAAGATGCTTATGCATAGGTACTCCTAAAGCCTGCTCCCACGGCACCAATAAGCCATGTACACCAATGAGGCGGTAAGCCTAATATCAATAAATAAACTCTCGTTCATATTTCAGATAATCAATTTCCCTTAGCCGACTTACAGGTTGTGTGGAGTGCGGCATGGAAGGAGCCTGATGTACGACATGTTTTCTTTCGTTATGTAATTTTCAAGGGAATTTTTAATTAAAAGATTGGGTGCTGATAGTTCTTACAGTTTTGGGAAGTTGCGAATCTTAAATACAGGAGAATTTCAAATACAGGCTTGAGCGAAGTTTTAAATACCAACAATTATTTTTAATCTGTGTTCATGAACTTTTTTTTCTCTGTCTACACACATGATGTCTGATATAATTAAAATAAAGCTCGTATATTAAGCCATATAATGGCTAAGGGAATCTAATGGCTTTAATTACTTAATTAGTCCAGTAAACGGCGAAAACCGGGAATAAAATCCGCGTTTTCTTATAAAGTAAGCGGTAAATTATAGCGTAGAGTTGACTTTGATGTGCGTTTTTGAATTCGTTCGTTTGTGAATTGTGCATAATATCTTCATTGCATGAGATACTGCTATGCTTTCGAGAATGCCCCTCTCTATATTTTCTAAAATCTTTATTTCTAGCCTCAGATGCCTCTTCGGATAGAAAACCAATGGGCACAATTGACATGTTCTGAACTATGTCTGGCCCATGCATTAAAATTTTATGAAGTGAAGAAGGCATATAATACCATGGGTATAACTCCACGTAAAGCTTAGCAGTATCAAAGCAGAACTCTCGGAATTTAGTTACGTTGATCTTCTCTCCTGATGAAATACACTGCAAGATCACACAGATTTTTCTTAAAAGCATAGCATCTATTCCGGTCAGTTCAGCAGATTTAGTGTAGTTTTCAAAAAATCTCCTTGCCGAGTTGCCATTGTTGGTGGATCCACTGCCTTGTTTCACAACATCGAGAAGTAAGCCCGTTTCTCTTCTTACAGCCTCTTGAACTCTTTTCTTCCTGTCATCAACTTGCCTTTTTGCTATATCACCCCTTACTTGCCATGATTTTATGTCTAATTTGTAGGAAATGTGTAATAAGCATTCCATTGAGCGAATCCAAGCGTGAAGGGTGCTTAAGCTATATTTATACATGTCCTCGTTTGCGTGTTTATCTTTGACTAACTCTAAATTATTCATTTCTTTAGGACAAGCCTTGCATATGTCACACACTGAAGCTGCTGTATTGGATATAATGGAATGAATTTTACCATCAATCATTGTCAACAGCAGTTGGTGTTTGACACTAATTCCATCAGTGATGGTGGATGGAGTTAAGGCTTCAATCTCTGCTTCGATTTCAGCCATCTCTCTCTGCACATTTTCTTTGGTTTCCTTTATAAACTTAAACAATATTGGCCGGCAAAATGAAGTGGAAGATGGTCGCTCGTTTTCCCAAATTGTTACACCTTTTGAGACGAGCCGCAGTGGTACAAGACTAATCATAAAATTACTAGCAAGATCGATTTGCTCATCTTCACTCGTCCTTTGATGATAAATGCTTTGGCTAGATGATCCGTCAAAACCCCATTTGCTGGTCAATACGAGCTGTTGATTGGGATCAACAGGGGTTTCTAACGACCTAATAAGTCTTCTTGAGGTTAAATCCATCAAGGCTTGTAATTTGATTTTTGCAGAGCTCTCTGTAACTGTGAGATCTTCTTTGGCCGGATAGCACTTAATTTTTTCTTTAACCAACATGTAGTAACTCGGGTATTGAAGAGCTCCTTCTTGAGTGTTGAAATCCCGAAGAGTGTTATAGCGCCATTTCGATAAGTTCATCGATACATAAAGAGCCAATGCCTTCAAAGGGGATATTTCCCGTACCTGAATTGATTTACCTTCAATGAAGGCTTTGATTTTTGAGGCCTCTTCTGGATTCTCCGTCAAGTATTTCATAACATAAGCTGTATCGCTTTGTCCTGCCTTTTGAAGCGCCCTTTCGGCCGAAAACATAATTTCAGCGCTGCTACTGCTGCATGAAAGACTATCTTCAGTGCGTCTTCTTTTTTGCCGGTTACTAAGGTCCTCAAAAGATTTACGAGGACTAGGATGTGTACAAGTTGAAGCATCAGATTTAGCAGGAGAAATTATGGGCTCGATGACGTCACTTATATTTTCTGTAGAAGGTTCCATATTTTCATTCTGTAATTCCGGCCATTGAATTGCAGCCTGTAGCCAAATCTCATGTTTCTTCCGAAACTTATCTGTGCTTCTTCCAGACTGTGTCCATTTTGCATAAATGCGGTAGCAAAATCGACGACACCAGTCTTTTAAACTTCTTTCAGCACTTTCACATAACTGAACACAACTGTTATCTTTTAAAACACTGAACAAATAGTTAAAGTCGCGTAAATCTTTATGTGCGCGTGCGCATAAAGCAACGTGAATATCAAGATTTGTATTAAAATTTGGAAAATACATTGCGAGATTAGCTTGGATACAACGAGGTGTAAATCAACACTGATTTTAAAGTTACTAATAGTGACCTATTTATATAAAATCCAGGTATCCCAGGTATCCTTTGTTAAATATTGCAAGGTAATTAGTTATTGTGATAATTAGTAAATGATGCATGCTAAATTAGTGTATTAAGAGCCATTTAGTAATTAAATAATAGCAATGTTCTTATCAGTAATCATTAGTGCATCAGTTTTATATGTAAACCTTAAGTCCCTAATTATATATCCTAATTAGCTTATATCTTCTCTAATTGGCTGCTCAGAAATGTTATTGTAATAAGGTAAACCTTTAGAAAAACGGTTTTAATCAACAAAATAAACAAAAAATAAAAAAATTGTGTTATAAAATAAACATCACTCTTTATCCCAGAAAGTGCACATTTGGCGCACTATGTGTCTTAGTATTAAATATAGCTCTTAGTATTAGCATTATGATATTAGAGACCGCTACTTGAAACAAGCCCGGAATCAGGAGGGAGAGAGCTCGATACACTCATTTTCATAGTAAAATTTCACATTTTCTCAAATTACTCCCGAAATATGGGAGTTATGAAGAAATTCATCACCACAAGTTATGAAGGCATTAAGTAATCGAATAAGATGGCATCATTAGTTTGGCATAATTTTACTCTTTTTTTTCGGACATGTCTACGTCCAACCGCTCCCATACATTCGTTCCACTGTGCCCCGGCCCGCAGTGGTGAGTCGTGTGCCTAGACGAAGTCGGTCTATCAGCTCTCAAGTGGTTTAATTCTCTTTGATAGAAAACAACGATTTTGTATAGCGTCCGTTCAGCTTTCCGCGGATGCGTACGCATCTCATACAAAATCGTTGTTTTCTATGAACAAAAGCTGAACAGAGCTGAATAAGTGTGAGCAGTCCCTTATGCTGTCGCTGACTTTTTTGTAGGCATTATCAAGCTCTACAACTTTTCTCTTGAACTCAATCATATATCTCTCATCGTTAGGGCAGCGTTCGTAAGGAGCGTTTTCGTTCGACCGTTTTTTGTCCGACTTACTTTGCAAATCCGACTACCATGACAAAGTCTTTTCATTTTTCGGGTTAATATAATAGCCTATGACATTCACAAATAACGTGGCTTTCTAATAGTAGAAATTTTAAAATCGGTTCATTAGATCCAGAGATTACCCCCTATAACCTCACAAACTCACAAACTTTCCCTCTTATAGTCCACTAGCTGACCCGTGCCCACTTCGTTGGGCAGTAAACATTTTTACTTGTGATGAAATTAAGAGTGTGGTTCGGTTAGTACTGAGTGCTATTTAATAGATTACGACACGGTCGCGGTTCCATACCTATGTCGTATTATTCTTTAACCATTCGTCCAAATTATATGCAGTAAAGGGGAAAAGTTTATTTATTTATTTATTTATTGGATCTCTAACAGAGGCTACACAATTACATGCAAGGTGAGCCGAGAAAAATACAGTGTCCGCTTCCAATTATAGGAGAACACATCATTTACTTGTAATCCAGATAAGTACATTAAGATTGACAATTTTAAAATCCAAAAAAATTAAAAAGAAAACAACACGAAAAGTTACATGCAGAGTGTTTTAATTGCAGATAATCCATCCAATTATTGTCTTTAAAAGATCGATTTTAGCGATAAGATCAACCATTGTGTCACCCTACGTACCTACAACTTGTACATTTATATCAGCAATTCATATGGTGTACATAATCAGGAGTATTATACACTAGCTTTTGCCAGGGGCCTCACCCGGGTGGAGTTCGAAAATTATACCATCCCCGGGAACGGATTTCCGGGATAAAAAGTTTGTCAGCAGTTTCACCCGCGTCGGAGGTCTGCTACCGAAATAAAAACTATCCTATGTGTTAATTCAGGTTATAGTCTATCTGTGTGCCAAATTTCATTCAAATCAGTTCAGTCGTTTTTGCGTGAAAGAGTAACTAACATCCATACATCCATTCTCACAAACTTTCACATTTAAAATATTAGTAGGATATTCTATTATATTATACACCGTGACATTTGAGTCGTCTTACAAAGGTGGTCCACTCAATGTATCCGACATTAAATACCTACAGGCGCGATTAAAAAATTGTTACCATTCATTAAGATAATAGGTATTGAAAAATAAATAATTTCTTAGAATTATGAAACACCCACCTTCCCTGTTAATAATGTTTACGTATCAAACGGTAGAAGATTTCTACCTACCTACCATAATACCAATAAATTTCATCATTCATTACATCTCTTTAACAGGGTGTTCAAAACTACATCATGCATCTTAGTGAATGATATTTTTTTATTATTTATTATTCATATGTCCAAAATTTATTTTTATTTTTATAAATGATTAGTGGTCATTGAATACATGAAGTGGGCTGCCGTTGTAAGACGACTAAAAAGTCACGGTGTATAGTCTTCTTCAGTTTATCCGACGACAGACTCTTTTTCTTTCCCTTCGTGGGCTTTCTGATGACTAGCAAAGCCAAGGGTGTTGAAAGCCCGGTCACACCGTTTCTAGAAGAGCTGATCACTTAGTGTATGTTTAGGAAGGCTTTGGGCGACTCACAACTTCCCTTAGCCAATATGTTTCAAAGCATTCAGCTGCTATGTGGATTGAAGTATGCCACCTTTCACGGTTTCAAGCAAGCTCTTGCCATTGATCAACGTGTATACCACAAATCGATTTTGATAAAGATCATGAGATCATGTAAGCGCATGGAGTAGACTAGATTCCTAAAACTGCTTTCAACTCAGAGCTCGCCCTGGGAAACCGTGCACAGTATGGGCGCAATACCTGCGTTAAAAAGACGTCCTCAAACGTTACCTTACAACTTGTGGTTTATTTTATTCTATTCTTTTCATTATACAGAATGTGTAAAATGATTCCTGATTATACAGCTCACTATCTACCAATGTACCACATTCGGTTAGCAACTAAAATGTTGAAGAGTTCTTGCGAAAGAACTGATTCATCATTACTTAAGTTGTTGGTAGTTGTAGACAGAAGAATAAAACATTTACATTTCAGAATTCACGTTCCTATGAAATCGCAAGCGGCTTGTAAAATCTAACCAAGGAATGAAATAACAGTTCGAACATTACTGCTGTAGATTTAACTACAGATAATGATTTCAAAATCACAACCTGACGTCTGCATCGCCATTTTCGCCCGAGGATTCAAAGAAAGGAACATTGTTTACGAAAGATATAAAACCTTTTCTTCACACTGCTGGCAACACTGTAGTGATACTTGTACCGTCTGAGAGTTATTATTGTCTATGATTATAAGTATGGCAATAAAACATACTCGTAAAGTGACCCTTAAATATTGTAACTTTATGGTACGTACGAGTTGGAATATGTTACACGTTTATTATGATGTCAAAATTAGGTACTTATCCATAGTATTTTCAATATCTAAACGCTTGCCTTGTAAAGGTGGACGCGTCTGCATTATAGAAAGAAAGCAGTTGAGAAATGGGTGTACTAACGAGTTGTAGGTCGTAGGTTCGCCCAGGCAGGTGCATCACTTCCTATAATTATTTAATTACCACTGCTCTCAAAACGGTAAAGAAAACATCGTAAAAAAACCGGCATACCTACCAACCTGCACTGGACCCGCGTGGTGAATTACGGCCGACTCTCTCTCACCGAGAGGGGGGCTGTGTCCCAGCTGTGGGAACATTATAGGCTGATGAAGATTATGATGATTTTTTTTTGAGGGTGGGAAATTATCAAATAACTTCTCCCGCTCTGGGTGGAACAAGAGGGCGTGTCAGACTTTTACTGACTAAAAACCACTCGTGTTCCCTCAGTTGCCTGTGTGCCAGGGGTGACGGTATCTCTTTCGAACAACCCGCACCCCTGGCAGGCATCGGCCCTTGCGGGCCCCACCAGTTGGTGCTGACATCTCTTTTAAGCGCGCCGTCGACCCGGGCTTGGTCCTTACCGGACAGCGAGCTACACACTACTTGCCATCCGCAAGCCTGCGCCTACGGTGGCCGGGAATCAGCCTGGGATTCCCGACGACCAGGGCGTCTCGTGCGGCGACTAAGGCCGTGAGGGCGCATGTACTGCCTCTCCCTTACGTGAGCCGCCGCCCTCTTCGCGAGCGTTACTGATTCGAAATTATGACGATGACATTTGAACTCATTTCGAACATAGCTAAAGGCAAGTTGCCTCGTAGTAGAGACCTATTCGTAAAACGTCATAGATTTTGAAGACATAATAAAAATATCTGCAGTCGTAAAGGGTTAAGCGTAACTAGTAATAGTCCTGACGGAAACATGAAATTAATTGGTGCTCCACTCACGGGTAGCAGTAACTGGTTACTGGTTTACTGGTCAGTAAAGTGCGCTCGCAAACGACGGGTTAATCACTACCTATTATTTGGGTAGTTTCGGAATTTTATGTTCATGCGCATGCAGACGGTACTGCCTGTTAACTCGTTGAGCTGCTTAAATTGAGTGCTTCTATGGTTTAGTTGCTACAGACAAGGTAATTATGAAGTCATCAAATATGGTAACGGTATAATATTTGTGTGTGTAATAAAATAATCATGGTAGTTGGCAGGCCTTCTCACTACTAAAGTGCCAACCAGCAATACTGCCCTAAGAATCTATCCAAAATTCGAAATAACCGATGAAGGCTTGTTAGTCAACTCGCGCGAATTAACTAGCCCGAATAGCACTTTTAAATAATATCTGGGGGCAAGGTCGTGCCCCCGCCAAGACGAGCTAAGCGGAGCGCAAGGACACTTCCTTACCTACCTTTTCGTGAAGCGCTTCGTCGTTTTTTTTAACCCTTATTACTTTTGTTTCGATTATACCAGATTTACAAAATTCTTGGGATATGTTGTAAATGGCGGACTTATTAAACATAAATAAGTTTTAATTGCATAGCTCTTATACTTTAGATTTTATTGATATCTAAAAAACCCTGATTTCGTCACTGACTCACTGATGATCATCAAAATTTATAGGGTACTTCCTACTGTCCTAGAAAGCTGAAATTTGGTATGTAAGCTAGTATCAATACACAAAAAACAAAAAAATTCTAAGACTTGGAACTTTTATCCCCCAACCCCTTAAACTAGGGGATGAAAAAAGTTTGTATGAGACTTCCGCAATTTTGACGCTAGAGGTCTGAAAATTGGTATAGGGACTCCTTGTTATTATAAATAATAAAAAAAAACGTAATAAAAAAGAAAAAATGTATCTCAAGCAACTTACAAAAAAGAAGTGAAATCCCACCAAAAACATTTTCATGCAAAATGTTGTCAAGACGAGACCATATGACTGGCACTGTCAAAAAGAGGGGCAATTCTCGTAATTTTAAGAACATTCACAGGCTGATCTCGGTCTTAATCTGTCTAAAATACATCGAGTTTCCATATATTTTTGACCAGTTTTTGACATTTGTTTGTCGCCGAGTTGAGACTCCGACTAGATTTTGAACGTTTTTAGTTACGAGAATTGGCCTTCTTATCCCATGTAGAGCCAAGCTTCTAACTCTACACGCCCTAACTCTACAATGGCTAACTTCACTAACTCTACACCTTAGTCAAAATATGTGGCTTGCCCGTTTCGTTACTACAAGAACTATTGTATAACAGAAAAGTAATGAACAGTGGATACATATTTGGAAAAAACTATCAGTAGACACGAACAATTCCCTGTTGTCTTCGTGAATCTTTGGCAATCGTTACGGGTCATCAGAATCCCGAAATTATGATGAACCGGGGTATCGTATTACCCGGGGAACTGGGTTGGGAGGTCAAATATGCAGTCGCTCTATATAAAATAGTGGTATTCACCTGCAGTCGCTTTGACTGGAAGCTGACCCCAAAATAGTTGTGAAAAGGTTAGACAGATGATGATTAGACACGAACAGCCTGCATCAAATTATAAAAAGAACGTAAAATAATTGAAGAGAAACCTACAACCTCTGGGCACACTTTTATTCAAAAACAGGTGTATCAGAATCACGTTCGGTCCGATCTTTTTGTGCTTAACCACAAATTTCTTCAAATTGTTATGTGGTAGCTGAATTATAAAGAAAAACACGAGCTCATGCCTCCCAGCTATGCCTCTTATACAGTAGCCAGGTGGCTAAAAAATTCAAATCCTAACTTGGTACGACGTGGTATCATTACGAGCACGTGAAGTGGCGTGAGCAGACCAATCAACGTAATTTATATGTAATCTGCACGAGATAAAGGGACAGTCTTTATTTTGTTAAGTTTAAGACCCAGTTTTGAACAACAATTGATTTTTTTTATTTCTGAAAATAGAAATAGATGAGGTTTGTGCTGAGTCGAAATCAGTTACTTTAACATCGGCATTCCTACATTCGGGTACGAGTCGTAAGTGCGTAGAAAATTCGTATGTTAATGATTTGGATATTATGTGTGATTTTTTTTTTCTTTTTGGGTGGGAAATCATCAAATAACTTCTCCCACTCTACGTCTCAGACTTTTACTGACTAAAATCCACCCGTGTTCCCTCAGTTGCAATGTGTGCCAGGGGCCGCGGTTTCTGTTTCGAAAAACCCGCACCCCTGGCAGGCATCGGACCTTGCGGGCCCCATCATTTGATGTTGACATCTCTTTGAGGCGCGCGTGGAACACAACGCGCCGTCGACCCGGGCTTGGTCCTTACCGGACAGCGAGCTACCCATTACTCGCCATCCGCAAGCCCGTGTCTACGGTGGCCAGGAATCCCGACGCCCAGGGCGTCTCCTGCGAAGGCCACGGCTGTCAGGGCGAATGTACTGCATCTCCCTCACGTGCGCCGCCTCCCTCTTTGCGAGCATAACTGCTTCGCTGGAGGAGGCGACTGCTAGCCATGCACTCTCGCTCCGTACCATGGCCTGGACCAGGGTCGGACGCGAGAGCTCGCCGCCGCCGATCACCTCCACGAGGATACGGCGGTGCTCCGCCCAAGCCGGGCAGACCTCCATCGTATGCTCCAGCGTGTCCTCAGGGCGATCTTCGCAATGGAAACACGCGGGCGTTTCCTCCCGCCCTATCCAAAACAGGAACCTTCCGAAACAGCCGTGTCCGGTGAGGACCTGTGTCAGGCGGAAGGTGAGGACGCCATATTATGTGTGGTCAGCACTAGACTTGGCGGACTTCCTCAGTAACTAAGTTCTACTTAGTGTTCTCCCAATGCATTTTAAGTAACATCGACATATTTTGAGACGAGAAACTTGTAATAGATACATATTTGTTCATAAAATCGAAAACAATGAAGCTCTTAGCTCCGGTCCAGGGGGAGCTTGTGGTGCCAGTAGGTACTCCAGCGATTCGAAATAGAAATACATTTAATTAGAAAAAGTGCAATTAGAATTTCATGATGACACAAAGCGCTTCTGAGCTTTTAATGCGATATCAGTAAAATATGACGATATCAGATACGAGTAAAGGCTTCTTCAGACCGGCGCGACGCGACACTACTTGTAGAACAATTTCCATGAAGTTTTCGTAGAAATTGCTATATGAGAGTCCCGTAATCAGTTGCGGAAGCCGTAAAACTTCCCTGTTTTCGTGAACTTGGAAATAATAAAATTAAGCATCAGCAAAACTAATCGAATTATAGAAGGATAGATATTAATTTAGAACCGTTAACTATTAAACTAATACAACTTCTAATGCTAAAGCACCGTTTCGATTTAATGTTTCTGATAGATTTCTAAGATTACTAATAAATTTTAATGCAAGATTTTAATTTCAATTAAAGGCTAGGTATTAGGCATTATTAATTTAGTTTATCCGGCATTAGACTGTGAGAACGATAAATGGTTATTTGTGGTTGAAACATTCACATAGCTACACAGCATTGGCTTACGTTCACATTGAGATATTTCATTAATTGATTTCTATCTTCTCCCAATTCTTCTAAATTTGTCTAGTCTTCTTATTCCGAGGGTAGCGCTTTCTTACAGTTATTTTCAACTGCGTTTGTTAATCTGTTCACCTTGGGTCGATACGATAACCCTTCGATACATAAGTCTAGTTAACTTGCAGTCCATCTTTGAGTTTAGTATGAATGGTAGTACTGATTTGCGTTTCTCGTGGCCTGTTGGCATTGTTTTCTAATTGTGCTTTATCTGCTTGTGTATGTACCTCGATATTTTATTTCGTCCATTGTTGGTATACTTATTCCGTTGAGGGTCATGTTGATCGTTTGCTGTGATGTTATGGGGTCCCTAATTGGAATGCTATTTAGTAAAGGTTTTTTGTGGTATTAGATGCGCTCTAGTCCTTCTAGATGATCTTTAATAATTAATTAATTAATTCATTGATTTCCATCTTCTCTCAATTCTTCTAAATTTGTCTAAGTAGTCTTTTTATTCCGAGGGTAGCGCTTTCTTACAGTTATTTTCAACTGCGTTTGTCTCTCAAATTTTATTTTTAATTACAAAAATTAACAGCATCACGAATCTCAAAACGTTTACAGTTACATGTCTCTCAAAACCCTTCTCAAAAGCGAGTAGAAGGCAGTCGCGTGCGCCGCGTCTCGCCGCAGGCGCGCGCGCATTGACGGCCGGGCCCAATACAATCCTTCACGAAAACACAAATAATACAAAAATACTGCTACCTGTTACTTGTAACGTAGGCGGCACTTAACGTTATGCCTCTAGCGGTCTATGCCTGATCATCGTGGAATTTTGATTTACATTGATGGGTTTTATTGTTATTTTGTTGAAGGAATTGGTGTTGATTGAGCAGTGGAAGCTGAATAGCTGAAGTGATACTTCGGTTAGGTGTCTACTAAAAGTTGTTGAAGTATTTTCTAGTCTTATAATATAATTTGTTACCGTTTCAAATTTGAAACCTTAAGTTTAGTGGTGGTCCTCTTGCTTGACCATTGTTTTAGCATTACCAGCCCAAAATGTTCCCACTGCTAGGAGACAGGCCTCCTCTCGGTAAGAGGGAGTGAGTCGTCATCTACCATGCAGGCATGAATTATTGGTTCTAGGAGTTGTACATTTCCTCACGATGTATTTCTTCTGCTCTCAAAAAGAACAGTGATGAAAAAATTTACACAAAATAAAGAGTCTGACTGGGTTCGAACCTACGACATACAACTCGTAAGCCGCGGCAGTTACTTCTAAGCCACCTCAGCTCGGTAGGCCACCACTGCATTGTTTTAGAGATAGCTAGCAAGACTTACAAGCGGCGGTTGGAAATAGCCGCGTAAAATGTTTGTGCCTATGTATGTGCAAGAGAAGAAAGGAGTTTGTGTGTGTGTGTGTGTGTGTGTGTGTGTGTGTGTGTGTGTGTGTGTGTGTGTATGTATGTATTTTTTTCTACTTTATCCTACTTTTTTATTGTACTTATTTTTTATATTTTAATTTTTAATTTTTTGCTTGTGTTTTTTTATGGATTAATTGTTAACTATTTTATTTATTTATTTTATTATGTAGAATGCTATATCTTCAGGGCCCCAATTCTGTATCGTTATAACGGTTCCCCGCGGAATCTTATTACGTCAATATCGTTTTTTTTTAGAAATCAGTGTAACGGCAAGTAATCGAAATGTCTTAATCTGTATGTTCCAAGACAATTTGTCGATTATATTAATACGATATTAGCAGAATTCGTGTGTGATCGGCGTGGTTACGAGTAAGGAATCGTTTAGTGGTCATAGTGAATTCAGGCCCTGATCGTGCTATTAATCTCCAGAATTCTCATGATCCTATGTGTATTTTTGTACAAGGAAATTTTTACAAAAATCTTTATAAAGGTTACATAGCTAACCCCGTCAAACAAAAACAAAAGCGTTAATAAAACATTCTCAACACGATCACGTTAAAAATAACCTCCTAATCATTTTGTAAAAAATGACGGACTCATACGAGTAGAATACAAATATAATTGAATTTAATAGTGTTGTATTACTACTAAATTTTTTGTCCTTCAGCGAATTATTTTTTTGTACCTGAGTAGGGGTGCAGGTATACCTACATATAATTCACTGCATGAGCAGGTAGAACGACGACGAAATCTTAAAGCTCAGGTAATTATTAGGTAATTACTGAGTAGATTGTTCGCACAGAGTGCACTCTGCACATAATTGTAATATGCACAAATCATTTTCAGATACTTACGGAAACAAAATGATATTGGTCTGTTTTGCTTCGAGTAGGCACGTTTTTCGTGGGATATTTAATAGGTACCTCCTGGTACAGTTTACAACCAAAAAAAACGATTTCTTGAAATCCACTTGTTTTTTTGACAGTGCCTTGGAAATGACGAACTTATCCGCGAATGTAATTGAATATAATCGACTCAAATTATCTCGGATTTTTTGTGGACGTACATTATACCTTTGTACCTGAGTAGTATACGTATAATTCACCTGTCTATTGGAATAGTGGCACAACTCAACATTTTTATATTTGATTGTTGGAAGTTTTTTAGTCTTCGCTAGATGATTATGCTTAGTCACATTGGATACCTCATCAAGGACGTGCCCAGAGATCATTTCATGAATGCAAATATAATTGACTCACTCATATAAGGTCACATTTAGTCGCTTATGGAAAATTCTAAGACCATCATTCGTCAAGTCAAAATTTTAGACATTAATTTTGTACAGACGCCAGCACATCAAGCTACGCCATTCTGTCAAATTTCTTTAATAGATTTCAACTTTACGACAAAATAATAAAGTTCATGTTCAATTGGGAAAATTTGGCCGTTTGGGATAGCGTTCTGTACCACGAAACCTCTTGTTCTGGTAGGCGCTGTTCTCGATTGTTCCAATAGATGGTTTGCCGGAACACGTCCACTTTTTTCCTCATAATTTTCTACATTCAGCGGCAAGCACCCGTATTGGCTTAACACTTTCTTTCAAGTTAAGAAATTCCTAATTCATTGCTTCATTTGTTTGAAAAATTCGTCTGATCGACAGCGTAAATTACGCAATGAATGTTGTCAATTTGTCAAAATTAAAGATACTTATTGCAATTGTTAGGTTTACCAAGATGTGTCTATCCAGTAGCTATCGCTACCGTATTCTCAATAAGCGTTGATTTTTTAGAGGGGTCATTGCGTCAAACAATAACAGTAGGAATAACTCAAAGCCTTTATTTCAATTAAATAATATACTTACTGGCACTTTTGAATTGTCAAAAAATCGCCCATTCGCCCATTCCAAAACGTAGATCTCTATCGAGAAGAACGGGCAAGAAACTCCACGGACACTATTTTAAATCAAGTTGGATATTACAAAATCTTGGTAACATTATTCTTGTTGCTTCTGTATGTGAGAGCAATGTAAAAAAAAAAATGTTAACAATTCTGATTAAAATATTTTAAAAATTCAATTTGCCAGTTCAACAATATTCATTGCGTATTTCCGTTGTTGAGCAGACAAATTTTTCGAACATAAGAAGCAATAGATTAGCAATAAATACCCTTCGAAATAATTCAGATTCTGATTGATAGTGAGTTATGCAATTAGGGTGCAGATAACCGTCCCCAATTACGCCAAAATAATTTTTCCATACACGCCACTGAAGTATTCAACAGGTACCCATAATAAATTATTCGTAATATTGGAGACCTTGAAACGGATGTGGCCCTGTTTGTTAACATCTCGAATGTCCCCGTGCTTGTTCAAGCCGGTATTTAAGTACCAGTTGTTTATTTACTCCTATTTACTTTTCGGATTTAAATGTTTATTTAGCCGTTGAGTACAGATTTTTGTCGGTGTATTGGCTTCGCTTTTGATGATTTAGCCGGCAGGTGAACCTTGACAAGGCGGGCTACTCATGAAGAATTTTACTCGAGTTTTCTGGGCTCTTTTTTCTTCAATAGTGGCGTGGAGGTTGCCAGAGGAATTTTACTCGTCTTTTTTGGGTATTGTCCTTGGTTTCTCTTTCTTTCTTCTTCTTTCTTTTGGTTTAATATTCAGTTGGTATGAAGTTAACGACAAAAGCATACATCACATTGGTGTGTACCTATAGTTAGGTTTATAGGCGGCTTTAGTACTTATGTATAGTCAGTCATTCCAGCCATGGGTATTCTTTAAATGTCCGTTTCTTTTTCTTTGTGTATATGAAGAGGCTTTCTCAGGCACGGGGATCATAACAGGCTTGTCTAGATATAACGTCAAAGAGTCTAGTTTAGTTTGTAAACAATAGAGTATTTTACTCTATATGAGTAAAAATCTAAAATTATATTATTGAGATAGCTTAGAAAGTCGGAAAATGTTAGTTTTAGTTCATGAAACTACAAAATATAATTTAACGATTTCAGTTTTTTTATCTGTTTTTGAACACCATGAAATAGTAGCCGCCATGTTATTACGTCATACGGCATGTCAGCTGAGCGACTTGGTGCTTTTATTATTTTCGTAATCAAAGTAATTTTTATTTAAATATTTTTTTGCATTCAGGAACAGCAAACCAACCAGAAAAAAGCTCAAAAAAAACAACTCATTTTAAAATATAAACAATTATCATACAAAATATCAGCGTATTTATTTATACAGCAAACTGACGTCATACCCACAGAGCAATACGGCGTCCACTGCGTCCAGCGTTTTCGACAAATTACGCGCGAAATTTAAAAATGTAAAATTTAAATGCATTTTTATGGCACCAATCAATTAAATAAAAGTGTTGTTTTTTGTGGTTTATTAGCACTCAAGAATCTAATTAAGACACGTTTCAAAAATGAGTGTAATACCCTAGGCTTAGGCTTCATTACTTACTTACTGCTAATTATGCTATTGAGAGCTGTGGTGGCCCGGTTGTATGTATATGTCCCGGCTTACGAGTTGTAAGTCGTGAGTTCTAACCCAGGGAGGCATTTTACTTTATATATTTCATTTCATCACCCCTGCTCTCTTAGCGGGAAAGGAAAAGATCGTCAGGAAACCGGCATGTGTTAGAACCAGAAAATCAAAAACATGTGACCTCCGCCAATCCCCCACCCTCTCAAAGAAAGGAGGACAGTCTGTGTCCCAGCTGTGGGAACATTATTTACTTTGCTAATTACGCACAAGTTTTCCTTTATAACGATGAGTAGCAACATCAACAGACTATCAAAGAACAATTAAGATCGCAGTCAAAAAAAAAACCAGGTAAACCATAAACTTGTTCGATTTTCGTAATGATGAATAATTTTACGAATTTTTGAGAAGCTAATGAGTTAAAAATTGCAGGGTGACCAAGTAATACCTTCTTGATGCTTTAATGATTATCAAGGCGCTGTAATCTTTGTAAAGGATACAAAATATATTTTATTTTTGTGGTCTTTTAGACCCTCCTCGGATGGGATCAATGTTTAGTTTAGTATAAAAAGGATTAAATTGTGTGTTGTTTCCTCCAAAAGTCAATTACACGGTTGAATTCGCCCTCGGAACAATGCGGTGGCTTTTTTTTTTCACTTATAATGCCGGTTCCAATTGGTGTCGGTATTTCGGAATTGTTTCGTCATTTATAATAAGGTTGGGTTCTGAAGTTATAAGACGTTGGTTGTGGTTGATTTAAAACTCATGTAGGTATATAAAAACCACGTAATTTATTTGGAAATGACAATAGTCGGAGTTATAGATAACTGTATAACTAAAATACCAATAGGCATTAATTTTGGTATTGTAACAGGTTACTGGCCTAAAGTTTTAACGCAAGTTATTCATAGGCATTTAAGGCGATAAACTATGTGCAGTGTAACTAGCACGGCAATGAATATTGAGTTGAGCAATTAAACCAATAACTCAAATTGAGATCACAAATTCCACAACCACCGCCAAGGAATGCGCGTTGATGTCTTTTACTCTACAAACGCAAACTTGCGCACACGCATACCCGGACGTTCTGTCTTTATAACCATCATAGAAAACTACAGATAAGCTCACTCTAGGCACAGTTAAATGATCACGAAGCTTTAGATAAAGTACTTGAAAGTACAGTCATAACCCATCAAAACAACTTTCTAGTTTGTCGACTCTCGAGTCGGCAGGTGTTAGTGACTTCAGTCCTCGCCGTAATGTTTAATAAAGTCTCAACTAGATAATGTGTGAACTTACATCAGCGTTTATACATAAAACATAACGTTAAAGACGAAAGCATTACTCTGTACATACCAACAAGAAACATGTACATACATACATACATACATCACATAAACACGTTAGCATCAATATTTTGAGGTTTAAACCACAAATAGGTATAACTCACCATCGTGGCCATTGATTTAGACCAATTATAAACCCATTTCTTGGTTCAGAACACGGTTATTACGTACACACAGGCGGACAAACAAAAAATATCAATCGTAAACCACTTTATATATACACAAGTTGGAGTGTTTCACATCACTAGTTATGTTTATCACTTTAGTACATCACTATTTGGACTTCAGTAGTGTTGAAGTCGTTCGGTGATGTATTCGGGGGATGACTTAATTTTTGTAAGTCGATGGTAACGCTTCGCGGTGGCATGCGCTTAGGCAGCCTCGGAACGACTGACTGCCGGTCGCTGGGGCTGCCAGCTTCAAGCTGTTTTTACTGCTATAGAGCCTTCGTGTCGTTGTGCTTTTGCACGGAAAAGCTTCTGAGCTTTTTTTACCATGCCTTGTTTTTATGCAGAGATGTGTGGATGTCTACTTGTGTTTGAGTAATATTCCTCGAAATGTGGAGATCGCAGAATACCGTAAAAATGTAAAAAAGTACTTTTATTTACAAAAAAACTTAAGCTTTTTACACTGGTCAATTTTAAATATTTCATTATAAAATCTTTAAATAAATATTTTCAGTAAATCACACATTGTGTAGGTCTTCAGACTTACAAATCAATGTTTTGTAAAAAAAATAATGTCCTTAAAAATCAAACTCTACATTCCAAAATCTACCACGACAGGTCAATAACTCCAGCGTAGCAACACCGAACGAGCCTCCATTGTATCAAAAGCGAGACAGACAATATCCCTCTCTCTTTCTTCATGTCGGAATGTGACCCGCTATCACCTTGAAGGCCGCAAGCTCTGGACCACTCAATGAAAATAAGAGCTTTTAACTTCTACACAAATTAAAACTAAAAACTATTATACATTTAAAAAAAAAGAACTAAGCGGTACCAAATCTATACTTTTTTTGCTTCTCAATGTGATGCAATGGTGTGCGTACATTCAGCTTTGTATATATTTAGTTTCTGGTCATGCCGGATTCCCTAGGCCTGTTGCTGCTGGCTCGTATAAACGCTGCGTAGTTTAGCAACGCATATAGCGTACAGCTATTAGATGGATTACAGTTTGATACCCGACTTTGGACTGGAGCTATGCTAATAATTGCCTTTGAAATGGATTAACGTTGTATAAGAAAAATGGGAATGTTTTATTGATGCCTACGAGTCGATTTAGTGGAGCCAATAGTTTGTTAGAATGCTACTAGATTTTGTTGCCCACACTTTTGATATTTCAATCAACCTTCTGAATCACCTAAAACAATATACAAATAATAGAGTCCTCGTAGTTTTTTGTCTTCAACCTTTCTGTACCAGAAAGAGATGACGAACTGATTTGGACGCATACCGCGGGGGCTGGTTCGAGGTGGTGCGGGAAAAGAGTTCTTGGATAGATTTGGGGAGGAATTTTCCCAGCAGTGGACACTGGGATTGGAAACGTTCTTTTTGTTACCCTGCGGTAACAAAAAAGAACGTTTCTCAATCACACATTAGTTTTGAGGTAGATAGACTTAACTGAAAATAACACAGTGTTGTGTTATTGGTTACGGTCCCATGTTTTGTGGATGTTAAAAGACGCGGCAGAGAAAATATACTCAGCAAACAGTTAATTTTCAGATGCTAAGCTTCGTAGACACCTAGTCACGACACCTAACCGGAGCAAACGACATGTATATCTTCTTGTGATGCATAAAATCGACTGCCGTGCGTTAGTCTCGCAAAAACTCAAAAATGGCTCTCCCGATTTTGATGAGACTTTGGCAAGTTGTTGTTTTCACGCCGAAGAAGGTTCCAAACAAAAAAAAGTTAGCTAGTAGAAAATATAACTTTAAATCTTTAGGATGACATTAAATTTCCTGTGATAACTCGCAATTTACAATAATAAAGCCACTTCCTCAATTAAATATACAATAGACACGAGCCAGGAAATTATAAAAAGGTTCTGAGTAATTTTTCCCAACCGCAAAATATAGCGGATGGCTGCGTTTCATCTTGCAGGCGAGTTTAATGTAGTTACCTAGGTACTGGCAAGCTTGTAGCTGGAGAGAACTGTGAATTTTGTTATATTGCTGCTTAGGTACCCACAATTTATGCCTAACTATACATCCTGAATTTTCCAGTGTGCATCCGTTCGGTGGGCAAATTCGAAAGTAGGTATGAAATGGCGAACTACTCGAGTTCCGGGCCGATTTAAGGCTCCGGCAAACAGACGTAGAAAAATTTCTATAATAACTTCATGGAAATTGTTCTATAAATTTTTGGAACAATAATGAAAAAATATGAATTAAGTACTAATTAAAAAATATTTTTTAATTGTTGCGTCGCACCTGTTTGAAGAAGCCTTTAGATAAAAATGAAACTGGTATTAATACAATTTTGAAAATCAATTAATCTTCCAGTCGGGATTTTTTTTTAGCACACTGTATTATTGCACTACACTAAAACATACTGTAATCTAGCTCTATGCATCATCGAATAGTGTCGCGTATTAATTTAGAGGAAGTAGTTGATTTTATTTTGAAGTTATTCATATTTTCAAATATTTATATGAGGTCCGGTGTGGGTCGATTCCCTGGTTGGGCAAAGTGTTATTGGGTTTTCGGTCTGGAATTCCTCAGTAGCAGTCCGAAGTTTGGATTTGTGTCCGGTTGATGGCAATAGGCTCGCCCCCTATTACATGGGACTTAAACATAACTAACGAAATGTGGAAAAACTTTCGGGGAGCACAGGCGTGATTTTATGTGTTAAGTAATATTGTACCAGTTCGGCTTTTCTTCTCAGGGAACAGTCAGCTAGGAAATGCCGGCGCCATCTAGTTTTTTAAATATTGACCAACAAAATATTGACGGGTAAAAGTGTTCTAAAAGATCTACTTACCTATGTAAATAAACATTTAATTTAATTTAATTTCATAACCATTATAATTTATTTTTAAAGATTGCTGCAGTTTTAGTTTTTACTAAAACCGGTCCCGAGATTCCTTTGAGTCACCTTCATCATCATTTCAGTCGGAAGACGTCCAATGCTGGACATAGGCCTCCCCCAATTTGGGAGGCTTGCCATAATCACCACGCTTGGCGCTTGGCATTCGGGTTGGCGATCGCAGTATGGTGGTAAAATGCATAGAGAACGCTGCTGCCATGTAAGTCCATTAGTCGCCTCCTACGACACCCACGGGAAGAGATGGGATGATGCTATTCTTTACGTCCTTCACCACACGGAGCCTGAGTAGTTCCTTTGAGTAGTTTTCCCTATTTCTTATCGTTTAGGATTTGGCACCTTGAATACAATCTAAGGAGAATTGTAGATATAATTATACAGAATATTATTTAGGATACTGATCTTAGGTTGCTTTGTCTTCTGATGTAGGTCGTCGGTAGGTGTAGCATCAGTAGGTGGTCATTCCAACTAAAGACTAAAGAATCTCGATTACACATTATCATCTCATCAATAATTGAGGAAAACAACGTGTGGTTTTTGAGTTGCTAATTGTTGATCGAAGTTTTTGAGACACTCATTTCTTGTAAATGGACGTAGTCCTTTTCATGCACGTGTAATAAAGGACCTCAAGCTCGTGAATAAACTGTTCAATCCACCTACAAGATTTTTGAGTAAAACTCCTGCAATAAAAAGAGAAGCAACAATTAATGCGCGATGGAAACATGTAAACACGCTTAGGCGCGAACAACAATTGCAAACGTATAAAATAATATCTTAGAATTTATAATTTTACTGAATACTTCAATTAAATAAGAAGAAATTACGATTTCATTAGATATGTTTTAATTTATTTCAACATGGAACCTAAATTACGCGCCAATTTGTATTGCTGTCAACTAGTGAAATGAAACGACATTTGTTTTCTTACAGCAACTTGTTGAATGATCAGTAACTATAAACAAAATAATCTCGTCTTCTGAATTATCTAGTTTATTAAACTTAAAAAATAACTATATGGTTAACGATGTTCGGTTTTTTTCTTAATAAAAATCACTATCCACTTCACTCCAAATGAGTAAACGGAAACGCAACTCGTTGCTAGGCAACTCTCATTTTGACATTTTTGTTTATTATCTTTATCTGTGGCGCTGGCGTGTGCCGTGCATCAACAACGTTTTATTTGAAATTGCGTGAATGTGAGCAATGAAAATTAATTTTACAAGGAAGTAAATTGAATTGAACGTAATCTGTCTGACCTCAAATGTTCCTATTACGGTTCATTTTAGCACCCACGCGAGCGAATGTAAGAGTCATGTAACTGACTTGGATCATTACGAAGGAGGTCCAAATCGTGTGCAGTCAACCAAAGAGGTTCGTATTGTATTGATCTCTCAAAGTGACTCATTTAATTCTGTTTCGAATGTAATTCTTTAATCGGTCGTTACCTTGTGCTTGTGTTAACTTTTTGCAACCAATAAACTTCAAAATAGGTGAGCTACCAATGCCTTACAATGTTTCTTTCAAAGATTGTGGTCTACCATGTTTAGATTCTTTGTTCCTAACAACTTGTTATGACCCTTATACCACAATTTCTTCTAAACTCTATTCAGTGTAGTTATTAGGATTTAATGTAGTCAGAAATTCAGAAAATAGAAATGTAAGGTAAGTCCAACACTCTTTGGCACTTTAATTTATATTGCAGGGTCAATACATTTTCCATGACTTCATTTCTTTTCTGACTCATGTTTAGTTAAAGTTCAGTGCCTCAATTTGTCAGTCTGAACTAAAGTTTTTGAAGGTAACAATGTCTGTTGTTGTTCTTGATGTTTATTTTAAATTTAATTGGTTGAAACTGGCAATAATGAAACTTGTTCAAAATTGATATGTAATTGCAGAGTTATAGTTAGGATTTCCTAATATAATATAAGAAAGTAAACACTGTTGATTTATTTCTTGGTGACAAAATGCCTTCTAACGGGGACACTTTCTAGGGAGATGGCGAAGTTACCCGAATTGCTATATCGGGCATAGGCAGTACTAGCTAGAACTAAACCAAAGGGCTATTTACAGACTTGATTTTTATTGTAAAAATAATATTTTTTTTTAGTTAAGTAAGTATGTATGAATATTTATAAAAGACAAAATCTGGTCTGATCACTGTGAGTGTGGTCATAAGTATAGTAAAGTAGTAGTTTAGTAATAGAGGCTACAAATGTAATACGTTTACCAATTTTTTATGTTAACTCACCTATTTATTTCAGCAAAATATTGCATACAATGTCTCGTCCCCGTCCACAATGGCAGATGCAGGCAATAGCCGCGCAGCGCCGTGACAATGAGTTAAAACGTGCCGAAGAGCTTCAGAAGGTTGCCACATACTTTGAGAGGAATACTAACAAGACCAGGCATCATGAGCAGTGGACCACGGAAGGGTATTATGAGAAGGCTAATAAAGAGGCTGAGTTGCTGAGTCAGAGGAAGATAAGAGCAGCGTGAGTATCTATTTTATGTTTGTCTGAACCTCTTTTAAGCATTTATGATATGTAATTTCCAATTTAATAAAGTGAGTATTTGCATTTTTAGCACAGACTTACAAAAACCCTATTCTGAATAAATATATATTGCATTATCGGTAAATCGCGTCGCGTCGCATCCCATCGCATCGCATCGAATCGAATCGCTTCGCACCGCGTCGCGTCGCCTGCCCCATTACTTCGTTTTCGCTAAGTGTTATTTCTGACTTTTTTTCTGTTTGTCCGGCTCCTCTGGGGACCCTAAAGCGTGAAGTTAAATAGACCTATAGCATACCTAAAGACTTGAACAGGGCCTACCTTAGCGCGTGCTAACATACCCTTCAGCTTTATTATTGAGTACCTAGTATGGATTAGACTAAAATGGAATAATGAATTTGCATTCCCACTATATATGAGAAATGTATCTGTAGTGAAACAATTCAACGCTGGTATTCTTATTATAGTATTGTCATAAAAACATTTCATTATTACCCCAAAAAAACAGCCTTGTAAAAGATCAACATACCAAACTTGTTAAAAAAAGAGTTCTTATGTACATAAAACCACTATCAAGATAAAAGAGTTTAAAAATACCTGCAAAAACACCGTTGAAATATTATAATTTTTTATATGCAAAGGATATTGTTATAGTCTACCAGGAAATAGATATTACAAATTCCATTAACGATTGTCAGTACTGGAATTCGCATTATAAACTTTTTGTTTGAACTTTTTAGACAACTCGAAGAACGGCGCAAAAAACTGGAACTAATGTTGTTTCAAGAAGACATGCAATTTGAACAAGAACTGAAGACTTTAGCTAAGCAGCCGAAGTTTTATAAAAATGGGTAAGGCAGAATTTTGTTTGTTTTTTTTTGTAATGAACGGGGGCTTGTGGCTAAGTAATATTAGCCGCACGGGTCAATCGATCAGGTTAAGCTACGCTAGACCACTCCGTGCCTCGGAAAGCACGATAAGCCGTTGGTCCCGGCTGTAATTTGTGGATCTTTGACAGTCGTTACGGGTCGTCAGAAGCCTGAAAGTCTGACAACCAGCCTTACCAAGAGGTATCGTATTACCCAGTTACTGGGTTGTGGAGGTCAGATAGGCAGTCGCTCCATGTAAAATACTGGTATTCAGCTGCATCTGGAAGATGGACGCCGACCCCAACGTAGTTGGGAAAAGGCTAGGCAGATGCTGATTTTGTAATGAAGAAACACCACCAAAATACGATATTTTTAGAGAGACAAAAATGAACGCATTTCATTTACTCAACCTATTTTTTTTTCATTACATCACGCTTTGTTTCCCCGAAGGGATGGGCAGAGGTGCACCTTAAAGTACACCCACATTTCACCAGTTATGTTTAAGTCTCATGTAACAAGGGGCGAGCCTATTGCAATCAATCTAGCACAAATCCAGACTCCGGGCTGCTACTGAGAAATTCCAGATAAGAAAAACCTAATAAAACTTTGCCCGACCTGGGAATCGAACCCAGAACGTCCTGCTCAGCAGTAGCCCTTGCGACCACTAGACCAACGAGATAGTTTTTAATTATTGTTTTGTGTTATTAACATCAAACAAACAAATAAAGGAGTGATTTGGAAAGTAAGATAACTTCGTGCTTATTTCTTGTGACACGTCATTGGTGATGCAACCACTGATGTGCCTGCCACATGATAGAAAAAACATATTATAGTATTTAAAAGTACAGACGCCAGCACATCAACAATCTGTCAAATTTCTTTGATAGATTTTAAACTTTATAACAAATGAATAAGGTTCATGTTCAATTGAGAATTTTGACAGTTTAGGGTAGCTTGATGTGCTGGCATCTGTAGATATGAGCTCCGTCACCATTTTGAAAACTGTCTAAAATGTTTACTACTGACTCCATGAGCTATTTTACTACTGACTCCATGAGCTATTTTAATGTCATGAGGTAGTTATATTTTAGAAATAATATAAAACTAGGTTGTGTGTTCCTCTTTACAGTTCATATCTTAACAAAGTGCCAACCTCAACCCTCCAAGAGATCAACCAGGGTATCATGGCGAAGCAAGAACAGTTACTACGCCACGAAGCAGAGCTTCGACTGCATCACGCGTGGAGACTAAAACAGCCAGAGTTGAGAGCCGCCAGTGCTTATGTTGCTAACGGGAAGCTCAAGTCTGCCTGGTAAGATCAAGTTATACGAAAAGTCTGAAACAGAATTATCCTAGAGGTCCTTTGTCTTACGAAATAAAGTAATAAGAAGGGGAATGTGGCTTCTTGACTTAATTCTATGGTCGTTTTTTAATCACTCACTGGTGGAAGGTGACTTGATCACCATTCATCCACATCAGCCGAAAGATGTCCACTGCTGGACATAAGCCTCCCCCAGAAGGGGGGATTTGCCATAATCGCCACGCTTGGCAGGCGGGTTGGCGATCGCAGTATGGTGGTCAAATGCATAGAGAACGCTGCTGCCCATTCTCTTAGTAAGTCCCTTTGTCGCCTTCTACACCCATGGGAAGAAATGAGATGGTGCTATTTTACGTCCGGCACCACACGGAACGAACCCAAAAAATGTTTTAGTATTTAAATCTACTGTAAGTTACGCTCTCTGTTTATTAATGTTTTTCAGGATGGAGCAAATAGTGGAGAAAGAAGTGCAAAAGCAAAAAGACGAAGAAGAAACGCGTAACACTTTGAAAGAGCGAGACGAGATGCTGCGCAAGCAGATAGAGATCGAACAGGAGAGGTTGAAAGAAAAGGAGCAACAAGTTAGAGTAAGTAGCAGCTGCCTTTCCTTCTGATGGTCGGATGAGATCATCTACTATAGTCTGTACCCAAAAGCCTGATCAAGTCCATCATAGTATTTAGTATAGTCAGCCTATAAAGTTCCAATTAATGGAACACAGTCCTCCTCTCGAAGAGACGGAATCGGCCGTAATTCACTATCAGGGCCCAGTGTGGATTGGTGGGTCCCAGTATGGGTTGATCATAGTATTTTTGGCATCAGAAAATACGCTGTTAGAAATGACGTTACCTGTTTCGATTTCCTTCCTACCGAAAACCACAAAATAAATGCTGTAAAAAGATTTGGAGGTAAGTAGTTACATTTGAAGAACACAACTTTGCAAGTAACTCACTGTAAAATGAACCTAAATGACACAATGATAATGTTTAGATCTGGCAAAATGTCTAAATCACAACTGCCAATATTATACCTATATTTTATTGAACGCTAGAAAATACAAAACAAAAACTACCAAACATGAAATGGGCGGCCTTATCGCTTTTTGCGATCAGGCTGCTTCCAGGCCCCATTGGAATAAAATAATTCAATGAAATTGAAGTTAAGTATTAATGGCAATAAAAAATTCAAATGCAGTCATGGAAGGGGTTCCTATACTAGGTATATCTAGTTACTACCCAAGTTTATTTCTTTAAAAAACCTCTGATTCTTTTACAGGAGCTCCGCGAAAGTCTTGAAGGACAGATCGCAGAGTTAAGCGAAAAAGAAACAATTGTCAAACGTCTTCGCAAACAGGAAGAGAAAGAGAAAATCATTCTCGACGAGCTACAGTTCATATCGTGCGAAAGAGAGAGGGACCATAAGCGCCTCGTGGCAGAAAGAGACGCCAATATAGTGAATATGGGCTTACATAAGTATAAGTTGAAGAGAAGAGTTATCTCTGTGTTGAAGGAGATTGAATTGGATTTGGAAATGCTGGATAAACTGCGCAGGACTGTGCTAAAGGTATATGATTTATTATATCTTTGTTTTTTTTTTAAGCAACAGAATAATTATAAAGAAAAGGTATGTCTCATGTCCCTTTCATTAAAGACATCTATCTGTTTTCATTTAATATCCACATTTTGTTGCTTACGTATGTTTTTTTTTTTACTTTGGACCTCTTAGATTTTCTTTTTTATTGTGAACATATAATTTTACAACAAAAAAAAAAATAGTTTCGCTTTATAAACTTGTCTACATCCACAAATACTGTATGCTAAACAAACGTGGCACCGAAACAAAATAGCGGTTTCAGCCCGGCGGTGTGACTGGCTTCCGAGCTGCATTAGCTATGCATTATTAACAAGCATTCGACAGGCTATCGTAGCAAACATTCAAAACATTTTCGGGTTTAGGATTTGTGAACAGCGTTTTCAGGACTGATGGACTGTTTTAACAATGATTGATGTTCGATTCGGAATGGAAGCGTATCGAATGGTTGTGAATAGGTATGTAGATCGGCGAAATCACGAGGGTAAGAGATAGAATCGAATCTGGTGCGTTAGAACAGGCAGTTTCGCTTCGGTTTCGCTTGTCGTACACCGGACAAGTCGTGGCAGAACTACTGCGGTTTCGCCGCGATGGTTTTGCGCCGGAGATGTGATACCCACATAACTGTCGCTGAGATGAGATACCGCCCTGAATTTAAAAGTTTTTCTAGTACAAATTTTGGCCGTCTGGTCTTACAAATATTGTCTCATATATTTTCAGGAGCGAGAATCAGAACAAGAAACATGCGGACAGTACAAACGCATTCTAGATGCGGCTCTGGCTGAGTTAGCAGAACATAGGGAGAGGGAGCGACAGAGACAGAAGAGCATAGAAGCCATGTATGACGGAGAAGCGAGACAGATTAATGATAAACAAGATAAGGTAGGACTTCTTCCCAATATGACAGCATATTTTTATATACACACAGTGAAACCTGGATAATGTCAGAAACATCTATTATTGATAATTACAATGTGGTCCCGACACTTTTGCATTGAAATATCTCTGTTACTGACTTTCAAACTGAGATTTGATTTCCTCGTTTTTTTTTTATGTTTACCTCTATAATCGGGACTTTGTAGCTCTTTCTAAATAAAAAAAACGGTACATTTCGATCTCTCATAGTGGGACCCTCTATAGATAAGACAACTTTTATGTTAACTTATCTCAGAAACTGGGTAAATGAAAAGCCTGAGTGATAAAAATATAGATCCCTTCAGATCCCACTTATCCAGGTTTTATTTTATATACTAAATTGGCACTAAAATGTCAAATATGGTTGGGCACGCCACGATTGCGGCGGTAAGTCCCCTCTTTGAGGAGTGGCTTGAGAGGCGGCATGGCGTCCTCACCTTCCGCCTGACACAGGTCCTCATCGGACATGGCTGTTTCGGGAGGTTCCTGTTTCGGATAGGGCGGGAAGAAACGCCCGGGTGTTTCCATTGCGAAGATCGCCCAGAGGACACGGTGGAGCATACGGTGGAGGTCTGCCCAGCTTGGGCGGAGCAACGCCGTGTCCTCGTGGAGGTGATCGGCGGCGGCGATCTCTCGCGTCCGACCCTGGTCCAGGCCATGGTACGGAGCGAGAGGGCATGGCTGGCAGTCGCCTCTTTCAGCGAAGCAGTTATGCTCGCAAAGAGGGAGGCGGCGCACGTGAGGGAGATGCAGTACATGCGCCCTCACAGCCGTGGCCTTCGCAGGAGACGCCCTGGGCGTCGGGAATCCCAGGCTGATTCCCGGCCACCGTAGGCACGGGCTTGCGGACGGCGAGTAATGGGTAGCTCGCTGTCCGGTAAGGACCAAGCCCGGGTCGACGGCGCGTTGTGTTCCACACGCGCGCCTCAAAGAGATGTCAGCAGCAACAGATGGGGCCCGCAAGGGCCGATGCCTGCCGGGGGTGCGGGTTGTTCGAAAGAGATACCGCCGCCTCTGGCACACAGGCAACTGAGGGAACACGGATGGGTTTTAGTCAGTAAAAGTCTGACACGCCCTCCCGCTCCACCCAGAGCGGGAGAAGTTATTTGATGATTTACCACCCAGAAAAAAAAAAAATGCCAAATATGGTCTGCCACGTTGGCCATTTTTAGTATATATCACACGGATCATCGTGTTAATCATTTCAGCCGTAAGACGTCCACTGCTGGACATAGGCCTCCCCCAAAAGGGGGATTTTGCCATAATCGCCACGC
Source organism: Polymixis lichenea (assembly GCA_949091785.1). NCBI lineage: Eukaryota > Metazoa > Arthropoda > Insecta > Lepidoptera > Noctuidae > Polymixis > Polymixis lichenea. Next base: position 9,697,769 of record OX420947.1, on the reverse strand, counting down.
TTGGCAGGCGGGTTGGCGATCGCAGTATGACGGCCAAATGCATAGTGAACGCTGCTGCCCATTCTCTAGTAAGTCCCTTATTCGCCTTCTACGACACCCATGGGAAGAAATGGGATGGTGCTATTCTTTTACGTCCGGCACCACACGGATAAACTCCACTTGTATTCATATTCGTTTTATTGTGCCATTCACGTTACTGGCAAACTGTTTTGCACTTTTGCAAGTACTGATTACTGCTTACTGTGTAATTTTTTGAGAAACAATAGACAATAAATAAACAATTTATTTTCATAACACACCCAGAAGCCAAATCCAAATAAATAGACTGACTGAAAAAAAAGAAAGATTTTTGTAATGCAGAATGTCTATAGTAATAGCAATAGAACTCCAAAGCTAGGCATAATGCACGAAAGTTGCTCGACTAGTTGCTCATTACTCTTTTTATAAAGACTGCCATTTAAAATATACTTATTTTCCAGTTATGGGCCAAAGAACGTGACGCCCGCGCCCTCCTCATGCAAGACGTCATCTCTACTCTCAAGAGGCAAGTGGAAGAGAAGATAGAAGCCAACAGACAGCGCCAGAAGGCCAACGTGCTGGAACGAGAGAAGATTCTAGAACAAATGGAAGGATTCCATGATGAAGTTAGGGCGAACGAGAGGGCGACACAGGTATGTTTTATTTATATCTGTTGACTGACACTTTTTTTTTGTAGAGGAATTGTCAATGCCCGTTTGATAGGTTTGGATCTAAATTCTTTCTTGGTTTTGGCAACACTTTTTGACACGTCAAATAATAATTTAAAACTAAACGAAGTCGGTGTTTTCAATCTGACTACTCTGAAACGAAGTCAAAGGACTAAAGGCTGAATTTTGTAACTGCGAAGCTTATCGTCAGCTATGAAAAAGTTCCGATAAAGAAGGCGTAATATCTGTAGCCGTAAATCAAGCCTCGTATTGAAAATAACACGTGGTCCCCCGCAAAGGGCCTCATAAGAAGGCTGTAGTTCAGCTAAAGAGCAATAGAGAGGGCTATGCTTGGAGTTTCCCTACGCGATTGAATCAAAAATGAAAAGGTCGGTAGAAGAATCAAGGATATTGATATAGCGCGAAGAATTGCCAAACGTAAGTGGCAGTGGGCAGGGCACATTACTCGCAGAACAGATGGCCGATGGGGCCGAAAGGTTCTGGAGTGGCGACTGTCTACTGAAAGCCGTAGCGTTGGAAGGCCTCCCACAGCCACAATATGGACCCATGACCTGGAGTAGGCCGCAGGAATCCGCTGGGTGCGGGTAGCATAACACTGATTGAAATGGCGGTGCTTGGCTTCAAAACACTCAGCAGTAATAATTGAGCTTGTGACCAACAGATCAATGAAACATTCTAGTCGTAAGATATCAATCATTTTATTATGTCCGCAATATAATAGCTAACTACCCTCATTTTCTTCTACAGCTAAAGAACTCGAAATACTCAACCATGACCGCGCTGCAGTCACAGCTGAACGGTCTTCGCCTACAGCAGGAACAGTTAGACGCGACCTGCGCCAGAGAGGCCGAGCTCAGGGAAGCGGCTTCCAACGAGAGGATGCTGAGGAGTGAGATCGCGAAGATACATCGCGAGGGCAGCACTCAGGCTTGGACGTAGAGAGTACAAATGTTCTGAGGGAAAATTCTCGTAAATTTATGAACGTTCACATTCTAATCTTCGTTTTACTACAGATTTTACCCACGTATGGCAATGTAAATGGGAAAGGAATATTGAAATGGACGCCTTCATCTGCCTAGCCTTTCCCAAATATGTTGGGGTCGGTTTCCAGTCTAACCGGATGCGGAATACCAGTATTTTACATGAAGCCACTGCCTATCTGACCTCCACAACCCAGTTACTGGGTAAGACGATACCCCTTTGGTAAAATTGGTTGCCAGACTTTCGGGCTTCTGACGACCCGTAAAGACTGTCAAAGATCCACAAATGTCAGCCGGGACCAACGGCTTTCTGAGGTACGGAAGGGTCTTGGTATGTATAAATGGTCATCCATCCACGGACCAACCGCGTTTTGACTGAAATACTATAGCAGAATGAAGTTTTCTCGGAGTGCGGAAGTTTGTAGGAGTCTCAATCTGTGAAAGATACCTCTGATTTACCAATTTTCGTGACATTGATTGTTGCTGAGATGAGATTACAACTAGATTTTGAACGTTTTTAATTACGGAAATTGGCTTTTTTCTTTAAAAAAATTGTATGAGCCAGAACGCGGTTGGGGCAGCGCAGAAAAAAAAGAAAACTTAAGCAATTTTTCATTGATTTATATTGAATTTAATCAGAATTCGCCGTAAGCTAAAAACACGCATTGACGTAGAGTTGCGGACACCAGAGCCCCAATTCTGTATGGTTATAATGATTCCCCGCGGAATCTTACTACGTTCAAACTACCGTTATGTCGATCGTTAATCGAAATGTCATATTCTAAATGTTCCAAGACAATTTGTCGAATTTATTAGCAGATGTCGTATGTGATCTAAGTGTCATTGTCAATTAGGGCCCAGCCCGTTATTACGTATTACCTAATCACGATACGAAAAGAACGTGAAACCGGATAATGCGACATATTGTAATAAATTAAATCACACTACAATAGAGTTCAAAATAGTTAAAAAGAGTGATACCGGTGATGTGGTGTGTGTTCGTGCATATTTTCCCTCAAAACTCGACAGCAAAGAAAATTCTTGAGTATTTCGTTGTCTGTGCTGCACCTCATCCCTTCCAGTTTAAACATTCCAAACAAATTGTGACAAATATTGCATGTTAATCGCAAGTACTTTATTATTTACAACGAGCGGTTTATTTTTCTTTGAGATCTATTACGAGGTGCTCCATAATTCTTGTGAGGTCCCTACGCTTCGCTTTTCGATTCGTTCTATGCAAATAGAGAGGACTTACTAAAGCTTAGACATTTATATTGATTACATTTATAACACTAACTAAACCTTACGAAACCATAAGAAACTTTTTTTTTTTTTTAAGCTGCAGCTTGATTGAGGACTTAAAGGAAATGACTAATTTTAATTTAATGAAAAGGGAAGTGTACAATAATCGTACCTACGTGGAATAAAAGATGAACAATATCGTTGTTAAGGATATTACAATAGGGTATTTTACTGTAGATGAGAAAAAATCTAAAAACATATTATTGAGATAGATTAGGCACAAAACAGCCGAAAAATTGTGGTTTCAGTTCATGAAATAACAAAATATTTTTTTAAATTCAATTCATAGATTTCAGTTTTTTTTAATGTGTTTTTGAACACCATGAAATAGTAGCCGCCAGGTTATTACGTTATACCGCTGTTTAAACTAATCAACTGAACAACTTTGTACTTTATTATTTTCGTAAACAAAGTATTTTTTATTGAAATAATATCTTACATTCAGCAACAGCAAACCAACCATAAGTAAAATAATAACTCATTTTTTATAAACAATTATCATAAAAAATATCAGTGCATTTGTTTACACAGCAAACTGACGTCATACCCACAGCGTCCACTGCGTCCAGCGTTTTCATCAAATTACACGCGAAATATGAAAATGTAAAATTTAAATGCATTTTTATGGCACGAATCAGTTCATTAAAAATGTTGTTTTTTTTGTGCATGATTAGCATTTTGGAATCGAATTAAGACACTTCAAAAATGGGTGTAATACCATATGGTATTACACCCATTTTAGTTAGCACCCATTAAGTCATGTATTTTATTAGCAGGATTTTCCAAAGCGTTGGCTGGACTCCATTATATTGCCCTATGTCTGCTTTACATACTAAAAGACTGACGAAAATATTATTTACACAAACTAATTAATTTCTAATGAATTACCAAATAAGGCATAAGGTTCTAAGCAAACATAATTATTTATTTAATTTAGGTTTTCTTGATTTTAGTAAAAAGCTTAAAAATAAGGAGTGCTTGTTCGGCTCGGAATGATTCGGCACAGCTGGATGACATAATCGAATATATATGTATGTAGGAAAGCCGCTCGGCTTAATTCGATTTGTGCCGAGCTGACCCGAACATGATTCAGCGAAGGTAGATGCCGAACAGGGTTTGCCTATCGAGACTAGCCGAATGAAAGCCGAATTTTTATGGTTATTGCTTAGGGTCGGCTTTGTTGTCGAACAAATAGTGCTGAATTGAATGTGCCGACCCGAACATGTGTGTGTAGTCTAAACACATACGATACTTTTATTTTGATTACGAAAGCGACTGAAATATGTTTTTGTGTGATAATAAACAAAGATTTCGTATAAATGTAAGTTGCCAAGTTAGTTTAAGTGGTTTGAGTGTGATGTAATTTATTATATTTAGGCTAATATGAACGCACACATTATACACCGTGAAATTTTAATGGTTTTTTTCCCGCGGCAGAACAACTTGCCATAAGGAGTACTTTCGAAGCATAGAGTAAAAGTAAAAAATAAAGATGTTTTTGTTTTAAAATCATTTAAAAAATGTTCATCAACTCGATAAAACACTACTCAATAGTAACACTAGAGGTAACTTGTAGGTACTACTCGAATCGCACGCACCACCGACAAAGGGAACAGCGATGCATAAATGTTCAAAGCAAAATAAACTCTAGCACGTGGTGATTTTTTACAATGGTTAATCTCGCATTTTTTGTTTCTAATGTTTTATTTGTTCATAAAACGATTGTATTACCAAGACAAAATCATTTCACCGCGGGAAAATAACCATTAAAATTTCACGGTGTATAATAATAAATAAATTAAAGCCGCTTTTTAAAAACGTGATATGTGCTAATTTGTATCAAAGACGTTATATATTTTGTCTGCTTGACTTTTATCAACTTGCCTTCTTGACGAATTTATTGCTAAGATAAAGGCATATTTTTATACTAGTGTGAGAGAGTTTGCTGAAAAGAAAAGACTTGTTTTTCTTTTGCCTTTGCCCCATTTTTATTCCTCTTACTTTAGCACTATTGCGATTAATCCTAAAGGAGGTAAATATTCTAATGAAATACCCACAGAGCCAGATAAAATTCGGCTACGAGATTGGTATCTTTGCCGTTTGTTAGTTCCTGTAATGTGAAGACAACAGAGACGCTGGAAAAGATACTCTACAAACTCAGACCAAATAAAAAAGGTAGACGGAGCGTACGCCAACAATAGCGTTCAAATAAGTGAAGCATCGTTTACAGAGTTGTGTGCGTGAGCTCGCGTCGCAACACTTGCCATGCGTCTGTGTGCTAAGTAAAAAATGTTGCAACTAAAAACTTTTACCTCAATTCTGATTAAATAATTTAGCTTTTTCATGAAAAATAAATTCTTATAAATAAAACACTTTTTTACTGTTAGGTACTTTTTCAAGTATAGCTATATTGCTAGTTTGTATGTTTAGATTTTCGCCAGACGGGATGTGTATGTACTGGTACTTGCATTCACATCAAAATTACGGTCACAAGTTAGCTGGAAATAAAATAAGCCTTTTAAATGTTTGGTTTTGTATAAAATATTATTTTAAATAGGTAATAATACAGATACATATAAAAGTACGTTTTGTGACTTAGTATAATTATGATGAACTTGGAACAGAGTAATCAACTTTTTCAGAAACGCCAATATCAATATCATTGCCAGGTTGGTCAATAAATCCTAAAAAGAACATTGATCGAATGTTAGTAGGTACATGAATATACAAATTAATGTTATATCACATTAATCTAATAGCAACATGGATTCATACTTTTTTTGGTATTGCATTTTTCATCACACGACGCTTGATTTCTGCTTAACCTAATAACCTTAATCCACTTTTTTTTCCAATTAACGTCTCGTGGAAACCTAAATTTAATTGGTTTTCAGTCGTAGTCGAGAAATAAATGAATCCAAAAATGTCTTGTACATAAAACTATATATTATGTTGAAGTACTTGTATATAGAAATAATAATAATAATAGTCACGTGCTATTTAATGGTCACATCCCCTATCATATTGTATTCAAGTTAATAACAACACACACACAACAACAACAACAACATAACAACAACATAACATCACACACAACATAACAACAAAACAACAACAACAACAACACACAACAACAACAACATATCACATATATCATATGATATCTATGATATCTCATATGTTTGTCTATAACATATTCCCGAGTTATTTATTCATGGATACCTATGTTTGACATTCAAAATAGTTAATAATAATTTTCGTAATAGTTAAAAACATTTAACCATTACGAAAAGTAATATTAAAATTAATAATCACAAACACTCCCACATTGCCTGCATTTCGGGGAATTTGTATGCAGATATACTGGTCACACCGACGACACTATGTGAGGTTTTGTGTTCCAAAAACGCATAGCGGAATATTTTTGTATTTATTTATCAAATTAAATCAAATGAAAATCTCACTTGTGAAATCTAATCCCAGATGGGTTTTTTTTTATAACGGAATTGTTTTGCAAGTTTTTACGACACAGGAAGGCATTTTACAACAATTTGCAACATTAAAGGTTATGACGTCTAGCTCGTTCGGTGTCGCGCGTCGCTCTAGAACACGATCGGCTTCCTATTTCAAATTTGGCTTCCTTTACCCTGCTTCACTGTGAGAGCGCCGCGCTCCGTCTATCTTTTTTATTTGGTCTGAGTCTACAAAGTAAGAAAAACCAAATTTTATTTACGGTCACAGCACAGATTACAATAAGGGTCACAGAGTAATAAATACTGTTTACGGTGGTTGAAATATCTGGAATTATTATTTGCGCGCCATCTAGTGAAAATATAACTAACTTCTATCTCTATTGTTAGACACTTGCAAGTTTCCCGACTACAATAAAATAACAAAATAAACCATGTTATTTTCCCGCCATCTAGTGAAAATATGACTAACTTCTATCAATTTTCACTGGTCGGTAGGGTCCAGTTTCTAAACCAGTGGAACTTGATAGAAGCTGTAACACTAGATGGCGTTGTAAAAATTGTTTATTGGCAGTATACTAGATGCCGCTATGATCTTTTTAAATGAGGTTTCATAAAGTTGGCTAGGGCATACACGAATTCCTGTAGTAAGTTCTTAGAGCATAGGTACGTAATTTATTATTAGCTTATATATTACTTAAGCCTCAACTGAGTCATAAGTCAGTCCAAGTCCAGGGTCCCTAGGCACACCCATGCCAGAGGACCTTTGCCAGTTTTCGTAAAGATAGGCATAGGCGACGGCATACAGTCTAGCTGGGAAAAGTGCCGAGGCGGTTCCCTTCGTCTTCAAGCTGGATCCGAAAATCTAGATCTTGAGAAATGAAAAGTGCCTATTCATATGTGAAAGAACGACTTTAATACGTTTGAGTTTGGTCTACCGATCCATGATGACGAACTCACAGAAGAACTACTGCTACAGGCAGGCAGAGAGGGGTCTTGCTGGAACCGGTCGATAAGGACCCTGCACAGTATCACGCAATGCACTCTTCGAGCGGGTATTTATAGGGGTCGGCTGCTGTACCTACACAAGAAGTAGTGGTCGCTCAGTGGTAGCGGGCTGGAACCCAGGCAGGTTGTTTACTTTGTGTAATTTATTACATCACCACTGCTCTCATAAAAAAAATATATGTCCATGTATACACCGTGACATTTTAGTCGTCTTACAAAGGTTGTCCACTCGATGTGTCCGTCATAAAACACCTACTTAAAGGCGCGATTAAAACATTGTTACCATTAATTAAGTTAATAGGTGCCAAGAAAAATAAATAATGCTTTAGAAATATGAAACACCCTCCCAGTTAATAATGTTTACGTATCAAACGGTAGAAGATATCTACCTACCTACCATTACATTCCATCATTAATTCCATCTCCTTAGCAGTGTGTTTCAAACTACGTCATGAGTCTTAGTGAATGATACTTTAATTTTTTTTTAATATGCAAATGTTAAAAAGAAAATTTTTTAAACAAATTATTAATAGGGTTATTATTAGGGTTTGTTCTCATAACGGTGAATGAATACATCGTGAGGAAATCGGCTTATCTTAGAACCAAAAAAATTAAGACATGTGACATCTACCAACCCGTACTGGACGCGCGTAGTGGATTACAACCCACTGCCTCTCACAGAGACTGTCCCAGCAGTGGGAACGTTATAAACTGATAACCTTTCCTTTTCTCTCCGTGCAACGACCGCCGAGGGCTTTCCGTGCTGTTTCTACAGACATGTAAAACAGGTGTTTGTCCATCAAATATTATGATATGGTAAACCTATTTCATATGAATACATCAAAGGCATAAACAGCTCTCAACTTTAATCAGTTTCTATATTCGTTTCAATCACATCTATGAATAGATCACCCCATCGTCCGGCTTTCATAAGAGATTAATTCCAGTGAATGGGAGTCGCTGGCGGTCAGTGTGATGTGGAGAACTTGATTTCTCTGAGGATATGACCTTAGACAACGATCACTGTAGAAATTTGATTCTATCATGTTTACATTTTTTTTCCTTTAGTCCATTAAGTAGGTAGGTACATCATGTCACTCTTCGAAGACTTATCCTTCCGGATCTCTCTATAATTTCCAATATTTGCTGACGTCTTTCCTGCAAACCTATTCAGAGCGATGTGCTCCCATGGGGACTGCGCCCCATGGAACTCCAGTGACTCACGGTACGGCACGGGATCCTTCAGCACCGCTTAGCGCATTCTGACGGCAACCGTGCCGCGGTATCATTCAACAAGGCATTATAATAATCTACCTACAATGTTCCCACTGCTGGAACACAGGCGTCCTCTCTGCGAGATGGGTTGGGCCGTAATCCACCACACGGGGCCTAGTGCGGTTTGGTAGATGTCACATGTCTAAGATTATTGGTTCTAGGGCATACCAGATTCCTCACAATGTTCTCCTTCACCGGTAGGGCATTAAGCGGTATCATTGCTTCAATTTCAATTTAACTGTTATAGGTACTATTCAGTTATATTCGTCGCATAGAAATTCCTTGCCGTGCATTTCCGCCAGTGGGCGCCCTTATTGGTCCAATGAGTGACGATCTTTGCCCAACTCTCAAAGTGCATCTGCGCGATGCGCACTCGCACTTCTGTTTGGCTATTTTTTTTTTCAACTATAGCGACTCCAGTTATATGGATAATTTTCTTATTACTACATTAGTTCACTATACCAACTGCCTATGCATTAGGTGCATACGTGACAATAACATCGCTATTTAATTATGCAATACACGCGACATCGGATTCTAAGTACAGATTGTTTTTAAGTAACAATTTAGGTAAGTGAATTATTGTGGCGTTTGACCGTAAGGTTCTTGTGACATAAAATTAGTAGTAATACCTACTAATAATATGAACCCAATTCCAAGGTATGTAACGCATAACGTCTATTTGCCTACAATTTAAATAAATTCAGACGATGGGCAGAGCGCATTGTTCGCAGAACAAAGTGCCGATGGGGCCGGAAGGTTCTGGAGTGGCAACCGCGTAGATGGTCCGATGACCTGGTGAAGGCCGCAGGAATCCGCTGGATGCAAGAAGCACAGCACCGGTCGAGATGGCGGTGCTTGGGGGAGGCCAGCAGTGGACGTCTTTCGGCTGAAATGATGATGATCATGATGTTTGATTGATTGCCCTGACTTTACAATGCCCGACTTACCGCGTCCACCAGTAGATGGCGAGCGATAGACTCAAGCAAAGCAAGTTAAAGAAGTCAATTTGACATAGGCTATTGGCATAGGTAACGAATACCTGCTTAACTCACAAGAACCTGAAACACTTGGTCTCCTTTGCTGCTTCGTGTCTGGCACGACAGTTATTAAATTTTGTTGGCCCAAAACTTCGCCACTTCCACGGCGTTATCGGCGGCAGTGCAGAGGTCACTTTGGCTGCACCGTCGTATCCTCGTGGAGGCGATCGGCGGCGGCGAACTCTTGCGTCCTGCCCTGGTCCAGGCCATGGTATGGAGCAAGAGTGCATGGGTAGTTGTCACCTCCTTCTGCGAAGCAGTAATGCTCGCGAAGAGGGAGGCGGCGCACGTGAGGGAGAGGCAGTATATGCGCCCTCACGGCCTTAGTCACCGCAGGAGATGCCCTGGGCGTCGAGAATCCCAGGCTGATTCCCGGCCACCGTAGGCGCAGGCTTGAGGACGGCGAGTAAGGGGTAGTTCGCTGTCTGGTAAAGACCAAGCCCGGGTCGACGACGCGTTGTGTTCCACGCGCGCCTCAAAGAGATGTCAGCACCAACTGATGGGGCCCGCAAGGGGTGCGGGTTGTTCGAAAGAGATACCGCGGCCCCTGGCACGCAGGCAACTGAGGGAATACGGGTAGGTTTTAGTCAGTAAAAGTCTGACACGCCTTCGTGCTCCACCCAGAGCGGGAGAAGTTATTTGATGATTTTCCACCCAAGAAAAAAAACCTTGTGAGTGTTCGTTTTTACTGTGCTTGTTATCCTGTGTGTATGCTTCTATATATCTGTTTGTATGGGTTTTGTTACTTGAATTAAACATTTTTAAAAATTTATAATTTCCTTTATTTCATCAAAGACATATAAATTATATTTTTAAATTTTAGAATAAAAAATACATAAAACATTTAAAAATTCCAGGGCTCCAGAGAGAGGAACCTTCTAACAATGCGAGCCGTGTCAAGAAGTACCTACCGCTTTCTGAATCAGGCCCTTGACCCCAGCTGCTCAATGAGAGAGAGCCTCCTCAGGTGCTGGTCGAGGTTCTTGGCTATCAAGCCATTGGCTGTAACGACTATCGGTACAATGATCGCTGAGCCCACATCCACATCATTTATAATATTTATTAGTATAATAATGTTTTACTTATGAGCGTTGAAGTTTGTAGCGTTGGTGGTTGATTGATCAGTGACTGATCGATTAGCTTTTACGCTATGGATCGCGGGTTCTTTTTGCAAGAAAGGAACCGACGATCCGTATAAATATTTCGTGCACTAGGGCAAATGGTACCTATTTAACTCAGGGTACGGTATGTGTATTGGTGCGGGATGGAGATTGAATTACCTTTATTAAATAAGTTCCTTCAGAATGTACAGTCAGGTAAAGTCGCGGTCATAATTACCTCACACTTAAGGTGCGCAACTAAAATTGCTCCATCTTGGGCAATTCTCGATAACTATGACGTCACGACTACATCCAGCAATTTAGGGCAATGGCAACATGTAGCCATCTGTTGCCAGAGATACGACCATACAATATGGAGCAACTTAAAAAACTAGGCAATGCGTCTGTCTCCCCTGCCGCCTCCGCCGCCAGCCGGTTCCTCTCGCAAAAACGAGACGTAGTTACACGTACAAACGAGATAGAAAGAAAATTGACTAAACATTTCTAAACCGATTGGATATTCGGCAACTCATGAAATATATGGAGCAATCAAAAGCAATATTGCCGAAACACATCGGAAATTTATTGTTGTTGCTCCAGATTGCTCCACTTAATTGATCCAGATTGATCCATTAGTGTTGTCGAGCAATAATTGCTCAAAAGTTGTCCGTGTAAGACCACCTTTATGCAAAATTCAAGTTAAATACTTTCTACAAAACGTATTAAAATATATTTTTTAGTTCAGTTCCCACTTGAATTTTACTGTCAATATCATCTGCCTAGCCCTTTCCCTACTGTGTTGGGGTCAGCTTCCAGTCTAACTTGAATTTTACTGTGTGGAACCTAAACACATTTTAAATGTACTTAATCGTAACGTTAATTACGTACAATTGTATAGAATCAAGTTTTTCTAACATAACAGACAGCTGTGCTGCTGGGGAGTTTGTTGCGCCACTTCTTCTTCGGGGCCATTCAAGTATTACGTAAGCAGATTTTTTTCAATTTATATCCTCCCCCTCGTCAGCAAAAGTAAGCAAAGCTCTTACCCCCCGTCCCATGCTCACGTAAAAATTGATACATAATTTTTTCAATGTGGTCTGGTTTATTCATTGATTCATGAGCAACATATTGGCAGTTATAAGTCTAGAAATAAGGAATAGGCTTGGAATAGAGGACTTTTACGCATATTGTATGTATTTATTTAAGCAAATTTTATTGAGATGGTATTCAGTTATTAAAATCTTTTTAAATTAACGAACAAAACAAACTTCTTTTAAAATTTTGGTATAATTCAGATTAACAGTCTTCAGACCATGACACATGAATCCATGACTCTAAGTCTTCGATGACATTGGATGTTTGCTGCTCAATGTTGTGTGCCTGCTCACTTTCGTGTGATTTTGGAATATCGACTTCGTTTTCTTCGAGCCGTTCATAGACAAGTAGGGTTGCCACTTGCCATGTGTTCAAAACAAAATCGACTAAATTTTGTAGAAAATCCAAAAAAGTAAAGAATAAATACTACTGACGTAAGCACCATCCAGACTCCCCCATCCCCCATGTCATCAAAAATAAGCAAAGCAAAGACCCCCCGCCCCCCTGTAATGCTTACGTAATACTTGAATGGCCCCTTCCCAGCTAAAGCACTAGGAAGTGGTGATGGGTGGGCGTTTTGGGGGACTGTCTTATGTAATTTTGACGTTCAAAAAGAGCTGACACCAGCCTAGTTTGAATAAATGACTTTTGGTTTTGAAATATTTTTCTCATTCTGCATCTGCTTTTCGTTTAGATTTAGATGGTACATCGATTGCAATACATATAAAATCGAGAAAAAAAAACCTCGACAGTAAGGTGTTTATGACCTTGGGTCTAAGCGACTCACGAAAAACCGATGGTTAAAACCAATTTAACAAATGTGGTATGTAATTAATTTAAGACAGTGCATGCATCCTGCATCTGAGCCTGGATCTACTTTTTGCAGAATTCAAGCTAAACATTTTTTATTATTTTTATTTCTATATGTAATCTACATATTATTAATTTACTGAACCCTAGATCTACCTACCTACAGTCGAACAAGCTATTTGGTAAACAGAAAAAATATTTATCTTTCCAGAACACTGTCAATATTCATTTATGGTGTGTATAAATTTATTTAGTGATGCAAAAGAATTGACTCCTGAGCTCATCTAGATTTTTTTTTGAAAATAGTTGCAAGTTAGCTGCCTGTATACCAAATATCTGGTTTGACTGTACATATTGAAATATGAACAGTCATACAGGTTGAAATCTATCTAATACATGGTAGCAGGGGGGGAACATCGAAATTATGAATCGACGAACTATTTCTACGTTACGGAGTCTAACAAACAGATTTTTTGTCATTTATCAAGAGAACTAAAATTTGCTGTTTCATAGAAAAGTGCAACAAGTAGGTGAACCAGGTCAAAACGTATTGAACACCAAAACACCAATTCAAAAAAAAAAATAACCAACGAAAAATGTATTATCAAGACATTCAGAATCATATAGGTACTAATACATGGTAACAGGTTACCTATCAAGTACTTTAACCTGCCTAAATCACCCGTTTTCTTTTAGGTACTTACTTATCTATCGCCGCTGCATCGTTTCGGTATCAAGAATTTGGGCGCTACATACGGCAGTCTATGGACTACGGGCTACGGCGTAGAGTAGTAGAGTGCGCCATCTTTGTTTTGCTTAGTTCTTTCTTCTGCTAGGGCTAACATGAAGGTAGGTACCTAAATATAGTCTGTTCAAAAATACTGATGAAAATGTAAACAAATGGATTACATAGCGTTCTTGTGGATGCTAATTAGTAGTGCCACTTTCAAATTGAGTGCTTTGATTAGATTTTTTTTTAAACTCATACCCGAAATTCTAATTTTGAATTACCATTTAGATATTTTTCATTTGGCAATTGAGATAAATTTCGTAACCTCAATTTTCGTTGATGAATATTCAATTACAATTTATTAACGAATGTTATTCAAACAATATCTACATAATTGTTGGAAAAAGTGGTAAGATATAAAGTTAAAACCTTTGAAATACAGATGAATGTGTAACTAATCCCCTTTAGTGAGTGTTTGTGTAAGAATTTAGCTTGAACAGGGTTTGTTTAAACTTTCATCAGAAATTTTTTTGAAACAGACATTAGAATCAATGTTATAATCTAATTTATTTATTAGAATTTCGATTCTGTTATTTATCTTTTTGACGATACCCTAGGGGGGTACACCCATAAGTGCTGGCCATCAATAAGTGTAATAATTGAAGATGATAGGAAGGAAGGGACTCATGGAAAGGATTGTTATGTTAGGGACATGCGATTCGGAGGAATGCGGAACGTGTAGTATGCTTGTGAGGAAGGTTTTGAGCAGCTAGATTATTGTGAATGTGGATGGGTTTATGGCAAAGCAGTGGTGGCTCAGTGGTAACGACCGCGACTTATGAGTTATCAATTAGTGTCCATATGAACCTTCACATGCTTTTTTTTTGGTGGGAAATCATCAAATAACTTCTCCCGCTCTGGGTGCAGTAGGAGGGCGTGTCAGACTTTTACTGACTAAAACCCACCAGTTTTCCCTCAGTTGCCTGTGTGCCAGGGGCCGCGGTATCTCTTTCAAACAACTCGCACCCCTGGCAGGCATCGGCCCTTGCAGGCCCCATCACTTGATGCTGACATCTCTTTGAGGCACGCGTGGAACACAACGCGCCGTCGACCCGGGCTTGGTCCTTACCGGACAGCGAGCTACCCATTACTCACCGTCCGCAAGCCCGCGCCTACGGTGGCCGGGCATCAGCCACCTTCACATGCTCCATCCATTATTATTTCGTTTTTTCCCTACACATAAAGCTAATAGCATTATCATCAGCTCAATTTTCTCACTGCTAGGACGTAAGCCTCCTCTCTGTGAGGTGGGCCATAATCCAAGTTGCTGGATGTCACATGTCTCCGAATTTACAGTTCTAGGACATGCCGATTTCCTCACGATGTATTCCTTCACCGTTTTGAGAGCAGTGGCGATGAAATAATTTACACAAAGTAAATAATTTACACAAAATAAAGCTCCCGTCCGGGTTCGAACCTACGGCCTACGACTACTATAAAAGCTCTGGTTAAATTAGGTACCCAGGTACCTAATTTACTTAAATACCTTCTTTTTGTAGAGCATCTGTTAACGAAATTACTGTGGCAGCTGTTTTATTAACCACCTTTTTATTTTCTATCGACGAATTAACGATTAAACGAAGAAACTACCAACCTTAGCAACGAGTTCAATATCTACTTATTACAAAAAGATCTAGGCTTAATCTTTTATATATAATGACGTTGTATGTTTAATTAAAATAATAGGTACCTACCATAAACGTGAACTAAGTTATATCGTCATATTGCAAAACGCGATAATACTTTAGTTCTAGCCTAATAAAGCTCTGAGCCACGCAACAACTAAGTCCGGTGCTAAGTTGCCATTTTTTTGTAAAGAACTTTACCCAAATGGAAATACCTAAGTAAGGACTAAATTGTTAGTTTTGTAAAAGCAACTGTATTTCGATTTCTGTTTGGTTCTTATTTCAAAAACAGGCTCGATGGTTTAAACCATACCTAAAGAAAAACTGTATTTGTACCAAGACTGTTAGACTTCACTTTACTCGAAAACTTCGATAACCGAGCTTTATCAACAACGCTTAGAAATTTATTTAATTCGGTGGTAGCACATTAATTTAACATAACATCGAACTATCGACGCCTACCTATCGCATCGCGAACCGAGATCACAAAAATAAAAATAATAAATCCAACGAACACGTCTAGAGGCGGGCAGTCTACATAAACATAGAGATCACGCCCCCAGTCAAAACATTCAACAGAGAGAACGCATAAAAATATAAAAATAACTAAAATAAGACACCGGTCCGGCTAGAGAAGTAACCGAAAAATCCTGCCTGTATAATTACGTCGAGCTACCACTCGATCTACCGGCGAGCCAATTTAAATTTACTGCGAACGTAGCACGTGTCCCACAAAATGAAATCCCACTACCGAAGAGAACACGCACGAAAAAAAATTGTAGAAAAATATACCGCAGGCGCCACCCCCTGAACGTTAGTGGCTGCTTACTTCAACCACGCCTGTTTCTAAGCGCTACTCTACCTCTCTCTTTCCCACTTAGTAAACTCAACGTTTTGCCGTCTCAGTTGTGTATGCGCGGCCGCCGAAAAACGCCAGCTTTTTCGTTAGTACGCGTTTGTGCGTCGCGCGTGTCGGGTGTGTTGTACCGCCGTCGCGGTGTGTTGTGCAGTGCCGTGTACAGGGTGCCGAAGTGGCGGGTTTCCTTGCCGCAGGACGGGGGGCCCATGCCCCCTTTCACCAGCACCACATTGGTAAAAGTTAGTGTCCTGTGTCATAGTTACTGTTTCGCGGAGTGCAACTATGCCGTATGGAGGTTGTTGTCATCATGCTATGTTTTTTTTTCTATTATATTTATGTAAATACATCGTAACTGTGGTAAATATGTGCTGTGTGTTGTATTCTTTTCTTTTTCTTTCATGTTGGTGTATTCATTTTTATTTTTCCTGTTTAGTGTTGATATCAAACTTGTTTCTATCACTCCACTGTTTCTCTCACTTTCAACTCATTATTATAATTGGAAAAATATCACTCCAATCTAAAATCATAGAAATAAACTAAAAAAAGTAGGTCTACATTTTATATTTTTTTCTAAACTCTACATTCATCCAAATTTATATGCATCAAACTAAATTCCAAACATAGACAAGATATTAACCGATGATCTATTTTGAAGTGGTAACTACAGATAGTTCCAGAATCGCCACTTATCTTAGGCCTAGGCTCTACAAGATAGGCCTACAGCTCTCGCACATTATTTTGCAATGTTACTGCATATTACTTGCTCTACAAAAAAATATGGCTCTACTTGTAGTAAAATATGTCTAGGTCTTGTATTCTCACTGTCCGTAACATTGAACCACTTTTTCTAATAGTTTTTGTGATATTTTTTCATTTGAAACACAATGTAAGGATAGTTTCTTGTACTAATCCGTTATAAATAAAAATATTAATATTTTCAGTGTCAAGAATCAAAGACACAAAAAACAATGAATGTTCAATAAAACCAGATAAAACCAAAAATTGTTTTATCAGTTATTTATGCTGTGAATAGTAATATGAAGAACTATAGCAACAGTAAAGAAAGCAACATAAAACAGAAATGTTCCAAAGATTTACTTCCTCTTGTGTTCTCACTTTAGTTTTCGTTAATTATAAATATTTAAAACGAGCAAGAAGAAGAATTTGCAGGTACAGATGCAACTACAATGAAAGATCTAGGAAAAATCCTAATAAAACGAAAGAGATTTAGAAATCAGAAATGAATAAAATAATACAAACATGTAATATCCAGGATAGCAACCAAATGAATAAGTTTTGTCAAAAGGTCTAAGGACTACCCGCCTTATTTATATTAGCGACTGTTTAACCATACATTTTTGACGTACATTTCTTAAATTTAAGCAGCGTTTTTAAATAAGAGGGTAAATATCGATACCACAACTGCTGATAACATCATACAGTTAAAGCAACAATAGCCATTACAACTTACATAATGGAAAAAACAATTTTGATACGAGCCTAAAGAATAAAGGAGCATTACGTTTCCAAAATTCGTAATTCCTTTATCAATGAATCTCCACAAACAAGTGAACTCAAAGAAGCCTTAGATAAGCTTCTTAAAACACTTTTTAAAAGTTTTGTACCTTACTCAACAGGAAAGGGAACAAAACAAAATTTAAAAAATAATCTCAAAACTTCCAAACTCTTTGGTGAATCCTTTTTGGGATCAACTGTATGATCTGCTTAGTTTTTAGAGGAATTAAAAATGGTTATCTTTCTTTCTAGTGTAAAGCGTGATTCATTTGTGTATAGTTTAAAACTATTAGGTGAGACTTAGCTAAGAGAAAATATTTGATGTAAACAGTGTATACCTACTGCTGTTATAGAAAACTACGGGTAGATCTGATTACGGCTTACTATCAGATGTTTGTGAAAAAGTTTATATGTTAGTGGTAGTTATTTTTGCAGTTAGTTTTTTAGGAAAACTATAAGAAAGAAAAATATGGATGCGAAGTCGGTTATTATACTTACCTTATCAATGTCAAGAACAATTTCTCAATTTATACAGAATTTAAGTAAATTATCTATACTTCACTGAAGAAATCTTCCAAATTCATTTGAACGTCTTGATTTTAACGTTGTTTGGACGTCATACATATCAATGTAGTTCAAAAACATACTCCTATTTTTCTATTTATGCGAGCATGCTGTATATAATAAAATATTGAGTCATACGAGTGTTGGAAAAATGGGATGTAATCGAATTTTTCCCATGAAATTGAGCAATATAAGTATAGTGTAACATTTACTACACTTAAACTATATTTTAGTTATGATATCATTAATAGACTTCAGAACAAGCAAATCTACAAGCAGGACGGATGAAAAGGTACCAGATTTTCTTAAAAATAAATCACATCATTCGAATCGAATCTGCAATCATATAATTGTGTTTGTTGGATTTCGATTCATACACAACCTAGTTTTAGGCGCATGTTTTATAATTTTGGCAGTAAAAATACTTTACGAGGCTAGTTTTGTTAGTAAGTCAAGGATTTACTATAATCGGCTTAACTGATTGATATGCCACTTTCACTATCGGATTACTTAAAGTCTGCAGATCGTCTTAATGCCTCCGTTGGTGCACGAGATTAAATGCTAATCTTTAATACAGTAAAAGATTTAGCAGAACAAGGATATAGTAGCTTTTTACAGGTACTTGATCTGATCTTTTCTTCTTCTTCATAATTCAAACTTTTTCCCGAAGCGACTTTATATAGGCTTTCTGTGTAGGTACTGCCACTTCAAGTAAGTATCTTTCTTTTGGAATTGATGCCATTATCAGAAAAAATAACGATATTATTTTGTTTTTTATAGGCTTTACGTCTAAGCAGCTAGAGCGCTAAGTCACAAATCAAACTTAATAGATTTACGATTGTACAATAGCACAAAGCTGTAAATCATTGATAAATCGGAAAGACTAGCTGTAGCATCTTCAAATAAATATTTCCTAAGTGATTTTTCTGTCTACTTTGAAGCTACCTCTATGAAAGCTGTAGGTATTTTTGGCTGACCTAAAATAATCTTTTCTGTTTTCAAAATTTGTTCGGACATTCATCTTAGTTAGTTACCTACATCTGTCGCTAATAAACAATTTGTGTCAAAACATTGTTATTGCTGATTTCTAAGACGCCTGCATCTCCTTCCTGCTTTCATCCAATTTAAAACATCGCTCTACCAAAAAGCTTTTTTATTAGTGTACACAGTTGCTGTATTTCAATCTTTAACTGTGATGCCTTTTCTCGAAGTAACCTATATACAGGGTGTAACAGAAACCCTATTGCTATCCTTAAGCACTAAAGATAACAGCTGGTATAGAATCACTATACATAGTTTCAGCTCAAAATAAATACTCTAAGAATTGATACCAAATTTTCGGTTTCATATGTTTCTTAAATTCAAATCATAACAAACGTGTCACCGCACTACGTAGGTCAATAACTTTCCATGTTACTTACCAATATCACGATAAATCTTTTTCCGAGTGATGTTTTTATTTCAATTTGAAAAGTTTGGTTCCTGGTATCAATGTATTAAAAATTCTCATAAGTTCCACACATGTAGAGATAGGATTAAAAAACCCTTTCAATATCGTTTGATATCATCCAAAGACGCCGTGCCCTTGGTATGTATATTACCATTCCGTTACACGTAGTGTATGAAGTTGTCTTAACAAAAGAATATTTAGAGTTGTTTTCAGCCTATTGTCAGCTAAGAAATTAATCGGCGATGTAAAAGCTTGTGACATGTGTATATACAATATGTAACAAAAACCCTGTTGTTCCTTTTAGGGACGTATACACTTACCCACAAGCACAACATTTACGAAGTTATAATTTAAAAAATAAGCATTGGCTAGTCGAGAGTTCAACATCAAATAACTATTAAAATCGACATATTCAAAAAAAATGTTAACAGTATCTGATTTTACAAGTATCCTTATTTCGCACAATAGACTACGAGCTTGGCGGCTTTCTTTGATTTAATCAAAATCAGTTAAACATTACAAATATTCATAATTAAATATTTATTTTAATTATTTTTGTTAAACAGTTTTTATAAATGACATGCTTTATTACGTATGTATACCGATTCTGAAAACGTGGGTAGAAGGAACAACAGGGTTTTTGTTACATATTGTATATGCTGTAAGGACAGTGAAGCTGTCGATATAATATTAAGTCCAGTACCACACTATCTGAGTTACTTTCGATGTTTATTGTCACAGTTGTCGGTTAGGTTAGTTTCTAGTTTTAAATTTAAATTGTATGACGTGTAAACTTTTTTTAACAACCCATTTACAGAAATAAAACATTATTTAACACTGTAATTGATATCCATTCTAAAATCAAAGAACTTAACCGCAGTCACTTCTTATAGAAATCAAGCGACTTGTAGTAGACGATAACTTCTATAGAGCTTAACGTTTAAGTTATGCTATTGCTAAAAGTTTTACCAGACGTTGTTACACAGTTTTTTACTTTGGTAGATTTTAAGACTGGTCTGTTTTAAAGAAGTATCATTATCTGAATAGTTTCATACATTTAACACAATAGATAATACTACATAATTTAAGATACTTGCAGCTATAAGATCTCATACCGTCGGACAAGCGAATTTATTGCTATCTTTAAAAACCGATATATTTTTATTGCGCGTGGCTTGAATGCACTGTAAGTATAATTCTTGCTCAGTCTCATGAGAGAAAACCGACAAGGCTACATTGTTTTTTAGTATCTAGACTTCATAACCGTATACACCTGTACTTGTGGTAAGGTAATAAGTAAGGTTTAACTCATTAGTTAGCCCGGATCCTTCCTGCATGTAAATTGGTTCAGCGGTTTCTGAGTGATTGGATGACAAACAGACATTTTAGCGTTAAAATGTTGTGTTTAATAAGTTTACACTTTGGTTTTAAAGTTGCGAAGTTTGTTTTATTGTAACCTCAAGATTGTGTGGTTGTTTTAACGCGTGTTTTAAAATATTTCGTGAAAATAATATTGTGAATACTTTTTCATAAGTTTTGGAACTCTCCTAAACGGCAAATCTTCAGTTTTTGAATTCGTTTTTCTGAAAAATGTTTTCAACACGAATTTTTATTTCGAAATATATTTTTACCTTCCTTTTTTGTCCACAATAATAAATACTTTGGTAGGCATCAGGATTTTACAGTGTGTATATAGATATTTCAAGAACCTAACAATGAACTTGAGCTCCGCCGACTGTATTTACCATACAATGCAATCATTTACAATTAAATAGGATATTTTACTTAAACAGGATGATTTTTGAAAATACGTTCAGAATAAATAATTTTCGTGAATGTAGGTTACTTAGTTTCAGGAATTTTTAGTATTTGACTGGTTGCCAGGCGGAATAACCGAGCAATGTATGATATTTATTTTTGTTTTGTCATTTTGTCACAAACAAATAAGCATAAGGTAAAATATTTTAGGCAGGTCTCCTTTTTAATGAAACGGCCTGAAAAATCTTATACCTCTAAAGGGTCCCTTTTTTAGGGTCTTTCGAGGGTCTTCGAAATGATCAATCACAATTGTCAACTTTTACGTGATTGATACACATTGATGCGCAAATTGATTGTCTACTAAATGCAATTGACAAAGTCAATACTATTACAATTGATCAATTTCAATTGTTCGTTTCGGGAATCCTTAAATACTCTTACTTGACAAGACGGTTGCCATTTAAAATAAAAACTCTTTGACATTTTAGCATTAATTAATCTACTTAACTATCTGACGATCTGCAAGTCTGCAACACTTAAGCCATTTATCATAAACCAGTTTTAACAGAGATAACACTGTCAGATTAATATTAATACCAAAACCCACAGGCTAAACAGCGTGACAGCGGTAAAATTTAACCGAAGAATCACACGCACCGCCGCGTATCCATAACGGCTATTATTCCGTCACAGAATTTTTGAACGCGACTGAAATGGCGCGCGACCAATCGGACGTTCAGATTTGAATATGGAATGTAAAATCGTGGCGACCTTCATAAATTTAGCCAATAAATGTCACATGTGAAAAAATGGTGGATATTCTATTTTTAACACATTCCATGCCAAGCACCCAGCATATGGGTCAAAAAATAGTTGATTCGTGTGCCCACAACTTGCATCCGAGTCGTCGCAATAAGTAGCTATTGATGATTCTGTTCATGCCCAGGACCCGACTAGCGAGACTACTTATAGCGACGACTCGGATGCGAGTTGTGGGCACACAAACTAATTATTTTTATTTTTCTTGCTTGGCATCGAATGTGTTAAAGGGCGCCGGCTTCACTTGTCATTGTGTATTTATAAGGTGTAATAACACTGTGATGTGTCAAAGTTGTGTATGAAGAATTGATAAAGGGAGTTTTTATTTATCAGTTTTGGCTTTACGTTAGCTTGGTATACCTTCATGTCTTCATAGGCAATTTATAAATAGTGCATACCTACCACTCTCTCAACAATTTCCAGTCAACCTAGTTTTGAGTTACTGCGTGAGGTAGCACCTACTTCTTCTTCCCTGTAAACAGTATATTGTTTTACCAGACACACAGCCTATTTCCAAAGGCTTAGGGATAGCTCAGAAATACATACATATAATTTCGCGTTATTTACAGTCTAGACGTTTACGTACTCCTTGCCGATCACGAGTTGCTAACCTATCATAACTCCTAGCACTTAAACGGAAAATCTAATTGAAATTTATCTGCTTCTGGTTCGAAATAAGTGCTTGGTGGCTTGGTACCTAGCTGGAGGTGTAACACCCAGTGCCGGTAATAACATATGTTAATAAAACTTTATTCAAGCTAAACTTTATCGATCGTAAAACTCAATTCCATTATGTTTCTCCCTACAGTGCTACCAACTTTATGATGAACGAAGTATTGAGTACCTATAGGTACAAACGTACGTGATTTACGTACTTGGTACTTAGGTATATTCTCTTTACGTATTTTCAGAGCTAGGTCGGACATACATTTTTGTTTCTAAAGGGTTTGTAATGCTCTGAACGGTTTTGATACTGTTTTGAGATGTGTGAACGAAAATGGCGGTTAAAATGCTGGGTTGAATTGGATTATGTTCGGATGGGGCAGCACAAGGGATTGTTGTGCATTGTATGAAATTTGTTTCTATGTATTGGGCTTTATTTACAATACAAATTGTATTGTTGGCCTCAATAAAAGTCACCCGGTGAAGCACCTAGGTAATTAAGCAAATATGGCCTCAAGTCCTTTTATATGATTTCCCACTCTATATATGTAAAGGAACTGTTTAGTTAATGATCAAAATCAAAATACAAAACTATTGAGACTATCACATCTCATCTCACATCATAGTCTAAGTATTACAGTCAGCTCGAAACTTAAGTAGGTAAGCATAGTAGTTAAGGGTCCCCGAAACGATCAATTGCAATTGATCAATTGCTATTGTAGTAATAATGTCAATTACTTCAATTGCATTTTGTGGATGACAGTGCGCATTAAAGTGTATCAATCGCGTAAATATTGACAATTGCATTGATCGATTCGGGGACCTTTTATATTTCATGAGCGCGCGTCAAATACTGCAACATAAACCTTATTTCAATGATATAAGTAAAACTCAGAAGACGTGTGGTCGTGGTTTGCAACAAGAATACCAACTTGCTGACTGGCTTCAGACGGATCACTCCTGTTTCATTTCACGTGCATAGAACAACAAAACAGAACAAAATTACGTAGGAATTAACGTTGATCTGCTCGCTGAATTTCAGTTTTCGATAATACTGTAGGCGAGTGCCGAAATCCAATATCGTTTCACTAATAAATCTTTCACTTTTAATTAATTCTGAGGGGCTTGTTAATAATAGTTGTACGGGCGATCGAAGCTACGCTTGCTACGGTCGGTTTGGGTGTCCATCAATGGAGGGTCACATATCGAGACCTCTCCGTGCCTCAAAAAGCACGTTAAGCTGTTGGTCCCGGCTGCATTTTGTAGATCTTTGCTAGTCGTTACGGGTAATCAGAAGCCCGAAAGTCTGACAACCAGTCTTACCAAGGGGTATCGTATTACCCAGTCACTAGGTTGTGCAGGTCAGATAGGCAGTAGGTCCATGTAAAATACTGGTATTCAGCAGCATCCGAGTAGAATGGAAGCTGACCCCAATATAGTTGCGAAAAGAATAGGCGTTTCACTTCGAGAGAACAATGTCGCTAAACAAAATTGAAGAAAAATTGCAGTCTGATATCTACCTACTGTGATATAATTAAAATCAAAAGTCATTTATTCAAATTAGGCTGAGAATCAGCACTTTCCGAACGTAAAAATACATAAGACAGTCCCCCAAAACGGCCACCCTTCACCACTTCCTAGTGCTTTAGCTGGGAAAAAGAAGTGGCGCAACAAACTCCCCAGCAGCACAGCTGTCTGTTTAGTCGGATACACTTGATTCTATACATACATAGGCAAAGTAATCAACATTACGAGACACAGAAAATTTATTAAATAATTAGTCATATGTCAGCTAGCCATGCCAATACACCAACAAATAAAATGAAAACTTAACTCAAGCACAAAGAATAAAAATTAAAAAAAACTGTAATACCAAAATAAAAGCCTTCTAGTTTATACGGCGTGATAGCTTACTCCAGTATACACAGTATACATAATCCAGTATTGCATATGCAATACTGGATTATGTTCACATAGCTGTTACGACCAGAGTTACAACTCGAGGCCACAAATGATAACCTAGGACCTAAGGGATATAGGGACGTGAACCACTAAAGAATCTGCTCTTCATTTGTTTTTCCCATTTCCACTAACACCATCTCTTCCCCCAGGACGAGGCGAGGCAGGCGGCGCGATGGCGTGCGCCGGCTGCGAGAAGCCCATCTTGGACAAGTTCCTGCTGCACGTGCTGGAGCGCGCGTGGCACGCCGCATGCGTACGCTGCGCCGACTGTCGCGCGCCGCTCGCTGACAAGTGCTACTCTAGGGACAACAAGTTGTTCTGTAGGAATGATTTCTTTAGGTAAGGCAATAGAATAACCATATCAACCTTAAAATTTCTCCATTCAGATCTTTTAAAGGATATTTAGTAACTATCTTAAAATGAATAGAGTCCCACTTCAGGGATATATAGGTTTCTCGGCTGGCTCCGATCCTCAATGTATATGCGGCATCTCTCCACTTCTCATATTGTGTCGCAAGATCTGTCCTGTCACCTGTACACGTGAGGACCTTATGTTTGGGTCAGCGAAAGGTGTTAGAGTTGCTGAGTTTCTGGGCCAAACAGGAAATGTATTATCTTCGAAAAAAAATTTAAGAATTTATTATTTATCTACTAGCTTTTGCCAGCGGCTTCGCTCGCATGGAGTTCGGAAATTAGCCCACGGGAACGTACTACCGGGATAAAAAGTATCCTATGTGTTAATCCAGGTTATAATCTATCTGTGTGCCGAATTTAATCCGTTCAGCCGTTTTTGCATGATTGAGTAACAAACATCCAAACATCGAAATATCCATACACAGACAGTAGGATTACTACATGGTGGGAAGACGGAGTCTTACCTAAAGGTCTGACCCTAAACAATGTAAAAGAATAAAGAGAGACGGGATGCCTATCAGCGGCGAGGTGTACATTTTTTTAAGAGGGAAGCCGAAGCAAAGTCGGCTTTAACTTACTGACTTATCAATAAAGAATACTTCACTATCATTCTAAAATTAATATAGGAATGTTAAGAATTGAATATAGCTGAAAACCAAATAGAATGTGCAATATTCCTCGTTTTCGCTGACGCATTTTTTTATATCTGTCTTTGCCATAACCCGTTGTACAGCGGATGGCTCTCGTCCATATCAAGTGGTGCTACGTGACCTAAAGTGGCATAATACGGGATCGCTGTTGTATAAATTTTTAATTCCCGATTATGACGTTATGGCGCCGGGTTAATTTAGAAGATTTATTTTTTGTTGTACTGCAAAGCTAAAAATAACCGTTTTTGTTGTTTTAATGTTATGGTGAATTAAATACCCTTAGTGTAACTATATTTTTTAACAATAGTAGCCACTATTGACGTGCCATTTCTTGATAGCGATAGAGTTGCCGATATGAATCCCCGAAGGAAAGCCGGTAGGAATCGTGTTATGTGGTGCTTTCGCCACTGGTGCCTATATCCTGTAGTAGGAAGATAAACTAGGACATCGGTCTAGTTTGCCAAGAAAGTCGACATTGATTTGCAGTCCGACTTCCCACTAGACGTTGGATTTTTCAAAGCCTTTTATTGAGTCAAATTCATTCCCAATGTCTAACCGCAAATCCCAAAGCACGTGCTCACTCATCGTGTCGACATAGGTATTACGACCAAATCTATCGATAATGAATACGTTACTAAATTCCAAAGACAAAGCGTCTAGCGAGTGTGTAACCGCCATATTAGGTTCGACGCGAAGTTGCGATTACTACGCGAAGTATTCACGAATTTAGGAACGTTAACCATGGAGCTTAAACTTAAGCACGCAAAGACGATTTGGTGCACACGATGTAGTGTTGATAGACTTTTAGTGTGTTACATACACGTGATGTTGCGAATTTTAAGTAATAACTGCCTTGTGATGGTGATGGATCGGAATTTGGAGTCACAGTTACGCAAACGTAATGAGAGGTTAACTGTTTGGTGAACCTCTGCCTAAACCTTCATATAGTCATGATGTTTTGTGGGATTTCATTACGGGAACTTAGGTACCCAGCTTACCTAAACTTTATCATCATCATTCTCTTGTCTCGTACCCAGCTGCTCTAATTCTAATCTTAGTCCACGTAAGCACGGATATAAAACGGTCGTGCCGGAATTTTACGCGTACTTGACTCACTGATCAATTTTCAACTAAAAGCGCTGTTCAAAAAATACCGCTGCGATATTTTGACGTCCGTGTGAACTTGAGGTAGGGTGAGGGTGGTTGGTACACCTATGTCTTCTTCTTCCATACAGCTCTATTACCCATCATCTCAGTAATCATCCCCTTTGTGGCCTTATGTTTGACAAAAGTCATCTATGTATACACTCACCCTGTCTTACTCTTATTTCCCACACGCCTCTGAATACGGTCCTCAAATAATAATTTAAATCTGAAATAACAAAGTATGTAAGCTTGGCAGCTTAATTCTCTACCTTAATTTAAGATTTTTATTGTTATTTAAAGTCGTGTGCAAAACAAAACCATTCCCAGGCAATATTTCATTACTTTCCTTGGGCGTCCTAAAACGTCACTTACGACTTTCCAAAACCTAGGAGAACTCGCAAGTAGAGGGACAGTATAGTCTCAAATCATTTATAGACAGTTTTATTACGATTAGCTTATTGAGCCACACAAATTCGTGCCAAGTTTCAATTTTGCCAGGAATAGCAAGTCAAATAAATAGGTCCATTATCAAAAAGTTTACTGATTTATTGAATCTAAGATATACTTTTCTACCTAAGGTATTGAATCAAATTAGGTTTATTGCTAGCAGAACAAAACCCTCTTTTTTCATTTACAACTGGTATCCAGCTGCATCCGGTTAGACTGTAAGCCAACCGACACCAATATAGTTAGGAAAAGGCTAGAGGCAGATTGATTGAAACTTATTATAAAATTGTCGTAGACAGGTCCTAATATCGTTCCCTACGGTATTCCTATCAACGAGGTCTGTATGTAACTATAAATATTTCCTATATTGCATATGTTTGTTCTTAAGATATGTTTTGCGATATTGGGTCTCCAAGTTATGTTACCACAAAGTATTTTTCCAAATGAAAGTTTTGTGGAAATGAGAATTATCTCACGACGTAGCGACCTTTATAGGTAGGAAAAGCTAATTCCAAGTACAGTATAACACAATTACGGACTGGTATCTGTGACTAATACATGGTAACGTTAAAACGCTTATAGCAATAAATACCTTATAAGGTACCTTTATATCTTGAACAGCATTTGCCATTAAACATTTATTATTTAGCAGATACATCAGTAAGCATCAAAAACAATGTCAGAAGCATTAAGTTTTGCCTTCGACATTTACTTGATGCCTATAAAACTTAGCTGACCTGCAACTACTTGTGAAATTATGCTGTATGGTTTATAGCTAATATAACTGTTGTGTTTTCCTTTTTTGTGTTGTTGTTGATGATTCCCACAAACGAGTTTATCAGCATGTGCAACCAGAATATTATTTTCAATGGTGCATAGTGTTGTCTCTCCACGCTCCCCTCTCACCGAGTGGAGTCCTGTGTCCCAGCATTGGAAACTTTATGGGCTGATTATGATAGTGTTTTCTTAAAGACATAAGGAAAATTGACGCATAAACTCTTACCATGAATTCAGTGCCTGATTAACGCTAGACCCATCAGGGTTGAAATTTTTCGTGGTTATTAAAAAACGATATATCAGCTGTTGAATTTGCATGTATTGTAGTTTTGAATGAAATGGCAATTCTTTTTTAAGAACCGATGAAAAATTTCTAATCTGTGGGGTATAAAATCATGGGCTGAATTTATGGACAGTTTGCGCGTCTATGTGCTTTCATCATATCAGCCGAAAGACGTCCACTGCTGAACATAAGCCTCCCCCAAAAGGGGGGATTTTCCATAATCGCCACGCTTGGCAGGTGGGTTGGCGATCGCAGTATCGCAGTAAAATGCATAGAGAACGCTGCTGCCCATTCTCTAGGAAGTCCCTTAGTCGCCTTCTACGACACCCACGGGAGGAAATGGAATGGTGCTATTCTTTTACGTCCGGCACGACACGGAACTATGTGCCTAACACTGTGTTTATTTAAGTCAGCTTCCCGTATCACTAAGAGAATTTTTGCGACGTACCGGAGCTGATGAGCAGTGGTAGCCCAGCGGGAATGGCCGTGACTTACGAATTGTAGGTCGCGAGGTCGAACACAGGCAGGTTCTTTACTTCGTGTAATTAATTTCATCACCACTGCTCTCAAAACGTTATAGGAAAACATCGTGAGCAAACCGGCCATGTCTTATAACCAAAAATTCGAAGATGGGTGACATCCACCAACCCGCATTGGCCCCGTGTAATATATTATGGCCCACGCATACTGACAAGGCCTGTGCTGTGTCCCAGCAGGAGGAACATTATTGGCTGATTAAGCATAAGAGTAGAGAAAGAGAGAGAAGAAGAAAAGAAAAGAAAGAAGAGAAGAGTAGCTAAATGCAAGGTTTTTAGTTCATGAGTTAAGGATCCACTGGAATTCTATTCATTCGTATTAATTTGTTTCTATAACTAGTTTTTGCGTGACACAGATAAAAAATACATTTACACGTACATCATTAAAGAATCATTTGACTTTAAATAACGAACAGATATCATTAGAAGTACAAACAGTCGTCATACAGTAATAATATTTAAATTGCAGCTCATAAGGTACTTGTATATTTGACACCACATTGATTGCTTAACCCTTGAGCTTATTATTAAGTGCTTAGATGGTCATGAAAACAATCATAATCAGCCTATAACGTTCCCACTGCTGGGAAACAGGCCTCCTCTCTCTGAGAGGGAGTGGGCCATAATCCATTACGCCAGCCCAGTACATAGGTATTGATAGATGTCACAGGTCTTTAAATTTATGGTTCTAAGACATGTTGTTTGAGGTTTGCTCACGATATTTTGTGGTGATGAAATTAAATACACGAAGTAAAGAGCCTGAGTTCGAACTTAAGACCTTCAACTCGTAAGTCGGTACCGCTACCACTGGGTCCCCACTCCTCTACTAATCTTATACAGAATCCTACTATGGCCAGAAAAAAACTTGGTACCTGTCAGAAATTCAGGCTCTTAGACTTTCTTGGTGTTACGGGAAGCTGACTCAAATATACACTGTGTAGGACACATCGTGGTGCAAACTCACTCAATCTTCTATTCATCAAACGAACATATATATAGAGGTATGAGGAACAGGGTGTAAAGTTCACTCATACATACTCTATGGTAAAGGAGGATCCTCCGACCAGACGGGCGCTGTGTCTGGTGGGCAACTGCCCGACGATTGATGTCGGGATGTTTGTATATATGTAGATCGCGCGGTAAACTCTGCTTGCGCGATGTAGCTGATGTAGTTGCGGTGTGACGTCAAGTCTTGAGTAGTTCGCATATAGCATTGTAGATGGCGCCACTTCACTTTTTGTGTTTTCCACATTTGTTGATATTAAGTTTCGTATGTGGGGGCATTGTGGATGTCCGCCACATACTTATACATTCTTTAATTTCCAACTTGAGAATTATCATTACAACTATACTGACCTTCAAGACTCGACGCTAGGACTCGTCCAGGTACTTCGTAGTTGTGTGTCCTACCTCCATTAACCTATCCGACAATTACGTATGTACACATACCGACAGATGCGACTAATTATGTCATCAGAACGCCGTGACGCGTCCTAATGCCGACAAGCACGACGATTACCATCAATTTTCATTATGGACACAAAAACGTCAGCCTTTGTAGGTTTAGAGCTAGTGCTAGGATGTAGGGTGACACTATTACCGCTTTTATCTGTAAATAATATCTTCCCAGCTAAAGCAATAAGAAGTGGTGAAGAGCCTCTGTTTTAGGGGTTTTCGTCTGATGTAATTTTGAAGTTTCCATGCTGATTCTCAGCCTAGTTAGACTTTTGATTTGTATTACGTATTTTTTTTTAAGTGCATACGTTTTTCACTATTATTGTTCTTGTGACTAGAGACAAAACACATTTCAAAATGCCAAAATATATGGGCAGGACATGACGTAACCTTTCCGCAGGTAATGTCATTCCCATACATTTTGGCGTAGCGTTTGGCGTGAACGCTAACATAAATGTGTTGTGTCTAGGCCTGCTGGTCAGCTGGTACTGCACCCTAATAATTGTGTACCACACTATTTATCAGAATCTGAATCATCCATTGCTTCATATGTTGTTTAAATGTGTCTGCTCAATAACGTAAATAATGTAATGTATGTTGATGAACTGTAAAAATTAAAGCCATTCCTACTGTTACACAATTATCGCGCTAGTCCCGTGTTACTTGGGGTCAGCCTAAAATATTTTCCTCCAAAGTTCCCTTATCATTCACTCCACCTTTTTATTTATTTAGTTCCTTATAGGAACATGAATGGGATCATTACTATTCTTCTAACAATCATTGACAGAGCCTGTGTCAAAAGTCATATTATCTATTGATGATTCACTTACAAAAAAAAGTTTATTATTAAAAAATTGCACTGGTACTTCTTACACTAGGATTCCCTATGTCGTGCGTGACTTTGGAAGTACCGGGTACCAGTAGGTACTAGAGTGACCAACTAGAGAATCTACCAACGGGTCTTTTTATTTTATCTTTGTGCCAAGCATCCATTTTGTGTCACTAAGATATTTCAGAGATTGAATTTGTAACATACATTGGTTAAGGCTGGATTTATAGCCTGCTCAACTAAGCTCGGAGGTTTAAGCCAATCACAGTTAAATCAATTGGCATGAACTTGAAATCAATTTGGCGATTTTTTTTTTTCAAATATGAAATATTAATGTCTACTGCACTTATTGTTATTTGCACACATCACAAGTAAATTCTCAGAAACCCGTATGAAACCAATATGTCAGTGAAAGTAATGTTTCAATCACAAGAAGAAAACGTTACTACTAATAAATCAATAAATCTTTAAACTTGTCTTCAATCAAACCAGTTTACAAAGTTAAGTCGTAGTTTCTATTTTTGCTTTGATGTCCATTATCGATTTAAAGTTATTTAGTTATGATAGGTACCTGTTAAATAAGTTTTTGTATGTTAAAATAATTATATTTTGACTGGTGACCTGTCTGTATTCTGAGGTTAGTTTTTATTTTTCATTATGCAATTTGTATGGGAGCTTGTGGCTATGTAATAATAGTCGCACGGGTATATCGATCAGGTTAAGCTACGCTTGCCGCGGTTGGTCCGTGGATGGGTGACCATCTTTACATTTCGAGACTCCGTGCTTCGGAAAGCACTTTAAGCCGTTGGTCCCGGCTGCCATTCGTGGATCTTTGACAGTCGTTACGGGTCGTCAGAAGCCCGAAAACCTGACAACCAGTCTTACTAAGACTGGTTGTCAAGTCCACCCCCTGTGATGGTATACTCACAAAACAATCCATAAGTCCAAGGATCCGGTTGTCTCCGGTTTGCTTCAAGCGAATGTCACGAGGACTGATTTTATGTGTTCCTTGTACTACAAACACATTAGACAATATATGGCTTATGGCAAAAGAGGGGCTTGTGGCTAAGTCACACGGCCACACGGGCCGAACGATAAGCTACGCCTGCAAGCGCTTGCTAGGTCCATGAATGGGTGACCATCTTTAGATACCAAGACCCCTCCGTGCTTCAGAAAGCACGTTAAGCCGTTGGCCCGAAAGTCTAACAATCAAGAGGTATCGCGTTACCCAGTAAGTGGGTTGTGGAGGCCAGATAGGCAGTCACTCCATGTAATATACTGGCATTCAGCTGCATCCGGTTAGACTGGAAGCCAACCCCAACATACTTGGGAAACGGTTTATTTATTTGGCTCACCAACAATTGAATACACTGATACGAAGATTGAGATACATCCAATATACTTATAGACTAGTGTACCAATTTCTAACAGGTAAGCACATCACGCATTACTTATTTGTCGATAGATATAAAAAAATAGATGAGTTCTTATACTCACAGAACATGTTTTCGACCAAATTCTAAATTGAAATCGAAATTAAGCCAAAATTTAAATGATATAAAATCAAATCAAAAATAAATATAAATTAATAATTCAAATACAATTAATATCAAAATTAAAATACAATTAAAATCAAACTTAAAAATCAAAATGATATCAGAATCAAAATTTAAATCTTTATTAAAAACCAGAAACATAAAAAAACTAAATTAAAAATTAAATTAGCTTACACCAAAATGATTTCACTAATATGATTTTACAGGTTTTCGTACATAATACTTCAGAACCTACCAAGTGGGTCAGAATGCACATCCACAAGATCACTGCAGCTATTTAATAATTTACATAGGCTAGAGTTAGGGGGCATAAGATTGGAGAATTAGCACCAAGGACAGTTCTACGTGGAGGAAGATGAAAGGGGGATATAGGAGCTCGTGGACTTTTCGTGCGTACACGGATTTTGATCCTGCTCAACAATTGGGGCAGTCAATTATACAAAATTTTAAATAAAAGTAACGTTTCAGTATATCTCTCCTCTTCTGTAGGGATTTTATCTTGAAATGCAAGACTCTCTCTTTATACGATCGTTCCTTTCTAGCTATTCCGGAAGAGTAGGTATGCTAAAGTCCACATAAATTGTCTTCGAATCCTTTCCAGTCTTAGTGTATGGGTAGCATAGTGAGGTCTCCATACAATGCTGCAATATTCTAACGACCTGCGGACCAAACAATCATATAGCAGAATTTTAGTCTTATTGTGACGGAAACAGGTAACATTTCTTTTGACGAACTCAAGCATTTTGGAGGCTTCTTAACTACATTTTCAATGTGTGGTACAAATTTTAAGTGCCCATCGAACAAAACTCGCAAGTCTCTTATCTGTTCCACTTCCTAAATTAAGTTGCTACTAATGTAATACGTAGATCGTGTTAAGTCCGTTTTCCGCACTTTTTTGAGCAAAAGTACATTATGGGGGACGGAATCAAATGCTCTACTATAATCAGTATATATCACTTAAACTGGTTTCTCAGAGTCAATGGCACTTGTTGGGGTCTCCATGTAAGTCACTAGACCTGTGCATGTTGATCTGGAACTCACAAAGCCATGCTGGGAATGACTAAGGTAAAGCTTCAAATGAGATTGTATGTAGGAACAAATCAAGGATTCGAAAACTATGGCCAGGGTGGATAAAATTGAAATTGGCCTATAGTTACACACAAAATTACGATCACTGCTTTTGTGAACTGTCACCACCTTTGCTACCTTCTAAATATTTGGAAATATGCCAGACACAAGTGATCGATAAAAATATTGTAATAAGGGAGCCGGAGGCGATGCACATATGGAGAAAAGATAAGGCGGGATTTTGTCGGGCCTAGCGCCTTTTCGACGATCCAGTGATTTCAATTTATTGGGCAAGGCATCACACTCCAATCGTAGGTGTTGTCACAGATAAACTATAAGCTAACATGTCCTGCGTGTATTCTGAGGAAGAGAAATGACGAGTCACATTTGGTTGACTGTACATAGAAGAGAAGTGAGCAGCGAACATTTCTGACATAATGACGCCATCCGAGGATGATGCGTCAGTCTCTGTTATGATAAGAACTGGTGCCACCTCGCTTGTCCTTGACATAAGCCCAAAATCGCTTCGAATCCTTGATTATTATTGTATTAAATATGTTAGTGACCTGGAAACAGTAATAATCAAGGTTGGGAAGATTGATTAACCTGTTTGTATTCTGAGGAAAGCTTTTTATAAGAATTATTGTTTATTTCACAGTTTGTATAAATGATGCAAATTGATTTTACTGTATCAGCTCTGAATATTTAATTGATTGTTAGTTGCCACCTTGCCAATGAGCTATTACAAAAAACAAAAGAGTGAGCTTGTCGAGATGGGTTTTATTTGATAAGCTTGACAATGCTGCATATTATAATATCAACAGTCTCTATTACGCCCATAACAACCACAAAAAAAAATACTGGCACCTCAGAAAAAAAATACAACCTTTTCGAAGAGCCAACCTCGTGCCCAAAATT
Source organism: Polymixis lichenea (assembly GCA_949091785.1). Classification (NCBI taxonomy): domain Eukaryota; kingdom Metazoa; phylum Arthropoda; class Insecta; order Lepidoptera; family Noctuidae; genus Polymixis; species Polymixis lichenea. The sequence continues at coordinate 9,662,898 of OX420947.1, read as the reverse complement.
GCCCACAAAATAGATATTAAAAATAAATGTCTAAATTACATAGCGCCAAAAATGTATCAAAAGAAAGAAAAAAAAGCAATTTTGTCGCAGGTCAGGTAAGAGCGGAAAACGGTTCACTTACGACTTCCGCTGACTGGTGACTTGATGGTTTAATTCGGTTTATATTGTCTTTAGGGTTCCCTCGAAAAATAAATGCAGCTAAAGTAGGATAGATCAGCTAAAAAGCTTTTCTATTTTTTGGTAAGAAACTTCCATTTATCATTCTGCACGCTAAATGCGTAACACACTTTTAATCAAAGTATGAATCATTTTGAAGGATATCGCTAATACATTGCTTCATATGTTCGAAAAGACGGTCTCCTCGGCGACGTAAATAACGCAATGAATGTTGTTGAACTGTCAAAATGAAAGCCATTCTTTCTGTTTACGCAATTGCCCTTCAGAAAGTATCTTGAGTACCTCTAGCAAGTTTTCTCTATGACCCTTTTTTATACCGAGTCAAATTAAATTTGTTAGTGAAACTCTCTATACAGGGTCAAATGGCTAGCAAAAATCCACACGAAATGAAGATGCCTGCCTGAGTGCTTGACCAATAGTTTATCATATACATTATAACTTAGTGTTTAGAATAAGACAAAAAAATGCCTATTCAAATCTTAGGCAGATAAAAGCTGGAGTACCACAAGGTAGTGTACTAGGTCCGGTCCTGTATCTACTATACACCTGTGATATTCCTGAGCTAGAAAATAATGTCATTGCAACCTTTGCTGACGACACAGCTATCATGGCTGTTGGAAATAGTCACGAAGAAGCAGTAGAACAGGTTCAAGAGTCCGTAAATCGTGTTTATGAGTGGACTGCAAAATGGCGTATCAAACTTAATGAAAGCAAGTCTATCCACATTGACTTCACGAATAAAAAGCCACAATACTTCCCAGTATTCATAAATAATCAACAAATACCATACGCAAATACTGCTAAGTATCTTGGCATGACCCTGGATGCAAAACTGCGCTGGAAAGAGCATGTCAAAAAGAAAAGAGCGGAATTAGATATTCGATACAAAAAAATGTATTGGCTACTTGGTAGACAATCACCATTGTCAATATCTAATAAATTGTTGTTATATAAACAAGTTTTAAAGCCTGTATGGACCTACGGTATTCAGCTGTGGGGCTGCACCAGCCAAAGTAATCGTCAAATCATACAACGTTTTCAAAACAAAGTACTAAGGGATATAGTAAACGCGCCCTGGTACATAAGAAATAGCGACCTCCACCGGGACCTCAAGATGGATGTCGTAAACATAGTTATACAGAAATATGCAGAAGCTCATGAACACAGACTTCATCATCACGTGAATGTCGAGGCGATCCAACTCCTTGACAACACTGAATTAGTGCGAAGACTAAAAAGGGTAAAACCCTTTGAGTTAGTTTAGTGCAGTGTAAGTGAACTTAAACTGTAGTGCAAGTGCTGTCTTTAATAAAGAACACGTGAACCAAGTGTCTTCCCCTTAACTTACAGTGAATAAGAAAGACGTTATTGGACGATTTCTTAGTTTAATAGTTACTTAGCAGTTTAAGTTATATTTAAATTACTTATTAGCTAATAGGCTAGATTGTAATGTGAATAAAGTATCATCTATTGTGATATTTAAAAAAAAAAAAAAAAAAAAAAAACATTATAACTTTGTCGTTAGACGAGGATTTTAATTGTTATAAGAAGAAACATTGCTATGACGGCAGCCATATATGTATAGTTGATAATTAGTAGACAGACCCTGACTATTGTGTAGGTACAATTTAAAACAATTGTTGTACTTCATGGAAAACATTATATTTTACTGGAATTTAAAAGCATATAAAACTTGCGTTCATACGACCTCTAATTTGACATTAATGGTCAAGTAGATGCCATCCACAGACAATATAGATGTTATGGTACAAAAGAACTTAAAATTACGTGAAACATTTTAACTATTGTAACTTACTACATGTAAATAAACCTTTATTGGTTTGTCGACAAATTGAAATAAACACTATTTTATATGGATGCACCTGATTAAATAAGACATAAACCCCTTTATTTATAAACGTTGCTTAAAGTTAAGAGACGTTTAAAAGACGAAAATGTATGGTTAATTAGTCGCTAATCATTATTTAACTTGAAGCAACATTTATAAATAAACCCGAAGTCTAAAATGTCTATAAATGAATATATCTTGTACTAGCTGACCCGTGCCCCCTTCGTTGGGCTTGTTGATAATATGACCAATAAACATGACCTAACGATTTAAATTATTTTATTAATACAAAAAAACTACTTTTTGTGATATAAATGTAAAAGTTAGACGTATGGCGTCGCTGAATTTTTTGTAGGCGTTATCAAGTTCTACAACTTTTCTCCAGAACTCAATCATATATCTCTCATCGTTAAGGCAGCATTCGTAAGAAACGTTTTCGTTCGACCGTTCTTTCTCCGACTTACTGCAAATCTGACTACCACGAAAAAGTCTTTTCATAACTCACAAATATTGGTAAAATTGGCTTTCTATTGGTAAAAGAATTTTCAAAATCGGCTAAGTAAATCCAGAGATTACCCCCTACAACCTCACAACCTTTACCTATTTATAATATTAGTGTAGATGAGGCATACTCGTAGGTTGCTTGGTATTGTTCCATTCGTATGACTCCGATACGCACCATAATGTTGTAACGCAGTTCGTCTGCTCAACAGCGTAATTAACGCAATGAATGCTGTTGAGAACAAGGTTCTACTCTTTGTCCACTGCAAATCAACAGTCGCCCTAGCTTGTTTCCAACTATGTTAGGGTTGGCTTCCACTCTAATCTGATGTAACTGCATATTAGTATTTTAGATGGAGCGACTATTAGGTACTATTGCTGTAACCTAGTTACCGGGTGACACGATACCCCTTGGTAAAGCTTTTGACTGCTACAACACTATGTAAATCCATACATAATTAAGGCATTCCCTTAAGTTAAGGGAAAATTCATCTAAGCTAAAGCCTTTGAAGCACTTCTTGTCTAACAGAGTAGTAACAGCATGGAATAGACTCCCAGAAAATGTTGTGAAGGCCACACTGAACTGCTACAAGAATAGATTAGACAGATTAAATATCTCCAAGCTTTTTGATACATACGTATCAGCTAATTAGCTGCTAGTATGCCTAACCAAATAATAATAATAATAACATACATTTTGGCCGAATATGTATTGCACTTTTCTATGAAAAATATTTTTGTTTAAAGATCTCTACGCTAGAGTGTCTAAAATCATGGGCTGAATATTCATGGTTACAGTTTTCGCACTGTGACGCTGCCACCCTGTATAGGTAATATATTGTATGTTTAATTGAAAACTAATGTACAGAATCCCTAGCGATGTATTCTGTTTTATCGAAACTTTTTCACTTGATGACATTATACTCTGTGGTGACATTTCGACTTCCTCAATATAAGTGTCGTCATTTCCGTTGTTTGACACCCCACCATTATTGCGTTAGTTTTATATGGACGATGCTCCAAAAGTTTACGGGGCAATCTATGTAATTACATTAATAAAGTTCACAAAATTAGGGGGAAATGCTGGATCATCATGTTTACTATGACAAAACAATTTTCTATCGTATAAATACGTATTAGCTATTCGAAGGCTTCTAAAAGATCTTCTTTTGGGATTTTCAAGGGAACATTCTGGGTCCCATTTTGTTTATGACTTACGTATTAAATACAACAAAGCTCTGTCAACAAACAAAGTGCAATATATTCCATCGACGATAAAATTAAATGCTACATCATTCTGTGCATATTTTCCTAAATAATTCCTCGCGAATGTCATCGTAAAATCTTATTTGATGAGCTTATAGCCATCTTTATTATAACTTCAAAACACCTGTCATACTTCAATTTTAATGTCATTAGTCGACAACGTAAATCATGTTTAGCTGGAATTGTCTTAAAAATAATTTGAAAGACCAAAAGGGTCTGCTTCAGGCCATTGCAAACTCAACCAAGGCACAGGGCATAAAACATTCAGGCTGACGCGGACACAATTAAAAAAATGAAGCAGAACGCTTTGCAAGACGCAAACTGATGAATGTTATAATCAATTAAAATAGTTTCTCTGAGGTTTTTAAGAGATTTTGGTTTCGAAATATGAGCAGTTTATTCGTTGGCTATTAAATTTAGTATGCTAAAATCTATATTTTCTTATAACTGTGTGGAATAAATCCTTTACTCTGACATGACTTTTCGACACTTTTTCCTTTCAAATAAATAAGCAGGAATCTGATTTAGAACAGCAAATTGGATTATTTGAAGGGATTGGTTTTAAATTCATATTAGGTTTATTTGAATAGCATAAGCGGGCCATAATATTCCCACTGCTGGGTCACAGGCGTCCTCTTTGATCGCGGGCGTGGGCCACGCGAGCCCAGTGCGGGTTGGTGGATGTCACATGTCTTTGAATTATTTCATTCGTTCGATTTGTTCTTTATTTGAATGTTGACGCTAAATTCTAAAATTCAGTATTTTGTTACATTTCGACGTCTGTCACCTTATCACCTTGTTCGTACTTCAAAAAAAAAACTCAAAATTGGCGGCAACAGTGTTGAGATATGACATGGCGGGTTGCCAGCTTCATAAAACCAAATCGAGTTTATGTATTATTCATGCGGCCTCCATCGTTTATGCAAATGTACCTGGTAATAATTCAATGTGATGATAAAATAATAAAAAAACAACATTGTGGCAAAATTTCTTGTTCGCAATGTATTTGGATCTGAACTTGAGGGCTGGTAAGGTTTCATAATGCTTAGCTAGGAACATATAGATATGTAAGAACTCAGGAACTCACATTTTGTAATTGCTTACATGTTTATTAGCAGTCAAGATTATGTCATTGTTCTCGCATTCCTTCTATGCCATAAGTAGATTTTTATTATAGACAATCATTTTGTTCAAAGATGTCACCTATTCATTTGTTTGGACACTGTCCGTTCAATGTTATCCTCGATCCCTGTGATTTTATACCATTGCTTCTTATGATCGAAAGTCTGACAACCAACCACGGGTTATCGTGTTACCCAGTAACTGGGTGGTGGAGGCAGTCACACCATGTAAAATACTACTACATCCGGTAAGACGGCCGACCCCAACATTAGTTGGGAAATGGCTACGTAGATTAATTCCTTCTTTAACGCTTTCCCATTTCAAGCATATGTATTGACGGAAGGTCCTTTAATATTATAATGGCGTCGTCGTGATAAATGAGCTCTTATCAAAGTTATGAATGATATTAAAATAGATCGATGTTGGTGTCTAGTACTCGTTTACGTACTACCTACGCATCGCCTACATTACCTACCGTTATGGGCTCAAGATTGGAAGTCAAGTGTTTAATCATGGTATCTCCATACTGAAGGCAGTGTCACTTGGTGTGATTTATTTCATCTCCACTGCTGTCAAAACGGTGAAGGAAAACATCGTCAGGGAATGGTTCTAGGACCAAAATTTCGAAGACATCTACCAACCCGCGCTGGGCCCGCGTGGTGGATTACGGCCCACTCCCTCTCAAAAGAGAGAAGGCCTGTGTCCCAACAGTGGGAATATTATAAGTTGTATTATTATATGTATTATTTATTTTATAACGGTCTTGGGGGTCTAGTGATCGTAAGCGCTTCTGGTTTGTATTCGGTCCTAGGTTCGATTTCTAGGTCGGATAGTGTTATTGGTTATTTCTATCTGGAATTTCTCAGTAAGAGCCCGGCCCGGAGTTTAAATAGGTTGATCTTACTTATGTAGATTATTTTACATATTGTGAATGGGAGAACGTTGTAGGCCTTACAGACTGTAGATTTATAGACGATTTTCTATTCTTTATTTTCATACTGCTAAGTACCTACCTGGTACTTATTGACAGGCCTGCACTGTCCTCCCATACATATTATCACTGTAATTTGAAGACATTGTAAAACCCAATTATTTTTAAAAGAGTAACCGTGGAGTTCCTTGCCGGCTCTTCTCCATAGGAACTGACAAATTGGAACCGTGCACCTAGCTTCTGACGTTTCATAACTGACGTTTCTTATGTGCCCTTGCAGTTTATGTGAAATAAAATATTTTTATTTTTATTTTTATTTTGGAGTCAGTTTTTCGGATCTGTCCGGTTGATGGTAATAAGCTCACTCCCTTTATCATAAAAAAATCACTACTTCGTTTGCACTTACTTATATTTTTCCGACTTCTCATTATTCATGTGAAAACATTAAGTATATATAATTATGCAGTTTCCTTATTCATCAATAATTGCATCAATAATCAATGTTTTCGATATAAGTCTAAATGATGTTCCACAATTACACAATTCGTATAAAGTTTTAGTCTATTAATATACTAGCTAAAATTAAAATCTATATTGCGTATTATGAGTTTCATTTTAATTCCTAATGTCTCAACGTTTGATTTGACCCTTGGCTTCGGATTATATCTAAACTCTCGCAATAATCGATACTCATCGTAAATCTTTAATCGGTGGCAATTATCATAATATTCGAAAATATTGATCGGTATAATAAGTTTGTTGAATCATGTCTTCTTGTCTGTAACCCTTCTTTAGTTTTATTATGTAGTGAACTAAATACTACAAATCGTCATGTACTTCAACGACAGCCTTGTTCTATCTTCTGAGCATATGGCTCCTCTCTTTTGTCCCATGCTTCTTAGGTGTGTGCGAGGCTCATTCAGGTCTTCCCCAGGATCTTCTATAGATCTTTTTGCCATGGGCTGTTGGTCTGCCAACGCTCCTTCTATAGTCTCTCGGCAATCAAATACAAATATCGTTTCGTAAACTACCTGGTCAGCCAGAAATTCATAGGTCACTTTTGGATACACCTTTTTTTAAACACTGTGAGAAATTTTCAAGGAACGGACGTATAGAATTCGTCGAATCGTAGTTTTGTAAAAATATTGCTACAGTCGCCTCTTACGACATATCGCTGTATGTATTCATTGTGTACGTAGCTGCTAAATAAAACCATCTCTCCATAGATCGTACAAAGACAGATTGAAAAAAAAAAATCTCACCATCACAGTATTTAGTCGGTGAACACTGGTTGAAAGTAGGTGCAGTATTTAAATAAACGATTATTATTCTAGCACATACATTTGGCATTTGACAAGCAGTTCCTACAAAAAAAGGAAAAACCAATTTTTCAAACTTCGTAACGATCACAGACAGTGCCGCGGGACGATGATCGTTTAAATCATTATCGAGTAAGGTCTGGCCTACATTGCCAGACTAAAATAACATAAAATATGAATTAAAGCCGTTCGCGGGAACTTAAATCTATCAAAAACGACTATTAACATTCATTAGACCGCTACTAGACGGCCGACTTTTTTTTTGTATAATCGCTCACTGTTATAAACTTTGGAGTTCGGTACAATAAAAAGGTTTTACTTGGAAACTTAACTTTTTATTTTCATGGTTTTCCTCATCTTTGAAAGGAAAGTTTTACAGAGGATGAATGTAAATATTATTAGCAACTGTTCTTTTTTAACTTTTACATTTTGTAAATCGAGTTTACTTTATGCTACAATTTTTTTTTTAGTGTCTATGCCCTTAGCCATTTTTAAGGCTCATCATCATAACAAAATTATTTTCCGCGAATATTTTGAATTTAGAAACTTTATAATATCTAATACCGAACGCATCTCATTTGAATAGATCGTACCTGACCGGATTCTAAGCGGCAGCCATTAATCATAGTAATTTGCATAACATTCACATGTCATCGGTGTGCCGAAAACGTTCGATTGTGGTTTAAAGCTAGGTCTCACTGACGGATGAGAGATTATTGAACGAAAAAATATACCCATAGATATTTTTTTTAGCGCGAGTGTGACGACACGTCACAAGGTAAATTTACATGCTCTTTACGTCATGTTACTGTACCGTCACGTTTATTGGAACTTGAAATGTCCCTGTAGGTATCTATGCACTCTATCGTTGAGTGTCATTATTTGTTAGGCAAATTGACAACCCCACTCAATCATTATAAATAGGTAACTGTCAAAGAATACCTAACTGTGATTTGAATATAGGTACAGTACAGACAGTTTAGAGATAGTCGTCAATTTATTTAACAAGTAATTTCCTCACTTGACATCGGAGTTTTATTTTTAACTATGTCCTCACTTCATTCAAAACCTGTAGATACCTAACCATTATTTTTAGGAAAGACTCAGTACCATAGGGATTTTTCGCTTGGTAAAAAACTACAATAAATTGTATTAATGTAAATAATATGTACACAAAAAACACGTATATAAAAAAAATAAGAATCATAGGGCATCATAAAATTCGTCTGCATCGTTGTCAACAGGAAAGGTTGCATCCCAAAAGGCTGGTAGCACTGCCAAGTTGTAGTGCAAAGGTGATTCTTTGGTCTTTTTTTAAGAGTTAAATATACTAATATTTTAAAATAGTTAATATCTTACAAATAAAAAATGATAATTCCATTATAAAAATCCAAGCTAACCACGAACTAAAGTTGAAGATAATTCTTAAAAATGCAAACATGGACATCTTCTAATGTGCAACCGTCCGTTCATCGACATATCCGTCGGTCATATCATAAAGAGTTACATCACTAGCCTATGAATATTGATCGCAATCTCTTGAATATTTTAACATAAGTCGCTTTTAGGTGATAGAACCATCATAGAAATGATGCCAACTGGATTAGAATGTCGTTACGAATGAAATGATACGGAATTACACAAAAACATCGACTATTTGACAGAAGACTTGCCAAGTTTTTACTAAACTTTTTCTAAACACGATAAAGCACCTAGGAAACTCGAAATATTATTTTCTATTGACAACAAAGACTTACGAAAACCACATATTGTAACCGAAACTATCCCAACATTTGTTTTTTTAAATAATGACCGCATCCATAATTTCTTTTATTTCAGGCGATACGGAACAAAATGCAGTGGTTGTGGCCACGGCATCTCACCATCCGACCTCGTGCGCAAAGCTCGCGAGAAGGTGTTCCATCTCAACTGCTTCACATGCCTCGTGTGTCGGAAACAGCTGTCCACCGGCGAAGAGCTCTACGTCTTGGACGACAACAAGTTTATATGCAAAGAGGATTATCTCGCCGGGAAGGCGCCGACACAGCATTGTAAGTTTTTTATTCCAAATTTATGACTTGTAACCTCTTTACAAGCTCTCTGTATTTCCACAAATATATTTAAAGATTTTATTCGATATCAACAGTTAAGTAATATTTTATTTATGTGCTGCTATCTCTGATGCCGCCGCGGTTACCAGATGGTTATCTGATGAACGCATCCATTGATGAACGGCCGTGCAATTAAAATGTGAAAGTTGGTAGCACTTGTTCCAATTTCAAATTAGACAAGGTGGAGCTTGGAGCTTTGCTGATATCGATAGCGCGTTGTGAAAGGAAATCAGAATTGAAGTAGACATGTGGCGACATCGTGGGTCAATGTCGCTAAATAAAATAACAAGACAACTAGATTACTTCGAAATTGCGCTATTCTTGTTTCCGAACTAAACTATACACTATTTACGTAAGTCCAATCTAACATCGACACACGCCCGTCACGTTAACAATCACTCCCAATGTTGCTATATGAAAAAATAAATGAGGTCTTTTATTGTCCTCACTCGTTCTCGGACCCAATCGATGCAGAATAATTACTTTTCTAAAACACGACCACGTCTCCTTCAATTTACGAACGTGACATGTGAGAATTGCATTCTCAATTTAAAATGCGTTTTTTATTGTTTAAGAACGTATCACGGCAACAATAAAACTCTCGGAGCACCCATTTTGAAATCGGAGTTTTCGATCAATACGAACCGTAACAGAATCAAAGTGAAAAAAAAGAAACAAAAAGTCGAAGGCGTCGGACAAAAAGCCAACCGCATTACACATTAGCCACGTCTCCACGCGGTAGTGCTGTAGACATCTTTTTTTTACTTTTTTATTTACCGCTTTGTCGAAGGCACCACCTTGACGTGAGGAAGAAAAAACTGACGGATTGTAGGCAAGATGTGATCGTGAGGTACGGGCCATTCAAATATATATGGAGATAGTACAAATATTTTGATTGGCACCCTCGTTAGAAATGGATCCTGACTGAAACAGCAGCTGTAGTGGTTTCGTTTCTTTTGTCGCTCTCTGTGTTGCCAGACAGGGTCGCATATTTCTATACATCACATCGTATTGATATCCGGTATTTCTGGTTTTATTGACTAAATTATTACGTACCGAATGTTAATGTATTCCGTTTGCTACTGTTTCGTGTAGCTCTTAAAGTGAATATAGAGATTAACGTGAAATACAATTAGCATTTTGCCTTTATCTCTTTTGCTGTGAAAACTATATTTGGCACAAAATGGATGCCTTTTTTCCATAAAGTAATTTAACTTTTGAATGAACATGAGCTTTATTTCCAAGCAATTTTAAGCGGACCTAAACCGTTAGCTTTACCTATTCGATTTACAACTAGCGCGAAAATCGATGACACACCTCAATATTTTCAAAATTGGAACGGTTTAAAAACTAGAGCTGTAGCGCTAAGCATATTCAAATAAGTTATTGGTACAATAAAATAGTGTTGTCCGTGTGTTAGCTAGTTCACCCACAAACATGTGCTAGCCGGCGGCGCCGCCCGTGTTTGCTCAACGTAATTGTGTTTATACATTGTTAGAACGGAATAATGCCTGCAAATAAACTCGAGAGCGAAATAACGCGACGCGACGGGTCCAATCGCTCGGGAGAATTTAGAGTATCACGAAACAGGAGGGTTGGATTTTATGTACATCGATAGTGTGTCGATTTTTCATGAATTTTCTATCGATTAACTTAACCCTTCCTGTACCTGGTCATCAAGTCTAGGTAAGTTGTTTTAAAAGTGAACTCGGACCTACTGTGTGCTAAAATCAAAATATGGGTTACGTTGCATTGGCTATTGCTTTTATCTAAAGTGTGTTGCAAAACCCATTTTGGTTTGTTCCTTGTGAAAATACTTAAGTCAAAGTTAAAGCCGAATAATTTATTCCAAGTAGGCCATTAAAAGACACTTTTGAACGTAATAATTTCAAAGAAAATATAATTGATGCTAGATGCCTCTTACAAAGGTAGTTTCGTTTAGAGAAGAGAAGTAGAGAGTAAACCATCATTACAACCATCTACGTTAATTTAATCCCATTTAATGACTATTTCATGAAAAAGTCATTTAAATTTCTACCCTCTCCTATCCACCTTAAGGTCAATTATTACACACATTATTATGGATTATCACGCGTTGCAAATCTAAGAACCGAGTCACTCATCTCACATTAGTTTGCTATTGTAATTTTATTGATTGCTAAAATATGCAAAGAAAACAACTTTTTTTGAATGTTGAGTCGATACAGTCTGAATTTAGAGTTATATTGAATAATATACTTATAAGCTGGCAGTAAAACGTACGAAGTGTATATAATTAAATGGAGGGAAAATAATCTTCACTCGCATTGCTGTGAACAGGAAAATTGCCCAAAATGCTGGCAGTATTACCACGTTGTACGTCAACGCTGAATCTAAATGCTGGCCAAAAAATAGGCCAGCCCTCTGGTCACGTCACCCGTGACCTGGTCGTGAAGAGTCGACCAACCGTTTGGCAATGTCTCGAAAAACTATGTATACACATGACTAATATTCTATCCTACTTGCAACCGAGGGTACATCGGTGTTGTATCCATAAAAAAACTCAGTCAGCAAAATACTTTCCATAAAACAAAAGAGTATCGCAAACTAAACACAGTATGACAGTCAACCCCCGCGTGATCGTGCAATGATACGATAAGCCAAACAAGGAATTGTTTCCACCAGCTGAACTGAGCCCCACAGAGCAGTAGATTAGACCTCGCCGGTCCCAGCCCCGCATGCGAGGGTTAAGAAGCTTACGTGGTTATTGATACAGTTAATGCGAAATTGCGAAACTTATAATACCTTGAAGACTTTATGATTGATATATTGAACGTGTATTTTTATTACAAGAAAAAATAAAAACATGTCTACTCTTAATTTTTTTGCTCTAAACATATTTAAAACGTCTTTCTGTTTCTGTCTATCGTTTAAAGATGGCAGAGACAGAACGATGGTATCGTTCAATGGTGATGTCGTTGTTTAGCATTAAATTTGTTTAGTTATTTTTTTGTGCAAGCCAGACATAATTTTAGAACCGCTGAAACAGTTTTTTTCAAACTTCAGCATGAAAAAAGACACGATTTTTCTTATTATTAACACACGAAACTGTGTATTTTCTACCCAAAAAAACAAAGCCCTTTTCTATAAAACGGCCCCCGATCCTATTTCCTGTATGTGTATGAAGGCTGGATATCTGCGCGTCCCAGGCGGGGTCGGCCGGGCCGGGGCGCACGGCGCACGCCGATAAGGCGTATCAATCAAACGCACGCGCTCTGGGCGCAATCGGGTGAATAGGTGACCTTATCGCGAGCGTGGCGGTGACGGGTTGAATTTTCTCTTCTATATTTTCGGGTATCGTAACGTCATTTTTATTTAAGTTTAAGAAAGCAGCATTCATTTGTTTATTGGGAACAGTTTTTGTTTCCGCCATTACTTTTAGTAGCTTAAATTAGGTTGTATAGACATTTTTGTCTTTTAGTGAATAAAAAAATATAGTAAATCGTATAATCCGAATAATCTGTTCTTAGCATATTTTCTGAAAACAAAGCGCTAATTTTAATTACCGCGAAAATCGACACAGTTTTTAATCAGACTAAAAAAGAATGCGAAAAAAAGCATTATTTAGAACGAAACTTTAATCCCACAGCTTATAAATTAAACTTTTATTTTTATTTCTTAAAAAATATAACGAAAAGATAATAGCCAAACTGCTTACGTTGCGAGTGATCCCAAATAGGGTTGCACCCTCAAAATAAACCGCTGCTGGCTGTTTGTGTTGCAACCGATACGAGAGCGAGCTGTTTGTTGTGGCCACGCTCTAGCGCGCCTCATTACGTCATACACTTGTTCCAGACTTGAAATTAGAAAAAAAAATCGATGAGCATAAAACATGATTCGATTTGTAAAATAAATTGAACACTTTGTAGGTACTAGAAATAGTTCTTTGAACGCTTTTGCAATTCTGTACTCCTTGATAGATTGTAGACTCTAATGGGTATGGGGTATTAGGTCAAATTAGCACAACAACAAGACATCTTTTTTTGTTTTGATACATCATTTATGGTTCCAATATTTTTACTAAAAGTGGATCGCTTATAAGAATATAAATCCATTCTTTCTTTATCCTCTTACAATTAAAGGTTTTTTGAACCCTTCGAAATTGCCCAAGCCTGATAATTTTATATTGATTACTATGATTATGTCTCGACTAGCAGGTCGGGGTTTCTAAATAAGTACAAAAATACACGCCAATTTTCCAGCTTAATTTTTATACAAGAATACTACGATTTCAGTAAAAGTATTCACGAACTCCAAATAACACGAATGTCAAGCGAGCGCGGTAAAAAAGTAAAACGCGAAATTTCAGACGTAAACAAAACCTCTGAACAAGTCCTGGGGGCTTTCGTCCGTGAGTTTTAAACCTTATCCCGAAGTGTTAAGAGTGAAGTGAGGTGCAAAGAGAAAGTTGTGGTTACAGCTATGTGCAGTCACGTAGAGACTCCGAATGGCGTGGAATGGAGGAGACCGATAGAATCCCATTTCGAGACCCCCTCTCCTCGCCCTCCCTCCTCTCTCCCGGTAGCCGTGGGGGTGAGGCAGCCATTACTCCTGATTCTGCATCCGACGGCCCGATCGAGTTAATAAGACTGACAGCAGTGTATTATTTCAAATTCGTATTTTTCTTTGTCAATTACATCATATCTTACGTTCTCGGTTCAACACTACATCTTTATTAATTAATTTTACAGAAGAAAATGTAAGTGATTTTCTTAATATTATTTTTCAGTCGAGAGAAATCTGTCTCCTTACAGTTAGCGTCGCTTTAGATGGATAGTCTTGAATGGATTTTCATATTCATAGCGCCGAGATCTTTTCAAGTAGTAATCAAATGCACGTCCATACGTGGTTATAAATATACATAGATACAAAGTTACATTAAACATTCTACTGGTCTTTTAACTGGTTGATTTTCTTGAATGGTCAATGGAACGAATATTTTTAATAGCTATGCCGCCGTTCCATGGTACCTGTAGGTAATAGGTGTAGTTAACCCGTGCAGTGCGCTTGGCTTCCTCTATCATAGATCGAGCGCGGGCTTAGTACACTGCCTAGTTATTGCATTTCGCCTAACGTGGCCACTTCGATTCCGTCGTATGTCTGCCCATTAATTTTTATTTATCGTTAAAACGATCGATAGGTAGCGTGCTCGTAAACTGGCCGCAGTAAACGTTTATGTTTGAGTTTTATGATGTTTTAATGTAGCGTTTTTGAAAGCTCGCGAGTCCCGAGTTTCTATTTTATATGGACTCGTGGAATAGAATTATAGGCAGTAAAAACATGTCGAGGTGTGTGATAACCACGGCTTCGATTTTTAGTCGCGTCGCATTGCGAAAATGACATTAATTCTCTTAATAGAAGTGTAACTGTGAACTGATTTATGATCGAAATATGACCATAAAAGCACAACGCATATGTAGCTGTTATGTACGGAACTGTGGAATGGAAAGATTCTGACAGGTGAACGGTGAATAGTAAAATCGAACGATCACGTACACACAAATAAAGACAGCAAAAAACTAATCGGTCAACGATTTACATCGTCAGCAGCGTACCCCGAGGGCAAATTATCGATAATCGAGTGACTAACCAAATAGCCGGTGTCGATACAAGTTATCGACAGTAATCGTTATAATCGCTAGTGCCGCGCGATTGTTGCCGCTCGCCATTACGGGACGTGCGCGGCGTTTTAATACTGAACCAATTTTTTTGACCCCTCGCTTTAAGGAAAACAAAACCTCCGCTGGTCCCTTCTAAACTAGTGATCTCTACAAGTTTTTGTATACGCTTATTATTGAAATTATTATTTATTAACTGTAATTGTCGGCGACGTTTCGAGGGTTAAGTTCAGCGTTTAGCGTAATTTGGTCGGTTTGGTTTTTTGAGGGGCTTATTAGTAATTATTAGTTGTCAAACCGCAGAGGTTGTGGTGGTGTAATTATTGCGTTTATGACTAACATCGAAAATAATGTTTCCTGTCGGCGGCCATAGTCGGTCGAATGAGGTTATAGTGAGAGGAGATAATATTAGCTCCATTTTAGATAAAGCGTAGTTCAATTTCTGTATAATAATAATTAACCTAAATCACCATACGTAAATCATTAAAACAATTATTTGTTGATTGTTTTTTCTCTGGTACCTATTTCCCGCTTTCAGTTCGTGACGCGCTGCTCGAAGGAGTCCACGCATTCTTTTTTCAAATTGTATTTCTTTCATGCGCGAGTATTGTGCGCGGGTAAATGGCGTGAAATTGACAGGTGGCCAGTGTTTGCTGGCGTAAACCCTGACCATTTAAATATGGAAACTGGAGGTTATACACCGCCACCTAATTGTTCTTCATTTTTTTAGGGTTATGTTCAGGTAATAAATATTTTGGTATTCTAAAAATATAACTACATAATAAGCAACTTGATCATGACTTACTATGGATTTTGTTTTTCATTATTCATACTTTATAATTTATTTTATGCTTCTATTTTACAAAACATTCAGTATTCAAACACTTGGCTCTTTTAAACGTCAAAATGTACAAATAAATAGAATTTATTCTAGATGTTCCTACAAAAAGTAGTTTTGTATGGAGAAGAATGGACAAGAAACTCCATTGAAAGTTAGTTCTAATTTGGCAGTAGTACACAAATTACTATAAAACTAGTGCTCCAATATTCTCTTGCTACGTACTTAGATAAGTAGGTAGTCTACATACTACAGACCACAAAGATCTTATCGTTCCTAACTGAGCTTGTAGTTTCAAGTTTGGGACATAATGTGACTCTTTGTGTACTAGAGTAGGCCACCTCTTTGTCAGGCCAACCTTTGAATTCGAATTTCGAAAACGAACAGCCTTCGTTGTTTTAATTTGCGTTCGATATTTAAATTGCGTAACGCTGTGATTGAAAGTTTGCTTTTCATTACTGGTGTTTAATTAAAATAATATTTAAACAAGTATTGCTATGCTTTATTGTTTACGTAAATGAAATATTTTTAGGTTATAAGTAAGTAAGTATTTTATTTCTTTACCCTTTTTATGCTTTTGGCCTTACAATCTCATCACTCTTCTCTATACATATGCAAAAATTAAGGCTGCGATATTCAGTTACTGCAACTTTTACAAATTTAAATGAAATATATATATATGTATTTCTAAAAGTCATCATTCTCTGGGCCTTAAACCAATTAATTTGACGTCGGTGCAACATTTATTTTTCTTTCATACTTCTTTATAAGTCGTTATCTCGGTAGTCACCCCATTTAATATATTTCTATACGTATTTATAAGTACAAAATGTAACTGTAGTAGCTCTATGTTTTATTTAAATAAAATGTCAATCCTACCACACACCATTCATACCAGTTTCACGCTGACGGATTCATTCCCAGACGTAGGTATACCTACATACCAACTTCTATACATAGGCAGCGTCGCGCAGGGTGGAGGCGGCTGAAGAAATATTATTTCCTTATCTACCCTCTGCAAGTCGTTTGCCCCCACTCTCCCCTTGACCGGGGCGCCCTCTCACACGCTCGTAAGACAGTATTTTGCTATGGAACTGTTTTCTTTAAAAAATAGTAAGCTGTTGAAATTTTTTTTAGATGAAAAATAATTCGGTTGAAACAGAAAACCTTATAGTTTTTAGTGTCTGTCTGACTAACAAAAAATTTAGATATCCAAACATTTGTGAGATTATTTTATGTTTTATTTATATCTTTAGTAATTTAAATTTATCATAATCACGAAGTAGGTAGGTACTCCATACTTATTCAATGCGTGATGTAGCTACATATTCAGGCTTTTAATACAAATGACGTCACCACATATTCTCACAACCCAAAAAGCCACTTTACACACACCACAAAATTTACGACTGAAAACTATAAAATGGCCTAATAAAAAAAATCATTAATCCTGGACCTGATTAATATGAGCCGGTCTCGTCCCAGGCCAGGCCGGTGATAGTAAAGGCTGGGCCCAACAGGGGGCGCCGTTTAATTGGACCCCCTAAGTCCGGGCGTTAAAGCACCAATGTTAGGTTATTTATTGACTGGACAGTCATTATCGCTCGTGTGTTAGATATTCTGTTGTTCACGATGTTCATCTTTTTAACGGATTTGTTCTTTTTTTATGTAAATAGGCTGTATGGGTTTTGGTTTGTGCCTTGTTGTTTGACTGCGTGGCTCGTTTGAAAATCGAAGGCGAGGTTGTGCTGCCAGCCAGGGATTGTAAACCTCATTTGTTTGTAACACTTTCTTATACCATAAGCCACTACATACTTACTTTGGTGTACCTTCTTGCTTATTCTGTGTAAGTAAAAGTGTGGTACGTAGTGTTAAAATGAGAAGGTTTGAATAACTATCTGGCTAGATTTTCCCACCTACAATTATAGTGTGATTTCCACCAAACTAGAAAATAGTCATAGATACCTTTTTTACTCTTTTAATTGATTATTTCGGACACACACTTCCATATGTGTTTATTATTCTACCGTCTGGCACTCGTGGGTTGCAACTGAAAATCAGCGTCAGGTCACAGATTAATGTGGTCAGGTGGTACACCTTGTACTGTCATCTGATATTATGCTGAGCTGAGGCCTTTTTGGCATTATTATATTTGTTTTCTTTTCTTTATAGTATTTAGTTTTGTTTCATGCTGTAATGCCAGGCAATTATGTGACGGCATTCGAAAAAAAGTCTTCCTTTTTTTCTGATTGGGCCTGCTCTTGGCCTTGATCACGTCTGATGCAAAGCGATTGACGAGGCATATGATGGAACGACCTTATCTAGAAGATGCTTGTTCACTCTTGATTTGAAGATGAAAGGTGAAATGTGGAAGAGAACAGTTGCTGTAAATTAAAACAGAATAAGAACTTTAAGCATGTATTGCAAGTTATCTCTTTCTAGTCGTAAGAAAACTTAGTTCCTGTCCAGAAACGTTGCTTATAGAGAAAGGGTCTTACATTGCCAAAAAAAAATAAGAGTGTAGTTTAACAACCTACCTCTACAAGACATAAAGGAAGTGATCATTACTAAGTCACGCACCAATTGATCCTGGCCACAAAAATCCACCGTCAATTAAAGAACAATAATCGGCCACATAAAGCCAGCGTCCGGCTCCCGGAGCAGCCAATAAACTAAATATTCCTGGAACACAATCCCGAAAGACATCCGACACTCAATCCAACGCCTGTTCGGCCCAGAACGCGCCATTCATACAAAACATATGCTAACAATCCGTCCGTGCCATTATTCAACTTAACCTTAACAATTTAATAGCCTGAATCGGGAATCGAAGCTGCGACGCCTCATTTCACTTCGCTTCCTCACCACATCCAACCAATCAAATCTCAACTCTAAGCTCCCAAGCTACGGTCTAAAATCCCGTATCGCTCGCTAAGGTCCCTTAATTGGCCGCCATGAAATGTAAACATCTTATGTAACTTAAATAAACAATTGAATTTCAATTCAGTTTAAGTCTGAATAGAGTTAGTAATGCAATACAGGCAGGAAATGCAAATTTTCAGCCACACAGTTTACTTGGCAATTAAAATTAATGAGCGAAACAAGTTCAAGTTTGTGGAACAGAAATGAGAAGGTCTGACAGATGAAGTCTTGAAATGTGTGAATAGTACTAAACCAACCAGCTCCTGTAGGACAAGCTCGACATTGCTGGTAGCATGACACTTACAAGCTCTAAATTGTCAGTAAAACCTCTGTTAACAGTTGAGACAGCTACAGCTGACAGTTGACACTGACAGTAGTGGCCATCTCTTTATTTATGGTCAAACCAAAGACTCAGGCTGTAAGAATTTCACGTTGCAGTCATAATATTAAAGTAGACATAAAACTGCAAACAGCTCATAAGAAACCTTGACGCGTCACAAGTCAAGAGCATAGCTTAACACTGAATTAGAAACAGGTTGCTACAAAAAAAAACGCGCTCTTTAACGCTTCATTTGAACTTTGGTTGTTTATGGTTTGAGTTTTTCTAGATCTGTTCTGGTGACGAATCTCAATGGAGCGTGTAGGTTTCCGTATAGAAAGCGTTTCCTGAGGTCATCCGAATGATGTTTTTTATCGATCTTCGAATATTTTTGCACTTGAAGAAACCGGACGGATTCGGATTGCAGTCTTTCCTCTTTCTTCCCAACTAGGTTAACTAAATAAATGCCCGGTGCTGAATAAAATATGGCCCTACGTGGCCTGTTAACTTACTTCCCAATAAATCCTCAAATTGGTATAAAATTGACAGGCTCAACAGTTTGCCGTGCCTGAAATAACCTCAAGGGAGGTCGTTCCGTGTCCGTCAAACGTTCTCAGGCTACCGATTCGGACCTCCTCCATTTTATTGTTTTCAAAATTTTACTACCGCACTAAATCATTATTTTCTGCGAACCAGCCAACGTTATGTGATTTAACAAGAAAACGCCTTCGCTATCCTTTGATGGACTCCATTTATATTTAAATCATCGTTCTCAGAAAGATATGAAACCGCTTCATCACTGCCTTTCCCATAGAGATAGAAGCCTTGTTCCAAACGTTAGTTCGTATGTAAATAAAAACGCCGCGGCGATATTAATAATGCGGAATAGAAACAAAAAAAGAAAAGAAATTAAAAATCGAACTCCGGGAACGAAACATCCATACAATAATGGGAAGGAACAAAGAGGTAAAAAAGCGGGAAGAAACCTGTCGACGCCATGTTGTGTGGCAGTCGGCCTTCACGCCTCGGCCGCTGAAGATTATCTTTCGAAAAAAGAACCGAACGGGAGGCTTTTCTTGACGATGAACGTCTTAGATCCCATTCATGTCCTGGGATTATGGCCTCTTATAGCTACCGAATAAAGAGTATATTAGTATGACGTTGTTCCGACTTAATATCTTTTGTGATCGTTTGGAAGAAAGAGCGTCGTCACCGTGCGCCTGCGCTGATGACCTGTCAATTCCGTCGTGTACGCCGGCCGTAGAGAAAAAAGTGACATTAGAGTGGCCATCTATTATTTTGACTTTATGTGGGGAGATGGAGTCGAGATTGATCGTGTTTGGCTCAGCCCTTTTAATTACACCGCATTCAGTTGAATGGCTTTGTATCCGTCTACTGTTCGGTAGATGTTTATGTATACGTAACTACTTATGTACAGGCATCTTTTGTGGGAAAGGTTTTTGTTGCTCAAAGTGTTTCGAAACTTCAGCGTCCTTTTTTCCACATACTGATTTATTTTCTTTATGTTGCTCTTCCTTTTTATGGGGATCTCTCTCTATCTCTTTCCAGTTTAGCTTGATGTCCATTTCAGCTTTAAATTTGAAAGAAATCAAGAAAGAAAACATGAAATCTAGCAAAATCATGAAAACTATTAAGAAAAGAACACTAGCCCTCTTACTAATAAACACAGAATAAAGTTATTACAAGTTTAATCTATAAAAATGTATGGTGTGGTCTTTGTTATTTCTGGTATAATTTAAAACTTTAAGATAAGTTTAGCATTTACATAAAAGTTCCTAGTAAATAATAGTGCTTTTCTCGATTTTCTATAGGTTGAGCCATTCAATGTATCTGGTCAGCTAGGTTTTAGATAAAAACGAAAATATTTGATTAAATTCCAAATCACCTATCACAATTGTTGTAGAAAACGATTTTACCAAGCATACGTCGCATCAGCGCGCGCGCATTTGTCACGGTACATCCAGAGAGCGCGTGCGTCGCTTCTTGCGTCCTCTCATTGTGCGATTTCGTATGCCCGCCATACATTACCGTCAACTACGTCGTTAAGTCGCATTCTTGACGGTAATGTGGGATAACGTTACTTGTACTTGTAAAAGATACTTGCAGCTTCCGTGTAACTTCTGCATGATACAGCTGAGATAGGGATTTGCATGAATTTTCCGCTTACTACGATTTTGTCCTTTCTTTTCGAGGTGGCACAGGAAAATAGTACCTAGCTGGAAGAACTTGAGAGAGGATTTTGCCTAGCATCAGTATTATTTATTTATCTTTAGCCTATATTGACCCACTTCGGGGTAAAAGCGTCCTTTTCTCCGTGAGACAGGGACAGTATAGGGTAGATAAATACTTTTCTTCCAAACCGTCAAATGTGTCAAATTATTCCATGAACCTGAATGATTTCCATATTATTTAAAGGTAACTAACGTAGCGTCGTTCGCGTGGAGGTCGAATATTATTCCATAGTAACTTAATACCGGGAGTATCCTATGCTAACCCTGGTCAATGGTTCATTCACGTGCCAAATTTATTCAGCCGTTGAATCGTGAAAGGGACAGACCAACAGAAATACAGACAAACACATAGACAAAGTTACTTTCCCATTTCTAATCTGTGTATCTGTACTCTGTACAAATAAATAAAGTAAATGAAGTGTCTGTTTGTAATGTCAAAATAATAGCTTTTTACTTCTTTTAAAAAAACAATTATTTAATTTTTTGTTTGTCTGTCTGTCTGTTTGTTCCGACTAATCTCCGAAACGGCTCGACCAATTTTGACGTGACTTTCACTAGCTACTACAGATAGCTGATGTTATAAGGAGTAACATAGGCTACTTTGTCCGAATAACACCTTCCTGTGGGATATTTGCGACATCCACGCGGGCGAAGCAACTATCACAGCTAGTATTCAAAATTTAGTATCGATAGATACCGTAATGTTACAATACAAGTTCCTCCTAGTTTATGCTACAAGTCTTGTAACCAGTTTCGTGTTCCAAGACCGCCTTCACACAGAGCAAAACGTCAAAATAATACTGTGAACTTTGTTCTTCTGAATGACGTTATCCGGTCTTTAAGGGTACCACACCATTTGTTTTTAACACATGCCAATTGTCTGGTTCTGGAAATTCGTTTACTGGTCAAGGTGTACATTTTGTTACTACTTATATGCTTCTTCGACCGCTGTTGCCCGATGGGGTTTACTTATATGTTAATTAGTAAAAAAAAATGTGTAGGTAGAAAGAAGGTAGACAGTATCATAAGTTAGAAAAGAAAATCATATTTTCACAAAAACTTTATTACCGCCAGAACTTTTTACAATTACTTTTGTAGACTTTACTGTTTCATTTATCTATCCGAAACTGTAATTTTCCAACACAGAACAATACCTACAAATCGTAATAACGCTCACTTGCAAGCGGTACAGTCGCGCGCAACAGTCAGATATAGAAATAAATAAAGCCACCGCACACGCCGCGGCCCAGCGCAGGCGCAATCTCGGGGGGTCACGATCTGCGGTCACGTAGCTCCCACTCCCATAATAATACATATACAGTACACGCAAACACAGAATAGGTAGGTACAGAAGGCCAACTCCATACTTGCGCACGCACACATACATAATTAAGAGCGTTTGTCAGGCAATCTTGAAGTGTCTCAAACGTATGCCAGTATCTGGAGTCAAAGGCAGCCGACTGTGCAGGACCAGCATGAAACAGCAGCTCATGGGCTTCTAAAATAAAAAATCATTCATTAACAAATATAGGTAAACACTATGGAGATGTTAAACATTCATGTAATAATTGTATATCACAGTCTTGGTATCACCATATTTAACCTTTTGGCATGCAAACTACATAGAAAGAAAACACTAAACTGCCCGGTGGCAGCCACATTCAGGACTAAGTCCCTACATCAAAACCCAGATACCCTCCGCAAGATCGTCACTAATACCAAGGCATTGCTGGCCTTTCTTGAGGAGCTATATAGCGTGGATCACATGATCAATTTTCTCACCTGTAGCTACGCAAAATTTGCGGTTGGACGTGGAGTTGCCAGTACAATGCCAGTCGCACCCACTCGCAAGTCTATGTGTGCGTGCCTATTCTCTCGTTGTATGAAGTTAGCCCTCTGTACCTATCTATTCTGTGACTCAACTATGTTGCTGCCTGTAACTACTATGTAATTTTCTATCGGAATATGGAGCTAGGCGAAAAAAGATGGTGGCTAATTGGACTAATAAATGTTGCTATTTGAGAGTGGTTGAAAATTACTGCTTATTATTTAAGTTTAATCGGTTATTTTTCATGGAGTGTAGGTACGGGAATATTTTCTAAATTATTTGTGTACCAGCTTTTGCCAGCGGCTTCGCCCACGACGAGGTTCGAAAATATCCCACGGGAACGTACTACCAGAATAAAAACTATCCTATGTATTAATCCAAGTTATAAACTATCTGTGTGATAAATTTCATCCAAATCCGTTTAGCCGTTTTTGTGTGAAAGAGTAACAAACACCTGCCAAGGGTGCGGGTTGTTCGAAAGAGATACCGCGGCCCCTGGCACACAGGCAACTGAAGGAACACGGGTGGGTTTTAGTCAGTAAAAGTCTGACACGCCCTCCTGCTCCACCCAGAGCGGGAGAAGTTATTTGATGAATTCCCACCCTCAAAAAAAAAGAAAAGAGTAACAAACATCCATCCATCCATCCATCAATCTTCACAAACTTTCAAATTTATAATATTAGTAGGATAGGATTAGTAGGAGAGTAGGAAGTAGGATGAGATAATACTTGAGTGTTAAGGATTATTTCATGATGCCCTTGTAACATGCTGTTCAGGAATAAATGAAAAGTTTAATTAATCTTCTGAATTTAATGTTGGTTGGGCTCAACGTACGTTTACAGATTTTCTAAGAGCCTCACCGGCTATTGCCAAAACCATGACAGAAAATGCATAAAAAAGGTCGAAGATGTAAGTACGTAAGTCGTTTATTTGCAAATATGGGACATGGTGATAAATTGATTACAGATTGGTTCAGCTATATTTTTTCAATAGGCATGCAAAAGTTATAGTCTGGTGCTAAAATAGTAAAGGCAATTGTTATAAACATTACATGTAATGAATTTCGTTTCTGTCCAATAAAATCCAAACGAAAAAATTAAATCTAGAGGCAAAAATTCTGTAAGTTTACTTTTGCAGCTTTCGTAAGCTGTGAAAATAAAACAAGCCATGAGAGATAGAATTACCGGTATTTTTTCTATAACATTACCAATTACCGTTATGTTAAAGATAAAAAAGTAACGATAATAATACCGATACCCAAAGTCAGTTAACGTTATCTAATTACCAGTACTAGTATCGGTAAAAGTAAGTAACAATTCTTAGACCGGTAATTTATACGTCTATCTCTTTCTAACTATGACGGTGGGGACCGCCGGCTAGCATATTTCGGTGTGCGCTCAGAAACAATATTATATACACGCCGACCGTGCGACTACCTTAGGTGTGTGTTTTAGTTCATGACAACTAATTTTATTTCACGCTTTTTTAATGGCGTTTATAGTCAGATTTAGTAAAATAATCAAAATTTTAGGTGAAAAATGTAAATTCAGAACAGCACAATTGCCATTTGTGCTAAATTAATAACTCAGTGCCATCTTAGTTCTGTCAAACTAAAATATAGTTAACTTTTAAGATTTTTAGTCTAGTTTAGAGGCATTTGTGACAAGAGAATCGGCACCATTGTTTCTGTGCTGCAGAAAATTATAATAAACAGGGTGAAAAAAACTCGAATTGAAAAAAAAAAACTCAAATTAGCTGCGACCGAATATTTCTATAAAACGATATTCCTGTCTCCAGAAAGGTATAGTCACCCACATGTTTCTGGTTACAATAAAATTGACCTTGACAGCGCCTTTCTGAGGCACGTAAGTGAAAACGGTTTTAATATTGTATCCAAAGATGTATGGTCGACTGTACTAATTAAAAGTAACAATATAGTTATAATAATACGGTTTGAGTTGAAAGTTACGTAGGTTATTACGTTCGCTTTGAAAACGTTGAAATATCGGTACACTTCTTTCCGCTCATAATAATACTTTTTACACAAACAACAAGTTGATAAATCAAAGGCAGTAGACGTAGGTACATTTGGCGTACGCGACGCGATGTTTGTGTACCGTATGATTATGAAATGAAACACGCGCGAGTGCGAGTCTTATCGTATTCGTATCTTTCCGATCGTGGTAATATGCGTTGTTGCCGCTCAGCTTAGAAGAGCCGAACGCAAAGCGCGCGAGTCGCTTGGTTCGGATTGGCAACGTCGCACAAAATCTTGCTTCTTGTTAGATTTTAGCAAAGTAACAATAATGGGAACGCTATTTAAATACCGGTAAATCCTATGATTTAATGGTAACGTTGACGTTAAATATTTAACGGAATGGAACGAAATGTTTTGGTAGTTTTACCGGTATTTTTTTTGGTAACGTTAACCGTCCCTGGCCATGATTGAAAACGGTAGATCCTAGCGCCACAAAAAGTTATAAAAAAATAAGAAATCTCAGAGTGATCATACGTGTACATACATTTTCTTTGCACAACCGGTTTGTACCATAATTATCTCGCTTTGACTAGCATCCCTAATGAGTATAAAATACCATGAGCCCCATATGCACCCGTCAGTTGTGTGGTCATAGACCCTGATTGATGGCTCTTCAGCCTTAATGGTAATAGATACTCGCTACTCCGACTTCTCGGCATTTTTGTAATATTTGAAATATGAAAATGACTGAAACTTTGCCTTTCAATATTCCCTTTCCTCGTAGACTATTATAAATCTTGATGCTCTATTGTTTTTGTTTCGCTTTGCAGTACTTTTCTTTTGCTTAAATTAAAATAAGCCAAGGGTGTTGCCGATCTCATTAATTTAGGTACAACATTTTATACCTGTACCTACATTCATAGCAAATAAAGTTCTGATTATGATTCTGAATAATTATAGAGGTAGTTTCTCAGAGGATGTCGTGCTAATGCTTTGTCTATCCAGCGCGGTAATTCCGTAACACACTCATAGTAGGAAATGCTTCCATTTTGACAGTTCAACGTTATTCATTGCGTTATTTATGTTGTGAAGCAGACACATTGTTCGCACATACGAAGCAATGGATTAGCAATGTTCTTCAGAAAGGTTCAGATTTTGATTAATAGTGTGTCTATTTAATAGAATATTCAGAAACCAC
The DNA here is from genome assembly GCA_949091785.1 of Polymixis lichenea. Taxonomy (NCBI): domain Eukaryota; kingdom Metazoa; phylum Arthropoda; class Insecta; order Lepidoptera; family Noctuidae; genus Polymixis; species Polymixis lichenea. Next base: position 9,636,630 of record OX420947.1, on the reverse strand, counting down.
ACTGAAGCGTTTATTCTTGTAGTCTTAATGAAAACTGCACGTAAGAGTCCAAAATTTGCTTGTGTCATTGTTATTTTAGTAGCACGTGTTTTCAGTAGCTTGACGCGTTGTAGAGTAGCTAAATAGTAAAACTGTAAATACATAAAATAAAATCATCATATCATCACGCCTGTATTCTTCGAAGGGTTAGGCAGAGAGTTAGCTGTAGTACCTACATCCACATTTCGCAAGTTATGTTTAAGTCGCATGTAATAGGGCTAAAAACCTAGCAAAATTCCAGACTTCAGCGGCTACCGACAAATTCTAGATTCCAGAAACCCAATAACACTTTTTCCCGACTCGGGAATCGAAGCCAAGGACCTCATGATCATTACTCAGTAGTAGCGCTTGCGACTACTACACCAGTGAGGTTGTACAGAAATAAGAATAAAATGTCTAAGAGACAACTTTCAGCAAATAAAAAAAACTGAAACTACTTCTAGAACCGGTTGAGACATTCGTGATGGTCTCATACTAGACACAATTTAAAAGCAGACAGAACTGTGGGTGGTCGTTAGCGATAGACACCGTAAACAAACTGAGAAATTGAAATATTATTCCTCAAATACACAAATCGAACTCGTTACGGGGTCAAAGAATTCACTTCGGCGCATAAAAAAATAATTTAACACCAATTTTTCACAGCTATCCGATGGATGGGCGACTAATTTGTCCAAATGCTGCGCCTCGGAGTGCGCGGGCGCATCCCATTGTGTTAGATCAAATATGGCGTCAGTAATGGCGGCGGTAGACGCTGACATATTGCCTTACGTGTGTTGTAACTGTTATTTATCGGTGTACCACTGTGTGTGCCGGTACGAAATTAGGCAGCTTTATGCTTGCCAGGTCACTTCTGCTGACCTCTTGCTGTGCGTCTTTTCAGTGTTCTTGAATGACTTCCAAGTGTTTAATAAGGTTTTTATACGACGATTTATTACTTCTACCGGTAAAGAAACTTTGGTATCTGAAACGTGTTTTAAACTGGGAGTGTCTGGCTAGTTTTCTAAGCTATATTAATACTTCAAGTAAATGTAATTGATTTTTATTTAAATAGGTCGGGTAGGTAGGCTTCTATAGGTCATATTATAAAATAAAAAACCTTTCTGACTACCCCTGAGAAAAAATGCCGAAACCAACTGAAAGTCTCTTTTCAAAGTCCATACCTACATAATCTTGGTCAGATCATCTGAGGAAAATGTAGGTTAATGCCTGAAATGGTCTATCAACGAAAGAAGCACACAGATTTGAGTGAACCAGTCCAGTCAGCGCAAGCATTTGTTAGTTATCGTGTAGCACAAAGACTCTCGACTTTACGTCGTGGTGTGTAGGGAAGGTGTATCCACTCTATGTTTTAACTTCTAATTTTCTTCTAAAGTATATTTAGAACAAAACAGACACATCTACTCGTGATTATACTGCATGCTAGTCATAATAGCGTTCCAAATTTAATTTATCACCGGATTTACCAGTAACATTGAACTTCATTGCAATTTTATTGCAACTACCCCACAACATTTTAACAACAATTTACCACCAATTTTACCATAACAACTCGATCTATTTCACTACACAAACAGAGTAGGTACGTGTAACGCAGAAACTTTATTATGTACAACGTTGTAAGTAAAAAGTACAGTCAAGTAAAAAAGGTAAAAAGTCATTAGTCATTTCGGCGTACGGCGTAGTCGGCGTATACGTCGACGAGGCGCCGCGAATCACAACGCGTTAAAGACCCGACTCATGCTATCGTAGGCTCTTTAATTGTGTTCTTCGACTACCCTCCCACCGCTACTTGGGGAAGTCACGTCACGACCGCCTTTGTCGGGAGCCGGCGATGGCCTGCCTTTGTCTGTCTGCGAAACGATCATTTTTTTGTAGCTGTAGGTCGTCTAAAGTCATCGGATACCTACTGGTGTTATTAGAATAATGTTCATTATAGTTTTACATGAGAGGTATATGAAAATAAATGAATTTATTTTACGCGTTGTGCTGGAATTATTTTGCATCCTGTTCTATGGAAATACGTAGAAAGATAACGACTTGTAATCGCAAAAGTAATTAGTTTCCACGCGATGTTTATTTCACGCTTTATTAAAACGTTTATTTTATTTATTGATAAAAAACAGGAGTAGGTACAATTAAAATTTATACATAATATCTTACTAAAATAAAACACTAATTACACTACTAGCAACATTATCCACTTATTACGTAATTTTTTGATTTTTAATGCTACATAAAAATAAGCAGAATACATGAGTGTAAGGAGTGAAAGAATAAATGATTGATTGATTGATTGAATGAATGTTTTCTAGTAACGAAATTTATGGGACAGAAAAAGAGGAAAAAGAATAAGAATAACTCACACACTTAATAATTCATAAAGCTAAGATAGAATCAACCACAGATTTCCTAAGTTGATGTGCTTTAAGATAAAAAATATCGCGAAAGCCAGTATTGGAATTACAGACTTGCCTGACAATGTCAGGACAGGCTGACATTAATAGAAAGTAAGCGGTATGGACGAGCTTGTCTACGCACTACTGTCCTCGGAACGGCCATGTTTAACTGCACACTGCAAATAAACTTCCTTCAGCATTCTATTCTTGTGAAGTCACACAAATCATAATCTTTCGTTCTAAAACAATTCGCCGGCGAGTTTCCCAGCGCCATCAGACGGGCGCCCAATGAAAATGACATTTTAAAAACCGCTCTCGAGCCTACCTATAGCTGATTTTACATATACTTGTATTTCGCACGCACGCTCCGTGCGCAACGTCGATAAAAGAGGGCGTGGCCGTCACCGCCGCATCCACCAATCAGGTTGCTTCGCTCCACGTGTGCGTACGCCGCACCCTTTCATGTGTGCCGCATCACTTGCCAAGTGTGAGTGCGTCGTTCTGTTTATACGCCCGTGGTGTATATGGGCGTAAATAAGTATATGCCGGCTACCGGCACCTCAAAGGTTCCCATATCTTTTATGTTCTTAGATCCTTATCTCGCGGTTTCTTATTTTACATTTGAGATGGTGGTCTGGAATTAACGGTCAGTCCCATAAACACGCTATAACAAACTTTAATATGGCCGTAATACAAAATAATCTGTGATTTTTACTGCGTTCGCTGCGTTAATAGGTTGTTATAGATTTAAAGATAGCGCACTAGTGTTTTTTGGGTAAAAAATATTCATGAATCACGCTGATTGAATTGTTAATGGGCCTAAATTGTTGATTATCGCGATGTAAATTATGTTTTTGAATGCGAGTTTATGTAAAACAATAGAGATAATTTTATCTTTGACTGTTATTAGCTTGCATTAGCACAAAATAAAAACATTGAGGTGAAGCATGATTGAATCATTACATACAAAATAAAAACCGATGTACCTACCACGTAAAAATCAATCAAATGACGATAAATACCGAATTACAAATAAAGAAGCCACAAAATTTTAAATTCGAATTTCGTACATCAAAGAGAACTTGTTCTATATTCGAAATTGAGCGACAATAAAAGACCGTTTTCCCGCCAAAATTCGATTAGCGAGGTACAGCGGGACAAAGGAAGTCGTTTATACGGGGGGCGGTTTTAAAATTGATTTTGAAAGCGGGGCGGGGAGCTCATAGGTGACTGGTGGCGACTGTAAACGAGAGAACTCAACATTTTCATTCGTTCATTTTCATTTAAATTGTTGTGTGTATTGGCAGTAATTGTTAATTGTTATGCCTAAAATCTTTTTTGTCTGACTAGGCACTCACCCGCAGTTTCTACTGTCTTTGTGAAGTTCAACCCCAAACTAGAACTTAAAAGTGTAGGCTTAACCATCGTCAAATACTAAAAGATCTAAAGGTACGCTTACACGAGCAACTAAAATTGCTCCACCTTGGGCAATTCCCGTTAACTATGACGTCACGACCACATCCAGCAATTTAGAGCAATGGCAACATGTAGCATCTGATGCCAGAGATACGGCCACACAATATAGAGCAATATGGAGCAACTTAAAAAATTAGGTAAAGCACCTCCCCCGCCGGCCGGTTCCTCTCTCAAAAACGAGACGCACCTAGTTATAGTTAAACGAGATAGAAAGAAAATTGACTAGAAATTTCCAAACCGATTGGATATTCGGCAACTCATGAAATATATGTAGCAATCAGAAGCAATATTGCCGACACACATCGGCAATTTATTGTTGCTGCTCCAGATTGCTCCACTTAATTGCTCCAGACTGATCCATGAATGTTGCCGAGCAATAATTGCTCAAAAAATTGCCCGTGTAAGAGCACCTTAACTAAGTTTTCCTTAATGTCGGTAGAGTAGTTCTACCTAGCCTTCTGGGGTGGGCTTCCAGTTTCACTGCACACAGCTAAATGCTAGTATTTTACATGGATCGACTGCCTATCTGACCTCCACAGCCCAATTGCTGGGTAATACGATACCTACTCCTTTGTAAGACTGGTTGTCAGAGTTTCGGGCTTCTGACGACCCGTAACGACTGTCAAAGATCCACAAATGACAGCCGGGAACAATGGATTAACGTGCTTTCCTAGATCTACTGAATATTCCGTGTCGATTTTTGCTAATGTATTGGTTGCTAATTTAAATTGAACAAAAATAAAAGTCGGTACCGTACCAGCTTAATGAACGAGAAAAACAATATCGTGACGTATTACTTCTAAGTAGATATATCTACGAAATAAAGTCGTGTTTAGTGTCCGTCTGTGTGACCGCGTTTAAAAGATTTATTTGTTTAAGTGAATAAATATTTATTAGAATTACACACTCGCACACACACACACACCCACTCACATTTTGATTTGTTTATTTTTTACTTATTTTGCTGTAAATACGTATATATTGTGTGTCTATCAGTATGTGCCTTTCTTTTCTTTCTAATTACTGTCGTGTCCTGAAACCGTGCGAAGCAGGGGTGGGTCACTAATATTTTATAAAATTAGAAAGAAAAGTCTACAACAGGATAAGATCATAAATTTTGACCAAACTACTCCAAAAATAACACAACAAACTTTATGTCCTTTCTAAAGGCATAACCATAGAAAATATAGTCAACACACAAACATACACAAAAGATCACAGACTCTAGTGTTTGTTCACCGAAGAGCCCTAGGGCGAAGCACCCTCCACAAACGGACGTTTTACCCGTAAGAGGGTAGGCACACAAACTTGATCGCCCATCGAGTGAGTAGGTGATGATAAAAGTAGGAGTGGTGATTGGATTGTTAGGCCTTAAGACAAGGGTGATAAAGTGGTGTTGGTCAGAATGTTTTTTGGAATAAGTGGGTATAAAAATAAACTTAATGGGTAGACGATAACATCTCTCGTAACTTTTTGTACGTCCCACTGCTGAGCAAAGATTTCAAATGCCATCAGTCTTGATTCTGTGCTACTTTTTGGTGATACCCTAGGTATACAACTATATACCTATTTACAACGAGGTACAAGATATACTACCTAGGTACTTTCCTCCTAAAAATAAAACTGCCAGTAACCGAAAAACGTTTTCTTCGAAACTATGTCGTAGACTCGTAGTACCCTCAAATGACTTGCAAGTCTGAAGAAGCGCAAGTCAGTGGCGGGAACGCAGCAAGATTAATATAAGTCAAGCTGCGGTAAACGCTGGCTCATCGCTGTAGTATAGGCTTAATTAAGTTGGGCCCTTGTTGCCATGCAACTCGATATTTGTGTCAAAAAAGGTGGAAATAAATATAAGGAGGTCTTATGTGGCGAAGGTGTGTAACTTTCCTTAGTAAAATGCAACTGGCAATAAGGAATGTTCTGAATTTGAATTTGGAAGATTTTTTTAAATAAAGCTTTATTGTAAAACTTTTACAAATTCTTAATTTAAGTAATGTTGTACGTTTGAGAAATTTACGTAAAATTGGATAAAAAATACATACACAATTCAATATGGATGTAACTATTAACGACAATTAATAAACTACTTCTTCGATTATTAACCGTCTACAATGTATCAAATCTCAAGAGATATTAGCGCCGTCTCATACCATTTTTATCGACAACATATCTATTTAATATCTAAGATAAAGTTATTATAAGGCTGTATACATATCATGCCATAATATATTCTCCGAGACAAGCTCATCTTGTGCCATGACAGATGTTATAGTGTACGCCGCCCTAAAATAGCCTCAGGCTGAACAGACGGCACCGTTGCCTGCGTCGGTTTGGTTGAATTAAAAAAAATAATGAAAACGGATTTCATTTTGAACTTCGAATGTTTGAAATGTTTGTTGTTTTACTTGCAAAATTATGGTTGTTATTGTAGAAAATAATATTATTGATTGCAAAGCCGGTAATAATTTTCTAATATCAAATGAGTGAGTTTACTTTAAGAGTCGTTTATACGTTAATTTAGTCCAAGTACTTATTAAAAGTTGGATTTTGTTTGAATATGACATTCCTGAGAAGTCATCATAGAATTGTTATTGCTTTGACACAGTCATGACTGTATAAACTAAATGATTGGATCCTTTGAAACTCACCGTGACGGCTCGTTATACGTATATTGTCACATGTATTTAACTACCTACCATGTTATGAAGAATATACTTATAAACGGAGTTTCCAATTACAAGTTAATAAAAAAAATCGTCTTCTAATTTTTGTCGCTTGATCTGACCAAGATTATGTCTCGATTTTAAAAGAGTGACCTCTGAGATTCTTTCGGCCTTTCTTCTCAGAGTAGTCAGATAAGAAACACAGAACTCATCTAGTTTTAAAAGATAATTTATTTTTGATGTATTAAACATATAAACCTTCCTCTCGCATATATAGACAGAGTGCTGTCTATTGATGAAAATCGCATTAAAATCCGTTGCGTTCTTTAAAAGATCTTAGCGTACAGACACGAAAAGCGACTTTGTTTTATACTTACTATGTAAGGATTTAGACTGTACCGAAACAATCCACTGTTAATTACCCAAAACTTCAAAAGTTCCTACAAACCAAACTAATTACCGATATAATCGGTGGGTACTCACACGTGCAGTGAACACGGCCCACAAGTGCCAAGTTCCCAGGTCTAGGTACCCACAGCTAAGTGTCCGGTCACCTCTCCCCTTCTGCAAACGTTCTCCAGCCACCCTCCATGTTTGCAAGGAATAAACGGTTTTTCTACCACTACCAATGTTTTCTCGGAATATTTTAAACCTATTTCTAGGTGTGATATTCGATCGAGTTTGAAAATTGCATACTTTGGTATGCAAATTTCAAACTCGATCGATCCACATCTAATCAATCGAAATAAAAAAAAATACTGAACATTTAAACTCATATTAGAAAAGTTTATTTAAAGACCTAAACCGTACTAAAATTCTTTAAATGTAAATAAAAACAACTTTTTGCTACGAATCTACGCAACGTAGCGTCTACTACGCTACGCAGAGTCTGCTACCCACAGTCCGCTACGCAGACTACGGTACTATCTGTGGCTACGCGTGGTAACCTACGCTGCTACGAAAATTTAGCACTACGACAAATTGGTGCATAGAAATTAGAACCAGTGGGAATGTTGTTGTTATTATTTCGGTAGGTTAAAATGAATTACAATGGGTTTCTTTACTTCTGTTAAACTGTAAGTATTATATCATCGGTTCAAAATGTCTATCTTCTTATTTGACGCAATATAATTAAGTATTTATAAATAATAACGATTTCGTTATATCTTATTCATGAAAAATATCTACTTAATGGGCACTACCAACTTAATGTTTATAATGCAAAACGTTGTTTGATGGCGATGATGTAAGCTACGTATTTCTCGTGGCAGTTTATGAAATATGACATACTAAAGTATCAGTCATATAAACTGTGCCAAACGTAAGTACATGACAAATAAGTAAATAGGATTATTATTTTTACTTAAATCTGCGTAAATTCTACTTTCTTCATAGTCTTTAAGTACTACTAGTAGCAGCATTTTGATTTCGTAACACGCTAACAGTCAGAATCTGAATCATTTTGAAGGATATTTATTGCCAATCCATTGCTTCATATGATCGAAAAATTCGTCTGCTCAACCACGTAAATTACTCAATGAATGTTGTTGAATGGTCAAAATGAAAGCCCGGTTAGTGTTAGACAATTACCCCACAGATCTTGGTAAATAAGTTGCTGAACCTTATAGTATCTGTTTATTCTGATACTGTACTTACGCTTCTTTTTCATTCATCCACATCATTGTTTTATTATCCTTTTACGACTTTCTTACATTATTATATTTCTCTCTTTGTTTTCTGTGCTAACACTCTGCGGATCGGTCTTAAACGATTCGTCTATATAGAATTACTTGATTTTACATTAGAATTTCCATATTTCTACATAATAATATTATTGTTATGACATTTAAGTCAAACGTGTCAAACTGATGTCTACTTATTCTTTTAATTATCTATGCAGTCTATTTAAGGAAGGTTGCATTACGATTGTAATTACCAAAAATCATTTTATATCATTTTGGATAGCCTAAATTTGGTTTTTCTATCTAACTACGTTGTCAACTAAATAACAAAATTCTAAATTATAATTATAAGATTCTTAAACGCACTCTGGGTTTATATGAAGGAGGTTTTATACGTCTTGGCCGACTAGACTGGCAGATGAGAAAATCGATGGCGGATGACAGGAGAATCAAAAAAAAAAAAGGGAAAGAAAAAGGAAAAGCAGCGAGAGCTGGTCAGAGAATAAAAAGGAGAAAAATTAAGAAAAAAGGGGTGAGACCGAGCTGAAGGCTGCGTTTATACTGCTGGCTCGTGCGCGGTATTTCGTCCCGGGCATGAATGGAACAGTTACTGAAACTATTCCTAAGCAAGCTTGTGTGACTGCTACTACAACTCCAAGAAGTGTTTCAGGAGTGAAAGTCAAAGATATGCATGTCTAGGAATTGGACTGCGATTATTACCAATAAATAGAGTGCAAAGGTACCTTTTTTATAATTTATCTTGTATTTCTCTTATTAAATTTTAATTGTCTAGTCTATTTTCTACCCCTTTTATTTGTCAGGGATAGGTAGACACGACAGTTTGGCGCCCAATGTAAAATCAAAACTAGATACTACTACACACTAAACTATTTTTCAAAATTCTAAAATGTACTATTATTAGTACTGCTTCTTTTGACTAACTTATTTGGCTTAATAACTTTTTAATTTCTTTAAGGAGTGATCTTACTGTTATTATTACTTACTTGTCTTCCCTCTTACAACTAATTTACCCTTTTGAACACTCTTTGATTCTAACACTACCCATACCACTACCCATTGACACAAACCCTCTCATTTACCTTCCTTTTGCACAATTTTTAATCTTTTTGCTATCTTTACATTATTTTTAGTCAATACTCATTATTCATTTTTTTCTTTCTTTCTTCTAAACTGTAGAGTTCTTTTCGGCCCATTATAACTCTATTTAGTTTTTATTTTCTAATTTGTTATCAACTCTAACGTTGATTGGAGCGGCTAACAACTCCATAAAAATAAGCCTTTGTTATTTACTATCAACACTGATGTTGATTGGAGCGGCTAACAACTCCATAAAAATAAGCCCTTGTTATTTACTATCAACACTGATGTTGATTGGAGCGGCTAACAACTCCATAAAAATAAGCCCTTGTTATTTACTATCAACACTGATGTTGATTGGAGCGGTTAACAACTCCATTATAAATAAGCCTTTGTTAAAAATCTTTTCTGATTAATGGTTTTCGACGAGAGCGGCTAACAACTCCGAAAATAAGCCTACTGTTATTTATTTATCAGGTCGAGTTGTGATCATTGAATGTGAATCCAACCTGACCTAACTTCGTAAGATGTCGGTGTGATTGAAAGAAGTATGTTAGTTATGTGAAAGTTGCTATATTTAACCTTACAAAATTTTTGTTCTAGGCCAAAAATTTTCTCGGGGTCGATGGGGAAATATAGTATCTGTTTATTCTGATACTGTACTTACGCTTCTTTTTCATTCATCCACATCATTGTTTTATTATCCTTTTACGACTTTCTTACATTATTATATTTCTCTCTTTGTTTTCTGTGCTAACACTCTGCGGATCGGTCTTAAACGATTCGTCTATATAGAATTACTTGATTTTACATTAGAATTTCCATATTTCTACATAATAATATTATTGTTATGACATTTAAGTCAAACGTGTCAAACTGATGTCTACTTATTCTTTTAATTATCTATGCAGTCTATTTAAGGAAGGTTGCATTACGATTGTAATTACCAAAAATCATTTTATATCATTTTGGATAGCCTAAATTTGGTTTTTCTATCTAACTACGTTGTCAACTAAATAACAAAATTCTAAATTATAATTATAAGATTCTTAAACGCACTCTGGGTTTATATGAAGGAGGTTTTATACGTCTTGGCCGACTAGACTGGCAGATGAGAAAATCGATGGCGGATGACAGGAGAATCAAAAAAAAAAAGGGAAAGAAAAAGGAAAAGCAGCGAGAGCTGGTCAGAGAATAAAAAGGAGAAAAATTAAGAAAAAAGGGGTGAGACCGAGCTGAAGGCTGCGTTTATACTGCTGGCTCGTGCGCGGTATTTCGTCCCGGGCATGAATGGAACAGTTACTAAAACTATTCCTAAGCAAGCTTGTGTGACTGCTACTACAACTCCAAGAAGTGTTTCAGGAGTGAAAGTCAAAGATATGCATGTCTAGGAATTGGACTGCGATTATTACCAATAAATAGAGTGCAAAGGTACCTTTTTTATAATTTATCTTGTATTTCTCTTATTAAATTTTAATTGTCTAGTCTATTTTCTACCCCTTTTATTTGTCAGGGATAGGTAGACACGACAACCTAACCTAACCCTCTCATGACGCCAAGAGACAAAACTATGAAATTGAGACACCTCAAGGTCAATTCTCGTAATTAAAATTAAGAGAATTACCCCTCAGTTTATTAAACTGTCCGTATAAACATACTTTAGTTTATTGGTGTTCCTATTACAAAAATCGTATCGAGTTCTGCGAAAACAATTTCGAGTTCATCGAAAACCAATGGTACGGCCCCTCTCCCTCCCCCATAAGTAATTGTTTTTGCGGCTAATTCTTTCTGTTCCCATTTCTTTGGGGGACGAACCACTCGAAATTACATTTTTATTTGGTTAAACCGGCTCGGGGTGACGCGATTGCTTTTTGATAAGTCAATTCTATTTTAAAGGGTTTTTTAATAGTTTCGTTTTACCTACGGACATGTTTTTATTGTGTAGCGAAAAAGTATATATATAATTATTTTTCTGTGTATAGTTTTCGTCATATTTTTAGAGAGGCTCGTAGCTAAGTAATAACAGCCACACAGGTCGATACATCAGGTTAAGCCGCGCTTGCCGGCGTGTGGATGGGTGACCATCTTTACATACCCAGGCTCCTTCGTGTCTCGTAAAGCACATCAAGCTGTTAGCTTAAGCGGGTCGTCAGAAGTCCGAAAGTCTGACGACTTAGATCGTAATACCAAGCTACTGGGTTGTGGAGGTCAGATAGGCAGCCGTTTCATATCATCATCATCAGCATTTCAGTCGATAGACGTTCACTGCTGGACATAGGCCTCCCCCAAAAAATTGGGGGCTTGCCATAATCGCCACGCTTGGCAGGCGGGTTGGCGATCGCAGTATGGTGGTAAAATGCATAGAGAACGCTGCTGCCCATTCTCTAGTAAGTCCCTTAGTCGCCTTCTACGACACCCACGGGAAGAAATGGGATGGTGCTATTCTTTACGTCCGGCACCACACGGAACCGTTTCCGGAGCCGTTTCATGTAAAATACTGGTATTCAACTATATCCGTTTAGACTGGAAGCCGACCGACCATGTTGGGACAGAGCTAGGCAGATTGATGGGTTTTGTCATGTTTTCTCCATTTTATACGTCACTCTAAAATATTTTCAAGTGATTGGTTTTACATAGGTCTTCTACATTTACAATTAAGCATTTGATATCATTTATTTGCTTACCCTATGTTGGTATGTACAGACGCCAGCACATCAAGCTATCCCAAACTGTCAAATTTTCCCAATTGAACATGAACCTTGTGCTTTAGTAATAAAGTTGAAATTCTATCAAAGAAATTTGACAATTGGCATTGTCAAATTAAATTTGATATTCTTGTCGCAATGATTACGTTAATTTTGATGATATTCTTATATTGAATTAACATTATCACTTAGCTATGTTTATCTTTGTCAACAGCGGACTCGCTACTAGGCTCAGGGTCTGATGAAGAGGAGGAAGACGAGTCCAGAGCAGCCAACAATTCGAGTAGTCCTGCACATGCGCCACATCCAGCCTTGCACTCCGAACTATCACACAATGGAGACACGAAACCGCATGATGATTCGGAAGACCAGGTTGGTACATAAACAAACTTGTAATAATGGTCGTTAAATGCAATAATAACTTCTTTGAGAATTTATTAGTTTTAAAAATAACAACTTTATACATAATACTAACTTAACTAAACCTATTCACAACTTTAAAAAATGGCGTCAAAAATTCATCCGCATCGCTGTCGACTGGTAATGTTCCCAAGAGACTGGCAGCATTACCACGTAGTATGGCAATGCTTAGCCGCTAGCCAAGGTAGAAACCAGCCCTTGGGTCACGGGAAGTGACTTATAATTTCTCTTGAATCTGGTCTGAGTTATGATGTGTAATTGTCTTCTGAGAACACCAGTATTTGAATTAAATGTTAAATCGAAAAATTATTAGGAATATTAACTATGAATCGACCACTGAATGAATTCAAACTGGTTAAGTATCTCTTTTCAATGCACTCATTAGTTGATACCAGTTATCATGGTCGTTAGAGGATCTCGCTGCTAACTATAGTATACAGACTCAAATTTTAACCAGTGTGCAAATTATAACTATGATTTCAGTATATGATTCTAGCGCCCATAGCATGATCGCAAGTTATAAAAAACAATGAGCTATTCCATACATTTTGACCACATAGGTAGGTATTGTACTTTTTATGAAACAGCAGATTTTTGAAATTATACTTCTTTTGGAAAAAATAATGAGAGTAAAATTTTTACGATGCGCGCGCACACTGACAGCCAAAAAGCGACATGAAGTTAGCTGATAATTGTCATTCCTATGATGAAGTTAGCTGACAACTGTCATTCCTTTTATAAATAGAGAGTTGTGATATACGCGATGAAATCTTTAGCTATTTCTGTTCTATTACGCCAAAGAAGTATAACTTCTTATGTGCGTACATAAGTACACACACACGTTTTTTTTTATAACTGACATCAAATGGGGTACCATTGGGGTCTAGAATTATAATGCTGAATTCATGGTTACAGTTTGCGTACTAGCTAAAAATTATTTCTGCATAATAGGTATCTGTTTGCAATTAAACTCCGTATTCCTAGATGTCTAACACATATACCATCTCACTTGAACAACTACGAAGCCCGTTCACATAGTCGCATTCAGTTGTTTTTCTTCACACCCCAGGGTTCGCTCGATGGAGACGCGGAAACACGAGACTCTCAAGCCGAAAACAAGTCCCCGGACGACGGCAATGGGGGCTCCAAGCGAAGGGGCCCGAGGACCACGATAAAGGCGAAGCAACTGGAAATCTTGAAGTCGGCTTTTTCTCAGACACCGAAGCCGACGAGGCATATAAGAGAACAGCTTGCGAAGGAGACGGGGTTACCCATGAGGGTCATACAGGTTAGTGGATAGAGATTTTATTAAAGATGGTACAGAAAACTCTAAGGCTGACGATGATGATAAAACTGTAGTATCCGAACTTGAAGAAGATGACAAAGTTGTAGATTTAAATTTCATAACCGTTTTATAAGATAAACAAACAATAGTAAATGCGCTTAACGCTAGCTTATCGAGAGCCACCGCGACAGTTGCGTCAAATTGCTTGACAAAAGATTCCATTAGCAGCACCACCATCCACTGGCTTCCATCAATTTTATATAGGCCAACGAAAATTGTCAGAACACGGGGGGGCTTACGTTTTTGTCACTGAGAATCTGAATTAGTAGTGTAGTTACTAGTCACGAGAAGAGCCACATGCCTTTATATATTCAATACGTTATCTGTGCATTCCGAAAACAACTTTGCCCTCTTTGAACGAAAAAACAGTTCATCAATTTACACAATTGGAGTTATCCAATCGATTTTTTACATTCGTATGACATTCTCTATAGAAAACTTCATAAGTAGATACATTGCTATTAAGTAGCTTTAGATTAGATTGGAAGAATTATTGTCAATTGAAGAATTAGATTAGGTAGTTTAAAGAATTCGTGTTACAAAGGTAAAAATAGATACGGGTGGTGAAACGAATTGAACTAAGTATTATAATGGCAGATAAACGGGAGCAACTCGCTAGAAAAAAATAATTTGGATAAAAAACCTGTCGTAAGAATTTTAGCATCTGATCTAAAGTTCAAAAACAAAATGATATCAATAAAAACCTAATGCGCATTAACGACAAAGTCCCAGAGTTTCGCATAAAATTGATTTGTACAAAAACCTCTATTCATCACGCACCTTCGTACGGTACCCGTTACAAATGGCGGATGCTCCATCATGGCGGCCCATCGGTACGTTCGCAAATTGAATATCGCGCTCGCATCCGTCCAGGAATACAGTGTCGACGTGACAAATATCCTAATTAACGAACACACTCTATCAGAAATATTGTGACGCAGACAGTTTCTGAACATAAATTCGATTCTTATTTTGAATTTATATTTTTATCGATGAGCTGCGCTGGTTCAAATTCATAATAAGAATGTTATTCATCCCCCGGCCAGTGTCAAATGTTCATTCTTTTGCAAAAGGTACAGAAATTGAGATAAGTGGTTGACAACTTAATTTCGTTATTAACGTAAATTCGTGTGAATAAAAACAAAATTATATTGTTGGCTGCTACAAAAATCCAGTGACTGTTGTTTCCTTAACCTTTTAACAAACGAAAGTAAATAGTAAACATACAGAAGAAAAAATTACCATAGAAGGTCATCGACAAATTCGACAATATTTGAAGCTTTCCGAATAATACGCGTTGCAAATTTTGACCCATTTGCATCTTAGTCAGCCGTATCCAGACTGTTCGCGGAACTCATAATCAATCTTACCTTCCAAGGTTACTCACCCACATCTAATTCGGTAACATTCCCGAAATCCTAACCTGATCTAACACATGGAATCACGCGATTCTCCACACCGTCAGCAACAGATGTCTGTGCACAGATCCGTCCGTCTCTCCGTCACGCTTTTTGCGCTCCTTCCTCTTTGTTTCAGTTTTTGTTGCTTTTGGTACCGAAATAAAAAACCCTTACTTTTTACCACCGTCTAGCGGACTGTTTGTAAACGTAGTGGGTACTAAACTATCAGTTTCGTCACCGGTAGTGAAGTAATTAATGAAATTCGAAAAATGGCTGTTTTTACCACAGATGTTGCAATAAATGCAGTTTGTAACTCTGAAATTATTGTCTGTGCGAAAGCAAAAACAATGGTCGGATTATGAAGAGAGCTAATTTTTGTTTTGTGCTTTTTTGCGGAAGGTCATTAAACGCAAAACATTAATAATGTTGCCATTATAAAGCCAATGACTTCATTATGCTTCTGTTGTGTTAAAATATAACTAAATCTGTGTTATATCATTCGGAACAAAACACTGAACAATCTTCCAGTTTCACACTGTAAGTATTATTTTATTTTCGTGGAAAGAGAGAGTTCAGATTTATCCGTCCGTAAACTGACAAATGTGTGTACAAATATTTACAACGCCGAGAATTCAAGTAAGCAATAATTTTCTCGCACAAAAACAATGTCAAGTATGTTAAGTGGGATCATAAACAATATTTTTTTGCCGTCGCTCGTCAGTCGAGCCAGATCGCGCGTGTCAAATGTTTGTGCCACCGCCACCACATGTGCTAGAGCAGCATAACTGTAAAATGACTTTTTATAAACGGGATTTAACTAGTTAACACCGCTGCGTGTGAAATTCGCCGTTTGAAGAAACCGCTTACAACATTTTTTTGAAGTAAAATCAATTTTCTACTGAATTTATTAGTCATTGACATTTCATCAATTTTGAAATTATACAGAAAACACAGTGAAATGAGGCAATTTACAGGAAAAATGAACATCTAATGGGTTCCAACTTTTTGCTTACGAAAATCTGATTGGATAGTTAAACGCTTTCTCAGGCTTTGTAAAATTATTAATGCTGTGTTAGCTATAAATATTTAATTTATAGGCGACATTTTCATCAACCTCAGATACCTTAGTATTTTATTATCAAATAAAGTTGAAGGTACAATGAAGCTGAGATTTTATTCCATATACACAGTTATCACATAATGTAAAGATAGTTCTCAGACCTCGGTCGTAATACCTAGCACATTCCTAAGACTCTCAGTGGATCTCAAAGTATTCCCTATTATTTAGCAAGCACTAACTACTTGACGTGCGTATTACCAATAGTGGGCAAAATCAAAATGTTTTATTTCATATAAATCTACATGGCGTCAAAAGCTATGTGCACTGTTCCAATTGATCGTTTCCTATGGAGAACAGCTGGCAAAAAACTCTACGCTTACTCTTTTGAATATAATTGGCTTTTACAATGTCTCAAATAACAGTATTCATATTTATGGCGACACTGTCCGTGTAGGCCTGTCAATAAGTACCAGGTATTTAATAAAATAGATAATGGTTTACCAATCTACAGTCTGGTCAAACTATCACACATGTTTCATTAAAAAATCTGGCGTTACGACCCCGGCCCAACGTAAAAACTAAAGTTATGACTCACGCATGTTTTAGAACCGATAAATTATCTTAAAGCAGACATTACGGCACCAGGAATGCAGGAAGAGACATCAAAATAACAGACTACCAATCCTGATGTCACTCTTCCTCGACGTCAGTGTCATCCAACCGCGAAACGAGAAAAAAAGTGGAGATATTTTAATAAGTTCATATATTGTAATTTCTTCTGCGTGACGGCCCTGTCGCCGCCCGACGCACCCTTATTGGCTCATATTTTATTTTGACAGCTCGTATAGTTAGTGCCTAACTAGGGTTGTCAGTGAGCCTTCATTAATTAATATTCTATTCACAAGTGTTTCCTCAGACACTTATGTCTGAGGAAAAACATGTTTTAAAACTAGATACTCATATCTAGTTTTAAAACGTTTAGTAATTCAAAAGCCCATTAATTTATTTGAATTGATTGCGAGTTATCTTTACTCTGTAACGTTTTCTAAACTAGCTAGTATTATAAAGAGAAAATAGTTGTTTTTTTAGGTTTATTTCTAACGCGTTCACGCTAAAACAACTGAATAGATTGGGATGAAATTTGGCACGTCCGTAGACCATGATCTGGACTGTGACATAAGATACTACTTTTATCTCGTTATTCCCACGGAATCCAGACATAAACAGATGTAACCGCGAAGCGTATCTTTTTCATAATTTTAATCTTCTTTGTAACTTACTCACTAGCTAACTAACTTACCTTTATACTTTTTTATGAAATCATAAACATAATGAAAATAATTTAAAAGGTTTTTTGATCCCTATCAATCAAAACATATATTTTTTCCTCCCTGCCAACCCTATGCACAAACAAGGTGTTTCTATTTAGAATTGCTTACATTTAATTAAAATATAATGCAATACCTCCTACTATTTCAATTCACATACTTAATTTATTTTAGTTTAGGTAGCTGCTTGCTATTTTTACATTGATTTAATTGCAGTTCAGCTGTCGTATTATTATGCTATTAAAGCTCACAATTATTAAATGTTATTATTTATTCTGAAGTAGGTACTTATTCACATTTTTTGCTAAAATACCTCAAGATATTTAACAATATTTAATCAATCAACACGTCAAAGAATCATTTTTCATTTCGCGCCAAAATTTGGTCGATGACATTTCGCATTATAAAGGCGACCACACACGTAACGCCACTTGAAAAAAAAACATAAAGAAGGGTTTATGAATAAATTAATTCAACGATTATTTAACTACTTTATAAATGTCATCAGCGTACAGTTACATTTTACAAATTATTATCTTCTTACCTAAGAAATATTCACCACGCGTGTTGCGTATTAGCATTTATAATTTCTGTACAAGATCATTAATCATTATTAACTCAGTATTCATTGAGATAATTACCGCCCTGTTCATTGTGACGGAGTGATACAAAAATTGATGTAGTTATTGATAATTTGCGCATAATTACTTAACAAATTACATTAAAAATGACTTACATTGTTCAAACTGTAAATTAAAGTTAATGTTAATACTGCTTATAAACTTTTCTGCAAGCCTGTTTTCCATTACAGCCTTCAAACAACAACGCCTCTGCAGTATCTAAACGCAAAACCGTTGGTTTCTAGTTAATCACAAGCATTTTATTATTGGTGGATGGCCATCGAGAAAGTAATTCCCACACGGAAGCTCGTGTCGCTGGTTGATTGATAGCAGACGCGATAAAAACAGTTTGTCAGCGAGTCGCGAACACGTTATTATGTCACCACTGGCTACTGACGTGACGCGTCCTGATTAATGTGTGTCGTGTCGTGTGTGGCAGCCTTAATGCGCTCACGTCTATGTCATTAACGGCGCGCGTTGTCCGTGGTCAGGATTCCACGTCCAGCTCACAAGATAAAAATTATTTTGTCTGAGCTGTAGTCGCAGTCATATGCCCATAGTCGAAGCCTTTAGTTAAATTCGAGATCCACATCGTTAACTCCTTGATCTTATGTTAATACCCATGATTATTGTAAAGGTTTCAAGTAATTTTACGCTCGATACTTAGTAGTAATCGAATTGAGATATTTTTTTATAAAACTGTTACTACCTGTAGCTGGTGTCCTGTGAAGTTGAGTCCGAAAAAGACTCGTTTCAAAAATATTCAATAAATTATTTCTACTCGATGCCTGTTTTCAAGCCTATTCCATCAAATTGATGGCTGATTTAAAAAATAAGTGTCGGAGGTCTCCACGATTCCAACTTTTTCATTAGATTTGAATATTCAAACGGTAATATTATGAAAATGGCGGTTCTAGAAAGACGTTCCAAATTCAAAATGACGATGTCAATCTCTTCTTACTTTTTAAATTTTATTTTAAATATGACTTCAGTCAATTAAGAAGAAGAAATCCAAGTAAACGTCAGTGTCGAAATCAGAGTTGAATGAGCCGCCGTACTTCGGCGGTCGCACGGCCATATCTCATGTTTTAATATCCGTCGGCCACTTTGAACTGCCCCAAATACTATAACATGCACGAGTTACGAGGCAAACGGGTAAACGCCTGTGTGACCGCGGCTTTACTGCCGAGCCAACCCGATCCCGACGATGTTTTACGACAGACTGTTCAGTCTTTTTAATTGATTGGCTGTTCTATAATTTATCTGTGCTTACAAAGAACTCCGTACCGCCCTTGTACTGACTGACGTTTGCTTGGCAGATGTGTTCAACGTAATGTTTCGCGTCGTTCAGGTGAAAAATGTTTAATCGTAAATCAATTTTCGTTGTCTTTTTCCCATGTTTTGTATAATAGCTTTGTACTATGTAGAAGCACTGTCTACAAAACCAGCCTTTATTTCTGGCCGTTTGTATGCGTTTCTCCTCTGTCGGAATGTAAATAAGCACAATTATTTTAAACTTAAACCCTGTTCTTTTTTCCGAACATTCAATGAAATCCTTACTTAACTACCTTTGATCTTTACTTAACTTCCGTTAATGCGCATGATTCACATATTCCCAATTTTCCTTCATAAGTGAGTGTAACTTGGGATTAAAAAACGAGAAAGGTTTTTAAAGAAGTCGCGTACATGCCGCGAATGTCGTTCCACGTAAAAAGCAATCGGCTAACGATCGCGTTTGACGCTTGTGACACGCCGCGCGCCGCCGTCGAATCCACACTTTATCTAAAAACAAGGACGCTAATGCAATAAATTTGTAATTTTAATCGTTATTATTAAAACAACGGTGTGGGATAAGCATGAAGGAACAATAAAATATCTATTTTACAACGTTATATCGTGTCAATTCTCGTAAAAATGTCGGTGGTACGGCGCGTAGCGGGATTTGCATCAAAAGATGACGTTTACTGTGCTTATTGTGCATAAACGCCATGACAGTTCGTGCCTCCATCTTGTGGCCGCGGTGTTATGGCCGATTGCGTTGAGAAACAACCCAGAAATGGTTTTTACGGAATTAAAGTTCGCTGCGGTGACTTTATTTATTATTATGTTTTCCTAGTAACTTTGTTTTGGTTTGTTAATGAAAGTGTTGTTTAATATTGTATTTTATAGGTATTCATTTGAGTGTCTCGAATTTTTATTGTTATGGCTTATATAAAACAGTAGCTGGGTATTGAAGATACGGAATTTATGAATACTTAGTAGTGTAACAAACACTTTGTTTAGAAAGTCACATAACAATAACAAAACGGCAATAAAGGCACGTTATGATTTACGATGTCGAAGACAGAAGCACCTTATATTGTGTCGGTACAGCAGGTGCGGCGCAACAAAGAACTACACCGAAACTAATAAATTATTAATTATGAAAAAAGGCCAATACACTTACACTTGCGAAATATTATCAAAAAAATTAAGAAAAAATTCAAGAGCGGCGCCAAAAACTCCTTTGTCTAGGAGACGTCCTGCGGGCACACCGTGCGGTGGTGGACAAAGGGAAGTAAAGTTGCCGACGCGGCTCGCACACTGGGACAAAGGGGCACCCCGTCAGGACAAAAAATGACATCATTTATTTTATTGCCCCGAGTGAGAATGTGGCACATTAATATTGCGTAGGCCTTAATGTTCGATCGCCCTAGACCGGTCATCACTCAATATGACTGTTGTCTATAAAATAATGGTAGAAACGCGTTTTTCGAATATCGGACGATGTATGTCACAAATCATTAGTCATTATCCAAAAACAATATTTACAACTCAGTATCGCATATAAAAATATCGTATCGTTTAAAATTCGCGGTTCTTTTTATGTTTTATTTTTTATATTTTATATTATCTAGAGTTAGACTGGGTGATATTAAGTTATAAAATTTTTGCCTATTTTGCATTGTAAATCATTTAAGTCGATGTTTTTACAGGGGTCAATTAAGGACGTACGTTTGTAGGTATCTTTTTTTAGGTTTATTATTTAAACTGTTTTACAAAATAGATAGGTACAATCTTCCTCGTATCTATTTCAGGAAAAAAAAATGTAGACTTTTGTATAATTATTTCTAATTGCTAGGAGAACCATTTTAAACTTTCAACTCTTTAATTATGGTTCGACTCTCCTAATATCTTCATATCAAAATACCCATGGATAGTAATTGAAAATATGATTAATTGCTAACAGGGACGCCCCGAATCAAACGTCAGCTACATCTCAATTCGCTAATATTATACCTACTTACCATCAGATGTAGGGTTGTCGCAATTTGTCGCCATCGTCCGGAAAATATTAACTAATATTAAGTCTTGATTGACTCTGTAATATTTCTTGCCATTTAATAATACTTCATTTAAAGTATTACAGACCATATTATTAAATTACAATTTTAAGAATAATGTTACTGCACCAGTAATTGAGAGCAGTGCTGGACCAGTGAAAATGACCATGACTTACGAGTTCGAACCTACGAAGGATCGAACCTACGAAGAGTCGAACCTACGAAGATTCGATCCTATGAAGATTCGAACGTACGAAGATTCGAACCTACGAAGGTTCGAACCTACGAAGATTCGAACCTACAAAGGTTCGAACCCAGGCAAGTGCTTTACATTGTGTAAATAATTTCATCACCACTTCTCTCAAAACCGTAAATTAAAACATCGTGAGGCATGTCCTAGAGCAAAAAAATCGAAGACATGTGACATCTACCCGCACTGGGCCCACATGGTAGATTACGGCCCATGCCCTCTCACAGAGAGGACGCCTGTGTCCAAGTACTGGGAAAATTATAGGCTTATTATGCAAATAATAGTCATTACTTAAAGCTAAACGTAATAGTGCAGACTTGAGGCTTGAAGTTTTTACCGAAATAATGTGCGTAAACTTACGAAAGTAAAGCTCCATGAAGCTTTACAAAACGCATAAAAAATTATGAAAAAAAAAATCATAAAGATCTTTTTAGAACTCTGAACAGACAAAGACAGCCCTATCTGTGTGTAAACACGATATGCGCTTACGCACCGATCCATCACTACGAGCCACGACCACATTGATTTATTACGAAACACCGCCATGTTCCCATAGTAGCCGAGTTATAGCAAATTAATTATATACTGCTTGATCATCGCAAGGATCAAAGTTTTACAAAAATATTGTGAGACGAAGATTAAATAGCAAAAAAATATAGATGATTGTTATGAATAATGTCACTGCAAATTCTGCTGTACACGCTCATATTAAACTGTTTTTTAATTTCAGATACTTATAGCATCAAAAGTTGTGTGGAAATTACTTTCACTTATAACTTTGCCCATAGTAAAGGGCAATGCATTAATCAAGGACCGCGGCGACACACACGGTGTTCCTCAAGGCCCTACCATAGGACCAAATGCCATCTATCACGTAAAAATTCTCAACAGCAATAACTGCCCTAAAAAGCAATTGTTGCGTGTTGAAAAAAATTTCTTTTGTACAGTTCGTTGACCGTTTTTATGAGTTTCAGACTGTTTTTTCATCTCAGCTGATGCTCCAGCACGTAATGAAGTTTACGGTGAACGCGTTTGTTGACGTGACAATATCGGCTTCGACACGGGTCACCTATCGTTGTTGCACTCTGTTTTTGCAAGCCGAAAGATCTTTTTTTACTCTTTGCTAAATCTACATCCCGTTTAGAAGTTATTTCGTTTAAGTATTGCACCAGTTACTCTTTAGATCGACTGTTTTGTGATTTGAAATGTGTTTGATAGTATCGAATGCTTCCAACGATTCGACATGGCGCTATTTCGTAATTTTACCAGCATTTCCCTCCGTAGCCGTCTCGCACTGTCGCCCTCCGAGGTCATCTGTCGATTCCGCGTTATGACGTCCGAATCCTCTCATTGTGACCTCTACACTCTTCACTTCCTAGCTGACCATTCCGTGAACAATCGCTATTGTGGTCAGTGAAGGTAATTGATAACTATAGATTTGGTTTTTAGGTAATGTCTCTGTCAAGGCTATATATAGTTCTAGTTATTTTCTCTTAGTCTACAGATTCTGTCCTAATAATTTTGGGTCTACGCTAAGTTCTATTAACATACATCCGTGTTCAGCTGACTCGACGAAGAAGTAGAACTGACTAACATAGATCAGGCAGAGTTAAGTGTCAATAAAGTTCTATTTATACATGCTACATGAATTGATGGCTTCTCTATTAGTTCAATTACCAATAGGTACTTAGATCACAAACAAATTAAAACAATTAATGATTTCCGTTAAGTCGCCAGATATCTTTGCCTGCCTTTGTTGTCTGCTCCATTTTTGCATACAAATTGTGCAACCAAAAACTTACCAACCTAGGCTATGTAGGTACATGCGGGTAGTTAACTACGTCACGTTCTGTCTCGATTACTCACGATCAGTATTTGCTAATGTTCGTTCAAGTTGACATATTACCGATTTCCATAGCGGCTTATTTATTTTTGATTGTTTACAAAGATATTGATTTCAACCACTGTGACCACTAATTATGGCTGTCGTGTCATTCGTATGATATACCTACCTATTGCGTATTCTGCTTCTTTTAAATTCTATTCTATATCAAATTGATCAATTCTTTCTTCGGGCGATTGTTTAGGTCTCTAATAGAGGTAATCCATTCCTTGCAAAACTTCTCCTTAAAAATTGCACGTGCAGCACCGTACACCGAAAATAAGTGAAACTTCTTAAAAAATAAAGAGTAAGAGAGATTTAGTGTGAGAGACAGAGGCAGACATATTTCTTCTCTCCCATGTAAAAAAATATGCCTAAACGAGACGCGTGCTTAAAATATCACTCTCAATTCTCGTCCAACTATCGAATTGCCGTCTAAGAAGTTTCATCTCATTTAAAAGCTTCAAATGGAAATATTGCTACCACGTTCTATAGTAGGCACCAACACCTTAACATCGCATTTTTATTTGTGTTACAACAGCAAAACGATAGCTTATCTGAAGCCGTTAAATATAAAACCTACAATACTAAAACGAACTAAGATAAGGCCTCCATCTTGAGAAGCGTGACCAATAGCACGAGCGTACGTTATCAGAACAGTAACTGATAACAGTTTGATTTATACATTCTCAATGGTGATTGGTGGAACGGTTACATACTCCTGCGCCATTTATCAGAAATTAAAAATGGAATCTTGTTAGCGAGAGAAATGGGTCGTACTTTATGCGATCGTGATCCATTAACCGAATTCTCATTAAGTGCTTCGATGTCCTTCGACTAAAAAAATTTGATGGTGGAAGAATGATACTTTTGTTTCAAGCTTTCGATCATTATCTAAGCATACACCAAAAGCTTTCCCAGTAGCTGGTATTACTAGGACTACCACACCTTCCTTAAGAAAGTTCAACAGAAAAACTTAATTCCTTAAAAAATTAGAACAAATATACTTTAAGAAAATACTCAAATCAAAAACATGTGACAAAGCTAGAGAAATGTTACAAGTATAAAAATAAACACTCACCACCGACACACAAATAACACAACAAGTAGTTAATGTACTTATTTTGAGAACATCTAATTAACTAAAATAAGACAAGTCACAAATTGGTGCCGCTGAAAATGATTGCTGCCACGGTAAATTTAGCGTTGTGAACATCGAGAACACACTGTTTTAAGTTTTTTAAATTAAATAAATCTGTCAAGAGAAACGGGTTGTCGGGAAAGATTGACGTTTTGATTTTTCTTACTATGCAAGCTCTGATATTTCAAAGTAGGACATTAAATATTGAAAGGAATCCATAAATTGAGCAGCAAAGCTTTTCAAATATTTAGTTAAAGGTTATTACATTAATATTGGCCCCGATCACGATTTCGTAACGTCTAACATCAGTCTAGAACGCGATTTTTGCGCTAATATTGACCGTGAAAACAGAAAAAGTAGGTTAGTACAAAAATTCGACAATTTCAAACTGTGCCCAAGCATGCTAAGTGAAAGACATTCGGCTTTGAACACATTCTTTTCAGCAGTTATGAAAAATGGAAAATACTTCGTAATATTTTTGTAATTCAATGCTATTAACAACATCCCGTCCAATTTACATTTGTAGCACATATAAAACAAGTAAGAGTTTCTCATGTTGTTCAATTTCTCGTGGAAACAATTTACTTTTACCTCGGCGAGCGCCACGCCAATTGGTTGTAGATGGCGCATGAGGTGCGCGCGCCCTGTGGTCGCGTCTTCACAGACGCCATGTTCTTTTTGTTTCTCTTTTCAAAATTTCAACGTCTGCGTTTGTTTTTACCCTGTGGCACGCTTCCGACATTTTTATTACCGAACGCGACTCCAAAATTGATATCGAATTACCAATACATCATTTCCTCTGTTAATAAGCTAAAATAAAAACTATAACGAAAATACACGATAATGAATTATCGAACAAATTGCGGCCGTCCTCATCAATATTCCGCGAGTACCCACGAGGGTGCCCAAAATTCGCGTTTACGTCCCACATGGCGCATGACACGATAAAGTTTATGGCGGAACGAAAAACGAAAACAAAAATACGGTCAGCACAACTGTTCGTGTATTATTGTTAGGTAGATTGTGTCGCACCCTGTAGGGAGCCGACCGCCCGCCGCGCGGCTCTCAACGCTCTAAGCCCAAATTACTAGTTCAGTTCTCTCGCTAGATTACACATCCGATTCTAGGTATTGCGCCGTGTTGCAACTAGGCGTAAGCTATAGCCTAAATTGGGTTTGCTTTCATATATCTGCCATTTGCGGTACTGAATACCTATGTAAGAAGATTAATTTGACCCACCTGTATTATTCAGAATGATGGCTGTTAGAGTCGGACAAAATTGAATCGGAATAAACATAGTGTATGTAGGATTGGCGTTGGTATGATTGGCAAATTATTTTCGTAGCGGCTGCTGTAGTTTTTTGTTTCGGGTTCTGTTCGGTACTGTCGACTCATTAGCACTGGGGGGCGCCTCGACCGCAGGTAGGCTCGACGTTCCGCCGTTATTTATATTGGGGGTGAACAGAACAATGTCCAGGCCGATCACTTATTAATCATCTCTTTATTCAAGCCGACTGGGTGATTCTGCCTGTTGTGATGCTAACATAATAGAATATATTGATCAAGTTACAATAGCAATAAGTAAAGTTTGTGTTGCGGCACAAAAGTACCAACAAGTACAATAAGTAATAGTTTCGCTAAACAGCTGTTGATATGAGCGCTTAACGTTAAAAAATTGTTCACCTGCGCTAGTATTATTTATATTCCTCATTAGTCGAGAGAATTCGCAAATTATGTAAATCTTTTAACGGAACTAGTTCATAAAAATCGTAAGACAAGTTTGCAATTTGTTATTGACCGTGAGAAGAAGTGCTATAAGATGTGCGACTTTAGTCTCCACCAACTAAAGCTATTGACATTATACCATAAAATTTGTCGTACTTAGAAGCAAAACTACAGAAAATTAAGCCCACATACCACAGGCGAACAAACAAGACATGCTAAGGTGCATTACACGTCAATATATTAAACACGATTTTTGCAAAAATATCACGTGCGTACGAAGGCGTTATATGCAGACTATACAGTTATCTATGTTTATACCTCGGTAGTTAATACTAAGATTTTACGAGTTTCTAAGGCGTCGGGGTTAGGATAAGAGAATGGCCCCTCACAGCGGTGGACGTATGAAATATAGTGTTTAACACCACGCGGCATGTTCGGCGGACGCCCCGCGGCGTGAGACAGTCCCGAGCGCCCGATCAACATCGTCACCCTATGCGATCACAATGCTCCTTTAAGATGCTCTTACACGGGCAATTTTTTAAAAAATTATTGCTCGGCAACACTAATGGATCAATCTGGATCAATTAAGTGGAGCAATATGGAGCAACAACAATAAAATGCGTAAATTGTTTCGGGAATATTTCTTCTGATTGCTCCATATATTTCACATTTCTCACTGTCGCCAATATGGTGTCGAATACCCAATCTGTTTGGAAATTTAAAGTCAATTTTCTTTCTTTCGCGTTTGTACTTACGTCTTGTTTTTGCGAGAGGAACCGGCCGGTGGCGGAAGCGGTGGGGGGTGGACGTATTGCCTAGTTTTTTAAGTTGCTCTATATTGCATGGTATTGTGTGGCCATATCTCTGGCAAAAGGTTGCTACATGTTGCCATTCCTCTAAATTGCTGGATGTAGTTGTGACGTCATAGTTGACGAGAATTGATCAGGATGGAGCAATTTTAGTTGTTCGTGTAAGCGCACCTTTATTTTCTTTAGACTTCCTTTCTCAAAACTGCTACAAAATGTAAGCCTTTACGAACTTTGTCATTATTGTTGAGCTATCATAACTCTTAATTGTATCGTTTAAAATTGTTGCGTATTACGGCATAGTCTGTAAAGGTATGATTTGCAAGACACAACAGCCTTTAATATTCTAGACAGTTTAAACTTCAAACATTTTAATCATGAGTCATGATTTAGTTCCTGAATATTCATATGAATTGTGATAATACAGTGTACATTTTTAACCAGTGCGAAGACTGTGACCATGAATTCAGCATATCATTCTAGACCCCTAGCGTAGAAATTTTTCATCGTTTATAAAAAAAACCATCAGCTGTTTCCTAGAAAAGTGCAATACCTACGTGGTCTAAATGTATGGAACAGCTGATTATTTTTTGTATAACCGACGAATTATATGCTAAATTCATGGTTACAGTAGCGCACTGGTTAAAATTTTATCCAGTATGTTAAGCTCAAGAGGCGACCGATAACAGTTATTTGAAGGCAATTTATTTTCTTTGTTCCGTTCAGAAGTAGGTATGTACTAACAAGCATATTCATTTTATAACTGTGATTGCACGTCATCCAAATATATTTACGTACACAATCAAAATGAAATTTTTAACATACTGTACCTGCTGAAGTGAATAGAAGTAGATGTTATGCCTTATAAAAGACTCATATCATTAAGTGGTGAGGAAAATGAACTGAACAAAACTATATACAATCATCTTGTACTAGTTGAACGAGAGATTAGCAATTGGAACCTGATAGAAGCCTTTGACCATATCCACTAAAATTTACGACCTACGAAAAGTTTTAGTTTGGTGTAACCGTGACCTCGTGGAAAATCGTATAGGTACCGTTTACTTCATGCTACTGTTATTTTATCAGTTTCCATTCATGGTACCCATCAAATATTATTATTATATTTTTATGGGTTGTAGGAACAATAATGGGGTGGCTCGTCTAATCATGTGGTTATGGCCTCAATTTTAATAGTACAAGTATTACGAAGTTTACATTTTTTAATCGATAAAGGTTTTTTGTTCGGTTGATCTATTGGTGCTATTAAGTAATAAAAGCCAATAACGATAAGCTTGAACATTAAGCAACGGAACAGGTTAATTTTGTATCAGCTGGGTTTGGTTGGTCACAAAAAGCTGTAGCTAAAACTCACATACTGACTGTATGTAAGTTTTAGGATGTGATTTTTGCGAATACTCAAAGATGCTCCTGTAAGTTAATGAAAATATAGAAAGACATAATTTCGAAAAGGTTTGCTACGTCGAAATAAAAACTGTACACTTCCAGTGTTGCATCACTTGTAAAATGTTTGCATTATTCTACTTCATTAATCCGTGTTATGTTCCGTGTGTTGCCGGACGTAAAGAATAGCACCATCCCATTTCTTTCCGTGGGTGTCGTAGAAGGCGACTAAGGGACTTACCAGAGAATAGGCAGCAGCGTTCTCTATGCATTTTATCACCATACTGCGATCGACAACCCGCCTGCCAAGCGTGGCGATTATGGCAAAACCCCGTTGGGGAGGGTAATGTCTAGCAGTGGACGTCTATCGGCTGAAATGATGATGTTCCTTTTAAATGACATGTATGTTTTTTGTATTTACTCTTGTTCATCATAATCAGCGTATAATCTTCCCACTGCTGGGACCCAGGCCTCCTCTAAGTAAGAGGTACTAGATAGATGTCACATGTCTTCGAAGTTTTGGTTCTAGTCCATGCCGGATTCCTCACGATGTTTCCCTTCACCGTTTTGAGAGCAGTAGAGAATTCACACAAAGTAAACCGCCTGGGTATTTTCGATCTTACGACCTACCCGTACACTGCTCTAATTTTTACTCTTATTCTGCATATGTAAAAGCAGCGTATTTATCCATTTGATTGATTAGATCACCGACATTTATTGCAAACTGTACTATGACACCGGTGATTGTCTGAAGGCCGTTCAGACTTCTGACAAATGTTGAAATATTATTTATTGTGTTTAAATGTCATGTCACAACCTAATAATAGCGATAGTTAATCAAAGAGACCAACGTCTGATTAGATTTATGCATGAACTATTTTATTAAAATGTGGATCATGTGCGAATTGCATTCTCATGGTAATATGTCACGCCGTTCTAAAATTTACATTTTTATTATGAAAAAAAAACTGTGTAATAGGTTAGATATTTATTGCAAGCTGCCAGTGCTAGTGAAGGAATCTATAATGCACCATACCTCTCAACTTTCAAAGTAGAAGTTAGAACTGACGACGGGTGACCGTCTTTACCTACTACATACCAAGACTCCACCGTGCCTCGAAAAGCATGTTAAGCCGTTGGTCCCGGCTGTCATTCGTGGATCTTAGACAGCCGTTACGGGTCGTCAAAAGCCCAGAAGTCTGACATCCAGTCTTACAAAGGAGTATAGTATTACCCAGCAATTGTTCTGTGAAGGTCAGATAGGCAGTCAATCCATGTAAAATACTGGTACACAGATATACTTATCCGGTTAGACTAGAAGCCGACCACAACATAGTTGGGAAAAGGCTATGCAGTCATAAGGAGGATGATGGATTGAATGATTTCGAAAATTACTTTCTGCTGAACATTCATAAATCTACAATAACTTCTCTCAGGTTTATTCTCATAAAACTTCAAATTAAAAGTAAGTAACTCAAGTAAAACGGAAATAACACACCACTCGCAAGTGGGAAAGCAATTATTGTGTACTTTTAAATAATTCTCAATTTTAATTATAAACACTTTTATGACGCGCTCTAAATGAATCCCAGCCAGTTTTAAACATTTACGTTTATTGCTTGATAATCAATTTTACGATAGTTCACTAGTGGTCTAGTAAATCATTGCTACCGCTATGAAACCATAAACGTAGGAAGGAAATGCGCGTGAGTTCTCATAAGTGATTTCTGTTTCGAAGTATGGATGGAGTTACTGACTGAAATCGATTTGCGTACCTGGTGTTCTCGACTTGATAACGACAAAAAATTACTTGATTCGTGATTATAGGTTACCGGTATAATGCTGGTGGTCCGTTTAGAAGCCAAGCATTAAGATGACTTGATAGAAAATGGTGTACCTACCTGCCATGTTAATTGCCACTTTAGTTTCTGTTGAACCTCACATCCGGTTTGCCACAGACCAGTTTTGCAAACCATTTGGATCTATTTTTGTATGTCAAAATGCTAATCATTGCTCCAATTTTTAGTCGAAATTAAGGAAATAAGTAAATCATTTATTATTTATAAAAAATGACCTTATATAAATTATGGAGTTAATAGACAGATCTATAGCCAAAATTCATTTCGATTTACTATGTCCATTAATCAATCGTTTATGTAAGAGAATTGGATCAGGTTGTGAATGTGATTTCTGTGCAAATGGCGTGCGTGGGCCCAGAAGCGGCGAGATCAAAGAGTGCGCCCGCGCAGCGGGACTAGCGCGTGAGCCTTTACAATAACGCTCTTGTTTTCTTCTTATGTTTTTTCTCTTTATAGTTTTTTTACGTTAGTAAGTGTAAGTAGTAAGTGCCAGGTTACGCAAATGCAGTACATCCTATAGTTTACCATTCCTTTCATACCATTTTATTATCATTGTTAAACGACAATTTATAGTAAAGATGTGCTAGGCACAGTTGGAAGCCGCTATAAACAATTTTAGATATTATTTACTGCGATATTATTTTAAACGCTGGAAAATAAAATTGTAATGCCTGCATGATGTTAAAATATTCCTAAATATAATTAAATTACGGATAACATAATGTAAATAACAGCTGTAATCTATGACAATCGACGTAAAACAAACTTAATTACTAAACTAACAAATAGTTTTAATTGCTTGTAAAACGGACCGCGAATTAACGAATCACATCAACTTGTTAACGAGTTACTTATTTGGTCTATTTCTGTAGTTGTTACATCACTAGTTAATCAAAGGATGAATACTTTACGCCTTGGAAAACTAATAATAAAATTGAGGGCAACACTTTCAGAAGGCAGGTGTAAGAACTGCGACACTTAAGCACTTAATTGAATTAACGTATTTATGTTTGGAATAATTTTACGACGCTCAAACGAGTCAAGAGAGATTAAGAAAATAATATTTTATAATCCAGTTGCTGGTTTCATAATTTTGATTACTGTTTTATGCACTGAACTCGATATAAGGAAACGCTGTGCCTACGGTGCCTGGTGTAAAATTTTGCAAAATTATTTACTCAGAGTGCTCCTCTAGCCATGTCTATAAACAGTTACAAGATGCAATTTTCATTCGTTTTGTACTACTCTCAGAATAATAATTGCTTGACAGAAGCGTAGTTATAGTTATCTACAACGGCCACATAAAGCTATTTTGTTCGACGGTCTATGAAAGATATGGATGCAGATGTGGTTTGGTGCAGTTTTATCAGCTGATAATAGAGAAATTGTCTTTTAAAGACATCAGCAGGCTGTATTTTTGGCATATAGTCTACCAAGCGGTTGCAGTTTTTTACCCGACTACCGCGAGGGTTATGATTTTGACCGTTATGTATGTTTTTATGTAGCTATGTATGTTCATCTGTTCCCTCATAACTTCTAAATTACTTTATCATCATTTGAAAAAAGAGGTTTCGTTGAAAGCGTCTTGATTGTTTTAGGTTATCTGACTTCACATAAAATCGATTATGGCGCTCTGTAGAAGACATAAAGTGACCGACTAAAACCAAACAAATTAATGATGCCATGGATATCAAATGAAAGGGCTTTATTATCACGTTTCAAAAATATAAATTGTGAGGTAACCCCAAAAATAAATTAAATAACAAGTAAATTCAAAAATTTTAACCCGACTGCTGAAAAACACGCTCTAAAAAGTAATAAACAAGAAATATTTCAGACAGTCAATATTTCTGTCTGAAATATTCTCTTGTTTCGTATTTTTAAATAATTGGGTGTTTGTTTGAAGTTACGTTTTTAAAGACGTGTTCGTTGCACATTCCCTCTCACCCGCCGCTTCCCAATTTCTGCAACCACTCGGTGGTCACTCATCGGCCTTCATGTCAAACCGTGTCAATGCCATGCAATATTTAGGCGCGGCTCACACTGAATGCGGAGCGAATATAATGGCGAGCACACACGACACGTAATCGCCGCGACGCGCAATCTCGCCGTTACACAAGTTACGGATTAGTGACGCGACCAGCACGCGACGCTAACGCGCCATGAACGCGACAAGACAGCTTTATTTTTTTAAACTATTTAGAAGCAGAAAAACCTTGGAAAATAGTTAATTGTCAGATTAGACGCGATGATTGCTTAATCTTGGTTTGCTAAACGATCGCTTAATTGCATGATTAGACCTACGTCAATTTGTTTTTCTACTGCAAGCTTCTCCGTATTTCAATCGTCTGCCTAGCCTTTTTCAAAACTATATTGGGGTTAGCTTCTTGTCAAACCGGATGCAGTTATTGATCCAGTTACTGGGTGCTACGAAACCCCTTGGTAAGACTGATTGTCAGACTATCGGGCTTCTGACGACCCGCAATGACTGTCAAAGATCCACAAATGACAGCCAGGACCAACGGCTTAACGTGCTTTCCGAGGCACGGAGAGGTCTTGGTATGTGAAGATCACCCATCCACGGACCAACCACGACAATCGTAATTTAACCTGATAGCTTGACCCGCGTGGCTACTATTACTTAACCACAAACCCCTCCATATATTTCGATCTTTGATTTAAATACGACATTAAAATTCAAAGTAAGATTACCTACGAGGACTATGACCAATGCAAATACTACTCATAAAAATGTAGATGGAAGTACCTTTGTCGTTGATATAACAAATACACGTCGACCACAAATGTGGTCAGACACTAAAGGTTTACTTCGCTACAAAGGGAACAGTTCTCATAACAATTTTTCGCCTTTTCTTCAATAAACATTTATTGTTATTATACTTTATGATGACGTGGCAACTATTTGGTACTGACATTTAAACGCTCGTTGAAAGACTGTGACAGTTTATGATTATGAAATTGTTGTAACTTTCAAGTGAAGCGAAAATTGTGTAACTTAAGTATTGCGTTTATGTCTTTTCTTCTTCGGACTTGAAATAGTTTCAATAGTTTTTCATCATCGTCGTTAACTTTTTCTGTAATTTTACTGAATATTATATCTCATTAATCTTATGACAGGATACAATTGTAACCAATGCGCAAACTGTAACCATGAATTTAGCATAGATGATTCTAGACTTCAAAAGTAGACAATGCAATACACACTCGGTCAAAATGTACGGCACAGATTTTTTTTTTTAGTAACCTGTTAATAATTTCTACATTATGTCAAAATTTCATCCTGTATGAATATACAAGCTATGTTTTCTGTGACTAGAACATTTATAAACCATCCCTTTTCGCCAACAGGTGTGGTTTCAAAACAAGCGATCGAAAGAGCGCCGTCTGAAGCAGCTGACATCAATGGGGCGGGGCCCATTTTTCGGGTCGTCCCGCAAGATGAGAGGGTTCCCCATGAACCTATCTCCGGGGGGGCTGGAGGAAGGCCCGCCGGGGTTTCCTTACTTCGCGACAGCGGATGGCAAGTTCGAGTTTGGCTATGGCCCGCCGTTCCACCATGATGCGCCGTTCTTCCATCCACCGCCGGCGATGCCCTTCAATCAGCCAGGTTGGTAGACTTTCTGAAATAGGCAAACATAGATGGATCCATTCAACTATTGATTTGTACTTACAACGCTACAAGGTTCGCTTGGCACGTGGCAAAAAGTGGAACTGAAGACGCCATCTTGTTTTGTCAATACAATTTTTGAGACAAATGTCAACAACGTCACTTTATCAATGTCATACAGGAGCAAAAAAAAACCATGTAGCACTATAATTTTAACTATTTCGATCTAAAATAATCGTCACAGTCACCATAGTTTTATTAAAAGTCCAAAGACAGTAGCAATTCTTGAAAACCATTAAACAGTTTCAAAGACAAGGTCGATTTCAAATTCTTATTATTTCAAAGTGCTGCGCACGTATCTTGTTCGCAATTTTCGAATCAGGGCTAAGTTCAGACATAATGGTTTGTTCAAACGAAACTCTGTAGACACGAGTCTGTGAAGACGCGTGAATATTGACAATTAAGAATTTTATGTGTCTTTCGCGCGACTTTTTGATTATAGAACAATTTTTGTGTTGCATGAGTAGGGTTATGTAGTAAATAAAATAATGGGAAATGTTATAACTGTTACAGCTATTAAATTATTAGCATCAAGTTAAGTTAATAGATGCTTCAAAAATATGTCTGATCCTCTCTGCGGCTTAATTTTGAAACCATCATATTCTTTGGGACTCCGTAGGCAATCTTACAATTTAGGTACATTTAATAAGGAAATTATTTGAAAAAGAAACTAACAACCCCATCAAACAATGTACCAGGCGCTTAGTAACGGAAGCAGGTCGTTTCGCAGGCATGGAGACCCTTCCTGGCGGGGAGTTTCCCGAGCAATTCCCGCCTCCGGACCACCTCGTGCTCCCTCGGCCATCTTCGCCCGAGTTCACCTTCGGGGACGGGCCGCCTCCCTTGCACCCCGAGGGTTTGGTGTGGTAGCTGAAGCCGGAGCCGCGGGACTACCACGACTGATGCGGCTCGACAGGCTACAAAGTGGACTTTAGCAGTGTTATTCATTAACAGTTGCGATTGGTGAAGTTAAGAAAGACGCAGTGTTTATGTGATTTTAGTTTCTGTGGACCTTAAGGAGTTTCCCGCTAGCTTCAGGTTTGTTTTTCAACATTAGTGATGGAAGAACCAGTTTGTTTTCTGTTGCAGTGATTTGGTGCTATAAAGGTTAATTTGTCTATGTTTTTCTGATCAGAGCAATGTGTTTTCATTCGGTATCAAAGATAACAGGAGCTGTGTGATTATGACGCCTGTTCATCTTCAGAATATTAATATTAATTACCCAGACAGGACCTTAAAAAAAGGTAGGTCTGTATAATCTGTGGAAAATAATACAACTTTTTTTGTTCACCGGAAAAATTAGAAGAAACAATAAGAAGACTAATTTCGATTAGTTTCGCATAAATAAATCTTAGAGAATCAATCTTTGCTTTTATTATCCTTTTAGTTATTACTTAATAATAATATTCAATCTATTTTTGAATAAGCCAGGCACTGTGGATATTAAGAATATATGTACAGATAGCTATTGTAATAGATAATTTATTAAGTTACATAGAAAAAATAATTTATTTACATTGGGTTACATAAGCATAATTTATATAAGAGTAATTTTGGTTCCTATACTAAGATAGACACACTTTGAGCATTTTTTTTGTATATTTATTATTATTTGATATCTTACCCGTTATTTAAGTACAATCTGTTAGAATAATAATCTTAATATTTGTAAATAATCGTTTTGTATATAGTAATGTATTGTCTAAGTAATGTGTACTTAATTAGGTACTTAATGTAAGTATCATTGTACTTTTAGCTAACCATTATAGTTTTGTTTCAATAAACATTTATAAATGCATCCACACTCACAAAGATTTTTGCAAAAATCTTTTAAATTTCTACAGATTTTCTTTTTTTTTTGTCAATCACATATTCAGAAAATGTATGCGCATTTTTCAACATTACAAAATATAAAACCAGTGCTTTTTAATTTAAAAAAAAACTGAAAGTATTTTAAATTTGATTTCCGATTTTGATCATAATTTGTAGCAAACCCCATTTTCATTTTACTTAATCAAGAATTCCCACACATAAATTATCTTTTTCAAAAGAAACACTGTAAATATAACACACAAGGTATTTTTCAAGAAAAGAATTTCCATACATTTAAGAGAACATCGTGTTTTAAGTAAATAACACCATTTCAATTATGTTTGGAGTCACGAATAGTCTTTATGTGAACATGAAAACATTTGAAAATAATTATGTATGTTATCTATAGGCGTATCTCTGAAGTAAATGAATAAGTTTGTTTGTAGCAAGTAAAGTCATGGCTGAAGCAACAATTTAGTGATGCTTGATGTTTATCTTATACACACTGAGCTCAAATGTGCACGTACTCTTTTAGTACCTATACAACCTTAGTTTTAGTATATGCGAAACCCGAAACACGTATCTAGTATTTTTATGTAAAGAATCTATGTCCAAAATTTCAAAACTGTATCATAAAAAATAACAAAATTATAAGCTTGTTATGTTACCTGGTTGTCTACATAAACATGGCCACCGCGCCGCTCGAGCGTCCAGCATCGTATTGTGCTCATTGATAATAATTAGGCAGTAGGTACCTAACCGTACGACGATTGTATTGTAATTAATTGGTGATAACATTTTCCATCACACTTGCAAAAATTTTTTGGGAAAAAATATAACATGGTGTAAAAATTATTGGAATCAATTCAGTTATTTTTTCTGAACAAACTATATTCAAGTTTCGCTTATACTAAAAATCATGTTGTATATACCTACATACAATACTCTAAATTGCACAGTACAGCTAAACATACTAAAAGGTATAGAGAGTTAAAGAAAATGGATTCCATTTCAATAATTGTTGATTGAAAGGGAATTCATATTTTTTTATGAAGCCTTTTCACATATTTTTCCAGGGTAAATTGCTAAGACTTGAAATTACGAGCACTAGTTACGGGCCCAACTTACAAGTTGTAGATTTGTGTGCTTAAACCCAGGCATGCGTTTTACTTTGTGGTAATAATTTCATCATAGCACTCAAAACAGTGAAGGAAAACATCGTGAGGAAACGAGAATGTTCTAGAACCAAAAATTCGAAGACATGTGACATCTACCAACCCGCACTGAGCCCGCCTGACAGATTACAGCCCACTCAATATCGAAGAGAGGTGGCCAGTCTCTCAGCAATGGGTACATTATAGGCTAGATTATGCATGGACATTAGTTTCCCTTTTTGCTTTTTGTACTTCATGTTTTTGTTAAGTTATTTAATGTTCGTGACTCCAACCATAATAAAAGATGAGTGAACAGGATCACTAATCTAAGTATGTATGTACTTTAAACTAAGTGTTAATATTTGGTACATACTGTTGTCTATCTGTATTTAGCACATAAACAAAAGTATAATGGAATTGTCTGTAAGAATAAAATCTATTCGAAAATATTAAACGTTTCATTTACGACTCCCTTCGTCTATCTGGAATATACTGTTCAGATATTGCTGCCCAAATAATATACCTATCTGTAATATATTTACTACTGAACTACATACTTGAAATACGAAAAAACTTTTACAAAAAAAACCTTTTCCAAAAAAAAAACAACCGACTTCCGAAAAAACACTACAAAGTGAAAAATAACTTTAATTTCGGAAGGCGGTGACTTTGGATATGTATTTAAATTTTTTGTCACCGCCTTCCGAAATTAAAGTTATTTTTCACTTTGTAGTGTTTTTTCGGAAGTCGGTTGATTTTTTTTTTGGAAAAAGTTTTTATTTTTCACTCTAGTTATAGTACCTAACCCACTAATTCGAAATTTCATCATCTTTGGGGTCAAAACAATGCATATTAATGCGATAGCAGCAATCGCGGTTTATTTACTGTTATTTTTTGAAGAGTTCCGTTGTCTGTCTCCGAAACGCATCATCAGATCTATATGAAATGGGACCACACGTGAAGTACGAACTTTCAAATAAAAAAAGAATCATCAAAATCGGTTAACCCAGTCGAAAGTTATGAGGTAACAAACATAAAAAAAACATCCAGTCGAATTGAAAACCTCCTCCTTTTTTTGAAGTCAGTTAAAAAACTGGTATTCAGCGGCAGCTGGTGGGACTGCAAGTAAACCGCAACATAGTTGGGAAATGGCTTGGTTGAAGAAAATGTCTCGAGCTGGAATATGAGCCTGAGTAATGATTTTTGTTTGGGTGGCAAATCATCAAATAACTTCTCCCGCTCTGGGTGGAGCGGGAAGGCGTGTCAGACTTTTACTGACTAAAACCCACCCGTGTTCCTTCAGTTGCCTGTGTGCCAGGGGCCACGGTATTCGAACAACCCGCACCCTTGGCAGCTGAGTAATGGGTTCGATTCCCAGGTTAGGCTAGGTGTTATTTAGTATTTCCTTTGGGAATTTCTTATAAAATAACGTCGTCTACATCCCAAAATGTAGCATCTCTTATACAGATCAACGAACGAACGTTTCAAAAATGGGATTAAAACTTCATATCTACCTAAAAGTTTGTAATCAAACTGACTAGCCTTTCGCCAACTACCCTGCAGCCTAGCTGGATGCAACTGAATACCAGTAATTTACATGGAGCTACTGTCTATCTGACCTCCAGAATCCACTAACTGGGCAACAGGAAACCCCTTGGTGAGACTGTTTGTCAGACTTTCGAGTTTCTAACTACCCATAAAGACTGTCAAAGATTGATTAAGGATAACCGGGACAAACGGCTCATAGTGTTTTCCTCTCTCTTAATGTAATGTGTGGTTACCCATCCGCAGACCGACCTCGGCAAGGGTTGCTTAATTTTAAGATCAACCCCTGTGGCTGTGATTATTTGAAGATCGACCTGTGTGGCTGTGATTACTTGAAGATCGACCCGTGTGGCTGTGATTATTTGAAGATCGACCCGTGTGGCTGTGATTATTTGAAGATCGACCCGTCTGGCTGTGATTATTTGAAGTTCGACCCGTGTGGCTGTGATTATTTGAAGATCGATCCGTCTGGCTGTGATTATTTGAAGATCGACCCGTGTGGCTGTGATTATTTGAAGATCGACCCATGTGGCTGTGATTTATTACCACAGGCCCCCCAGAAGGGTCTGCAACATACCTATACTTATTAAATCAATTTGACAGGCGATATAAATGAATCAAGTCTGTATCATTATGTTTTATTTACCTTCAGTTTGCTTGACAAATTGAGTGTAAATTATAACGCGATCAATAGCCGACCAGTGGGAGGTAAGTGAAAAGGTTTGTATTTATTTAAGAGAGCACATTACATTATAATATAATTTAAAACCATCATATTACGATGGTTCGTACCTATCTTAATGGTTTGATTGATCAGAGGGTTCCGCGGCCGTAAAAATATCGTGGCGAGATTTTATCACGCACTGGATTTTCAACTCTCGGTGTTGAACCGAGCGTTTGGAATCCAACAGAATTCTTCCCAGCGCGTCGAAAAAACACAGTGTTCGATTTTCAACTCTCGGCGGTAAGCACTGTGCTGAAGATCCAATGCGAGAAAAAATCCTGCCGCAATATTTTTACATCCTTACAATCGTGGACTCAATCTGACGTGTAGTATTTTGTTAAAAAAACA
The DNA here is from genome assembly GCA_949091785.1 of Polymixis lichenea. Classification (NCBI taxonomy): domain Eukaryota; kingdom Metazoa; phylum Arthropoda; class Insecta; order Lepidoptera; family Noctuidae; genus Polymixis; species Polymixis lichenea. Next base: position 9,596,734 of record OX420947.1, on the reverse strand, counting down.
AATATACTGCTAACTTAACTAAACCTATTAACAAATAAAAAGATGACGTCGCAAAATTCATCCGCATCGCTGTCGGCTGGTAATGTTACCAAGAAACTGGCAGCTTTACCATGTTGTATGGCAATGCTTAGCCGCTGGCCAATGTAGAAACCAACCCTTGGGTCACGGGAAGTGTCAACCAGCCTTTTCGAGATTTAAGGTGAATCTTGTCGAAATTTTTTCTATACAAATTTCGTGAGTGTATTACTCCACTGTTCGACAATGTACATAAAAAAAATCAAACATGATATGGTTTTGTTTCATTATTAATATTGTCTGTGCTGAAACAGAATACTAAAATAAAAAGACATTAGAAAGTGATGAGCCAACAAAGATTCGTTTTTTTTTACTAATTTAACCTAACTTTGGGCGTGTTTAAGTAATAAAATAAATGTAAAATCTCCAAAACTAAGTCAGTACCGACAAAGTTAAATTATCGAAAAGTTCAATAAACTTTATTGGTCATTCATTTATGCAGTGGCTTTTCATAAAACCCGATCTTCCGAAGGACATTTTTTAATTTTTTACGCGCCTGTTTTACTATAAATGATCCTGCATCTCACTCACTAACGTTGTACTTGTAGACTAACGTCTGACTGCTCATCACTGATAGATACTACCTCTGTTGGATACAAAGCCTGGTGAGATAGCGTGATTTTAGCCATGCCCACCAGTGAGTTCGAGCCCGCGACTAGACTCCCCTTAAGAATTTTGTTTGGCATAAGTCATTAAAATAAGGGAAGGCAAAAGAAAAGATGGATGGGCTGCGTGAAAGATGATATGGCTAGAAAGGGCTGCCTAGCCTTGTCCTAACATGTTGGGGTTGGCTTCCAGTCTAACCGGATGCAGCTGAGTACCAGTATTTTACATGGAGCGACTGCCTATCTGACCTTCATAACCAAGTAGGTAGGTAACTGGGTAACACGATACCCTTGGTAAGACTAGTTGTCAGACTTTCGGGCTTCTGAAGGACCCGTAACGACTGTCAAACATCTACGAATGACAGCCAGGACCACCGGCTTAACGTGTCTTCCTAGGGACGGAGAGGTGTGTGGTATGTAATAAATTATAGATAAAAAAAATCTAAAAAAACACTCTTTTAAAACGCAACTAAAAAAACAGAAAATAATTTCAAAAAAACGTGGGGTGTTTTTGAGGTATTTTTATAATCAATTAATATCAAGCACCCCAAGCTTTTTAAATTTTTCAGGTTTTTTTTTAAATTATTTAATTGTCATCGGTCCTCGATAAGTCAAAATCAAGTCCAAAGGAGTCGGTTACAAACAAACATACAAACATACAGGTGAAGCTAATAAAAAGCGTGTAAAAATGGTCACCCATCTACGGACCAACCGCGGCAAGCGTAGCTTAACCTGATCGATCGGACCGCGCGGCTGTTATTACTTAGCCACAGAGAAGTATGGATGAAAAATACATGTTGCGTCGACTGTAACTAAATTGGGATTAGGGGAAGAGATTGATGAAGACGAAGAAGATGATCAAATAAGTACTATCCATAAGACACTCATTCACAGCATGAAGGCTAAGCCTAGTTCCTAAATCTTGAAATAAGACGATTGACTTACTAAACCCCGAAAGTCTTACAACCGGTCTTAACCAAGGGGTATCGTTTTATCCAGTAACTGGCTTGTGGTGGTCAGATAGGCAGTCGCTCCATCTAAAATACTGGTATTCAGCTGCATACGGTTTGACTGGAAGCCGACCCCTAAAGAGTTGGGAAAAGGTTGGACAGATGATGTAAAACATAGACCAAAGCCAAAGAGCAGGAAGCATGGAGTAGGAGCAGCGGAGCAGCAGGAGCAGCAAGAGCACTTTTTACTTTGCAGTGCGACGTAAAACAACGTTATTTGGAATAAACCTAGAAAGATAAATATACTATAATATATAACAGATAATAAAAGCTTGGGAAGTATTAAACACATATTTACTACTTTAGCGAACACTTACGTAAGCTCGAAAGGAAATGAGGACTAGAAGTAATCAGTCCAAAATATTTGAAATAATATGATAAAAAGCATTTTCAAATGCAGAATTGTAGTGGTGCCACCGTTTGGAAATTGAAAACTAGGGAAAATAAAACGAAATTTTAATTTCACTGAGAGAGTATTTTATAATACTCTAGACTAGATGCAGGCGCATGGCATTCCTATCCAACTAACCCGAATATTTTTATTTGGATGGCATATTTGATGAGTTAAACACTACTTCGTTTGTAGTACATTAGAAACGCGTTTGTATTTAGAACATTAGAAATGCGTTTGTATTTAGAGCATTAAAAATGCATTTGTATTTAGAGAATTAGAAATTCGTTTGTAATTAGAACATGAGAAAAGAATTGAGACTCAGCCCGGATAGCTGACAGCGCGCGTCATGCTATGAAATGTAGATCCCACTCTGGGAATAATTATTATTTACTAGCTTTTGCTTAGCTTTTAGCTTCGCCCGCGTGGAGGTCGAAAATTATCCCACGGGAACGTACTACAAGGAAAAAAGTATCCTATTTGTTAATCCAAATCCGTTCAGCCGTTTCTGCGTAATTGAGTAACAAACATCCGAACATACAGACTTTCACATTTATAATATTCTAGTATAGTATAGTAAGATTATTATTATATTACAGAAATACGCCTTTTGTTGATAAATCCGATAGTAGCCGCGGAGCTCTTGTGTACTCACTTCTTACTAAGCATTGTCGAGGTTTTAGCCATAAGGTATATGCAACCATGAACCTTACCATGCAACCTTCTCGGATATTTTTTATGTTGATGGGATGTTTGGTAAGATAACTAAAAATAACTGTTTTCCTAGGGATCACGCTCGACTCTAAGCTACAGTGGAGTCCTCATTTAACAGCTCTTGCAGGACGGCTAAGTTCAGCAGCATATGCTGTAAGAAAAATCCGCCAATTCACTAATGTAGAAACCGCGAGGTTAGTCTATTTCAGTTACTTTCATAGTATCATGTCTTACGGTATTTTACTATGGGGACGGGCTGCAGATATTGAGTCTATTTTTATTCTGCAGAAAAGAGCCATCAGAGCAATATATGGCCTCCGTAGGCGAGATTCTCTAAGGGAACTTTTCAAAAATATTAATATCATGACGGTACCTTGTCAATATATCTATGAGAACATTATGTACGTCAGGAAAAATTTAAATCTTTTCAGTAAAAGAGGTGAAAGACACACCGTTGGGACTAGAAATAGGGACCAATTAGTTCAACCAGGCTTCAGACTGGCTAAAGTAGAGTCATCCTTCATGGGGTACTGTTTAAAATGTTACAATAAAATACCTCCCCACATTCTCCAACTGAATGAAATGAAATTTAAATCTTGTATAAAACGCACACTATGCAGCCATGCTTATTATAAGTTGGGAGATTACATCGCTGATAAAAATGCTTGGCTAAACGCTGCTTGTCCAGCTCCACAAGGTAGGTTAAACCAAATTGATTAGCATTTGAAAACGTTGGAGCTGCTGAAGACTGTAAAAGACTAGATATCTTTGCATTGTATAAATTCAAACTTTTAGTATTGTATAATTGCATAGCATATGTGTGAGCACTATGTTCCTACTATAAAGCTACCATTTACAGGGTACGTCTTTCATTGACTTGAATGTGCCTTGGCAGCTAAGAGTATGTCATGCTCACTCAAATGTCTCGCTGGTGGTGGCGTGTGTGTTGGATCATTAAGTTCCCTTCAAAATGGTTGAGCTGAATGGTGCTGATCCACAGGTCATGTTCGTGAACGGGCGCCGCCAGTAGGGACTGGTCATCTCCTAGCTCCCACGGCTTATTTTAATTTCTGAATTGTTATTTTATTTTTGTTTTAATTACGGACGCTTTAATGTGCACGTCTTTTTACATCGTTCTCACATTGATAAGTTCAACATAATGATGTAACCAACTTTTTGTAACAATACCATGATTTTAAAAGAAGAACGGGCAAGAAACTCCATGGACACTCCATGGAGTTTCTTGCCCGTTCTTCTCCATAGGTACCTACGCTTTGGAATGGGCAATTAGCTTCATCTTTCTAACTCACCGACCTTGACAATTCAAAAGTGCCTGTATTTGGTTTATTTGAAATAAATGCTTTGAGTTTGAGTTTGAGTTTGAGTTTGATAAAAACTATTTCATACTAGCTGACCCGACAGACGTTGTCCTGTCCTAACTATGAATATTGAATTCGCATTATTCAACGTGTAACGGAAAGGGCATATACAAACCAAGGGCACGGCTTCTTTGGATGATATCAAACGATATTGGAAGGGTTTTTTAATCCTATCTCTACATGTTCGGAAGTTATAAGAATTTTTAATACATTGATACCAGAAACCGAACTTTTCAAATTGAAATAAACACATCACTCGGAAGAGATTTATCGTGATACTGGCAAGTAACGTTGAAAGTTATTGACCTACGTAGAGCGGTGACACGTTTGTTATGATTTGAATTTAAGAAACATATGAAACCGATTTGTTATCCATTCTTAGAGTATTTTATTTTGAGCTGAAACTATGTATAGTGATTCTATACCAGCTGTTATCTTTAGTGCTTAAGGATAGCAATAGGGATTCTGTTACACTCTGTATAAATACAAATATATATGTTACACGCAGCTTTCTTATTTTTTCTTTCATAAGAACCTTTTCCAGAAAATAACAAACACAACAAAAAAAGAATTAACAAAATCGGTCCAGCCCTTCACGTGTGCTGCCGTGACCAAGGGAAATAGGGACTCATTTTTATATGAGTATATAGATGAGAAAGATTCGATAAGTATTGAGACTGCTTTATTTATTGTTCTGAGTAATCCCTACTAATATTATAAATGCGAAAGTACTGTCTCTCTTCTGTTACGCTTTCACACCTAAACCGCTGAACCGATCGTCATGAAATTTGGCAGAGATATAGCCTGAGATATGGAGAAGGAAATAAATTTTAATACGCGATGACCGACATCCACGCGGGCGGAGCAATGGGGAAAATCTAGTGACTAATGAAAGGGCCCTTAGCTCTTGTAGTACCTACTTCTTCCCCCTTATGAAAACTGGGAGCTGAGGATTCCTACCCCTAATAAATGTATTAGGCAATGGCCTGACCATTATTCAGATATATTTCTAGACTAGCTGTGACCGCGACTTCGTCCGCGCGGAACAGCTTTTTTTTAATTATTTATTTATATTTTATGTATATATTAATAAATATAATTAAAATTTCTAAAATAAAAGTAGCCTAAGTTGTTCCTTATTACATTAGCTATCTGCCTGTGAAAGTCCCATCAAAATCAGTCCAGCCATTTCAGAGATTAGCCGGGAACAAACAGACTGATATACAAAAATTGTTGCATTTAGTAAAAAGCGGTTATTTTAATATTACAAACAGACAATCCAATTTTATTTATCTGTACAGCAGATGTATAAATATACAAAAAGTACATATTACCTAATTCTACCACCTGATTACTATATCCACTTCTAATAACATTGCAGCCAGTACAACACAACAAAACATTCCATTTCATTCTCCCACGTTATACAAGCTACTCGTATCAAACGTGGCATCGTGTAGCATCTACCCAGTACCAGATATAACCGCACGAAGGTAAGCACCCTCCATACTGCCGCATCTACCGTTCGCACATAAAGGAAAATTGGAATTTGCGCGGGGGTCGGGGCTCGTTTGAACGACTGTGCTCGTTTGAACCAGGCGGGTGTTCGCACGACCGAATTAAGCCGCGACCGCGGAGTACCCAGTCGTAATTGGAACCGTTGTGTTTGCTTGATCCGAGCCATTATCTCACGGGATTGGGTTGGAAGCATGGCTAGGTACTGATTATTAGGTATATGGATTGGTAATGCTAATTTTCAGTATTGTATTTTGGGTGGATTGGAAGTTTTAATGGAATTGTGTTTGGAATGGTATTGGATTGGTAATGTTTGTTGATGGTGTTAGGACTTCTCTTATAACCATAAATATGTTCAAAGATGTACCTAAGCTACGCCAAGTCTTTGATGAGGTAGATAAGTGTAAGACACTGGTGCCGATTCAAGACAAGCTCAACTTTATTCAGTCCAGCTCCAGCTTTTGCTTCCATAATTTATTTACAAAATAAAAAAAAAACCCGACTGCCTAAAAAGTGAAAACTTTAATTAAAAGAGATGGAAATAAGAAACTTGTTTTAAAAGGATGACTATTAGACTGAATACTTTAAGCAATCTCATGCAGTCGGAGGCAATGAAGGTCTCAATAATAAAAAAATCAAGACAAAATATGGCGCCCAAATTCGGCCATTTTTTTTTCCAATTTTGATATAGATACCCAGTGTCACTTACACAATTATCACGAATCTAACGCACCTCTCAAGCTGAAATCAATCAAACCGTTTAGGCTACAGAGCGTGCAATACATACATACATACACTCGAAAAACATAACCCTTCTTCTGGCGCAGTCGGGTAGAAACTAAGAAAGGACGAACATAGAGCTGTAGATTTCAGTTGAATTAAAACTTCAATAAAAACCTATGTGGTAGACTGAACGCATCGACCAAAAAATCAGTGAGGTTCAAGACATACACTAATTTGACATTTCTAATGAAGTTCCTATCTGTCACCAAGCAGTAGGCTGCTCCGCATTTTGTACATTATCACCATCATACATACATATATTCACGCCTTCATTCTATAGGGTTAGGCAGAAACTACAGAACGCTACCTTCTACGCTCCTTACATACTTTCTTTTGCCTCGTTTACCTTCATACATCGTTAGTTCGTTCATCATCATCATCATCATCATCTGCCTAGCCGGTTCTCAACGATGTTGGAGTCGGCTTTCTGTCTAAGCTACCAGTATTTTACGTGGAGCGACTGCCTATCTGACCTCCACAACCTAGTTACTGGGTTAAACGATACCACACTTGGTAAGACTGGTTGACAAACTTTCTGGCTTCTGACAACCCGTAAAAACTGTCAAAGATCCACGAATGACACCTGGAACCTTGGGCTTAACGTGCTTTCCGAGGCACGGAAAACATTATAGTACATACTAATTCCATGCTCCCAACTTTCAATCAAATGTCAAAACCAATTTAATTGACATGCAGCGTTTCAAATACGACCTTCTCCTTTAAGCTTCTCCCTAATTTTCTGACGAAACACGTTTGAAAATAATCGTAAATACGGGCCCTTCAACATCGTACTTCTAACTATAGTATATGTAGCTATAGCTGACGACGGGCGAGTGTGACCAATGCAGATTGATTGAACATCGGCGGGCCACGCTGTAGCTGCCTACTCGTGGATCAATAGGTAGGAGCGAGTAGGTTGGTGAGTAGTGAATGTGAGTGTTTTGTAATGTTATGCAATTAATAATGGAGGTTTATGTCATCGTCTTCTTACAAACGCGATTTTTATTTGTGAGACACTGACACTAGACACTGTTAGGTAGGTACTGTAATAACACGTTCGCATAGACGTAAAAATATCGCGGCGGGGTTTTATCGTGCACTGGATTTTCAATTCTCCGTGTTGAACTGAGCGTTGAAAATAAAACGGAGGGCATCCCAGCGCATTGAAAAAATACACTACCATTTTCAACTCCAGTGCTCTAAAAAATCCAGTCGCCATTTTATCACGTCCGTAGGAATTTCGACTTAGTCTGTATCATCGCACTGCTTGGCAACTGCGTCTCTCGTATCATCAAGTATCTTTAAAGACGTTATTAGATGCTTTACTTACTAACCGACTTCAAAAAGGAGGAGGTTCTCAATTCGTCGGAACCTTTTTTTTTTTTTGTATGTTCCCCGATTACTCGAAGGTGGCTGGACCGATTTGGATTATTATTTTTTTGTTTGAAAGGGTATACTTCCCAGGTGGTCCCATGATCATCAAGTCAGGATCTGATCATGGGATCCTGGAGAAATATAGAGAACTCTTCAAATTTTATAGGCACACTTGAAGCAATTTGTGTAGTTTTTGGAAGAGTACTTTCTCGGAGTGGTTCCATTTCAATTTGGTGAAGATCTGATGAAGAGCTTCGGAGATAGGCAACGGAACTCCTCAATAAATGATAGCTAATGGACTGGGATTGCTGCAATCTCATGTCTGTCTGTTTACACCAGTTAATAACATAACATTACGCCGGTACGCTGTGAAGGGATAAGCACATGTGTACCACTAAAAAGTGAAAAATAAAAACTTTTGTCAAAAAAATAAACAACCGACTTCCAAAAAAACACTACAAAGTGAAAAATAACTTTAATTTCGGAAGGCGGTGACTTTGGATATGTATTTTAATTGTTTGTCACCGCCTTCCGAAATTAAAGTTTGAAACTGTCGGTGTTTATTTTTTTGAAAAAGTTTTTTTTTAATATTTACTTAGCAGTAGGTTAATTCAAATATTTTTTCTAGCTAAAAGCCTAGACTATAATCTCAATAAAGTTCCTACCTATACCTACGGTGATGCTTTATCTACCTACGTGAAAACGACAATACGACAATTTAAAACACTGGCAATACCAATGCATTTGGAAGGAGTATTTATTTAAATAAATGGTAACATCGAAATTAAAAAGTTTTTATCAAACACACCAAATAGTCTATGGGTTATGCCTATCTTTGACTTAGATGCAGTGACTAAACTAATGAACAACAACTTCAGAAACCCATCGATACCCCATCAATATTGAGGAACATCAAACATTAGGCAAGTATCATTGACCCTCGGACCCCAACAAACAGTAAACACAATACTTTTACTCGTAACAGTCCGTTAATTAGTACTATTGTTAAGGGCACACACTTCATACTTTATGTATATAGAGCACGCTATACCACCCACTCTAGAAAATGTAGACAGTAGAAACTCATTACGTTTTCTTGTTAGTAATTTGAGAACCTAAAGAAATTAATTATTTGAGCAGTTAGGCAGAAAACGTCAAACGAAAATGGCTAACGACATCGCGGCAGGAACAGGCGGAGATGGCGGGATGAGCTGGGCTCTTTTATTAAGGCGGAGATTTCTGGAAAACTCTCAAAAAGCTGTGTATCTCTTTAACCGTAAATAATTTTGAAAGCAAAAAAATATATGATATATTCAAGTTTTTTTTTGCATACAGTGATGGAACTCAAAACATAATTAAACATACTTTAATGCATCAAATAAATCATCAAAGTCACCTCTTAATTATTTAAAAAATCGGTTTATCCCTTCAATAACAGTTATAAACATCATTAAAAATATACCATAAAATTCTATGCCAAACTGCATTCAGTGATGGATTATTTTTATTAAATAGTTATTAACTAAATTTATACGATTTTATTTGCATTTTTACGACATACGTTTGCTCATTTGTTATTCGAATTTGTTACAACAGATTTTAATCCGTAACAGATTGCAATAAGAACTATTATCGCTCATAATGACAATATTTAAAGTTACCAGGGCCTTAAAAATTGGCCCTTGGCAGCTCTAACCAGAGAGAGGTGGAAAGAGAGTGGAGGGGCCTTTGCCCACCTGTGGGACATTTATGGTTAATAATAAAAAATAGGCAGAATCAAAATCCTCCTCATAATGAAGAAGGGTTTGGTAATCTCTTGTCTCGCTTTTATAAAAAATGTAGGAGAAGAAAAGCAGATTTTCGTACATGAATCTACATTAATTCGTGGGCATTTTCATCAAGGGTAGGTAAATTTTGAACAAGACAACAACTTCTATTAAAAACTAGAGTCTGATTTCTCCAGGAGCTTCTGTATATGTGATAAATATAAATATCTGTACGTGAAGCAAAAACTTTGTACTTACCCCTTTTTTTCTAAAATTACGCGGATGGAGGAGTATGCAATTTGGCACAGTTATACATTTATATGGAGAAGGAGTGCAGAAACCTCATATTTTCAATAATGATCGAATTTCGTATTTTTTAATTATGGCCGAGTATCGACCACTAGTTCGTATAAAAGTTTCATGAATAGGAATGTCTCTTGTCTCAAACTCCATCGTGTTAAAACGCCCTAAGTCTCCGGTCAGTGGTAGTTTTACGTTTAATCAGATAAGGCGGTATTTGACAGCCTATTAAACTTGTTTTCTATTTATTTGGGCCATAAAAGTTATTAAGTTTGCTCGAGTTTATGATGAGTTTGGCTACTTGTATAGTTTGTTTGTTTCAAGCAATAATCATAAAGATTATTATTGTAGATACAATGGATGGATTGTTTGACTGTGGTGTGGTTTTTGTTGTGGAAAAGTGTTAATTGTGTTCAGAATTAGGTAGTTATTTTGACGAAGTTAGTTTGTGCTGACTCAAAGTCATAATGTATCTACCTACTTTATGTTAGACACAGTACGCATCCAGTTTTATCCTAGGACAGTATGTACCTATGTTACTTATTGCTAAATACGGTCCATGAAAATACCTCGAAACAATAAAACGATTTCTTTAAAGGTGGCTAGCACATTCTGGCTTATTTATACCTTTTATAGGTTTTTTTTTTAAATCTGTCTAACTTCACAATATGACTACAATATGGCATTAGCAATTAATTTGCTTAAATTGTGCTTATACGAGTAAATAAGGGTGGCCATCGCATTCTGAGTAATTCCCTAGATACTTATTTTGGTCAATTTTACTGTATATTTTTTACGAGATATTCATCATTACATATACCTCGGTACCTACCATCTACAAAAAAAAAATACCAGCGCACGGGTGTTACCCTCTCTATGTCCACCGAGCTCCCTATCCCACACGTGCTCACACTGACATTTGCGTGTGCGCACACCATCGCTCACCGTGTGATCTCGCCGCACTGCACGCTTCCTACCGATTTACCTAAATGTCACCATACATACAATTTACTGGCTTTTAACCGCATTATAGAATATGAAAAAATTAAACGTAAAAATATAGTATTTGTGGCAGTTCCCATGGAATATTGCTAATCATAAATATTGGTTTGTAAGTTTGTTAGTGGTAAATACCAATGGTAATGTAATAAATAATTCGATAATGAATAATAAGAGTCTGGAGAATGGATACCAAAACGTACTTTCACAAAATAAATGAGGGCAGTCACTATCTCAATTGGTTTTCCAGAGTGTTGCAGTTGCAATATTCACAAAAATGTTAGGAATTTGATAATTTGGTATTCTTGGTATTCTATCAATCCATCTACTTAGCCTTTTCCCAACTATGTTGGGGTCGGCTTCCAGTCTAACCAGTTGCAGCTGAATATGGGCCATTCAAGTATTACGTTAGCACTACAGGGGGGCGGGGTGTCTTTGCTTTGCTTATTTTTGATGACATGGGGGATGGGGGAGTCTGGATGGTGATTACGTCAGCAGTATTTATTTTTTACTTTTTTCTACAAAATTTTGTTGATTTTGGTTTGAACACATAAGGCAACCCTACTTGTCCTATGAATGGCTCGAAGAAAACGATGACGATATTCCAATATCACACGAAAGTGATCAGACACAAGATTAAGCAGCAAACATCCAATGTCATCGAAAACTTAGAGTCATGGATTCGTGTGTCATGGACTGTAGACTGTTAATTTGAATTAATATACCAAAATTTTAAAAGAAGTTGGTTTTGTTCGTTAATATATAAACATTATAATAACTGAATAACATCTCAATAAAATTTGCTTAAATAAATATTAAATGCGTTAAAGTCCTCTAATTCAAACCTATTCCTTATTTCCAGACTTATAACTGCTGCTCATGAATCAATAAATAAACCCAGTGTACGACTAAACGCCGATAGACACTATGCCGACAGACTGAATACCGACAAGACTTTACTCCAACGGTAGTCTTTGCCGACAGGACACTTCGCCGACAGGGCTCTTCGCCGACAGGTCTCATCAGGTAGGTACCACACGCGAGCCGAGCGAGCGTAGCGGGCGGTGCCGCGGCAGCGGCCGCCGAGCACTACTTCCATGTTAGTGGCAGTCACTTGGCTATTCAGTAATAGCGCAAGGATGAGCCTTGTCGGCGAAGTGTCCTGTCGGCGTAGTGGTCTGTCGGCGTTTACTCAAACACTCAAATAAACCAGAACACATTGAAAAATGCATGTACCAACCAATGTTTACGTAAGCATGGAAGGGGGGTAAGAGCTTTGCTTACTGTTGCTGACGAGGGGGGGGGGGGTTAATAATTGCAAATAGTCTGTTTACGTAATACTTGAATGGCCCCATACCAGTATTTTACATGGAGCGCCTGTCTGTGACCTCCACAGCCCAGTTACTGGGTAATACGTAACCCATTGGTAAAACTGGTTGTCAGACTTCCGGGCTTCTAACTATCCATAACAACGGCTTAACATGCTTTCCGAGACACGAAGGAGTCTCAATATGTTATGGATGGTCAACAATCCACGAAAAGACTACGGTAAGCATAACCTAACCATCGATCGACCCGTGCAGCTGTCATAATTTCTTGGAGGGTCAACGACCTGTCTTGTTATTTGAAGTAAGAGTTTAGAAAATCAATGTTCACCACTTCTGTATAGTTTACACACAAAAAAAAAAACAGAATTTTCAAGTGATTTCTCTAATTGCACAAAAACCATCGAATTAATTTCTTCAATTGCTTTTTTCTTTTGAATTTCGATAGCTAAACTTTTCTGTCGTGTGCTACCTACATGCACAGGTTATCAGGAATGCTTGCTGACATGTCCAGCTAGGGAGGACGTTTTATGAGACTCGGGGATATCATCTAATCGTAAAAGTTCACAATAACGAGTAACGACCTCACTGAGCTGTACAGAAAGCTGTCAACCGTGAGGGTTATTTATGAAACGTGGGTTCTGTGTTAAATGTTCTTTTTTTTTCGAACCCGTACTTGGTCGTCGAAATAATTAAGATAGGGGATAATATACAGCCTTTACGATATTTTGCTGATTTTGCTGCTTTACGTGATTTCTCTAACTGTTAAGACACAACATGAAATATCATTTCAATTATGTTCTAATGAATGAACTACTGCAGTTTTAAGCTAGTCAAACCTCTACAAGAGAAAGTACCAATAGAGTTTTCATGGCTAGAATCCAATGGAACAGGAAATTAGGCATCATATCGCATCTATTACGCTACGTAGGAAGTTTGTATTGAACCTATTTATGAAGCTCGGGCTTGCGGACGGCGAAAAATGGGTGGCTCGCTGTCCGGTAAGGACCAAGCCCGGGTCGACGGCGCGTTGTATTCCACCCGCGCCTCAAAGAGATGTCAGCAACAACTTATGGGGCCCGCAAGAGCCGATGCCTGCCAGGGGTGCGGGTTGTTCCAAAGAGATACCGCGGCCCCTGGCACACAGGCAACTGAGGGAACACGGGTGGGTTTTAGTCAGTAAAAGTCTGACACGCCCTCCCGCTCCACCCAGAGCGGGAGAAGTTATTTGATGATTTCCCATCCAAAAAAAAAAACCTATATGAAGCTACATCGCGCAAGCAGATAAACGTAGGATTAACATAACAGAAACCCGATAACAATTGCACACAACACCCATCTGATCGGAGGATCTTCCCTTTTCTGTATAGGCTGAGCAACTTTCCTCCCTGTTCCAAATTCTTACATAGTATAAAACTAAGTCACTTTTCGTGTTTGTTCTTTAGATCTTTTAAACTAAATCTAATATTAAAAAATTAAAAAAAACTCCGCAACGGAGTATTATGCAGTTTTCATTAATAGACAGAGTGATTCAAGAAGATGTATAATATACCGACCTCCACGCGGGCGAAGCCGCTGGTAGAAGCTGTATAAAATAATCATGGGTTTTTCCCATAATTTCAAATCCCCATTCATTACCCAGAATTTGAACTTTAACCGCGGAACCCTACAAACAGGTGTTCGTTCCTATCTAGTTGACATTTCCGTGCTTTGCCATCATTAGCCATTAGGGGCCTTATCAAATTATAAATGCCAAAACCTACCCCATTAACATCACTCTTATTCCTACGTCAATAAAGACTGTTATCATTTAAAATTCTGTTACAAGTTAATGTATCTTGTCATGATGGTAATAAGGTTGATTTTTGATTGATTGTGTGAGTTTGTTTGTGTTTAATATTAAAGTGTTGACATTAATAGTGTATCGCACAGTTCTGCTTTGTTGTTTGTCCTGTTTAATTATTTGTTAATTAAGTGGGTGTTTATGGCGTGTATGTAGGGGGTTGGGGAAGTGTATTCCATATTTTAAAGTTTTATTAATGAGGTGTTCTTATATTTACTTTAATATGGTCAATTCGTCTTTTAATTACTGCCAGCAGCTGTTTTTCAGTCTCTGCTGAGTTGAACCTGTACCCTGTGTCGTGCCTTGCAATTTTATCTGATATTACTTCTGTAAACTTCGAATTAAGGCCATTCCGCGAAAGCTTTTAGGTTGCCTAAATTTATTGCCTTCTAGCCAGTTGCACTGCATCAATATTTAGTGATGTCATCACTTCTGACTTTCACAGGAATCACTCTATTCTATTCTATTTTTTTAAAGGTTCTGGCTCCATCGATAACGTTCGATGATTTTGCCAATGTCAAGGTATGAGCACAGACTACATAGAGATACTACGTATCAGACGACCCACTCCCATAGAGAAAAAATGGTCAGTAGAGATGTCAAAAGCTGGAAGTTTAAAACATGACAGTTCGTTTTTTTTTTAATTTAGTTGTTGAGTTTTAGGCAAAGGCTCACACAGAAAGCCTCAATTACCCTATTGTAGGTACTGTTTTCAGACCTTTTTCTTTGTTCGTAGCTCAAATCCAATAATGTAAAACTTCTAAATTACAGAGAACTACTGAGAAATATGTAAATGAAACAACAAATACTTATAAAGATTTTTATTTTTTAATTTAGTTTTATATTTATTATATGTATTTATAATAAATAAAATAAATATGCCTTAGGTTGCATTCTCGGAAGAGATTTTCCTATTAATCGGGATATATCTGTGCCTTTTATTATTTTATTTGTTATACAACACGAGTTGAAAATTACTAATTTTAACACATGGTCAAGGAAGGCCTTTTTAATTTATTTTTTAAGTGTTTCACAAGAAAGGAAGCCAAATGAGTACTTAGACTTAATTTGGCTTTTATTTTGGAAATGTTATTTTTAGCTGGACAGTGTTATATGTACTCATTTGCCACCAATGCAAAATATTACAGTTTAATCACTGAGAGGATAAGACAGTACGGAAATTAATTAACGCAAACTTCACTCGATCAACAACAAAACTGTAATGGCGGTATATAAATAGCAGAAGCGGAAAACTGATAACATATTCGAAAACCGCCTAAATTTGACAGTGACATTTGTAAATGGTCTATGGTTTTGGCACCTGGCGAAAGAGGGGTGAAGAATGAAAGAAGGGGGTGAGGAGGCCTGTCTTGTTCGTTTCTTCCAACCATAGAGTATACGGTGTACATTTTTTGTTCTAAGTTTGCGTGCCGTGGGTATGAGTAAATAATTGTCGTAAACTGTCAGGAATCACTCGAGTGTGGTTTTTGTACAAGTGCCAATGTCAAAGCACTTTGACATTCACAGCCATAGAGAAGCCAGAGAAAGAATTATTTCTGTCTTTGTTTCGAATGTTTTTGTACAATATTAAAAAAATGTTGGTAGCTAAGCTATTTCGATAAAACCCGAAATTAAGTTGCTCCCAAAAAGGAGCAAAACTTAAAAAAAGCAATATTTCATGCTGTACACACCTAGTTTCACCTGTCCGAAATTATACTCGAAAAATGCCACAGATATAAAATTAATTATTCTTTTTTATCTGT
Organism: Polymixis lichenea; assembly: GCA_949091785.1. NCBI lineage: Eukaryota > Metazoa > Arthropoda > Insecta > Lepidoptera > Noctuidae > Polymixis > Polymixis lichenea. The sequence goes on along the minus strand of OX420947.1, from coordinate 9,580,892 downwards.
GGCCCACAGAAAATGCTTATGTCAGAAATTATTTGGTGTTTAGCCGCGAGAGGGCGTGGCTCTGCGTGATTAATATATTTCTATGGAAAAACATTATAATGAGTTCGCTGGCCATTTCGTTGTTTTTGGGTCTTCGCTTTTGAAGACGGTTCGGTATTTTTTTATGTGGAATAAAGGGTTTCAGTGTTAATGTTTTATGTACCTACCTACTACTTATGCTTATTCAAAATAATGTTTTGGATTAAGAGCATTCTAAGTAGTCTGTGGAGCATTCATTCCACGCGGGTTTGCAACAACGCATTTATCGTAGTTTTTCGTGATTATTTCATTAAATACAAACAAAAGTACTATTTTTTTTTCAGCCAAGCACTAGATCGTTGGTATTTATAATTATTTTAAATATTAACTCTTTCTTAAAAACATTTAATAGTACTTTGTAATGCAAATAGAAAATAATTGACGGTATGTCGATTTTTATAACTAAATACCAAAATAACTATAAAAAATAGCATACAAACTTGAAAATACCAACGATCTAGTGCATGGCTAAAAAAAATATTTAGTTACTTTTGTTTGTATTTAATGAAATAATCACGAAAAACCGAAATAAATGCGCCGTTGCCAGCCCGCGTGGGGAGAATGTTCTTAAGTTTTGCTAGATCGAGGTGGCGCGGGAAGAGTAACTGGAAGGACTTAGGAGAGTTTGCCCAGTAATGGGAAAATGTAGGCAAAAAAAGCTTAAACGAGAAGGTTTAAAAGACGTCAAAAAGTGTTGCACCTATTGTTGGTAAGCGGTGTTCTCAATCAATTAGATTTCACGAATGTAAGTTACTTTTTAAAACTTCATTGATTACCTTTTCAATGGTCTCATTTATTCTGCATATTCTCATTCATTCCGTGTGGCGCCGGACGTAAAAGAATAGCTCCATCCCATTTCTTCCCGTGGGTGTCGTAGAAGGCGAATAAGGGACTTACTAGAGAATGGGCAGCAGCGTTCTCTATGCATTTGACCGCCTTACTGCGATCGCCAGCCTGCCAAGCGTGGCGATTATGGCAAATCCCTCCCTTTTAGGGGAGGCTTACGTCCAACAGTGGCCGTCTTTCGACTGATATGATGATAATGATTCCCAACATTAATTTCTACAAAAAATCACTTAACCATGGCCATGTCTTGTTAAAAAATCAATCAATCTTTGCCAGCCTTGCCTTTTCACAACTATGCTGGGATTAGCTTCCAGTCTAACCGGACCCAACTGGTAAGTATTTGACATGGAGGGACAGTCTATCTGACCTCTAGGATAGCCCTTGGTAAAGACATGTCATTATTTTTTATTCCCTACATAAATATCTAATGCGTAGGTGCCCGGAGCGTCTTTAAATTTTTTAATACCGGCAGCAGTACAGTAGTTTCGACCTAAAGTTTTAAATCCTTTCAATATAAAATCCTTATAGCCTAAGCTAGTATCCTATAAAGCTGCAGAACGCATGCAGTGGCTTTTATGTGCCATAGCTTCTTTTATAGGCAAATATGTAGGTTCTAGGAAGATCTTAAGGGGGAAGCGGTAAGGCCGGTAAGGTAGCCCACGAAATTAAAATTTTCTTAGGTTTTTTGCAATTTGCAGGTCAGTACAAACACAGTCAATATAAATCATCAATACAATCCTCTAATGACTCTTCAACAATAGTCACTCAACGGAAAAATTGGAACTTGCAATGAATGAATGAATGAATGAACGTCTTTATTTGCCAGAAAAACGGTATATAAAGGATATTATTTAAATATTTGGTCTTGGAGGGTTGTGTTAATGATTTTAATGGTTATAATTCTGTAAATACATAGGTACTTGTTATTGTCGCGAATCATATTTTGTTCAACATACAGCCTGAGTCTGACCTTCAAATTTGCAAAAAAACATTAGAAATTTTTATTTTAGGGCTACTCTTGCGCTTCCTCCATAACACTCTTTTAAGAAACCCTGGGAAAGAGTAAATATGTGAGTAATTGTTTCATTTACAAATATAAATATGCCTACGTATAATTTACAAGCTAGCTGGCTTAAAATAACCTGTTACAAATATTAGATTTTTCTAGTTTTGTTTCGCTTTGATAAAAATGGTGTCAACAGATTTTTAGTAACGGATATAGATTTTAGTACAGTACTCATAGGTTTTTTTTTGAGGGTGGGAAATCATCAAATAACTTCTCCCGCTCTGGGTGGAGCAGGAGGGGGGTGTCAGACTTTTACTGACTAAAACCCACCCGTGCTCCCTCAGTTGCCCTAGTGCCAGGGGCGACGGTATCTCTTTCGAACAACCCGCACCCCTTGCAGGCATCGGCCCTTGCCGACCCCACTAGTTAATGCTGACATCTCTTTGAGGCGCGTGTGGAACACAACGCGCCGTCGACCCGGGCTTGGACAGCGAGCTACCCATTACTCGCCGTGCGCAAGCCCGCGCAGTACTCATGGGTAAAGTTGCTCATGACAAGTAAAAATGCCACGGTTCATCGTACATGCGTAAAGAAGGGGGAAGGAATCATAGGGCATCAAAATATGTAAGTTTTTCTGAAAAACTGCAAAACACGCATCTTTTTTAAAATCACTATGAAGTTTCATGTTTAGTAGGTAAGTAGGTACTCCACGAATCTACTCAAATAATCCTCAAAATTACTCAATGATAACACAAAACTTACTCCAAAAATCGTTTTTACTCATTTTGGAATGGGTTTTAAAAAACGATATTTTATATTGTTTTTTTTTTGCGAGCCATCTGAGGGGACACGCCCACGGACGCTGGGAATTTGCATTCAGCTTAATCTGTCATTGTCTGGAATGCTTGGCAAAAACGAATATGAATGCGATGCTTTCGTTTTTTGTTGTTTTGGTTTTTGTTTAAAAAAAGAAGTATCTTGTTCATTAATTGTTGGGAACTTTCTTGGGCTTTGTTGAAGATTTACGCAGTGTTTGTGATATCATCGAGTAGTTTTGCACGTGTTTCTTTTGTTTTGATTATGATGATGACATAGGTTGCTGGTAGGCACGCAATTTTGAGAATTTTTATGTTGGTGGGTACAGATGGGTGACCATCTTTACATACTAGAACGCCTCCGTGCCTCGGAAAACACGTTAAGCCGTTGGTCTCGGCTGTCATTCGTGGATCTTTCATAGTCGTTACAGGTCGTCTGAAGCCCGATAGTCTGACAACCAGTCTTACCAAGGGGTATCATGATACCCTGATTAACCCTATAGAGTAGAGGTCTGATAGACAGTCACTCCAGGCAAATTACTGGTATTCAACTGTATCCGGTAGACTCGAAGCCGACCCCATAAATTTTTGAGAAAAGGCTAGGCAGATGATGAGGACGTCGGTTACAAATTGATGAAATGAAACATGAGATGTAACACACGTTGAAACAAATTGTCCTAGTTGTTGCGTTACATTTCATGTTGCATTGCATGAAGATCCAAGAATCCGATTCTCGATATCCACTGTACGATTACACAACGATCTCGGCCAGGCTTAAAAGTTGTAATAGCTTCTTACGCCCTACGCAGGCCATGCAAGGCAAACCACCCATTGTGAGAAGCAAACTGTGGGAAGAGAAGCATCCACCACCTCCCGACTTCGTAAAAGCCCAGGAACATTGGCCTCCCGGGCGTGATCTGCAGTGACCTATATGAAAAGCTCTCAATCGATTGCGTACCCAAGTAGGCCGCTGTAGACATAATTTGTCAATCTGGGAGATTACTGACTCGTCCAAAATCCAGTGCGAGTGCGGTGCTTCTGACCAGACCATACCCCACTTGCTGGAGTGCCCTAAGTGCTCGTGCGCCTGCACGTTGGATGATCTCAATAAAGCCACTGATGCCGCAATAAACGTGGCCAACTACTGAGCTCTAACAATATAAAAAAGTGTACGAATACCATCGACACGAAAAGAAGAAGAATTGCATAAATAGGACCACTTTGTTTGAGGCCACGTTTTTTCACCTACTGGATTTTCTCTGTTAAGCACGTAGTGTTAAAAAATCCTACAATGTGTTTTTTCAACGCGCTGGAATGCACTCTGTTGGAATCTCAATGGCGAGCATTGAGATTCCTTAACACCGAGAGTTTAAAATCCAGGAGCGCGTTAAAACCCCACCGCGATATTTATACGCCCGTACCACCGCGTTCTAGGAACAAAAGGACAAAAAACTGCATGAGCTTTACGAGAATAGAAGTTAAGTTGGTAGGTAGATTAACAACCTGGACTTTAGTATCATCTCTAAAGAAAAAAAAAATCATCTGTTTCGCATTTAAATCATATAACCAAGTTTAATGAACCTCAAAAAATTCGGAATATCGGCGATATCGATCGACCACACCCACAACATTGATCTTAACAAGCCATAGGTACCTAAGAACTTTACCTACTCTCCTCATCTCACTCTTTCCCAGATTAATATGGAAATTACATATTTTGTAAACTACGATCCTTATCTCCCAACTACTGGTTTGGAGAATATTCTCCGCTTAATCGTAGACGAGCTATTACACTGAAGTATAGGAACTGTTAATTGGTTCAACGACTGGCGGTCATAAATTTTAGTCATCTGTCAGTCAAATGAGGCCCACGGACCGTTAGTGCGTGTGTCCATTACGTGTTGAGGCGTACGATACGATTTTACTGGATGAAAATTGGCTGTTTAGAAATGAAGAAAAATATTTTATTTGAGACACACACAGGAAATACAAACAGTAAAGAGCACATAACGGTGATACATACAATAAAATAAGAAAAGAGAAAAGACTGTGCGAGGCCAAAAAGGCTCATATTGTCCCTTGTGTTTGCGGTTTCTTGGGTTTTAGCAGTTCTTTTTTCAAATTCTTATCAGCTTTCAAGATAGGTATTTTCCACGATGTACGAATTTAGTACTTTCAACTTGTTTAATTTTGAATAATCATCGATCAATTAGCTAACATGATAATTGAAAAATTACAGAAACCAAAATTGCTTTCAATTTAGTAGTACCTTCTACTCATTGTAGCTTATTTGAAAACTCCGTAAAAGTTGTGAAGATTGATAAATGGAAAACAAGAGCTAACATTAAAAAAATAGTTTGCTAAGCGTTTCAGAAATTATAAAGTGGAAAAGGTAATTGAAACAAGAAAAAACTTCTTCAAATTCAAAGTCAAAAAACTTCTTTGGGGTTGTGAACTAGTTACCTACTTTGATTAAGGAAGAAGATTCTATAAATTAAATAACGGATGTTCAAAACAACGGAAACAGACACTCGCGCGAATAAAAAAAAGCTCTTAATATTCATATTGCCGCTGCGCCCGCGGCGACTTCGCGAAATTATAACAAAATAAAAACTAAACCTCGCCGCGATTTATATTGTAAAAGGGACAAAATAATAACCACCAGACACTCTAGACCTCTGATAGAGAATAAAGAATTGGAGAAGACAGGTCTTGTTATATTGGTGAGGTGTGAAAAACAATGCTTTGAAACGTGTCGAGGTAGCGAAATATATATGTTCGTGTGTCATTAGCATATAGGGACAGACATACCGTAAACAAGATATGTAAATGATATAAGATACTTGTGGCGTCGCCGCCTTGTAATGATTATTACATCTGAGCCGAGATTTTTTGTAGAAATCACAAGCTTGATTGTGAAATCAACGTGTTGTACTTGGTTATTGAAGTATACTTACAAAAATGTTGAGGTATTTTTAACCGACTTCTAAAAAGGAGGAGGTTAAAAAACCTACAGTCGAATTGCGACTGTAGGTTTTTTTTATGTTTGTTACCTCATAACTTTCGCCTGGGTGAACCGATTTTGATGATTCTTTTTTTATTTTAAAATCTGGTGCTTCCCGTGTGGTCCCATTTCAATTTCATATAGATCTGATGATGCGTTTCGGAGACAGACAACGGAACTCTTCAAAAAATTACAGTAAATAAACCGCGATTGCTGCTATCGCATAAATATGCATTGTTTTGACCCCAAGGATGATGAAATTTCGAATTAGTGGGGTAGGTACTATAACTAAAAAGTGAAAAATTTAAACTTTTTCCAAAAAAAACAACCGACTTCCGAAAAAACCCAAAAAAGTGAAAAATAACTTTAATTTGAGAAGGCGGTGACAGAAAATTTAAATACATATCCAAAGTCAGTTTTTTTTAGAAAAGTTTTTTGTATAAACAAAAGGTTTGTGACAGAGTAATATTTTTTTTAAATAACTTAACAACATTTTTAACTGGGGTCATCATATCATGTAGGCAATGAATACCATGTCATCCTGTGAGTATAACGGAAGGTGGGTAAATAATCGTTACCTACTGATTATACTCAACGACTGTTGTAGGTATAGGTGCAAAGCCTTGTACCTCCACTCTTCACCCACCAGTGCTTTACCAAGCAGGTAAGAGAGAAGAATATGCAAAGCTCTTAAAGCAAAACTTTAACTTGCAAGGCCGTAGCCTTGAAGTTGATCTAATCTAGAACTGAATAGCAAACAACACAGTCAGGAAGAAATCTCTTAAAAACCAAGGCAGCTTCCTTTAAATTTTTTAGTGCAAGAGAAATAGATACTAAGACAAATTAGAAAAGCCTTTTCTCTAAAGCAACAGGTCAGATGCTGAGGCGTGCGTGCCTCAAGCGGGGGCGGGCTGGCTTCCTTATAATATGCACTGTAGTCTACCTGATAATGTGAGGTTCTCGCTCTCAGCCCGAGGCAGTATCTTTATGCCACTGCGGGAAACAAAAACGAATGAAAACAGAAAAATTCTCAACGTTTTGTTTTCAAGAGCTTTGCATTTCCGTAGAATATGCAAAGCTCTTAAAGCAAAACTTTAAAATGCGAGGCCGTAGCCTTGAAGTTGATATAATCTAGAATTGCAAAGCAAACAACACAGTCATGAAGAAATCTCTTAAAAAGCAAGGGTGGTTCCTTTTTTTTTGTGATAGAGAAATAGATACTAAAACACATTAGAAAAGCCTTTTTCTCTAAAGCAACAGATCAGATGCTGAGGCGTGCGTGCCTCAAGCGGGGGCAGGCTGGCTTCCTTATAATATGCACTGTAGTCTTCTGCTAATGTGAAGTTCTTGCTCACAGCCAGAGGCAACAACATCATGCCACTGAGGGTAATAAAATCTGTAATTAAAAGAAAAGCTCCTAGCAAAAATGTTTTACCAAAATTGTGCATTTCATTGTTACTAAGTACATCGATGGCAACAACAGTTGAATCCTAATTAAATAGGATTTAAACAGCTCAGCAGCAGTCCTGGGCCTAAATTCACTATGACCACTTAATGATTCCTTACTCGTAACCACGTCAATGACATACGAATTCTGCTAATATCGTTTTAATAATATCGCCAAATTGTCTTGGAAAATACAGAATATGACATTTCGATTCATTACCGTTACATTGGTTTAAAAAAAAAACGATATTGACGTAGTTCGAACGTAGTAAGATTCCGCGGGGAATCATTATAACGATACAGAATTGAGGCCCAGTTGTTCCCATTTGTTCTATGGAATATGACGTCATCGGACAAAAGCGACTATGACGTTTTTAGCGCATAGCATCTATAGTTATAGCCACATAGCCGATATTAATTTTGTCTTAATAACATTTTGTTTTACTTCACTATATATTTGATGCCATTCGATAGGGCGCACTTAATTACGTAGATTTGTCTTATTTTGTCCTATGACGTCATGTTCCATAGAACAAATGGAAACTTCTGCAGCAGTCGCTCATACGAAAATCTTTAACGCCAGATGCTGAGGCGTGCGTACTTCAAGCGAGGGCGGGCTGGCTTCCATATAATATTCACTCATTCACAGCAGTCCACCAGATAATGCGAGGTTCTCACTCACAGCCTGAGGCACAATCTTTTTGCCAAAATCAAAATCAAAATCAAAATATTTTATTTCACATAAACCTGCAAGGGCACTTATGAAACGTCAGAAGCTAGGTGCACGGTTCCAATTTGTCGCTTCCTATGGAGAAGAGCCGGCAAGAAACTCCACGGTTACTCTTTTAAAAATAATTGGGTTTTACAATGTTTTCAAATTACAGTGATAATAGGTATAGGAGGACAGTGCAGGCCTGTCAATAAGTACCAAGTACTTAGAGGAATGAAAATAAAGAATAGAAAATCGTCTATAAATCTAATCTGTAAGGCCTACAATGTTTTCCCATTCACAATATGTAAAAGAATCTACATTAGTAAGATCAACCTATTTAAACAAAGTGACATGATTTCCATGAGAATCACTAATAAATAGGTGCTATTTGAAGCGATGTATAATGTCAAAAATGACGAGAATATGTCAGAAAGTGTAAAAAATAAAATAATTAAAAATTAACATTGTAATTTGGAAGCAGTTAATAGACTCTCACAAAGTTATGCTGTTAATGAGGTACCAGGGAAGCCACATGTGCAGAAGGAATTAATGCCAAACTTCCCTGTCTTCAACGTAGTCTTTTATCTTATAATATGCTTTTTTGATAAGGACACGTTTGATGTGAGTTTTAAACTTTCCATCGCTAAGTTCTGTAACCGACTTTGGCAACTTGTTATAGGCCACTGAGGGAAACAAACTGTAATTAAGTAAAATTGAAACCTCCACGAAATTATTTCTAGAAAAGTTGTGCTTTTAATATGAACTGCATAGTCAAGTTGATAAGAATAGTAAAAATAATTTATTGGAATTAAAAAAATAAAATAATATTCTATGGTTACTGTAACTAGAATATTTAACCAAGTTATTTGAACAGTGGTCTGCAATCTAGGCAGCGCCTGTATCTACGAGTATCTATCTGGGGGCCTGAATTTTGCTATCCTAGAAATATAATATTATCATATTTTTTATTTTGTTTTACTTTTTTTTAACCGATTTCAAAAAAAGGAGGAGGTTCTCAATTCGACTGTATGTTTTTTTTAAATCTTTGTTACCTCATAGCTTTCGACTGGGTGAACCGATTTTGGTGATACTTTTTTATTTGAAAGCTGGTGCTTCCCGTGTGGTCCCATTTCAATTTTATATAGATTTGATGATGCGTTTCGGAGACAGACAACGGAACTCTTAAAAAATAACAGTAAATAAACCGCAAATGCTGCTATCGCATAAATATGCATTGTTTTGACCCCAAAGATGATGAAATTTTGAATTAGTGGGATAGAAACTATAACTAAAAAGTGAAAAATAAAAAATTTGTCCAAAAAAAAAACAACCGACTTCCGTAAAAACACTACAAAGTGAAAAATAACTTTAATTTCGGAAGGCGGTGACAAAAAAATTTAATACATATCCAAAGTCACCGCCTTCCGAAATTAAAGTTATTTTTCACTTTGTAGTGTTTTTTCGGAAGTCGGTTGTTTTTTTTTAAACTAAATTTTGTAACACATTTGTTTGTCTATTCCTATGTTGATATTGGTATCTAAGCCAAATAAAATGGGAGAGGGCGCTGACTCCTGACATACAAGTACACCTAGTTCGGAGTCAGAGGCTTCAAACAAGTTTCTGTAAACTATTATGTCAATAAAGATGAATTTGAATTTGAATAATTCAAGACATTTCATTTAAAGTTAGAAAAACATTTCTAACTGACGTCATTTTCATTAACTCATGAAAATCTTACTTAGAACCAGCAGCTACAAGGCCAGGTGCCGAGGCGTGCGGGCCTCAAGCGAGGGCGGGCTGGCTTCCATATAATATTCACTCATTCACTGCAGTCCACCAGATAATGCGAGGTTCTCACTCACAGCCTGAGGCAGCATCGTTATGCTACCGAGGGAAACTCAACCTGCAATTTTAAGGAAAAAATATTTAGGCATGCAAATTGTTTTGTTTTGACGGAATAATGCTGGGGTTTTTCAGAGTTATGGGTTTGGATTTAAGTGTTAAAGGATTGCGGAGTTTTTTGTATGCATCGATAGTTTGTTAAAGATACCAAATCAATCAGTCTACAACTTATATAAAGACCAGCTGCTGCCCGCGACTTCGCTCACTTGAATGTTGGAAATTATCCCACGTTAAAGTGCTGCCGAGACAAAAAGCAAGCTATGTTACTCCTGATAACATCAAGGCCAGGGAAAGCCTGTCAAACCAGACCAGCCATTTTAGGAGATGAACCGTACCCAACAGACATAAACAGACAAAATAAAAATAAAAACCTTTTTTGTTATAAGTGCCGTATATACTTCATATGCATTTAGTAATAAACAGTGATTTTGACATAACGAAGAGACACCATAATTGTATTTATTTGTATAGAATGTATTGTATGTATATCAGTATAGAAAATGCAAATGCGAGGCGAATTCCTTTTTATTATTCGTATATTATTTTGACAATCCTAGCCACAGCAAATGAAAAGAAAACCTTGGAAAATTCTGCTCCATCTGTAACTCATTTGTAAGAATAACATTTCTTAAAAGTACAAGTTCTTGCTATTCTTGAGCAGTACGATCGCTCGCCAACGCAAAGCAATATGACCACACCTTGTATTGAGGACGTCAGATTTTTACTCCCTTATGAATTTTCGAGGCATTGGGTAATTTCGGAGCTGAAACAGCATCTTCGTCCATAATCACAGGATTTCATGAATTGTCGTTACAGTATTCATTCCCCTTCCACCCAAACTATCCTTCATGCAATCCAACCATCGTTTCTTAAGCCTTTTCCTACTCTTAGGTACTGTGTGTAAAGGAAGGAAGCTTACATCAGACCGGGAAAGATGATGCTTATCAGTGGCGTGCCTAGGGGTCAAAATGAAGGCAAGCCGACAGATTTTTTACTATTAAAAAACAGCTAACTTAGGGATTGGCTCATTTTCTCATGTTTTTCAGTATTACTAACACCATTATCATAATTTTGGTAAGAAAACCTATAAATACGATTATCACCAAATTAATTACGTACTGATACTAATTGAGTTCAATGAGTGCGTATATCTGACAACGCGGGAAAAGCGGGGATTTCGAATTCTTATTATGACATTAATGTTTTAGTTAGAGGTCATTGAGTGACGTGTTTTTGTATTTTCTTGTTGCTGGGGTTATTTTCGTTGTTATGAATTACAGTTTTATTAGGGCAAGCTGGGCTTTTTGGCTTCTATGAAGGTACCGCCACTGATGCTTATAGCATTTGATCACTCAGACGAATTTAGAATCAGTTGCAAAATAAACCTCTAAAAGAGGCGTTTGTTTTATTTTCAAGAAAAATTGTTTTAGTCGCGCAAAAATTAACACGTCTTTTTTAATAAAAACTTAGATAAAATTCAGCATAGCTTTTCATTGGCCACGTCTTTTCCGGTACCAGGGCAGCAAAGCTCTAACAGTACCAGTAGTGTATATTTTTAATATGTAGTTATTTTAAAGACTATCTGATGCTTATCAGTAGTGAGGTAGCTGTCACGAATGTCAACAGTCAGTTCGCCACGAATAGCAGGAAACAGTTAAACGTGATCAGCTCATGGTAGCCTGTAAGACATTCTGGGGACGTATTGACTGCCCAGAGCTCCATAGCCTTTTCTGCCAATTATTTGGGCCGGACAAATACATCAGACACCGTCACATCCGCCAGCACAATGTATTTGCGCAACTGCCATATAAAACTGCCAAAGCCGAATCCCCAGTCTGTCGTACTCTAAAGATGCTAAATGCTCTTCTGACTGCCAACTCTGAATGTGTGGATGAATGGAATAAAATGATGTGCATATGTCTGGAGTTTTGTGAGAGAAAGTATGCAAGTACACTCTGCATGTCGCACTGCTCCCAAAACGATGAAGGAAAACATCGTGAAGAAACCAGCATGTCATCATCGTCATCATCATTTCAGCCGAAAGACGTCCACTGCTGGACATAGCCTCCCCCAAGCTCCGCCACTTCGACCGGTTCTGTGCTTCCCGCATTCAGCGGACTCCTGCGGCCCTCCCCTCACAAGGTCATCGGTCCACCTTTTGAGAGGCCTTCCCGGTATGCGGTCACCACTCCAGAACTTTTCGGCCCCATCGGCCATCTGTTCTGCGAGCAATGTGCCCTGCCCACTGCCACTTAAGTTTGGCAATTCTTCGGGCTATGTCGGTTACCTTGGTTCTCCTACGGATCTCTTCATTCCTGATTCGAACCAGCATGTACAAGAAGCAAAATTCGAAGAAATGTGACATCCACCAACCCGTACGGGGCCCAGGGGGAACATGGGAGGTCCCAGCAGTAGAAACATAAACTGATTGTGACCAGGGAACTGGACTTGCGACTGGTTTGTGTCCAATGGACGGAACAAGGATCTAGGCTTTTTTTTTTATAAAACTTTTAACAATCTCTTGCATACTAGTGCGATTGCGTGAAGGTTAGTTCATGTTAGTCATTCCATGTTAGTTTAAAATTATATATCTTAAATTAACTAAAATTATAAACGTGAAAGTTTGTATGTTAAGACGTTTGTTACTCGATCGCGCAAAAACGGCTCAACGGATTTGACACACAGATAGTTTATAACCTGTATTAACAAATAGGATAAAGCTAGTCTTAACATAATTATCGTCTACGTTTTATTTGTTTCTATGTTAATAAATGTAATTGTTGATGTACCGTTTTAATGAAATATAAATTAACTAGCTTCTGCTCGCGACTTCGTTCGGGTCAAATTTCTTGGTCCTCCGACCCACCCCGTCGCTTCGTCTCGCCTGCCCGTGCGAGTACTTCATATTTTTGACTTTTTTCTCTTTGATCGTCTCCTAAGGGTCTTAGCGTGATGTTATATAGCCTATAGCCTTTCTCGATAAATAGGCTAACCAACACTAAAAGAATATTTCAATTCGAACTAGTAGTTCATAATATTAGCGCGTTCAACCAAACAAACTCTTCAGCATTATAATATTATGTATAAGTAAAGATAAATAAGTGATGCGTGCCTGCTGAAGGCTTGGTGTACTGATGAGCCAGTGTAATGTTATAACCAGCTCAAATACGAGACCAACAGAGTTCTTCAGTACCGACCTATAGCCATTTACAATCTCAAAACATTCTCCACACACACCATGACAGCCGTAGAAGCCCCTGCAATGTTTAGATTGTTTTCACTTCATTTTAAGACTTCAATGATATTGCGTCTATCTGAAATGGGTTTCATATCTAATTCACGACCTGCATTAAACGTTGTGCTGGGAGTTCTGAGTTAAAGATTTGCGGGGGCTATGGCGTAAAACGCTAACATTAACAATGCCTTTCATTTTGACGTTCAACTAATATATAAAATTCTCGTGTCACAGTTTTCGTTGCCATACTCCTCCGAAACGGCTTGACCGATTTTGATGAAATTTTTTGTGCTTATCCGGTATCTGTGAGAATAGGCCAACATCTATTTTTCATCCCCCTAAATGTTAGGGATAGTCCACCCCTAAATAATTTATAAGGCAAAACAACGTTTGCTGGGTCAGCTAGTATTTATATATGTACCTGCGTAATTTTAAAGCAAGCAGTCATAATATGTACAATTAAGTAAAAGGGGGTTCCGTGTGGTGCCGGACGTAAAAGAATAGCTCCATCCCATTTCTTCACGTGGGTGTCGTATAAGGCGACTATGAGACTTACTAGCGAATGGGCAGCGCGTTCTCTATACATTTTACCACCATACTGCGATCGCCAACCCGCCTGCCAAGCGTGACGATTATGGCAAAACCCTCCTTTTAGGGGAGGCCTATGTCCAGCAGTGGACGTTTTTTGGTTGAAATGATGATGATGAAGTAAAAGGGAGGAGAGAGAATCTTAGGACATCAAAAAAATATGGGCAGTTCGACAACATTCATTGGGTTATTTAGGTATATCCATTGTTGAGCAGACGAATTTTTCAAACGTATGAAGCAATGTGTTAGAAATTTCCTTCAAAATCCTTAAATTGTGAAAGAAAGTGCACACACAATAGGCTAGCGGGGGTCTAAAGCTAGGCTATTTGCATACATTAGCATACATTTGCTTCGACAATCTGCCGTTTTCTATTATTATCTAGAAATTATACGGTAACATTGCATTGCATTATTTTATCTTAGTTTCCTTTCTAGCCGAAGACGTAGCTAAGTTGTTTCTGCCTAATTGCAGTCTTTGCATTTTTATCTAAGTAACTTATAAAGTTATAACTGACTGCAATTTTGTTGTCAATAACGTATTTTTTTTAGGGAGGGAAATCGTCAAATAACTTCTCCCGCTCTCCGTGTTAGACTTTTACTGACTAAAATCCACCCGTGTTCCCTCAGTTGCCTGTGTGCCAGGGGCCGCGGTATATCTTTCGAACAACCCGCACCCCTGGCAGGCATCGGCCCTTACGGGCTCCACCAGTTGGTGCTGACATCTCTTTGAAGCGCGCGTGGAACACAACGCGGCGTCGATCCGGGCTTGGTCCTTACCGGACAGCGAGCTACCCATTACTCGCCGTCCGCAAGCCCGATTATCATATCGTTAGCTGAAAGAAATATGACCGGTTGTATTCTGTTTTACAATAAAATTCTGTAAATACATATTTTTATCAGCCGCGAATCTCGAGACCTCCACAACCACGAAAATGGGTTGTTGAGGTCAGATAGGCAGTCGCTCCATGTAAAATTCAGCTGCATCCGGTTAGACTGGAAGCCGACTGCAGCGTGGTTGGGAAGCGTAGCCAGATTGATTGCAGACTTTTAGGTACATATTATAAGAAAGCTTTGTTCGTTGAGTTGTTTTAGAGATGCTAGATTTAGGATGTGAATTATAATATGTGAGGCTGTTGAAGCTGCTGGGGAGTTTGTTGCGTCACTTCTTCTTCCCAGCTAAAGCACTAGGAAGTGGTGAAGGGCGGGCGTTTTGGGGGACTGTCTTATGTAATTTTGACGTTCAAAAAGTGCTGACTCTCAGCCTAGTTTGAATAAATGACTTTTAATTTTGATTTTGATAAATTCCCAAGGGACAAACCTAGTAACTAGTAATTAATAACCTTTCTCAATCGAGGAATCCAACCACAACGTATTTGGGAAAAAGCTAGGCAGATGTTTTTTTACTTATCAGCCGCGAATCACGTTTGGATCAACAGAAAACCTACTGGGCCCCAATTCTGTGTGGTTGTAATGATTCCCCGCGGAATCTTACTACGTTCAAACTACGTTAATATCATATTTTGTAAAAACCAATGTAACGGTGAGGAATCGAAATGTCAAATTCTGAATGTTCCAAGACAATTTGCCGATATTTATTAGCAGATGTCGTGTGTTATCGAAGGAATTGACGTGATTTCGAAGTAAGAAATCGTTAAGTGGCCATAGTGAATTAAAGGCCTGGCCTGCAAATTGCAAAAACGTCAGGAAAATCAAATTTCCCGGGTGGGTTTCATGAAGTATGGGTTTATATGAGCTTAGATTAGATTAACTTAGATGATAATGATTATAATTCTGTAAATACATACGTACTAGTTATTGTCGCAAATAAAATTTTATTCAACATAAAACCTAACTGGCCTGCAAATTGCAAACTTCCCTCTAACTTCTCCCTTATATTACTCTTAGTTGTCATCGTTTAAATTAACTGATTGGAAAAATTAAATTACTTAATCAAACGCTAATATTGTCAATCTTAATAGACTCCATATTCGTTTGTTAAAAATTAATTTCAAGCTTTATTTTTTTTAATAATTAGAAAAATAGCACAATACTTATGGCTTTATAAAAAATAATCAACAAATTATTTTAGCATTTAAAATTAGCTTGGTTTCGTTACTGTATTCGGTATAGAAATGATTGCTAAGACAATTATTAGATATATATCTTAATTTTTTCAGTCAAAATATTGAGTAGGTATTCAGGCAATGTTCAGGCAAACCTGCTGGATAATGGCTTATCCCAAGAAATGGTTTGTAATTGTAACATCGGCTTTCAGTTTAATTTAAACTGTAGAATGAATCTGTAGTTGTCAGAAATTTAATTTGTCATCAAAATGACTACTTCAATTTTGCGTCTTTACAGCACCAACGTACAGTAAGACGCACATACAGTTACTTTTAAATAAAGCTCCAGAACTCTTAAAATTCGGGTTTCAAAACCATTCTTCTCTCACGACCACAGACCCCTAAACCGAATACACATCTCAAAAAATATATAAGCTACCTCTTGCCCAACCTACATGGATATTTTTTGTGAGTTCCCATCGTCGCCGCCCAAAAACCGCTGGTCATCATCTGCTTTCATTTCTTTTTAAATGTGTTCGAATTTTAAATTTTAATCACAGACTAATCTTCTGTTTCTATAGACTGTTTTTTGTTTGTGTATTTGTGTTAGTAATAGTTTATGGTATAGACTCCTGTGTCTAATAAGTTTGCTGAAATTGTCTATGATGAGAACTGTGTGTTTCGGTAGCGTTGATGAAAAACTCATTTAGTTTTTTGTGGGTACTTACACGCTAGCTTTGTATTGGTATTGATTGTTTTATTAAATACCTATATACATTAGATAGGGTATGTACGCTACAATTTCTACAAGTGTTATTAGAAAGACTTATAGATGTAGATATTAGGTCCTATCTACATTTGAAGTGGTCAGCCTTCAGAAGCCATTGAAATTAGATAGAGGCCAAAGAAATTAAACAGTCAGAAAAACAAAAAAAATGCAGGGGATCCATATAGAAATATAAAAACACTAGCTTTTGCCAGCGGCTTCGCCCCCTTGGTAGTCAAAAATTACCCCACGGGAACGTACTACCGGGATAAAAAATATCCTCCGCGTTAATCCAGGAAGTGCCAAATTTTATCCAAATCCGTTCAGCTGTTTTTGCGTGATTTGGTAACAAACATCCAAAGATCTAAATATCCGAACACACAAACTTTCAAATTAATAAGAAGGAATAGGACCGCAGGATTCGTTCTTATAGCTATGTCACATGTCTTCGATTTTTGGTTCTAGGACATAGAACAGTGGTGATGAAATTATTTGCCCTAAGTAAATCGTCTGTCTGGGTATGACTTGTAAGTATTTCGTTGCCGTTACCACTGAGTTACTTCTATTGCGTGTGTCTGTGCAGGTTTCTAATTTATTATTTCTAACTTATACAAGCTAAGTTTTTAACCAGTGCGCAAACTGTGACCATGAATTCAGCATAATATCATTCTAAACCCTGTAGCGTAGAAATCTATGGCGTAGAAATTTTTCGTCGGTTATACAAAAAAGAATCAGCTCTTCCATACATTTTGACCACGTAGGTATTTCCCTTTTCTATGAAACAGCTGACTTTTTTGTATAACTGACGAAAAATTCCTTGCACACTGGTTAAAAACGTATCCTGTATTAACACCCTTCTTTTTGAGCCGGGAGCAAAAACCACACTGAATCCATTGTCTACTATTTTTGATATGTATAGCATATCTACTTATTAATTAAACAATTTATATGGCCCTACATATAATAAACTGTCCTGTCCAGTATCCCATATTTTCCACCCACATATCTGTAGGCAGGCAGCGCTGCCCCACATAATTATAGCATAGAGGGCTGCTGACGCCCCCACGCCTTCCGAAGCACCACTCTTCAATGATAGATATCTTTCTACGATTATAGACTTCACTTCTTAATGAAATCAAGAGTTAAACATTGTAATAATTAGTGGCACGTTAACTTTTTATGTTTTTTTTTGTGCATAGAAATAGCCTGTGTTCGAAGCGCGTCGCTAGCATATAAAGCTCGTTCAAACTCGAAAAAACAAGTGAAAATCCATCGCATGAAGTCAGGTATTGTGCACCATTTCCCTTGTACAAACTATCGTTTTATCGCCCAATTTATCTCCAAACAATAACTGTAGGCCAACCATTATTTTTGCAACACCAGCCAAAGTCTATCGACAGATATTGCATACCCACTTCGCGTTAAAAATAAAGTCTTGATACTTTTTCATACTGTCTGTTCTGCTAACGCGAACCCATGTTAATGCGAACCGCGACAATTGTTTACCACGAACGACAAATGTAAAAGACGGTAGGTTTTCCATTTTGATCAATATACAAATTGGTAGGTATACCTACACCTCCAATATAGCGAGGGGTGAGAGGAGCCATTTATATAAACCTTAGGTACCAGTTGACAGTCCAAACCCACAGGCTCTCTAATAGATAGCTACCACATCCAACCCAATATATCATGATGTGAGAAACTGAGGCAGCCGGTCTGCCCGAGTCGGCAGGAAGAGCCCGCCCCGCCTAATTATAGCCTGTAGCTGGTCATACGCCCACCATAGCCGAGCTGGTGCAACCGTGGGAGCGGTCAGCTAAATATACGGTGGTGCCTCGATGTGGCCCATGATTTATTGTAGATAGACTCTTTGATAGTGATGTTTAAGGAGCACAACAGTTTGCAGTACTTTTAGAAAATGGCTAAATTAAAAACGGTTCACTGTCCAAATAATACAGTAAACAGGTTCACAGGTTAAAGTGGCAACTTTAGGGTAAAACGCAAAATTAAATTTCTTACGTATTTTGAAATTTTTAGGTCAGTGCTGGTCAGTATGTTAATTAAAATATGATTTGCGACCATAAGACTTAATATGTATGTATTTACAGAATTAATATATCATTAAAATCATCAATCAATACAACAATAGGAATGTTCATTTTAGTGATGTGCCGATTAGTCGGGAAAGCTGACTAGTCGGCCCATTTTTTATTCGTATTAATATGCTTAAAAATTTAAAAGACGGTGATTGAAATGAAATTGAAATTTATTTTCATTATTTTTATTACTTAGAATCAGTTTTACAGTTACTTAGTAGTACTTTCAGTGCAATCTAGAATAGGAAAGGAAATTACAATAGGATGAAATAGGAACACTTTGTTTGGTCCATTAATTAATACTTTTAACAAAAAAGAAGAAACTCTTTAGCAAACAATTGGCAATAAGTAGGTGGCAAACCTACTTATTGCCAATTGTTTTTTGAAATTCTGAACATTGCCGATGTCAAACTCAACCGCAGGCAATGATCGTCTTGGGCGATTAGTCGGCCGACTAGTCGGCCATTTTGCAGCCGACTAGTCGGCTAGTTGGCGAAAGTCATCGTCGGCCCATCTCTAGTTCATTTCATTCTATTAAATGGGCTTGACACTGACCAGTAAATTGCAATAAACGTAAGAACATTTTAATTTCACGGGCCACCCTGACCTTTCACTGAAATGAATGAAGAATGAAAACTTCATGGATATTGTTCTACAGGTATCGCTTTGCGCCTTTTCAGGAAAAGCCATTGTACCAAGTGGCGTCGACCTGAGTAGCTTAAAGTACATAAATTATAGCTAGATTACAAATTATTATTTGGCAGTGAGCTCCAAACTAGACAGTTAGTCCGTATCTTTGGGCTCGGGTTTGGTGATCCAAAGTCTAAAAAGCTCTCAACTTTTATTCTTAGGTACTGTATCTTGCATATTGTTATAGGAAACTCTAATACCATTTACCAGTACATTTAAAACCCAGAAAAAATCTATAGCCCGGTTATATTAATTGAGAAAGTTTAAATGAAATCTAGGCCAAAAAGTTCAATTTATCAAATTGTCAAAAGCTCAAATGCACTGCAACATTAAATATCTGTGAAATTAGTTCTATTTTCAAACTAGGCCTAGCTTTTAAAATAGCCATCCTGCGGTTATTAGAATTTTCGCGGATATCTAAAACTATTCAACTTTCAACTCACAAAAAACACAATAATGTCTTGGCTTTCTCTATTCAAAATTAAATTTGGAAATTCGATTTGACATGATTTTATTATTGTTGCCGCGGTTTCACCTGCGGTGTCGATTCCATGGGAATATCGGGATAAAAAGTATTTTATGTCCTAATCCAGATTATGGTGTTTCATTGTGTCAAATTTCATTCAAATCCGTTATGCTGTTTTAGCGAGAAAGCAAAACAAAGAAAAATACAAAAAAAAAACTTTTCTCTTAAAAATTTTAGCTCTGACAATCAAATAATAAATTAGAATCCCGTTTTTTTTTTACATTTTTAAACATCGAGTTCTTTACTGTTCTTTCTGTTGACATTTGAAATTATTTATTTACTTATTGCCAACCAGTCTTACATTGGTAAGTATACATTAGTGTATCGTATTAGCATTTATCTGAGTTGTGGTGGTCAGATAGGCAGTCTCTCCATGTAAAATACTGGTTATCACATGCATCCGATTACACTGGAAGCCGACCCCAATATAGTCGTGAAAAGGCTAGGCAGATGATGATTATGGAGACTTATTGCCAGCCTCCTTCCGCATAAGGTTTTGCAGCTAACCTCACTTCAATAAATCTAAACTGAATGAACCCGAAGCCACGGACTGACCATCATCAAGTATAACAACAGAATTGCTTCCCGTATATTTCTAGCAGTTTGTTGTTTTATTATCTATGCTGGAAGGTAGTTTTTAATTGCCACCATTACATCCAAGCTTGCCAACTTAAGGCCGGTTCCACGAGCCAGTTTATGAGGCGCACGTATACTGTCTAAAAGTTTGCAGTGAGTTGATAGCTAAATGGTTGAGAATTCTGAGAATGATACTATTTTCCTTTTGCGTTTTATAGGTTTGACTTATATGGAGAGAAAGAATTAACACCAGTTGCAGGGAATAATGTGGGAGCTGTGGTAATGGCCCCGACTTACGAGTTGTAGGTCGTGGCATCCATGCAGACACTTTTTTTGTGTAAATAAGTTCATCACTACTGTTCTCAAAAGCGGTGAAGGAAAACATCATCATATGTGACATCTAAACCAACCCGCACTGCACCCGCGTGGTACATGACAACCTACTCCCTCTCGACGACAGGAAGCCTGCGTTGAAGCAACATTCTAGGCTGATTATTCGAAAATATCTAACGGTTTTTTACTAAACTTCAACTATATCCAACGATACTGGTTACTTTTCTTTTGTACCTGGAACCAATTTTATTTTATTGTTTTTGTAACAACTTACCTGTAGGTAAACCCTACCTACGCCAATAACATTTATGTTCTATTAAAATAAAATATTTTATATTTAATTGTATTCTATTCTAAGGTTTAAGGTTCTGCCAGGTTTCATCTAAATAAGTTTAACAATTTAGCCACAAAACACACCGAAATTACAAATAACTATAGCTAAATATTTACCCAAGTTTTAGCATGTATAACCAGCCTTAAACTTAGCACTAAAAGCCAGTGTTTTTGCGTTAAGAATAATAACATAAATCATATCTACGTGCCTCACGTCCGCCATCTTGAATTACCGACTAATATTGAATATTTTTACGCCATTTTCACCGTGTAATTATAATAAACACCCATATTACTATCCTTGGTTGATTCCTGTGGAGATTAAGATAGCTCATGGAGAGATTTTATATTAAAGATAGCTTCGGTTGCTACAATAAGTCTTGAGGAAAACCATAGAGGCGGAATTATTTTAAAAATGGATTCCTATTTCTTGTAAAATCACTTTTCTTTTTTTGGAAATGTCATCTCGCTGTTCAACCTAGGAGGTTGTCAGCTGGTTAACCGGACTTGCCTGTGGCTATCTTAATAAATTATAACCTCCGGCGCACTTTTATGGATCAAAGCATAAAGACGTATGCAAGTCTTTTGCAAAGCTTAGATCTCCAGTGCGAGATTAGCCAGAGTTATTTTCAAAATGATTACTTCTCTAGTCATGTCTGTCAAATTTCGCATTTTTTAATATTAATGCTATATCTGCAAGGCTTTTAAAATTGCAAAGCTATTGGAAATTCTGTTCGGTATACGGACAAATAAAATAACTTGTTTAGACCAAGTTTTTTGGGTTCATTGGAATAGCAACACTACGCATTTTTTGCGCTGAATGTTCTGAACAAACACTCTCATTCTATCAGAAAACTCCATTGTTTTACACTTATAAAATTAACAAATTAGGAAAATGACAGTTTTTCCATCATTCAAAATAACATCACGCCTTGTTTCCGTGAAAGGTTGGGCAGAGGTTACCTACAGTACACTCACATTTCGCGAGTTATGTTTAAGTCTCATGTCCCTATTGCAATAGGGTTATTATTACTGAGAAATTCTAGCCACCGCACCAAAAACTACCTTTCAAATCTACGGAAAAAAATCTAAGCTTTTGCTACCAAGTTGCTGACCAACTCCGATAAAAACATCTACCTACTTTTGCTGCCAAGTATTGGTCAATCCCAATACAAACCTTATAAAAACCAATTCTACAGCCACGGCACGACCTCATCTACCATAGAGACATACCACATAAAGTAGCTCCACATTGCCCCGACATCGGCGAGTGTAGCGCGCGCCTGCGCTTGGGCAAGAAGCCGCGATACCCCGTAATTAAGGCCGGCGCGCCTGCCGCCCATGTACGCACGGCCTAACTCTTTTTTTTCGTTTTTCTACATTACACACCGCTTCACGTTTTATGAACGTGTGGGTATTCTCTTTTCAAATAATTATTGTTTTGTAAAGGTAACCACTAAGTTACGAGTCGGCTTCGAAGCTTCGCAGCCGTAACATTATTTACGTATAGATTTTTACTGCCAAGTTTAGGATTTAAGAAAGAAAAATTAAACGTTGACATGTCGCAATTCTAGGTACGCGATCGCCCTGATGAGTATTGCTATTCACATGTTCATGAACTGTTTCAAGAAGAGGCTTTATTAAATATAGGTAAGCTAAAAAATATATTTTAGTAGCAAAATAAAACGGATGCCTGGAAAGATTTGGAGGAGGCCTTTGCCCAGCAATGGGACCGTGTAGACAAATTTAATTAAAAAAGTAGTAAAATATGTATAAAACAGAAGTTGTTCTGTTTGAAAGCCTCTAAAACCGCTTGCCGTAAACGTGTTAGGTACTAATAAATATTTATATTTATTTATGAATTTTTAAAATTTGCCGTCTTAATATTTTATACTCATTTAAGATTTAAGGTATATTCTCAAATTGTATGTTTATATTTAAAAAAATAAGAGAATTGTTTTTGATGTCTTGTATTTTATTTTCCCCCTTAGTCTTACACACGTCGTCTACATCTCTTTTTATCTACTCTTTTATTGCAGAAATGCTGGAAGAGATTTATTCACAAATAAGGATCACCTTTGTACGTATTTTCTGTTCCTTTCTTCTTGTCTGTGTAGAAGTGTGCACATAAATGGTTAAATACATAAATAAATCATCGTTTGTATTTTCATTCCAGATTTCCTCAACAATCTGTAAGCATTTTTGAAAAAACAAGTACAAAACAGGAGCCTAGGGATGGGAACCGGCCGACTCACTCGAAACCCTTCACACGACCTATACGTAATTAAAACAATAAAAAAACTTCATGAATGGGTATACCGATATAGGCTTATGTTTATTAAAATCTTGCCCGGGATCGCTTCCCGTCCAAACATGATTTATGTGCAGTAGAAGAGGGTCGAGCCGCCTCCATTCATTTGTTTTTTAACATCGACTAACGCGTTGTTTTATTCCATTTCAGATAGGCTTGATTAGTTTTAGCTCCGATTAATCGACTAAGGTCTCTCTGGTTCTTCGTTTTTTTTTTTTTAAGTTCATGTGATTAGTCTGTGTTGGCGCGCCTTATGATTTGTGACACGGTGTTATTGTTTTTTCATTATGTTTCGTTTGTTGAGTGTAATTCGGAATTACAATAACTTTTATGGAGACAGAAGAAATTATGCGTTAAAACATTGTAGGTACATTTATAGTTACTTCTTTTTGGTAAGGCCAATTTCATTCTTTAGGTAATATTTTAGTGAGGGGCTCGTGGGTAAGTAATAACAGTTGCACGTTTCGATCGATCAGGTTAAGCCAAGCTACATACCGAGATATCTCCGCGCCTTTGAAAGCACGTTATTCGTCGATCTTTGAGAGTCGTTACGGGTCGCCAGAAGCCCGAAAGTCTGACAACCAGTCTTACCAAGGGGCATTGTGTTACCCAGTAACTGGGTTGTGGAAGTCAGATAGGCAGTCGCTCCATGTAAAATACTGGTATTCAGCTGCAACCGGTTAGACTGGAAGCCGACCCCAACATAGTTGGGAAAAGGGTTGGGCAGATTCATTGAGGTAATATTTTGGTCATCTCTTTTTTCATTGGGATTTTTAAACGTAATTAGACAATTATTTCATTAAAAAATCCGTCTATTTATTTAGATGAGATATGTTCCTGATCGTGATGAATTTATGCGCATTTAAACTCAAAAAAGACGCATTTACACTGACTAAGCAAGTCAACCACTAACTTACTTACAAACTTGTACATACATACATACATTCAAGCTATTTCGAACAAACCGCAAACGTATAGGCACATAGACATTGTAGATTAGATGTCATCGCCACACAGCACAAATCTCAATCTCATTAACGTGTCGAAACAATGCGGTAATTAGCCAACTCGATTACCAGATGGTTAAGGCAGTTAGGTATGGTTTACCACAATACTGATAACAATGAGGGTTTTCTGAAATGACGTTGACTAGGTGGCAGCACTGAGACGTCAGGTCTGGGCACCTGTCAAAAGTGTCAAAGCGCCTACGGACTGAATGGTGAACGAAAGAATGAAACGAATGACATCAAATAGGTATTTTAAGTTCATTGTCGAACTGGAAGACCTCTTGTCAAAGTGGCGCCAACTGGTGGCTTGAATATTCATGAATATCCCCCTCATTGATAAGCTGAAGGTAAATCTTTTCGAGGCAAAGGTAGAAAAGAAATACACTAGACTTAAAACTAGCCATAGATATTGAATTAGCCAAGTTCGCATTGACGTGAAAAAATCACAGCGGGATTGGGTCGCGCATTGGAGTTTCAGCGCTCTACTTAGTGCCTAGAGTTGAAAATCGAACAGTGTGTTTTTCGACGCTCTGGGATGTACTTTGTTGGATCCTTAATGCTCGGTTCAACACCGAGAGCAGAAAATCCAGGGCGCGAAAATATCCCGATGCGATATTTTGAAGTCCGTACTTAGTCTTAATGTCACTTTCTTAATAACGATTTATAAACTGGAAACTTATTTAGGCGTTCTGTCTGAACGCTGAACGAAACTGGACCGTCACGCTCGGAGTGGTGACACTGGATCGCGTGTGGTCGGCTCCAGTTGTAAGTTATCACTTCTATCGTTTGGTCATAAGCACACACCATCTTTATTTTTAACAGACGTCTTGCTAAAAGTCAAAGTTAGTCAGCAAAGTTAGAGGTACATTTCGTATCGAGAAGGTTGCATCGTTTTTCGTATTCAGGTTACATCCTTAAGGGCGTTTTCACTTGATAACATCAAAATGTAAAATAATGCAATAAAAATCGGCCCACGTTCACTTTTACAAAGGTAGTTTTATTCACAAAACATACCAACGCGTGGTTGAGGCGTGAATTTGCGAAGATTTTTTCAAAAACTCTTTAGTACTCAGACTGAATAATAAAACTGTTCTTGCGGTCTACATTTAACTGACAACTCTTTGGTTTTTTCCCATGATATTTTTGACGGTGAAGCTCAAAGCCTGTGGTCGGGGACCACATCACTCGTGGCCGCCTTCAGACAAATTCATACCCCATAAAATTGACGCAACGCTCGCTGGTACACCACCATTTTGTTTTTGTTTTGGAGAAAAAAGTCCGTATGTAAATGAGGTTTTCTTGAAAGAGGTAAGATGTGAGTGTTCTTTAGCTTATTTTGTCTCATTTCTAGAGGAAGAAAGGAACAGCAAGGCTTAACAAAGCTTCATGATATATTCTAAGTTAATTTCACATAAATGACACCTACAGACTGCATGAAAAAAAACAGAAAAATGAGAAAGTGATAGCTTACATATCTGCACATACATAAACTTACGACTTCGTCCTATGAGAAACTACAGAATGAAACGACGAAATGACAAAACTGATAGGTTCTTCAACCGTACTGTTTTAATTCACAACTGTTTTCGAACTTTTGTTTCTAGGCTAGGTTTCCTCGCGATGTATTTATTCCTTTACCATTTTGAGAGCGGTGGGTGTTAAAATCAAATAAACAAAGTAAGGTGCCTTTCCTGGGTTCGAACTCATAACCAACAATAGCTACAGCTCTGACGTGATATCTTTACTCGTTGTTAATGTTGGACATATGTAAGTAGGGACGCACTGTCCAACATTTCCATCTGAGGATAGGGTCTAGTTTGACACTTCAAAAAGAGCTCTCGAGCTTACGATTATTTCATTTTTTTAAATGCCGATGGCTAAACCGGGTGTTGGTGTCATCTGACATCACAGCTGCGCAGGCGCCCGACAGACGATCACTGCCAATTTTGAAATTGGAACGTTTACTATTCACAAACAAAAAACTGGCCACACAGAAATTAACTCTACCCTTCCTGTTTTAAGATTTAAAACTTATAATTTTATAAGCTGTGCCATTTTCCAAATTTAGAATTTAAGTGACGTAACTCTTAAACGTTATCGATATATTACAGGTCTTATTTGTTTGTTGGTAAGGTGGGTTTTTCTTTGAAGCGTTTTTTTCTATTGTTTCGGTCGGTTGACTATAATGACATAATGGGTCGCGGGTTCGATCCGGCGCAATTACGCGGCACACGATCGATTATTGTGATCAATACAGGGGTTAGACGGCGGTTCGCTGCCAATTTTACATCATTTTTTATATAATTTTGTTACAAACAATGTAGCTGTGATGTTACATCGATATCTCTTTTATCGATCTAAGAAGTTAACTATTTTTTTAGGAATTTATTATTTTTTGATCAATTATAAATTTATAAGTATTTATAACACTACATAATTTAACTAAAACGAATAAACTAAAATAAAGCGTCGAAAAATTCATCCACATCGCTGTAGACTGGTAATGTAGCCAAGAGACTGACGGCATTGCCAGGCTGTATGGCAATGCTCAGCCTCTGGCTAAGGTAAACACCAGCCCTTGGGTCACGGGAAGTGTCAACCAGCCGTTTCGAGATTTCCTTACAGAGAGCATTTGTTTTTTTTTAGGTATATTTATTGATGTCTAGCAATATTTGACGTAAATAGGTATAATAAATCCTAATTAAATATTTATGATTATGAGTTATGACTTTTCTAATGGCCGGGGAAACAGATGACAGATAAAACGATCACGACTAATTTTCAAATTAAATATGATTTACAAATCAGCCATATTAGTTTACACCAGTTTTTTACCTTGACATTATCATTAGCATATTAAAAGTAGATCAACACAAAACATATGTAATACATGTTATGTAAAATTTATAAATCGATACCAAATACAGTAACTAATTTAACGATATCGATAACAATACGGGCGCATCACTACATTATCGACCGATCATCGACTCGGTCGCCGACACGGATCGACAATTTCGTAAATTGTGCACCGATTAGCGACCGATTACGACCATTACCGACAGACGGACACCCGATCCGGCCGCGCCGATTAAAATAATCGGTAAACGATAAAAACCGATAAAATAATCCCATGTTTTGTCTGTAGCCGGTTTTTTGTGAACGTAAGCTGCGCGTGCGTGAGTTGAGGCTAACCTAGCGTTTGGTCTAGCTTCTAGAATTTAGTTTTTTTGCCCCTAAATTGAATATCTTAATAGTTCTTTTGCTAATATTATAGTGTATTCTAATCTACTAAAATGTAGCAAAAAACTTGATGGAAGGCGCCATTCGATAATTTTAGTTGCCTATGTTGGAAAATCATAGTGTGTAAACTGCTTTTTACTAATTCAAAATGTGAGTTAATATTGACACTTGTAATTACAAGCCCTAAGGGGCTCGTCACTAAGTAATAATAGCCGCACAGGTCGACCTATCAGGTTACCCTACGCTTGCTGGGGTTGGTCCGTGGATGGGTGACCATTACCAACACTGCTCCGTATCTCAGAAAGCACGTTAAGCCTTTGTTCCCGGCCGTCATTCGTGGAACTTAACAATCGTTACACTGCGTCTGAAGCCCGAAAGTCTGTCAATCAGTCTTACTAAGAGGTAAGTATTGTATTACCTAACCCGGGTTCTAACCGAGGCAAGTACTTTAGTACGTGTAAATAATTACATCACCACTGTTCTCAAAACGGTGAAGGAAAACATCGTGGGGAAACCGGCCTGTCCTGGAACCAAAAACTCGAAGACATGTGACATCTACCAACCCGCACTGAGCCCGCGTGTAGATTACAGCCCACTGCCTCTCACTGTGAGGAGGCCTGTGTTCCAGCAGTGGGAACATTATAAGGCCGATCATGCTGTAATGCTGAACATCAAAATTAATGTATCATACAGATACACCTTTTTTTTTAATGATGGTGTAAACGGCTTTGAAATCCGTAACGTAGTTTAAAAGAACAACACGGTCACATAGACTTGGAAAGCGACTTCAATCCCACTAATATTACACCGAGAAATTGTAATGGTTGTTTTCTTGGCGTAGAACAACTTGCCATAAGGAGTACTTTCGAAGCATAGAATAAAAGTACAAAACATATTGATTTTTTTGTTTTAAAATAATAATACAAATATTCATCAACTCGATAAAACACTACTCAATAGTAACACAAGAGGTAAGTTGTAGGTACTACTCGAATCGCACGCGCCGCTAACAAAGGGAACAGCGATGATAAATGTTCAAAGCTAAATAAACTCTCGCATGTGGTTATTTTTCACAATGGCTAATCTGCCATTTTTTGTTTCTTATATTTTATTTGTTTATAAAACGATTTTAATACCAAGACAAAACCATTTCGCTGCGGGAAAACAACCGTTAAAATTTCACGGTGTATAAATGTGAAAGATGTTTGTATGTTTGTTACTCAAACACGCAACAACGGCTGAACGAATTTGGAAGAAATTTGGCAAACAGATAGATTATAATCTGGATTAACACATAGGACACCTTTTTCCCAGTAATACCTTCCTTAGGGATAATTTTCGAGCTCCACGCGTGCGAAGCCGCTGGAAAAAGCTAGTGTATAATATGTATAAATGTAGAAAAACTCCTTGATTTAAATTAAAATCAGCCAACGTTGCCACTTACCCATTATTCCGTCTGATCTCGTAGCTACCTTTCGTCCTCTTGGGACACCATAGTCCCTTATGTAATCAGGATTCGTAGGTACTGGTAAATCCAGTCGTATAAATAATTACAGTGCTGCAAGTATCTTTTGGCTCTTGACTGACATTGCCGGCTTATAGTCGATTCGCACAAATTTACTTAACCGAATCGGGAAATCGGGGAATCGGTTGAATCTTTACATTTAATTGACCTAATATTTTCTATAGGCGACTCTCGCAAAGTTAATTTATTTGTAGGTGTATTGACTATTCCAGAAATACTTATTACGCAACTGGTACGTTTTGAATAAAACGTACTAGGAAAACTTAAGGAAAAGTGTAGTAACTTTATTACATAAGATACAAAACGAACCAGTTGCCTAAAGGTGCGCTTACACGAGCAACTAAAATTGCTCCATCCTGGTCAATTCTCGTCAACTATGACGTCACGTCTACATCCAGCAATTTAGGGCAATGGCAACATGTAGCAACCTGTTGCCAGAGATACGGCCACACAATATCATGCAATATGCAGCAACTTAAAAAAATTAGGCAATGCCCCCTCGTCGCGTCCGCTGCCGGCCGGTTCCTTTCGCAAAAGCGAGACATAGTTATACGTACAAATGAGATAGAAAGAAAATTGACTAAAAATTTCCAAGCCGATTGGATATTCGTAAACTCATGAAATATATGGAGCAATCAGAAGCAATATTTCCGAAACATATCCGCAATTTATTGTTGTTGCTCCAGATGCTCCACTTAATTGATCCAAATTGATCCATTAGTGTTGCCGAGCAATAATTGCTCAAAAATTGCCCGTGTAAGAGCACCTTTATACGTACTTCTGGAATTGTTAATTCGTCCACAAATAAATCAGCTTCGTGCGTTAACCGTCGTTAAGCTATAGAAAATATTAGGTCACTGAAATTCCTAATAATTTCTATAGGACTATAAATATCAGGATTTTTGCAAGAGGTCGGCGTTCCCTATCTATTGAGACGAAAGTACGAAACAACCTCAGAAGTCACAGTCGCTTTTAAAGTCCAGACATAATCTTGGTCAGATCATCTGACGACCATGTATATTGGTGTCTGAAATGATCGTATAACCAATAACTAACTCCACCTAATCCTTACGTCACCCGCATGACCAAAACCCAATCAAAACCTAGCATAGACCTCTATTTGACGAGAAGAATGGCTCATAAGAGAAGTTTATTAAAGCTGGGGACATTGGGGACCAGGACAGAACACCGCCTAGTTATCAACCGTCTGAAGGTACATTGCGCGGGTCTCTCCAAAGACACGTCAAAGCCTATCCTAATTTAAACAGGGCTGTTTACGTCCCGGGGGCTTGGGTCACGACGAGCCGTCGGGTTGGGCTTCAATGGTAGCGGAGAGGTGAATGAAATCGAAAGGGATGATTTGTTTTTAAAATGAACGGGTCAGGTTTTGTACAGAATCATCATCTGCCTAGAAGATTACTTTACAAAACCTGGGAAAGGGCAAGCGTTTTCACAGGTTTTGTAAATAATGTTTGTTTTAAAAGAATTGTAGTTTACTACCTAATGGCCTTTTAGAGAGTAGAGAGTGGTGGCCACTGGGTCCCCACTGCTTTTAGAGAGTAGAGAGTGGTGGCCACTGGGTCCCCACTGCTTTTAATTCGTAAGTTTGAACACAGTCAGATGATTTATTTTGTGTAAATTATTTCATCTCCACTGTTCTCAAAACAGTGAAGGAAAACATCGTAAGGAAACTGGCGTTTCCTAGAACTAAAAAATTGAAGTTATGTGATATTTACCAACCCGCACTGGGCCCGCGTAGTGCATTAGGACCCACTTCCTCTCACTCAGAGGCAGCATGTGTCCTAGCAGTGATAAAATTATAGAATTATTATGCTAATGGCCATTTGAAAAGGGTATGCAGATGGTTTGATCATGTTTAGAGGACGGCTTAAAGGTGACTCATCATATCAGCCGAAAGACGTCCACTGCTGGACATAAGCCTCCCACAAAAGGGGGGATTTGCCATAATCGCCACGCTTGGCAGGCGGGTTGGCGATCGCAGTATGGTGGTCAAATGCATAGAGAACGCTGCTGCCTATTCTCTAGTAAGTCCCTTAGTCGCCTTCTACAACACCCATGGGAAGAAATGGGATAGTGCTATTCTTTTACGTCCGGCACCACACGGAAGACAAAGGTGACTAACAAAAGGTATTTACAAGGCATATGAGTGGAAACGCTGAAAGGGGACGTTCTAGAAGGACATGTGACCTTATGGGTGCTGTTCTTCAGAAAGGTCACGTGCGAAGTACTCGCAACGTGCGTGCGTATATGAACGAAGCAAAAGGAGTATGGAAGGGTCGTAGCAGATGACGTTCGTTTGCTGACGCCAGGAAGAGGTGGAAAAAAAGGACGAAAATAAGTAGATCAAGTACTTTTTCTCTCTTCTTGGTCGCGTTCTTTATTACTGAAGCTTGTGCCCCTGAAAAGCCTTCGTGGCTATATATACGATGGTGAAGGTATGTCTTTTGTAATTTTGACGTTCAAAAAGAGCTGACTCTCAGCCTAGTTTCATAATTATGACGTTTTATTTGATTTGATTTGATGTTCTTCCACGTCGTTCGGTTATCAGCATCTCTCATGGCCGTAGTAGCAGAATCCAGTAGACGCGGTTAATTGGTCATCCCAACGGCTAGGTTAGTACTTTTTACTGTTTTTAAAATAACTTCACTTAATTTTTGCGAGTCTTAACCGCAATTTGATTATTATTATTAAAATACATTTTCATTTCTATTTGTAGATCTCTAGCCCGCTGTCACTCAAGCCAAACCTCTCTCCGAACTCATTTCAGGGCTGAGCGCGCACCCACCGCCCTGCCCCTACCACAGAACCGCACTTTATAAATATTGTACTCTCACTCAATAACGACGCGCCGTGACAACCCTTGATGTGCTTCAGCGTCTACACTAGTAATGTATAATGACAACAGGAATGTTTTAATTTTGACGATGGCTTCATTGCTAGCGGCATTGAACTGATAATTCCCCAGATAAGTCGTTTCAAGAAAGTCCAATAAAAGTGCTTTTTCATACCTATAGAAGCGAGTCCATATGCCGAAAGATTTCGGGTAAGTTTGTAGGGGTTATATAAGATCCCTACTAAAAATAGAAATGCTAAAGTAACTCTGTTTGTCTGTTACGCTAACACGCCTAAACCTCTGAACCGATCGCCATGAAATTTTGCGGAGATTATAGCCTGAGATATGGAGAAGGACATAGGCTACTTTTTTACGCGAAAACCGACATCGACGCGGGCGGAGCTGTGGGCAAAAGTACTCCATATATTCATTAATACACCCGGAGATTGTTGGATAGTTTCATGGCCTTGTTATTACAGTTACATCGACCACATACAGAAACGAAGTACCTCAGTTGTATCTAGGTATATTTATGTACCATTATGGTAGAATTATTGCCCTGACACTTTCACAAAACCTAGTACCCGACTAAGGTTCCTTTCGATACCATAAAACAATTTTTAAACACTTTTAACTGTCGTATAATAGTAATCGTAGCGTTATTTCTATACGTAGAATTACTGAGTCCTTTCATTATATTTCCATACATTATCATACAGGCTTGTGAAGCTCCCAGGAAGCTTCTGTGCTTTTGGGTGGAGCTAGGCTGGCTTTGTAAGCCAGACTCCCCAAGCACAACGGACCGAATGAGAGACTAATTGCGGAAAAGGGAGTCCCGTCATCATCGTAATCATCATTACATACAGTCTGACATGGCACATCAACGCGCAATCTGAAACCATGAATATAGCACATGATTCTAGGCCCCTTAGCGTAGAAATGGTAAGTGAATTATTTAAAAAAATTAGCTGTTTCATAGCTGTTTTCTTTCTTTAGTGCAATAATAATGTATGGCAGTGTTCTTTTCTTTTTAATAACCAAAGATTTACGAATACATGGTGTCATGGTGTACGCCTAAAAGTCGCTGCCACCCAGCATTTAAAACATGTAATGCCGAATTCCATGTTTAGTAACTTCCACTTAAAATCGTGGTCTAAAAAATACAACATTAACGCTGGCAAATAGAAAGTAAGTGTCTATTCATGATCAGTAGGCGTGGCCACGATGGTATTATTGGACCAATCCATTGTGACACCCGGCACAGCTATTGTAATAACTAGACTGAATTCTAAGAAACAGATCTCGTTGTTAGATGAATCTTTGTAAGGAAGTAATTCCGGGAATAAAAGGCAACTGCACGAAGATATTTTCGTTTCCTTCAAAGAAATTGTTTTACCTAGGAACGCTATTGAAACTGATTTTAGTCTCGTGAAAATACTACTGAGAACTTGATAAAGTTTACGTGGTAAGTAACAGCTTCACGGGTCGATCGATCAGGTTAAGCGCTTGCCGCGGTTGGTCCGTGGATTTGTGACCATCTTTACATACCAAGACCCCTCCGTGCCTCGGAAAGCAGCGTTAAGCCGTAGGTCCCGGCTGTCATTTGTGGATCTTTGACAGTCGTTACGGGTTGTCAGAACCCCGAAAGTCTGACAACCAGTCTTACCAAGGGGTACCGTATTACCCAGTAACTGGATAGCGGAGGTCAGATAGGCAGTCGCTCCATGTAAAGTATTGATATTCAGCGACATCCTGTTAGATTGATACGTTTAGATTTCGGGGACAGCACGGTTGACGCAGTGGTTAAGCGATTGACTGCTGTGCTGCGTGTAGCGGGTTCGATTCCCGCACGGAACAAATATTTGTATGACCTACGAGTAGTTGTTCCGAGTCTGGCTGTTTGTGTATATGAATTTAAATGTTCGTAAACGCACCCACAATACAGGAGTAATTCCTAGTGAGCGGCAACGTCTAAAAAAAAAAATTGTTGGAAGCCGACCCTAACATAGTTTTAAAAGGCTGGGTAGATGATGACTTCTTTCAAAGTCGTCATATCAGAAGTCAGCCTCCCTCCCTCGGTAGTCCCTTTCGAGCCACATCATCATTCACACAGTCCATCCATAGTTTCTGTGGTCTTCCCCAACTCTTATAGCCATCCACATTCAGACTCGCATAAAACTTTCCTGAAGACATTTTCTTCATTCCTCCGCATCACATGCCTTTTCATACAGAATTTGAGTTTAATGTGGACGAAATACCATATATCCGACCAATCCTGTGTTACGAACATGTTGTTCTTCTAAACATCGCATCGCATTTTGATGCGGTTTTCACCGTAATTTAGGAAATATGTTTTAGAAGGTTTGTGCGTATAGGTTAGGTTAGGTTAGTTTTAGTTTTAATTTTAATTTCTTGCGCCCCCGTCCCACCCCGTCGCATCGAAATGCCTGCCCATGCGAGTACTTCATATTCGTGACGCTCCTAAATGTTTTAGCGTGATGTTATATAGCCTATAGCCTTGCTCAATAAATTGGCTATCCGACACTAAAAGAATTGTTCAATGTGAACCAGTAGTTCCTAAGATTAGCGCGTTCAACCAAACAAACAAATAAAGCTTCTTCAGCTTTATAATATCACTAGCTTCTGCCCGCGACTTCGTTCGCGTCAAATCCCCGACCTACCTCGTCGCTCACCTCGCCTCCCCGTGCGAGTACTTTGTATTCGTGACTTTTCTCTCTTTGCTTGGCTCCTAAGGGTCTTAGCGTCATATTATATAGCCCATAGCCTTTCTCGATAAATTGCTATCTAACACTGAAATAATTTTTCATATCGGATTAATAGTTCCTGAGATTAGCGCGTTCAAGTAAACAAACAAACAAACTCTTCAGCTTTATAATATTATATATAATAATATAATATAATAATATATAATATAAGTATAGATTATAGTGTAGATTAACATTAAACTGTCCCGTGTGATGCCGGACGTAAAAAATAGCATTTTCCTTTTTCTTCCCGTGGACTAGAGTATAGTTAGCAGCATTCACTATGCATTTTATCACTATACTGCGATCGCCAACCCGCCTGCCAACCGTGGCGATTATGGCAAACACCCCTCTTGGGGCTGGTCCAGCAGTGGACGTCTTTCGGCTGAAATGATAAATGATGAACGATGCGAAGCAGGGTTGGGTCGCTAGTATTTTAGTAAAAATAAGTATGCAAACTAAATCTACACGCATAACAAACGCTGCGGTCGCCCTGCGTTTTATTGCTGTTCTTGAATTAGGTGGTGACGTAATACATATTGTTGGGTAAGCAAAAAGTTCGCGGTAAGCGCAAGCGCATTATTGTAAAACCACAGACCAGTCTGCGCTGTGCTTTGTAAAGGATTGCATAGTGCATTATTAGTAGGAACACTTTCACAGGGATTTTTTATTTTAAAATTTTATATTTCAAAAAGTTCCTTTGAAAGTTATTCTATCGACTGAAATGCAGATTTGTGTGAAGTTTTTGTGTTTGTTGAATGTGTTGGCTAACAAATATCAACTAGACTTATTAAACAAAGAACTTAGTGTTCAGGATATCTCGGGTTTGCATAACTACCGGATAATGCTACTCTCTAAGGCAAACAAGTCATTTATCAGAATATGTCTCTCGTATTTTTTCAATACTAGATCTAAAATATAGGCAGTAACTCCACGTAAGATAATGGTATTCAGCTGCATCAGGTTAGACTGGAAGCCGGCCCGAACATATTTGGGAAAAAGCGAAGTAGGCAGGCAGATCTAAAATACTAAGAAACTTGTAATCTAAGTAGGTTTTTGTCCTAGGGTTCCGCGTCGTTAATGTAATTACTTGACAGTGTATATAATATCTACAGGCAAGGCGACTAAGGTAAGCCGACTAAGGGACTTACTAGAGAATGGGCAGCAGCGTTCTCTATGCATTTGACCACCATACTGTGATCGCCAACCCGCCTGCCAAGCGTGGCGATTATGGCAAAACCAGGGTTTCAGGAGAGGCCTATGTCCAGCAGTGGATGTCTTTCGGCTGAAATGATGTAATATCTACAGAAGTACTTGTGGTGCAAACAAAAATGACGGCACGGTTGGCGCAGCGGTTAAGCGATTGACTGCTGCGCTGCGTGTCGCGGGTTCGATTCCCGCACGGAACAAATATTGGTAAGACCTACAAATAGTTGTTCCGGGTCTGGCTGTTTGTATATGTGAGTTTAAATGTTTGTAAACGCACCCACAATACAGGAGTAATCCCTGGTGTGGAGCAACGTTTTAAAAAAAATACTGCGATCGCCAACCCGCCTGCCAAGCGAGGCGATTATGGCGAAACCAGGGTTTTAGGAGAGGCCTATGTCCAGCAGTGGACGTCTTTCGGCTGAAATGATGTAATATCTACAGAAAAGTATTGTGGTGCAAACAACAAGTTTGCGGTTAGTTGCAAGCTCCGTATTAGCATACATCCGATAGTGGTTTATAAAGTTTTCACTTTTATAATGTCACTAACTTCAAATTTCTTTGAGGCTTTTGCCCAGACGGACACTGGGTATGTGCCCGCCTGGGCAATAGTCGGTCCTTAAAGGCTACCAAATATAAATATTGATAACGGAGTTTGACATTTACATTAGCTAAATTATTGTTCATTATTATCTATGTTAAATAAGAAGACCACATAAAATGTAGAAACTAATCATTTCTTAATTATTTCTGCGACTGTGTAATACTTATTACTAATAATTCCATACATAGGTAATCGAGTTTCATGAGTCACGACAAAGTCCTAGTAATTAAACTGGGCTAGGTATTTGCGTGTTCAAAACTAAAAGAAACAGCGCAACTAATGAAAGAACGTGAGCATTATTTAGTTACAACTTTTGTTAATTACTTACTTTTGTAGTGCCTATAGCACAATCGGTTCAAAATGTTCCTAATGCTGGGACACAGGCCTCCACTCTTCGAGAGAGAGTGGGCTATACCTAATCTTAGCTTCGGGTCTAGTGCGGGTTGGTAGATGTCACACGTTTTCAAGGACATGCCGATTTCCTCACGATGTTTTCCTGCACTGTTTTGAGAGTAGTGGCGATGAAGTAATTTCTAATTTACAAAAAGTACAGTGCCTGCTTGAGTTCGTGCCCACGACCTACAATTCGTGAGTCAGAGCCTTAAAATCGCATAAATATACTTGACTAGACTAGACTTTAAATCTCTCTAACCTGTTCTTCAAATTTTACAGAACACGTGTGTGGACTTTGGGCAATATACAAAAACTAGCTTCTGCCCGCGATTTCGTTCGCGTCAAATTTCTTGCTCCCCGACTTTTTTCTCTTTGCTCGGCTCCTAAGGGTCTTAGCGTGATGTTATATAACCTATAGCTTTTCTCGATAAATGGGCTATTCAACACTAAAAGAATATTCCAATTCGCACCAGTAGTTCCTGAGATTAGCGCGTTCAATCAAACAAACAAACAAACTCTTCAGTTTTAAAATAAGTGTGCAAACTAAGTCTACACGCATAACAAACGCTGCGGTCGCCCTGCGTTTTATTGCTGTGAATTAGGTGGCGATGTAATACATATTGTTGGGTAAGGAAAAAGTTCGCGGTAGTATAGATAGATAGATATCCACATACGACAACTGTGCTGCTGGGGAGTTTGTTGCGCCACTTCTTCTTCCCAGCTAAAGCACTAGGAAGTGGTGAAGGTCGGGCGTTTTGGGGGACTGCCTTATGTAATTTTGACATTCGAAAAGTGCTGTTTCTCAGCCTAATTTGACAAAATGACTTTTGATTTTGATTTTGCTAGTGAATATACCGCGACATTAATGTCCCGTACGTACCCACTACACGGCAAGGTAAAAGCCAACTCTTGGGTTGCGGGAAGTGTCAACCAGCCGTTTGAAGAGCCGTACTTACTTAAGTACCTGCAATAATTGAAGAACATAAAAAAATAGTTTCATTTATTTATTTATTACTTAACAATGAATACGAACTTAACCACAAAAGCCGAATGCAACACTTTTCTTCAACAAATTGGAAAATCTAAAAAAAAACCTATTACGAATTGACTAAATGACGCAATGAAAATCGTCTGTTGAACTTACACAAAAAAAGTCTTTTGATGCCAAAATGTTATATTAAAAGTTGTTAAAAAGCCGATTTAAGATCGATTAGATATCTAATGTTACTTTTTACGTACGGTTTAAACTTATTGTCAGCAATCCGTTACGTTTTACATTTAGTTTGAAATACTTAAGTTACACTTGACTTACATATGCAACTTAGTGGCTATGAGAAAACTGTTATACACTTTTTCACTCATAGAATACAAATGCAGACTTCGAAAATGTTTCCAATTTTGGTTTAGCCAGGTTTCCAATTTGGTGGGTGAAAATTATCCCACGGGAACGTAGGTACTACCGCAATAAAAAGTATCATATGTAAACCTAACTTCAGCCGTTTTTGAGCGATTTAGTAACAAACGTCCAAACATCTAAACATCCAAACTTTCATATTAATAATATATTTTTTTTATAAAAATAATAAGACAAATATAATCCTAACTTAACTAAACCTATTCACAAACTAAAAAATGGCGTCGAAAAATTCATCCAATCGTTGTCAACTGGTAATGTTCCCAAGAGACTGGCAGCATTACCACGTTGTATGGAAATGCTTAGCCGCTGGCCAAGGTAGAAACCAGCCCTTGGGTCACGGGAAGTGTCAACCTGCCGTTTCGAGATTGTAATATTAAGTAGGATGTTCAATGTATAACATAGAGCCATATTATAATTAATAGTTTTGTATTTTCTTTGCGTTCTAGGAGTTAGGAAGTCTTTTATCATAGCTATGTCTGCGTTTCTTCGTCACAGAGGAGAATACCAATGATTTTTAATCAAACAACTTATAAGTTTAACTATTCTTTCAAAACAAATTCTCCTTCATTCGCCGTTATTTTAATCGACTTCAAAAAAAGAGGAGGTTCTTGATTCAGCTGTTTTTTATTTTAATTTTATGTTTACTCAAAGGTCATTTATTCAAACTAGGCTGATGTCAGCACTTGTTGAACGTCAAAATTACATAAGACAGTCCTTCAAAACGCCCGCCCTTCACCACTTCCTCAGACTCAGCTACCTCAGAACTCTGTCATTTATTAACTAATTTGAAAAATTCTTCTTTGGTTTGAAAAGATAAACTTACCGTGGGCCCATATTTTGGTCAAGTTCTGATTAGTGGTTTTTGAGTCAGCTTTAATAATACATATATTTTCCACTTAGCATACATATGTCGAATGTATGCTAAGTGTTGTTAAAATTACTTCCTGCTACTGTTTAATTTGCAAGTGAAGGTATGTATACGTGTGGGGTAGAAACCACAACCAGAAAAAGAAAAGTAAAATTTCGGAAGTCGGTGGCAGAAAGAAACGAAAATACAAAACAAAAGACAACGAACTTCCGAAATTAAAGTTATCTTTCACTTTGTCGTATTTTATACTCAAATCCTACTATATAATATTACTAGCTTTTGCCCGCGGCTTCGCTTGCGTGGATGTCTGAAAATATCCTACGGGAACGTACTACCGGGATTAAAAGTACCCTGTGTTAATCCAGGTAAACAATGTCTTCTCACATTGCTTATTATAGTATCCGAGGTGAGGCGCGCGGATTGATATATTATGATTGCTGGAGGATAACAAATCCTAAAATCTAATAATAGTAACGGAATACATAACGGAATGGAAAATTACCTACTTGAATGCCACAACTTTAAAATTTGAATGCAACTTTAAAATTAAAATATTAAATCCTCTTTATTCTCTGTCCTGTGAGAATTAGAAAAAAATGTACGGAAATAAAGAAAATTTAAATATTATTACTCATTAGATCCCTTAGTAAAGTTATTGTTCTCAGAATTACTAAGGTGTCTTTGGCGATGGTGAAAGTTGGGCTGAGCGATGATGAGTTAGTAAGGGTTTTTAACCATCTAGGGATAATTTTACAAAAACGCCAAAAGGCTTTTAATACCAATTTTATGGGTTGACTTTAAAATTTACGGGTCTCCTATACAAATCCTTCATCCCCTATTTTACCCTCTGCTGGGATGACTTTACAAAAACGCTAATACTTGTAATTTTATTAATTATCAACCAAAAGGCTAAATACAAATTTTCTTGGTTTGAACCACAAAACTAACGAGTTTCCCATTTATACTTTCATCCCATATTTTATGCTCTCAGGGGCTGATTTCTCAAAAACTCTGAAACACTTGATTTTTAATTATTAATCAGAATGATAAACACCAATTTTCATGGTTTAAACTACAAAAATGACGTTCTCGACGAAATCCTTCCTGATTCCTTGTCTACATTATAAAGAGAACCTCTGTGCAAAAATTCAGGTTTCTAGGTCCAAGGGTTTGGGCTGGGCGTTGATGAGTCAGTCAGTCAGTCAGTCAGGACTTTTCTTTTTATTTATACACGGTGAAATTTTAATGGTTGCTTTCCCGCAGCGAAATGGTTTTGTCTTGGTAATACAATCGTTTAACAAATAAAATATTAGAAACAAAAAATGGCAGATTAACCATTGTGAAAAATCACCACGTGCGAGAGTTTATTTTACTTTGAACATTTATGCATCGCTGTTCCCTTTGTCGGCGGCGCGTGCAATTCGAGTAGTACCTACACGTTACCTCTAGTTTTACTACTGAGTAGTGTTTTATCGAATTGATGAATATTTTTTAAATTATTCTAAAACAAAAAAAAAACATATTTTTTTTACTTTTACTCGATGCTTCGAAAGTACTCCTTTTGGCAAGTTGTCCTGCCGCGGGAAAACAATCATTAAAATTTCACGGTGTATAGATAAATGTGAAAGTTTAGATGTATGGATGTTTGTTACTCAATGACTCAATCACGCAAAAACAGCTGAACGGATTTGGATAAAAATTGGCAGAAAGATAGTTTATAACCTGGATTAACAAATATGATACTTTTTTATCACGTTATTACGTTCGCGCAAGATAATTTTCGACCTCCACGCGGGCGAAACCGCTGTAGTCACTTATAAGTTTAACTACCCTTCCAAAACAAATACACCTTCATTCGCTGCTATTTTCGAAGCCCCACCTCATAATGTCGCAAGCGCATTCGATTTCGCAACATTTTTCACTTCTATAAACCGCGGGGTGTTATTAGCGTCGACTACAGAGAAGTACAATGTCTCCGAGGGTTGGATCAACCCCCTGCCGCGTCTCCAATATACACACATGCTACAAAATTTAGATTATTTTAGAGTTACAAAACGGGATGTGTCTCTGTACTTGACAATTTTGTTAGTTTAGAAAGTAATGGAGTTGTTAAGGGTTGAATTGAATTGAGTTGAAGTTCCTTCAACGAGAATTTTTTAATGTCTATTTTCAGCTTTATTTTCAAACATCCCGCGCGGACAATGTCGCAATTCTAGTGGTTTTTCGTGATAAATTTATTAAATTAAATGAAAGTACTATTTTTTCAAGCCAAACACTCGATATTTGGTATTTATATTTATTTGTAACATTTATCGTAATACGAACTGCAAAATAGAAGTAAATTTACAAAATGTCGATTTTATGAATAAATACTAAAATACTAACCGTCTTACTAGTAAACGCAGAATATAATTATTCCACAGTTAAACCTATGAAAATGTGTGGTTATTGCTTTGTTATTCCTGGTATAACTTTATTCCTTGTTTATTAGTAAGAGGGTTAGCATACAAACTTATAAAATTCCAACGATCTGGTGCTTGGCTGAAAAAAATATTACTTACTCGGATATCATTTTAATAAGATAATCTAGAACAACCACTAGAAATGCGACGTTGCCAGTCCGAGCGGGATGAACGCTCTGAAACAAAATAAACCTGGATGCTATACCACAAATCAAACTCAATCTCAAAATCATTTTTTTAAGCATTTGCTTTTAAATTACCCAAGAGTTGGTAATTTAGTCAGAAAATTCATCCTAGCTAGTTTGATTGCACTGATTTCTATAGAGCAGAACGGGCAACAATTTCTATGGCAACATCATGGGAATTGTTTAACAAGAGTCGCATCGTGCCTTTCAAAATCATAGTAGGATAATATTATGAATCATATTTAAATTCGTGAAATGGTCATAAACTGACAATTCATAAAATTATCTGCGTAGACAGCATGCGATTCATCTGTTTGACAGTTTTGTACGGAAATTCGTAAAATGGTCTACAAATCATGAATTGCTTAATTGAAGTTAAATGACAAATAGCAGAATCATAGAGGAATTCAGGAAATGAATCGCTTTTGGAAGAATCGCTTAATGTGGTCTTTTTAGAACCCCCTGAAGAAGTATTATAGGACACTTACCTTTTTTATAAAGAGGTACTGGCCACTCAGAAAATATGAAACATAAAAAAAAAGAAATTCAAAACTATTAACACCAGTTCACTGGTCAATTTTCTGCTGACCAATTTAAAAACAGAACCACACCAATTTTAAATTAAGAACAACTGTTCCATACTATAATAAATACACATTATCTATCCCATAGTTTTTATTATAAATGGGAATAATCGTATCGATTGAGCAACAAAAAAAGCAATAATGCGACTCGAGCGGGCTATAATAACATAATATGAGCAATTTGAACGATTAGCATCTACCGGAAGTTGTTCGCAGGAAGCGCTGTGGGCAGGCGCGGGCGCATACTATGAAAAAAGCGGGCATTTTGGACCATAGTATCGTTTAGTGTTTACTCCGTGCTTTGTTTGTGGTTTTATATGGTGTGTTTTGGTAATTTTGTAAAGGAAGTGTTTGCGTATGTTATTTTTTTGAATGGTTGAAAAATGGAAGCCATCGTCGTCGGCACTAGCAACGATGTTTCAAGTTCTATCCTACTAATATTGTGTGATTTATTATCTGTAATGTGAAAGTTTGTATGTGAGACTTTGTTACTCAATTATGCAAAGATGGCTTAACGGATTTGGATGAAATTTGGCTCACAACTAGTTTGTGACCTGGATGTTAATCCTGGACATTACATAGGATACTTTTTATCCCGATAGAACCTACGATCCCGTGGGATAATTTTCGATCTCCATGCGGGCGAAGCCGCTAGCAAAAGCTAGTATCATAATATTATACTCAGCTTAGTAATAACTATCGGTCCATTCGATCGAAGAGATTAAGCTACGCTTGCCGCGGTTGGTTTGTGGATGGGTGACCATCTTTACATACCAAGACCCCTCAATGCCTTGGAGGGCACATTAAACCATTGGTCCTGGCTGACATTTGTAGATCTTTGATAGTCGGTAGGGGTCGTCAGAAGCCCGTAATTCTGACAACCAGTCTTACCAAACAGTTTACCCAGTAACTGGGTTGTTGAGGTCAGATAGGCAGTCGCTCCATGTAAAATACTGGTATTCAGTTGCAAACGGTTAGACTGGAAGTCGACCCCAACATGGTAAAGGACTAGGCGAGCAGATGATGAATATTAGGCTCGTCACTAGTTACAATACCAATATAAGCTGGACTATTACCTATTCTATAACTCCGTGGTACTCTAGGCCAGCTCAGGGTCAAAGACCAAACCACTGACGAACGTCCTACTGCC
Organism: Polymixis lichenea; assembly: GCA_949091785.1. NCBI lineage: Eukaryota > Metazoa > Arthropoda > Insecta > Lepidoptera > Noctuidae > Polymixis > Polymixis lichenea. The sequence continues at coordinate 9,537,300 of OX420947.1, read as the reverse complement.
GGCAAGACTAGACGGGAACTGTAAGTGGTGCTTCTAATACTGTCGCAATTCCCATCTCGAATTTTACTGATCCAGAGAAGAGAGTCCATGCCGACAGATTTTCTCTATAAACAACACTATTTTACCTACTAATAGTGTTCGAAAACTGCTGATTCTCAGCCTAATTGGAATAAATGACTTTTGATTTTGGTTTTGATTTTGATTTTGAATAAAGGTCCTAAAAATCATGCCCACAATGAGTTGAACTTTTGTCAACTCAGACTATCGCAGTCCACTGTTGGATATACGCCTCCCCCAGTTTGCGCCACAACTCTATCCTCCGCCTTCCGCATTCAGTCTATCCCAGCCACTTTCTTAAGGTCGTCGGTCCATCTAGCTGGGGGGCGTCCGACACTACGCTTGCCGATACGCGGTCTCCACTCCAGGACTCGTCTGCTCCACCGTCCATCGGTCCTTCGACAAACATGACCAACCCACTGCAACTTCAGTTTCCTTATTCTGCAAGCTATGTAACACCGTTTCTTTTCTGGATAATTTGATTTCTGTATTGATGTCCAAGCCTTAATGCTACTAGGCCTTCATATCGATTTACTCTGGAATCTAGATAATATTAATAGCTGCATTTTTAATTGGTCTTATTACTGTTCCACACCTTTAGTAGCCTTGACTTTTAGTTAATTGTTCTGTTAATGTAATTGTAGCGTTAATTATAAGAATATCAGATCTTATCTATACATATATACTGTGTAAAGGTACCTAGTCGTTTTTAAGCGTTTCGTAAATATTTTTTTATTATTAATTTAGTTTTACTGGGCGCTCAGTAAATATTTGAGAAATTCACCTTATTTGGTTAATTAATAAAGAAGTAAATTGTTGAAAAAAAAGTATCTCTCTATAACTTTTGTTATGATAAAACAGGTTGAGCATGAGCACTTCCTACCAGAAATAAGTATACGTAAAACAGAGAAATTTGTAACGAAAATTAAGAAAACATTCCGATTTTTTCTGTAATCACTTTAATTAATCACGGAAGCTATAAAAAGAGTGTGTTTTTCGAGTGCGTGACAAAAACACGAGCGATACACTTGCGTGCATAATCGTTGGACAGCGCACGTGGTGTGTTACACTGGCGGCCAATTTAACGATACATTAATTCACAAAGCAGTGAACAGACGATGAAGTATTAACACATGAGTACACATTCACTGATAAACATCATACGGTGGACGTGTGTAGAATCAGAAATGGTTTTTTCATGTGTCTTCATACTTTCCACGCATTTTTTTTTTGTTTTCATTACCAGTCGATAAAACATTTAACAATTTTTTAAAAGTTAAATTCTTCATGTAATATTATAATTTCATATTTATTCAAACCATCATTTGTGAAAACATCCTGACGTAATTAAAAAATATCGGAATGAATGTATGGGACATTACTAACAAAGAAATGAGACGTGTAACTACTCAGTAGTATGTTCTTAATATGAGTGAATCAGTTAAGAAAAGTATAATAATTAAAGCCAAAAACAATCAGCTGCAGTTTCACGTCAAATAATAACACAAGCGCTAACGACCATGAAGATAAAAACAATAAAGTCCACGATCAAATCCATAATCAATGTTTTACATTACTACTCGTATCAAAAAACTAGCTCTACGTTTACTAGCACTATAAGTAGTACCATCTTCATCGCTTCGTTTCCCACAGTAACCGAGAAAATGCATTCATTTTGTGCTATCCATATCCAATTTTATCCAATTTTTAATGGCGCTACCGCGGCGGAGCGGCCAATATCGCAAATTATAGTGTTCACAGATTACGTCGGGAGTTACCTACGTGACGGGCGGTGCTTGCGAGTGGCCGCCAGTGTACACGATAACCTGTACACTGAGTGAACATGTCTTATAGTGTAAGTGCTGCGCTTCCGCGTCGATATGAGAAAATGTGGAAAGTAAATTCTTAAAAATGAACGTGGGTGGATTATGCGCTCCCGCAGTGTAATCTCGGTTTGAATTATGTTGGTCGGTATCGCAGGTTAAAGTGTACAAAGCTTACATTGTATGTAGTAGTTATTTTTCATTAACGTTTATAACGAAGAAACCAGTAGGAAATAAGTATAAAACAGGCAAGCACTAATTAGGTGGTCTTCATTGGCTATCGTGCATTGCACTTAAGTGTCACGCAGCTGGAGCCGAGTCAATTACAAATACGTTAGTAAACAAATTGGACACTTAAGGTGAATTTAGTAGACATTTTTTCCGTTCAAACTTCGTTACTGTATTACTCCACTGCTCCACAATGTACATAAAAAATTTAACATAGTATGGTTTTGTCTCATTATTAATATTATCTATACAGAAACAGAATACTAAAATAAAATCCCATTAAAAAGTTAGCAGCCAACAAAGATTCATTTTTATTGCTAATTTATCCTAATTTGGGCGTGTTTAAGTAATAAAAGAAGTGTAAAATGTCTAAAACCAAGCCAGTACCGACGAAGCTCAAATATCGAAAACTTCAATAAACTTTATTGGTAATTGATTTATGCAGTGGTTTTTTCATAAAACCCGATCTTCCGAAGGACTTTTAAAAAAAATACGCGCCTGTTTTACAATAAATAATGCTGCATCTCACTCAATAACGTTGTGCGTGTATACTAGCGTCTAACAGCTCATCACGGATACTACCTCTGTCGGACACGATGCCTGGTGAGACAGCGTGCTTTTTAGCCAGGCCCACCAGTGAGGGGCAAGTTAAGGGGCAAGCGCCGGAGTAGGACGCGCACTTCATTATTATTTTTTTCCAATTTTCAGGTCGATAACAGGTTGTATGTTGATCAAAATATGTCATTCGCAACCGTAAATATGGCTTTATAGAAATCATCAAGTTTATATAATACTATTGAATTACTGTTTCATGATATAGTCATTCATTGGTTATATATAGTCTTTCAAATAAATCCTATAAAATAAAGTCGTGCTTACATCAACTTATTTACCTGTTGGTACACAGCGGTAACGCAAACTAATCAAATAGGCACTCAGATGTTCGAGGTGGCAAGAGAGATTGCCCACTCATTAATGAAAAGACCAATGTAAGACGTGAACGAAAGTATTGTTGTGTGTGAACTCACTCACACATAAAAAGATATACTCTCTTATAAGACCAGCTCATGCTCGCGGCTTGGAATGCGTGGTACCTGTGTCGATAAAAAGTTAAGCTTATGTCCTTCCCTATGGTTCAAAGTATTCCAATACCAAATTTCATCGCAATCGGTTGAGCCGTTTCAGAGATTAGCTGGCACCAACAAACACCGACAAACAGTAAAAACATTTTTTTTAAAACTACCGTAGTGTATTCTTTCACGTGCATTTAAGAAAAAGCTGTTATTTTGACATTACAGCAGACATTTTTATTTGTTCTTACAGAATTACAAACTCAATGTTAGATAATTATCAAAGGTACATAAATTCCCTTCTACCCTCACAACACTAGTACTAATCTGTGTCAGTACCCTCATTCCGAATCTGTTCTGTAATCAAGCGTGGTCCGGCGCAGGCGCAGCACGTGCGCTGAGAATTACGCGAACCAGCGACTTGATCGCCGCCGCTAATGTACTAACACGTGAAATTGATGTAAAAAAGAGGGTAGGTACGCGCTTCTTATGTAGTTATCTGTGCCTGTGTTTAGTTTAAAATCATCACAATCCTCAAAGGCTGGCTAATAAATAGTGATTAACAATGGTCACCTGAATCGATAGGGTAAACGAACTTTAAATATTTTTTTATGAGTAAAATTACCGGTCTTATCAAAAAAAAAAATTGTATGGTTTTAACCACCAAGACTGTTTTTGAAATATGAAGCTAACAGAAATCGAAATACAGTTCTTTTTACAAAACTGACAACTTATTCCGGAGCTAAGTTGTAATTTTTTTATTAAGAATTGCCTTTCATTCATCCCTTTTGTGGCTCAATATTGTGACCCATACAAGACAGCAGGTCTAACCATGGTTTCATATATGCTTTAAGTTTAAGGGGAATGTGGGAGTCACAGATTGTGTATGTGCTTAACCATCCGATCTACTTCGCCATCGCTTTGCACGAGTGAACCGAGATACCGAAAGTCGGAGCAAACTGGGAGAAACGCGCCATCAAGCACTATGACTCCATAGCTGGAGAGACCGCCGAAATCACAGAACATACATTAAATTTTGGTTCTGCTGATTTTCAAGCCAACATTCTCCAGCTTCTGTTGTCACTTTTCCAATCTGCTCTGGATCTCGGATACAACTTCACCGACAAGAACAATGTTATCGGCAAACAGCATGCACTAGGGTGCCTGTTCCTGTATGTTCCACGTCTGAGCGTCCATGATCAACAGGAAGAGGTAAGGACTTAAAGCCGATCCTTGGTGCATACCTACAGCCACATTCAACTCGTTGGAATTGCCAGCTGCCGACCGGACGTAGGTATGAGACAATATCTAATAATAACAACTAAACCAATAAAAACAACAATAAATACGTTGTCAATTATTTCTAAGATTTCAATGTTCATATTGTACCAATTTTTATTATTTTATTATTAATTAACTTTAATTTAATGATCATAAAATCAACAATTAAATACCTATTCTAAATATCAACAACATTCGATTAATAAACCACAAACTTTACAGCTTCAAAAAGTAGGACATTGTCACAATAATCCAGTCAAAAACCAAAGTCTGCTACATCAACTAAAGAACGTATGCGCAAAAAATGACATTGACTGGTCAGAACCTTCAAGCTTTTGCTTAAAACAAAAGGATAAACACTCTTGCGCAGGTTGGGTCAGCCATGTTGAGTGATGTGACAGGACATGCGCATAACCTCTGATGTTTATTTATAACTGGTGATGCCAGACTGATGCTGTCTTGTATAATTGGCCCTTTTTATTCTATGGGAAACGCTTAGCCATAAGGCCTAAGAAAAGATTGAAGTATTTTAGGGTTATACTTAAGAAACGTACTGCCTCGCTAGAAATAATGGGAGACTATTTCGTGGTTTTAGAGGGTATTTGGACGTTCCACATTTTTTTTTTTGCTAGAGATGCGTATAATTTTTTAATCCTACTGATCATAATCACTACATAGTATAACACAAAGTCGCTTTCTCTGTCCCTATATCCCTATGTATGCTTAAATCTTTAAAACTACGCAACGGATTTTGATGCGGGTTTTTTTAATAGATAGAGTGATTCAAGAGGAAGGTTTATATGTATAATACACCGGCTCCACGCGGGCGAAGCCGCTGACAAAAGCTAGTAATATTATAAATGTCAAAGTTTGGATGTTTGTTATTCAATCAGGCACAAACGTCTGCACGTATTTTGATGTTTGGCACACATAAAGTTTATGGCCTGGATTAACACATAGGATACGGTCAACTGTGGCATCATTACTTTCCATAAGCAACTTTACCAATGAGAACTGTACTTATATTTCTCTCGATGACTAAAAATCTGTTTCCGCCATTTAATATCCATCCGATACAAAAGAAGAATAATCTAATATTTGTAACAATTTTTTAGTAATCGAGACATATTTTTTTAAAGTTCTCATTGGTAATGTTGCTTAGAGAAAGTAAAGATGCCACAGTTGACGGTACTTTTTATTCCGGTACTATGTTCCCGTGGGATAATTTCCGACCTCCACGCGGGCGAAGCCACTGGCAAAAACTCCTATGGGTTAATCCAGGTTATAAACTATCTGTGTGCCAAATTTCATCCAAATCCGCTCAGCCATTTTTGCGTGAGTAACAAACATTAAAGCATCTAAACATGCAAACTTTGAATTTTATAATATTAGCAGGTTACATCCCGCTGTAAGACTTCCAGTTTATCACACACAATCATCAATACTAGTTTCTAAAATAAAAAGGGTACATTTTCTCACATTAACAGTAGCTTATCGTCATTAATATCGGTATTACAACTCACCCCACCATAGTTAGCGCGGCACAATCTGTCATTTTTGACGTGTCGACGCGACGGCCGGCGTATTGCGCAGGGGCAGTTTGTTCGATGCAATCATTTAGCAAAAGAATGTTTATTATCACAAATAAATTAATGATACTAACAGCTTGAATAGCATAATTTGTGTTTTGAAAAAAAAGAAGCAGCTTAAAGACGTCCACTGCTGGACATAGGCCTCCCCTAAGCTCCACCACTTCGACCGGTTCTGTTCTTTCCGCATCCAGCGGACTCAGGTCCACCTTGTGGGAGGCCTTCCAACTTTACGTCTTCCGGTACGCGGTCGCCACTCCAGAACCTTTCGTCCCCATCGGCCATCTGTTCTGCGAGCAATGCCCACTGCCACCTAAGTTTGGCAATTCTTCGGGCTATGTCGGTTATTTTGGTTCTCCTGCGGATCTCGTCATTCCTGATTCGATCACGTAGGGAAACTCCAAGCATAGCCCTCTCCATTGCCCTTTCGGTGACTTTAAGCCTTCTTATGAGGCTCATTGTGATTTTATGAGTATTATTTAGTAACAAAAAGCTAGTGCAAAAACTAAAACCCGTATTTGGGTAAAGAAACCCGGATTTTTTGCCGATTGATGGTAAGTAATGCACTCGACTGTTATTCCTTGGTACTTAAATACAACTGGCCACTATGACGGGTAGGTCTAATAGATATTTGTTACTACCTTGTTGAAAAATACAGGAGCGATGTTATGTGTAATATATATTCAAATATTTTTTTATATTTTTTCCGGCGTTGCCCAAGTGTTGACAGGGTACAGGATTACAGAATATTTATTTTAATGTTTCTATTTCAGTTGTACAAGCGCATAAAGTATACGTAATGGTGTGGCGTAATCCTAAAGTACTTACGTTTAATTCCTTTTTAAAATTATGCTTTCACTTCCCAAAATATAGTTTCATACTTACTTATCTAACGTTCAGTTAGCTACTATTAATTCGACTATTAATTTTTGCAAATTCTAACATTTATTTTATTCCAAAATCATAAAGTTTACTGCAAGCGGATGTGGTTTCGCTTATCTACCACATAAATAACACAAAAGGTCAAAATCTAAAATTAAAAATAAAATAATAAAACTTAGATAATTTATAACTAATTACCAAAAAAACCTTTCAAATTAATATTTTAATTTCATCATAAAGTAAACCAGTTTTCTGTACTACCACACTTTAATTCTTTCTATTCCATAATCTTTAATTACACATAATGTATGAGCGTTGCTGATCGATTCGATGCGGCTGCGTGGAAGCGCAAACGCTGCGCCTGCGCACGTCACGTGACTAACGCGTGGCTTACGTACCAGTTACCATTATAAAATGAATATGGACAGAAGGTTTACTCCAGACGAGAAAAAGGACGGACATTCGCGCATAAAATTATAAGGACTTATTTTTGTGTAGGTTTTTATTTTATTTGGACAAGTAAATAACGTTCCTTCCTTTCTTTTTTTCTTTTGATTTTTTTTCAAAATCTTGTCATCATGTAAATATATTCATAGCAATAAATGTTAGAAATAATTTAAAAATACAAAAATAATTATCAAAACAGCAGAAAATGTCCGTCGTAGCAAAATTTTAACTTTCATAAATTAGTGCGTAGCACGGCTACGAAATTGCGTAGCAAATGCTACTAATCGCTACGCAATTAGCGTAGACCTTAATTTTTCTTTATTATTTCTTTCGAAATGGATTTTGAACCTTCTGGAGTTATATTATAATGTTAAAACATAACACCCCATGTCCACGGAGGTTCGGATTGATCTGCATTTGAGTACTTTATGATGATTACGAACTAATCTTGTTTGCAAATCAGCTTTACTTGGTGTGAATTTTAGAAAAAATCTTGTTGACACTTTTTTGATCTGGGAAAGTAAAACATACTATAGTTTGTAAGCTGGTTGTAATGGCTCTAATGTGCAGACGATAGACTTCCAAGTTTAAATTGGAATGGATGACAATTTGATTATGACTGTTGTGATTTTTGATGATGGCGGAAATTTTTTGATGATGGATTAAAAGAAAAACATATTTAAAAATATGTATATATTTTTTACAAATCGATTTTTTCTTTGTTCTTATTGGAAGTTTGTTTTAGACAGTCTCAATCACGTTGCACTATTGTACTGTAAAACTTATAAAATAAGCGCTGGCGCAAACGTTGAAGTGTGCCATCGAATTACGATTCGAGCTATTTGTATATAAAAATAAAAATAAACTACAAACTTACCTAACAAATATCACTACACGTTACAGAACAAACACTTAATTTACCCACCATTGAATGAGAGGTGGCGTCAAACCGTTGAATAAATTGAAGTTAGTCAATTAGCTGAAACAGCCGGAGTGAGACGAGCACCCTGGCCACAAAACAAAGGCTCAGCGACCCCCCGGAAGCACTGAGTTGTACCAGCCCCGGGTTACGACTTGGATGTGTGTAGGTAACAAGCGATAAGCGATTTGCGACATGTCCAGGCACACGTACTGTTCGGGCGCCAGCATCTATCTTCGTCAGGTGTTAGGCGGCTGCGCGGTCCACAGCGCGGGCGGCTACACGGGTGAAGGAGAGGGGCCGAGGGTTTCTCAACTCACTTCACTAGCGATTACAACTGACGACATACGCGTGCCTTACACGGCTTTCATTTTAAAGTCCAAGTTAAGACCCTTACAGGTACAACCAAATCTTTTGCTGTCATTGTTTTTGTCTTATTTTTTTTCTTTTTTAAACCAGAAATGAATTGCTAATCCTATTAATGTTTTAAATGTAGAATGTTGTATGTTAGGATGTTTGTTTACTCAATCACATAAAAACGGCTTAACGGATTTAGATGGCATTTGGCTCATATACATATTTTATAACCTGGAATAACACATAGGTTACTTTTATCCCGGAGTACGTTCCCGTGGGATAATTTCCGACCTCGACGCGGGTGAAGCTGCTGAAAAAAACTAGTAAGTAGTTTATTATTAAAAACCTACTTCAAGAACCTATTTTATCCCCCCCAGTGGGGTTCCCGCATTGTCGTTGCGGGGGGGCTCAGTAACCGTGGTCACCCTCCCACGGTGAAGCGAAGAGGAACCCCAAGGTGGGGCCCCTCGTCAGGGCTTGTGCCTCCAAGCCGACGACGTAGCGGCCAAAAAGTAGGTTGCGGTGAGGTGCATCGCAGCTGAGGCGGGCCGCGATGTCGAATGGGAGGCATCGCGGCTGAGAGTTACAGGCTGCGGCGAAGGAGGAGTGCCGGTACTTCTGAGTAGCGCTCTTCCCTTCCGTGGCCTGGACGGGGCCGCCACTGTTTGGCGGCGGACGCGGTGGGGCCACAGGGGAAGAGGAGTGTCGGTATAGCGTTGGCTGCTCTCCCTATCCTCTGCGGCCGAAAAGTGGTAGGCGGCGGGGCCACTGCTGACCCGTCGCAGGGGGACGTCAGCAGCAGCTGGTGGGGCCCGCAAGGGCTGATGCCTGCCAGGGGTGCGGGTTGTTCGAAAGAGATACCGCGGCCCCTGGCACACGGGCAGCTGAGAGAACATGGGTGGGTTTTAGTCAGTAAAAGTCTGACACGCCCTCCTGCTCCACCCAGAGCGAGAGAAGTCATTTGATGATTTCCCATCCCAAAAAAAAAAAGGAACCTATTTTATAGAAACAATTTATCTAGAAAATCACAAATCTTTCTATCATTTACATTAGAAGGCTGGTCTATGGGACATGCATGTTATGTAAACGTATTTTTTTATGTTAGTCAGCGCTATTCCACTCCTGAGCAAAGACTCCACTCTTTCTATTGTCCGCGACCGCGCGCGTCCTCCTCCGATTTTGTTGGAGTCTATCCAGCTCATCCTCCCATTATTGTCATGTAAAAGTTTACCAACTGTTATTTTAATAACACTCACAAATAAACTGTAACATATTATAAATCGCCAAAACCACTATCCTTGTACCACACACACACAGTCCACTGCCCCATCCTTGCGATCGTTGCGTGAAATGTAAAATTTTGCTATTCATTGCGGGTTCGAGCTGTTTTTCTGACACTCGCGCCTATCGTACGGGGACTAGCCCTTTATTAGGGGACGATATGGACACTTGCATAGACAAGTGTAACGTAAAAAATAAATTACCAAGTAATTTAATTTGTTGCGAAAAAAAGGAAAAAATAGCTTTTACTATTCTGCAATGTAAATATAAAAGTGAATGCACAGAGGTAACTTATTTCATAATACAGAAATCCTATTATCCTACTTAATATTATAAATTTGAAAAAGTTTGAATGTTTGCTAATCAATCACACAAAAACGGCTGGATGGGAGTGGATGAAATTTAGCACACAGATAGTTTATAACCTGAATTAACAGAATACTTTTATCCCGGTAGTACCTTCCCGTAGGATAATTTTCGACATCCCCGCGGGCAAAGCCGGTGACAAAAACTAGTAGTTTAATAAAAGAAAAACGCCACGTGCCGAACAGCTAGTATTAATAATCTTAATACAGACATAAAAATTGTAACACATCCATCCATTATGTTTGTTAATTATTTAAATAATTTAATAAGTAATCTTGAACTCCCACGCTTCACAACTTCATCGCCATATCAAGAAATAATTATCTTGATTTAGACGTTAACCTGATTTTATTATATTTTACTAACAGAAGCCCTTTTTAGGTAATATTAGTAGTAATAGGTGTTATCATTTATTTCTTTATGTAGCAATTTGTAATAATAACGAAAATAATGTTATTAATTTATTTTATAACTTAATTAAAAGTTTGGAATCGAAGCAACGTTGTCCTCAAACTGAGCTGTAGATATTTCGTTGTACAGAAAAAAGAAGTATATTTTAATCTGACGCATACTATATTTACTAGTGACAAAGAGTTAAATATCGTATTGTATCTATAATTCGCTACAGACACACACACACACACACAAACAAACGAATCAAACAATGTATTTCTTTTCATAGTGAAATCTTGTACCGTTTAATGTTATAAGGCCAAAGAGCATTTTGGGTAGAGGATCAAGTCCTAATACTTACTAAGGTGCTAGTGGCTAAGAAGTAACAGCCACACTTGCTGCAGTTGTGCCGTGGATGGGTGACATACCAAGACCCCCAAGACCAACGTCCTGGTTGTCATTCGTGAATCTTTGAAAAAAGAAAACCAGTCTTACCAAAGTAGTAAGGTAACATTACCCAGTAATTGGGTTGTGGAAGTCAGATAGCCAGTCGCTCGATATTTATTACTGGTATTTAGCTGTATCCGTTAGACTAACAGGCAGATGATGATCAAGTCGTTATCCTAAATGTCACTGTAACACTTTTGTTAGCGACAGTACTTGGACTAAGATGCAACCACTGCATATTGGCAGCATTCCGGGCGAGTTTCAACAAATTCTACCAGCATACCTTGGGGTAACCATAGGGCGACCCTATGTTTTGATTGTAGTAATAATAATTAGTTCAAGTGATGCGTATTTTTTAAGGGCAAATTTGAACATAGCAGACATCATTTCACGAATATTTGTACTTAGGTAAATTAACTTAAACCGTTAAAATATCGGCACCCTAATTGCACCTCCCACCCTAATCACACTATGAATCATTTTGAAGAATATTGTTCCATTGTTTCATATTATGTTCGTCTGCTCAGGAACAAAAACAACTAAATAATACTCAGCAACAAAATAAATTCACAGACTCCTTATTGCGCACAAAAATATTTTAAATGCTTGAATTTAACTTAAACTAACAATTATTAAGGAACCTAGAACTAACATTTCTGATCGATCCACGACCTTACTCTTTATCCATTGCTTCACATGTTTGAAAAAATCGTCTGCTCAGCAACAAAAACAACGCAATGAATGTTATTTAACTCAAAATGAAAGCTAGTCCAACAGTTAGCGTGTTACCTTACCCCACTGGAAAGATGCAATCCTAAAATAAATTCAGAGAATCAAGGTATCAATTTATTGCACAGAAACATGACCTAAATGCTTGAATCAAATTAATTAAACTAACAACTATTTACGAACCTATAGGTAATTATCATTTCTGCCCGATCCACGGCTATAGTCTTTAACGACTGCTGAAACTAATGTTACTATTTAAAAAGTCCATAATTGGTATTCGTGCATAGAAATAAACGCTTTCCTATCTAATACCTCTGCATTCTAAGCTTCTTAATAATCGGCTTACTCATTATAGTGTGGCCTCCTTGCTGGATTGCCGCCATGGGATTTGGGGGCAAAGATCTTCGCGCACACTTGGGAGTGGCGCAAGGAGGCCAAACGCCGGAGCGTAACTGCGCCGACAGAGCTCCGGCGGGATCTCATGGCGATATGGAGAGTGCGATTGTCGAGACCCAGTGCTGGGCACGCCACGATTGCGGCAGTAAGTCTTTTGAGTGGAGTGGCTTGAGAGGCGGCACGGCGTCTTCACCTGTCGCCTGATACAGATCCTCACCGGACACGGTTATTTCGGGAGGTTCCTGTTCGGATAAGGCGGGAGGAAACGCCCGGGTGTTTCCACTGCGAACATCGCCCTGAGGACACGGTGGAGCATATGGTGGAGGTATGCCCGGCTTTGGAAAAGCACCATCGTGTCGCCTGTATGCGACCAGCCTCAAAAGAAAATCCATTATAGTGTTATATTTAGTTTTTTTTTTTTTTTTGGGTGGGAAATCATCAAATAACTTCTCCCGCTCTGGGTGGAGCGGGAGGGCGTGTCAGACTTTTACTGACTAAAACCCACCCGTGTTCCTGCAGTTGCCTGTGTTCCAGGGGCCGCGGTATCTCTTTCGAACAACCCGCAGCCCTGGCAGGTGTTGTATTTAGTTTAGGATATATATGTATCCTACACTTCAATAATGGGTGTGCTACACTGGGAACGTTTACTAGAAATCATCTCTAATTATTTGCATCGTAGGAAGATGAATACGTTTTACGTTACCATATTTTTACCCTACATGAAATGAACTTTTTTTTATGTGTGAGGTTTGTGGCTAATTATTTACAGCTGCACAGGTCAATCGATCAGGTTAATCCTCACTTGCCACCGTTGGTCCGTGGTTCGGTGACAATCTTAACGTACCACAATCTCTCCATGCCTCGGAAAGTACGTTAAGCCGTTGGTGGCGGTTGGCATTCATGGATTTTTGACAGTCGTTACGGGTCGTCAGAAGCCCGAAAGTCTGACAAGCATTCTGTAGGCGAAGCACAATAAAAAGAGATTTTTTTTATGTTGTAATGATTGTTACACATGCTACTTGTACTATGGAGGAAAAGTGATATTAGCACCGAAGATTCGGAATTATGTTGAGAGTTTTACAGTTTTACAATTATCAACAAGTTATAAGTATTGTTTGTGAAGTAGTGGCTCCGCTGTTCACTACTAGTCGCGATGTACCCTATACCTAGCTAGCCAGTCTTCCAGTATTTTAGCATAGGATTCTATTGTGATGTAACATTTATGTAATCCATAAACATCTGTGTTTATGCAACTATTGACTGATTTCTATTTGTTGTTTTGTGTGATTTGTGTCCAATATAACTCATTATTCTTAACATCTGACTGGTTTACTTTCACTCCTTCGTCACGGGAACACCGTCACCCCCGCCTACAACACCTGACTCACGCTGTAATTAACACATTCTTACCAAAGGATATTGTATTACCCAGTTACTCGGTTTTGGAACTCAAATAGGCAATCGTGCCATGTTACATTGGGAAAAGGCTAGGCAGATGATGATGATGTAGTACACTTTAAATTGATAGCTCTTGGAACGGTTCTTGGCTCTTTACTTGTAGCCTGTCAGTTTCTATATAGGTAGTTTGCCTCTTGACTCATCAGCAATATGCTTGATAAAAAACTTAAGTAGAAATCCTAGAATTACCAAGCAAAACTAGTTCGATATTTACCTAAATGGCACAAACTGTGCTCTTTAATCAACTAATCAACGAATCTTAACAAAAGTAAAAATTATAAAGAGCATAGAAAGGTCTGTGCCTCGCCTTCAAATAGAAGAGAAATCTGAAAATTAAGTTATTAATGTTTGTTAGTTGATTTGTGTACAAACAAATCAACGTCATTTAATTGTTATTCGCACTGCATACCAATAAAGAACTAATTCAAGTAATTAAAAGCCAATTTGCTAACACCCTGAGTCGTAATAGATACCAAGTTCCCATACAAATCGCCACGCGACCTCTTTCGTTACGGGTGTGCGTAGTTATCAAATATAGAGTAACAACCACTAAACCCCAGCTACAAGGCAATTTCAACCTTAAATATTCCAAAATCCAGTTGGTTTTTGGCTGTAGGTAATTGGAGAATTGAAGGAAATAAGCATAAAATAGATAAATAAGATTTAACATGGGTGTAGAATCGTATGTATTTCAGGGGCGTGTTCGGCGCGTGCGCATAGTTAGGCGAGTTTTCCCGTGACTATTTCAATTATAGCAAATTGGATGTTAGTCGGAATTTTGATGTTAGTGGCTGTAACTTAATGTTATGATTCGGGTACAGAATGTTAGAGGGATAAAATCGGAATTTTTAGAGTCGAGTATTCAATTAGGTAATATCTACCCAAGATTGTTTTTAGCGCTGTTGAAATGGCTCCTAAGTATGTTAAACCCCTCGTCTGTTAGGCAGACTCATTGATTTTGATCACAATAGAAAAGTAATAGTGTTAATTACTTGACACTTGACAGTTTATCCAGAATTTTTTTTATCTAAAAACCGTTTTTTCTTTTAGAAAATTCTCAGTAACAATCCGGATTTTCGAAGACGGCGGTCTGATACCCCCGTGCTTTGGTAAGCACTTTAAGCCGTTGGTCTTACGCCTGATCTCTCTTCGGTCGTGTCGGATTGCCGTCCCATCGGACTATGAGTGTAGGAAGAGCAACTGCATCTGTATCTGCGCATACACTTATGCACTATACCTGACGCGTTGATGGCTATGTCTCCGCTGAGAGTCACGAATGAAATGTGGTCTGGGGAGACTATATCCACAGTTCCTACGTATTATCCCCTAACTACGAATGACAAATTTTACAGGAGAGCGCTCCAAAGTTTCAAAAACACGTATACCATGTTCTAGTTAATGTAATGTCATGATGGATTTAAAATGCATTTTGCCATTTTAGACTTGTATTTGTTAAACTAAACGATAGTATGCATGGCTGGCTGGCCTGAAGGTCACGAAATGAAAACATGCAAATCACGTAACTACCACTTAGGCGATTGTACGTAAGGACCGTCGATATACTAACCAGATTTGGTGGACTATACCTTAATGAATAGATATTTTATTTGGAAACAGCTACGTTACACGATATCCCAAACGTTATAAATATTCTGGACATTGGACTGCCTGTAACATTATCATCTGCCTAGCCTTTTCACAACAATATTGGGGTCAGCTTCCACTCAAACCGGATGCAGCTGAGTACCAATATTTTACATGGAGCGACTGCCTATCTGACCTCCACAACCGAGGTTATGAAGGAATAGGCCGTCGCCAGTAGGCAGTCAGTAACGGGTTACAGAGTATTACTATACCCCTTGGTAAGACACTTTCGGGCTTCTGAAGACCCGTAACGAGCGAACGTGCTTTCTAAAGGGGTCTTGGTTTGTAAAGATGGTTAGCCATCCACGGAACAACCGCGACAAGCGTAGCTTAACCTAATCTTATTACGTAGCCACAAGCCACTAAACGATATCCCAAATATTATTAATATTCCGGACATCGGACTGCCCGTAACATAACAGTATTAAATTAACTACGTGTCCATCATGCGACAACAGCCTCTGACGACGGCTATACGCACTCTACAAAACCATTTTAAATCAAGGCATTGTAAGAAAATCGTGCATCAGGAATAATGCAGCAACTTTCACCACTTACATATTTAATACACTCCACACAATTCGATCGCCCGCACCTATATCCACGGTCCCAATAAAACATCCACAAAGCGGCGTTTACGAAATAATTATTAACAGAAAAACCACAAAAAACCTCTTCGAAATTAGTTCCCGATGACAGTCAAAAATATATGTATATTTTTTTGTAGGTTATGTTTGTAAAAAACGATGGTCGAAGCGCCATGGCCGACGCGCGGTCCCTTTTCGCCCAGCAGGACATCGCCCGTTACGACTTTTGGTACTAAATTTCTGTGTGGCATATTTATTCGGTCCCGGGATTATTTTCTACTAGGATTTTATGTTAATCGGGTTCTCTAACGAGTAATGAATTACGTTCGCGCATAGATACGGGACTTTAAAGGACATGGGTGACAATTGGGACCGTTTTTGTCGTTGATAACCATCTCGGTCGTGTTGGTAATGAGTTTAGAAGGTAATTATTGCTTCAAAGTGTCAATGTTTCTCGCGTTTTTGCTGTAAAACGACCTTTTTCTAAATGCGAGCTTCCAGCTCTGCTTAAAAGAAAGAAAGAAAAATTATTTATTGTGACGTAATTTATTGTAACGTCTTTATAAGCATCGATAACTTTGACTTGTTCTTTAGTTCCATTTTAACTAGTGCAAAAGTTTCATTGTGTTTTATTAGGTTCCGTATGACAGGTAGATTTGAGTATCCACCATCGCAAAAAGGGGACTATCATGAGTTTGATGCATTTGTCTGTCTATGTGTAACATTATAGCCCTCCAGAGGGATTCTATCATTGGATTGATATTGTCACAAGTTGTCATGATATATTTAGTTTTAGAGACATTCGTGTTTAAGTAAATTAAAATATAATAAATTAGCTATGTCACTATTTACAGATTTATAATAATTAAAAATCATCCAGACAACTCACTAAGTTCAAATAATCCTATTGAATGTCTTTTATTTATTTAATTATTTATGTACATTTGCGTTTACGGTTGCAGTTTACAAACTATGTACATTTTGTGGAAGCTAAAGTTAAAATAAATACAAATACTCACAAAAATAAGATAGAATCTTCATAAACAAATAAACAAAACAAATTATTCATGAAATAGTAGAATTTCGCGGGCTATCTTTGAGCACCAAACCTATATGTTGTAGATACAACATGTTTGTCTTACGTATTGATCGAAAACTTTGTAGACTTGCTCAAGTCTGATGACAAAACAATAAGTATAAAAGTTCTAGATTTAGTAAACTTTACGTAGAAGGAATATGTTTGAATAAAAGTAGCGATAAGAAGTTATAAAAACAAGAGAAGTTAAGTTGAAGTTGTTTTATGAAATGCACGGCAAAAAACGCTTCAGCGTTTTTTGCCGTGTGTTACGGAACCTTTCGTGTACAAGTCCGACTCGCACTTCGGCGGTTTTTATATACACCTGCTGCAATGACTAATACGCTAAGTTTTGTTTCCTTCTTTTTCTTCACGTCATCATCCTAGCCTGTTCCCAACTATGTTGGGGTCAGCTTCCAGTCTAACCGGGTGCAGCTAAGTACCAGTATTTTACACGGAGCAACTGAATATCTGACCTCCACAACCCAGTTACTGAGTAACACGACACCCCTTGGTAAGACTGGGTTCAAACTTTCGGGCTTTTGACGACCCGTAACAACTGTCAAAGATCTACAAATGACAGCAGAGACCAACGTGTTTTCTGAAGCACGGAGGGGTCTTTGTATGTAAAAATGGTCACCCATCTACGGATCAACCGCGGCAAGCGAAGCTTAAACTGATCTATCGACCAGTGTTTCTCTTATTACTCTAACCACAAGCCCCTTTTTGCCTCAAGCCATATTTTGTGTAATATATTGGTATGTTTGTAGTACAAGGAACACATAAAATCACTCCTCGTGACATTCGCTTGAAGCAGACCGGAGACAACCGCCTTCTTAGACTTATGGATTGTTTTGTGAGTATACCACCATACGGGGTGCATTTTTGAGATGGGCCAGTAAGGATAGGTATCTTAAAGAAAGAAAGAAAGAAACTTTACACTACTTATTTTCTTATTTTTCCAAAAGCCGTAAAAATAACAAACTACCGACATAAAAATTACCCCTAAAGTCTGGCAGAGCACAAATACGCTGTCAATAATTATCATTGGTCCAGCGCATCATCCATCAATGACGTGCATGATGGATGGTAACACCGCGTCGCTTGACCCCGCGCGGACATCACTTCTTCGCAGAAGATGTAATTATGGGGACGTGGATATTCTCTGAGTGTTTTAATGTATACTGTGGATGTTATTACGATCAATACTTACAGGTAAATGTGGGGGCTTCGATCGATCAGGTTAAGTTACCGTTGCCGCGGTTGGTCCGTGGATGGGTGACCATTTCTACATACCAAGACCCCTTCGTGTTTTGTAAAGCACGTTAAGCCGTTGGTCCTGGCTCTCATTTGTGGATCTTTGACAGTCGTTACGGGTCGCTAGAAACCCGAAAGTCTGACAACCAGTCTTAGAAAGAGGTGTCGTATTACCCAGTAACTGAGTTGTGGAGTTCAGATACTTAGGCAGTCGCTCCATGTAAAATACTGGTATTCAGCTGTATCGGGTTGGACTACGAGCCAACCTCAACACAGTTGGGAATAGGTTAGGTAGATGATGTTGACTTAGGTACAGGTAAATATGTGTGGTCAGCAAACGAAGCAGTAGTGTAGAGCCCGCCTTACAAAAAAGATTTTTTTTTGAACACACAAAAAATACAACCTCAATTCTGCTCTGCTAATTGTATCTGCAGTAATCAGCACTTATGGGTTTTCACATTTTTGCAGAAATGGCATCCTTAGGGGCAAATCTATATATGGGAAAAATAAAAATATATGGGTACTTGAAGTAAGTTTTTTGATAACGAGATTCACAGTACTTGCATGAAAATTTGACTTATAGATTTCCGCGTTTTTCTCAAAACCGCTTTTTTGCAAGTACTGCATTTACAATTAGCAGGGCAGAATTTAACTTTGTTAAAAACTGTAACTTTAAAGTTGTAAAAGTATGACATAATTTGTACAACTGTATACCTACAGTTGTACAAATGATGTCATACTTTAACGTTGATTTCTAAAGTAACAGTTTTTATGTTATTGTGGTACCCCACAATAACATAAAGTAAATTTACATAAACTACACTTAAAAGGGCACATTAACATAAACTTTTAAGGTTAAAAGTCCAAATTACACACATAAGGTACATATTAAAAGTAAACACTTTCATATAAAAGTTAAAATATTATTCTAACGTGACGATAAAATCGTGAAATAAGCACGTACCTAATTTTAATTAAAAAATATTACATTGACCTTAGGTATAGTGATTATGACATACGGTGCTGAAACGTGGACTCGGACAGTTGGGCTGGTCCACCAATTCAAAGTCTAAAAATATTTTTCGTCGTATACTTCTTAAAATTTTAAGCGCATGTTATAAGTCCATACTTAATGATAATAGAGGGAATTCAATCAACTATCTAATGAAATACCTATAAAATATCAGTGGAATATTTTTTAAGTATTTCTTTAACAGTGCATTTTTTTTTTTTAATAAAATTGCAAAATAACTTTTATTTTGTTGGTCATCCGCTTCAACTTACTTCAAACGCCTCGTTATTTTAAGCGTTATTTGCTGCAGCGATGTGCTATTGTCCAATACCTAGCAATTTGCTTCTTACCGCTCCTCAAAGTGTGATTTAAATAAAACAGCTATTTTAATTCCAGTGCCAATTTTTTGTTTTTTTGTTTTATCCAAATAAAAAGATCTAATATTTTATTTTACATAAACCTACATGATCACTTATGAAACGTCAGAAACTAGGTGCACGGTTCCAATTGCTTATTACTTGTTTCCTTTGGAGAAAAGCCGTCAAGAAACTTCACGATTCATCATCATCATAACCATTTCAGCCGAAAAACGTCCACTGCTAGACATAGGCCTCCCCAAAGCTCCGCCACTTCGGCAGGTTCTGTGCTTCTTGCATCCAGTGGATTCCTTCGGCCTTCACAAGGTAATTGGTCTACCTTGTGGAAGGCCTTCACTAGCGATGGACGTTGAATCAACGAACCAGTTGAATCAACCGTTGATCTCCTGTCAACGTATTAACGTTAACTGTTTATGAATCAACTAGTTGAATTTGTCAACTAGTTGAATTTGTCAGCGACGTTTATGAATTTAACTCATGTAAGAATCAACTAAACTAAATTTACAAACGTACCTAAAGAACTGAGCAAAAACTTACGTTGAAAATACCATCATAGATTCCAAGCGACGGTCATGTCGTAGAATTTGAACTCAAATAACGTACACAAGAGTTGATTTTTGAAATATTTCTTTTAAGAAAACTATACCGATATAAGAATCGTTGAACCTCGCAGCGTTGAATAAAACCGTTCAATGAATGAACGGTTAAAGTTACAATTCGACAATAGCTGCACGTTAATTCGTTGACGAATTTAACTAGTTGATAAACGTAAATCAACGTTAACGTTGCGTTAACAGAAAAACCGTCAACGACCCATCACTAGCCTTCACGGTTTCTTTTTTTTTATATTTGGCTTTTACAGCAGTTTCAAATTACAACGGTAATAGGTATGGGAGGACAGTGTAAACCAGTCAACAAGTACCTGGTACTTAATAAAATAGTAATAATAGAATCTACTATCGAACAGAATACCGTAGATCTAATAGAATTTTCAGTTCCTCGAAATGCTTTTTCTAAAATAGCACAAATACTGTGTAATAATAATACAGAAAAACTGAGCAAATACACTGAATTAAAGGATGAAGTAGCCCGACTTTGGCATTTGCAAAAAGTTACAATAGTACCAATAGTATTGTCTACAACAGGAGTAATACCGAAACAACTTCACCAATTCCTTAATACCCTTAACTTACCTCCAAATACTTACCATCTGCTTCAGAAGGCAGCGATACTAAACACATGCAGACTCGTGCGAAAGTTTCTGCAATGTGACTCAGAAAACCCATATCAAACCATTTCTCTACCACCTTCTGTGCAATCTTCTGCACGTGACCACACTTAATCCAACTGATAATCACTTGGCTAGCCGAGAATATAAAATAAATGTCAAAATAATAATAATAATAATAATCCATTTATTTCAGGCAACGCAGGCCCATAAATAAATACCTTAACCTAAACATCCATATTTTTATATTTTATTGAAACTATTGTACACAAAGTGATGACTGTGTCGGCGTCGTGTTGCGCTGCGTGTTGCGCTGCGTGATGTCGCGAAAACGTCGGTACGCCACACGTTTCAACCAAAACTCTTCCTTCATGAAGGTTTCTAGATACTGAGTTGGAACCCGCACCACAAACGATTTGAAGTTTATGTTATGACGCGACTCCAACTTCTCTACTCTCAAGGTCCATTTGGTCTTGATCCTGATGTATTCCACGATGTCTTCAGTCATCGTGGAGTGATGCAGACGGGATACGTACAGCTGCGTCGACGGTGTTGCAGGACGCAGCAACATATTTGGTCCCGCAGAGCAGTACCACATCGATTACGGCAAGTGGGCTTCCTTCGCTTCGACTCCACCGTCACGAAGCCTTTTATGTCTGGCTGCCCTTTCTTAGGACCCGGGGCTACAGTGCTGGGAGCCGGTGCATTCCGGCTCTTAGATGAACTCAGTTGGTTTTGCACTTTTAGCAAAAACACCACTACCTTGCACTACCTTATGTGTAACTACAGGTTTATACCGTTTGGGGTCGAAATGTTACGGTCATAGGGCCCGAATGCGCGTCTTCCTTTTAAGGAAATTTCTCGTCGACTGGTCGACACTTCACGTGATGACAGGTCGGCTCGTTTTATGGCCAAAGAATTAGCATTGCCATTCAACGTGGTAATGCTGCTAGTCTGCTGCCACATTTCCGGATTACAGTTTTGTGGGGGAATACTTCGACTTCTAAGTGCGTCATATAAGCTAGACATATCTATAAAAACCACTTAAATCTTTTAACGATCTGTAGCGACTAGAATATATTTTTCAAAAAACATTCAGTACCGAAGTACGGCATTTTCAAAAGTTACGACTTGTAAGCCGAACGATCTGTTAATTGTAATCTTTAGGAACAAGCTTAAGGCACCTGTGTCATCGCCGCCATCGCCGCGGCCGACAGCAAGCGACTAGCTGTCAAAGATTTTCTCGCTAAATAAAAGTACAAAAGAATGCAGGTCCCGTGTAAAAAGCAGTAACATCCTAACTAAATACTACGAGTACAAAATAATGTGAAACAAAGTTTGATTTTTTGTTACGCTTTCACGCTATAACGGCTGAACAAATTGGGATGACATTAGGCACACAGTTAGACCAAGACCTAGGTGAGGACACAAGCTACTTTTAATCCTGGATCGCACCCGAAGTTGCGGGCAACAGCTACCATATTGATAGTTAATCGCGAACTGTTCACACCCGGGTGTGAACAGTGTCCCGACTCTTGTGGGGACAAGAGCTATTTCATAGATTACTTGCTCAGCGAGCCCACTTGGCAGGGAGAACACTCGCTGAAAGACTAACGCTTGGTACTTAGGTACATACCAGCGTGTAATGCCTCGTCACCGTCGCGTACTAGCAGCTCGTTGCTCGCCAACTCGTTTTTAGTTACCAGCTCTACTCGCTTCTCGTTAATCCCCCACGGTAGGGCTTGTGCCTTAAGTATCAGACTTAGCAACATAAGTTTTCCAAAGTAATTTTCGCTTAGTCGTAAAATGGATAGTCTTGCAAGAAGGCCCCCGGTGCGGCAAGTTACCGCTACTGGTAATGAAGATAATGACTCTAAGCTTAGCTTTTAATATAACTTAGAGACTTAGACGCTTTGTAGGTTCTTCATCTAGGCAGACGATGAACCTTCATAGCGTCTAAGTTAGCCTTTTCTTAACCATGTTGGGGTCGGCGTCCAGTAATTTACTTGGAGCGACTATCTGACTTCCATAACCCACACGATACCCCTGCTCTTGGTGCGGGTTGTGCGAAAGAGATACCGTCGCCCCTGGCACACTGGCAACTGAGGGAACACGGGTGAGTTTTAGTCAGTAAAAGTCTGACAAGCCCTCCTGCTCCACCCAGAGCGGGAGAAGTTATTTGATGATTTCCCACCCTCAAAAAAAAACCCCTGCCCCCTAGCAAGACTGGTTGTCAGAGTTTCGGATGTCTGACTACCCGTAACGACTGTCAAAAATCTACGAATGACAGCCGGGACCAAGTCTTGACGGTTCGGAGTTTAGAATCCAAATTTGATCATTTGAATGCCAACAAGTTCTTGTAAATGTGATCTAATCTGCGCAGACCACGAAGACACATCGGCGGCCGCTGGTATAGGCAGCATTGTCAACACTTTCCAAATATACCAAGTATGTCACCGTTTACTCCCACGACGACTTAAATGACGTATAAAATGGACAACTTTGAAGGCGGTCTGTAACAGAAGTTTTCTTTAGACTCTGCTGTCTCTAGATACTACTGTCTCTAGACACTGTTGTCTCTAGACAATGCTGCCTCTACAGCAGCGTCTAGAGACGGCAGTGTCTAGCTAGAGGGACACCGCCGTCTCTTCTGTCTCTAGATACTGCTGACTCTAGACACCGCTGCCTCTGGACACTGCTTTCTCTAGACCCTGCCGTCTCTTGCACTGCTACCATTGCCTATCCCGAAACACAAATGTAAAGAAATAGTCTAAATGTTCCTGTTATTCATCGGCACTTATTCCCTTTTAACGGGAACATAGCAATGATAATTGGTGGAAAAAATTCAAACCTACATAAAATGTGGTGGTTGGTGATATTCTTCTCAGAAAAACTATGTTTTACACAAGGTTAATCCAAATTAATCCATAACACAAGTAGCCAATTTTACTTCATAATTATAATTGGAAATACAAATGAATTCTTTGTCATATATTGTACCAAAGAAAAGCCGAACAGACAAAGAACTGTTTCAAACAAGACAAAGGCTAAATGAACTCTAAATTGAAACAGAACATCAGGTAGGAAGATAGATGAATAGGTATCATTAATCTTGTTTATTTTTCTCTTGAAGCAGCACCGTCGCATGGGTGCGAGGTTGTGCAGGAACTGACTATATATATCATTATAAATATACACATAGAATATGCTGGTACAGGATGTTTTAAAATTAGAGTTGAGCTACACGATTACTGACAAACGCGTGCTCTGACTGGACGGGTCCACTCAATCTGTGTGGTTCTTTTCTCAAAAGACCATTTCAGACACCACTTTACATGGTCTTCACATGATCTGACCAAGATTATGTCTGGACTTTAAAAGAGACTGTGAGACCTCTGAGTTTGTTTCGGCCTTTCTTCTCAGAGGAAACGCCAACCTCATCTAGTTTAAAAAATATGATTCACGTGTAAAAGTGTTGTACAAACCAACTTATAGAAATAAAATCATTTCTCATTTATTATTAGAATATACATTTATTGAATAAATATTGGTAATATATGTATTACCTATATTTATAGATGTTACGATACATCAGTGTTCAGCCACATTTCACCATTCTTTAGATTTTAATAGTCAACTAAAAATGGCGGTTTCAAAATCATGTAGGTACTGAAGCCATGGTAACAGACTACGCGTCGATGTCCCTGCTACCCTGTATATTATTATTAGCTTCTGCCCGCGACTTCGAAGTCGTAAGTCATGCAATATACTAAAATAAAAGCCCCATTTTATAAAAAAACGGCTAAAAAACTCTTATTTCTTGTCCCCTCGACCCAACCCGTTGCATCGCCTCGCCTGCCCTCGCTATTAATTCGTTCTTTTGCTCGGCTCCTTAATGTTGTAGCGGGATGTTAAATATCTTATAACCTATCTCTAGAATTTGGCTACCAAATGCAACAAGAATTTTCCAAATCCGACGGGCAGTTCCAGAGATTAGCGCGTTCAAATAAACTCGTCAGCTTTATTATTATTAAATAAGATAGAAGAAATGGTATAGATAAAGTTCCGTTACTGATCGAAGTAACTCAACTACCAACTTACAACGTCACACACTCAAAATATCCCAATCTCACAGAAACTCCCAAACAACAGTTACCAAACCTCTTTCGAATACAACCACATAACGGCCTCTTTTAATTTCGGAACCTTACTATCTGACTAAAGGTTGCCATCACAAAAAATAACCCATAAATTAAATAATTTATTCCCAAAGCGGACGGTTTAACGTGGCTCGTGTAATATTATAATGGAGGACTGGCTCTTTGGTGAGCGCCGCTTCCTAGCCATTAAAGAGTCTAGATAGTAAATGTCACTGTAAACTAAACTAAATATGCTCATTTTGAATGCTTCATCGGTATCTATAGAGTGGCCCCGTGAGACTGGAATTGCGTTTTGTGAATATTGTATGACGTTGTTGTTTTTTGTGTATCTTGTTGTTACCATGCGCAAGAGTCCGAGTTAATGATAAATGATAAATGATTTTATTTCTGTAAGTAGGTTTGTACAAACACTTTTACACGTCAATCATATTTTTTTAAACT
The DNA here is from genome assembly GCA_949091785.1 of Polymixis lichenea. Lineage (NCBI taxonomy): Eukaryota > Metazoa > Arthropoda > Insecta > Lepidoptera > Noctuidae > Polymixis > Polymixis lichenea. Next base: position 9,511,796 of record OX420947.1, on the reverse strand, counting down.
ATATGAGGTCGGCGTTTCCTATCTGACTACTCTGAGAAGAAAGGCCGAAACAAACTCAGAGGTCACAGTCTCTTTTAAAGTCCAGACATAATCTTGGTCAGATCATGTGAAGACCATGTGGATCGGTGTCTGAAATGGTCTTTTGAAGAAAGAACCACACAGATTGAGTGGACCTGTCCATTCAGTGCACGCATTTGTCAGTAATCATACAGCTCAACTCAGAACTTGAGGAGCTCAACGATTTGACGAACAATACCAAAGACAGGACATTTGGGTAGGCCGCATAAAATACTCAAACTGCCAGATTAATATTAAAACTAGCTGAGAAAGAGATGAAACACAAAACAAAAAACACAAAAACAAACAAAATATGACCCACATAGTTCTGACATTCACAATAATTAAAGCAAAAATAATATTATACTTCTAAAGTAAATATTCATGTCAAAGTGTATATAATAATTATCAAATATTTGAAAAACAAAACAAAAACATTTAGTATGCAAAATTGGAGCAGGTCAATCCCAAGCTTTTGTATCCTCAATATAATCTTTAACGGTATAAAAGGATTTCAGGCACAACTTACGTTTAATAAATGATTTAAATTTAGTGATACTTAGATCTTGAACATGGCTTGGAAGTTTATTATAAAAGCGTATACATTGACATCTGAATAACCCGCCGGTTGATGGTACAACAAATTAGTGTTTGTTCTTAGTATTTATACTATGGATAACACTGTATTTTTAAACAATTTAATATTTTTATGAGCATATTAAAGATTTTGAAAAATGTACTGTGAAGGCACAGTCATTACATTAATCTCCTTAAATTTCTCTCTAAGAGAATGTCTCGGACTTAACTTATAAATTGATCGAGCAGCTCTTATCTGCAAGACAAAGATAGTCTGAATGTCGAGGGCATTTCCACACAACAGAATACCATACGACATTACACTATGAAAATAGCTAAAATACACTAAACGGGCTGTCTCTATATCAGTTAAATTACGATTTTCTCTAACAGCGTATGCTGCAGAGCTTAGCTTTTTCAACAATTTATCTATATGTGGGCCCCACTGAAGCTTGGCATCCAAAGTTAATCCCAAGAATAAAGTGCTATCTTCAGGGTTCAATTCTTCGCCCATTATCAACACATTAGTTTTCACCTGCCTAACATGAGGTAGCGTAAACTTAATGCATTTGGTTAAGGCGCAAGTCTCTGCAGACAGGCGCGACGCGGCGATTCATGCTTTTATTAAATGTAATTTTAGATATAGATAAATAAAACAATTGAATAGATAGCTGAAACGTGTATTAAATATATAAATACATTTAGGTTCTTACTACATTAATATTAATTTTACAATTATCTAGGTAAATCGGTTGCACAGCAAAAAAAATCTCAGAATTTCTCAAAATCATAGAACATCATGTCAATTAAGAACTAAGTTGCAATAAAACTATTATAATATCTATATTTATTCTAAAAAATATCTGTTTAATCTATAAAACATCTATTTAATCTATAAAATATCTATTCAATCTATAAAATATCTATTTCAAACCGCCTCGCGTTTATGCCCAAGATTCGACATAAAATAAATAATAGATAAAAAAAAACTAAAAAACACGCTTTAAAAACCAAACTAAAAAAGCAGAAAATAATATCAAAAAAGCGTGGGGTGCTTCTCGAGGTATTTTTTATAATCTTATTATAATATTTAATATCAAGCACCTACTTTTTTTAAATTATTTTCTGCTTTTTTAGTTTCGTTTTTAAAGTGTTTTGTTAGATTTATTACTCTTATTTATTTTCTATTTTTTAGTTCTGCTAACTACAAAAGCGTGATTTTTGAGTTTATTTTTTTAACATTATTGAACAAATTTATGAAATTATTGAATTGCCATTGGCCTTCGAAAAGTCTACAAAGTTTAGATGAAATCTGGCCATTTGAAGTGGCTCAAAATCAAGTCCAAAGGAGTCGGTTACAAACATGCATACAAACAAACATACAGGTGAAGCTAATAAAAGCGTGTTAAAAATCCTTTCTTTTTTAAACTTAGAACTCAGCTTTAAACCAACTGACAGATCTCAAGGCCAATTCTCGTAATTAAAAACGTTAAAAATCTAGTAGCAGTCTCATCTCCGCGACAATCAAATGTCAAAAACATGTAAAAAATGTATGGAAACTCGAGGTATTTTTAACAGATTGAGACTGAGATCAAACTGTGAACGTTCTTAAAATTACGAGAATTGCCCCTCTGATTTAATTATTCAAACCACGACTCAAGTTGCTATTCCCTTAATTACCCGGTTATTATCAAAAATGCCCTGAGGCATCGTTTCAGAACAATAGCTTTAAATATTTATGTTGCTAATAGAGAAATGTTTGAACTAATTAATTGTATCAACTTTGAAATGTGGGTTCTTCTTAAAGGCAGTTTATAACATAACTTCACACCTTTTCTCCCTGAAGGGTCAGGCATACCCCTAGTCCATCCACATTACGCCGGTTATGTTTAAGTCCTATGGAATAGGAGAAAGCCTTTTGCCATAAACTGGGCAAGAGAGACTCAGGGCTGCTGCTAAAAATTCCAGATAAAAAATCCAATAACACTTTGCCCGGCTTGGGAATCGAACCCAGGACCTCGTGCTCAGCTGTACCGCTTTCGACCACTAGACCAACTATGCAGTTTCATACCATTTTCATGGGTAATAGTCATCTATATATTTTTACGACGCAGGATTGTTCGGTTTTGCCAGAAATTTTAGTGGTTCACCAGCTTCAATATCATCAGGATTGTGCCGGAATATAGCAGTTCGTCGTGGACGAGGTACCACTTCGGCTCCCCCGACTTCATCTGTCATCAAAAGACAGTCGCCACGCAACTATAGATACAACGCTCTGCTAGAGGGATCGTCAGCAGCCAGTGTCACTCTTATTTAACCTTATTACTCTTACTACTACTCTTACTCTTACTATTACTCTACTTAAACTTATTTAATCGAGGCAACGCCACTTGCTGCGCTATCATATTTACGAAACGTTTACTTTTATCTCACGAAACGACGAGCGGTTTACTTGTGGTAACCAAAGGTACAAACACACCTTGAATGAGTGCACGAAGACTAGTAGCGTCAGCAAATAACACACACGTGCACACACACACACACTTTTGACTTTGCCATTGTCTCGGACAGTACCGAGAGCTTATGCGCATTTACCTATAGACATTTGTACACTTGGTAACCACAAGTTAAGCGCTCCGTGAGATAAAAGTAAATTCAAAAACTAAAACCCAACTACAGAAAAATCACACTCCAAAAAATTATTAAACAAGAAAATATTATTTTCTAAAAGCCGGGATACTTACTTTAATGTGACGTCATTTATCACATAACCAACGATACCTCATTTGCCAAATTATGATAATTGGTTTAGAAGTGATGAGGTAGCAGATGAACATACATACATAACACCGGTCAAACATAACCCTCACCGTAGTCAGCTAAAAAATATTGTAACAGTTTAACCTGAACTGGGTTAGACCCACATCGGATACAGAACGGAACAGACTAAAATTATTTCATTTATTTATTTATTTAACCATTTATGTATACACACAAAAATTCAATTACTTTGCAATTGGTTGTGTAGCCGGTTACTTTTGTGAAGCGTCGTGTACGATGTCGATCATCATCCGCGTTATCACCAACACGCATCATCATTACCATGACATCACCAACATCGTCTAGTAGCCAATTGTTAGGTTTGTCGTCTAATAACTAAATGGATCTTAACTATTTAGTGATTCAATAGTGGCCTATATTTGCTTTATTTTTTTTGGAACTTGGCTTACTTTTTAGTTGTTTGCATTACTAACACTATATCGATCAAAGTCTGAATTAAAGTACTTATTTTTAGTTTATTCGTATTTTTATTGAAATAAATGCTTTGATTTTGACGTTGGTCTTCATCTGTGTCATTTGGGTTTTGTATACTGTTGTTTTCTATTGGATACTTACATGAAGTTACATATTGGGTAACTTTCAACTTTTCAGATCATGAAGTGTCTTTGGACTCAAAATTATTACCTCACTAGAATTTGTCAGGTCTGGTTGAGGTGACTTCGGTCCAGGTGATACCTTTGCACGAGGTACTTTGCCACGCGGTATTTCGGCACGCGGTACTTCCGCATGCGGTATTTCGGCAAGTGGTTCTTCGGGTTGCGGTATTTTGGCCAGCGTTACTTCAGCAACTGGTTCTTTGGGATGCGGTACTTCAGTACGCTGTAGTTCGAGACGCGGTGCCTCTTCATTATTTTCTAAATTAGTGATCGAACGGGTACTTTCAGATCTATAGGGTTCACTAGTTGAAATATAGCTAACTTGCGAATGAAAACAAACTACACAATTTTCATTTTCTCTCTGATCCGGATTTCCCGTTTGTAACTCAAGGTTCTTTGGTTCATTTAATGCCACTTTCATTTCTTGAATTGATACATCCTTGTGAATGTCTAGTTTATCAATTTTCTCCGTAATATCTGATTCCTTGTCTAATTTGTTTTCTTGCTTGTTCTTCGGTGATTCGTCTGTTGCCTCTATAGTCAGAGTGTTGTTTGTATCAAATATATTATCTAAAGTGTTGAATTCTTCTTTCGTCATCAGATTATTTGGATTAGTGTTTGGGCTTTGGTAGGGCTTTGGATCATTCCATAGCTCAGGTTCTACTTTAACGCACATTTCTTGGTCTAGATCGGCCGCTTTTGAAACAGCGATACTTTCTCTATCTTTGCGTTTCTTTTCTTTCGAATGTTCTGGTTTATTTGTTGGATCTGTTTGCACTTCTTCACTGTTTCCTTCTGTGCTCTTATCTTCTGTAAATGTATCTTTAGAGCGTCTTTTGCCGTAATCCCAGTATAATTCTTCATCGGCTTCCGGCATAGGCCCCCACTCATGTCCCTGGTACAGGTAAGATCTGCCTCTTCTACCTCGAAATCCGAGTCTTGTTGCCTCTTCAAGTAGTTTATCCTTTCGAGGCACGTCGTTCAACCTTGCCATAACCAGTAGAGATTGGTCCTGAAAAAAAAACATGAAAGCATTTGTAGTAGTTAGTCTGCCTCACTCGCTAAGACATCGTGTTCACATATTTAAGTATATTTAATGTGTAGGTACAAAATATTGTAAGATATTTAAAAAGAATAACTATGGATTTTCTCGGCTATTCTTCTCTTTTCTTGTAAATATACGTTTAAAAGTGCCTACTTGAAATAAATAATTTGACTTTGACTTTGAACGGAATGAAAGATGGAAAATCAGGAGAAAAGTGCGAAAGCAAGTGATTCTTAAAGCGTGTCTTAATATTATGATGGAATTTGTATATTTTCTAAAACAGTGATAGTGTGCGGGACAAGTGATAGAATAGTGTTTATAATAGAATAGTGTTTATAAAGTGATACATAGACATTCATAAGACAGTACATAAATGCCATAGTTTTTATAATTCGTTCATAGTTGTGTACATCGTAGACTTAGTAATAGGGGTAAGCAGTAATTAAGTGGTTATGTTATATTTTATATTGTTTTTATTACATTTGTAATTTTCCTTAATAGTTCTTTGTTACATAGAGCCTAATTATATATAGTTTTACCTATGTAAACCTAATAAAACTAGCAAAAAATGCAAATAATGTCGTGCGGTCCTAGTTACGGTAAAGTTTCGAGGTGCCTCGCTCTGATAGGCTAAGCGTGCTTTTTTGTGATTGGTCGAATCGATTCTGATTCCTTAGCAAAATTATATAAAATTGGAACATTTTTCCGGCTAAGCAGTCACGACCTCTCAAGATCAACTGCGAGATGCCACACACAAAAAAAAAACCATTCGACACATTCAGCGGCTAGCTACCTAGAAGAAAGTAGGTACTTCAAACATAGAAGCAAGAAGTCTCCAGTGATTTTATTTCCCGTCAACCCAGCACACAAATGCGGATAAGCCACAGATAGTAGAGTCCTCTAGACCGAATTTTGGTCTGACGTGCTTCCCAAGGCACGGGGGTATCACACCGCCACTTCGAAATTCCTGGCTGTTATTGAGAAACTCCTAATTGAAAAACCCAATAACACTTTGCTCGACCTGGGAATCGAACCCAGGACCCCCACGCTCAGCAGTCGCACCCGGAAGTCTGACAAGGAGATTTTCCAAGGGGTATTGTGTTGCCCAGTAACTGGGTTCTGGAGGTCAGACAGGCAGTCGCACCATGTAAATCCTGGTATTCAGCTGCGTTTTCAATTGCGATGTTAAGATTGATTTGATAGTTCCAAAATACTCTTATGCTTATTAGCATTGCCAGTGTTTGTGTTTGCATTTATTATCGCATTGTCGAAATTGCATTGTAAAACGTGTATAAAATTTTATATAAGTTCATGTTACTTGTGATTTCTAAAAATGTCCTTCTATAATTTAGAACCTTGCACAGAAAAATTTTCGATCTCTTGTGCTCAAACCTGAGTTAGTCCTATAACTTATGCATAAATATGCATTGTTTTGACCCTAAGGATGATGAAATTTCGAATTGTATGGGGTAGGTGCTATAACTAAAAAATGAAAAATAAAAATTAAAAGTTATTTTTCACTTTGTAGTGTTTTTGTGGAAGTCGGTTGTTTTTTTTTTTATTATTTCTTTTTTCACTTTTTAGTTATAGCACCTATTGCTTTCATTTTTTAGAGAGTTCCGTTGCCTGTCTCCGAAACGCATCATCATATCTACATGACCTGATTACCCTGACATGATTTTTATGGGGCTATTTCGAAATAAAACCCTTACCTACAAAAAAAAAAAATTGCAAACATATTACGGAGTCATGGCCGAACATACATAAAAAAAGTATAAACATGTCAAATTGAAAACCTCCTTCTTTTTGAAGTAGTTTAAAAACACGATCTAACTTTAGTTTTAGCCTAAAGCTCTGAGCAAGTTTTCGCATTTCCAACTTTATTTCGATTTGGGTAAAGTTCTTAATACAATAATGACAACTTAGCACCGGACGACGTTGTCAGTTTTGTAAAAAGAACTTGTATTTCGATTTCCAGGCTCGATAATTTGAGCCATATTTAAAGAAAAACCTAGTTTTGTAATAAGACCGATGGAGTTTACAAAAAAAAACTGTGAAGCTAATTAAAAATTCTCAAAAAGTTAAGAACAGTCTCTTAAGACCGTTTTCCTGTAGCTACAACGATTACGTCACCTGCCCTTACTACCCCATCTCAAAAGTCCACCCCCTGTGATGGTATACTCACAAAACAATCCATAAGTCCAAGGATCCGGTTGTCTCCGGTTTGCTTCAAGCGAATGTCACGAGGAGTGATTTTATGTGTTCCTTGTACTACAAACATACAAACATATTAGACAATATTTGGCTTATGGCAAAAGAGGGGCTTGTGGCTAAGGCACACGGCCACACGGGTCGCTCGATAAGCTACGCCTGCAAGCGTTTGCTTGGTCCATGAACGGGTGACCATCTTTAGATACCAAGACCCCTCCGTGCTTCAGAAAGCACGTTAAGCCTTTGGCCCGAATGTCCAACAACCAAGAGGTATCGTGTTACCCAGTATCTGGGTAGTGGAGGTCAGATAAGCCGTCACTCAATGTAAAATACTGGTATTCAGTTGCACCTGGTTAGACTTGAAGGTGACCCCAACATTTAAGGCGGAGATTTCTGGAAAACGCTCAACAAGGTGGTTTTTTTAACCGTAAATAATTTTGAAAGCAAGAAAATATATGATATATTCAAGTCAACTCAAAACATAATTAAACATACTTTAATGCATCAAAAAGTCATCAAAGTCACCTCCTAATTATCTTTAAAAGCAGTTTATACCTTCTATAACAATTATAATTATAACTAATAATATACCATAAATTCCAAATGCTAAACTGCATCTAGTGATGGATTATTTATTATTAAATAGTTAATATGTAACTTTATACGATTTTATTTTCATTTTTATGACATACGCTTGCTCATTTGTTATTCGAATTTATTACAACAGATTTTAACCCGTATCGGATTGTAGTTCAATTGGGAAAATTTTACAGTTTGGGATAGCTCGATGTGCTGACGTCTGTACCCATAACAAACTTCGAGTACATTCGTGTGGATCGACTTATAAGCAAAACAGTACATACCTACGGTATATTGAGGAAGTTTAATAATAATTTAATTACCTTTCGCGACAGGGTACATCCAGTACTCCCCCCTGTCGCTTCGTTCCACCAGTAAGCTGATATAATTGTGATTATCCTCCATCAATATTTGGCGAGCTGACCACATCACAGGTAAGACAACCTTCCCGTCGAATAATCTTTTCAGATGTCTAGTGTGCTGAAAAATATTCAATGATGAAATCATCTTCTCCCATATTTTGTAGAATTCAGAATAGCTCATGCCGTGACAAGTCGCTCAGATATATTTTTTTTGTGAATGACATCTCGCCGATCATCCTAACCTTTGAGGTTGTCGGCTTCTTAACCGGACTTACCTGTGGTTACCATGATAAGTTAAGGCGTCCAGCCACGGCTTAAAACTATAGCGACTGCTCGCTATAGTTTTAGCTCTAGGGTACTGGCCTCGGCTTAGGGCGACGCTGGGAGGACACCAAGGAACGGGCTGGATTGCAATGATTATTATTTAGGGACGAATTTAATGCTACAGGCTCAGCGGCGCGGGCTGGCTCGAGCATTGGTCGGGGCGGACACGACAGCAACGAAGCTGCAATTTACTAAATTACCCGCTAACTGCAAGTTGGACTAGCGCACTATGAGTTCCGTCCGTACCTACAACTAAAACTATGATACAATGTTAGTACCTGAAGACTGTAATAGTCTTAAAGTGACATACAGACAGACAGTTAACGTAGGCTTAGTACCTAATAGGGCTCCACTCTTGGGCAACCGTACTACTACTAAAAAAAAAACAAAAGCACTGTCCAACCATGTGGGTAGACTTTCCGTAAACCCACGGGAAAATTGAAGCAATTTTGCCTAACCGAGTTGTATTTATTTATTTATTTAAATTACATTATAACACCTTAACAAATTTCTCCAAAGTGATGTTATATGTCACAATATTCAGAAAAGTTTACAAAAACAAAATTAAATACAACTTATTAACAAATAGTTAGGTACTCAGACCTCCTGGATCAATTAAAATCTGTGCCATGTTAATGAATTTCGGCAGGTTTTGCCTGAATATATCCTCCGATTAAGTAATAATATTAATCAAACGCGCAGCTCATGACGTAGGGGCAAACTTGAGCAGGTTAGTCCTAGCTGCAGGCACGTCTAACAAAGGGGGGAGGCGGCGCACCTGTCTGGCGCGCACAGCCGCAGCGCTGCCAGCACCTCTCTCAGGTGGTGCAGCAATCTTAGCGGTACGCGAGCCACGTACTTGACCAGCATGACGTCCCTTCTTACTGCCAGCCTGGTCTATCCGACCACGCCCATGACGAAAAGACTCGGGTAAATCAGGGGATAGAAGATAAAGTATGGAATAGGCTACACTTTGCCCGACCTGGGAATCGAACCCAAGACCTCTTGCTCAGTAATGGTGCTGACGACCACTAGACCAAGGAGACGGTAAATAATATTTATAAATTATATATCCAAAATATTAAAAATTATACATTCAAAAGTAACTCGTCTACGTCTAAACCACTGAACGGGACTTTGGTTTTTGGCAAGGAGATTGATGGTAACCTAAGGAAGGATAAATGCTTTTTGGCTTGGTAGCACGTTTCCGTGGGATGATTTTCCACATCCACATGAAGCAGGCAGAAGATATTAAAAATTACAAAACGAGTAATACTTACGTTAGCCGTAGGAAAAGTAAAAACAAAAGTGAGTAATGACGTAGTTGAACCCCAGTAATAGAACACAAACCATCTTTCACGGAGAACGGATAAAGGATTGAACCTGGCGAACTTGGAGAATTCCGAACAATTAGTGTTGTCATTGACAGACATTCCGGAGGGACCGTGCATCACTTTGACTTTTTTGCTAATAGTACACACTAAACATGCCACAACTATCAGTATTGATGTTAACTTAATACGCGAAGATATCTCGGTAACTACCATTTTCCAAAATTCTGTTGTTTTTGTTTTTTTTTTTCAATTTTCACAAAAAAATTTAAAATACCGATTTTTTTTCCGAAATTTAGTTTTTCATATTTTTTGTCAGTTAGTCCTCAGATTTAGTACTAAATATTCTTGCGACGTGACTCAACGTTGTCGTGTGAACTAGATTGCTCTGCTACTTACGATCACTCTTTATACTCAGTATTGAGGATGTTTCATTTCCATTTGTTTGTTAATGGTTGGAATGTGATGCGTTTTAACATCTGTTCGAAGAAATCGAATCACCAACAACATTATTTTCTTTTATAAAGAACACGTGAATCAAGTCTTCCCCATAACTTACAGTGAATAAAAAAGACGTCATTGGACGATTTCTTAGTTTTATAGTTACTTAACAGTTTAAGTTATTTTTAAATTACTTATTAGCTAATAGGCTAGATTTTAATGTATCACAAATTGTAATATTTAATAAGGAAAAAAAAACCTTTCGAAGAATATTTATGTGTGAACTTCATAGAATAGAATAGGACATAATACTCTTTATCATATACAGGATAAGTTTTTATCCGCAAGTGTGCAAACTGTAACCATGAACTCAGCATTATCATTCTAGACCCCCCAGCGCACCCCCCCAGTGGGGTTCCCGCATTGTCGTTGCGGGGGGGCTCAGTAACCGTGGTCACCCTCCCACGGTGAAGCGAAGAGGAACCCCAAGGTGGGGCCGCTCGTCAGGGCTTGTGCCTCCAAGCCGACGACGTAGCGGCCAAAAAGTAGGTTGCGATGAGGTGCATCGCAACTGAGGCGGGCCGCGATGTCGAATGGGAGGCATCGCGGCTGAGGGTTACAGGCTGCGGCGGAGGAGGAGTGCCGGTACTTATGAGTAGCGCTCTTCCCTTCCGTAGCCTGGACGGGGCCGCCACCGTTTGATGGCGGACGCGGTGGGGCCGCAGGGGAAGAGGAGTGTCGGTATAGCGTTGGCCGCTCTCCCTATCCCCTGCGGCCGAAAAGTGGTTGGCGGCGGGGCCACTGTACTAACCCGTCGCAGGAGGACGTCAGCAGCAGCTGGTGGGGCCCGCAAGGGCCGATGCCTGCTAGGGGTGCGGGTTGTTCGAAAGAGATACCGCGGCCCCTGGCATAGGGGCAGCTGAAGGAACATGGGTGGGTTTTAGTCAGTAAAAGTCTGACACGCCCTCCTGCTCCAACCAGAGCGGGAGAAGTCATTTGATGATTTCCCACCCACAAAAAAAAAAAAAAAAAAACCCCCCAGCGCAGAAATTTTTTGTAGGGTGTCAATTTGCTTATCAATATTTTTCCTGACTGTAGGTACTCAAGTATCGAAAACAAAAATTCTTAGGAGCACATTTTTGCTGTACAAAAATGTCCTCCTAAGAATTATGTTTAGTTTATTCTCGTCAGTCAATTCTCACGTAAGTATCTACTCGCCGCATCGGGCGAATAGACAGTTTTTTACAATAATATTATTGTCTCTATGCGACTCGCTAATTTTATGCACATTATTGCAGTGTTTTCTCATAAATTTATTGTATAAATTCAAAACGTGCCGTAGTTGCGAAAACCGATTACATGGAGTTGTCGGTTCGCCCACAAATACATTAATATATTATTTCAAAGTGTCAATTCGCCCGATTAGGGCAAATAAATTCGTGCGAATCGACCAATAAGTTAGATGGACAAGTCGTTGCAACATTCAAAAAAGTTTTTTCGAGTGGACACAAAGTCATCGCAATCAATCATCATTGAACATACTTTAATTTTTTAGTCCTACGAATTTAGAACTTATTTTTTGCAGTCGGTTAAAAATCTAGTACATATTTTCATTCTCTGCTCAATCCCATTGACCGACGGGCGGCATTGGGTCGTTAACCACAATCATCTTCCTGTCATCTTCCCTTATCTTCGCCTCCCTTTCCGCTTGTATTCTCTCTTTCTCTCCCTCGTAATCTCTCCAAACTGGTCTTCCGGATCCTACGAACTTGATGGTAGCTGCTTCGGTCATCATTTCTTTAATATCAGTTGGTTCATTCCCTGATACGGCCATGATCATTGCCATATGGTGTTCACAATAAGTCATTACTAAATATGGATCTTCTATCTTTATTCTCAATGACACCACAGGCAGTTTAATATCAGCTGTAAAAAGGTTAGGTACGTCAGTGGAGTAATGAATAATATAACCAAGGCTTATTTGTCGACTCGCACGAAAAAACTCGCCCCACTCAAGCAAATTGTCACATTTCAATAATATAATATTTTTTACAGGCGAGTCGTACGAAGTTGATTTTCTTGTGGGCTAATGGACAATTCCAGAACTTTGTATTAGGCAATTGGAACGTTTTAAATAAAAAAAGTTGAGGAAACAAAGAAAAGTTTAGGGAAACGTACACTAATTTTATTACATTTTTTTTTTTTTTTTTTTAAACTTTGCCCCACGCTAGGAATTTCTCCTGTATTGTGGGTGCGTTCACAAACATTTAAAACTCACATACACAAACAGCCAGACCCGGAACAACTACTTGTAGGTCATACCAATATTTGTACCGTGTGGGAATCGAACCCGCGACACGCAGCGCAGCAGACAATCGCTTAACCGCTGCGCCAACCGTGCCGTCAAATACATAAAATCGTCAAATTACATAAAAATACAAAACGTGCCAGTTGCCTAGTTCGGATCTTTACCCAGCAAATAAATGTACTTTATGCGAGTCGCCTATAGAAAATTTTGGATTAACCAAAAAGACAATTTTACTCGCCCGATTCGGGTGAATAAATTCGTGCGAGTCGACTAATAAGGCTAATATTAATATCTTTATCTTCTGAATGACTTTCATTTTGACAGTTCAACAATATTCATTGCGTTATTTACGTTTTAGAGCAGACAATTTTTTCGAACATATGAAGCAATGGATTAGCAATATGCTTCAAAATGTGAATACACATTCTGATTGATGGTATGTTACGCGATTAGGGTGCAGGGTGGCAGGGACATCGACGCGCGGGATTCGGTTCATAATTTTGGACCTCCTTGCGATGTAATATTTCGTCGGTAAAATAAATCCTGTTTCATACAAAACTACAGTACCTATGCGATCAAAATCTATGGAACATTTTTTGCATGGGGAGACGACCAAGTAACGTTTATTATTGGAAAAAAATTCTTTAAGGCAGCTCGTGGTGCCTAAGTAGGAGTAAATGACAGAAATCGTCTTGTACCAAAAAAAAAGCGAAACTTAACGAAAAAGCGTTATGTCCGTGCGACTTTTTATTATATCTATCTTATCTAATATATAAAATTTCCATGTCACAATGTTAGTTACCTTACTCCTCCGAAACGGCTTTACCGATTTTTACCAAATTTTATATGCGTATTCAGTAGGTCTGAGAATCGGCTACTATTTATTTTCCATACCCTAAGTGATAAGGGTTGTTCACCCTAAATAATTTATAAGGCAAAACAACGTTTGCCGGGTCAGCTAGTATATAAATAAAAAGAAAAGTCCTGACTGACTGACTCATAAACGCCCAGCCCAAACCCTTGGACCTAGAAAGCTGAAATTTTCCACAGAGGCTCCTTTTATAATGTAGATAAGGAATAAGGAAGGATTTTTCGAAATTCAACCCCTAAGGGAGTTAAATAGGAAATGCGTTACTTTTGTAGTTCAAACCATGAAAATTTGTATTTAACCTTTTTGTTGATAACTAATAATTACATGTATCAGCGTTTTTGAAAAATCATCCCAGAAGAGGGTAAAAGAGGGGTGAAAAAATTGTATCGAAAACATGTATATTTTAAAGCTAACCCATAAAATTGGTACAAAAAGCTTTTTGGCTTTTTTGTAAAATCATCCCCCCAGGTGGTTAAAAACCCTTACTAACTCATCATCGCTCAGCCCAAGCATTCAAGCTGGTAATTTTCCGTTCCATTATTATTGTTAGATTTTAGGATTTGTTGTCCTCCAGCAATCATATGTATGTATTTCAATCCGCGCGCCACACCTCGGATACTATAATAAGCAAAGTGAGAAGACATTGTTTACCTGGATTAACACATAGGGTACTTTTAACCCCGGTACTTCCCGTGGGATATTTTCCGACAACCACGCGGGCGAAGCCGCGGGCAAAGCTAGTATAAAATATAAAGAGACAGAGACGGAGTGAGGTAGTTTTCATAGTTTTCGAGAGTGCTGTAACCAATAGTAGGTTCAAAATGAAAATCCTAGATGCCATTTTGGATTGGGCCTGCTGGCTACGAAAATTTTCAAGGCTTTCGCGGGCGCTGAGGCCGATAGTGAAGTCAAAATCAATTTTGAGTATTTTAAAGATAGAGTAAACGATGTTGCAATCGGAGTTAAAGAAAAAGCGTAAGGCAATTCGCTCCTAACGGGAACCCCCTAACCCCACACTTTTGTATTTATAACTAGATTTTGTCAGTGGCTTCGCTCGCGTTAACCAATTTACACAAAACCTTAACAAAGTATACAATTAAACCTTCCTCATGAATCACTCTGTCTATTGGTAACCACAGGAAAAAACCACCGTTTTGTACTTTTTGAGCTTATCGCAAACAGACAGACAGACAGTCACACGGCGGGGAATGATGTTTTATAAATGTAGTGAAGCAGTCAGTTGTTATAACTTACGTGTGATAGTTGGCGGTACATCGTGCTTCACTATAACATCGAACAGGCCTCGCTTGTCGACTGCTATCAGAAGCGCCTCATTAATGCCATGCATTAAAAGTTTCGTTTTGCTCCAATCAACCGTTTTGTTTAAAACTTTGCCGTATTTCGAATGATATTCATTTACTACCTGCAACCGAAATTCATGCCCCATTAATGGTCTTAAAAATTATACACACGGACGTTATAAAATCGCGGTGGGACTTTTTCTCGCACTGGATTTTGAACTCTCGGTATTGAATTAAGCATTGAAATGCAACAGAGTGCATCTCAGCGCATTGAAAATCGAACAGTGTCTTTTACTGTTCGATTTTCAAATTCCGACCCTAAGCAGTGCGTTGAAAATCAAGTTCGCGAAAAATCGCCGAGATTTTATAACGTCCGTTGGAATAAGGGCTGATGATTAGTCTCCAAAACAAATTACATTTTAACCTTTGAGGTCTACTCTCTAAGCACGATATCCGTAGTTTCGGGCGAAGCTACGGACGTTTCCTACTTCGTATCACCTTCGACTCAAGATTAGTTCGGGGCCCGAACTAAGAATGAATGACATCATGATTTATCAGTTGCCCTTATTTCCGATGTGTTTTGCACTTCCGTAAAAGTTAATTAAACGGCACTAGAGCTAATTCTTCATTTCGAAGTAGCAAAATTTGTACGTTGAGACGGGCCCGTGTATGTTCGTTGACGGACTTAGAGAGCCCCATGAGCTAAAAAATAAATTAACAGTACCTCCCGACTGTAGGTATGACACGTAGTTTCAGTTGTTAGCCTTAATAGAGCGATGCGTGCCCACTTCAATACCTTAAAGCCAGTTACGCCACATGGATAATCAGCCTATTATGTTCTTACTGCTGGGACATAGGCCTCTTGTCGATACGAGGGTGTGGGCCGTAATCCACTACGTGGGGCTAGTGTGGGTTGGTAAATGTCAAACGTTTTCACATTTTTGGTTTCAAGTACATTTTCATTTACACACAGTAAAGCACCTGCCTGGGTTCAAACCCACGACCTGAAACTCGTAAGTCGCTGGCGTTATCACTAGGCCACCACTGCTACGCCACAACTGAGCTGAATGGTGCTGTTCCATACGTACGTTCGTGAACGGGCGCCGTCAGTATAGAGACTGGTCATATCTTAGCTGCCGCGGCTTATTTTAATTTCTGAATTGTTCTTATATTTTTGTTTTAATTACGAACGCTAATAATGTGCACGTCTTTTACATCGTTCTCACATCGATAATATCAACATAAATGATGTAACAAATTTATTTTATATAACAATATTTTGATTTAAAAGAGTGTCCATGGAGTTTCTTGACCGTTCTTCTCCATAGGTACCTACTACGCTTTGGAAAGCTCCAACTAGCTTCGGTTTTCTGACTGACCGGCTCCTTGACAATAGATAACCTCCTTCTTTTTGAAGTTGGTTAAAAAGTGCCTGTAGGTAATTTGTTTACTTGAAATAAATGCTTTGAGTTTGAGTTGAACTCACCTTATTGGTTGGATACTCAAAACGATGTTCTGTTGCAACGTCAATTTCCATATTATCCCAAATAAAGAACGGCGTCCATTTCAAGTTTACAACATCTTTCGGAGAAAATACTGCTCCAACAGCAAACTGGTCACAAGTGGTCCAGTTCATGGGCTCCTCTGGTCGCTCGGCACCTAACTGGAACGAATTTCTTGTAAAGAACTGCTGGTTTTCAACGATCGGTGCCGGGGGCAGTACGGGGACGCCGGTTGGAGCCTTCTTCCTCGGAATATATTGCTGCTTGGGAGGCAGCATTGCATTCCTCGCTTGTATCGTCGGTAAATCATACCATTTCAACATTGTCTGATTGGTATCTTTCTCTGGATTTATAAACCTTTCTAACAGCATTTCGTTTTTAGGGTTGGGCTGTGTGAAAAATTTTGGTATATTGGGATTTAAAAAAATAATGTCTGAACCTTTGACTTTCTGCAACATTTCTAATGCTGCTTTTCTATCTTTCGGCGATCTCAGACTCAGTTCTAGATTATCTCTTGGCTGTTTAATTGGTGAGAAGGGGTCTCCGAAGCCTTCTCGAGTAATGTGTCCAAAGGGCACAGGTTCCTCGAAGTGCTGCGGTATATCCATTTTCTTCTGAAGGCGCGCATAAGTATCAAAGTTGCCAAAATCCACCCCTTCTCCAGTCTTAGCGAAAACGAAGACGAATACGCACAACAAAACGCGCATTTTTACTGATTTGTAAAGAAACGCAAGAATAAAATGACTTTTTATAGGATTGACCGAAGACGCAGGAGTGCCCAACTGTTTTTTAACAAGCAATTTTATGACTTCCTCGTATTCCAGTGATGTTTTTGGGTAAAACTTTACCAGGATTTCTTTTTTCAAAATTCAAAACTTGCTAATTGCTTAATACGTATTTCTGGAGTTATCGATTAACCACAAATAAATTAACATCGTGCGAATCGTCTACAACAAATAATATATTATTTAAAAGGGTCGATCCACCCGTTTCGAGTGAGTAAATTTGTGCGAATCGACTAATAACCCGCTGCACCACTATTGGTGATCAAATAACATTCTAAATGGGTGGGTCCACGTCACACGTCTGTTTTACCAACATCATTTCATAATTACAACATCAACATCATTTCATCATTAGTAAATACGCCAAAATCCCTCGTTTCAACGAATTAGTTGTTTTAAGTTAAGTCATGTAAATTCTCCATAAGTAATTTATTTTTAACCGACTTCAAAAAGAAGGAGATTATCAATTCGACATGTTTTTTTTTGTGTATGTTCGGGCATAACTCCGTCAGATATAGATGGATTTGCAAAATTCTTTTTTGTTCGAAAGGGGTTTTTAGATTTCATATAGATCTGATGATGGGTTACGGAGACAGACAACGGAACTCTTCAAATAATTTTTTGTCACCGCCTTCCGAAATTAAAGTTAGTTTTCACTTTGTAGTGTTTTCCCGGAAGTCAGTTGTTTTTTTTTTGGAAAAGTTTGTTTTATAATTAACAAAAAAACTTAAGAAACAATTCAAATGTTTAATTTGGTTTCATTTTTTAACCCATTCGTAAAATGTTGGCGACTCCAGTATTTGAAAAACATGTAATATGACACACCTGGCTTGTTTGCTTCCGTATGCAAACTGTTGCTTTGTTTGACGAGACTAACGTTTACATAACTGTCATCAGTTAAGTAAGTGTCAATAGTACACTATGGTACCTATTTATCTGCACCACCATTAGATAAGTACCAGTTACCTAAATTAAGGTGGAAGCGCCAGGTTAGCCTGAGAGGTGAGGACGCCGTGGCGCCCCTCAATCCACTCCCCAAAGACCATTTCGACCGATTGCGGCGGTAAGTGGTCTTTGGGGAGTGGATTGAGGGGCGCCACGGCGTCCTCACCTTCCGCCTGACGCAGGTATTCACCAGACACGGTTGTTTCGGGAGGTTCCTGTTTCGTATAAGGCGGGAGGAAATGCCCGGGTGTTTCCACTGCATAGATCGCCCTGAAGACACGGTGGAGCATACGGTGGAGGTCTGCCCGGCTTGGGCGGAGCACTGCCGTATTCTTGTGGAGGCAATCGGTGGCGGCGATCTCCGTCGGCGTCGGCGTCCGGCCGTGGTCCAGCCCATGGTTCGGAGCGAGAATGCATGGGTAGCCGTCACCACCTTCTGCGAAGCAGTAATGCTCGCAAAGAGGGATGCGGCGCACGTGAGGGAGAGGCAGTATATGCACCCTCACGGCCCTAGTCACCGTAGGAGGCGCCCTGGGCGTCGGGAAACCCAGGCTGACTCCCGGCCACCAACAGGCGCGGGCTTGCAGATGGCGAGAAACGGGTAGCTCGCTATCCGGGAAGGACCAAGCCCGGGTCGACGGCGCGTTGTGTTCCACGCGCGTCTCACAGAGATATCAGCATCAACTGCTGAGGTCCGCAAGGGCCAATGCCTGCCAGTGGTCCGGGTTGTTCGAAAGAGATAACGTGGCCCTTGGCACACAGGCAACTGGACACGGGTGGGTTTTAGTCAGTAAAAGTCTGACACGCCTTCCTGCTCCACCCAGAGCGAGAGAAGTTATTTGATGATTTCCCACCCTCAAAAAAAAATTACATCCTCCTGTTCAAATTTTCAATGGTTTTTTGGTGTATTGGCGTGAGCTAGCTGACATATACGTATATAACAAATATTTTAATTTTATGTCTTGTGTTTCGTAACGTTAATTACTTAAGTACCTACCATTGTATAGAATTATAATTATAATAATTATAATAGTCCTTCTAAATTAACAGACAGCTGTGCTGCTGGGGAGTTTGTTGCGCCACTTCTTCTTCCCAGCTAAAGCAGTAGGAAGTGGTGAAGGGTGGGCGTTTTAGGGGGCTGTCTTAATTTCATTTTGATGTTCAAAAAATCCTGACATCAGCCTAGTTTACATAAATAACTTTTGGTTTTGATTAAAATGATTTTTATTGTCTGTGTTGCGATGGTCATCCATATTCAACAATATCATCGTGCCGAAAGTAATCATTATTATTAACAATGAAATGAACTGAAGCAAAAGGCATAATACTGATTACACACTGGACACATACCGCAGTCTCATTAGCGATGACCTCGATGTTGCTCAGGAATTTGCAACTTTCATTACCAATATTCCTATTAAAACTAAAAAAACTTTAAATTCTTTGCCCGCACTTGCTAGATTTTGAAGTTAGAAGTAGTGAATGTCACGTTGTATTGATAAAGGAGATGCTAGAATTCATCGAACAAACGGTTTTCCTGGGGATCACGCTTGACTCAAAGCTACAGTGGTGGTGTGTGGGTGTCCACACTTAACATCACTTGCAGGGTGGCTAAGTTCTGCCGCTTACGCTGTTTGGAAGATCCGCAAATTAACATACGTGGATACCGCGAGACTGGTCTATTTTAGTTACTTTCATAGCATCATATCTTTCGGTATTTTGCTATGGGGACGGGCTGCGGATATTAAGTCAATCTTTATTCTGCAAAACAGGGCTGTCAGAGCCATCTACATCCTCCGCAGACGCGAATCTCTAAGGGAACTGTTAAAAACAATGAATATCGTGACGGTACCTTGTCAATATATCTATGAAAACATTATGTATGTTCGGAAAAATCTACATCTTTTTAGTAAGATAAGTGATAGCTACAATTTTAACATAATAAATAGGAACAAATTAGATCAACCACGTTTCAGATTGTCTAAAGTGACTTTCCTATAAGGGGTACTGTATAAAATGTTATAATTAAATAAAAGTCGATATTCTTGAATTATATGAAAAGAAATTTAAACCATGCATTAAACGTACACTTACATAGTGTGCGTTTAACGCAGGTTTTAAATTTCAAGCATATTATAAGTTAGATGAATATATCGTAGATCAAAATGCTTGGCTTAATGCTGGTCCTGCTCCACAGCTACCCGGGCTACTAGTTAAAATTTTAATATTTGGAAGAGATGCTTCCCTTTTTTATTTTTTATAACATAAAGAACATTTTTGATCCTATTAATATTATTTTTCTGATATTACGAATAAGTTTTTATTTTTACTGAACCAAGTGTTATTTATTAAAATTACAGTAGATATTAAATGTTTTTCTTCTTTTTGGAAACCCAATTTTATTAATTTCTCGAATACATGCCAACTATATTTGTATAATTTAAAAAAGCATTTTGTTAAAATTTTGTAAATGTGAGTACCATGCATTTTTTTTTTTTGAATTTGGGAATTTGTCAAATAACTATGTAATAACGTCATATTTATTCAAACTAGGCTGATGTCAGGACTTTTTGAACGTCAAAATTACATTAAGACAGCCCCCTAAAACGCCCGCCCTTCACCACTTCCTACTGCTTTAGCTGCGAAGAAGAAGTGGCGCAACAAACTCCCCAGCAGCACAGCTGGTTGTTAATTTATTAGGACTTGATTCTATACAATGGTTAGGTACTTAAGTAATTAACGTTACGAAACACAAGACATAAAATTAAAGTATTTGTTATATATGTTACCTAGCACACGCCAATATGCCAAAAGTCATTGAAAATTTGAAGAGTTTGGGTTTGAAAATTATGTCAATATCAAATCGGTGTGTGTATAGCTTCTGTCATAAGGTATCGGGTTGGTGTTAATATGAAGACGCCCATTACATTTATGTATTGTATACACAGTACATTTCAGGTAATCGTTTTAGTACCATATATTGTAAACCTAAGGAAAAAAAATCGACCTAAGAAAAACAAATTTAGTTGATCAACAGCAAATATACTGTGGCATGAATTTTCCGCGAAATGGTCGGCAGCGCGTCGCTTATGAAAATACGTCGCACTGAATTTGGAGGAGGCAAAAGGTAGCGTTTCATCACCCTATAGGCGCGGGAAACCTCGCCTTAAGTGCCAAACAAATAAAATAATCGCGATCAGCGGCGAGGTGTATATTTTTCTAAAAGATAAGCCGAAGCAAAGTCGGCTTTAACTTACTGTTTTATCAATAAAGAAAACTTAGGTACTATCGTTCTAAAATTAATATAGGAATATAAAGAATTAAATACAATAACAGCTGAAAACCAAATGAAATGTGCAATATTACTCCATCTCGTACTCGCTGACGCATTTTTCTCGATCTGTCTGTGTCATAACATAACCCATTGTACAGCAGCTTGCTCTCGTCCATATCAAGCGGTGCTACGTGATCTATAGTGACATCATTACGGGATCGCTGTTGTATGAATTTTTAGTCCCCGGTTATGACGTTTTAGCACCGGGTTAATTTAAAACATTTTTTTGTTTGTTGTAATACAAAGCTAAAAATAACCGTTTTTGTTGTTTGAATGTTATGGTGAATTAAATACCCATAGTGTTACTAGGTAAATTTTTTGACAATAGTAGCCATTATTGACGTGCCATTTTTTAATAGCGATAGAGTTGCCGATGCGAATCCCCGATGGAAAGCCGGTAGGAATCGTGTTATATGATGTTTTCGCCACTGATCGCGATTCATACACGTGTGAACGAACAGTCAGATGTCGGACGAAGATTTTCTTCTAAAGTACAAGGTCATCATCATCTGTGTAGTATTTAGATTGCTATCGACTCGCTAAGAAGAAGCATATCTGAGTAGCCTTTTCCCCACTATGTTGGGTTCAGCCACCAGTCTAACCGGACGCCGCTTAATACCAGTATTTTACTTGAAGCGACTGCCTATCGGAGGCCCTATTGTGAGTTTCATTTCACCATCTCGATCAAACGCATCGCGTGCGTTTGGCGCTCCGATTGGCCCTGGATCGGTGAAGAAGCAATCGGAGCGCCGACCGCGCTCGATGCGTTTGATCGAGATGGTTAAATGAAACTCACACTAAGGCCTCTGATCTCTACAAACCAGTTACTAGGCAACACTACCGAACCCTTCTAAAGTATGATGTATGTTAAGAATTTAGACATTTTTGTATTTTTTGTATTGTATTATTCTAGGAAAATTACATAAGGGTCATCATCATCATCATCATTTTAGCCGATAGACGTCCACTGCTGGACATAGGCCTCCCCAAAAAAGTGGGGGTTTTTTGCATAATCGCCACGCTTGGCAGGCGGGTTGGTGATCGCAGTATGCTGGTAAAATGCATAGAGAACGCTGCTGCTCATTCTCTAGTAAGTCCCTTAGTCGCCTTCTACAACACCCACGGGAAGAAATGGAATGGTGCTATTCTTTACGTCCGGCACCATACATAAGGTTATAAAAACAAAAAAATATATTACATGAAATTACGAATTTACTAAAAGTCTAATTTAAATTCATTTATTTAACACACAGTTCTTAACCAAAGACGAAACTAAGTAGCTTAAATTTTGCACTGTGAAATGGATTAAAACTGTATTTTTCCTAATTCTTTAAATTACTTATACCTAACAAAGTAGATTTTCGTGTGTGCATAGTACTTAGGATTTTGGTGATTCGCAAAGTATAATACATTAAAATTTAACTTAGACAGTATGTATAAAGGGTCAAATTAAATTAGCTGGCAATACTTTACCCACGTCTTGGGTATCGAATTAACGATATCGAAAAATGATGAAACCGTGTTTTTTTTTCATCACTACAACTTTGCTCATCTAAATGACACTATGACATGTACTTAATAAGACAACCAACCGAATTCGTAAAACTTATCTAAGTTCCACGAAAAATTACAAAACCAGGTGACCGATTACGGGCATTGACCTTCGCTGAGCGACTGATGATTTTTTTTTCATCATTGTATCGGCGATTAATTTTTTTGTTTTATTAGCTTTCGATATCGATATCCAAGACGTAGGTAAGTATTGCCAGCTAATTTAATTTGACCATGTATAACAAAATATCAACATGTCTCCAGATCAATAGATCACGCCCGTGAAAAGCAGGTTACGAAAACTGAAATGAATCAATAAAGTTGATAATATATATTTCTAGCTAAGGGTTTATCACAAGAACTGTAGGTTGTGGTGTTGGTGTATGATCTCCAAGTTTTCATCCTCTTCGTCATCATCCATATCGTAGGGGTCTGGGGCAATGGTGGGAAGTGGGGGAATCGTCGCCGTGTGGGTTCGTCCGAAGTCGTTATAGAAGCCTAACTTCTGTGCTTCTTCAGTCAACTGGAAAAAAATTACGAATACATTTTATAACAAAAAAAGTCCTGAATCGCTTCGTAACAGCTATATGTACATAATCAGGATTGAATATGTAAGCTGTCACGCCCATTATGCCTGGAGGCATTTTGGTATTATGCTGTTTGTATTTTTTTGCTTGAGTACCTACCTATAGTTTTCATTGTATTTGTTGGTATATTGGCATAGCTTTTCTTTTTGAGGGTGGGAAATCTTCATCATCCAATAACTTCTCCCGCTATGGGTGGAGCAGGAGGGCGTGTCAGACTTTTACTGACTAAAACCCACCCGTGTTCCCTCAATTGCCTGTGTGCCAGGGGCCGCGGTATCTCTTTCGAACAACCCGCATACCTGGTAGGCATCGGCCCTTGCAGACCCCACCAGATGGTGCTGACATCTCTCGACTCGGGCTTGTCTTGACCGGATAGCGAGCTACCCATTACTCGCCGTCCGCAAACCCGCACCAACCAGCCTATGATTGCCGACGCCCAGGGCGTCTCCTGCAGAGGCTTGGGCCGTGAGGGCGCATATACTGCCTCTCCCTCACATGTGCCACCTCCCTCTTGGCGAGCATCACTGCTTCGCAGAAGGAAGCGACGGCTACTCATGCACTCTTGCTCCGTACCATGGCCTGGACCAGGGCCGGACGCGAGAAATCGCCGCCGCCGATCGCCTCCACAAGGAAACGGCGGTGCTCCGCCCAAGCAAGGCATACCTCCACCGTATGCTCCACCGTGTCCCCAGTGCGATCTTCGCAATGGAAACACCCGGACATTTTCTCCCTGTGTCCGGTGAGGACCTGCGTCAGGCGGAAGGTGAGGATGCCGTGTCGCCTCTCAAGCCACTCCTCAAAGAGGGGACTTACCGCCGAAATCGTGGCGTGCCCTTTATTGGCATAGCTAGCTGACATAACTATGGCAAATGATTTAATTTATTTAATGTTGTGTCTCTCGTAATGTTAATTACTTTGCTACTATTGTATATATTGTGCTGCTGGGGAGTTTGTTGCGCCACTTCTTCTTCCCAGCTAAAGCACTAGGAAGTGATGATGGGCGGGCGTTTTTGGGGGACTGTCTCATGTAATTTTGACCTAGGAAAAGTACTAAGTGTCAGCTTAATTTGAATAAATGACTTTGATTTAATTTTCCTTACTGACTGACTTACACTGACTGACAGCTAGTACGAACCCTTGGACCTAGAAAGCTGAAATTGTGCACAGAGAAGACAAGGACTAAGTAAGTTCCCCTTACGATGTAGTTGTTCCCAGGTTTGATCCAATGATCACAATGACGGGAATAACAAGTGGCTCTCGTATATTTACAACCGTTATATACTTACATGATCATGATTAGGCATCCTGTCGGCCGGCGCCAGAGCATAGCAAAGTCTATACTTGCAGTTGAGGAAGCCCAAGTAACCAGGGTCTACTACCTTCAGCGCAAACAGCAATAGTGGTGCTTGGGTAACTGTAATCATCGACAAGGTTGCTGTAAGCTTGATGTAAAGTCGTTGTAGTATACTAAGCGATTGTCACTTGCCTAGGGCCCTAAGATTTATCTGTTAAAATAAAAACCCAGTTACGAGATGCGCGTTTAGTCCACTCTCGGCCCCTCGATCCCAAATAAATAATGTGACCCTTGGAGGTCTGGAGTGGTTTTTATTTTCCAGCCAAGTTTTAGTTTCTTCTCGACTCACAAATTAGTAACTTACTGTACCAAAATATTAATTTTAGGTACTTACCGAACTAGGGGTCGAAAGTGGACGAGGTATACCTGTCTTTTGTATGAAAATTAAGTCTCACCCCCTAGAGGTCGAGTGTGAACTATGTTTAAGGGTTGAGAGGAAACAAATAAACAAATCTTTTTTTAGGGGTCGAGGGCCTGAGTGTGGACTAAACGGAAATGCGGTCCCACGGTTGCATTGGAGTATCTACCTCTGACTAAGTTGTACCTTCAGCGACACAACTAGTTTCGTTGTAAATTCATTAACATAAAGCCCGCTTCTACACTAGCGCGCGAATCTTGCTGTGAATTAACGCCGCGGTTGATGCCGCGAACTTCACGTGAAAATACACTCACTAAGTTTCGCAGTTTCGTTCGCAATCTTCGTGGAAATGGACGACGAAGTGTCTGTAGCTGCTGCTGTGACGCTATGACGTAAATTATCTTTAAATTCACATTGACAAAGAAATAAAAACGAGATGGAAAAATGCTCTCTCAGTGTTAGCTCAAGAATATTATTCCACGACATCGTATGTCAAGAAATATGCAGAACCACTTCCGACTACGTTTTATGAGACATGTTCGTGTTTGCGCGCTGTGGACCAAACGCGAACCCTACGCCATGGGACAAAAACCAACCGCATCCGCTCCGCGAGTGTAGAGCGAGCGTAAGATATAGGCACGTACACTCAAAAGCTAGAGTCGGAATTAATCTGAGTATGCCAGTGATATTGGTCTTGACGATCAGAGCGCTGAAGTCGATGGAGCTCTCCATGAAGAGTATTGAGTTGGTCCAGTTCACCGGGGGTTGCATTTCCGTATCCAACTCTACTCGAAATCGGTCGACTAGCTGAAAAAAATATTATTCAGTGATTAATGAGAGCAGCAAGATAATCTTTAAATCTATCATAATCTGCCTAGCTTTTTCCTGAATACCAGTAATTTACATGGCGCGTCTGCCTATCTGACCTCCACAACCAAGTTACTGGGTAATACCCCTTGGCAAGACTGGTTATCAGTCTTTCGGGCTTCTGACAACCCTTTACGACTTTCAAAGATTCACGAATGACAGCCAGGACTAACGGCTTAACCAACCTAAGCATATATACGTCTATAAATCTAAACAAATTATAAAACAAAGTCTCTTTTTCTATGTCTGTGTGACCGCGTATTGTTCTTCCAAACTCTGCAAAGGATTTTAATGCGGTTTTCATCATCATTTAGAAAATGTATTCCCAAGATTTATGGACATAATACATCAATATTGAATCTAGTTTTAGCACATATAACTCGGTGTTTTGACATGCCACTGTTGCACTTATCTAAGCGAGACTCGCTCGCTAGTTAATTATTAATTTGTGACGACGTGACTGTTCTTAATTCTTTCCATTTAGGGCCAAAAACATAATGTCAGTTTTTTTTTAACCAACTTCAATATTCATGTTCCGCGATATTTCCGGTAATTGTGGATCGATTTCGATTTTTTTAAATGGATGCCTCGTAGCCCGAAGAATTACCAAACTTAAGTGGCAGTGGGTAGGGCACATTGCTCGCAGAACAGATGGCCGTGCCGTGGGGCCGAAAAGCTTTGGAGTGGCGACCGCGTACCGGGAAGGCCTCCCACAAGGTGGACTACCTACTTGCTATGAATGGTCGTCAGACGTTCGGGTTACTGACTATCTGTAGCGACTGTCAAAGATCTTCAAATGACAGCCGGGACCGACAGCTAAACGACAATCGGAAACAATAATACAATAGTAAATATTTAAAAACGTAAAATGTACTGACCACGTCAGACGGCACACTGAACTTAATATTATAACTCTCCTCGAAGTGAGGGGTCCAGAAGTAAAAGATCTTCCAGTCAATGTCCAACACACTCTTAGGGTCAAAAGTGGTGTTCTCCATGAATTTCTCGCAAGAAGTATAGTTCTCAACATCTAACTCACTGAGGTCCTTTCCAGCTGCAATTTCTTCTATCGACAGTGAAATGAGTAGAAATATTAGAAACATGACAAACATTGGCTTCAATTAAAAACCTACTTTCCGGCCAATGAATATGTATAATTTTTTTGTTTGGATTTATTTATTCACTACAAAACTAATTTCACGATTACTTTTTATCACTTTTAATTACTAAGTGATTGTACGATCGCTACACACTCAAGCAATGCCTTTCGTGACCGCTATATATATGGCAGTCTTGTGATTGTTGACTGTAATAAAATCGTTATTTAAACATTTCAATATAAATGCAATATTACCTTTGTTTATTCCTTCACACATATTTTCGACAAGTTTTTCTATATTTACTTTTGTATTCGCTGTTTTGAGTATAGTTTCCTTTATGAATACGTTTTTCATTATATCCTCGCCTTTTCATATCTCAGTTTTATTATTGGTTTCTACTGATGGAGGTTTTTTTTTAATATACAGTATTACACTCATTTTTTGTGAGAACTTCATGCATGAGTGAGGTGACGTGAGTAATGCTGTGTTCATTCCTAAGCTTCCGGATGACATTTTGACCATCCTACACAAAGTAGGTTTACATTTATTTCGTAATATTTGTGTATGAAAAGTAATTTCAACAAGTATACTACTCTTAGAAATAACATAGACTCTTCTTACCGGACTGCGCGACGGCAAAGATACCTTGTCTTTGCTGTCACGCTGGGTAAAAGAGTCTTTAACTTTAGTAAATTATTAAAAATCTATGAGAAATATTAAGTTCTCATGCTGAAGTGTCCCAATCATCATTTTCTTGCCCTTATTTCGATATATT
This sequence comes from Polymixis lichenea, assembly GCA_949091785.1. Taxonomy (NCBI): domain Eukaryota; kingdom Metazoa; phylum Arthropoda; class Insecta; order Lepidoptera; family Noctuidae; genus Polymixis; species Polymixis lichenea. Next base: position 9,483,795 of record OX420947.1, on the reverse strand, counting down.
CGGGTCGTCGGCGGCGCAACATGTTTTTCTTCCATACTCCATCATCTCTGCAGTCACCTCTTTTCTAGCTATATCATTTTTCACACAATCTCGTTTCATTGGACTTTCCTTACTTTTATATCCATCCACATTCATACTCAAACATCACATTCTTTATGTATCATTATACTCTTTCCTCATGACAGAGTGACCCAATTTTGTAGATCTCGATTATTAGAACTCGTTTAAAATCATTAGCCCATTTATTTACATTCCACAGTGTATGAAAAAAGGGAGTGTGATGAGGACAGTAGCCAGGGAAGAATTAAAGGACATGAAGAAACACCCGTGTTTCGCCGACCCCAAGTAACATAATAGGACGAAGACTGTATTATGACAAATGTAGAAAATCCAGAAAAATGACGCCAGGACCAAACTAAAAGAAAAACTATGTGTCACCTCATTATTTTTTTAGGAACGTATTAATTTATATTCTTATGACAAGTATAGTAGCCAGGCCCAATGTCGAGGTTACTAACAATGCCGCCGATCTCTGCAAGGTATGGTAATTTATTCTTGCGAGTTGACAGCGTCGTCACGCCCATCTGACAGTCTGCCATCAGCAGGTACTTGCCGCCGTACATCAGTTTCAAATGGTAGCTGAGTAGCGGCACCGAACGTTTCTCTGGTACTACACCTGTAATAATGTGCAGAACATAAGCATGATTAGCTTATAATATTTGTAGTCACTTTTCATATAATTTTCCCATTCTTTATAAGGAATGCACCTAAACAAGTCCCAAATACTCTGCTTTTCGTTTTTAAAATTGACCACGTCACGTTTCTTTAGATAACCCTGTCGTGTCTACCTATCCCTGACAAATAAAAGGGTTAGAAAATAGACTAGACAATTAAAATTTAATAAGAGAAATACAAGATAAATTATCAAAAGGTACCTTTGCACTATATTTATTGGTAATAATCACAGTCCAATTCCTTGACATGCATATCTTTGGCTTTCACTCCTGAAACACTTCTTGGAGTTGTAGTAGCAGTCACACAAGCTTGCTTAGGAATAGTTTCAGTAACTGTTCCATTCATGCCCGGGACGAAATACCCCGCACGAGCCAGCAGTATAAACGCGGCCTTCATCTTCACCCCGTAATCTTTCATGGCTATCGTCATGTCTATGGAAAGTCTTCGGAGTTCTTTGCCAGTAGTTAGCGCTGTCCATTTCATCAGCTTATTGCCCAGTTGTGCGAGATGAAGTCTGTTTCTCATCTGGACTATTTCATTTTTGGGCATAGACGGACAACGGACATTAAGTGCAGATGTGTAACTCCATTTTATTGCTTTTTTTCATCGTGATTTCTAAAATACCAACTGTTTTTTGGCTGACATTCTGAATTCCTCTCACCTTTTCCTTTTTTTCAGCCATATCTACTCTCATCTGCCAGTCTAGTCGGCCAAGACGTATAAAACCTCCTTCATATAATCCGAGAGTGCGTTTAAGAATCTTATAATAATAATTTAGAATTTCCTTATTTAGTAGACAACGTAATTACATAAAAAGAACCAAATTTAGGCTATCCAAAACGATGTAAAATTATTTTTAGTAAGTACAATCTTAATGCAACCTTCCTTCAATAGACTGCATAGACAATTAAAAGAATAAGTAGACATCAGTTTGACGTGTTTGACTTAAATGTCATAACAAGAATATTAATATGTAAAAATATAGAAATTCTAATGTAAAATCAAGTAATTCTATATAGACGAATCGTTTAAGACCGATCCGCAGAGTGTTAGCACAGAAAACAAAGAGAGAAATATAATAATGTAAGAAAGTCGTAAAAGGATAATAAAACAATGATGATGTGGATGAATGAAAAAGAAGCGTAAGTATAGTATCAGTAATAAACAGATACTATAACCCCACATAAAAAGACAGGACGTGTCGCGAAATCCTCAGTGCTCAAAATGCGCACTGACCACTGTGGATTTAACGGATTGAAAAACGCTCCAATTTCAATTCGTTTAAGAACTTCAGGATTTAAGAACCTCTTCGGAAACTCCCGGACGCTCCATAGTTAGATAAACAGTCACTCCTTGTAAAATACTGATAAATAACGTAGCCGCTGTGTAACTTACTCCCATGTCTGACGATGTTGGGCACTCCTTGGAACCTCCCTTCAGCTCCCTGGGCCACAAACAGAAGCAAATCGTATCTTGCGCCACCCATTTTGACCAGCATCACGGCAGCATCCCAGTTAGGGTCAGTCTCCAAGTACTCGTTCATATCATTGTACATGCGTTTGATCATCTAAACAAAGTGATGATGTGATGTAAATTAGAAATCAAAGACGGAAATAGGTAAATACAGTGAAAAGCCATTACATAGCAAAATTAACTTCACACCTATAATCCCTATAGAACTCCCACATTTCTTGAAGAACCAGTAGATTACCTTTCTAGCTCAGCTCAGAGTATATGCGACAAAAATAATTTGATTATTTTAATTTGTCAATTTGAAATCAATAATTTTATTCTGTCTTTGTAGCTATGAATTAATTAATTACATTATTTTAAATAAGGAAAAATAATCTTAGGTACAGCGTTGTTCATGGTCATGACAAAAACGTTCGATTTTGTAGATCACAGAATTCTTCTAATAAAGTAAGTAAACTTGGAATTAGGGGGCAATGTCCTTCATCATCATCATCATCATTTCAGCCGAAAGACGTCCACTACTGGACATAGGCCTCCCCCAAGCTGCGCCACTTCTACCGGTTCTGCGCTTCCCGCATCTAACGGACTCCTGCGGCCCTCACAAGGTCATCGGTCCAGCTTCTGGGACTTTACGTCTTCCGGTACTCGGTCGCCACTCCAAAACCTTCCAGCCCCATCGGCCATCTGTTCTGCGAGCAATGTGCCCTGCCCACTGCTACTTAAGTTTGGCAATTCTTCGGGCTATGTCGTTTACCTTGGTTCTCCTACGGATCTCTTCATTCCTGATTCGATCACGTAGGGAAACTCCAAGCATAGCCAAGACACTTCAATACCTCGATGTACCGATAGTCGATCTGGCACTGTTGGAGTGACTGCAGTACAGCCCATGTCTTGATCGAATCGAAGGCTTTTTTAACCGACTTCAAAAAGAAGGAGAAGGTTCTCAATTCGACTGTATGTTTATTTTTATTTTTTTATGTTTGTTACTTCATAACTTTCGACTGGGTGAACCGATTTTGATTATTTATTTATTTGAAAGCTCGTGCTTCCCGTTTGGTCCAGTTTCATTTAGATCTGATGATGCGTTTCGGAGACAGACAATGGAACTCTTCAAAAAATAATAGTAAATAAACCGCGATTGCTGCTATCGCATAAATATGCATTGTTTTGAACCCAAGGATGATGAAATTTCGAATTAGTGGGATAGGTACTACAACTAAAACTTACTCATCATACAGGAGAGTATTATAGTAGGTAGTTAAATTAACGGATAGTGTTCGAAACACAATACTGCACTCAGTGCGACTCAAAATCAAAGATAGCTGACACGGCTCAAAAGGCTGCTCAACTTAAATAGATTTGGGCAGGACATGTCTGCCGCATGCCAGACATTTTGTGGTCCCAAATAGCGCAGAACTACTGCCCTGATACAGTGAAGCAGGGTCACGGCAGCCACGTAGGAGATGGCGGGACGATTGTCAAGGTGGAGGACGGCTCGCGAAAGGTGGAAGGAGTGGAGGGAACCCTTTGCCCAGGACTGAAACCGCATGGGCCAGTAAAAAAAAATGTCCTAAAAAAACAATAATAACAGCTGCTTGGGAGGTTCCGTTCAAGATTACTGGTATCGGATAGAATTTCAGAATAGGGGAAGTCCCCATTTGCATATCTTGTTGTGGTGTGACGGGGTTCCCAATTTTTCTACTACAGAAGGCATAGCAGTAATCAATAAAATTGTATCATGCTCTTTAAACTCTGACGATCCATTGCTGAGCAGTTTTATTGAAAAAATACAAATACACAAACACACAGCCACCTGTCACAAAGACCGCAATGATAGTTGCTGTCGATTTGGATTTCCTAGAGCACCAGCAGAAGTCACATCGTGTTTAGGTCCCGATGAAGCTTTCTCGAATAACGGCCGATTTTGTGTTTTGAAAAGAATGCCCTCTGAGACCATGGTTAACAATTACAATCCCGAACTCCTTTCTCTCTGGGAGGGAAACATGGATATACAGCCATGTGGTAACGTTACGGCTGTCGCATATTATGTGGCGAAGTATGCCAGCAAATGTGAGCCACATGATACGGGAGAAGTAGTTCGGGAAGCAATAACAAAAGCAAAGAGGAGCGGTGGCGCAGCATGGAAACAGTTGTTTGCCGAGTCAATGGCTATTAGGCTTTGCAAAATTCTTTTTTTGTTCGAAAGGGGTTTATTCCGAAATGGTCCCATAGAAATTTCATATAGTTCTGATGATGCGTTTCGGAGAAGAGACAACGGAACTCCTCAAAAAATGACAGCAAACAAACCGCGATAAATATGCATTGTTTTGACCCCAAGGATGATGAAATTTCGAATTGTGTGGGGCCGGCGGTGACAAAAAATTAAATAAAGTACTTATCCATAGTCACCGACTTCCGAAATTAATGTTATTTTTCACTTTGTAATGTTTTTTGAAGTCGGTTGTTTTTTTTAAGGTTTTTTCGTAGTCCACAAACGCTAAACAGAGAGGCAGGTTTTTACGCGGTTTTTTCTCGGCGGTTTTTCCTGCCGCAGCGTATGTGGTCTAAGGTGCTAAAGCCTTTACGGAACCCGGCTTGTTCTGGAGGCTGGAAGTCGTCAAACCTGCGTGCTAGACGGTTGGTGATGACTCTGGAAAACAGCTTGTAGACAAGGCCCACAAGTGAAATGGGCCTATAATTCTTATGATGAGCATTGTCACCCTTCTTAAAGAAAAGTACCACCACACCTCTTTTCCATGCCTGGCGTTTTGCTCTCGAGTATGACGGAATCAAACAGCTTCTGGAGGGCATCGTCATCACCCGGCGCCTTGTTGTTTTTGAGCTGCTTCAGAGCCATCTTAATCGCGTACAAGCTAATATCCGGGATGTCTTAAGTATAGTATCGGGCCAATATAGCTCTTTCGGGCGTTTGCCAGATTCATAACGGGGTTTCTTGTTGACGTGTATAACTGTCCATAGAATCTCTCAATCTCTGTCAACAGTTCAGGCTTGGTGGATACGATCCTGCCTTCATCGGTCTTCAGTTTCGTAAGCTGGCTCTGCCCAATAGAAAGATCCCTAGCAAAGAGTTTGGAGCCTTTATTCCGCTCTATCGCGTCTTTAATACGTCCTGTATTAAAGCGGCAGAGGTCGCTTTTCAAGGACTTAGAGATATGTCTATTAAGCTGCTTGTACTCGAGCGCATCGTCTGGAGACTACAGGATCATCTCACACCTCTCTTTCATGCGCTGCAATGTAGGATCAGAGAGTCTCTTATTCTTATTGATACGATGGGTCTTGAAAAACTTGGACCCGACTGTATAGACAGTTTCCACGAACCCATTGTTCAAATAGTCCACAGAGCTCCCTAGACACTCGAAACGATTCTGAAGTTCGAGTTGAAAGCTCTCGGGGTTTTGGACTTGGATCGGTGCTGCCCGGAACGTAGACTTCATCAGCCAAGATCTTTCCAGCTTGATATTGAGATTCAATGTACCTCTTATCAAACGGTGATCACTACCAGTTTTCACCGCGTTGATCACAGAGACATCATTGAATACTTGCTTCTTCGTCGACATAATGAAGTCAATCTCATTTTTGGTTGCACCATGAGGGTTCTGCCAGGTCCACTTCCTATGCTCCCGTTTTTTGAAGAAGGAGTTCATCATAAAAAGGCCTTCCTTCTCCATAAAACTAGCCAGTGGGTGACCCCGGTGGTTCTTACATCCAACTCCAAATTGCCCCACTCGCAACTCATCATCGTTTCGTTTGCCCAGTTTCGCGTTGAAGTCCCCCATGACAACGGTGAAGTGAGTTTTGGAACCATGCATGACTTTGGTAATATCCTCATTCCTCATACATGTTTTCCACCTCATCGCCGGGGTGTGACGAGGTCGGGGCGTAAACCTGTATGACCTTCAGCGAGTATAAGGTATGCCAGCCTGGTCGACACACTCTCGTGGTGAAGAACCACGTTGCTCACAAGGGACTTATGGACGATGAACCCGACACCACCTTGGGACTGCTGATCGCCCTCCCGGAAATAGAGCAAGTTACATCGTAACCTGCTCAATTCTTCCTCGAGTTCGGTAATCTTCTCGTTGGTCCGGAGTGTAAGCGTGTTGTATGTTGCCAGGTCCAGTTTTCAGTGATTTTGGTAGCCGGATCTCTTCCGGAGATTCTTTGCACCCCTTGCCTCACCGTGGCCTTGACCGCTACCGTAGCCAAGGATAGGTGGGCCGCTGGACACTAGGGCCCATTTATTTTTCGTACTTGTAATTTTGGGAGGTTTCGCCACGCTTGGCAGGTGCAGTTGGCGATCGCAGTACGGTTTTAAAAATGTATAGAGACCGCGGCTGCCAATTCTCTAGTAGTTCCCTTAGTCGTCTCCTACGACACCCACGGGATGAAAGCGGGTGGTGCTATTGTTTTAGTCCGACACCACACAGACCTGGAATCGCGGAATGTCCTTAAATTAATTGAAACATGCCTAGTCAACAGAAATCAAATCACAAAACAGAAAAACTACTCATCAAAACAGGGATTTATAAATTTCGGTGTACCCTAGGGGAGTGTACTTGGTTCGTTGTTGTTCCTATGTTCATAATCATTATCATAATCAGCCTATAACGGTCCAACTGCTAGGACACAGGACTCCTCTCTGAGGGAGTGGGCCGTAATCCACCACGCCGGCCCAGTGCGGGTTGGTAAATGTCATATATCTTCGAATTTTTGGTTCTAGGACATGCCGGTTTCCTCACGATGTTTTCCTTCACCGTTTTAAGAGCAGTGGTGATGAAATAATTTACACAAAGTAAAGCGTCTGCCTAGGTTCGAAGCTACGACCTATTACTCGTAAGTTGCGGTCGTTACCACTGGGCCACCAGTGTTTTCATATTGGGTGTTATTATTGGCATAGATGGAAGTTTTTTTAAACATACAGTAAACTTATGTGTGGGGTGTAAGGGGGAGCACACAACAACCGGACTCCCCAAATGTCAACCTCACCTGCACGCGGTACACCCTGCCTTTGACAGACGAGGCGCTGGCGACCGACCGATGGCGGTATAACCATCCAACAAGCCAACCTAAATTCTCCAGAGTGATGACGGGCAGCAGCGTCATCGCTGCGAAAGGACTGGCTCTGCGGTCACCAACCCGCATGCCCAGCGTGGTGACTATGGGCATCAAACCTCCAATGGATAGAGTGCCAAAACTACGGCCCCCAGTTCCCGGTGGTCCCGCTATTCCTGGCCAAGGTAGCGGTCACGGTAACGGCGGGACGGGGGGTGCGAAGAATCCCCGGGTTACGACAGGCTACCAACGACGACTACATCTGGCTACGTACAATGGACGTTCGATGAGGCTAGACCATCACCTCGCTGAACTTGAGGTAGAGTTAGGTCGCATTAACTGGCATATACTGGGGCTATCTGAAGTCCGAAGACAGGGGTAGGATACGATAACCCTGGAGTCAGGCGACCTATTCTACTTCCGCGAAGGTGATCAGCTCTCCCAGGGCGGTGTCGGCTTTCTGGTCAACAAAGAACTCACTAGCAGCGTTGTGGAAATCAGTAGCGTGTCGTCACGGGTAGCGTACCTTGTACTAAAGCTCACTGACAGGTACTACTTGAAAGTGATACAGGTATATGCGCCAACTTCGACATGCTCTGACGAAACAGTCGAAGCCTTGTACGAGGACATTGCCAAAGCAATGCACAGTACGACCAAGGCTCACTACAACGTTGTTATGGGGGACTTCAATGCCAAAGTGGGAGTACAAGAACGCGGCGAATCGAAAGTCGGACCGTTCGGTTTGGGGCGCAGGAATCACAGGGGGCAAATGCTGGTCAACTTCTTAGAGTCGCAGGGGCTCTTTTTGATGAATTCGTTCTTCGAAAAGAAGCCCCAAAGGAAGTGGACCTGGCAGAGCCCCGATAACGTGACAAGGAACGAGATCGACTTCATCATGACGGATAAGAAGCACATATTTAGAGATGTCTCCGTGATCAGCAGGTTCAATACCGGAAGCGATCACAGGCTTGTCCGAGGCACTCTAAATATCAATTTTCGAGCTGAGAGAATCCGCATGATGAGGCCTATCCTCCGACCTACGCAGCTCCAGACTGCTGTAGGATCCGAAAAGTTCCAACTGGAACTTCAAAATCGATTCGCCCTGTTGGAAACCACAGGCACTGTTGACGAGAAAGCCGACGAGGTGGTCAAAGCACTACGTGACGTGTCCCGCAGACTTTTCCCGTCGCAGCGGAAAAGTAAGGTGTCCAAACTTTCCTTGGAGACTCTCGGACTTATGAGGAAAAGACGAGAATTGCCAGCCACGCAGCCGTCTTCGTCAGAGAAGAGGGCCTTAAACCTAAAAATACGAAAGCTTACGCGACGCGACCTTCGGTGCTCCAACACCCGCGACATTAAGGTCGCGATTGAGCAAAACCGAGGGTCGAAAGTGTTCGCTGAGCAATTAGGAAGGTCCCATCTGACGAAACTAAGAACTGCGGATGGCAGAATCGTGACTTCAAAGTCCGAGATACTCGAGGAAGTCGAGGATTTCTACGGGCACCTTTACTCAACGTGGACCTCAAAACCAGCGGAACATAGTGCAGATGACCACCGAGCCGAATTAACGCGCCACTACACGGAGGACATCCCAGATGTCGACCAGTGCGAGATCAGAGCGGCTCTCGAGCAGCTTAAGAACAACAAGGCACCGGGCGATGACGGAATAACGACAGAGCTCCTTAAAGCGGGTGGGGCTCCAGTCCTAAGAGAGCTAGCGAGTCTCTTCAACTCCGTCATCCAAGAGGGTACAACGCCCGAGGCGTGGAGCAGAGGTGCGGTGATTCTGTTCTTCAAAAAGGGTGACAAAACCTTGTTGAAGAACTATAGACCCATTTCACTTCTGAGCCACGTCTACAAGCTGTTCTCGAGGGTCGTCACGAATCGTCTCGCCAGAAGACTTGACGAGTTCCAGCCGCCAGAACAAGCCGGTTTTCGAAAAGGCTTCAGTACCGTAGACCACATCCATACTGTTCGGCAAATTGTACAGAAGACAGAAGAGTACAACCAACCGCTGTGTATGGCATTTGTGGACTACGAGAAAGCCTTCGACTCCATCGAAATATGGGCAGTTCTGGCCTCTCTGCAACGATGTCGAATTGACTGGCGCTATATCGAGGTGCTGAGATGTTTGTATGATACTGCTACGATGACTGTCCAGATCCAGGATAGGGAAACAAGTCCCATCCAACTGCTCAGAGGGGTGCGACAGGGGGATGTTATATCCCCGAAACTGTTCACCAACGCGTTGGAGGACATCTTTAAGACGTTGGACTGGACTGGACAGGGTATCAATATCAACGGCGAATGCATCTCACACCTTCGGTTTGCCGATGACATCGTCATAATGGCAGAGACACTGGAACAGTTAGACCAGATGCTGCACAGCCTAAACGGAGCCTCTCGGCGGGTTGGCCTCGGCATGAATTTGGACAAGACGAAAGTCATGTGCAATTCTCACGTCTTGCCGAGTCCAATCCACATCGAAGGGTCGCTTCTCGAAGTTGTGAAGGAGTATGTCTACCTAGGGCAAGTCATCCAGCTCGGTAGACACAACTTTGAGAAAGAAGCCGACAGAAGGATCCGGTTGGGTTGGGCAGCGTTTGGGAAACTACGTCGTCTTTTCGTCGCCTATTCCGCAGTGCTTGAAGACTAAGGTCTTCAACCAGTGCGTCCTGCCCGTGATGACATACGGTGCCGAAACGTGGACACTGACGGTTGGGCTGATCCACAAATTTAAGGTCGCTCAGCGCGCTATGGAGCGGGCTATGCTCGGAGTTTCTTTGAAGGATAAAATCAGGAATGAGATTATCCGGAAAAGAACCGGAGTTACCGACATAGCTTGTAGAGTGAGCAAGCTGAAGTGGCAGTGGGCTGGCCATGTTTGTCGAAGGACCGATGGACGGTGGAGCAGACAAGTCCTGGAGTGGAGACCGCGCATCGGCAAACGTAGTGTGGGACGCCCCCCGGCTAGATGGACCGACGACCTTAAAAAGGTGGCTGGAACAGACTGGATGCGGAAGGCGGAGGATAGAGTGTTGTGGCGCTGCCTGGGAGAGGCCTATGTCCAGCAGTGGACTGCGATAGGCTGAGTTGATTTGAAACTTATGTATGTAACATTGCTTTTCTGTGAGGATGTCATTCACCGGATACAGTCGAAATCGAAACTATTGAAGCCTACCCTTCCTATGTTATATAAATTATATTCCCAGAACCATAGAACACTCCATGACTCTATTTGCCAATGACTGAACTAAATATTTATAGGACAAAACTTATTCAATGGCTAATCGATAGCAGCTTAAAAACTAATTTCGGAAAAACCCGTATCATGAATTTCAAACAGCGAACAAGCTCGATTAATACAAATGTTAATTAATACAAATTAAATGCCAGTGAATCTAGGTTAACTTATTTTGCTCAGCTTGAAAATTGACTATCAATGCATGTTTTTAACAACAACTCTGTGATGGGAAATCAAGACACAATTAGCGGACAATTTTTGGGACAGTCATAATAATACCAATAAATGAATCGTTTGCCTAACAGCTCATAGTATTAACCAAAAATACAACAACTAAATAAAAACTAACCGCTGGCGTAGCATTTCTGAACGTCATATCTATGCATTGGTTGTGCATATCCTTGTTCCATGAGTAGTAAATCCTCCAGGGTTTACCCAGCAACATTTCGACTCCAAAATTCGGTTCTTTTGATAACTTGGCGCACATGACCTGACCTTGCTGCGGGGCCTTCCCGAAAAGTCGGATATTTTTCAGTAATAGTTGTTTCAGCTACTCTCTTGTCAAATGTTCTCCTGAGACGATTGTCACTAATACTACTATGAGGCGTCTAATCTTCAGGAGTTCCCTCGCGACACTACGACTTCATTTTTTTTTTTTTGGGAAGGGCATCTCGTAGTTGACCTTGAGAGGCCGTAACTACTTAACCGGGCTTTCCTGTGGGGACTAATAGTTTTTAGGCTAAAAGCCTCCAGCCAGGGCTTACAAACTAAAATTAAAACCTACAGCAACTGCGCACTGAGGGCACCCCCTGCGGGGTACGAGCCTCGGCTCAGGGAGTCACTTTCAGGGAGGGCAGCAAGTGGGGACAGGCTGGATCAATAATTTCTTTATTATTAATCATGGGGATTTTAACGCTACTTGCTCAGCTTCGGCGCGGGCTGGCACTTCTGCGGGCAAGGGACGGTTGGGGGAGGATTCGTTTACTCGGGGTCTTCGCGAGGCGCGAGGACCTCGGCGGCGAGGTCGGAAACACGGTCTGTTTTTGTGTGCTGTGCTGATGGCCCTACTGCTTTCTTGAAGAAGAGTGATGGGGTCATCAGGGTCGGAGAGGACATGTCGCGGCCGGCGAATACGACTGACTCTACTGGGGACATAACTGGCGGCCTTCGCAATCAGTGGATTGCGGTGTTGCGCGGCGGATTCAAAGAAACGCTTTGAATTACGTTTTAGGAATTGGGCTATCGTTGGGATTTCAAGGTCGAGATGGAGGATCTCGTTCCTAACATACCAGGGCGAGCCTGTGGCTTGGCGAAGGAAACGGTTTTGTAAAGTCTGCATCCTATGGCTGTAACGGGGCTTTGTATGTGCAAAGACTGCACTAGCGTAGGTCATGATTGGCCTTATGCACGCCGTGTATATTCGCAACTTGCACTTGAGTGACAACTTGCTACGTGCGTTCAGAACAGAATGCAGCCTTCCAAGAGCGAAGGCGGCGCGTGAGCGCGCCTTCATAATGTGCTAATAGAAGGAGAGGTGCTGATCCATGATCACTCCTAGATATTTGGCTTGCTTCTCCCAAGGGATAGGCTTGCCAAACATGCCTATCCCTTGGGATAGGCCGGGCCGGGGGGGGTCGGGTCTGTGTCGCGGTTTCGAGAAGAGAACCGCTTGACTTTTGTCTGGGTTTACTTCGATCCTCCATTTTCTAAACCACGCGCCAAGAACATTGACTGCGGTCTGGAGTCTGGAGGATATCGCATCCTGACTGACCCCAGCGTAGTAAATGGCTGTGTCGTCTGCGAACAGTGCCAACTTTGCCAGTCTACGCTTGGGGATATCGCTAGTAAATAGCGTGAAAATGAGAGGGGATAGCACGGTGCCTTGAGGGACGCCGGCGCGTATGGGGTGGGGGGAGGAAATCGCTCCCTCTATGCGATAGCGAAAGGTGCGGTTCGTCAAAAAGTCTCGAAGGATGAGTACGAGACGGTCGGGCACACCGAGTTTGTACAGCTTATATAATAAGCCGTTGTGCCAGACTTTGTCGAAAGCTTTCGCTATATCGAAGAATACTGCACCGGTCATAGAGCCGCGCTGGAAACCAGCGCTTATGTCTTCTACGATGCGGTGGACCTGTTGCACGCACGAGTGTTGGGTTCTAAAACCAAACTGGTCGTCGGGAATGAGGCCTTTCGTCTCGGCAAAATTTCTGAGTCGCTTATAAATAAGTCTCTCGTAGATTTTACCGAGCGAATTCAGTAAACTGATGGGGCGGTAGCTCGTGGGCTCGGACTTGGGCTTGCCAAGTTTTGGAATGCCGATGACCGTGGCTTGCTTCCACGCCTGCGGGAAGATGTTGTTGCTCAGGGCACCATTGAAGATGGTGGTCAAGAGCATGATCATGTGGGCGGGCAGCATCTGGAGCACCCTATTGGTGATTCCGTCAGCGCCGGGGGCCTTGCGGGGTTTCAGACCTTTGATGATCTCTTGAACTTCGTCCGGGGTTACGAGAGGTATTGGATCATCAGGGTCTTCGACGGGCGGGAGGGAGGCTCTGCGTTCAACTTCGGCGTCCACCTCATCGAGGTGTGCCTGGTCTACTGGCAGAGAACTGGGTACGACTTCATGTGAAATATTTACCTTTATAAAGATTAACGATGGGAAGTTTCTTTCAGTGTTTGTATATCTTTTCCCAGACTCCGTTGAAATCAACGTGGTAACGTTTTGTAATGGATATCCTCACCTACTTGTTTATGAAGATGGTCACTTTTACACTGAATTTCATACGACAGATGAGCGGTTATTTGATTTACAGTTTTTAAAATAATCGTCAAACATAGTATTGAATTCATCCCTGCAGTTATATTTCCCTGAAAAGAATGAGCCCTGAGTCCCGGTATCTTTACAATCTACAAAAATTTGCTTTGGGTTCTGAAAACTGGCAATAGTTACCAATAATAAGCACGGCCATATTATGAAACCTTAAAGGCGGGTGGATCATGTTTTGCTTCGATTGTCTTTCTGTTTTCATCGTGTATGTAGACAAAGTTGTAATTAGGGTTGTAATGACAGTTTAACATCACACAATTCATATTTATCTATTGTGAATGGGACCGGTAGAAATCTCGACCTCGGGATCAAGGACCCGTAAAAAATTTCTGTTCCCTTCCCTGGTTCTGTTATGGGTCTGCAGACTTTTCTTTGACAAGTGATTCGGTCTTGGCTAGTCAGTTCTGGCATCGACCGCTGAAAATAATCGAGTTTAAGTTTTTTTAGATCCTGTACCCGTACCTGTGCGGTCTACTGACCTACCAACTATTCTGACTAGCTCATTTACATAGTTCAGCTCGCGTCTATGCGAACAATTTTAGTACAATTATAAAAGTACTGAGGTACTGAGGCTGTAATGAGGCATTAATCTTTCCACTGGTGGGACATAGGCCTCCTCTCTGTGAGAGGGAGTGGCCGTAATCCACCGGGCCCAATGCGGTTTGGCAAATGCCACAAGTCTTCGTTTGTTTTTTTAACCGACTTCAAAAAAGGAGGAGGTTCTCAATTCGACTATATGTTTTTTTATGTTTGTTACCTCATAACTTTCGACTGGGTGAACCGATTTTGATGATTCTTTTTTCATTTGAAAGCTCGTGCTTCCCATGTGGCCCCAATTGCATATAGATCTGATGATACGTTTCGGAGACAGACAACGGAACTCTTCAAAAAATAACAGTAAATAAACCGCGATTGCTGCTATCGCATAAATATGCATTGTTTTGATCCCAAGGATGATGAAATTTCGAATTAGTGGGGTAGGTACTTTAACTAAAAAGTGAAAAATAAAAACTTTTCCAAAAAAAACAACCGACTTCCGACAAAACACTACAAAGTTATTTTTCACTTTGTAGTGTTTTGTAAGTCGCGGCCGTTACCACTGCGCCACCACTGTTTTAATATTGGTTGTAAGTTATTGACACAAATGGAAGATTTTTTTAAATATACAATAAACTTATGTATGTAATATTGGTTTTCTGTGAGGACCTCATTCTTCGGATACAGTCGAAATCGGAACTATTCAAGCATGCCCGACATATGCACGAGAGAAATGCTGTATTTTTTCTTAAGCTCCTGGATGACGGTTTGATCATCCTACATTCAGACTAAGAAAGATGGTTAGCTTCGTATTTGTCACGAAGTAGGTATACACTTACTTCGTGATATTTATGCATTAAGTATACCTCTGTAGCGACCCTAGCGATGCGATTACTGAATTGCATTTTTTTATATTGTACAGGAGCGCCCGCGCCGGGCTCGCCTTTCGATTACATCGCCACGTCCTAATTTACTGTATTAACAATAACCGAGTTATTTTGAACTTTTATTAAATATTCATCAAATTCAGTATAAACTAAATTCGCATATCATTTACTTGGCCCCTAATAATAAATAACACGCACAACACCTCCCTCTTAGAAATAACATAGGCTCTTCTTACCCGACCTGCACAACAGCTAAGACACCCTGACTTTGCTGTCGTCGGGTGAAAAGAGTCCATAATTTTAACTTTTTAGTAAAACGTTAAGAATCTATGAGACCAGCATATCAAGTTACCCCAATCTGTCAAATTCCTTTGATAGATTTTAATCTTTATGTCACAAGCATAAGGTTCATGTTCAAATGGGAAAAGTTGACAGTTTGGAGTAGCTTGATGTGCTGGCGTCTGTAGATCATCATTCTCCAATACATTTGGGGTAGGCGCGACATGTGTTTTTCTTCCATACTTCGTTGTCTCAGCAGTCACCTTCTTTATAGCCATACTAGATTTTGCCCGCGGCTCCGACCGCGTGGTTGTTGGTTATCGCGTAAAAAAGTATTTTATATTCTTCTTAACATCCCAGGCTATATCTCTGCCAAATTTAATGACGATTGGTTCATCGATTAAGGCGTGAAAGCGTCTGTTACGCTTTCACGCCGCTCGCAGACAGACAGACAGAGTTACTTTCGCATTTATAATATTATTATAGCAGGGTTTATTTTTCACACAGTACATACACATCGTTTCTTTCATTTCCCCTTCTCTTATATTCATCTACATTCATACTCAAGACTTATCTAACGACAGAGTGTCTCAAACTTGTAGATAAATACTCAGTTATCAGAACTGATTTGAAGTCAAGTACATATTTCATATCGTTTATTTTCATTCCACAGTGTATGAAAGAAGAAGGAGGACGGTTGACAGAGAAGAATATAAGAAACATACGTGCTGCGCCGACCCCAAGTAACATGGGACTAGGATTGGAAGATGATGATGTAGAAAAGATAGAAAAATGACGCCAAGGACAAACAAAAAGAAAAACAATAGCCAGCATTCATTTAATCCTTAGAAACGTTTTCATTCTTATTCTTATCAGCCTGACAAGCTTGTAGGCCGGGTCCGAGGTCGAGGTTACTGACAATGCCGCTGATCTCTGCACGGTACGGTATTTTATTCCTGCGGGCTGACAGCGTCGTCACACCGATCTGACAGTCGGCCATCAGCAGGTACTTGCCGCCGTACATCAGTTTCAAATGGAACCTGAGTAGCGGCACCGTCCGCTTCTCTGGTGCTATACCTGAAATGATGTGCATAATTGAAGCATAATCTGCCTATAATGTTGTAACCGTTGAAAAACAGGCCTTCTCTCTGTGAGATGTAGTTGGACGTCATGCACCACGCGGGCATGCTGAACGGAACATGCCGGTTTCCTCAAGATGTTTTCCTTCAAACTTTTGAGGGCAATGATGATGATATAATTTACACAAAATAGAGTGTCTGTCGGGGTTTGAACACGTTACCACTCGTAAATCATGGCCGTTTCCACTAAGCCACGTCTATTACACTGCTAATTTCTTGGTTTGACGAAAAATCGCAAGTGTAATCAAGCGCTTTCATACAGAGTTGCCAAAAACAGTTTTGATTATATAAATGAAAATGTTTATATATTTTATCATAATTAGATATGTTTTTCAACCTTGGCAATTTTATATGGTAAACAACATCTGCCACATCTTCAATTTATTGATATTAAAAAATCTAATCGCTTTTGATTTTGCTTTTCATATAATTTTCGCATACTTTATTAGTAATTCCACCAACAAAGTCAAAAATACTGTGTTTTTCGTTTTCAAGATTGACCAAGACACGTCTCTTTAGATGAATCCACATAAAAAAGTTAGGACGTGTCGCCAAATCCTCATTGCTCAAAATGGTATTTGTTACTCAACTTTATATTAAATTATTAATTGATTTAATATAATATTGAGCCGTTTTTCTAAGAGTAAGAACTTCTGGATAATGGTTTTACTGGTCAGTGGCGCCAAATCAGAATTGTGGCGACAAAAAAGTATAGATCCGGCTGGCCACCTTGTTGTGAGTTTATAGAGTTCTAAAATATTTCTAAAGTTTCGTGTAGACTGATGTGTCTGACTAACCTACACAATGTCTTGTTTTATTTCACGCTATTATGCGCATATTTTTGCACTTGGACTTCCTTACGACTACTACAATTCTAGGTGTTATTGTTATAATCACAACGCTTGGTTGCCGGTGTAAGAATGTGGAATAATTCTGGTCCCTTTCTTGACCTTTTGCAGGACTTGGAAGTGGATGGGGAGTGGGTGTACTGCAGACAGTTTTCGTAGTAATTAGAAAATCAGAAATTTAACTACCCACTCACTCACTTATCCTCATACGGGTTTTTTTTGGGTGGAAAATCATCAAATAACTTCTCCCGTTATAGGTGAAGCAGGAGGGCGTCAGACTTTTACCGACTAAAACCCGCCCGTGTTGCCTGTGTGCCAGGGGCGACGGTATCTCTTTCGAGCAACCTGCACCCCTGGCAGGCATCGGCCCTTGCGGACCCCACCAGTAGCTTGACATCTCTTTGAGGCGCCCGTGGCTTACAACGCATCGTCGACCCACGCTTAGTCCTTACCGGACAGTGAGCTACTCATTACTCGCCGTCCGCAAGCCCGCGCCTACGGTGACCGGGAATCAGCCAGGGATTCCCGACGCCCAGGGCGTCTCCTGGGGTGCCTTGGGCCGTGAGGGTGCATATACTGCCTATACTCATACGGGTATCGTGTAATCTAGTAACGGGGTTGTGGAGGTCAGATAGGCAGTTGCTTCATGTAAATTACTGGTATTCAGCTACATTCGATGGACTGGAAGGTTGACCCTAACATAAGTGGGAAAATGCTAGGCTGATGAGTAACTTACTTCCATCTCTGATGACGTTAGGCACTCCTTGGAACCTCCCAGCAGCACCCTGGTCTGCAAACAGTAGCATCTCGTGTTTTGCGCGACCCATTCGGACCAGCACCGTGGCAGCATCCCAGTAAGGTTCAGTCTCCATGTACTCGTTCATGTCATTGTAGATACGATTGATTATCTAAACAAAGGGATGATTTGATGTAGATTAGAAATCAAAGACGAAAATTGGCAAACAAAGCGAAAAACCACTTATATCAATACACTGTCGAGCAAAAGTCAGTTTGGAATCACCTACTTGTTACTTGTTCCAAGCAAATAAAAAAAATAACGGATGAAAATGCTACCATTTTAAAGGCTATACTGTAAACTTGAAATTCGTGCCACCTGAATTTAAATTAAACCCATGTTTCGAGAGCTATCCCGGATTAAGTGACGGAGTAAGGAAAAAATTAGGGAATAAGGAAAGTTGCGAAGTTGCGGTGATGTGTACCGGTCAACGTGTGATAGCAGACTGACAAAAAAAATCCGATACCACGTGCTTTTATGGCGAAACTCGCGACGTATCCAGAAATTGAAGCATACTTTTTTTCTTACTCATCTACTCAAAGTAGGAAAGCTCTCGAAATATGAGTTTAGTTTCAATGCAAGTGGCACGCATTTCAAGTTAACAGTATAGCCTTTAGAATGGTAGCATTTTCATTAATTTTCAACAGTTATTTAGTTTTTAAGATCACTCGTAACAAGTAACAAATAGGTGATTCCATACTTTTGTTTACGAGTGTAGTTGTGGCTCGACCTCGTGAAACAACGTTACAGAAGAGCCTAACTCCAAATGTGTACCTACATATAGCACACCCACATTTCGTGAAGAATCAATTGATTACATTTTTCTAGCTCTAGCTCAATGCGCTTACCTTGCCTCAAACTCGCACGAATAAATGATGAAAAATTATATTTATATCCATAATATGGTTAAAAACACCTCATCATCATCATCATCATTTCAGTTGAAATTTCGTCCACTCCTGGACATAGGCCTCCCCCAAGCTGCGCCAATTCGACCGGTTCTGTGCTTCCCGCGTCCAGACTCCAGTGTCTCTCACAAGGTCATCGGTCCACCTTGTGGGAGGCCTTCCAACTTTACGTCTTCCGGTACGCGGTCGCCACTCCAGAACCTTTCGGCCCCATCACCCATCTGTTCTGCGAGCAATGAGCCCTGCCCACTGCCACTTAAGTTTGTTAATTCTTCGGGCTATGTCGGTTACCTTAGTTCTCCTACGGATCTCTTCATTCCTGATTCGATCGCATAGGGAAACTCCAAGCATAGCCCTCTTCATTGCCCTTTGGATGACTTTAAGCATTCTTATGAGGCCCATTGTGAGCGATCAAGAAAAAAACACCGCCACAATTTAAAATAAATCTTGTTTTAAAACTAGATGAGTTCGGTGTTTCCTAGCCGACTACTTTGAGAAAAACGGTAAAAAAGAAACGCAGAGTCACTGTCTGTTTTAAAGCCCAGACAAAGACAATCTTGGTCATGCCAAATGAGAACCATGCAGATTAGTCATACGAATTATAAAATTCTTTAATATTCTTAGAAAAAAAACAATATTTGATACTAAAGGACAGTACAGTTTTAGAAAGTATACAATATCAATAGCCTATCTATCTATCAATTAATTAATTAAATTATTTCAAAAATGGACAAAAAAAATGCCAGTTGCAGCGTTGTTCATAGATATGGCGAAGGCGTTCAATTTTATGGTTCACAAAAACATAAAATTAGGTTAGCTTGGATTTATTGGCAATATCCTAGAATTAATTGAGACATACTTAGTCAACAGAAAACAAATCACTTGAAATAGCAAACAAAACAAAACACCTACATAACGAAACGAAAATTTATAAATTATGGCGTACCCCAGGGGAATGTACTTGGTCCGTTATTATTCCTATGTTATATAAATTATACTTTCTATGTTTTATAATTATCTCGAAATATTAAAACTTTCGTCCATATATTTTCAAGAAGTGGCCATTTTATAAAAAATTACCTGTACAAATTTAGAACCCTATAACACCATCAAGGTGCACTTAAATAATAAACCCACCAAGCGACCCTGTTTTCAAAAAGTTTTTAGGATTGGCTACGAAAATATTTAGCAAACTACCTAAATCTAAAGTATTAAACATCTTAAGAACTTTCAAAAAACACTTCATAGGTTCCTAATACAAAAAGCATACTATTCTCATTACAAAATTAAACAACTGAATGTAAACTTACCGTCGGTGTAGCATTCTTGAATGTCATATCCAAGCAATGGTTTTGTAAATCCATGTTCCATGTGTAGTAAATCCTCCAAGGTTTACCCAGCAACATTTCCACTCCAAAATACGGTTCCTTTGATAACCTAGTGCACATCACCTGACCATGCTGCGGGTCTATCGTCGCAAGATGGACATTTTTAAATGCTATATCTCTGTTCTCCTCCTTTGTCATACGTTCTCCTGACACCATTGTCACTAATACTACCGTCAAGCGTACAAACTTCAGGACTTCCATCGCGACACTACGATTTCATGTGAAATATTTCCCTTTATAAAGACTAACAATGAGAAGTTGTTTTCAGTGTTTGTATAGCTTTTCCCAGGCTCAGTCGAATCAACATTTATCTATGAGATCAACGTTACAATGTTATGAAATGGATATCCGGACCTACTTGTTTATGCAGATGATCACTTTCACACTCAATTTTCTACGACGTATTAGCGGATATTTGAGATTTACAGTGTTTGAATGAATCGTTAAAAATACTAGACATTAAATTAAAACGAGTGTTGAAATCTGGTGGCTAAATGCACATTTTGAACCTTGTGCGGTGATACTATACTGTCAACTTGACCAGCCCTGAAAATAATGAGTACTTAGTCGCATTCTCTTAACAAACTTCACAAAAATAGCTCTGAACTCTGAAAAAAGGCAATAGCTACCAATAGCCAATAATCCATGCCCATTTTTTGAGATGCTGGACGTGTGAACGATGATATAGCTAGAAAAGGAATGACTACCGAGATGAAAACTAATAGAGAAGTGTGGAAGATAATGACATGTTGCGCCGACCACAAATAAGTATTCTTACTTAATTCATCATTTTCCTGCCCTTATTCTTAAGGGCAGGAAAATGATGAATTATAAAATCATGATGATAATACATAGGTAGGTGCAACATAGACAGATTAAATATCTTCAATAGCGTATGTCGGGTCAGCTGCCATACAAGTTGTACCAGAAGGCTTTTTTATTTTGAATATAGGTTATTTTTTTAATATGTCAAAATTTTAAATGCACAAAGTAAGGTTAGGGTCAACACGATTTTCTTTAAAAAAATCATCAGGTCATTGTAATAAGCTTTTTAACCGACTTGAAAAAGGAGGAGGTCCTTAATTCGTTGGAACCTTTTTTTATGTATGTTCCCCACGAAGATGGCTGGACCGATTTGGATTTTTTTTTTGTTTGAAAGCGTATACTTTCCAGGATCCATGATCATCAAGTCAAGATCTGATGATGGGATCCTGGAGAAATAGAGAGAACTCTTCAAATTTTATAGGCACACTTGATGAATAACTTCGAAGCTAGGCAACGGAACTCCTCAATAAATGATAGCAAATGGACTGGGATTGCTGAAATCTCATGTCTGTCTATATTTATTACATCTAATTTTTATTACATATAATATTTTATATTTACACCAGTTCATAACATCACATCACGCTGGTACGCTGTGAAGGGGTAACACATGTGAACCACTAAAAAGTGGAAAATAAAAACTTTTTTCAAAAAAGTCACAACTGACTTTAAAAAAAAAACACTAAAATTCACAATTGCTTTAATTTCGGAAGGTGGTGACAAAAAACTTAATAAAATACATATCCAAAGTCACCGACTTGCGAAATTAAAGGTATTTTCCAATTTTTTGTGTTTTTTTGGAAATCGGTTATTTTTAACTCAATACTTTAATTGGGCGTATGAGGTCTTGCGTTAATTATGTTGTATATTGTTTATAGTATACCTATATTAATGCAATTCTTTGAATGTTGGGCACCACAAAAATCCTACTTAATATTATAAATGTGAAAGTTTGTGAGTATGGATGTATGTATGGATGTTTGTTACTATTTCACGCAAAAACGGCCGAACGGATTTGAATGAAATTTGGCACACGACTAGTTTGTTACCTGGAATAACACATACGATACTTTTTATCCCGGTACTACGTTCCCGTAGGATAGTTTTCGACGCCCACGTGGGCGAAGCCGCTGGCAAAAGCTAGTATTTCATATTTTAAGTATGAAGTTTTTGCACGCCGTTTGTTCCTGCCACAATCATGCTAGTATTGTTATAATAATGGAGTTTCATTTAATTAATTGGTATGTCTACCCGAGTCTCGGTTCATAAGAAAACTATATTCCGTCAAATTTGTAATTTCTTTTATTTTATTTGGATTTCTTAATAAACACGACTTTCTTTGTATTTATTGGTTTTAATTACTATGTTTGTTTAATTGTAACTGCCCCATTGGTGTAGTGGTCGCAAGCGCGACTGCTTAGCGTGGCGTTGCGTTGTTGTAATTCCCAGGTTGCGCAAAAAATATTGGATTTTTTCCTAGGAACTCCCCAGTAGGGGCCCGGAGTTTGGAAGTCGGTGGTGTGACACTCGCGTGCGTCGGAAAGCATGTAAAGCCATTAGTCCTGCGCCTGATCTCTCTCCAGTCGTGTCGTATTGCCGTCCCGTCGGACAGTAAGAGTAAACGAACAGAAAGTGCACTTGTGTTTGCCGCACTCACTTGTGCACTAAGCTAAATCTCCATCGTCCCTAACTAATCTCCATATTAAATGAATTATAAAAAAGCCAGCGGACGATCAAGACGCTTCCAACGATACCTCATTTGTCAAATCAGGAGAAGTAGTTTAGAAGTTATGAGGCAACAGATGAATATACATACATACCGGTCAAAATCTTAACCCACTTTTTGCTTCGCCGTAGTCGGGTAATTACTAGTTTCTGCCCGCGACTTTTTTCGATTGAATTTTTTTTTTCAACAAAATATATTCTATGTTTTAGATTTTGATTTTTTTTTTTCGACTGGTTAGGATTGTAGCGTGATGTTAAATATTTATATAAAGTTTATCAAAAAACGAGCAATCAAATACCAAAATATTTTTCAAATCCGACTGGCAATTCCAGAGGTTACCCCCTACATAAAAACTTACAAACACATTTTACCTTTTTATAATAAGTGTTAGTAAAGATGTACATACATTGTTATTAGGTACATATCAAAAGATTAGAACAAAATGGATGAGCAACTATGATTTAAACCATATGTATGTAGTACCTACTTTAAAGAAAAGAAGCCGTAACAATGGTTCTCACCGAAATATGGGTGACCCGGTCAAATAATGTTATAAAAATATAGCATACCTACCTACTTATAAAACAATGCATAGAACTTATAAATATTATAGTAAGTTTACTATAACATTTATAAGTACTCTGCATTGTTTTTAGTAGGACGATGTATTGGATAATGGTCTCTTTACCGACTAGACATAGCATTCTTTTAAAAATCAACACGCTTCTTCGTTAACGGGACGTCCGCGTCGCGTCGTGGCGTCATTCTATAAGTTTTGTATATTTTCTAGATAGATACTTTACCCTGAGTCCTTCATGGGTAGCCGTCACTTTCTTTTGCGCAGCAGTAATGCTTGCGAAGAGGGAGGCAGCGCACGTGAGGGAGAGGCAATATATGCGCCATCACGGCCCTAGCCTCCGCAGGAGACGCCTTGGGCGTCGGGAATCCCAGGCTAATTTCCAGCCACCGTAGGCGCGGGCTTGCGGATGGCGAGTAATGTTGCTCGCTGTCCGGTAAGGACCAAACCTGGGTCGACGGCGCGTTGTGTTCCACGCGCGCCTCAAAGAGATGTCAGCACCAACTGGTGGGGTCTACAGTGCCAAAGCCTGCCAGAGGTGCGGGTTGTTCGAAAGAGATACCGTGGCCCCTGGCACACAGGCAACTGAGGAAATACGGGTCTGACATGCCCTCCTGCTCCACCCAGAGCGGGAGAAAAAAACCCTGAGGCCTTCTTCCTATTACATACCTCTTTTTGCATCGTTAGCGGTAAGAATTCAATCTGCCTACCCTTTTCGCAACTATGTTGGGGTCAGCTGCCAGTCTAACTAAGGTACTTTTAGTTAGTTACGGCAACTAGGTATATTACCTTTCTAATCTAATACAGGTATCTGAAAAATCTAGACATCATATTTTTTTATTTTAAACTGTTTTTTGGACCACCTGCATATTTCGAAAGAAAAAACATAATTGTAACAAAGATGTCCACGATTTTTCCATGTTGACTAAACGTCGATATTTTTTTTAAACTAACGCATAAGGGATTACACTTATTCAGCTCTGTTCAGCTTTTGTCCATAAAAAACAACGTATGCGATGCGTAAGCATCCGTTCAGCCGCGGAAAGCTGAACGGACTTTATATAAAATCGTGGTTTTCTATGGACAAAAGCTGAACAGAGCTGAATAAGTGTGAGTAATCCCTTATGCGTTATTAATTAATATAGTATCCTAATGTTGAGTTTGTTTGTTCTTCTGTTTGTGTGTTTCAACGCGCTAGTCTCTGGAACGATTTATTAGTCGGATTTCTAAAAATGTTTTTAAATTTGAATTTTTGAGTAAGGAGATAAGCCACAGAAATCTTAATAATAAAGCAATAGAAGTCGTAAAGACGTGTGACCTTGTCGCCGCGCATGAGTCTCGGGAACACAAATGCATGTGGAGCGTTTGTTGCGGTAATTTGGTTGTTTGGGACGCAGAGAGGTAAACATGGTGTTTTGCAGCATATCCAACTGCGGAAATTCTTCGAGAATTTGTAACTTTACAAATAAAGGCATCACATTTCATATGTAAGTACTTAATTTTTGAAATAATGTCGTTTTTAATAAATATAGGCAAATCAAATGTTTTCACCACCACTACTACGATTATCGCAGAAAAACGATTTTTTTTTTCTCAATTCAATAACTAAAGCTTGTTCATGTCTACTATTACAACTGCTAAAAGCAGCAATTAAAATATTATACAACATCACCGCGTACGTAAATTCTAAGAACAGGCCGCATGAGTTGGCCGGGAATTAGTGACGTACTACTACTATTTTGTAACGATAATTTATTGTTTCGTAATTCCTAGTTTTACCGAAATGAGAATGAAATATGATTTTTCGTTAAATATTTAATTATTACATCTCATTATGTATGTTTTCTTCCTATTTATATTGTCTTCCGGTACGCGGTTGCCACTCCAGAACATTTCTTTTACATCGGCCATCTGTTCTGCGAGCAATGTGCCCTGCCCACTGCCACTGAAGTTTGGCAATTCTTCGGAATATGTCGGTTACCTTGGTTCTCCTGCGGATCTCTTCATTCCTGATTTGATCACGCGGAGAAACTCCAAGCATAGCCCTCTCCATTGCCCTTTGGGTGACTTTAAGCCTTCTTATAAGGCCCATTGTGAGCGACCACGTTTCGGTTTCATATGTCATCACTGGCAACACGCACTGGTCAAAGACTTTCCTCTTGAGACACTGCGGTATGTGGGACGACTAAATATTGCGAAGCTTCCCAAACGCTACCCAGCCGATTATACACGTCATCCTACATAAACAAATTCTCTAAAAGATATTGAAAATCGCATCAAAATCCGTTGCAAAGTTCAGAAGAGCAACGCGGTCCAGAGACGCGAAAAGTGACCCTAATTTAAAATACGTACTCTTAATAACGCCAAACATTAAAATGCGACTCATAAAAAATATTGCCCATAAAAATATAGGCACATGAAATTCCTCGCACAGGTCATCGCGTGTTCTGTGGCTCATTTGTTCTGAAGGAGGCGGTGCTGACCGGCCACCGATGCGTATCTCGGCATAGCTGGAATGGGTAGGCGGAATATCATTACGAAGCGTTTCCAGTCGTTTGTATAGTGACAGAATTCAAACCGTAATGACATGACTGCACCGCCCATTCTCTATGATAGAAAAAAGTATTCGAATTTCATTTTTTTTTTAATTTGGATTCCTTTTTTTGTTTTTAAACGGTTTTTAGTTTTAATGTTGCCAGTTAATATGGTTGGTAAAAAATAGTTTGGTTTAGTAGTAATTATTGGATACGAAAGTAGTAGCGGTTGTAAATTAATCGGTATTTTTATAAATTACAATTTTGACAGATTTCTCGACGATGATGACCTTAAATTAAATGTTTAAATCTCGAGACTCTAAATTAAGCTGTCAGAGATCTTTTCCGCCACCTTTGTCATTTGTCGCCATTATTTAAATAGCATTTCACACTCCATTTTATTAATTAAGTACTAATTGTTGCACTGTTAAATGTCGTAGCGGATAACCCTTTGTTCTTATAAACGAATCGATCGATCGATCAAGAATTTTTTTACAGTTTTGTTTTTTGTTTAAGTTTTATAGCATATTCTCTAGCTTTGAAAGGAATTTCCAGTAATTGCGAATATGGCTGATGGAACAAGATAAAAATTAGCCCATGTCCTTACCCAAGTCATGGTCATATGTGTGCCAAATTTCACCCAAATCCGTTCAGCCGTTTTAGTGTGAAAGCGTAACAAACAAACTTCCTTTCGGATATAAATACTTAGGATAGGATGAACAGGATTGGTATGAAGTGTTTTTACTTTAAATAATTATTATACGTGTACATAATGTTTTTACGTTACATTCAAAGTTTTTTGCTCGTCTTGGCTGAACGCAACGGGAACGAAAAATAATTATCGCAAGAAATAAATTCAGACCCAACCTGCACATTGGTACATGAAATACTGCCTATCTGCAGATCTACTGCACCTCTTACTTGCAGCACGCAGAAGGCGGAACTCACAAGCAAGGGGCGTCCCTGATTTATGGTCCAGCGCTGCGGAGGCACCTTTGCAAGAGAACCGGTCCACCGCTTGTGTTCTATGAGGCCCTAGTACTTGATTTAGACTATACCTACGGTAGAATGTTGGCTATTGCAGATATCATAGCAGTAGTATAGTGATTTTGAAACTACCGTAACTAATATTCTAAATGTGAAAGCAAGTTTGTTTGTTACGCTATCACGCTAAAACGGCTGAACAGATTTGGTACACAGATAGACCATGACCTGAGTAAGAATATATGCTACATTTCATCCTAGATTGTAGACGAAAACAGCTAGTAATGTTATCAAGAAAAAGGTATTTGGTTGTGTTACGCTTTCACGATAAAACGGCTAAACGTATTTGCATGAAATTTGGCATACAGTTAGACCATGATCTAAGTAAGGACAAATGCTACTTTTCATTGTTGGTAATTTCGAAATTCAGATTTTAGTTTCTGATTTTGGTAGCATAAATGTTCTTCGAAACAAACTCTAACTGATTTCGTACCAATAGCGGTCAGTGTCCTATCACTATGTTTAGTTTAACTGCGATAGTGCCTTTTTGAGCCGCATCTTTTTTAAAAGCTTCACTTGCCAAACTACCAATAATTTAACGAAAATCCATAGCAACCAGCACCCAGCTGGTAAAGATTGGCTCTAGATATAGTGATGAAGAGGTTGTACTATACGGTGTCCCCCAAGGAAGCATTCTAGGCCCCACCCTTTTTCAAATTTACATAGATGACCTTTGCAGAATATCAATACCAGCTTTGAAAATTTATGCATATGCAGATGACACGACGATTTTGGTCGATGGACCCTCCTGGGAACACGTGAAACGTTAGGCGAAATTTGCACTGGCTTCAGTGATGAACTGACTTCACCTAAACTTGCTGACTTCAAATCTAAAAAAAAACCATATTTCTTAACCTTTGCGATCCGGTCCAAAACCAAACCTACAAATAGTTTCACGATAACGGCTCACTCATGCCAAAATCAGTTAATATCGTGCTCATGCGCTTCTATTTCCAGTACTGATAGTGTTAAATACTTGGGTGTGTATATAGACGATGGACTGACATGGGATAAACAACTCCATGCTCTAACTTATCGAACACTTCGTCTTATTCACATCTTCAAATAACTCCGAGAATCCGCCAGTATTGACATTCTAAAAATGTTGTACTTTACGTTATGCCAATCTATTATTGGATACTGTGTGACTGTATGGAGTGGGGCAGCGAAGACTTACCTTCTGAGCGCAGAAAGGTCTCAAAGGGCTGTACTTAAAGTTATGTTAAGGAAACCCTACAGATACCCTACAGCGGAACTTTACGCTGATTGCAAAGTACTGATGGTTCGGCAGCTCTTTATTCTCCAATCTGTCCTAAGGATGCATGCCCGCTTACCTCCATCTGATCCAAGAAAGCGTACATATGTTCCCCCAGGTATACAGTATAAAACCACATTTGCAAGACGTAAATACTATGTCTACAGGTCTCCTAGTTTACGAGACAGGGTTCATTATTTTTTTGTATGCTTATACTGTAGACCTAAATGCTGTTGTATTTCTAGCAAATTGTTTTGAACTTTGTTTGTGTGTAATATTTGGATAAATAAACAATTTTATTATTATTCCATGTTATGTGAGTATAATTAAACTATTATCAAATTTTTATCAATGCTGAGGCTACTTAGATTTCCTAAATCGGCTAAAGGCTTTTATCAATTGGCTGTT
The DNA here is from genome assembly GCA_949091785.1 of Polymixis lichenea. Lineage (NCBI taxonomy): Eukaryota > Metazoa > Arthropoda > Insecta > Lepidoptera > Noctuidae > Polymixis > Polymixis lichenea. The sequence goes on along the minus strand of OX420947.1, from coordinate 9,455,292 downwards.
ATCGAAGGCAATTTTCTTATGAAAATATCACCACCCTATGCGAAAATTTAATGACAATCTCCGTCACTCTTCTTCCATCAACATGACAATTTCCAGCCCACATAAGACGCCATAGGAACACATGTAAACAGAGAACGGAACAAGAATGCCACCACAGAATCGATTAGCGGTTCAAAAGCAGGGCAGACCCCAGTCAGGTGAACGACGTGAACACTGGCTGTCAGGCGCACCACCACGCCAGAGGCGCACGACGCTATACGTACTCAGGGTTGCCACTACTTGTACTACTATACTGCTACTAGGTACGCACATCTTTTATTTTAAAAAATAGTGCCATATGCTTGCAACTTCATCGGCTCATTGGCTGTGTCACTTTTTTTTAAATAAAACGTTAAGGAAATAAGGATTGGGATTAGGATTTGATTAGGACTAGTAAGATGTAGGTACTAACACTAGTGTTTAAGCTGCAAGTATGTGCTATTACTAACAAATTGGATTTAATCTTCTGAAAAATGTAATAAATAAATGAATGACTACTCCATCCCCAGCAGAGACATATAGCTTGAAGCTAATATTTTTCATCTCATCTAGTTTTAAAAATAAAAATCATTTATCATTCATCACTTTTTAGAAAATAGGTGGTGCTTGCCATTGTTTCTTTCCAAGAATGTGGTTTCCTTTTGGTCACAGCTAGACGGTGACGCTGGACGTGTTTTTCCATTTTCCTTTTTTTGGGATGATCCTGAAATTCTCAAATACAGCATTATTTCTGTCAAGTCAGATATGTATGACAACTCTTTTGCGCACTCTTCCAAAAATATGTACAATGGATATACAGGACTGCCGAACCTCTCGAACGTTACTAAAAACGGCTTCGCGGGAGACCCAGTCGTAGATGGTGGGACGAACTTGAAACGTATATGAGGTCCATATTGGCTCAGGATCGAGTTGAGTGGAAAAAGGAAAGGGAGGTCTTTGCCTTGCAGTCTGAAGATACAGGCTGATTAAAATATATTTTATATTTGATTCAGAAATGTACCTGCATTCTGGAAAAAGAGACTTTCTGGTCTCGCAACAGTCCACTCTGTAAGTATAAAAATATTCTGCACAAAAAGTATTCTAATATTCCCGTAAAAGATATATTCCCCACACAATTATTTCGTTTTACTAGCAGCCCTAAACCGGTTGGAGGCGGTTCGATCGAGTTCTCGTGACGTCACTCAAGGGCCCGGAATGGATATAAATTGGCGCGGCTCGATATTAATGGTTCCGAAGAGTCTTACTGTTTCTGACTTACCTATTGTGGCTACTGTATCCGATGATTGACTTCTGGTCTTGTATTAAAGTAGGCAATGGATGGAGAAAAATTTGGGAGTTCATTTAGTATTTGTTGTGTAATGAGTTATAGTGGAATAAAACGGTGCCGTGTTACCGTCATGAGAAAATTATTGAGGTCCGATAAAGAGTTTAATAGCTCGATGCTTGCGTTCCGTGTAGATATTATTGATAGTTTAACCCGATTAGTATAACTGTGCAGCTGTCAACGTCAAAGTATTGACATGATGGCTGCATTGGATGCCTCAGCAGCAGTAATTGCAACGAAAATAACAGTGTAGAGGACACGGGTGTGCCGAACGTACTGGGCCCCAATTCTGTATCGTTATAATGATTCCCCGCGGAATCTAACTACGTTCAAACTACGTCAATATCGTTTTCGAAATGTCATATTCTGCATGTTCCAAGACAATTTATCGATATTATTAGGTAATCCGATATTAGCAGAAAACGTGTGTTATTGACGTGGTTACGAGTAAGGAATCGTTAAGTGGTCACAGTGAATTCAGGCCCTGGTAGACATCAGCAGTGAGGTAGGAAGGGAAGTGGGGGGTGAATTAAATCTTGCTTGTTTAAATATCTCGCTTTTTCTGACCCAAGAAACCAACGCTTACCGTTCCGGCCCGGTACCCGGCGTTCAAAAAGTCGGTCTTTAATTTTTTTTATCAAAAATTCATTATTAATTTCCCTTTAGACTTTGCTCGATTACCATTGCAACATTCCGGTTCTAACCTAACATAAAAACCGTTACGTCACGGGATACATCTATGCATTGTGAAAAGACAAGATAGTTGAAAGACATTCTGCTGACACATCGCAAATACCAAAAACCAGGAACGATTTTCAAATTGTCAATCTACCTGAAATAATACGAATAATGAAGAGAAAAATCCAGTCCAATCCGCAATTCCCAACCTTTAATTTCGCTCCCACATTATTGGCCGCAATAAAAAGCCTTCCAATCCAGACCACGAGCATCCAATCAAGTACCTACCTACCGCAGCCGAAAATAACATACGTACACTACTAGCGTAACTGATATCACTTTCTCCGCGACTTTTCCTTTCTATTCCGAATAAGTTAGGAAAACATTTTCGCCTTTGTAGTTCCGTACCCTCCCATAATCCTCTACCTGCAGAGATATACCCGTACTTACCCCGCGCGGGCACTATCATCCATACCTACAGAGAACGTCACAACACTAAATGTCGTATCTGCAACCTATTAACAAAGGAAAAGCTACTTTGTCCGTTAAAAAATAAAGAATAAATTCAAATGTAACAGTCGGGCCGTTACGTTGTTGATTTATGATTGGTTCTCCCCCCACCATCGTGTCTCTCGCCCTGCCTCATGCATTTAAATTGCTTCATTACAGAATCTAGACGCCGGGGTGTAGGGTTGCCTGTTGGGAAAAATGTTGGCAACTTTATTTTTGTGGATTGTGTTGTTATTTATTTATTTTAGTATTTGGGAAATAATGAGGTTTTGTTTTAGTTCTGCTGTTTGCACTCGGGTGTGATAATGAAGAGAATGTAACTGGAAAAGGTTTGCTCTATTCACAACGACTTTTTACTATAATTGTCCTTGCAAAGAAAAATCCTCTTACTAGCTTGTCGCAGCTGCCTATAGAAAATATGAACGCCCAAAATATCGGGTTCGGATCTTTTTGCAACGAACGCTACAAAATATGCAAAGTATTCTCTCGTCCAATATCTGAGCAGCAGTCCTTTAGGAAACCCACTCAGTAATGAGCTATTCTGAAATTGATAAAAAAACACATCTTACGATGTTTATGCAAGTAGGTTGTTTTTGTTGAAATTATTGAATTATCATCGGTCCTAGACAAGTCTACAAAGTATAAATGAAATCTGACCGTTTGAAGTGGGTCAAAATCAAGTCTAAAGGAGTCGGTTACAAACAAACAAACAAACTTACAAACACACAGGTGAAGCTGATAAAAGCGTGTTAAAAAACAACATGAGGTTGATGTTGCCTATCCGAAAACTCTGAGAAGAAACAATGACACAAACTCAGAGGTCACAGTCTCTTTTATAGTCCTAGACCTGACATAATTTTCGTCAGAACATGTAGAAAAGTCACAGATAAAGATAAAAAAAGAACACACATAATACAACACCTTCTTTCACCATTTACAACACTTACCCATCTCCTCTGCTCCATCAATCTCCATCCCCACAAAAGCCTACAGCCACTGACTTCAGAGCCCCTGTACCACGCCACACAGCCTCACGCGACAGCCCTGGGGAGCGGGCGGGCCGTATCTGCCCGCCGATCATTAGTTCCAGAGTGGCCAGGGTAAAATTTTGCATGCTACCGATATTTTGCCAGCTAAGCAACTCTTGTATTACTTTGATAATGTTTTTGGGATTGGAGCACTTGATTTTTTATATCACTATGGTTAATAAGAGGTACCTACAGGGCTAACAAAACGTATTCACAAGACAGATGTGAGTGGAAATATCGGGTCGGAACGCGCTAAGAGGACGTATAGTGACCTCATTGGTGATGTTCTTCAGAAAGATCATGTGCGTAGTACTCACAACCGGCATGCGTGTATGACTAGATGTATGAACGAGGCAAAAGGAATATATACGGATCGTAGCATGTGGTGTTCCGTAGTTTCTGCCTACCCCCATGGGAAGAGGTGTGAGTTTTTGTATGCAATAAGAGGTACCTACAACTCTTTATTGAGTTGATATTGCGAGGGACGCAACGATATGAGTCACATCTGGATAGTCTCTGGCGTCTGGTAGCCGACTTCGAATGGCTTGGAAAAATCTTGAACATTATGAATGAATGTGGAAGGCTGGTGCTTAGCTCGCATGAACTCAAGACCTCGTTTGAACTTTCTTAGAATTTCGAGCTTCTCAAAAAGCGGGAAAATTAAAGCAGATTGTAGTAGAACAATTTCCATGAACACTTTGAACTTTCCATGAAAGATTCATGAAAGTTGGACTGACTCATTATCGTGTCTATTTGCAGGAGCCTTAATGCTGGCCAAATATCAAACTTAGATACTTATATTTATACAATCGTGATGAGTCAATCAGTGAGTCAATAGTAGGGATTTACTTAGCTCGTATGTGGAAGAGCTACGATTCGAATAATGTGATCCTATCCTGTGAGAAAAGAATTGTATGTTTGGATGTTTCTTACTCAATCGCGGAAAAACGGCTGAACGGATATGGATTAAATTTGGCACACAGATAGTTTATAACCTGGATTAATATTTTTTATCCCAGTAGTACGTTACCGTGGCTTAATTTGTAACTTCCACGCGGGCAAAGCTGCGAGCAAAAGCTGGTGTAATATTATAATCTTACAGTTCAGGAAACAATATTATTGAAAATTCATTTTGACACAAATACTTCGTTTCGTGTTTCCTTTGAACTCATTTCCAATAAACATCAAAGAGCGCTATTCCGCCATATAATTAAAATTCGTCCTCGCACACAAAGTAACCAATCCGTAATAATGTTAATATTGCCAATTAATAAATGTTCATCAATGACGGTAGTCAGCACACAGTCGATACGAATTTTAAATATTTCATTAACGATTTTCTCGTTAATTATTCGACAGAGTGAGGTAGGTACGCGTGTTGATGAAAGCCTATTATTTTGCTTTCTGTTTCGACACTGGTGTTTTGTTTTATCTTTTTATTCGACGATTAGCTGACCCGACAGACATCCTATTTTAATGAATATGAATATTGAATTCGCATTGGTAAAATATTAGAAAAGTTAATATATGGTCCTTAAGTTTTCTAAAATGTTCTTATGTTACGCGCAACTTTCTTAGTTTTTTCTTTAATAGACCTTCTCCTGACAATAACAAATACAACAAAAAAAAATTGCATAATTGGTCTAGCCGTTCACGTGTGATGCCGTTACCAAGGGAAATATATATATTTTTTTATATATAGATAGAAAGATATTTTATATATAGATAACTGCATCACTTCAGAACGGCTAGACTTATCTGTGAAAATTTTATCTTTAAATGTTCGTTATGTCCCAATCAGGTGTTATTGTTAATGAAAGAATTATTTTTTTAAGTTGTCGGGAAAATTGGAAAATTCGGGAAAAATTGAACGTCCCATTTTCTATGTCATTTATAAAGAACAGGAAAACGTCTATCGGATTCAGCTAGTTCTCTAATAGATTTACTTTTGTTTTAATAGAGTGGTGTTTGTCAGTTTTTCATAACTTTCAATACTTAAACGTAGCAAAAGGGAGAAGTAGGGAAAAAGATCTTATAAAAGCAACAGAATTTGAAAACAGATTCAATTTCAACTCATTATATTAAAAGTACGGAGTAAGTACTTAGTACAGAAAATTAAAACACAGTTCATCCATATCTCCTGTTCAAAATTATATAAAAGGAATATTATTTCTCGTGCAGTCTCACAGTTGCGTTTTATTGAACAAAAGCTTATTATTGTATAGATAGTTACGCTTCAATGAGTAACAATACTCTCCGCTAACAGCATCTCAACAGAGTGACCGATGTGTGTGGTCAATTTGGCAGCTGTCTGTAGTCTGTTGGACAATCTAGCCTGAAACAAAGGTAGAAAATCTATTCTTAGTAAAGTTTATCGGAAGCATCTGCTTGGCTAGTCAAGTAGCCGAAGGAATTTGGCAAGTAAGTGGACTTATTTTGCACTAACCAGACAATAAGGTGATCCTGATACTGACTGGTGTTAAAACCTTGCAGCAATGAAGTCTTAAATATCAAGGAATGCAAGCTTTCAACTCTAAAATGAACCTCTGAATCTTAAACTCATGAAAATTCTGAAAACTAACACCAAAAAGATTGTATCAATGCAAATCTCTACGATATTATATCCAATGTTACATTATCCCATTAAGAATCGTATTTCATTTCCGACGCAGAAATTGTTATATCCCATGATCCTGTCAGTCCACCATACATCCGCACGGAGCCCGCCTTTTTTTTATAATAATCAAAATAATATTATTTAAACACAATTTTTTTTCCGAACGCAGCTGTATCCATTTAGCCGCCAAACGTCAACAATTTGCCTATTTTACTTTTTACCGCCAATCAGTGAAAAGTATTGCCACAATGCAAAAATCAGGTATCAATACCGCTACTTATGGGCCATCTAATCAAAAAAGGTGTCACATTACGACTCTATATTGTATCCATCGAATCTGTGTTTACAAACACAACAGGGGCTTGTCATAATCTGTTTTCGGATGTGTCCTTTTCTATTTTTCGGTCTGGCAACTTTTAGCGTGAATGTTTTTTTTTCGGCTGTGAACAAAGAATGATGGAGGTATGGATTTCAACGCCTTATTGTTGGTTTATCCGTGTATTGAATAGGTTTCACGGAAAGCGAAGGTAAGTCGTACTTATGTTGATCGGCTGATAATTCGTTAGTGGTGGTCTTGTGACTGACAGTTGACAGTCGAGGGGCTGGGGATTCTTAAAATTTCGCTTTCAATGAAATAGGAATTCGAATAGTTATTGTACTCAAGCCTTTCTATTTACTTTAACTGGATGAAATAGACCGCGAATGATTTGAGTAGAAGGTAAGTCAGCAAAACAAAATCATATATTTTAATGTTTTGCTTTAAATTGTTTCAAATGACATGACATTGCACTTATAAATCGATATGGACAGTACAATTGTGTAACAGTGTTTTTCCAAAGTAGCAACTCAGTTTTGAACGTAAATACTTAACCTTTTAGTTCCACATCAAGTATAATTTCACAGTACTGCATTCGAAAATAATATAAGTAAGTACCTACTATTAAATATCTTACAAACGCAGATTCGTCGTCAGTTTCCTTAACCAAAAAAAAAGTAATCTCGAATTTTACACCTCCCCGGTCAGTCGGGCAAAAACTTTACAAAACAAACAATACATTTATACAACAATTACATTACAAACGCGAAACCTCAAGCGTCAAATGCCGAACTTAGGATTACAAATATCCACCACCACCTTCAAACAACCCACCACACTCTACGACCTTGAAAACAGAGTTCAAAATCGTCGGACTTTTAGTTTACAACTTTGTGTATAACTTTGCAAAAAACACGAAAGCGGCGAAGCGTGAACGCTTGTGCAGGACAGAGGGGTCTGTCGGTTATTTTTTCCTTAATCCTAACTGGGATTAGGTTAAAGCCCTTTTGATTGGCAGCCGCCGTCAGATGCAGGAGACGGCTGAGGTGCACCGTGAGCCTGGAGTTTAGCGGAGGCTGGGACAGTAGGTACGTACTTTTAAGACGAAGAAAAATATTGGGGGTGAGAAATTTTATCTGAGGTCGAAAACATGGGTTTTTGTTATAGATCTTCTAGCTGACATTGTAGGACATCAATAATTTCTCTGTGGGTTTCGTCTGATGCTTTTAGCACGTTTTATTTATTTAAATGAAATTAAGGGAATCTCCTCTCTGTGAGTTATATCGTAGGGAGTACGAAGTTCATTTTGTCAACTCTGCTTCCGTTTCTCTCGAGGACATCCAACTTCTTCTTCTTTTCGTCTCGATGGTACTCGTACAACACTTTTTTATAGTTTTTTTTTTTTTTAATGCAGGTGGCGGCATTTGTTGCGGCATCACTGGCATTCTTTAGGTACGTAGGACACTCCAGCAAGTGGGGCATGGTCTGATCAGAAGCACTGCACTCGCACTGGGTGCTGGATGGATCATTCGGCCGAGGCAGACACAATTTGTGAAAGGGATCCCCCCCTTTGAGAAACTGTGTCTGAAGCAGCCTACTCGGGCACGCAAACGATTGAGAGCTTTCCAGATAAACCAATGTAACTGGACGAGTAAGATAACTTTTATTAATTAATGACGTCATGGCATCACATTATGCCTCCAACAATGGAGTTTGTAATGTTGTTCCTGTACCAGAACTCATCATGAAATGCACCAATCATGTTACAAAGTTTTGAAGGAAGAACCAGAACTGTTCCACTTATATACAACGTGTAATGGAAAGGGTATATACATACCAAGGGCACGGCTTCTTTGGATGATATCAAACGATATTGGAAGGGTTTTTTAATCCTTTTTCAACATGTTCGGAAGTTATGAGATTTTTTAATACATTGTTATGAACAAATTGACACAAACACATCACTCGGAACAGATTTATCGTGATATTGGCAAGTAACGTGGAAAGTTATTGATCTACGTAGTGCGGTGACACGTTTGTTATGATTTGAATTTAAGAAACAGATGAAACCGAAAATTTGTTATCATTTCTTAGAGTATTTTATTTTGAGCTAAAACTGTGTAGGTATAGTGATTCAACACCAGCTGTTATCTTTAGTGCTTAAGGATAGCAATAGGGCTTCTGTTACACCCTGTATATCTACATAACTTACTTAAGCAACTTTATTTTCTGATCACTCACAACATAATGCAATCACACAAGTATCATCAGCTGCAGCGATTGCCAACATCATCTTTATTCCATACTTACCTACCTTACCTACCTATCACATTTCGCATACTCCCGCCACTCACACTAATCGCATCATATAACTTACCACTAACTACTTACCATTTAACCTTGAACACCACTTAGTTGACGAGCGAGCTGCGCTGGCGACTGAGTGACATTCGTCACGGCGCGGGCGCAGTTCTCACGAGCTACCCGGCTACCCGTGTTGCTCATAGGGATTAGCGTGTGTGTTACAGGGCTGCTACTTAGGTGCTAATTGGTTTATTGAATATTTATCATATTATGAGACTCGCCTCTATATGAGTTTTTGTGAGAGTACCAATGATTATCAAGTAGTTTAAGGCATTATTAAAAACTATCTTTACTATAGCCCTACGAAGCGGGACTAAAGTGACCACTTTAGTCTCTAGGGAGTGAAAAGTAATTCGTTTTTTAATTTCCTTTATGTGACATGGACAAACTCAAACAGCCAGTAAATATACTATTATCTGTGGAGTGTGGACCATCTTCATTGCGAAAATGTTGAGAGTTTTAGTTCCATGGTTTTTCCGCAAAGAAGGTGGTGCCATGTGTTTTAAATTGGTAATCTGTGACTGGTTTAGAAAAAAAAAATATTTTAGTAATATTTATTAAATGTTTTGGTACTAGATTGACTATTTTTCTCGCACTCAAAGTGAAAAGTACAGTTTGCACCTCGAGACTAAACGCCAACTTAATATACCCTCGGTTTCATTGACTCCACCGCACGCTCCGGGGTCAAACCACCTCTGGTATATTATGGCTTCGTTTAGTCCCTCGATATAAAATATACTATTTGCCAGTGTAAGTCGGAAATTATCCCACGGGAACAAACTACCGAGACAGCAGTATCCTATGTGTTAATCCAGGTTATAAACTATGTGTGTGCCAAATTTCATAAAACTCCGTTCAGTAGTTTTAGCGTGAAAGAGTAACAAACATCCACCCATACATCCTCACAAACTTTAACATTTATAACATTAGTAGGATAAAGAGGGGCTTGTGGCTAAGTAATATTAGCCGCACGGATCGATCGATCAGGTTCAGCTACGCTTGCCGCGGTTGGTCCGTGGATGGGTGACCATCTTAACATACCAAGACCTCTCCGTGCCTCGGAAAGCACGTTAAGTCGTTGGTCCCGGCTGTCATTTGTAGATCTTTGGTAGTCGTTACGGATCGTCAGAAGCCCGAAAGTCTGACAACCAGTCTTACCAAGGGGTATCGTATTACCTAGTAACTGGGTTGTGGAGGTCAGATAGGCAGTCGCTCCATGTAAAATACTGGTATTCAGCTGCTTCCGGTTAGACTGGAAGCCGACCCCGACATAGTTGGGAAAAGCCTAGGCAGATGATGACTAGGATATAAGGATACCGTAACGTCTTTATGCCCAAACATTCTACATTCTTTAAAACCAAGTAAGAATTTTATGTCATTCATAAATAAATAAAAAAATTCTGACTAAATAGACAGAAGATGTAATGAAAACGACTGTTTACTAAGTTACAGTTAACAATAGAAATGTTTTTTTTTGCAAAAGAACCGTTCGTTGGGACCCTGTATTTAAAGCAGCAACTACTTATAATCACACAAAGCATGGTGTCAGTGTCAGCCCTGCGTAACGTGTCAGAGTTGGTCGACAGTGACAATTCATTCAGCCAGCCTACCTGCGCTCGCGCCTAATCCAAGTGACATACGAGACGTGCATCAGAGAATAGGATATATTATGATACTGCCACAAAATATGCCTACTCTTGTGAAGCCTCTATGGGTTAAAGAAGTTACCTCGGTAAACATTTTTTTTTTTTTTGTAAGTTCACTCATCGTCAATAGAAAAGGTAGGATCCTCCGACCAGACGGGTGATGTGACTACTGGCTGGTGTGGCTACTGCCCGACGATTGATGTAGGGACGTTCTATAAATATGCTAGATCCGCCGCGGTAACGGTAATAGAGATACGAGTTTTTAAAGTGAAGTGTTTTTCTATATCCTCGTTTTTGCCATTTCTGATGAAACCTGGATTTAATTTTCGCCCAAGGACCGTCTCAACAATTGTTGGTCTTCCGTTTCCATTGTAGGGTGGATTTCCGCGACTTCTAACAAGTCGGTTCACTTAATTAGAAGGAATTATTTAGCCGCATCGGCCATCCGTCCATTCCATCTGTATTTCTAGTAGTCATTTAGGAAAACGTCTATATAAACAGTAAGCCTAATCTGTGTTTTTTACTTATCTGGGTAACTCTAACATGAATCAACTTAGTTTCTGCTTTAAAAAGAGTCTGAAACACCACCCCAGGTTTCCTGCCACCTCTGTTTTCTACTTAATCTATGTGATTAGAGTCGGCCTGACGATTTGAAGCATTTATAGGTCCGTATTGATCAGTGAGTGGATTTATTACGAGCTCCGATCGAGACGGATTGTCTCTGGCTCCCACGATGATAACATTTATTATTTTATTGTTATTGACATTTGACTACTTCAGTGTCGGTTTATTGTTACTGCTGTAAATTCCTTTACAGTTCTCGTTCTCATTGGGATTGTGGAGTGTTCTGTGGAGGATTGTGGTTTTTATTGTTAACGGCATTGTAGATTTCTGTAGAATTCTTCAGTTATGCTGTAAGCACTGCAGTTCACACTTAAATTTTGTTGGCCCAAAACTGTGTGTTTTTGGGTTTTTCTATCTGGAATTTCTCAGTAGCAACCCGTAGGCTGGAACTGTGCCAGATCGATGGCAATAGGCAGGTATACAGAAAAGTCTATTTAACACTTCCGATGCCAAGTACCCAGCATAGTCGACAAATAAATTCGTTCGTGTGTCAACAGCCGCATCCGAGTCGTTGTTATACGTAGCTATAGATGACTTCTATTCATGCCCAGGACTCTAAGCATCCTTTATTCTGATTCTTAGCATTCCAATTTTTTGACTTATTTTTCTGAATGTACTTATTTTACCCACCATTTTATCTCATCTAAAGTAGGTGAAGCTCAAGTAAACAAACTCAATCATGAATGAAGCAATGATCATTATAAACCGGAAGCCACCACAATGGGTGCATCACTCGAAATTAGTGTACATCAACATACAACCGACAGATTACTGAGCTTCCCGAACTTAAATCATAAGAAACTTAGGTGTACGCACTTGGCTTGTAAAACGCGATGAGCAACCGCTCGTTTACCCAATGTATATTCAGGCAGAGGTTAAACTTATATTTTGAATTACTATGGCATCTTTATTTTCCATGAGCAACTTCACCCATGAGTAAAATATGAATATGAATGAAATAAGCCTGTGAAGCTCCCGGGAAGCTTCTGTGCTTTTGAGCGGAGCTAGGCTGGCTTTGTTAGCGAAAAACCCCACGCACAACGGACCGAATGGGAGCCTACGTGCGGAAAAGGGAGTCCCATCATCAATTCATCATCTCCCGATTACTAAAAAAATTGTACACATAGTCGAATTTTCCACTTTTGTATCGTTCTGATATTCTATGATGCAAAAGATTTTTAGTTATTGATATATATTTAAGTACAGTAACTCTTGGGTAAAGTTGCTTATATAAAGTAAAGATGCCACAGTTGATCGTATTACATTATGTACTAACAAGAAATGATATAAAAGCGGTAGCAATGTTTTCAACTCTATTATAGACGTAAGCATCCGAAATAATAGTAACGACATCCTTGACCAAACATAATTGAGTAAACATGTATTTACAATAATAACTGGTTATAACCTAATAAATAAAATAAAAACTGGATAATATCGCTGATAGAGAGATCCCTAAATAGTGTTGAAAACTTCTTAGACCCTATATTTCACCACAAATGGCACATCTAGCCAAGGTGAAGGAAGCAAATCTTGCTTCAAAGCACACGCGTCGTCTATACCGCGTAGTGCGTTCACTAAAGATGCCAATCTCAGCGGATGCATCGACTTATATGGTCCATCGTCACATAATCGCGGTTTTGTATTTAAATGTCCGCGATTTGAATACAATGTCCATGCAGCTACCGAGATCGATCTCACAGTCGCGCTGTAATGGGCTGGGCGAGACAAACCACTTAAAATTTTTAAAAGCAAAAAGAAACTTCATCATCCCCACGTAAAGCTCAAATTCCTTTGACATATTGAGGGTGGTTGGGGCATTTTTTGCGCGCGAGCTCGAGGTTTGGGGTGGACAAGAATTTTCACACCATTGAAGACGTTGATTGTTCTCTTAAAGTCAATAAGTCAGAGAAACGATAAAGGAGTCGCTTTCGTAGAATTTTGAAAGGATTTCATGGACTTACTGCACCTATTTAAAAGAAGAAAAAAACAGTGGACACTTGTAAGCATCGGATGTTTTTTCAAAAATAAATTTTAAATTATTCATCTTAAAGTGAACTTAAAAACGATACAGCTTAAGGAAAATTAACTCCACTACCTTATGATCTTGTTAAGAATAACAAAACAAAAACGGCTGCCTAAAATAATTATACTTCATAACATAATTGAAATCCGACGCCCACGCCAAGCCGGCTTCCAGAAATTGATTCCGACGTAAAACTTAAGAAAGACACGAGCCATAATTTTACAAAAAAAAACCCTGAACACTGACATTATCGTAATTACCTCAATTTCGACCACAAAAATTGTGTCATTGAAAGACAAAACACGGAAACAAACTTTTAAAATTCGTTTTAAAATCGACCTCACACATTTAGGGGTTGTTTCCCAAAACTCCACAGGGATTCTTAAAAAATGAATTTGAATACAGTAGTCTCTGGCCAGGTGTTGTCGGACAGTTTTTTTTTTACAATGTGTCACAGATCTATATCAGAAGGACGGATTTAACAACCTCGTAAGCGCGGTCGTGTCAACTTTTTTTTTTTTTTGTCTTAACGCGTCAAGCCAGTCACGTTGAATTAGACAAATCCTTTTAGCTGAACATTGATTCCTGTGGGTGAGAACTTTTTTCTTTTAGCATTCATGTTGGGTATTTTGAACATCGTGGTATCGGATTCTTTTTTCGAATACGAGGGTGTTCAACCGCTTTCTAATAAGACGTACGTGTATAACAGCTGCACGGGTCCATCGATCAGGTTAAACTGCGCTAGCCGCGGTTGGTTCGTGGATGGGTGACCATCTTTTTTCTTTTATGAGTGGGAAATCATCAAATTACTTCTCCCGCTCTGGATGGAGCAGGAGGGCGTGTCAGACTTTTATTGACTAAAACTCACCGTCGTCGTGTTCTTTCAGTTGCCTGTGTGCCAGGGGGCAGGCATCGGCCCTTACGGACTCCACTAGTTGGTGCTGACATATCTTTGAGGCGGGCGTGGAACACAACGCGCCGTCGTCGACCCGGGCCTGGTCCTTACCGGACAGCGAGCTACCCATTACTCGCCGTCCGCAAGCCCGCGTCTACGGTGGCCAGGAATCAGCCTGAGATTCCCGACGCCCAGGGCGTCTCCTGCGGCGGCTAAGGCCGCGAGGGCACATTATACTGCCTATGGGTGACCATATTTATATACCAAGACCTCGCCGTGCTTTGGAAAGTACTTACGTTAAGACATTAGTTCCGGCTGGCATTCGTGGATCTTTCACAGTCGTTGCCTAAAGTCTGACAACCAATCGTATCAAGGAGTATCGTGTTACCCAGTGACTAGGTTGTGGAGGTCAGATAGGTAGTCGAACCATGTAAAATACTGGTATTCAGCTGTATCCGGTTAGACTGGAAGCCGACCCCAAAATAGTTGGGAAAAGGCTGGGCAGATGACGATGATGATAATAAACTGATGTAAGTAAACTCTTTAAATGTCTGCAAACTGTGACTATTTGTGATGTAGTATCGTGTATTGACCCAATGTGATTAAAATATTATTACAAAACTCCTAAATGTAAGCTTTAAAATTTAAAAAAACATACAAGTACCATCGGACACTATAAAACCTGCCAAACACTTGCACAGACAATTACCACCCAAAACTATTCTCAAAAAACATAAAATCCCATCAATCAAGTGCTCGAAACATCTAAAGCATCCTATTCCGTCAGTGCTCGACATTCGAGCACATTTGTCAATGTAAACAAGCTATTATTTGAGGATGAACCCCAGCAAGTGACACAAAAGAATCGTTTTAATTCAAAGCCCCACTACTGACAAATTGTATCAACTGTTGAATTCAATTGAACGGTTTAAGATTTATAATTTATGGTTTCAATGTTTGTATGACAAGGAGTAGATAAAAGACGAAGAAAAACTAATTTGGGAATAAGTAACAAACATTGATGAGTCTTATTTTTATTGAGTACACGGAAATCTGGATGACCTCATTCAGACAGAATTAAAGGTAAGAAGGCCTACAGAAGACAGCCAGATTAATGAAGTTGTGAAAGAGAAGGAATCAAAAGCGGCAAGGGACAGCTATATATACGACTACAGGTAATGTTCATTGATTTATTAAAACATACTCATTTTATTATTAAGTGTACTGTAGAGGTGGTCTGCAAAAGACGACCTTACATTATACAATCTTCTTGTAAATACTTTAATGACATTCGAACAGTCAAACTAATTTAGAAATAGATTAGAAGAAACAACAGTAGCGGCTGACAAGCCGAAGGAAGATAAAAATAAGACTTGTAGAATGCCTTTATAAACTCCCACAACAAACGTGTTTCATTATTAGATCCCGTTACATGGAGACATTAAGGTCTTCACAGAACATAATTTTGCTGTTTTATAGCGCTACGAACTTTTTTAAAATGAACTTTGCACTTTTAATGTGACCTTTTCTTTAGCGTTTCGATGACATAATTTATATACATGTTGTCTTGATTGAAGCACAAACTTTTCCGATCTCTTTGAAAAAATAACCGGATCACTATTGTATATTTAACAAATACATCATCACTGTTTCAAACCCAGTTGACCCTTAACAATACATCCACAAAATCTGTTCCTCCTGAGACTAGTAAAAACAAATGTTCAATTCATTGTGAGCCATCATCAATAATTCTGGATGTTCCCCTAATCTTGCTGGATCTAATCATATATCATCCGCGGCGCATCTGCGTGTTTAGATCGACGCTTATAAAGTCGCCAGTGTGTTCCAACAGGGCAGTTGCTACCCTCTGCTTTGGCGAAATATAGGGGAGTGCGAAGTTGAGACGGGAATGCAGCGTTGCACGTTGGGTCTGTTCCTATACAAGTAGAGACTTGAGTCTTGAATAGGCACAGACCCAAACTTCACCCGTACTGACGGGTGAAGTTTTTGAAGGTTGTGTAAAAATATCCTTTGTTGTATCAGAGCAGTAAACATAGAATCTATATATTAATACGTGAAGCAATAACTTTGTACCCCTTTTTTACAAAAATTATGCGGACATAGATGTATGTCTGGCACAGTTAAAGTTTATATTAGGTAGGAGTGCAGAAAGCTAATATTTTTATATACACCGTAACATTTTAGTCGTCTTACAAAGGTGGTCCACTCAATGTATCTGTCATAAAATACCTCTAGGCGCGATTAAAACATTGTTATCATTAATTAAGATTATAGGTACAAAGAAAAATAAATGATGCTTTAGAAATATGAAACACCCTCCCTGTTAATAATGTTTACGTATCAAACGGTACAAGATATCTACCATTACATTCTATCATTATTTCCACCTCCATAAAAGGGTGTTTCAAATTACGTCATGCGTCTTAGTGAATGGTATTTGATTTTTTTTTTATTATGCAAATGTTCAATTTTTTTTTTGTTTAT
This sequence comes from Polymixis lichenea, assembly GCA_949091785.1. NCBI lineage: Eukaryota > Metazoa > Arthropoda > Insecta > Lepidoptera > Noctuidae > Polymixis > Polymixis lichenea. The sequence goes on along the minus strand of OX420947.1, from coordinate 9,438,720 downwards.
AAATGATAAGTACTCATTGGATACATGAAGTGGGCTGCCGTTGTAAGACGACTAAAATGTCACGGTGTATACGTAATAATTTATATAAAAATAATAGCTTTCTGCACTCCTACTTAATATAAACTTTAACTGTGCCAAACATAAATAAATTTCGCTAATATTTTGCTATAAATTGTTACGTATATAGAAAAATATTAGCTTTACTTTAGAAATACATTAGATTAATAAAAAAAACATGGTCTAATTGCAACCGCTGCCTGGGCGACCCTAGTGGTCGTTTTAATGAAAATGCAACGGAATTTCAATAATAGTACATTTTAAATGATGATTTCTCCCTATTTGATCTTTACGCTATGGGCTTTCCTTAGGACAATTTGTAAAAGAAGTCAATGTGATGAAAAAGACTCCTTTTTGGATTGTTTTTGTAACTTCAATATTTCAATCGACTCAGCCTACTACAGTCCGTGTCTGGACACAGGCTTGTCCCAAGGTACGCAACAACACCTGGTTCATCGCCTTCTGTACCTGCCGTCTTTTTAAGTCTTCGGTCCATCTTAGATCTACGCATTTACGTGTTTGTAATCACATTCTTTTCGAATGAGAAGCAGAAAAACGTAACAAATTGCACCTCCAGCGTGCGCTAACACCATACTTCCCCGTATATTCCCAGCACAGTGGGTCTCAAGAGAGATGAGAGAATTAAACGACAATTTTAACACAGCCCTGAACTCATAAAACATTCATCAATTTCGCAAATGGTGTTTAAATACATATGTGGCTGGTTTGTTTTATTTTAGTTTATGTTTTGTGTTCTTTTCTGGATAATCCCTTGCGAGGAACGAGATAGATATTGTAGACACGAAATTTTTATGGGAACCAATCATATAAATGAACGTACGTGTTACGAATGGCTACATCACGATAATTGCTACGGTAGAAGAAATCAACCATATTTTTAGGTCGTTTTGCTATCTATAGGTATAACTATGCCTAACCCTTCGAGTAAAACAGGCGTGGTGTTATATTTGAAAACATACCAATCATGAAAAAACACAAGATTAAAGTGCAAAGTTTTTCTACAAAAAAAAAAAACAAAAAAGGTGCCAAAAACTTTGTGATTGTGACCGATTTTTTCGTAGCAACCTCACGCCGCACACAAAAAAATATTTCAAAACTGACAGGAAAAAATGGTCCTTTAATTCGGGGGCGCTAACCCTTCGCTTATAATGGCTAAAAAGACCGGTCCCATCAAAATTGTCGGTGTTAAAATACACCCCATTGTAGAACACTACGGCTTCTTAACCCCAAACTAAATAGACAATTTGGAAGCCGAAATTGTATTTATAATAGTCTTTTTGTTGTCAATCGAGTTTTTGTATGCCTTTTTACACAATTAAAAAAAGAGGTTTGATCAATTCTGCCTTTGTAAAATGGAAACCAATTTATGTACGGACGTAATAATGTTGACAGACTCCTTACAATTGAATGAACGACTTCAGTGCCTTACAATGGATGGTTGAAAATGAGGCAAAAATTACGTCATAGGTGGCCTGACAATGTTTTGCTTCAAATGACGATAATCTAGCTGTAGCTATTGAGTTAATTTCTGGTTTGAACAAAAATTATTTCAGCACCACTACACTCAAAACGGAGTAAACATCGTAAGGAACGTATCCTAGAACCAAAAATTCGAAGACATGTGACGTCTACTAAACCGCACTGGGCTCGCGTGGTACATTACTGCCTACTACCTCTCGTGGACAAGAGGCCTGTGTCCCAGAAGTGGGAACATTTAGCCGCTGATTTTAATTAAAGAAAAACTGCGAACTTGCAAAATTTGCTGTCTGCTAAATAATTCAGGATGGCAGCGAACACCCCTCAAAATTTTCGACAGGAATTTAAAAAATATATGCATTCCCATACATTTAACCGCATAGTTACAACAACGAGCCTACCTAGAAACACTTTCCTATAAAGCACAGCCTACATACGACGCTTACCACCTTAGAAAATTTTCTACGCTAGGGGGGTATAGCATCATGTGCTGAATTTATAGTTGTAGTTTGCGCGTTGACGTCTCTGCCATCCTATATTCTTCGACCCACCTATGTTGCTACTTCCGTAACGGCGTAACCATACAAAATCATAACCGATCGACAACCCACTACATATTCTGTACTCCTGCAAACAACACCAGTTGTTCAAGAATGTAATCCAACAACAAAACACAACAGAACAACATATCGGTATCATCGCAACAGTTGTCTATGGTCGCCGTGGGGTAGTTCAAGAGATGGGTCCGTATGGCGAGGGATGCAGCCGATTTCATTATAGTTATCTGTGGCGATTAATTTTAGTCTGTTGAGAGTCTTTGTTGTGGAAGCACTCTTAATTTATCGTTTAGTTGTCCGTATGTGATGTATAGGGTGTAAGTTATGTAATATAATTGATATTAAATTGATTAACCAAGAGGTTCTGCCAGGGGGAGCCAGCGAAATTCAAATTTTCTTAGGTTTTGGCAAATTGCTCGTCAATGGCACCTTCTAAGAGCTTATAAATCCCATTGGATTACTATTTCATGAAAAAGTCATTCAATGGGATTTTATGAAATTATAGGGTTGTATTGATGATTCTAAATAACGTAAAGCTATATTTTTTACGGACGCAAAACTGACAGTCTGACACTGACTTGCAAATTACATAGAACGGGCTACCTTAGCGTCCCCTTAAGTTACTTTCGGCTTATTGTAAAGCATGTTCTTACCGATAGACCCTGTTTCTGGATTTATACATATGGCTATTCATATGCATGTTTTTAATGTTATAGACACGCATTTTTTTGCCATAAATGCTACCTGTATTAATACTACTTAAGCATTTCTTCTTTTCATGTTAAATGTGGATTGCTGATTGCCTCTCTTTGGAGACGAAGTTGAAATGTCTCAAGTGATACAAATCTGATCGGCAAACCGGATGGGTCTTCAAACAAAGACACAGAAATGCTTCTTACGAACTCTAGCATTTTAGGAAGCTATGGTATTTAGTAAACAAGGTATGAAACTAATTGTAAATTCCTATATTAAGCCTCAATTCATATTATTTAATTTTAAATGTTAACTAGCACATTTAATTCTCTTACAACAATAATATATTTAAGATAAACAGCCAATGAACCCGTAGACATGAACAACATTTTGATAAACAAAATCTAAAGCAAATTCAAGAAACAAACAAAAAGAATTTTCAAATTTAAAATTTCGAATCCGCGCGAATCCCCTTGCGATTGGTGAAAAGATAAACCAATGGAAGGGGGTGGCATTGTTACAATATCTGCCAGTATGACGATAACGCCCGAAGGGTGCAGGCGTCTCCGACGTGCATAGATAAGCTGTAATGCTACTCGTATCACAGCAAGGGTGCTTGTTGACTTTATGGCATACTAAATTTAGGAAAGAGGCATTTAAATTTGAATAATAGCTCCGTCACTTAATCTAAGTCTGTTAAGTTTTTTTAGTCCCTGTTCTAACGAGCTTGCCATCGCTTCTAGCTCATTTGCATACCACTGTCTATGCGTCAATCACACAAATGAATCGTCGATTGATTGATTGATGATCGCCGATGAGCGTTCATTCACTCGTTCAACTGGTTTACTCACAACTTTTTTACTATTGACCTTAACTGATGAAATGGTGATATGATGAAGTTTAGAAATTATTTCCACTGTTCTGTGGCGCCGCAATTATTGTTTTTATGCGATGAAGGTGCATTTGATTTGATAGATTGATGAATTAATGGTTCTTAAAAGCTTGGATTATGAAATAGTTGATAATTATTGTAACTGTATATTTTAGTTAGAATTGTATATTATAGAACTGTATAATATATTTTATTTAAATTATAATAAATAGTCGTAAAACTGTGTACTGCATCATAGGGTTCTCTTTATGTGGATCAAGGAGTATAGTAAGCTAAAACGGCAAAATCGTTTGAGGTTTGGTGCAATGAAAGTCGCTAAGAAAAACCAAGATAATGGAAGATTTTTTTTTGAAGAAATACCTTACATATAATTAGTCACATGCAGTAGACATGTCCGATGCAAAATCGATGGATTAAGGTTCTTATTTGATAATACATTCGATTCAAAACTCAAAAATATCAAAATGAAATTGCGGGTCTTTTACTCAAAACCTTAAAAACTAACAGCAGCTGTATGAATAGGTACCTAATTATAAATTCCGTGGAACTAGGTAGGAACCTATTTTCGAAACCTTGCGTGTCTAGTAGGAGGTACACTACAAAAACAGTTACGAACAGTCCCAGTGATTAACCACAAAACAGCTCATCATATCCGCAATATCATAGGTAATTTCACCACTAACTGAGTTAAACCAAACTGAGGGACGCGACCCCATGCCATAAATCCATAGAGAACATTAAAACACCGCCCATTACACGAAGGAATTGCCCCAAAATGCCTCAAACATGTGTCTTATGGCGACCTGTCATCGGGGTTGCCAGCACAATGGGTAGAATTATATTTTTTTGTGTTGGCAACACGACGACAGACGCGCGCCGCGGGATGCCGCCACGCCCCACCTTGTTGCCGATTTGTTTAGAACACTATTCATTTGTGGATACATGCAAAGAATAGCTAAATGTGCTGGTGTGATAGTTTTAGAGTGATTACTTTTGCCTCCCAGAGGTAAGAAGAAATGAGAAAATAACTTAACGAAGTTTTGAAACGAAACTAAATGTTTATTTTTGTAACTATACTTGGACTTTTAATCGTATTCAGTAAAGAATAATAATGTTACCGTACTAAAACTAATAGTGTTGAGGTAGTGAAAGATTTTGCGTAAAGAGCGAATGATAAAATGATTTCATTTTAAATTAAACTATTTTTGTCTTTCGTTATAAAACTTTAAAAATTCATTTGTAGGATATGGAATATAAGAATAATTAATAATTTATTAATAAAAGTAATTTCCTTTTTTTTATTTGTTCTTATAGAAAGAAACGAAATACGTTACTTTACTACTGAAAAACAAAGTATGTAACAAATTCTTCAATTTTTAATAATGCATATCATGTTTTTAAGACAAGTTATTATATTTAAAACAAAAAAAATCATGTAAGTACACTATTTTTAGTTCATTCAAATTCGTTCATTCTTACACCACCTTACCTCACTATCTTTTTTTTTTCAAAATCTGGTAACCCTCCAACTGTCAAGTTACTGAATACGATTAAAAGTCAAAGTATAGATTTTTAAGGCATTTTTACAAGTCAATATTGTATTGGTGAATATTTAAAAACTCGATTTGGAGACATCTTCAATTTATTAACATTAGTAGGTGAAAATAGAGCTAATTACCTATTTTAATGAAACAAAGTTAAATTTTCGACAATGCCGCTTAGTGAAGTATATAGCAAGATTTTCAGAAGGCTACTCTGAACGTAAAAAATTGGACAGAATAAAAATAGTTATTTAGAATTCGGCAGGAAAGCAGTTGCGGACATCAAATTCTATTTCATTGCTTAATGGGCCTGCTCTTGACCTCAATCACGCCTGATGGAAAACAATGTATGAGGTCTATGATGGAACGAGCACACCCAGAAGATGCTTGTACACTCCTGCTTTGACGGCAGATGAGTTAAATGTGAAATCCCAACACAGACTTTATCTGAGAGTTTCATGCTTTGGCTGTAATCATCTATACAGATAAATGAAATTGGAGTGTCTGTTTGTAGTATTAAAATAACCGCTTTTTACTAAATGCATATGGATGTATATATGATCCATATACCAAAATAACATTTTTTTTTTAATTTTGGCTGCCTGTCTGTCTGTTTGTTCCGGCTAATCTCTGAAACGGCTGGACCGATTTTGTTGGGACTTTCACTGGCAGATAGTTAATGTAATAAGAAGTAACTTAGACTACATTTATTTTATAAATTTTATTTATGTTTATTAATATAAATAAATAATTAAAAAATAACTATTCCTCGCGCGGACGAAGTCGCGGGCACAGCTAGTAATAAATGTCCTCCACATTCAATTTGAGCAGAGCTCAATGGATACCAACATAGCAAGTGGACTTAACCCTCTGCAATACTATCTTCTACTCTATGACCAATATTTCTAACTAGGCGTAGTATTCGCTACATGCAGTCGTTAAGCAAGGGTAGCATTTTGTGCACCACATCACAATAATTAGCCCCTTTGCTAATAGTGGGCCAAACTGTAATCTGTGGTACTTAGTGCGCTTAATCATAGCTTGGCACAGCGTACATACAACCATAGACCACTAAAAGGTTAATTAGTTGCGATTTTTTTATAATGGTTTAATGCTGCCTCTTTGGATGTATGAAAATACTATTAATATTCTACATAATTTAATTATTATTCGGTACGTCCTCATCATCTGCGTAGGCTTTCCCAATTATATTGGAAACAGTTTGCAGTCGAACCGGTAGCTGAATACCAGCTTTTAGAGCGACTGAGTATCTGACCTCCACAACCCAGTGACTGGATAACACGTTATACCTATTGGTAAGACTGGTTGTCAGACTTTTGGGGTTCTAACTATCTGTAACGACTGTCAAAGACCTACAATTGGCTTAAAATGCTTTCGAAAACATGGAAGGGTCTCGGTATGTAATGAATGGTCACCCATCCACGGACTAACCTCGGCAAGCGTTGCTTACCTAACTTTGAAGATCGACCCGTGCTACTTTATGTAGCCAGGAGCCCCTCTTTTTTAGTTCAGTGTATTCCACATTTGCGAATCCAAAAATAAACCAATATTTAATAATTTAATCTCTATGGGACATAACTCCTCAGTCTCCCCTAACTCCATCAATGAGTGTTACTTGTTGAGTGTTAAACTTTAAATGTACTCGACACCTCTTGACCAAATAGAATTACTTCGGTAATCGCTCTCCGTTTCAAGTAGACAGTTGTCAGTCATGCGGACTGTAGATACTCTGTGCAACCTACTGCACAATGTGCCAAGTTAAAAATGATTTTATTTCTGTAAGTAGGTTTGTACATTTACACGTCAATCATAAAAAAATGAAATGAGGTCGGCGTTTATTAATTGACTACTCTGACAAGAAAGGCCACAACAAACTCCGAGGTCACAGTCTCTTTTATAGTCCAGACATTTTCTTGGACAGATCATGTGAAGACCATGTCATCATCATCACCATTTCAGCCGAAAGACGTCTATTGCTGGACATAGGCCTCCCCCAAAAGGTGGTGATTTACTATAATCGCCACGCTTGGCAGGCGGGTTGGCGATCGCAGTGTGGTAGTAAAATGCATAGAGAACGCTGCTGCCCATTCTCTAGTAAGTCCCTTAGTCGCCTTCTACGACACCCATGGGAAAAAATTGGATATTGCTATTCTTTACGTCCGGCAACACACGGAACCACGAAGACCATGTAGATTGGTAAAAGGGGAGCTGTTCAGTCAGTGCACGCATCAGTCAGTAATCGTGTAGCTCAGAAGAACTGAAGAAGCTCAAAGTCGATCGGGTTCACACAACTCTATGAGGGGTTTTTTTTTAATTGATACAATTATAGCAAAAAACTATAATTGAGTGTACAATCTAATTAGATCTCTAAAATATGGCGATTTTTAGTGGAATTTAGAACTACTCTCAACATTCTCCACACTTCCTTCAAAGATTTAACCAAGTTCTCTATTATTTTTGCATTCTACATAGATTTTACTGTAGGTCAAAGAGGTTTAAATACCGTATAGTATACACTAGATGGTTAAAAAGGCAGAGATTAAATCGAGAGGCATGTCTTGATCTCTGAATCGAGAGGCATTGATCTAGGCTAACCCTTTAGGATATATTTTGTAAATTATAAACTTTGAAGCTATAATTTTAAGCGGTAAACTTTTATTAGTTTTTTGACAAAATAGAAAAAAAAAATGTGCAAAGTGTAACAGCTGTGTGGCGCATTCGCATGGTGAGAGGCGCGTGCGCCGGCAATATGGTGACGCGCCGGGCGGTATAGCCACAGGCGATTTAGGGTTGAACTATTAATAGGAAAAAAAATGCCAAAATATTGTAGCAAAATCTGCTCTAAAAAATTATTTGGAAGTCTGACATTACCCGAATGGGCAAAATAGAATAATCCACTTAAAAGGGAATCGTTCTTTTTGATTACCTTCCATTGTTTTATTGTATCTGTTGTATTAAAATATACCTAAAAAGATACAATATATATATAATACAAACGGCCAGGTAATCTGCTGTAACCTAACCTAGACAGAATAATTTACCTAATGGTTTATGTTGCTCTATAATACAGTTTAGGAAAATGGGTAAGTAGGTAAATAGATAGTGTACAGTGAAGTTCAAGTATCGATCTACCAGAATTAATTTGTTTAGTAAGGTGGTGGATTCTGTGGGCCAACAGGTTTAGCCTAAAGGCTTCCAGAATGTTTTTCAATGCTTTTTTATAGGAAAATCGATAGTTTGAAGCCAATGTAACACATAAAATTATCGATTTAAATTAAGAAAAAAGATTTTTTAATTATTTAAATTTGCAAAAAAAAATATGTATTTAAATATGATTTTCTTATATGCCCCTGACCATGCTCCTATACGACTGCTGTAAATACCGTTCATGTAGAACCCTTAAAACGAAATGTTCACGACATTTCAACCGACGGAACCCTAAAAATATAAACTCAAATGCTTTTCTTGTTAAAATTTTTGTAACATTGAAGAGACAAAAGCCGTCCGGTGGGACGAACTCTCGGCAAACGCGCAAAATGCTCTGCAAACTTTGCACAGTGGGCTGCCGTAGCTCCCGGCCAAAATATTGTTGAGAGGACTTCAACAGGCTCGCACTGTGCCCGATAATTTTTATAATACACCCCTGTTGAGTGGTTTCAAATTTTTAGAGCAAAATGCAATGTGTTTTGTAACTTGCAATTAATAATTTTTATCTGGTTAGTATTCTGTTTAGTCTTTACATTATACGGTGACCCAGTGGCGGCCGTGACATACGAGTTGTAGGTCGTGGGTTTGAACCCAAGCAGGCACCTCGGTTAGTGTAAATTATTTTCAAAACGGACATACCGGTTTCCTTACAAAGTTTTCCAGACTGTGAGGAGACCGCCATGGCCTAGAACCAAAAAGTCGAAGACACGTGACATCCTCCAACCCGCACTGGGCTCGTGTGGTGGTTTATGGCCCACTCCCTTGCACATAAAGAAGGCCTGTGTCCCAGCAGTGGGAACGTTCTAGGCTGATTATGCTATCCTACTAATATTATAAATGTGAAAGTTTGTGAGTGTGGATGGATGGATGTTTGTTACTCTTTCAAGCAAAAACGGCTGAACGGATTTGAATGAAATTTGGTACACAGGTAGTTTGTAACCTGGAATAACGCATAGGATACTTTTTATCTCGGTGCTACGTTCCCGTGGGATAGTTTTCGAACTTCACGCGGGCGAAGCCGCTGGCGGAAGCTAGTATTATTATAAATGTGAACGTTTGTGAAGATGTTTGGATGTTTGTTACTTAATCACGCTAAAACGGTTGAACGGATTTGGATGAAATTTGGCACACAGATAGTTTATAACCTGGATTAACACATAGGATAGTTTTTATCCCAGTAGTACGTTCCCGTGGGATAGTTTTCAAGACCCACACGGGCGGAGCCGCGAGCAACAGCTAGTGAGCGATAAGTGGAGGCATATTTTTTATTCTTAAAATAAATCTGTCTAGCCTTTTCCCAACTAAGTGTGTTGAAGTCGACTTCCAATCTTACCTGATGCAGCGGAATACCTACCATTATTTTACATGGAGTGACTGCCTATATGACCCCCAACCCCGTTACTATACTTGGACTCATAATCGTATTCATTAACTTGACAATTCGAAGAAAAATAATGTTACCCTACTAAAACTAATAGTGTTGGGGTAGTGAACGATTTTGCGTAAAGAACGAATGATAAAAATGATTTAAATTTAATTTTGTTTGTAACATGTGGAATATAAGAATATATAACAAATTCTACTATGTTTAATAGTGCACATCATGTTTTTAAGACAAGTTAGTAAATTTAAAATATATTTTTTGCATGTAAGGACATTATTTTAAGTTATTCAATTTCATTAATTCTTACACCACCGCACTATCTTCTTTTTGGTCATAATCTGGTAACCCTTCAACTGTCAACTTACTGAATACGATTATGTCTAAGTATAGGTAATACGTTACCCGTTGGTAAGACTGGTTATTAGACTTTTGGGCTTCTGGGTACCCTCAACGAAAGATCTACGTATGACCGCAGTGACCAACGGCGTAAAGTGCTCACCCGTGGTCACCCATCAACAGAGTCACCTCAACATTCGCGTTTAACTTTCGATCGACCAGTGCTCAGCAGCACGGGTCGGTAATTAGGTTATTCAAAATTAATCAGCCGTTTCAAAGAGAAGCGCATTGCCCACGCGTTCAAAAGGGAACGGATTTTTTTTATTAGCCTCCGATAACTTTATACGTTCCAGATTCAGAATCATGTACAGTCGCCAGCACATTAAGCTACCCCAATCTGTCAAATTTCTTTGATAGATTTACAACTGTATTACATAAGGATAAAGTTCATATTCAATTGGGAAAATTTGACAGTTTGGGTTAGCTTCATGTGCTGGCGTGCCGATGTCTCTGCCACCCTGTAAACAAAAGTCCTGACACACTCTCTTGATTCACCAGCATCATAATCAACATATAATGCTCCCAGTGCTGGGCCACAGGCCTCCTGTCTGTACGAAGGAGTGGGCCGTAATCCACCACGTGTGACGTAGACTCATCAAAGAATAGAAACAGAAAGCTGTTGTATGAAAGTCCCCTTTATGATGAAGATAAGGTGCCATCCATAAATTACGTCACACTTTGAGGGTGTGGGGGGGTCAACGAGATGTGACATTGTGTGACAAGGGCCAGGGGGATCAAAAGCTTTGTGGCGTCACATATTAAAATCACCATTATGTGTCTAAGTTATTTGACTTTATGTTAATTTTATTTAAGATCATTTTAAAATTAAATTTAAAAAAATGGAAAAACTGTTGTTTTCATTTAATTATGTAGTACTTCTAAATACAAAATTGAAAAATATGTGATGTCACACAAGGGGGGAGGGGGTTTCACAAATGTGACCACATGTGACAATAGGTTGGAGGGCGGTCAAAAAACCATTAAAAAATTGTGACGAAATTTTGGATGGCCCCTAAGGAATCAGACCGGATGTTTCGAAGTTCCCACGGATAATATAGGGCGGAGGACGTCGCTGGAGAAGTGCTAGTTTTCATATAATTCTAGGGGTAGGTCATCATTAAAACGTCCGCAATCTCCGAAGGGTTAGGCAGAAGAGACATTTTGCCAGTAATGTTTTAGTGCCTTTCAATAACACTATAGGAGACGAGCCTCGTACGACGAGCTTCAACCGGGCTCCTACTGGGGCCCTACTCCCTAAGCACGAAGTCCGTCATTTCGGTCGAAGTAGCGAGCGTTTACAACTCCGTATCACTTACAGAGAGAAGATTGGTTTGGAGCCGGAACTAAGAATGAATGACAGCACGATTTGACAGCCGTCCCTACTCCCGATATGTTTTTGCCCGTCCAAAAAAGTTAGTTAAGTAATTGGCCGCAAGATTGGCTAAGAAGGTTCGAAGTACTTTCGGACGGGCCCGTATCTTCTTTGACGTAGTTAGAGAGTAGGCCCCCTACTCGGGGTGCTACTGGGAATGTCCTCATGGTATCATCATCATCATCATTTCAGCCAAGAGACGTCCACTGCTGGACATAGGCCTCCCCCAAAAGGGGGGTCGGCTTGGTATAATCCAACCAAAATAGAAATTACACCAATATTAGGTTCTGCCTATAGACCAATTTACATCAAAGGAAAATGGTGAAATAGAGCGCACAGATTTAGCCAATTAATAAGGGGTCATTAATATTCTAGTGATAGCCCATCAGCCCAATTCATTTAGCCGATTACACTGGCGGTAATTGAATATTTTGGTACTACAGCAGAATTAAGGTAAGCGTAGATACCTACAGTGATGAATAAGCGGTTTAACTGTGAAAATTTTCAAGTTTTTTAGGGAAACTTCATGGAAATTGATCTCGATTTTCATGAAGTTTTTAACCGACTTCAAGAAGAAGGCTTCTCAATTAATCTATATGTTTTTTTTTTTGTATGTTTGCTACGCGATATCTTTGTGGATGGATTTCGAAAATTCTTTTTTAATGGATATGGTATGCTTCAGGGGTGATCCCATATAAATTTTATTAACTTTGCTTTGTTAGTTTTTGCGTTACCCTCAGCATGTGCGTTACCCTCGATATGCGTTTTTCATCCACTTTATTTACCTCGATGATGTGCTGCTCTTCCTGTCACTGTTATGTGCATAGCAAGTAGTGGTATACGAATTGGTGTAGGGTAGGTACTATATAACTAAAAAGGGAAAAAATCCAATAAAAATCAACCGACTTCCGAAATAACAGTACAAAGTGAAAATTAACTTTCATTTCGGAAGTCGGTGACAAAAAACTAAAATACATATCCAAAGACACCGACTTCCGAAATTAAAGTTATTTTTCGATTTGTAGTGTTATTGCGGAAGTCGGTTGTTTTTTTTGTCATAGCAATCATTCTGGCTTTAACACATGCAATTAATTATTTTAGATAGGCAAGTATTTACAATCTTTAATTTAAAAACCGTCCATCATTCACTCTAGCGACTCAATTACTTATTATTGGAAAATCAAAACATGTTCCTCAAGTAAATTACTATCAGATAAAATGTTGGCAATGCCTTAGCTTTAATGGTAACAGACTATATTATCTCCTTTATTTCATTGAAACATACATACTTTTACTTTACTTTTAAAAAATTAGAATATACAAAATATAAAAACATTTAAAAAAATAGTAGCCCACCGGTATCGGGAACAGGGTCCAAACTACCACCGCTGCTCAAGGCTGCTGAGAAACGAACCTCCTTACGATACACGCCGTGTCCAGAAGTACCTACTGCTTTCTGGATCAAGCCCTTGATCCAGCTGCATAACGAGAGTCTCCTTAGGTTTTGGTCGAAGCTCTTGTTTACTATGCCATTGGCTGTCACGACTATCGGCACAATGACTACTGTATCCACACCCACATGTAGACCAACTTTATTATTATTGAAAAGATAGAGCTACAAATTCATTGATTATAAAAATTAAATTGCGATCATACACAATTCACAGTAAAGCTTATGGAAATATCTATACAAATGAAGGGAGACCCCGTGCAAACATGGACTGTTCCCCGCTACAATCATACTTAGATTGTCCTAATATCGTTTTCGACAAGTAGATACAAGCTGGAACTACGAAAATACTAAACATTGGATTCGGTAAAGAAAACAATAAGTTTTTCAAGAGAATACTTTGTTTTTCCTTTTTTAGGGTTCCGTACCCAAAGAATTCCAACGGAACCCTAATACCAAGCCTCCACTGTCCGTCCGTAGGTAGACCGTTGAAATTGTCAAGAGTGTGTATTTCTATTTCCGCTATCAACAAATAATGGAACTAAAATAATGTTACCATACAAGAAACGTGTCTTTTTCGGCGGTTTTCGGGTACGGAACCCCTCGTGTACGAGTCCAACTAGTATTCGGCTGCCGCCGGTTTTCTGTCTTTCTTAGGTTTGAAAAGCTTTTTTTTGTGAACCAATTTCTTTTAGATGGGCAGAGTAGTGGTCTGTGAAGATTCGACCAAGCACTTGGCGATGTCTCGAAAAAGCAGGTACACAACTGCCTGCCGTTCGGGGAAACAAGGGGTGATTTTATGTTATGATATGTTTTATTATATTTATATCTATTAGATGTTATTCTCATAGTTAATCAAAAAATAATAAGTTGATGTGGTTTTCACGATTCCGATGTTGGTCCCATTGAGTTGATCAGTTTTTCGGGCTGCACCTCACCCTTTAATATGACCACACCATTTCGAAACATGCTGTATATGTACACGAAATGTAGTTCTATGCTACCTCATTTACTGTGGTAAAGTATAAAAGCAACAGACATTAATCAATTGATATCAAAAACTTGATGATGCACCTCGATATTTTAATATTTATTGCCGATTCTTATCGTAAAATTGATTTTAACAATCCAATTAGTAGAAATATAAAATGAAACCAGTTGCCGACCGTAATCAAGAATTCAATTAATTGAATCTCTAATTTCTGTTAATCAATTTAATTACTCCCATTATAACTACAAATACATTGGTCTAATGGTGAATTTTCTTTAGCGTTTCTCTTTTAATATGATGTGTGAAATTGCCAACTGATTAATCAATGTAATCAATAATATAATTTAATATTCGTTGTTTTACGCCTTCTTAATTAATTAAAGAGTCATTTATTTTAAATTACTTTATCCAAGTTAGGAAATCTAGAATAGATTTGATTTTTTGAATGTCTACATATTGTGATCAAATTTATTTAAAAGTTATAACTCATTTTGGGTTAAGACTAGGTAGAGTATAGAGTTGACGCTGACCTTGTCAATAAATGTAAAATAAATGAAATCACGAGATTATTTGCATTGTTGAGAAACCAGGCGTCTAAAGTTTTGATCGTTGGATATAATAAGAAACCATAATTTCAATCCGAAAATAAATTGTAATGCTAGGTAAATTAGGTAGGCAGATTTCGATTCCCTGGTCGGGTAAACTGTTATTCGGTTTTTCCATTAGGATTTTCTCAGTACCGAGCATCGGACGAGCCTATTGCCATCAACTGGATATAAATCCAAACACCGAGATTTGTGTCCAGTAGAAATCAATAGGGTTACTTACGGTTAAAGATATTTATTTCTCAAAAGAATTACAATTTCACTAAAAACATATTCGATACGTTTAAAGAATGCGCCATCAAGCGTAGCTTAAACTACTTACACATACTACGTCTCTTAAACTTACAATGATAAACATTTTGACTAAAATAACTTATTGTGATTTGCCCATTGTGAATTATATGGAATTTTCCTAGGTCAACAATATTTTTTTTCTTTTATTTCTCATTGTTTTTCCAAGATTCACTACACATAAAAACAACCCAACCTAGCATATCTAATCGCGATTATTCCATACTCCATGGTTCCATGGCGTCAGTGATCACCCCCCATGAATACATGATCAGGTGGTCCCGGCTCGGCGGCGCGGGAAATACCTCATTTATATGCAAGGGTCAAACAGTTATAATATTTGCAAAAATATACGCCTACAACCCCACGAGGCTACGACCTAGTCAGCACTGTTTTTTTATTTTGCTCCGCTGAGCAAGATTTTTATCTTTAATGTTAAAAGTAATTTCATTTAATTCGTTTGCTGTATGGGCCTGATAGCCATATCGTGACTGTAAGCATTTGTACAGAAGGCTTTTCATAAAAATTCACATCTTATAGAAGTACTATGACCCAGACAGAACCATAGCTCAGCTAATAGAATACATTCAATATGAAACCGAGAGGCTCATAATGTTGACCTTTCCAAAGCATTTGACATTGTAGTATATATAGTCGAAGTCAAATAACTAAAGTTTGTTCAACGTTACATGTAGATACACAAATTGGGTAAATAAACTATTAAACAATCAACTCATCTTTATTTAAAACCAGGCTGAATTAAGTGACGCAGTCGCGCAGCCAATAAAATAGACTTCCTCAAGGCCATGTACTGGGACCTAATTTAAATTATGAGAAAAAGAACCCTGACATTTATTTTAGCTCCTGTTTTAGAAAAATATATATACACCGATCCCTGGTGCACGAAACCAACTGATGTTGTAACTAATCACATAAAAACCCCAAATAAAACCAATTTTATTAGCAACATAATACATTTAATCCAAAAATCACGTATAAATCTGTTAACCAAAATATCCTACTTCATTATACCAACAATCGAACCCCAAGGATCGGGGACAAAGCTAATAATTAGATCCGACTGTTTTTGCCGGATTTTACGTAAAACTGTGCTCGACACAAAGGAAACCCAATACCGACGTCACCGACGTCAAAAAATCACTGTAATTTCGCACTTGGGACCGCCCCACACCAGAAAACTTAATCAGGATGAAGAGAGTAATATTTCTGTTTCCGATACGACATACTATAGCGTTTGAACACAGATTATCCAATCAGTTAAGATAAAGGACACGCTTTTTTACTTGGCAGATATCTTGTTTAGAATTAACCGTCAACATTTGAGAGTTGCAATTTGACATTTGCGTTGCAGGAATAGAGTGGTGTTTTGTTTTTCTGGATGTTTTCAAGGGAACCATTTCTAAAGTTGTCTATTCACGGGCATGTCATATGCAGGAGAGGCGCGCGTGGCGGTCACGTGATCGAGATTAGGCAGCGCATTCATGTCGCGCGCACAAAAGCGCGGGTCGCGGGCGAGACGTCAATTGTGTGCGGATTGGGGGAGGAAATTCGGTAAGGTCGGTCGAATTTGAATTATAAATGCGAAATTCTACACTATTTGCATATCCCACGGGTGTAGGACGTGTTTTTTTACGATTAAAACGACACCTTTTTATAGCATATCAATGATATTAAATAAATTAAGCAAATTATAAATCGTAAATCTAGAATATTCTGTACGTAATTGCCATTAATATAGATATCATATAGCTGTCAATATTTCGTAGTTTATTGGATAGTTAATTAATGATTGGCAAAACAACTTGTAGATCCTGTTGTCTATGACTAATAAATATATATTTCTTAATCGGATAAAATTGCGAGTCTGTCTAACTAGTTTGTAATTTTACAGCCGACCTGGCATTTAACCTTTCCAGGCTATATATAGCATCATTAGACACTTGATGCCTGCTAACCTAGCTTTTAAATAAAATTTTGACAAAGTACTAAAAATTCAGCAAAAAAACCTTCCATAATTAGGCAGACTTTATTAGGTACCTGAACTTATAAATAAACACATAACGTAACATCACGCCTTGATTCCCCGAAGGGTTTTGCAGAGGTGTACCTTTAAAACACCGTCATTTTGGCCAGGTATGTTTAAGCCCCATGTAATAGGGGACGAGCGCATTGCCATCAACCGGGCACAAATCCAAACTTCTGTCGGAAAAACCCCATAACACTTTGCCCGACCGAAATTGTATGTGTAAAATCCTGCCGACAAACGTAAACACACGCCATACAACACGACGCAATCAAATTCTAAAATTCCACCCACTCAACAGACAATGACAACTGAAAGTATCATCAAACAGTGTCGGTAAACAGAGTTAAAAACAATCGACGAGTAAACAAAGACGACACCAGTGAGCAAACACTTGCCACCATTGGGACATCAATTTCGGAACACGTTGATGTCGGTACCGAGGGAGGACAAATAAATCAGGATAGATCGTGCCTGGGGGCGCTGTCCCAGGAGACCTGAAATGTGCTGGAGTTACGATCGTGAGGAGATGGTAATAAATGTTATGCGACTCAGTCGTCGTGGTGTTGACAATTCGAACTATCAATAGCCGTATTTTCTTTTATTATTGTGAATGTGAGGACTATGTGGGCCATTTTTTTTTTGTTTTATCGTTTTTAATGATAATCTCAAATCTGCCAGTTTGAGTATTTTATGCGGCCTACCCAAACGTCTTTACAATTCTTAGGTATTGTTCGTTGAATCGTTGAGCTCCTTAAGTTCTGAGTTGAGCTATACGATTTATTGACAAATGTGTGCACAGACTCGATAGTTCCACTCAAATCTGTATGGTTCTTCCCTCAAAATACTATCTCAGACTATTAATCTGCATGGTCCTCGTATGACCTGACCATTCCTCACTTCCTCCGTCACTTCTACGTAGTTGACTAAGGTAATAAACATGCCATATCCATTCTTATGCCTTTGCTATAAGTTCTACAGTGAATGTGAGGTCTCGTGGGACAGAGGACGCATACTGCACTCATTTCATTATGTACACACGACAGCCACGATCTGGGGACAATCGACTATGTAATGTCCATAGCTCGAAATGTGATTGAATTTATTATCATTTGTGAATTTTACAAAATACATATTTAAGTATCACAAACCATCTCTTCGTTGTTTTACTTTTAAAACTCGACACTATCTCCTGTAAGTACCGAATGGAGATAAGGAGACCTTGTGGGTGGAACAAGGCTGCCATTGATAATGAAGAATGTCGAATAGAAGTTACTGTAGGCTTAGCATGACGCTTTCTATTTCTACCAAGAATAGACAGTGCTTTTTCTATACAAAGTCACATTTCGTTTCTCCATTTTTGACATCGCACCGTAGATATCCTTCTACAATCTGTCATTTTGTCTTTCGTTTCTAATGATCTTAATCTAGGTCCTTTTATATGTAGACTATTTCAGAAGAATATTTCTTCCCAAACTGTGAAAATCACACTGACAGCAAACTTTCTACTCGAGACGGCCACAAAGTATATACAAAATCATGATTCGTTTAGAACGCATAACTGTGATAATTAATAGAAGAACATAGCTGTCTTCTCCTATTGTACATCATTTAGTTAATAGTCATGTCTATTCTTCCGTCAACAAATCGGTGCTCGTGCTAAGCCTGCTGTTGAAAGCTTGTATTTTTTTGCAATTAGGTATAATGGTTGATGAATGGAATTGACAACATAAATAATTTAAGCAAATTTTTGTAATATTATTTTGATTTTAATGAGTGTCCATGGAGTTTCTTGCCCGTGCTTCTCCACAGGTACCTAGACCTCCTACGCTTTGGAATGGGCAACTAGCTTCTTCTTTCTGTCAGACCGACCCCTTGACGATTCAAAAGTGCCTGTAGTTGGTTTATTTGGAACAAATGCTTTGAGTTTGACTTTAGATTGATTGCTTCCTTACTACAATGATTTTTTTTAAATCAGCTCCTTCCACAAATGTTACAAGACCATACATTTACACCTTTTTTAAATTTTTCATGAGCACTCGATAAATATGCGTACATTTGATGATCATTTTTATTGTAGTAGGTAGGTACCCACTTTTAACCATAGCAAAATAATGAATACTTCAATATACTACTTTCAACAGCCTTCTTCTGAATAATCAGAGGGTATTTTACTCTTTAAGAGAAAAAATCTAAAAATACCTATATTATTGAAATAGCTTAGGCAAAATGCAGTCGGAAAATGTTAGTTTTAGTTCAAGAAACAACAAAATAAATGTTAAAATACAATTTAAAGATTTCAGTTTTTTTAATCTGTTTTTGAACACCATGAAATAGTAACCGCCATGTTATTACGTCATACGGCAAACATTGTACTTTTATTATTTTCGTAACCAAAGTAATTTTTATTTAAATAATACTTCGCATTTAGGAAACAGCAAATCAACGACAAGTGGAAAAATAACTCATTTTTAAAATTATAAACTATTGTCTTATGAAATATCAGCGCATTTGTTTTTATAGCAAACTGATGTCATACCCATATAGCAATATGGCGTCCACTGCGTCCAGTGTTTTCATCAAATTACGCGCGAAATTTGAAAATGTAAAATTGAAATGCATTTATAAGACACTAATCGATTAAATAAAAATGTTGTTTTTTTTTAGTGGTTTATTAGCACTCTATAAGACACTTTTCAAAAATGAGTGTAATACCCTATTAACGACTACGCACACAAACCCTAAACTACTTAATATTTACCGAACAAAATGAATTGTACCGAAATGAAATGTGCCGTCGCTTGGGAGTGCCTTCTGGGCCAACTAGGCTTGTTAATCGTAACTAGTTTAGTTAAGGGTAGCCACCCTTGCTGCCCTGCTGCCCTGCTACCCTGGTGACAGACGACACCTTGCCACGGTAGCCATTGTACTCAAATGTTTTGACAGCGCGTGTTAGCTTTCAAATTAGTTGATTTCAGATATTTTGATGCCTAAGAGCCGACATCAAAATTTTCAAATCACCTTTTTGTTCTGTATCATATGTTACTAGCTTTTGCCAGCGGCTTCGCTTGCGTGGACGTCGAAAACTATCGGGATAAAAAGTACCCTATGTGGTACTCCGGGTTAAAACTATCTGTTTGTAAAATTTCATCCAAATCCGTTCGGCTGTTGTTACGTGATTAAGTAACAAACATCCAAACATCTGAACATAAAAACATTTATAATATTATAGTAGGATATACAATATGTAACAAAAACCGTGTTGTTCCTTCTACCCACGTTTTCAGAATCGGTATACATACGTATTATAACAAGACATTTGTAAAAACTGTTCAACAAAAATAATTAAAATAAATATTTAATAATGAACATTTGTAAACTTAACTGATTACTAATTTTTTTTTATTTTTGTTGAACAGTTTTTATAAATGACTTGCTTTACTGCGTATATGTATACCGATTCTGAAAACGTGGGTAGAAGGAACAACAGGGTTTTTGTTACATATTGTATACATTATATAGTAAGAAGTAGGACATTGCATCGGCATTTTGTCAACGCTTGTCTCGTCAGATACTTTTGGTGTTTCTTTGATGTCACATATTTCTGCCGCTACTTGGAGCCTTCCACAGATGATCATATATATTTGCTATCTTCTGAGAACACACATTTATGAATTAATCATGAAATCAGATATTATTGCCGAACAGACCTTTTTTTGGGTGGGAAATCATCAAATGACTTCTCCCGCTCTGGGTGGAGCAGGAGGGCGTGCCAGACTTTTACTGACTAAAACCCACCCATGTTCCCTCAGTTGCCTGTATACCAGGGGCCGCGGTATCTCTTTCGAAAAACCCGAACCCCTGGCACCGAACAGACCTTAGTAATATATTAATGTAATATATAATTAACTAACTAAACCTACCTAAGTAGATACTTTCTTCATAATAATTTTCTTTTATTTCGTCTTTTCGTCCCAAACGATTCCTTCTAACAGATTATGATACTCACGCCCACCAATTCCACCAAAATACAACGAAAAGATAACAGACTTTCCAATGAATCTTCACCATATTTACTCATCGGCGCGCACTTATGATAAAGGGTGTAATGTATTATTTACAGCGGGGTCTGAAGGGGAGGGATTGGGAGGGGGGGCTGTTCGTTACCCGGTTCACTGGGCCATAATAACTTCAGGGAATACCCGGCTCCGAGCTACTAACACCCGTCGGTGGGATGTACGAACGGTTGTGGTGCGACGTTTGAATTGTAGGGACTTATTGCGCTGGACCCTTTTGTATACATACGACACAAGTTAAATTGTGTTGCGTTTACTAAGTCACCAATATTTTCCTGCTTAACCCTTGTATATTTGTCGCAATATGTTCATATAAAACTACAATGATCTTTCTGAACTGAAATTATCTTTTATAAGATGCATTAAAACTTGTAGAAATACAGAATTTTACCTGTAAAATCACGTATGTAAAATCTCGTAAACCAGCGAATTCGTATACGGCCCCTTAAAACTAAATGTTTTCAGATAAGTTTGTATGAGCACTGACCGTTTTTTTTTCACGTATGCATCGTTCTAGAACTAGGCCCTCAAACATGCACCCTCTTCATCCGCACACATATTAATATGTTATAATTTTGTCGCCACATCCATCACGCACGCTGGGACACATGTCGCGATTACAGCTCTCTGCTCACCTCCCATTCGTTCGCTTATCATAATTCATTCTCATTCACTGCCGCTGAACTTTTATAACGTTGCCTTTCAATCTTGAGCCTGTAATGTTTTGCCTAATCGAGTGATTTTGAAGGAAATTCGGTTTGTAAGTCAATGAAGATTACATGTTATTATTTCATATTGGTGACATAATTAAAATTCTCATGAGGGAAATTAATGTTCAAATGAAGATCCTTACTTCCCTATATTATAAATGCGAAAGTAACTAAAGTAACTCTGTCCGTCTGTCTGTCTG
This sequence comes from Polymixis lichenea, assembly GCA_949091785.1. Classification (NCBI taxonomy): domain Eukaryota; kingdom Metazoa; phylum Arthropoda; class Insecta; order Lepidoptera; family Noctuidae; genus Polymixis; species Polymixis lichenea. Next base: position 9,416,736 of record OX420947.1, on the reverse strand, counting down.
TCCGTTACTCTTTCACGCCTAAGCCGCTGAACCGATCCTCATGGAATTTGGCAGAGATATAGCCTGGTATATGGAGAATGACATAGGCTACTTACGCTGACATAGGCTGTTTAGGATTTGATAAATGTCATATTGCAAAATGATGATAAAAAAGTACTAGTTTGCGCAATTTTTACGGACATAACGAGGGCATTTGATTGCCATGATCACGAAATTCTTATAAAAAAAGCTAGACATCGTAGGCATCAGAGGAAATGTGCTTAATCTCTTAAAATCATATGGTAACAATCGTAAGCAACACACAGAAATATGTAGAATATGTCTAAAAACTAAGCGCAAAGTAAAATATCTATCTAAGGCTAGGATTATTAGGTATGGCGTACCACAGGGTAGCATGCTGGGCCCTTTATTATTTTTACTGTATGTAAATGATTTACCTCGCCACATTGAACATCCTATGGTCTTATTTGCTGACAATAGTACTTTTTTTATAACTAACTGGGCCTGTTCTTGACCTTGATCACGCCTGATGGAACGCGATTGATGAGGTCTATGATGGTTCAAGCGTGCCCAGAAAATGCCTGTTCTCTCTTGTTTCGAAGGTAGATGGCTTAAATGTGGAAGGGAACACAGACGCAGGCAGAGAGTTCCACACTTCGGCTGTGCGCATAATACATGTGGAGGAGTAGCGCTAAGTATGACTTGTCGAGATATCAACCACGTGCGGATGGTACCCTACAGTGCGCCTGGTAGTCCAGTAATAAAAGGGCGATGGTGGGATCAGGTCGTGGAGCTCCTGCGCACACTCTCCGAAGTACAGTCCGTAGAAGACCGACAGTTAAGCAACAATATGCCGATGAGCCAAGCTGTAAAGCCACCAACGTTTCGTCGCCCATGGGCCTGTTTGCTTGCGTTCCACCGAGTCAAAGGCAGCAAGCTGGTTTTTTTACCTGAGCCATCCCATAAGTGGCAGCAATACTCTATACAAGAACGTACTTGAGCTTTATACAGGCTCAAAAGCTGTCCAGATGTGAAGTATTGCCTCACTTTATTAAGGCCCAGCTTCTTGGCTACAGTCTGAGCTTTTGACTCGATGGTTGAGCCGAAGTTGACATCGGACGTCAACTCCATGCCCAAAAGCATTAGACGGTCGGTAACGGGTACAGATGCACCTCGGAAAGTTGGGATAACCGGAACTGGCTCCTTTTAGCAGTAAAAAGACACGCCTGTGTTCTCTGAGCACTGAATTTGACTAGATTGTCGAGTACTGCCTTGATTAAATGTATTGACAAAAAACATATGAACATGACATAAATGATACTTTAACAAAAATAATACGCTGGCTTGACCAAAATAATTTAATGATTTATATCACTAAGACTAATGAAATGCATTTTTATCAACGGATTCCACCAGAACTACTACACTTACACTATAATGGACAAAAATTTGACCAAGTACCAGTTGCAAAATTCCTTGGCATTATGACAGATGCCAGTTAACTTGGAAGCCACAAGCAGAAGAAGTATGTAAAAAACTTAGTGCAGCTGCATTTATGTCCTCTTTAACTTATCCAAAAAGTAATATGGCTCAAGGTTAATTGCATATCATGGATTAGTCGCGTCGATTTTGAGATTCGGTATAATATTTTGGAGAAATTGTATCTAGTCTGAGGGAACAGCAGGCCTCGACAAAACACATAGTAACTAATCATTGGTTGATGGATATATGGATGAATGTAATGTGACCTGAATTTGACACAATTCCGAAACAAAATCTATTCAATATTAACGCTAAACCCGAGCCTACACGAGTTAACATTAACAATTACCGTCATGTTAACACCGTTATTTCTCGTATTGTTATTTATTCAGCTAAGTCTGTGTAAACCACAGGTTTTCGACGAACGCTGTGCGTGACGGCAGACGCGGCCGACGTGTCGCGTGCACGCCACTCAGTGTAGCCCTGGCCTTTGGGACGGATAGCAAGGAAATACTAGTAAGTAGTTTTAAAGTAATTTTGTGCTAAATAATATATTTCGGAAAATTTGTGGGATTCCCCGAACCAAGTTCTAAAGTTTTTAAGGTTACCTAAGAAAACCGGCCCACCCGTGTTTGTAATATTTTTTTTGGAGAATAGGATATATTAGCCACGTTTGTTTTAATAACCTACGTTCTTGAACTACATTCATAGTTATTGCTTCTGTTCAAGGTAGAAACCATTTTTTTTTTAAGGTGGGAAATCATCAAATAATTTCTCCCGCTCTGGGTGGAGCAGGAGGGCGTGTCAGACTTTTACTGATTAAAACCCACCCGTGTTCTTTCAGTGGCCTGTGTGCCAGGGGCGACGGTATCTCTTTCGACCAACCCGCACCCCTGGCAGATCGGCCCTTGCAGACCCCACCATGGTGCTGACATCTCTTTGAGGCGCGTGTGGAACACAACGCGCCGTCGACCCGGGTTTGGTCCTTAGCGGACAGCGAGCTACCCATTACTCGCCGTCCGCAAGCCCAAGGTAGAAACCGTGAAGCATTATTTTCGATCACATTCTAGTCTCAATCTTGAACCCAGCTGGACCTATACAACGTGTAACGGAAAGGGTATATACATACCAAGGGCACGGCATCTTTGGATGATATCAAACGATATTGGAAGGGTTTTTTAATCCTATCTGTACATGTTCGGAAGTTATGAAAATTTCCGAAAATTTGGTATAAATTCTTAGAGTATTTTATTTTGAGCTGAAACTATGTATAGTGATTCTATACCAGCTGTTGTTATCTTTAGTCCTTAAGGATAGCAATAGGGTTTCTTTTACACCCGGTATATAGTCTGACTGCTGAGTACTTAGAAAAATATCGATCGAACTGATGTTGCTGAGCAGTGATTTTGTTTTTGGATTATTTATTTTTTAGCTTGACCCCGGGCTCAGAATGCCTTCCGCTGGGATCAAATATCGTGGTCGGGGGGTCTCGAATCGCTGTCGAGTCCACCATGAAATATCTTGGATTGGTACTCGACAGCCGGTGGGATTTCGGCCCCCACTTCCAGCGGCTGGCGCCCAAGTTGATGGGCGCGGCTGGGGCGCTGTCAACGCTGCTTCCCAATCTGGGGGGCCCGAGCGCCGCCTGTAGGCGGCTCTACGTGGGGATCGTACGATCGATGGCCCTGTATGGGGCCCCGATCTGGATCGCTGTCGTAGGGATGAGTAAACTTTGCGTCCAGTTCCTTATTCCTCTATGGGGTAGATTACAATGTGCCTATCCGGAAATAAGTAAGGACACAAAAGCTGGCAGTTTACCTTTATCTCTCCTTACCCTGATCTCATAAACGAAAACATACTTTATTTCAACAGCCCCAATTGTATCTGCTAACGCTACCGGCCTACCTTCACGACAGTACACAAGGCAGCTGCCAGACGCCCGTCAACGTCAGCGGCGCGCGAATCAGTGGTTAGCATGGCGTGCGGGCGCCGATCGATATCTACCCTCCTGCTCACCTGATATCAGTTAACTAAGGAAATCTATCTCAACTAGGTACGGTTGTGGTCGACACGTGTTTTTTAGCATGACATGTAAAGTTCTGTATTTTTGTCTTGTTGATAGCGATGACTAACTATCCTGAAGCGTCAGAAAATTGTTAGAACGGTCGTCAATGCTGCAGCACCATCTACGCTAGCGTCAGGCACTAGTTCTCTGGCATTTTTGCTGCGCCAAATAGTGGGCCTCCACTATTTGGCGCAGCCGAGATGGGACACTTTCCTGCTTATTTCCCACAACGCACTTGAGACTTTTATTTGTTGTCTCTTTTTTATATTTATTTTGTTTCTGTATTTATTTTCTTTATGCTGGGTTGTGTGCCTTGAAAGTGAAGTGAAAGAAAATACATTTATTTCGTACAGACTAATGTACGAAATAAATGTATTTTCTTTTTCTTTTCAATTGATTGGTAGATAATGAAAACTGGAAAATCGACACTCCGGGGCTCATCCGGCTACCCCAAACGTCAATCTATTTGCGTTGTGTTCTACCACATTATCTACATATATAAAAATGAATTGATGTTTGTTAGTCTCACAAAAACTCGAGAACGGCTGGACCGATTTGGCTAATTTTGAAGTCCAAGGAAGGTTTAACAGATGAGAATATAGCGGGTGTCTTTTTTAGAGGCGGCGAACTTTAAATTGTTATAAAGAACAGATTTTTTTATAATAAGACGCTTTATTTGAGAGATGATTTTATGACATTAATGTTTTAATATAATTTCAGGCACCACAGCGCACGATACAATTAATTTACTGAAAGAAACGTTTGACGAACGATTAATTTCACGAAATGGACCTGTTAACTGGCCTCCTCGTTCATGCGATTTGACGCCTTTAGATTTTTTAGCCGCCAGCACTGGCCGTCAGCACTGGCCGTCAGCACTGGCCTGCAGCACTAGCCGCCAACACTGGCCACCAGCACTAGCCGCCAGCACTGGCCGCCAGCACTGACCACCAGCACTAGCCAACTGCACTGCGCCGCCAGCACTAGCTGTAAGCACTGATCTGCAGCACTAGCCGCTAGCAATGACCTGCAGCACTAGCTGCTAGCACTGACCTGCAGCACTAGCCACCAGCACTAGCCGCCAGCACTGGCCTGCAGCACTAGCCGAGTTCCTGCTCCCGAGTGCTACTCAAGTTCTGTTATGTTTCAGATGCAACGTCCAGCACTGGCCACCAGCACTAGCCAACAGCACTGCGCCGCCAGCACTAGCCGTCAGCACTGACCTACAGCACTGACCTACAGCACTAGCCGCTAGCACTGGCCGTCAGCACTAGCCGTCAGCACTGGCCGTCGGCACTAGCCGCCAACACTGGCCGTGAGCATTGGCCGTCAGCACTGGCCGTCAGCACTGGCCGTCAGCACTGGCCGTCAGGACTGGCCGTCAGCACTGGCCTGCAGCACTAGCCGAGTTCCTGCTCCTGAGTGCTACTCAAGTTCTGTTATGTTTCTGATGCAACGTCCAGCACTGGCCACCAGCACTAGCCAACAGCACTGCGCCGCCAGCACTAGCCGTCAGCTTTGACCTGCAGCACTAGCCGCCAGAACTGGCCGCCAGCACTAGCCGCCAGCACTAGCCGCCAGCAATAGCCGAGTTTCTGCTCCTGAGTGCTACTCAATTTTTTTTTAAATCCATCCACATTTTTTTTGACACAGCTTTCTTTACCACTAATTAAAACCCTGAGTTTTTCTGTCTTAAATATTTACCCATGCTCTGCTGATACCAGAGTCAAAGTTCTGGTATTCGTATGCATGTTTTGGATAGGTCTTTTAATGGTGCATAAGAAACCGTTCAGTAAAATTTTGAGTAGCACTCTACTCAAAAAATTTCTGGTCCATCTTTCTAAACCACTGATTAAAATCCAGATTTTAACTTTCTTAGATCTTCACCCTTGCTCTGCTGATACCTGAGTCCTTGGATACTTTTGCATTTTTTGGGTAGTTATTTTAGTGGTGCATAAGATACCTTGGAGGTTTTGCTCCTAAGTGCTGCTCAATTTTTTTTTTGATCCATCTTTCTAAACCACTGATTTAAATCCTGATTTTAATCAATGAATTATCACTCAATGAAATCTCGATTTCTTGTAATCTAACTTTTTCTTATGGCTCTGCTGATAATTTTTAGAGACAACTGCGTTTATTTATGTTTTTTCTGTTCCTGGGAGTCTTGGCTGCTACTGAACTTAGTCCTTATAATATACGAAAAGCTACAAATTTACCAGGCGCCTGTTTTAACAAATTGATTTTCTTTTTCTTGCATCGGGTAGCATTTCCTGTTTATTTACTTATTTCATGACTTAGGTCGGCAGAACTATTCCGGAAAAGTATTAGGAACTCACCACTTTGTGCCTAAAACAGTTTTAAAATTGTAATTTTAGAAAAAATGATCTACTAACGGAAGTTGGCAGAGCATATTTTCATTCGACCTTCTTTTAGACAAAAACGCCTGAACTATTTTTTTTAAGTCTACGGAACTCCAGAACTCATCCGCATGCGAATAGAACTCACATTATATTTTGCTCTGCTGGTAAATGATCTGCCAAGTTCACCCACATACTTTATTGCCGATAGGAAGATCGCCTGGTCAGCTAGTATGAAATAAAGAATATCTCTTATATATAAAGCCTGACCAAGAAACGGGGCGTAGAGGTACTGGGATACAATTTTCGTTCGTCCAGCGTTGTAGTTGCGTTTTCTTTTTTACAGTCAAACAACATTCATTGCGTAATTTACGCTGTTGAGCAGACAAATTTTTCGACCGTATGAAGCAATGGATTAGCAATATCTTTCAAAATAAGTCAGGTTGCGATTGATTGGGGCTGGTCTGCTAACTTCTTGACATTTTGGGAGTCGTCCTCTACATCCAATTTTATGAAGGCAGCTAAAATAATACTAGCTGTTGAAGTACCTAAGTAGATACGTAATGTTGCCATGAAAGGGCTGATAAGCTAGCAGGTTTTTGAAGCAGTTAGGTATTGCCACTACTCCAAGCTACTTTGAGATCATGAATCATACTTAGCTTACCTGGTCCTGACTGAGACAGATTACTTATCGCTAGTTATAATCAACTAATTGAACTACTTTTGTCAGCAGCTGTAGTGACTAGTACAACTTTGTCTTTTAAGGTAGGTTTACTTGTGCCACCACTAAAGGGGCCCCGAAACGATCAATTGCAATTGTCAATATTTAGGTACGTGATTGATACACATTGATGCGCAGATTGATCGTCTACCAAATGTAATTGAAGCGATTGACAGTAATACTACAATAGCGATTGATCAATTGCAATTTATACAATAAGTGCAAATAACCTACCCATAGTCTGTTCCTAAAGTATCTGGAAAAAATGTTAACAAATAGATCAAAAAACTTATCTGTGGATGCCAACCAACTCTTAGTGCCACTTACAAATAGAGTGCTTTGATTTGATTAAGTAATTTAATCATTTTAATTCACTTACCTAGATGTTTTTCATTAGCAAATTGTGATTTTCAGTAACAATTTAACAATGTTATTCAATCAACAATTGTTCGAAAAGCCAGTAAAATATAAACTTGCAACCCTCTAAATACAGATGGATGTGTTACTAATTCCCTTTAGTGAGGTCATTGCATAATTAAGTAATTAACCTGCGGTGTAATTACTTAATGTAACACACTAAAAATCGCTTCTATTTTGACAGTGAACTGTCAAAACAAATGAACGGTTTCAACTATGGCATCTTTACTTTCCATGAGCAACTTTACCAATGAGAACTGCATTATAATATCTCTCGATTACTAAAAATTTGTTTCAAATAGTATATCATTCTATATATTTCTGTATCGCTTCGATATTAAATGGCAGCAACAGGTTTTTAGTTATCGAGAGAATGTAAGTACTCATGGGTTTTTTTTTTTTTGGGTGGGAAATCATCAAATAACTTCTCTGCGTTTCCTCCCGCCCTATCCGAAACAGGAACCTCCCGAAACAACCGTGTCCGGTGAGGACCTGTGTCAGGCGGAAGGTGAGGACGCCATGCCGCCTCTCAAACCACTCCTCAAAGAGGGGACTTACCGCCGCAATCGTGGCGTGCCCAGCACTGGGTTGCGACAATCGCACCTTCCACGTCGCCATGAGATCCTGCCAGAGCTCTGTCCGCCGTGCCGCGATTTCACGCGGCAGCGGAGTTACGCCCCGGCGTTTGGCCTCCTCGCGCCACTCCCAAGTGTGCGCGAGGACCTTTGCCTCCAGATCCCATGGCGGCAATCCGGCAAGGAGGCCCGCCGCCTCACCGGAGATCGTGCGGTATCCCCGGATCATCCGGATAGCCATGACCCTATGGGCCGCCTTCAACCGGCGTGCTGGTTGGCGCCTCAATGTAGGTGCCCACACCGGCGCCCCGTATAGGGCCATGGCCCGCACGACCCCCGCGTAGAGCCTCCGGCAGGAGGCGTTTGGCCCCCCTAGATTGGGCAGGAGCCGCTTCAAGGCAGCCCCGGCCCGCTCCAGTCTGGGAGCCAAACGTCGGAAGTGCTCCACGAAGTTCCACCGGCTGTCGAGGACGAGTCCTAGGTACTTCATCGTCGACTCGACGCCGATGTGAACCCCTCCCACCGTTATCTGGGAACCCGTCAGTGGCGCATTCCGAGGGCCATGAAACCACATGGCCTCGGACTTGTGCAAGGCCACCTCGAGTCCCAGTTGCCGGATCCTATCCACGATTGTCGCAACCCCGTGTGTCCCTAAGTCGGCCGCCGCCTGGTACGACCTCCCTTGCGCCAGGACCAGCGTGTCGTCAGCGTAGCAAACTACACTGACGCCGCTAGGGAGATCGGCGCGCAGCACCCAGTCGTATTCGATGTCCCACAGATGCGGCCCCAGGACCGATCCCTGTGGGACACCGCACGACATCTCTCGCCGGTTCCACTCTCCTAGGTGACCGGGGTAGATGACGGCCCTGTCCGTCAAATAGGCCTCGACCACACGACAGAGGTAGGTCGGCATCCGGTGATACCGGAGTGCCTCCCTTATGCAACTCCAGGGCAGGGTGTTGAAGGCATTGGCGATGTCCAGAGACACCGCCAAGACGACCCCACCCCGGGCCACAGCATCCCCCATCGTGAGGGCTCGCACGCGCATGATGGCGTCCACCGTGGAGCGCCCCCTGCGGAAACCGAACTGGCTCTCCGCCAAATCCGGCCCCACTCGCACCAGCCGCCCGACGAGGCGGTCTGCAATGACTCTTTCGAAGAGCTTGCCCACCTCGTCGAGCAGCACGATGGGCCGGTAAGCGGACGGAGAGTCCGCGGGGCGCCCAGTACTCATGGGTAAAGTTGCTACGGAAAGTAAAGATGCCACAGTTGACCGTACTACGTTATTAAGCAGACAAATTAAAATGAAGTAAGTAATACCTATCCTTCAAAATGATTCAGATTAAAGTTGACAGTGTGTTACGCAATTAGGGTGCTGAACACGGAATAGGGTTTGTTTACCTTTTCAGTAGATACATTTGAAACAGACATTAGGTACTAAAATTACGATAATTTTCCAATCACGGCTCGCTGCAATAAAAATGCAAATGATACTAAAGGTCGACCAAACCCCTGTGTACCGTGCCTATAAAACTGTATCATTATGTCCACGCCAACAAGTATGTAATTCAGTTTCTATTGCGGCCAATTGCTGGAGGGGTGTATCTAAATCGTCTCGCCATCTGTCAATGTTTCTCTGTCAGAGATGCTGTGGTATTTGTATGGGGTATGTTTTTAAGGGTAGGTTGTTGATACTTATCGTAGTAAGAAAAAAAATTAAGAAATTGGATAGGTAACTAAAAAAAATTGGTTTAGGAATAGTGGTAGTGTTTGTAGGTGTGTGGGCAAACTGCCTTATTTATGTTTTCTTTCCTGCAATACAAGTCAAGTAGTTAAAAAAGTACCTTTCGCCATTTTAGACTAGCTTAAGATGGAAGCTCTAGGGTAGTCCACTAGCCACCCTGAAGCAATTGAATGATTTGTCATGAAATAGTCATTCAATTGATTCAATGGAATTAAATGAACTTAGAGGGTTGTATTGTTATTTTAATCATCATCATCATCATCATTTCAGCCGATAGACGTCCAGTGCTGGACATAGGCCTCTCCCAAAAAAATAGGAGGTTTTGCCATAATCGCCACGCTTAGCAGGCGGGTTGGCGATCGCAGTATGGTTGTCAAATGCATAGAGAACGCTGCTGCCCATTCTCTAGTAAGCCCCTTAGTCGCCTTCTACGACACCCATGGGAAGAAATGGGATGGTGCTATTCTTTTACGTCCGGCACCACGCGGAACGTTGTTATTTTAATGATTATAATAATATTAAGCCATATTTGTTACGGTCGCGAATCATATTTTATTCAAAACATAGTTTGCCACTAACCTGCAAATTGCAATAAATGTAAGAAAATTTTAATTTCGCGGTATACCCTAGTGCTTCCCCCTTAAGGTGAATCTATTCGACATTTTTTTTCTATACAAACTTCTAGAGAATGTTCGACAATGTACCTACATCAAAAATTAAACATGGTATAACTAAACCACTGCCTATGGAACATTCGTGAAGAAGGGGCTGGACTCTGGCTGGATCACGGCTGTGACCACGGCTCAAATTAGCCTTCAGTACGAGCCACTCTCTCAATTCTTCCTACACAAAAGCCATAAAGCAAATTGTCACCTAGGTAGGTACTTCGCCCAAGACTACTCATCTCTCGATTACTAAACCGCAGTCGATTTGCTGCCATTCAATTTCAAAGCGATACAAAAGAAGACAATTTGGCTAAGTATCTGTAACAGATTTTTAGTAAGTAATCGAGATTTTCAGTACATTAGGCAGCTACTCATGGGTAGTAAAGATGCCACAGTGGACGGAGGTACCTACCTATGTAGATATTTAATGTGCTTGGCAAAACTACATAAAATAAACAATGTGGGGAACCACATAGAACTAAGTACCTACAGTAGATACAAATTAACCTATTACTAAAAACGACTTTTATTTTCCTTACTAACAGCGTCTACAAATTAATTCCGAAAATTGACCCAGATTTATGAAAACGTTTTTTCTGTGTCAGCTTTTCTTTCGCCCTCGAGCCGAGTTTGCACTTCAGCGCAGGTTCATTTGCAATTGAAGTCACAACCTTTTGCCTGAAAAAAAAAAGAAGAAAAAAAAGCGCGCACTACGTATTTGACAAATCCCCGCGGGCGGCTGAGCACAAACCTTCTATAGTTATCCCATTCACGCTTCAGTGTTTACGCATCTTCCGTTCTGCTTCCACGCACTGATTGCTTTAGGTTCTTTCTCAGAGACGCTCCACCCGCGCCACGTTTATTTTTCATTTCTTAGGGAGCGAAGAAAATAATTTTCTGTGAGCTTTGAACCCGCGGCGAGGGAAAAATGGGAAATTTGGAAAATGTAATTGGATTCTGGACTAATCTCGACGCCTCTCGTATTTTATAAGAGGGGAGTGCGTGTTGAAATAGAAATAAGTACCGTCTTACGTACCAACGTATTATGTAGGTAGGTAGGCATATAAGAGCTTCTCCGTAAATTAGTATTGAAGTACCTATTCAGTATTTTTTCAAGTCCTAAAAACTTATATTGTAAATCTACGCTCCATTCTCCGTTGGCATTTTATAAATTAGATTCATGATAAGAACTTGGAGGCGAGCAGTTCCTAAAATTGAATCCTCAATCAGGAGGTAGGTACAGTTCCAAACTATCAATTATCGCGGAATTACAACTGTTCGTTTTTTAACGGAAAATTTCGAAATACCGACTGAAATAAAAATCAAAGTCATAGTCAAAGCATTTATTTCAAATAGGCACTTAAAATACACTTAGGAACGTCAACATTTACATTAAATAAAATAGAAATTTGACGCGGACGCAGTCGTGGCCAAAAGCTAGTATAACCTTCCTTAACAATTGGACTAGTTATGAACAAAAAGATTATTTTAAATCCGACTAAGTAGATACTGGTGCCGATTCTGTTGTACACCGAACTAAACTAACTAAACTATAACTAAAATTCCTTACTTTTGGCTATGAGAATCTTAAAGCTATTCTGCAAAAAAAGATCTCTAAATTTAAAAATAATTTTGACACAACTAAAATCGAATATGACAAACGCGACTTCAGGTTTGCCCTACCCCGTGATCTTTTTTAGAGCCGGAATCGCGCAGGGGGGGCAGCCTCAACGTGTTTTAAATGGATTTTTTTACTTTTTATATCGAAAACATGAAAAATTATTACCTACATGTTGAGTTTTAGAGGTGTATGGGGTCTTATAGCGGGGGTCGAAATTTTCATTATTTTTACGATAGGACACACCAATTTCGAAATATAAGCAAAAGAAAAGAAAAAAAAAGATACAGTACTGTATTTGCGCCCGAAGTCGAGGTGTCAGTGTGAATTTTAGTTCTTGACAACTAATTTTATTCCACACCTTTTTAATCGCGATTAAAAATAGTCAGATTTAGTTAGACAATCGAAATTTTATATTGAATAGAATAATGAATTTGACAACAACAGAATAGTAAAATTACCATTTTCACTAAATTAAAAACTCAGTACAATCTTAGTGCTGTCAAACTAAAATATAGATAAGTTGTGTCACTTTAGTCAATTTCAGAATGGGAAATCGTCGTTTGACAGGAATAAACTAAATTTTAGTGATTTTTAGTTTAGTTTAGAGAATTTTGTGACAAGAGAATCGGCACCACTGTAGATAGTTTTCGATATCGATACTCAACACTTGGTTATAGTATTTGCCAGCTAATTTAATTTGATCCTGTAGATAAGGTATGATACGTAGGCCCACCGCATTTCTTTTAACAGAAGGTAAGTTGAAATGTTGAAGCATGTTCTGTGCTGAAGTCGTTAGGGTGATAATTACCTGATTCAGCATGCGCGAACAGACGCCATAGGGACGCTATTGTACGCTGTTTTCAAAGTTGCTCCAGTATTTTGCTGCTGTCAGTGCTCACCCTTAGGGCAAGATTCACAGACTGCACTTTTACTTTGTTACGTAAGCGTCGCATACAAATGTGAACCTTATTACCTAGCTTTAATGTTCATATTCAAATGAAATGCTAGTAGACATTCGCTTACACTAATAAGAACACTATAGATGCAATTTAAAGGTTTTATTAATGTGCGTGTGGTGTGGGGGCCAAAATGTGCTTAGGATTTAGTGAACATTCCCAAAGAATTGTGAAAGTCATGTAAGCGAGTTACGGACTGTAAAGTTGGCCCTCAGTTCTCACAGAGGATTGAGGGCCCATCTGTACGTAATAAACTATGGACGCTACAGAAAGTCTTTATGCCAAAAGCTTAGATAAGCTAATGCCAAATAAGATATTATCGCAAAACACTATCCTACTTTGTATATCTCCGTTCAAAATTGGCCCCCTCAATTCTCATACACGTAAAAATTAGTACGCAAATAAAATGAAACGCTACCGTTTGAAATCCTTTATGCTACTAAATAAGTTGTGAAAATTTGAGAAAGCATTAACAGGTCACCACATCTTGTTTGAAAATTAAGACCTTGATAAAATTCGGGACCTCAGTCCTCCATTTTTTTGTTTTCGCTTGATTACGCTTAGCGTATGAGAGATAAGACAAATATTACACAATTATTGTCTCTTTTTGTGAAAAAAATTGTGCAACAAATTCGATACTTACCAGAAAAAATGTATAAGACCCTTTATTGTTTAAGAAAATCGATTTTTATTTTTATTTTCTGAATTCGGAAACAGGGTGACCACAATTTCTTTTAGGCTGAAGCAAAGATTAGTAAATGTAGTCTCATAAATTTTAATAAACTTTCTTCGATTTTTCGCTTATTATCGTCATAGCATTTGTAATTGCTGTGGCAGGTTATACAGAAAACCGAAGAGTATAAGCTGCCTCTCAGCTTAGCGTTTGTAGACTACGAGAAAGCCCTCGATTCGATCGAGATTTGGGCTGTACTGCAGTCTCTCTAGCGTTGCCAGATTGACTATCGGTACATCGGGGTGCTAAAGTGTTTGTATGAAAACACCACTATGTCAGTCCGGCTCCAGGACCGGATCTCGAAACCTATCCTTCTGCAGCAAGGGGTGAAACAGAAAGACGTAAACTCTCCAAAACTGTTCACCGCTGCACTGGAGGATGTCTTCAAGATTCTGGACTGGAGAGGCGTTGGCATCAACATCAGTGGCGAGTACATCACTCACCTTCAGTTCGCCGACGATACAGTAGTCATGGCTGAGACATGGAGGACCTCAGTACAATGCTCGATTACCTCAGTAGAGCCTCCGAAAAAGTGGGTCTTAAAATGAACATGGACAAAACGAAGATCATGTCAAATGCCCATGTAACATCCACTTTCATGAAGATCGGAGACTACACTCGAAGTAGTGGACTAATATAGGCTGGGCAGCGTTCGGGAAGCTACGCAATATCTTCTCGTCCCACATACCGCAGTGTCTCAAGACGGAAAGTCTCTGACCAGTGCGTGTTGCCAGAGATGACATATGGCACTGAGACGTGGTCGTGCACAATGGGCCTCATTATGAAGGCTGAAAGTCATCCAAAGAGCAATGGAGAGGGCTATGCTTGGGGTTTCCCTAAGCGATCGAATCAGAAATGAAGAGATCCGGTAATCGACATAGACCGAAGAATAGCCAAACTTAAGTGGCAGTGGGCAAGGCACATTGCTCGCAGAACAGATGGCCGATGGGGCCGGGAGGTTCTAGAGTGGCGACCGCGTACTGGAAGATGCAGCGTAGCAAGTCCTACCACAAAATGGACCGATGACCTGGTGAAGGCCGCAGGAATCCGCTGGATGCGAGAAGCAAAGGACCGGTGAAGTAGCGGTATTTGGGGGAGGCCTATGTCCAGCAGTGGACATCTTTCTGCTGAAATGATGATGATGATGTCTTGAAATTACTTTTAATTAATACATGACATTCATTTGTAATGACCAATACCTACTATCAGTGAAAGGTAGAGGAATGAATTCAATTGTTCCGGTAAGTTCCTACACCTTTGATTTTATTTTTAGTGTGTGCGGTATATCCTGCAGGCAATATTCACCAATACCGTCTAAATCAAATGCAATGAAAAATTGTTATCGTAGTTGACTGCTACGTTAGAACCACACATTGATAAGACTTAAATGATATTCGTCAAAACAAATTGCGTCATTATTGTCACCCTACAAACAAACAATTCAAAATAGTTGATTTCGTATCTATTAAGATTTGTAGTTTTATCGTAATTCTTATTAGTAACAAATATCTAACACCAATTTGTTGCACATTTTTATTTTCACTAAGGCAAAGCTTCTTGGGCCTCGCGGACCTAGAAAGGACAAAATTAATAATAGGTGTATTGTGGTTTTGTGCTGACACAGTATTACATTTTTTTTTTCTTTTTGTAAGCAATTTATACACAATGATTTGTTGCTTAGAATTGAAGAGTGCTATAGGCTCTAAATAGGGTATTTTACTCTATACGAGAAAAAGTCTAAAAATATATATTATTGAGATAGCTTCGGCAGAAAATAATTGCGTTATAGGGTATTTTACTCTGTATGAGAAAAAAACGAAAAAAATATTATTGATCTCAATAATATATTTTTAGATTTTTTGCTTAGGCAAATGCAGTCGGAAAATGTTAGTTTTTTAGTTCATGAAACAACAAAATAAATTTTATAATACAACTTAAAGATTTCAGTTTTTTAATGTTTTTGAACACCATGAAAAAGTAGCCGCCATGTTATTACGTCATACGGCAGGTCAACTGAGCCACTTTGTACTTTTATTATTTTCGTAACGAAAGTAATTTTTATTTAATAATACTTTGCATTCAGGAACAGCAAACCAACGATAAGTAGAAATATCACCTCATTTTTTTATTATAAACAATTATCTTAAAATTATAAACGCCTTTGTTTAATAGCAAACTGACGTCATTCCCACAGGACAATAATGGCGTCCACTGCGTCCAGCGTTTTCGTCAAATTACGCGCGAACTTTCATAACGTAAAATTTTAATGCATTTTTATGGCACTAATCGATTAAATAAAAATGTTGTTTTTTAGAGGTTTATTAGCACTCTAGAATCTAATTAAAACACTTCAAAAATGAGGACTGAGGGCCCGAATTTTATCAAGGTCATCATTTTCAAACAAGATGCGGTGATTCTTGCTTTCACAATTTATTTAGTAGTAACTTACAGGATTTCAAACGGTAGCTGTAAGTTAATGGTTTCATTTTATTTGCGGGACAATGAGGCTACTCTCCAACTCCTTCAACGAAAATACGGGCCCATCCGAAAATAGTTCGAAACTTCAAAGTGACTCCTACAGCTGATTAATTAACTTTTTGGACGGGTAAAACGTGTGCGTTACCCAGGCCAGATGTTGTCGAAAATGGTCATTTGAATCTTATAGATAATTAGTTTTGCGGCTTCTGTAATTGTTGCGCACATTTTTAAATTTGTTGCGCTTATAGTTTTTTAATTATTTCACAAAAACATTTCCTGCTGGGGTAACGTTACCCCAGCCAGACCTTTTTTTTCTAATGGGAATATTTAAATAATTACTAGCTATAAAATTAGTTGTCTAGATGAAGTAAATGTTGTGCCTTATTTTGTATTTGTTCTTTCATCGGTTGCGAAGTTATTCGAGATTTTGCTGGGGTAACGTTTTTGGTTTTGCTAGATCTTTGAAATGCTTAAGCAGATTCTTATCATATTTTGTACATGGCTTCTTGGGAATTAGTTTAAATTTGTTCTGCAATAAAAAAACCAAAATAATACATAGCTTAAAGGTTATTTCATTAAATAGAAAAACACTTCAATTGGTCCCAGCACTCTCAATAAGAGCTCTAAAGACTTACTTACGCCACGATCGCGGCGGTAAGTCCCCTCTTTGAGGAGTGGTTTGAGAGGCGGCATGGCGTCCTCACCTTCCGCCTGACACAGGTCCTCACCGGACACGGTTGTTTCGGGAGGTTCCTGTTTCGGATAGGGCGGGAGGAAACGCCCGGGTGTTTCCATTGCGAAGATCGCCCTGAGGACACGGTGGAGCATACGGTGGAGGTCTGCCCGGCTTGGGCGGAGCATCGCCGTGTCCTCGTGGACGTGATCGGCGGCGGCGATCTCTCGCGTCCGACCCTGGTCCAGGCCATGGTACGGAGCGAGAGGGCATGGCTAGCTGTCGCCTCCTTCAGCGAAGCAGTTATGCTCGCAAAGAGGGAGGCGGCGCACGTGAGGGAGATGCAATACATGCGCCCTCACAGCCGTGGCCTTCGCAGGAGACGCCCTGGGCGTCGGGAATCCCAGGCTGATTCCCGGCCACCGTAGGCGCGGGCTTGCGGACGGCGAGTAATGGGTAGCTCGCTGTCCGGTAAGGACCAAGCCCGGGTCGACGGCGCGTTGTGTTCCACGCGCGCCTCAAAGAGATGTCATCAGCAACTGATGGGGCCCGCAAGGGCCGATGCCTGCCAGGGGTGCGGGTTGTTCGAAAGAGATACCGCGGCCCCTGGCACACAGGCAAGTGAGGGAACACGGGTGGGTTTTAGTCAGTAAAAGTCTGACACGCCCTCCCGCTCCACCCAGAGCGGGAGAAGTTATTTGATGATTTCCCACCCAGAAAAAAAAAAAAAAAAAGACTTACTTTAAACGTTATTTTAAAGCTTGTAACTGCCTTCAAATGTACGTGAAGTTTCATAAGTATCCTGTAAGTATTTAACAAGTTATGATGATATTGAGTTCTTCACGAGCACGGTCTTGATGCGCGCGGTGTTATTTGGCCACTGGATTGGATATATGAACTGAATGTTATGTCAATTATTAGTTTTTTAGTTCAGTTTTATATCAGTAAAATTTCAGCTCAGTACATTGGATAATTAATGAGATAATACGATTAAAGTCATTAGGAAGTGAATGACCGTGGTAACCCGACCAAGTTTAGGTGGTTACGAAAAAGCGAAAACGCAGAACATTATACTATCTTTTGAAATGTTTAGTATAATACACCTTACAATTTCGGTACAGACGCGTACACTGTTAAATACATTAATAATATAATAATATCTGTACTATGAAAACATTATTATTATCTTCCAGTTGCACAAACTTATCAAAAATCACTGATATAACATGTCGTTCGGTGGGACGCGGAAGGGGTGGGGTGAAGGGGCGCATTGTTTGCATATCGCACTAAACATGCTCCGTAATCACATAATTCATCTTGTAGAGTGCGCATGCGTTTCGGCAGTTCCGTTTCCTGTTTTTGCAAATATTTATAGAGTGCGTGAGAGCTAATGTAAAATAATAAGTGTGGCGAATTACTGCTAATGTGGAGTGCTTCTATTGATGATCATAGTTATGGTGCAGGCTGCTTGATGAATTCACGAACAAGGTAAGCTTGTATAATGTAACTACAGAAATAGTAGCAAAAATATTATTAATATGTACATGTTGTTAGGTACTTATCTAAAACTGTATTTTTTTAAGGCTTAAATATTTAAATTTAGGAACTTATTATTTTCTTTTCTTTCGTACTTAATTATTACCTAGACTGGAATTCTCAACAATGATAACGACATATTTATCCTTCGCTACATAGTACCTATAAAACAAAGTCGCTTCCCGTTTGTCTGTCCCTGTTTGCTTAGATCTTTAAAACTACGCAACGGATTCTGAAGCAGTTTTTTTTTAATAGATAAATTGATTCAAGTGGAAGGTTTTTGTGTATAGGTATATTGTCAAAATGTGACTTGAAACTTGATTAATGAAATTCATGACTTAGCGACCGATTTTTATCGTTATCAATGTCGGGAGTCGGAACTACCGCAACAGGTAGGTATTTATTTATTTCCACAAACTCCTTGGACACGTAGACTTTAAGAAATCCATAATTACCTTGGTGCGACACTCGCGTTGATATAAACTCGCAAATAGATGACGATTCGAGTTTCAAATATGTAGGTAGCAAAACTACAATTGAAACCCCATTAAGGATTTAGACAAAAAAATGTACTCTTTGTTTTTATTGTAGGCATAAACAGAATGGCAACATAGCAATAGCCGTGGGCCGCGATGATGGACGTGGTGATGGCGACATAATACCTACGTATGAGTGTGGTGGCGACTATGGCTGCGTGGTGAAGTTATAAAAAATATCGTTTGACGTTCTCCTCTACGTCTGTAAAACTCTCAATCTACGGTGAGTACATACTTATATCTAGCTAGGTATATATTACTACGATTTAGGTAGGTTGACCTGCTGGCCACTGTTCAATCTTTATTACTATGGATCATGACTTAAATAGATTATTACAAATGTAATGTGTAGGTAAATAAAAATAACATGTTATGTTATATAGTTTGTACGCACCGTAAGTTTAGTGTTAACTGAAAAAAACCATTGTATATTATTTATTGTCTGTGATCATTACACAGTCCAATATGTGTATATTTAAATAAAAACTGTAACTGTGTACTGTGTATACTGAAATCTATAATTTAATTAAAAAATAATAGAAAATTTCAAAAAAGCAAAATTACTCTCTGTAATTTTAATCTGTGATTGTTTTTAAGTATAAGTTTAATAATACTTTAAAAGTTCAATTGAAATGATTATATTACCTGTCAATAAAAATTATTTAATAATCACGTAGTTTTTTTTTTAACTTGTGTACATGTCTGTACTAAATTTGTAACACTATCCTACATATTTTAGAAGGTACCATAATGTTTTGCGTTTTCGCTTTTTCGTAACCACCTAAACTTGGTCGGGTTACCACGGTCATTCACTTCCTAATGACTTTAATCGTATTATCTCATTAATTATCCAATGTACTGAGCTGAAATTTTACTGATATACAACTGAACTAAAAAACTAATAATTGACATAACATGCAGTTCATATATCCAATCCAGTGGCCAAATAACACCGCGCGCATCAAGACCGTGCTCGTGAAGAACTCAATATCATAACTTTTTAAATACTTACAGGATACTAATGAAACTTCACGTACATTTGAAGGCAGTTACAAGCTTTAAAATAACGTTTAAAGTAAGTCTTTAGAGCTCTTATTGAGAGTGCTGGGACCAATTGAAGTGTTTTTCTATTTAATGAAATAACCTTTAAGCTATGTATTATTTTGGTTTTTTTATTGCAGAACAAATTTAAACTAATTCCCAAGAAGCCATGTACAAAATATGATAAGAATCCGCTTAACCATTTCAAAGATCTAGCATAACGAAAAACGTTACTCCAGCAAAATCTCGAATAACTTCGCAACCGATGAAAGAACAAATACAAAATAAGGCACAACATTTACTTCATCTAGACAACTAATTTTATAGCTAGTAATTATTTAAATATTCCCATTAGAAAGAAAAAGGTCTGGCTGGGGTAACGTTACCCCAGCAGGAAATGTTTTTGTGAAATAATTAAAAAACTATAAGCGCAACAAATTTAAAAATGTGCGCAACAATTACAGAAGCCGCAAAACTAATTATCTATAAGATTCAAATGACCATTTTCGACAACATCTGGCCTGGGTAACGCACACGGGTAAAACCATTTACCAGTAGGGACAACTATCAAATCGTGTAGTAATTCATTCTTAGTTTGGGCCCCGAACTGATCTTATGTCCGTAAGCGATGCAGTTGGAAACGCCCGTAACTTCAGCCGAAACTACGGATTTCGTACTTAGGGTGCAGACCCCCACACGTATACTAATGTGATGTTATAAAAAAGGATTGTAAAGGTCTATCCGCACATATCAGGCACGTGGCAAACACAAGGCAGGCCGTGAAACTCCGTTCGAGTTCGTACGAAATGTACAAAAAAGCCCCTGATGGAGCACGGTCCGTCCACGTCCCGGGCACGGCCCTGGTATGTATGGATCGTCGAATTAAAAATTAGAAAAATAAAACACAGTAAATACTTCCTTGTAAATATTAATTTCCAATATTATTTTATGCTTATGGTAACCAATGATACAATGTTACTTTCCTTGAACGCGGTGCGTCGCGTAATATCCATAAACCTAGCCATTGGCATGTAATATCACCGTAACTGCCAACGACGACGCCCATGCGAGACATATAAAATGCTATCTCATATTGATCAACTCTCGCATAAAGGCAGCTTACAAAACTAGATAATATCTATCTTATAATTAACGCCCAAAAATCACTCATCAATTTGTTTTTTTTTTTTTCTAAATCTGTAAATTTTGATGAACATAGATGTCACTCACAAGTATATTTTTTATAAACAATTTTTTTTCTATATCTAATTGTCTATAACAGAGGCACACAATGCTTAGAATCTAGCTCAATATTTTGGAGCTCACGGTTCCAAGTAAAAATGTTACTCGATAACAAACTTACTCTAACAAAGTAGTCCGTGGAGTTGTAGCACTCGTCAAATTTTATCGCCGCTCTATCGACGCCAGTATTATCTAAGATGGTCTATTCCAGTCCTGATGGGCCCGAAAGGACTATGTATAACTGTATATAACTATTATAAATCTTTGCACATTAACTGATAAATAAAACATATTTCTGAACTAAGTCACACTGATATACTGACATCATTCACAAAATTTGACAAGTGTGTACACAAATTTTCTTAGTAGTTACACTATAAGGTCATTATTTCTCCTAAATTAATACTATAGGCGGCCCTCCGACCTCGCTTACTGTGACCAGAGTCGGTTATCTTACACACTAACATACGACATAACTGTTTCTCATATGTACAGGTGCTCTGGCAGTAAACAGATATGTTACCCCATTTTTTAATTTAAAATAATGATAAAATCTTGAATTTCTTTACATTTGGTGCCCATTAACATCTGTACATATTTATTTATAAACTGTCTCTTTGCAATATTGTCTTTCCTTATTATATTTTAATGTTAGTAAATTAAAAAATGGGAGTTCTTTGGAGCTAATATTTGAGATGTTTGTTCCGTAACTTTATGGTATGGGGTCCAGTTGCGAGGTGAGTCGCACGTGTTAATCAAAAGCTATTTGGATAAAAGCATGTTTAATGAGTGAAACAGCAAGAGAATTGACTATGTGACATTAAAGATGTCTCTATGAAGAGGGTAGTCAGACAAGTCTATATGACGCAGACTTACCAAAATGCTACTAATCTGATGGACTATCCTGTACATAGGACATCTCCAGGTCAATCACAAAGTCCACATTGTATAATACTTTCACATAAATCGACCGATGTCACAGAACTTACAGCTTAAACCTACAAAAAAAGACTAGAACTAAAAATTCAACCTAAGCAATTTTGAATTGTCATGTAACTAAAACTTAGCATTCTTTAGGAATATTACTGTTTAATAAATAAAACTAAAATGCTATTTACAACGAAAATATAGCGGGAAATATGTTCATAAATACATAGATATAATAATGTATTAGGCTGCAATATCACGCTAACTATGACAATAGCTATACAATCTGTGCTTCACATTGTATATCTATTGTGCAATAACAATAAAAAGTTAATAAAAATATACTTTCAAGCTAGAGTTAAGTGTGATATTGCAAAATGCTATTTATTTAACAAGTTTCAACAATAATTTCAGAATTTTCAGTCAATATTTTAAAACAGGAGCCTCTTGTGGTCCAAATGGTCTTCAACTAAAAGAGTTACAAACGTAAAACTAATAATAAAATATAATACCGATGCAACAGCATGCAATAAAATTAATATATATAACTACAATATATTTTATTTGATTGTGCAGAATTAAATGTGCTTTCTCATATAGAAACTATATGTTGGCACAAGTCATTGTATTGCAGAATTGAAATTACAAATGATAATTAACTAATAACGGATTCAATTTGAACATTTCTTTTATGAAATTTTGGGTACTTTTTTTCTAACCAAATCTCTTTCCTAATAATATTTTTCCTAATCAGAAATCGTATCACGTTAATAATAGTACCAGGGTAGGCATCAAGTCTTTGCAAAAATATCTACATTAGGTTGTAGAAACTGTGTGTTGATAGCATAGTTTGATATGTTGTGCGAAAGATAACTAGTACAAAATCTTCAAGAAACTAACATTATTTATTTTAAATTTCACAATGTTGTAACATTCTAGAAAACTAACACGCCAAATCTTAGGATAAATGCCGATTAGAATTAAGTACTTGAGAAGCTGTCATGAAAGAAGAAGACAATGTTGATTGCGGGTTATTTCTAGGGTCGATGATGTAGAACTAGACTAGAATGTGCTAACTTAAAATATCAACAACGTGTAGCGAACGTGTCGCGTGGCAACCGAACTGTTCGTGGTATGCGACCAACACACCGTCACTCACTATATATCACTGTTTAGGCAGCGTCCGTCTGCGCGGGCTCTGGCTCGGGCTCCGGCGAGGGGCCCTCGTCCTCGGATCAGGTCTTCCGCAACTCGACCAGCTTCACGTCTTTAACGTGCAGGTTGTGCTTCGATTTGGCCGCGAATTTGATGACCGCCTGAGTTGAGACGAGAGGCACATGTCGGAGATCCAGTCTGTTGAGGAAAATATAAATTGAGGTCTGACTCTGTGGTATTTTGTATAAAAAACTGTTTCTGTTGAAATTCGCAGGTAACCGACAGCCCAAAGAATTGTCAAACATAATCGCTAGTGGGCGAGGCACATTGCTCGCCGTACGGATGGCTTGTCGAGTCAGTATGTTGTCGCTTACATACCGGCGCGGCAGAACGAAGGTAAACAGGGTGGACTGACAACCTGGTGAAGATCGCGGGCACGGGACGAGAGGGTTTTGTCTTATAATGGCAGCGGTGGGTTATGCCAGTTCCGGCGACTTGTTACAAATGCAGTTGTAAAGATGGAATCAGAGCGTGTAGTTACCGCACGAGGTTGGGGCAGCGCGCCAGATGGTCGAGCGCGGCCTCGGTGAGCAGGCGGCAGCCGGCCAGTGACAGGCGCGCCAGGCCGTGGTGCGCCAGCTGCGCCGCGCCCGCGTCCGTCAGGCGCGCGCACGACGACGCGTCCAGCTCCACTAGCTTTGGCAATGCCTGGAACAATATCATCCATTTTATAGTGCAGTCCGGGGCCCGCGTAGCATGGTTTTATACGACTTTAATAATCATCGAGATTTCTTTATTATTAGGCAAATTTAATAACAACGTGCCGCGAGCTTGGCGTCGTCTAGCTACAGTTAGCTACAGTTACCTGCACCACGTAGCGCATGGCCACGTCGGTGATGTCGGTGCCGGGCAGGCGCAGCACGGCCAGCGCGGCCAGGCGCGAGGGCTCGGCGCGCGTGGTGGCGCCGCCGCCGGGCCGCGAGCTCTCGGGCGGCGCCAGCACGCGCGCACTTGGCGTCGTCCAGCTACAGTTAGCTACAGTTACCTGCACCACGTAGCGCATGGCCACGTCGGTGATGTCGGTGCCGGGCAGGCGCAGCACGGCCAGCGCGGCCAGGCGCGAGGGCTCGGCGCGCGTGGTGGCGCCGCCGCCGGGCCGCGAGCTCTCGGGCGGCGCCAGCACGCGCGCACTTGGCGTCGTCCAGCTACAGTTAGCTACAGTTACCTGCACCACGTAGCGCATGGCCACGTCGGTGATGTCGGTGCCGGGCAGGCGCAGCACGGCCAGCGCGGCCAGGCGCGAGGGCTCGGCGCGCGTGGTGGCGCCGCCGCCGGGCCGCGAGCTCTCGGGCGGCGCCAGCACGCCGCGCAGCTTGGCGTCGTCCAGCGCGCGCGCGAAGGACAGGTCCAGCGCCGCCAGCGGCGGGCAGGCGCCGCTGCGCAGCGCCAGCGCGGCCTCGGCCGGCGAGCCCGCCAGCGACAGCGAGCGCAGCGCCGGCAGGCGGCCCAGCAACCTGCCAAGAAGGAGTAGCAGGTTACTTCTTTACTTTCAATTTTAAGACGCGTGCCAAATGTCACTTGATAACTCCATCTCAGTTTAGCAGGCTGCATTCTGAAAGCTGCCAATGTGTTAAACAGCTGTAAAACATTTCAATATTATCATCAAAACAGCGAAATATTTGTACATATTACCACTAAATTATGAAATATTCTCTCAGCAATGAACAATATTTTTATTTTATTAGTTCACCACTGATTACTGACTGATTTAGTCATATTAATAATTTTATAACAATAGCGAAATTTTTACATAAGAGGAAGCCTGAAAGTGGCACCGATAACTGAAAAGTTGTGTGGAAATCGGTTATCATAATATGGGCATGTGCTAAGGACGAATGAGGAAAACGTCGTGAAGAAAGTTTTGAGTATGAATGTCGATGGGAGAGTAGGGGAAGACCAAAGAAACGATGGATGGACTGTGTGAATGATGATATGGTTAGAAAGGGTGTGACTACGGAGATGACGACTCATAGAAAAACGTGGATGAAAAAGACATGTTGCGCCGACGATAAATAAATTCGGATTAGGGCAGGAGAATTATAAATAGCGACATATTTTACAGCAGTTCCCAACTTTCAGAATAAACCTCTTTAAGACTTATTTTCACTTATCGAATTATAACTTGTATTCGTACAAACTATAATTATATAATGGCATGTATTTAATGCGGCAACTAAGTAAAATGAATATAGGTTTTAAAAAAAAATAGAGTGGGTACCATATATAATGGGTTGGCAGCTAATAAGGAGTATCGTAATAAGTAATAGGTAGCATATTAATATATCAGTAATAAGCTCCGTTTTAATTTAAACTAGCATCAAGTTTTTCTTTTGGGAACTGAATTAATATCTAAGCGGAAACTTAATGGCAAAAAAAAAATAGAAAATGGGCATTCATAAATAATATAAATCAGATTCTATTTAAAATTGTTTGTATGAAGAATAAATATAAACTAGCTTATATTCTAGCTTAGTTTCTGTCACGGCTCCGGCGCTGCGGGGCTACGGCGGTCCCTCGCGAACTTATCGTCGCAGATGGTTTAACACTCACCACCGCGGCTTCGGCTTGCTGGCCGGCTTCGCCGGCCAGCCTCAGCCGCCGCGGCGAGTGTAACAACCACCCGCTCCTCAGCTCGCGGGCCGCCTCGCCCCTCCGTGCCTACGCGATTCTAAATTACACTCTAGGGGTAGGGCAGACAAGACTGCATGGAGTCGGATTTATAGCGATTCGTTTCTGTCAACCTGAAGAACCTAGTTTTTTGCCACCCTACTAACATTATTAGTCGCCAAGTCATTATTTATAGCTCCTCGCCTAATATTTTATTTGACTGGTATAGTTTATTTGCTACCTAAACGCAGCTGCTAGTTTTTAGTTTTTATAACACCTTTAATTTTGAACCTTACATAATATAATAGTCGCGAAAATATTTAATCGCTGGCAAGTTATTTTATTTGTTGCAAACATTTAGTCGACTTTTAAGTTATTAGTCACTCGGAAAATAATAAGCTTTATATAATTACCAAGCAAGCTGCCTCCTAGCTAGATGGCACCACTCAAGCCCCAGTGACAATGGTTGTCGCCGCGCGATGCCGGCCAGCTGCGCGGCTGACACGCGCACTTGCACGAACGACATGCTGCGCCACAGGGAAGGATCCATCTGTAAATACATATAACGTAAATATTTTGATGTAATCAACATTACATCGAATTTACTAGTTCCACTGATAGGTAGTGTCCGAAAAAAAACTGTTTCTTTGCTTTTCGGCCGAATTCGAAAACGAAATTCGGCCTGCTTTGCATTTTCACTCGAAAATCAAACTCAATTATAAAACAAATGCAGTGTTAATGTTTTATATTCATCAATTCAATCAAACGCAACTTCATACTTTTCGATGCCAGAAAAAGCATTTTTTCCGAATTTTCGCCCATTTATAGGCATGTAACTTTCGGCAGGTGCGCCACAAGTTCGTTGCGCATAGACACCATAAAAAATCAATTTTGCCGCGCACGCATGGATGATAGTCCATCCAGGGGTCTCCGAGGTCAAACTACGGCCCGGGGGCCAAACCCAGCCCGCGAGTGTCATCAGACTGGCCCGCGACAGTCAATGTCTTATTGTTGTTACTATTGCTGTGACAAGTTAAAGAAAACACAGAATGATAATAAGGTATTACAACCATTTTTGAAGTGTCTTAATTAGTTCTAAAATGTTAATAAAACACTTAAAAAAACAACGTTGATTGAAACAAGTTGATCAGACGTGACAATGCTTTGATCAAAATATTGCCTACAACTTAAAAGGCCAATAAATATTATTATTTTCTTTTTAGAGGTTTTTGTTTGGATCGGGGATTTAAAAAAAAAACTTTTATTTCCTGTTTTTTAAACTTAATATCCTAGTAATAGTACACACGCTACGATCGACACATGTCACGCTTAAATCTGCGCAGCTTTACGTATGTTTCCCACGGTGAAATTTGTTACTAATTAATCCTCATTCCTCGTCCTGATCACCATTTATCTATAACTTAATCATTGAGACCTTTTCAATCAGCCCAACCACGATACTACTGCTATTTGTTGGTGAGTAACTTCGTTATCCTGGAAATTCCAAGTGATACTCTAGCATCAGTTCAAGGTTACTTTGTTCGCCTAATATCATTATAGTAATAGAATACCAAATTTCGACTCGATCATACCTGTGGAAGATCAAATCCCTTCATTAATCAGAAAAGAACTGATAATCTTCAAACGGCTGAACCGATTTTCATCGAACATAGCTAAGAACACTCCCGACTAATTCACCTTTCAAACAAAAACAAACAAAATCAAAATCGGTTCATCCGTTCGGGAGCTACGATGCCACAGACAAACACACACATAGACACGTCAAATTTATAACCCCCGTCGTTTTTGCGTCGAAAAACGTTTTCTCTCACAAGTAAGTAGTCCCAAAAACAGAAAACAACCCACGAGCAAATTCATCCAAATAATCAAACTGTACCAGTGGAAGACTCTTATAAAATTCCAACAAAGATGAATTTTGACACTGGTTCATAATCATATCACTGCACTGTAAATCAATAATTTCCATTTGGACTTCCGAAGCCAAGGTTTCAATGTCAGAATCAAAAGGATTTTGAAAAAGCTTAATTTCATTCGCTATGACATCAAAGTCTGAGAAACGAGTTTCAAAATGTATCTTTAAAGCACTCAAAGTTTACATTGCAAAGTCAACGGGAAATTCAGTCTCTCTGTAGTGTGGCTGAATATTTCACTTGTTTTAAAATGTGTGAAACATTTTTTACATAATCGCGATTGAAATAGTATTCATTTCTGCCTGAAGGATTTGATATTGGTGAGAAGCTGATTTTCTCCTTGCAATCTCAAATTCAGTTCGTTCATATGATTTGTCAAATCGACATAGAGAATGCTAACTTCCACAGCCATTCACTATTTTCTAAATCGGAAAAAGGGCGACGCTTCTCATTAAAAAAAATCGATCTCAAAAAACCGCTTAAGGACTTTTCCGCAACTAAGCCAGCGTACGGCTATATGATATGGTACTTAATTCATTTTCTCTAATCTCTTCAATAAACTCGCGAAATTGTCGGTGATTCAGCCCAGTGGATCTGGTGAAGTTAACAACTGATATGATTGGTTTTAGAACCTCAGACATATCCAAACATACTCCACACAAGTACTGTTGATTAATGATACAATGCACCAACAATGTCCGAGACATTCTCTCAGAGATAAATTTAAGGAGATTAATGTAATGACTGTGCCTTCACAGTATATTTTTGAAAATCTTTTATATGCCCATAAAAATATTAAATTGTTTAAAAAATACAGTGATATCCATAGTATAAATACCTACTAGGAATAAACACAAATTTGTTGTACCATCAACAAGGCTCAAGAAAATAGGTGGGTCATTCAGATGTCAATGTATACGCTTTTATAATAAACTTCCAAGCCATGTTCAAGATCTAAGTATCAATAAATTTAAATCATTCATTAAATGTAAGTTGTGCCTGAAAGCCTTTTATACTGTTAAAGATTATGTTGAGGACACAAAAGCTTGGGATTGACTTGCTCCAATTTTTTACATACTAAATGTTGTTTTTTTTTTTTTTGCAAACTTATACTCTGACATTTGATAATTATTATATACACTTTGACATGAATATTTACTTTAGAAGTATAATATTATTTTTGTTTTAATTATTGTGAATGTAAGGACTATTTGGGTCATATTTTGTTTGTTTTTGTGTTTTCTGTTTTGTGTTTCATCTCTTTCTCAGCTAGTTTTAATATTAATCTGGCAGTTTGAGTATTTTATGCGGCCTACCCAAATGTCCTGTCTTTGGTATTGTTCGTCAAATCGTTGAGCTCCTCAAGTTCTGAGTTGAGCTGTATGATTACTGACAAATGCGTGCACTGAATGGACAGGTCCACTCAATCTGTGTGGTTCTTTCTTCAAAAGACCATTTCAGACACCGATCCACATGGTCTTCACATGATCTGACCAAGATTATGTCTGGACTTTAAAAGAGACTGTGACCTCTGAGTTTGTTTCGGCCTTTCTTCTCAGAGTAGTCAGATAGGAAACGCTGACCTCATCTAGTTTAAAAAAATATGATTGACGTGTAAAAATGTTTGTACAAACCTACTTACAGAAATAAAATCATTTATCATTTATCATTTATCAATGAAATGCAGTGCATCTTCTTAAATTTTAAAAATAAAGACCACAATAAAGACCTTTATTGCCTCCGACTGCATGGCATTGCTTATAGTATTCAGTCTAATAGTCATCCTTTTAAAACTAGTTTCTCGTTTCATCTTTTTTAATTAGAGTTCACTTTTTAGGCAGACAGGTTTTATGATTTTGTAAATAATTTTTACCACACATATTTTTGCCTCCATCAGTTTTGATAGATTTCAAGTTGTTTCATCAAAGCTTCTTTTTCTTTTTATTCATGGCATTTTCAACTCCCTTACAAATATCTGCCCCAGTTATCGTGCCGTGAATACTATCAATATCAAGAAGTTCTTCATACACTTCATAGGTTTTATCTACACCGCGAATAAAAATCAATACCTGAGCTGTATCTGACATATCCATCCGTTGACTCATCCAAGGCTAGAGAAAACCACTCAAGATGTCCATTTTTGTCAGAGAGTTCAGATTATATATTTTCTGCGATGTCTTGCACCCTCCGAGCCGCGGTGTTTGCTGACAAACTTACACTTTAAAATAAATTTACCTTTTTGGGGCATATTTCTTCGGCTTCTGCAATCAAGCATTGTTTTATCATTTCTCCATCGGTCTCGGTATCGGTTTTCCACGTTTTCCGATTTCAAGAGCCATACGAAAGCTGGCGCGAGTTGCAGACTTCTTGTTCGTATTCGCTTTGGTAAACAAAGATTGCTTCAAATTTTTCCGTCCGCAAACTTCCTGTATATTTGGAGTAATTTTGAAGATGTTTCGATTCATAGTGTAGTTTAATGATAAATTCTTTCAGAACAGCTATGGTTACATTATAAATTAAACATAACGCCTTATTACTGGACTCGAATCACAAAATACTGAAAGTTTCATTTATCTTTAAACATTCTGCATTCACTGTTTATTTTTCGCTTCTTTTCCATATAAAAAAAAATACTGTTATGCACGCGTGTTACTTTATTTCTCAATAGACAGTCTCGCTTCCTTCTCCTTTCCTACGAAAACTGACTCGCGGTTTTTTTTTTGTGTGGCATCTCGCAGTTGACCTTGAGCTGTGCTGCTGGGGAGTTTGTTGCGCTACTTCTTCTTCACAGCTAAAGCACTAGGAAGTGGTGAAGGGTGGGCGTTTTGGGGGACTGTCTTATGTAATTTTGACATTCGAAAAGTGCTGATTCTCAGCCTAATTTGAATAAATGACTTTTGATTTGAGAGGCCGTAACTGCTTAGCCGGGCTTTAGTGACTCGCGGTTGAGCGGCTAGCCTTTTTATATGCAATTACTGCCATCGTGATCGGAATACACTTGCCAGAACCAGAACTTTCTCGAACCAACGCGGAAATTCCCGAATATTTAATTACAACTAATGCCACCTGTTAATGGGTAGCTGAAATAGATAGTACATAGTATCCCTACTCGCCACTAGATGTCATTACACAATACATAATAGTAATTGAAATGCAAGAAAAGCGTATGTTTGCTTATGTTGCACACTTTGCGATTAGTCTAGAAATATAGTAAAGGGCAGAAAAATAAAACTGTTTTGACCCTTGGAACATACTGAAAAAATCATTATGGCCCTGGCTTCAAAGTTTGGAGACCCCTGGGTGCTTACTCTGGAATATAATTCCGATAGATCGACATTGGTCAAACGTCAGTTGGTTGAGTTAAGCGTCAGGGATTGGCTAGACTCAGTGAGTTCAGCCAATCCCTGACGTTTGACTGACAATTCCAATGTCGATCTATCGGAATTATATTCGAGAGTAAGCACCCAAGTCTGTACTATAATATAAACAGTTATAAACTACTTACAGAGTACTCGGCCCAAGCCTTGCAGACGAGCGCACAGGTGGCCAGCTCGTGCGGCGTGAGCTTGGCGAACACGCACAGCATGGCCTCGCGGTCCAGCCACGGCGAGCCGGCCGGGTTGCACACCAGGCTCAGCGGCGGCGCGGGCCGGATCGGGTAAATGGGCTTCTTCATGATCTGCTGACGGATATCAGTTTTAAGACAAGGTTAGGAGACACTGCGAAACTTCGAGGGCGAAAAGTCTCGCGTTTACAAGTAACGTGACAGCACAATGGGCTTGATGACTCATGCAGAAAGTTACCTTGGAAAGTTACAAGCTCCAATAGGCGTGCTAATCACTATTTCGGGTCGAGATTAATAATTGAGTAAGTAATAAATGTAGAGATTAGAGAGAACCATTCTAAAAATGGACGCCTCTCCACAAAACGTGATTATTTCAATGTGTGAGAAGAAAAGCTTATTGCAACTCGTTACTTGTGTGCGTGCACCACTTTACTGTAAACATGCGAGCTCGCCGCTCTTAGAAGGTCAACAAATCATGCGATCAATCAAGGTACTAGCATTGTACGGCGGGGAGCGTGCGCTTTGTATGGAATGGCACATTCGCTCTGTCGCGCGTTCGTTTCATTTATACACTAGTTGGCCGATAAATTCTGCTGACTGCGTGGTCCCATTTTCATATCTTGCCTGTGACTGAGCTACCAATGACAAAGACTGCCTTCTTCGCATGTGAGCGTAACCGCTGTGGAGGGGGAGTTTGTTTTTAGAATGTTTTATCTCTACGTTTCTCCAATCTCTTCGAATTTGCCAACACCCTATAGACAACCTTGCTTTAACCATTACGAAGAATTCGCATCAAATCGAACCTGCATAAAGTAGGATCAAGCCACGTCCTAACCGAAAGCGATCCTCGCGTTCTTTTAGCCCACATTCCCACGGACATACAAAATCGCGACAGGATTTTTTTGCACTCTGAATTTTGCAAGCATTGCTTAATGTCGATAGTTGAAAATCGAACAGTAAAACACATCGTTCGATTTTCGACGTGCTGAAATGCTATGTTCGGTTCAACAACGAGAGTACGAAAATCCAGTTCACGAAAAAATTCCGCAACAATATTATTAAGTCTGTGTGAACGTAGATTCATATACATTTTTAATATGATATACTCGCGCGATCAATCATTCAAGTCACGTTAGTACGTCATAATTCGCGAAGGTCACTTTATTAGGCTACGGGGTAATAATAAACATGTCCGACTAACTTTCCTCACCTTAGCGGAGTGGTGCGTGAGCTGCAGCGCCAGATGCGCGCGCAGCGCCTGCTTCTTGGGCGCCTCGTCCTCGTCGCTGGCGCGCCGCTTCTTCAGCGCCGGCTCCCAGCCCTCGCCCTCGCCCACTGGGTTGCCATCTTCCTCGCGCTTTATTTCTGGAAAATAAAGCATTATGGCGATTAATTTAACTATAGTGAGTAAACTAATATGTCCTACAACCCACAATTCGAGGACATGACATCCACCAACACGCACTGTGCCTGCGTGGTGGATTATTCCCCTCACAGATTACCAGCAGTGGGAACATCTCATATAAATGCATTTTTTTTAATTCTATGATTAGAATTATGATTGAAAAGGAACAACTTTTCCAAACATAAAAACAAAACAAAAAAGATTGCCTCCCCAAAAACAGTCTATCCAATGATCGCTCAATTCGTATTCATTTTTATAGTTAGTTGAAAGTATGTATTAACACTTTTACTCTTGTAAAAAGCCTTTGACAACGTACCTTAGTAGCCACTAAGGTACGTTACGTTAAGAGAATGTACTTTATAGCAGCAAAGTTATAATAACAACATACGGCAAAATCAATCTGATGACTATACTTCATGATAATGTCAATATAACTCAAATTGTAGCCATCACTTTGGGCCTATTTACATATTTATTTGGCCTATATTCAGCAGCGGACGTTTACTGAATGATGGCTTGTATTTACCGTCCTCAGACTTGATATGCGGAACTTCATTCTTGCCTTCGTTATCCGAGCCGGCTTCTGATTTGAGTTGCGACTGCGATGCTGGCGCCTTATTCTGAAAACATAGAATAAGACTCATGTAAATTGGTAATGAAAAGAAATTGTTTATTCTGTAAATAATAGTTTAGGGCAAACGATTTTTCGTATTATATAGGTATGAAGTTGTAGTAAAACTTCTTTGGGTGTACTGTTTGTACCTGGCTGGTTTTGATACCACCATAAAAAGTAAAAACGATTTCCCGGCATTATTCAACTGTTTTGCTATCTGCCAAAATGAGTGAATCTAACAATGAAATTCTATATTAAAAAAGGGAAAAATGCGACACATTAGATAGTTGAAGATTTAGGGGTTGACCAATAAAACAATTTTGACCTACATATTTGAGAAAATAGTCAATAGCTAGTCGCTTCCTTGTGGCGGTGGGACAGGGCACAGGGGCTAATAGAAGGGTCGGGAAACCCTAGATAGGATTTATAGTTTTATTATGGTATTTATTGTTTTGTGTTGTTATGGTTTCACCTGTATGCCATGACTGATCTGTCCGACGTCGGAGCCCACACTCATCCGCCTGAGGTCCGATGACTTCTGACGGGCGCGGAAGTGGCGAGGCTGAATTTAAAAAAATATATTCTTTATATTTTCGTACTAATAGTTGAAGCCGCCCGTGTATGGTCCGTTGCCGTAAGGTTTATAGATAACTGTACACGGTTTATAGTAATACCATGCAATTTTATTTAAAAAAAAATAAAAAATCCTATTTGAGATTTTGCGATAGATTCCATATCTAGCCAAAAATTACTTCAAATTCAATAATTTTGCTTTCAGTCAACGCTTTGATGAAAGACATGTCTCCCTACCTTGTAGTCATGGTTGAGCCCCATGGTGGTGCAGGTGGGGCACTCCCAGGAGTTGGGCAGGTCCTCGTTGATCTGCCCGCCGGGCGGCACGCACGCCGGGTGCACGATGCTGTAGCACACCGAGCACTCGCGCAGAGATGACGGACCGTTGCGACCTGCACAAGAATAGTGTCTTACTATGTTGTGGAAAAACGTATTTGTTATTCGTTTCAGTTGTATTCCTCGAAGGTGTAGGCAGAGATGTGTAGTAGTACCACCGCATAGCCAACTCAGATGTTTTTTTTTTCTATAAATAGGTCTAACCTATGGTTTTCTAGGTAACTCAAAATAAAAAAAATATTTAAATTTAAAGACTTTACTGCAATATTGAGAGACGGCCGTTGACTAATTCACGGCGAAAAGCAACGAGCGATTAAGAAATTTTATAAATAGTATAATATCACGACCATACGTTGTACCTCCTAGGAACCTATTTCTTTAGTCAAGCTGAGAGTATAAAAATCATTGAATTACTTACCATTGTTGCCTTTAGCTTGTGGCGCGACAGGCGTCTGCATCCAACCGTCAAGATGGCATACTGCACATGACGCAGTAACTGGCAGCATGGGCTACAAAATACAAGAGATGTATAAACGAAACCTTCCTGACTAAAAGCTCAAACAAAAGCTAGGAAAGATAATAAAAAGTATCTTTTTTATGGTGGACGTCGGCTGATGAATTAGAACAGCCTAATTGTGCCACAATTTACTACACGGTGACGGTTTTTTCCTTATATCTGTAAAAATTGGACGAGGCTTGTGTCTTAACAAGTCATCGCATGTAGGCTTTATTTTAAACTGGGAAACGTGCAAGCTGTCGTTTCATGTGTGAGTTCAATTTAACGTTCAGTATTATTGTAAGCGATAGTTCAGTTAAGATGGAGTATCCAAACTTTTATCGCTCAACACTCACGCATGTTATCATAGTAAAACCTCATGTAGCTTATTTAACTTGTATTACCAATGATAAACATTAGATATTATACCTGTAAGCACTGTCGCATGACACAGGTCTGTTTGGCGCGGCCCAGTCCGCCGAACTTGACCATGTCGTGACAGAACACGCATTCGCCGCAGTCCGTGCGCTGGCACGCTTCGCACTTCTTACATCTGAAATTATTTACAATTAGGTTGCATTATTTCTATCCGTTTATTGAAAAATCTATCCAAATTGCACATATTTGCGCTTAAATTTATATCATGTTTAGGTTAGTGTCAATAGGGTTGATTTCTTACAAGCTGTTAACTGTTAAAAATGACGTCAAATATTGTACATACTTTTTTAATACAGTTGCTCAAAAAGTGGTGTATTGCAGGGACGTATAGCGTTCGGGATGTGGGCTATTACATACTAGTGCTTTTTTTTTTACCTTTCCCGAACTCGTGCGTTCTCTTTCCCAACTGTCAAAATAATGTCTATTAAAAAGAAAAACCAACCATGAAGTTTTTACTAAAGAGTTTTTGTGATTCATACAAATACGTATATTTCGAAAAGGAAGCTACTAATTTATTTCAATATCAGATTTAATGATTTAATTGAATGAGTTAGGTTAGGTTTCATTTCATTTCATCTCATTAAATTTCATTTTCATTTCATATCAATAAAAAAATCTACTGAAGACTAAGCTGTATGGATAGTTCCCTTTGCCTACCAAAATGGGTGAAAAAAAAAACTCTGCTTATATTATACGGTTGGCGCCATTTTCCAGAAATTTTCTTTGCGAGTTTAGTTGTTTGTTGCACAAAATGAGTAATTTCGACCCTATTTTTTTTGAATTAACACCACCGGAACTCAGTATAATTGCACAAAATGCTTCGGAGAACATTTTACCGGAAAAGTCAAAAAGTCGTTACATATCTACATACGAATTTATTGCGTGGAGAGAAGAGAAAAAAGCAAATAGTTTTTCAGAAAATGTTATGTTGGCATACTTCTCCGAACTCTCAGCAAAATTAAAACCGTCTACGTTATGGTCGAGATTTTCGATGATAAAAAGTATGCTGAAAATAAGGAACAACGTGGATATAAGTGAATACCCAAAATTAAATGCTTTCTTAAAACGACAATCAGACGGTTTTACAAGTAAAAAGTCGAAAATATTAACATCCAATGAAGTGGAAAGGTTTTTGAACGAAGCTCCCGATGATCGTTATTTAGCCACAAAGGTAATTTATTAATAAGTACTTATATTTTTCTTTAGTATTCAGTTTACGAAATCGCAAAATACAGTCAAAACATTATTTAAAAAAATATTAATCAAATCCCTTTTTTTGTAGGTTGCTCTGATTTTTGGCGTTGTTGGAGCTTGCCGCAGAGAGGAGTTAGCCAATATTACTTTAAAAGATATTGAAGCCCATGGAAAAATGCTACTAATCAAGATTCCGAACACAAAAAATAAGATACCGAGAAGCTTTGTTGTTGAAGGAGATTTTCTTAGAATAGTGCAAAAATATATGAATCAGCGGTCCCAAAAAGGAAAAACCGACCGTTTTTTTCAAAATTACCAAAAAGGGAAGTGTACAGCTCAAGCAATCGGGATAAACAAATTTGGTAATATGCCAAAAGAAATAGCAACGTTTCTTGGTCTGCCGGATGCTGAGTATTATACTGGGCACAGCTTCAGGAGGACCTCTGCTACATTATTGGCAGATTCAGGAGCCAATTTGACGTCCTTAAAGCGACTAGGAGGTTGGAAATCAGACAAAGTTGCAGAAAGCTATATTGGTGATTCATTAAACAACAAACTAGAAACTGGGAAAAAAATCACACAATCCATTAATTTAAGGTCCAGTCCGTCTTCTTCACATGTTGAAGAGAACGTTCGTCCATCTACCTTCGTTGATAATGATAATTCATCAGATCCAATTCCATCAACTAGCAAACGCCATTGTATGACAAATATACATGAACAATCATACGAAATTAATAATAGTTTGTCTCAAACAGTAAATATGCAACCTAAAACTTCCCCAGCTACTTTAAAAAACTGTACCAATTTCAATGTACATGTGTACTATAACTTTTATAAGAAATAAATGATTAGTTAGTTGAGTTTATTGTGTTTTTATTATTTTATTAAATTGCTTCATTTTTTCGCAACTGTATTAAAAATAGTCGTTCAGTACACCTGCGGAACCGTCATTGCAACTTGTTCCGACTGTCAACCCTCGCCTTCGGCTGCGCCTCGGCTCGGGTAGACATTTGTCGGAACTCTTTGCAATGACAGCCTTTCCGCACTTGTAATGAAATATACTATTATGTTACTTATTGCGCCAACATTCCATGACTTTAACCAAGTAAACATTTACAGTAAACTTGCTATTGCAAAAGAATTTACGCTAGCTGCTTTTGATTGATGTTTATCTTGGTAATTAAAAGTAGAACATAGTGTGGGTTTTATAGTGTGTATAGCCAACCGCTTTGTTCCGACATCGCCCTTATTTCCAAGCATTAAGGGTGATACTTGTTGTCTACTGTTACTACGGACGTGCGATTGACCATAAGTATCCCTTTTCAATCCCATAAGAAGGTAATTTTCTAAGGCTAAGTAATAACAGCCGCACGGCGCGATGGATCAGGTTAAACTTCGCATGCTACGGTTGGTCCGTGGACCTATGTAGACACCGGTTTAGGCTGCATTTTGTTTGTCAGAGAATTGTTGGGATTTTTGAGCTGTTCATATTATTATTATTACCTCGTGCGCCTCCTGCGCGGCGCGCTGTTGGCGTGCTCGGGGCGCGCGCGCGCCGGCCCGCCGCGGTGCAGGCCGCCGCGCCCGCCGCGCCCACTGGACTGGCGGCGCTCCGTCGACACCACGTCGTCCGGACCTGTTGGCAATACAATGTTATAGTAAGCAATGCATTCATGCCGTATATTCTTTGGAAACAATGTTTAGTCACGCTTTGTTTACTATGACTGTAGCAAAGTAAAGGTTCTCATCCCACTACAAGAACACAGCTATTTAAACGCCTGCCTAAAAATTTGGTCCTTCGAGCCGGATCTCGAACGTCACCCTTCAATAAACTCGTCTGTCTACATGTCGGGATGTCAGATTCCACCATATCAATAAAGTCCAATAATCACTGAAATAGTATTTCAAAGCAGAAGGATTAGGTAAGACTCGTAGCAAGAGACTATCTGCAGTTTTTACCAATTCCATGGGAAAAAAGCTTGCGTTTATGTATAATATTTCAATGGATAAATTATTCTTCCAAGGGTTTACACAAAGTTGTTTCCCAGTTTTGATGATATAAAGCCAGAGTATTACGTAACTAAACTCATTATTATAAACATAAAATGCTGCTGATGTTTCTAAGTTTGTCTTGTATTATATTATATTATTCAGTGTAAAATAAAGTATTTCATAAATGTGATACTTAGTATATATTTTATGCCTACCTTTGAGTACCGGCACGCCAGTGACAGCCAGGTGTTGTTTATCATGCCTGTGCTGCTCCACAAGCGTGCGTACATCCTTGACCAGCGCGATCGGGTCGGACAGTAGCTCCGGCACCGACTTGCGAGCGGCTGGCAGTTGGTGGAGATACATCACTATTGCCTGGAAAATAAGAAATAAAGTGTTTTAGAATATGTTTTGTGTGTATAGTAAGCTGCTAAAGAATCTTGATTAAAGACTATAATATGATATCCCGATCCTGGAATTATAACTGTTCAAGAAGGCTTGATACAAAAGGCTGGCAGTTCAAGATCTATCTTACTAAACTGACGATGACAATAAAATTGTTTAATTTTAGTTTGTGTGTCTTTTAAAGATGGTTGAGACCAGCAGTAAAGTACGATGGGCTGTGTTGAAAAGCGCTTTTTTATATGTAGCCATTTCTTTCAAACACATCAATATTTCGAGTACAATACTTTTATAAAGGCATAAAATTTTTTAAGTATATTGAGTCATGCATGCGAAATTATTTTTCTTATGGTTTGCGGAATATCATATCTTAAACTTGCATCCATAACAGAACGGGAACTGGAACTTGTGACTGTTAAGCTCTACTGAATTAATGTATTTTTTTTTTCAGCACATGTAACGTATCTCACCTTGAGCCCATGCAGTTCGTTCTGCGTGAGGTGCACGTGGTCCTTGGGCGCGGCCAGCGCGGACTGGCCCTCGGGCGCGAGGTGTGACCGGCCCAGCAACGCCATCACGTAGCGGTCCAGCACGTACCACAGCATCTCCGTGAAGAATGGGTAGCGGAACTTTTGTGGCACCTGGAATTGTACGACGAAATACAAATTATAGTTTATTTATTTATTTTTGTACACACTACACATCAAACTAAATATTTCCAGTTTACGCTGATCTTGCACTGTACGGAAATCCTATACAATGCGAGATCAGCTTATACTGGAAATTAGCTTGCACCGTGTGTGTACACACATATAAACAAACAAGAAAAAACTAACAAAAATAAGTACAAAAGTGATGCTCGTTTCTAAAAAAATCGCTTCCAGCATACCTGCGATAGGAGAGTAGATAAAAAGAGGTGTAGACAACGACGACGACAATCAACGTTCACCTAAGATGCAATTCTTAGGATAGCCCCTGTGAACCAAACTTATAACCAAACTAAATATTTAATATTTCGTCACAAAAAGTTTACAAGTTGTAATGGAAATACCTGATAAACTGTTGTCATTGTACAAAATTTCAATTACACCTTGTAGGCCCTTTTAATGAAAAATATAGGTCTTTAAGTTTCCGTCTAGGACACATTCTCACCTTAGTAACATCTTCAACTTGAGCAATCTTCAGTTGCTTCTCAATACCGAACTGGTGCAAGAAGTTACCGCCGAAAACCAAGGAGTCGCTCGGTGTGTATACAGCATGAATCCAGCCGGTCGGGATGAAGAATGTGTGGCCAGCTTGCAGCTGAAATGTTACGACCACAAATATTTTCACTCTTTTATTTTTACACGCCTAAAAGGCTGATCGGATTTGGATAGGAACACGGATAGACCATGATCTGGGTTAGGTCATAGATGCTTTTTATCTAGGTAGTACGTTTCCGTGGGATAAAGGCCGACCTATTAACGGACGAAGCCGCGGTTAAAAGCTAGTACTTACATAATCATGATTTTCGATATAGTAAAAGTTACGTTCGTCAAAATTTCTCCATGCACAAAGAAGTACATTTTTGTTTCTTTCGATATTTGTTTTATGAACAAACTTTTGCACTACAAATTTCTAAGAAACGAACTACAAAAAATATCTGAGAATCCTGTGAAAATAACAAAGAAATATAAAGGTTTTTCAGTCCCACCGGTATACGAAATCTAGTGCCTAGGTATTTTGTACACCTAACTTCATTAGAAACTAAATTCATAATTAAGCCTTCACTCTGTCTGAGTGACGACTCAGAAATAGTTGGAAAGGGTACGGAAGTGACTACCGTGAAGACTACTAATATGGAATTAGTAGGTATGGAAGAAAATGAAATGTTGCGCAGACAGACCCCAAATAAATTGGGATAAGGTCAGGACAATGATTATAATTAGCAAAAAAGCAAAATTATAACATTACAAAGATATAAAACGATCATAGCTCATTAATGTTATAATATACGAGTTCCGAACATACTTTTATGAAGCTATTAAGAGCACGATTGCTGTGTGAAACCGTCGTTGAGTAGGTACGTGGAACCAGCGTCACGGAATCACACGTCTACGATTTATTAGTATTTCAGTTCTCGACTAACGATCGTAGTTATTTATTTAATCTGTAGAGGCGGAAATTGCACCGATTACCTTCCGTCTGTAACTCTAAATGACCTTCAATTTAGTTCAGTGATAGACAATGTTATAATATTAATGACTGGCTTCAGTCCGTGTAAAATGTATTGTTCCCCGTCCCACCGCGTCGCTATTATTTCGTTTTCGCTTAGCGTACATTCTGGCTTTTTTTTTCTGTTTGCTCGGTTCCTTAAGGGCTTAGCGTGATGTTATATAGCCTGTAGCCTTCTTCAAGATTTGGGCTAAAAATTGCAAAAAGGATTTTTCAAATCCAACAGGTAGGTTCCAGATATTAGCGCGTTCAAACAAAAAACGAACACTTCAGGAATATTACTAGTAAAGTATACATTGCAGTTATACTAGCTACAACACTCACATGAACTCGAATGCACTTCTCAACGGTGTCACCAAAAAAGACATCGGACTGTTTGCCAGAAAGCACCCACTTTTCATACAGCTGCAAGTTCTTCTCAGTCGGTGGGATCAGCCAGAATACTTTGGCGCCTGAAATATGAAAGAAACCCTTTAAAAACTCCTTTTAACTGAAGCGATTGCGAGAAAACTATAATGTGGAGATGACTTTACGACAATACATTAAAACATGCCACTGTATACTAATGCAAAAAAGTATTATGTAACTATGAAATAAATCCTAGCATCAAAATAGGGTATTTTACGCCATATGAGAAAAAAATTAAAAATATATTATTGAGATAGCTTAGGCAAAAAGCAGTCGTAAAATGTTAGTTTTAATCCATGAAATAACAAAATAAATTTTAATATTCAATTTATAGATAGCAGATTTTTGTATCTGTTTTTGATCACCATGCAATAGTAGCCGCCATGTTATTACGTCATACCGCTGTTTTAACTGATCAACTGAACAACTTTGTACTTTTATTATTTTCGTAACCAAAGTAATTTTTATTGAAATAATATCTTACATTCACGAAAAGCAAAAAAAAATAAGTAGAATAATAACTCATTTTTTAAAATAGGTATAAACAATTATCATACAAAATTTCAGCTCATTTGTTTACACAGCAAACTGACGTCATACCCACAGACCAATATGGCGTCCACTGCGTTCAACGTTTTCGTCAAATTACGCGCGAAATTTGAAAATGTAAAATTTTAATGCATTTTTATGGCACTATCCGATTAAATAAAAATGTTGTGTTTTTTTTAGTGGTTTATTAACATTTTAGAATCTAATTAAGACACTTTTTAGAAATGGGTTTACACCCATTTCTAAAAAGTGTCTAAAGTGTCTAATAAGCATAGTCAGCCTATAACGTTCCCACTGCTGGGACACATGCCTCCTCTTTGTGATAGGGACTGGGCCGTAACTGACCACGCGGGCCAAGTGCGGGTTGGTAGATGTCACACGACTTCGAATTTTGGGTCGACCTCATACATCGAAATTATGTTTTTCTTTTTTCATTAATTATTCAGTAGTGATGGGTCGACTATGGGTTTTCCAATCTTTAACTAGCTCATCATCATCATCATCTGCCTAGGCATTTCCCAACTATGTTGGGGTCGGCTTCCAGTCTAACCGGATGCAGCTGAATACCAGTATTTTTCATGGAGCGACTGCCTATCTGACCTCCACAACCCCGTAACTAGGTAATACGATACCCCCTTGGTAAGACTGGCTGTCAGACTCGGGCTTCTGACGACCCGTAACGATTGTCAAAGATCCACAAATGACAGCCGGGACCAATGGCTTAATTGTCGTATTAGTCGTAGTCGTCCACCTTGAATATGAAGTACACCCTTATTTCACAAAAACACGGTAGGTGCAGTTTAAAACATACATAAATATGTCATTTGTTCAATAAAGGCTTTATAACGGTAACTCCTATGTTACGCATGTATACTACACTGTTATTTTGAAACACCTTACCTCGCAAAATATGGTACCAGACGGAGGTACCTCCGAAATCAATGTGGAAATCTGTGTAGCATCCCTTGACTGACATGAGGCAATACTTCTGCACTTTAGGATACATCATATCGTCCAGAGCGTTGGTTGATTCCGTCTGAGGAAGAAATTAATAAATTTAAGTACAATTAAGTTCACATTTTTGCACAGCGACATTATTATTTATTGGGGATATACGGAAGGTAGCCTGTGAATTTCAAATTGTCTGCCGTTTTTGGAAGGGGTTAGTGCGTAACACAATACTAGTACGAATGGCTTTCATTTTCGCAGTTCAACAATATTTGCATCAACATTGCATTATTGAGCAGGATAATTTTTAAACATTTAAGAAGCAATGGCGGGACCTTTGCGCATAAGTTAACTTCCAGTATAAGCTGATCTCTCATTGTTCTAAAAGTCCATACGACGCGAGGTCAACTTATACTGGAAAAGTACGTTTTGATTTGATATTATATCGTCGTGTGTACTACGCATATCACTAAAGTCAGTATACGATACATAGTAAGTTTTAATACTAGGAATTTAACCAAACAGACGTTTATTGTATTGTTATGAAAAGGAAACCTTGAAATGTTATGAATTTTGTTGTGTCTACTACTTTTTAGAGTAATAGTTGAATGTCTATTGACGTCCGTTGTAAATCTAAAAGTACAAATGCGTTAAAATTCCAAATATTTTACATACATATAAACACACGCCTTCTTCCCACGGGGATTTGCAGTAACTACAGAACGCCAGCAGTTCGATCGTTACTGCTTTGCTTCTTTTACGTTCAGAATATTTTTAACCGACTTCAAAAAGAGGTTATCAATTCGACATGTTTTTTTTATGTATGTTCGGGCATAACTCCGTCATATATGTATGTATAGACGGATTTGCAAAATTCTTTTTTTGTTCGAAGGGGTTTATTCCTAAATGGTCCCATTTAAATTTCATATCGATCTGATGATGCGTTTTGGTGACAGACAACGGAACTCTTCAAAAAATTACAGCACATTAACCGTGATCGCTGCTATCGCATAAATAAAAATATGCATTGTTTTGACCCCAAGGATAGGTACTATAACTGAAAAGTGAAAATAAAAACTTTTTCCAAAAAAAAAAAACAACCGACTTCCGAAAAAACACTACCGTTCCAATGGAGAAAAACCAGCAACACTACTCCACGATAACTCTTCAAAAAAAAATTGTTTCTACAATGTTTACAAATTGCACTTTTAGTAGGTTTAAGAGGACAGTGTAAAGGCTTCTTCAAATAGCCGCGACGCGACACTTGTAGAACAATTTCCACTAAGTTTTCATGGAAATTGTTCTACGAGTGACGCGACGCGACCGTCGCGTCGCGCTAGTCTGCACGAGCCTTAAGCCTGTCAACGAGCATGTCATTCTGAAATGATTGTAAGTACTTGGATCTAAATAAATGTGCCGACATCGTCGTGCTCGCGTGCGACTAAGCCGTGTAATACTTAGGTCGTGTCGTGTGTATTCGCGCGTGACACACAAGTATGTTTCAAACCCATTCATAAACTACATAATTACGATTAAAGATATACAAGAAGTAGACGTAAGTCTTCAATGCAACCTTTACAATGGTTAAGTTACAATTCCCTTTGTCTTTTTTGTTTGTTTTGTTCAAGCATAGATACTTTCACGCAGTTCAAGGGCATAGGTCATAGGGGCAGGGGTGAATGTAGCGACTCCACCCGGTCACCCGAAATAATCCGAACTCTCACGATCTCAAACGAGTCCGTCCCGCCCAAGTCAGCATATTTTCCGCCCGATACTTTCAGCGCAGGAAACTCTTGCAAAATATTATTTTCCTTTATCGGATCTCGGAGTAAACATTTTCTTTTAGCTATGTCAGTGAATTATACTTGTAAAACCAACTTTTGGAGTATTCTTTTGGGTTTTTATCAACATAAGATGAATAGTATTTATTCAACATCAGAAACGGCTACTCACAATATCAAACGGAAATAAGTTAAGACATCGTACTATACAAACAGTACGTTAGCTATGA
This sequence comes from Polymixis lichenea, assembly GCA_949091785.1. Classification (NCBI taxonomy): domain Eukaryota; kingdom Metazoa; phylum Arthropoda; class Insecta; order Lepidoptera; family Noctuidae; genus Polymixis; species Polymixis lichenea. Next base: position 9,372,067 of record OX420947.1, on the reverse strand, counting down.
AAAGATCTTTTGCTCCCTTAACTTTCCCGCCATTCGCTGACCATCGAGATCTACCAGACAATAATTGCCAGGTAAGTTAATGAATAATGGGAATATGGTGTAAAAAGATACTAACGAAGCCGAAAGTCACTTGTACACACGGCTACACATCAAGCTATACATTTCCAGTTTATGCTGATCTCGCACTGTACCGAAGTCCTATACAATGCGAGATCAGCTTATACTGGAAATGTATGGCTTGATGTGTAACTGTGTGTACTAATTGTATTCCCCGATAATGTAATATTTATTTTGTACTGGAGAATTCCTATACTCTCGTTCTTACTTCTCTCTAGTTACTTACGTAGATATTGAAGTACAAAGTCCCAACTTTTATTTTACTTTTTACCATGAACATAGTTTAAAATTTTAACTAGGGAAGCCTCGATACGCCTTTTTTCTGATACGATACCGATACCGATGCTCTTATAAATATATCGGCGATACCGATACCGATACGCTTATTGATTTAAAAAATGAAGGTAACATAAATAAAACACATGTCAGGTTTTTTTTTTAATTAATATAAAAAGAACAAATAACAAGACAAACTTAATAAAACCATTTATAACTATAGACAGGTTGAGATTAGTTAATAGTATATTTAGCATAGTTAGTTCGTGCCTCGTTTGCAACGAAATAGACGAGACAACACCCGCGTTTACATTACATTTTTAAAGCGCGAAATTTGAAAAGTATCGTTGAATCGGCAAACTTCGAGCACCGCCGATATATCAGCATCGGCATCGGTATCGGATGCATTCATAATTTTAACATTTTAAGTTATAAATTTAAATACACCACATTTTTTTAATTTTTCTAAGTTTTCTAATATTTTGTAGCGTTACCTGCTGATCCTTGAGATGTCTTGGCCACACTGTATCCACCCAGTCGATGAGGCGCACGATGCGAGGCGCCTGCACGTAGTTCTCGAGCCGAGTGTGCGAGAACTCCAGCGAGATCACGTTGAGAAGACGCTCCTTGTTGGGATCGTCGTAGTAGCGCTGCCAGTCCTGGGTGATGGGAGATACGAGTGTAAATGTTAGTTCAGAACTGTGAGATGTTAAATTGTCGGGAATCGTCAAAAAACAATACAATTTACAGGGTCAAATTAAATTAGGTAGCGAAACCTCGCAGACGAGATGGGTATGGAAATCTATACAGTGATATAACAAAAAAGAAATTAATTTGATGACTTTTTTAGCGGGATTTTGACCGCAGTTAGTGTCACTTGAAATTTCAGATTCAAAAATCTATTGTTTTTATTGTTTGTAAACTTCTCAGACTGCGTGATGAGTCTGCTTCAAAAAGCGCGATGTCTAAATACGATAAAATAAAACATGTTTTCTCAACTCATACGTCAAATAACAAAACCACCATCGGTCGTTAACCCTAAAAAAAAACCTCATTTTCTGAAGTGAAAATTTGGCGCGTTTGGCATTTTTTGACATGGGAAAAACAATTGAACTTGCGACACCTTTTTCACCGGCGATTAAAAAATATTTCCTGACGATTCAAAAAATACACACGTAATTGTTCAAGTTTTCAGTTCTGTCGGCACTCCCGTAGTGCCACTGTTATATTTTTTGTCGTGTTTAGATCGATCGATACCCGTCACGTTGGCAGTTTCGCTAGCTAATTTGACCCTGCAAAGGGTTGTAATATAGCGTAGTAATCATTTCATTCACTTGATAGACAAGTTTGCATGATGTTTATTAGTTTCTCAGATAAAGAAAATGCTTCTTCCAAAACACATACCAAAAACACTTTTACTAAAGATTTTAAGTCACCACCCAGATCAAGAAAGTGAACGACACAGCAATTGCAGTACTTTAGTGAAATGAAATAGAAGGGTAAAATATCAAATTTCATGTTTACTCTCCTAAACATAAGCTTTTACAGTTATTAAAATCTTTCTTGAAGAATAGAAAATTGTATTTGATAATCCTACTAGCCTACTAATAAATATTATAAATATGAAAGTTTGTTTATTGTTTAGATGTTTGTTACTCAATCAGGCAAATACGGCTGAACGGATTTGGATGAACTGTGGCACACAGATAGTTTTATAACCTTGATTAACATAGAATAATTTTTATCCCAGTAATAGTTCCCGTGGGATAATTTACAATCTCTAGTTCATGTACGTGAGGTACGCACTCGACGTCTATTTGCTACTAGCGTCTGTAAATCCAACGCTGGCTCGCGTTCACCACTTCATCTTTTGGTTGAGGCTTGATAACAATGAGTTTAATAGGGTATTTACACTCATTTTGAAAAGTGTCTTAATTAGATTCTGGAGTGCTAATAAACCACTAAAAAAACATCATTTTTATTTAATCGATAAATGCCATAAAAATGCATTTGAATTTCACATTTTCAAATTTCGCGCGTAATTTGTCGAAAACACTGGACGCAGTGGACGCCATAGTGCTCTGTGGGTATGACGTCAGTTTGCTAAAAACAAATGCGCTGATATTTTAAGACAATTGTTTATAATCTAAAAAATGAGTTATTTTTCTACTTATCGTTGGTCTGCTGTTCCTAAATGGAAGATATAATTTCAATAAAAAATATTTTGGTGACGCAAAATAATAAAAGTACAAAGTTTGCTCAGTTGATAAGTTTATACAGCGGTATGACGTAATAACATGGTGGCTCCTATTTCATGGTGTTCAAAAACTGATAAAAAAACTGAAATCTTTAAATTGTATTAAAAAAATATTATATTGTTTCATGAACTAAAACTAACATTTTCCAACTGCATTTTGCCTAAGCTATCTCAGTAATATATTGTTAAAAAAAATCTCGTATAGAGTAAAATACCCTATTCAATCGAAATTTTTTTCTTGGTAAAAATGCATTTAAGAACCAAATTCAAGCAACCGTAAAGGATCAGCAAAGTAATTTAAAATAGCGCAATATTTAATAATGTACGCATACAAATTTACTTTTTCTTTTTATTCCTTTTATGAGTTTAAAAATCCTGTTATGAGTTCTAGGATAATGACTGTTGTATAAGTATTGCATCTGTGTTACTAGCTAGTTTTAAATACTTTAAATTGTAATCTGTGGAGAACGTAGCGGATAGCATAATTGTTTAAAATGTAATATTTAGGATAATATGTCTATCTCTTATTGTGCTACTGTTTGTTTTTCCCTAAATAAATAAATCACCACGTGGGCGAAGCCGCTGGCAAAAATAAGGGCACCATAAAAGTCTAGTAATTTTATTGGCCATCTCCATACAACAGTATAATTTATAGAAGCTAGAGAAAGCACATAATCAATTAGATAAGTTTCAACGAAAAGCTATTCACGTTGCCTGATTTCGCTCAGTTTCTTCACAGGATTTACATAATGTACATATTTTCATCACATCATCATCTGCCTAGCCTTTTCACAACTATGTTGGGGTCGGCTTCCAGTCTAACCGGATGCAGCTGAATACCAGTATTTTACATAGAGTGACTGCCTATCTGACCTCGACAACCCAGTTACTGGGTAACACGATACCCCTTGGTAGACTGGTTGTCAGACTTTCGTGCTTCTGACGACCCGTAACGACTGTCAAAGATCCACGAATAACAGCCGGGGGAACAACGGCTTAACGTGCTTTCCGAGGCACGGAGGGGTCTTGGTATGTAAAGATGGTCACCCATCGACGGTCCGACCGCGGCAAGCGTAGCTTTACCAGATCGATCGACCCGTACAGCTGTTATTACACGCGTTCATCATATCAGTCGAAAGAGGCGCTTTACTTTGTGTAAATAATTTCATCACCACTCCTCTCAAAACGGTTAAAGAAAACATCGTGAGGAAACCGGCATGTCCTAGAACCAAAAAATCGAAGACATGTGACATCTAGAAAGAAAGAAAGAAAAAGTATTTATTAGACTCGCACAGGAATATCCCAAAGTTACAAAAAATTTAAAATTAAAATTAAAAAAAGTAAAATGAAAAACAAAGTCCTGTACGAGGCCAAAAGGCTCCTATTTCAGCATGATTCTGCGACATTTAAAAAAGTGTCGCAGCGCTGGTATTCTAATAGGGCCCACTGTGATGTCACGGACAGATACAGAAATAAAATAAGAAGTAAAAATAAGATAATTATGTGTAAAATACCTAAAAAAATATTTTTTTGTAATCCGCGTCTCTGCACCCCACGTAACACCTATTACTTGTCTATGCCTTTAGTGTCTGTGAAACTATGGAATCACCAACACACACTGGGCCCGCGTGGTGGATTACAGTCCATTCCAAGCCGACAGTGTCCCAGCAGTGGGAACATTATGGGCTGATTATGATGAGGTTGTTAGAAACGCGAATGTAACTCTGTCTATCTGCCGGTCTGTTTATGTTACTTTAGCATGCCGTAACGGCTGAAAGGATTTCGACAAAATTAGCCCACTCTTTGTCCCGGTAGTAAGTTCCGTTTGTCCGTTGTTTTAATTCCGCCCTACACGTGAGCGAACGTGGTATTAAGTTTTGTCTTTATAATAATAAATAGTTCATGAAAACAGTCAATGCCTGAGGTTAGACTTAACATCCAGTATTGTCACAACTTTGCAAAGATTCACATCTTTAAACGTTCCACGAATTTTAATTAAATAAATGAAATACAGTATTTTACTTAGATCTGAGTCCCAGCAAGCTTAGCACGACCCTGTTATAGGCTGTATAAATTACCTACTATATTATAATCCTACTTTAATAATTATAAATGTGAAAATTTGTAAGTATTGTATTTATGGATCTTTGTTACTCTTTCACGCAAAAAAGGCTGAACGGATTTGAATGAAATTTGGCACACAGGTAGTTTGGAACCTGGAATAACATTAGGAATAACATTTTATCCCGGTACTACGTTCCCGTGGGATAGTTTTCGACCTCCATGCGGACGATGCCGCTGGCAAAAGCTAGTATTACTTACGATACTATTGCATCGTGACTGCTGCGGTTACAACCTATTTTTTTCAACTGGTCACCAATTTTCTTGTTAATTTGACCAAATTTTTACGTATACAAGGTCGCCCTCTTCTGATATTTGAAAAACTTCAGTTGCGAAAAAATATAAACGATTCCAGTCCAGAGTATGTTACTAAAGATTCACATCTCAAAACACTGTCTGAATTTTAATTGAATAAATAAATGATATCGTCACACAGAGAGGCGGCCTTGAGTCCCAGCATTTGGAACATTATAGGCTGTTTACAATACATCCTTAACATATAGGTACTTACAAACATAAGTATGTTATAGACCTAAATAAATATAGAAATGTTTAAATGAGTCCTCACATAATCACGAACCGTTAAACCCGCAAACTTAAAAACAATTAATTACTATCAATGCATCTCGCATTCCGGTTTGATGGCACACCCACGTCATCTATATTTAGCCGGTCGGACTATAAAACCGAAAACCGGGACACTGACGGTAACAAATTATCTGTAATGTGCGCAAACTCTTATCTAATACAGAGGTGTGTCTTAAATAATTATGATAAGGAGCCACGCGTAATGATTTATTAGCCCAGGTTCCCATGGACGTAATAAAATCGCGGAGGGATTTTTTTCGCACTCGGATCTTCAACGCACTGCTTGGCGCCGACTGTTGAAAATCGAGACTTAGGGACTACTCACACTTATTCAACGGTACGTATCCGTTCAGCCGCGGAAAGCTGAGCGTACTCTTTACAAGATCGTTGTTTTCTATGGACAAAAGCTGAACAGAGCTGAATAAGTGTGAGTAGTTCCTTACTCGCGCTGCACTCTGGATTTTCAATGCCCGTTCAACACCGAGATTTGAAATTCCAAAGCGCGAAAATATCCCGCCGCGATTTTGATACGTCCGTGTGAATGTCGACTTAAACCTATGCAAAATTATTTATTTGATTTAATAATTGGATAAGATTATTTTTGCTTTCTTGATGAATATTAATTAGGTCATTAGTTATTTTAATTATTTTTAATATAATCACTGCTTTATTGTTTTTGTGCCTAGTGCTTCGCATTAGTAGATATAAACGTTTGCCGTCGGAAGAGCAGGGCAGTCACTTGGGAGGTTCATACATCACAATACCAATATTAAAGACTAGCTGTGCCCCGTGGCTTCACCCAAGTGGATGTACGAAATTATCTCACGGGATCGTGCTACCGGGGAAGTATAACATATATTACTCCATATAGCATCAGCTATCTTCCAGTGTAGGTCCCCTCAAAATCGGTCCACCCGTTTCGGAGATTAATCCGAACAGACGGAATGACAAAAAAATAATATATGTTTATGAGTACTGTAGAGGATATTTACTTAGTGTAAAACCTCACGCACATACTGGCAGCCGATAATTGGGCTATGTCTATGTTCAAGCATTTAGGATATTCTAAAATAGAACGTCAAATAATTTTAAGTAGGTGGTATCCGCTAAGCTTTCATTCAATTGACAGGCGCGTCTTTGTAAGCATCTGAAGATATTTCAGAACTCTCGAAATAAACGTGGAGCCCCACAGTCTAAGCGCCCTTTGATCGTTTAATTTCATACCCATACACACCCGGTACCTGGAGGCTCGTCTGAGCCTCCACAATTGGTGGAGCGCCGTCACTGAAACCCCCTTGAAACGATTTTATAATAAAGCGCTGCGTGCATAAAACGCGTAGCTAAAATTAATAAGGCGTGTGCAGAGCCGGAATACTGCACAAGTTTAAGAAGTGAGCTAGGGCGCTCAGGAAATATATGGTTAGGCGAAGCCTATCCCACGAAGAAGAGGACAAAGAAAGCTAAGTGGTTTTTATTATTTTGGTGATAGAAAACAAAGAAAAATGGCCTCTGAATATTTTTGGCCTGTGATCAACAAATACTTTACGGGCACGAACCGTTACGATTGTGTCGAAGAATTCATTACTGAATTCATTAAAGAAGCCAACCATTATGGATGGCGTAAGAGCGATTGGGCGCTCATAATAAGCGCTTATATGGATGGCGCTGCCCGCATTTATCATAGATATACATACCAAGAAGGCATGACCTTCGACACAATTTGCAACAAACTAAGAGAAGAGTTTGAGTGCAGATGCCATCCGTGGCATAAGTATATAGTGCAAGAGGAAGTAATTGCACAAGCAACGTCCGAGCAAAGCGGACAAGAGAGCGTCGTTGATGTAGATAATAATACTAACTCATTTTCTAGCGAAAAACAAAATAATGAGCAAAGCAGCCATGATGACAGCCATGACGACAGCCATGATGACAGCCTTGATGACGTTAAGGAAGACGAGCGCAGCAGCCAGGAATGCAGTCCTGCAAATGCTGAAGAAGAATCCAGTGAAGTGTTCGAGACCGAACACGAGGAAGAAATGGACGAATCGGGTCAGACCAATCCTTTTACTAATCACATTAGCAATGTTTCAGAGCCTCAGATTGAATCCTTGTCGAAGGAAGACGACGATCACAATGACAATTCATTTCAATACAACATCATTGTCGATCTTTATATTGAGAAGGAACTAATGTCCATGGTAGAAAAAACTGATCAACTCTCATCGTCGACTGAAAGGTTTGAGGACGTGCAGTTATCTGTGACTCCAAAGAACAATGAGTTTAAAGTTGCTTTAGAGTCAAGTGAAACTGAAGTGGATGAGGAGGTAGTTAAGCTCGACACGGATCCACCTGAGCAGTCATCTGTCCCATTAAATGAAGTTGAGGTCATTCCAGTGCCATATATAGAAAGAGGCAAAGGAAATTATATCAAAGTTGTGGCCGAAAAGTCCAAAAATATAAAGATTCATAAGACTCCCCAGTCTGTAGGTCCCATTTGTCCAGTAAAAGTTAATAATGGCAAAAGAAAACTAAGTAATGTTTCGTTACGACGAAAGCGCACCATTTATAATTTAAAAATAGCGCCTATAAAGAAAAATGTCGCATACGGATATGCTAGAAAAACTAAAATTAAAAACTTAATTCCAGAACTAAACAAACTCAAAAGAAGTTCTAGGGAAACTCTAAAAGATTTTATAAAAACATTTCGTATAGAGCAATTTGTAGAAACATTTTTCATTTTAAAGTATAAATTTAGAAGGTTAAATATTAGAAGGTTCATGGATATTTTACATGTTAGATTAAAGCCTTTTCTCGTTAATTTATAGTTTTTCTGTATCTGCCGTTTTTGTCAAATTGTTTAATTCTTTTATTGTTATTTATTGTCATGACCATGTCAGCTAGATGTAAACATTAGGATATAATTTTAGTTTAATTAATTTTACATTTTACTACTGCTTTTTCCCTTTGTATTTATTACATGTGATCCTGAGAAAAAATCGGACGCTATTGTGTGCGTGCGAGGCAACACCTGGTCACCAGGTGACACTCCTCACAGCCACGCAGAGTCCGGGGAAGGAACAACTTCGTCTTCATTAGCTAGGGTTCACAACGGTGAACTAGCATGGGCATACTCCAGAAAATAGTTATACATATTGAGTAGCTACGCGTATTTAATCTTGAAGACTGTGGTTCCACCTGGAGGGGGGAGGACACTCACTATAAGCCGCAGCCAACTTTGCTAAAGGAGCATAGTCTTCGCAAAGGGTGTTGAGTTGACACCATTGGTTCAGCTTATAGTTGAGGGCTCTTTACCTTCACTTACTCCAAGCTATGACCAACTTTGCTAAAGGAGCGTAGTCTTCGCAAAGAGTGTTGAGTTGACACTACTGGTTCAGCTTGCAAATGAGGACCCACAGGTATTGTCAGCAGCGACTGACATTCATTGGAAAGAAACGAGAGAGGAGTAGGTGCATTTTTTAAAATTTACCCCTGGAGTATGAACATATTTTAAATTGTGTCAATGGACGTTGGCGGTCTAGCCTCTTAACCTTTTCCTTCCCTCTGACTCAATACCGTCCGATGGAGCAAAAGATTTTGATGTTAAGGTCTTCTCTAATTAACCCTTCTGGACTGATGTGAACTTTCACATTGATTTATTTGTATCTGGGAGGACACGTCGCGTCTTTTTCCCCAGTTTTTGGCGTGATGAAGTTCAAGCATGACATAACTAGTTTTTGTGGGTGCATATTGGCACGGATTAACTTTTAGTTTTCGCCGACACTTATGGTGGTGTCAAACACGCGGTTTGTTTGTCCTGACTTGAGCTTTCTCTTGCAAGGGAGGTACCTCATTCTGTAAATTATTCCCTGGGTTAGGTAACTTTTCTTATAGGTATAGGCAGGTGCCACCTGATTGTTCGAACATTGTGAATAAAAGGCTTGTGCCATCTGTACAAGCACCAATGCAATGCCTCAATGACTACGTTAATCCTTTTATTCAAGGGTGGGCGTAGCTGATGTAGAGGATATTTACTTGGTGTAAAACCTCACGCACATACTGGCAGCCGATAATTGGGCTATGTCTATGTTCAAGCATTTAGGATATTCTAAAATAGAACGTCAAATAATTTTAAGTAGGTGGTATCCGCTAAGCTTTCATTCAATTGACAGGCGCGTCTTTGTAAGCATCTGAAGATATTTCAGAACTCTCGAAATAAACGTGGAGCCCCACAGTCTAAGCGCCCTTTGATCGTTTAATTTCATACCCATACACACCCGGTACCTGGAGGCTCGTCTGAGCCTCCACAGTACCATATACGTATATACTTTCATGTGCATTTATTAAAAAGTTGTATTATAAACAGACACTTCAATTTTATTTATTTGTATAGCTGTATGGATTTTGTGTAGTGACAACTGTAAAAATTCATTTGAGAAGTATTCAAGTCAACTCTTTCGTACGATACTACGTCGAGTCGATGTACATACAATCTACTAAACTGAACATTATCAAGTGATGAGCTTATTTTTATGGCCTTGCATGAGTTTGTCTGCACCAGTTAGCTAAGTTCTGTTAGCGGTTGTTCCTCGCATTGAGGCTGACTATGAGCAATTAGGTACCGAATAGCGATACTGCGTGACTTACAATTGGTCTGTAGTGTAATTTACAGTTTATCTCGAATAAACTTTGGACTGAAGCATTTTTTTACAACTTTAGACTCACACCTCGACTTAAGGGAAGGGAAGCGCGGGGATAGCCCGGAAAATTCGGCCCATAGTAAATGTTGTTCATAATGATGAGTACAATGACCCTTTATGAGGTTAACTGTGATTAAAATTACACCTTGTATATAAAAGCGAAAGGTCACTCGTTCATTCACTCACTGATAAAACACGATATCTCAAAAACTACTGGACCTACGAAAATGAAATTTGGCACAGAGATAGGTTATGAGTAGGAGACGTCAGCTAAGAAAGCATTTCAGGATACTCCCCCCGTAAAGGGGTGAAATAGGGGTGGAAGTTTGTATGAAATATTTATATTCCTTGGGCCCAGGTAGGGTAATTTCACGCGGACGGAGTCGCGGGCCAATTGCTAGTATTCTATAAATACAATATACAGCGTGACATGACTAGAAAATTGTATGAATATCTACACAGTCGGTTGGCGTATGCTCGCGACTAGGTTGCTCTTTTTTTTTCTACTTTATAGGCTATAGATATACGGTCCTATTTTCAATGATGCCAATAAATTGCTCGGACATTTTTCCGTTCTGTCTGAAAGTAATTAGGAAATCTTTAAGAGGTTAGTAGATATAATTTTCAGAAATATTATAAATTTACCGCCCTTTTGAGGTAATAACATTGAGAGATCGTTAATTTAGACCTTCGAGAATAATGGCTTCATCCCTCAGGCTATTGGCCCTCTAATCGATTATGCTTATAAATTTTTAGGCTTTACTATATTTAATTTGAAATATTCATCTTGTTTTTTTTTTTTTTGGAGCTGTGATGATCCAGCAGTTCTGCCGTCCTTTAACTAGAAAGGCTCGTTAATTTAGACCTTCGAGAATAATGGCTTCATCCCTCAGGCTATTGGCCCTCTAATCGATTATGCTTATAAATTTTTAGGCTTTACTATATTTAATTTGAAATATTCATCTTGTTTTTTTTTTTTTGGAGCTGTGATGATCCAGCAGTTCTGCCGTCCTTTAACTAGAAAGGCATTAAGACCTAAAAGTTGTTTCCGAGAAAATGGCAAAAAACGCGCGAATCGTTATTTCTTAAAAACTGTGATACCTTACGTTACTGATTGTAGGACAGATAATTGATATTTATTTCTGTTTATCCTAAAGAATCATTTACAGTTACTGATTGTAGGACACATCAATTGATTTTTCTTTCTGCTTATCCTAAACAATCCTTTCCAGTTAACGACCTACAAACTTTTCATATCTTTGGAACTATTTGTATTGTAAAAATATTTGTAAGACAGAAAAAATTGACCAAGTGAGGGTTTTTTTTTGGGTGTGAAATCATCAAATAACTTCTCCCGCTCTGGGTGGAGGAGAGTGTGTCAGACTTATACTGACTAAAACCCACCCGTGTTCCCTCCCGTGTATCTCTTTCGAACAACCCGCACCCCTGGCAGGCATCGGCCCTTGCGGACCGCACCAGTACCAAGTGAGGGTTAAGATCTTTCTAGTTAAAGGACAGCAGAGTTACGGTCCCGACTTATGAGTTTTACGTCCTGGGAACCCGACAGGAGCTTCACATTATGTAAATTATTTCATCACCACTGCTCTCTGTGAAGGTCTCGAGACATGTGACACGTAGCCCACTACACCTCTCACAGATGAGGGTCAGTGCCTCTGTCCCAGCAGTGCGAACGTTATAGGCTGATTATGCGTTACGTTATGTAATAGTCTTCTCTATAAACATATCTAATCACCCTCAGTTTCCTGCTCAAATAAAATCACTACAAGAAACTCTTCCCAAAGTAACATAACACAGGTTTTACAACAGACATTGCGAGCAAAAAAAAGTACACACAGCGAAAACGGCAATACAGTCTATTATGAATTGTAAATTCAGTGTCTTGAGTCCAGGCCGTTAGGCCTTGTGTAAACAAAGCGTAGATACGACAATCAACGATGCGATTACTGCCGTCAACTGTAGATAGTGATTGATGACCGATTTGAGGATGAATTATGTGGTTGTAGTAAAATATTACAAGTGCTGTTGGCTATCGCCGTTTATTGGTATTAGATATGTCATGCTGTGACATAAATGTCGCGTTTGTGTAGACTAACGAATGACAGATATATTTTTAGTAAACAGATGATAGGCCTATGGGGCCAGCTGACGTAAGACCTAAATGTGATAGGAGGAACAAAAACTATGGTAGTGTTAGATGCCTAAACGATAAATCAGACCCCAACTATGATACGCGCCGCTGCAACCTTCACTCGTCAGCATAAAGGCTCTCGAAGACAGCCGAGAAACGACGCTGCGACGCGAAACTGGTGGAATAATTTCGATGAAAATTTCATAAGAAACTGTTCTACTAGAGTCGCGTCGCGCCAGTCTACGGGAGCTTTTTAGGATATGGAAGCTCATCTTACCTGGTGGTAACTGATGATCAGGCCGAAAGTGGAAGCGAGCCTCATCCAGAATCCTCAATTACTGACTATACTAAAATATACTAAAATTGACTGAATATACTAAAATTGACTATTTATATTCTTTATTTCTATCTTACCTATAACTGCCGAAAAAGAACAATGCTGTGAACATTGTTGCTATGGCGACAGACTTCAATATGATGGTGTTATAGAGACAAGCACACTTAGAACAATCTCTACCACAAACAAAATCAAACAGAAAATTTTGACTCCGCTGGGAATCGAACCCGGGACCTTTGGGTCTGTGACAGGTGGTCAAACTTAAAGCATTTATTTCAAATAAACCAATTACAGGCACTTTTGAATTGTCAAGGTCGGTGAGTTAGAAAGATGAAGCTAGTTGCCCATTCCAAAGCGTAGGTACCTATGGAGAAGAACGGGCAAGAAACTCCATGGACACTCTTTTAAAATCATGGTATTGTTACAATAAGTTGGTTACTTATTTATGATGAAATGATCAATGTGAGAACGATGTAAAAAGACTTGCACATTAAAGCGCCCGTTATTAAAACAAAAATAAAATAACAATTCAGAAATTAAAATAAGCCGTGGGAGCTAAGAGATGACCAGTCCCTACTGGCGGCGCCCGTTCACGATCATGACATGGATCAGCACCATTCAGCTCCACTATTTTGAAGGGAACTTAATGATCCAACACATACGCCACCACCAGCGAGACATTTGAGTGAGCATGACATACTCTCAGCTGCCAGGGCACATTCAAGTCAATGAAAGACGTACCCTGTAAATGTTAGCTTTATAGTAGGAACATAGTGCTCACACATACGAGGTGCATTCAATAAGTACCTAGCCTCATCGCCAGAGGGCGCTGTAGTTCCAAAAGAGTTTTACCACAGTGTAGCACATTCTTTTTTAATTCTTTTTTCAAATTTTCATTCCGATCCCTTCATTTGTTTTAATTTGACAACTTATGGAAGCGAACGTGTCGATCGGTTTTACAAAAATGGAAAAAGAGCAATATCGTTCGGTGATTCGATTCCTATTTTTGGAAGGGAAAACGCGCATCGAAATCAAAGAGCGCTTGGATGCTGTGTACAGTGACTCTTCTCCATCGATGGCCACCGTCAAGAATTGGTTCAACGAGTTTGCACGTGGCCGTACGTCGGTTTTTGATGAACCACGTCCAGGTGCACCGAAAACAGCTGCTACGGAGGAAAACATTAAAAAAATCCATGATCTCGTATTGGCAGATCGCCGATTGAAGGTTCGGGAGCTAGCTGAGACTGTAGGCATTTCAGAAGGAACAGTGCACCATATTCTTCACGAGGAACTCGGCATGAGAAAGCTGTCGGCGCGATGGGTGCCGCGTTTACTCACACCAGAAAACAAGCGCAACCGTGAGACCACATCGGAGACGTGTTTGGCGCTGTTTAAGCGGAATCCAGCGGAGTTTTTGCGTCGTTTTGTGACCGTCGATGAAACCTGGATCTACTGGTACACACCAGAGACCAAGGAGCAATCAAAACAATGGATCCAGACCGGGGAACGTGCTCCAAAAAAGGCGAAAACTGTAAAATCGGCCGGAAAAGTTATGGCCACCGTTTTCTGGGATTCACAAGGTGTGATCTACATCGATTACCTCGAGAAGGGTAAAACAATTACAGGGTTTTACTATGCCGATTTATTGGGCCGATTCGACGCCGAATTAAAGAAAAAACGACCCCATCTGGCGAAGAAAACGTGCTGTTTCACCACGACAACGCACCGGTTCACACGTCTGCCGTTGCCATGGCCAAATTGGTCGAATTACGCTACGAATTGCTGCCCCATCCACCGTATTCTCCAGATTTGGCCCCTTGTGACTTCTTTCTGTTTCCTAATCTGAAAAAATCACTCGCCGGGAATAGATATGGATCGAATGAGGAGGTCATCGCCGCCACGGAGGCCTATTTTGCAGAGTTTGACAAAAACTATTTTTCGGACGGATTAAAAAAGTTGGAGCATCGCTGGGCTAAGTGTATCGAACTAAAAGGAGACTATGTTGAAAAATAAATTCCCACTTTTCCAAAATTTTCGTTTACTTTTTGTAGGCTAAGTATTTATTGAATGACCCTCGTATGCTATGTATGCAATTATACAATACTAGAAGTTCGAATTTATACAATGCAAAGAAGGAAGGTGATCGGCGGCGGCGATCTCTCGCGTCCGACCCTGGTCCAGGCCATGGTACGGATCGAGAGTGCATGGCTAGCAGTCGCCTCCTTCAGCGAAGCAGTTATGCTCGCAAAGAGGGACGCGGCGCACGCGAGGGAGATGCAGTGCATGCGCCCTCACAGCCGTGGCCTTCGCAGGAGACGCCCTGGGCGTCGGGAATCCCAGGCTGATTCCCGGCCACCGTAGGCACGGGCTTGCGGACGGCGAGTAATGGGTAGCTCGCTGTCCGGTAAGGACCAAGCCCTGGTCGACGGCGCGTTGTGCACCACGCGCGCCTCAAAGAGATGTCAGCAGCAACTGATGGGGCCCGCAAGGGCCGATGCCTGCCAGGGGTGCGGGTTGTTCGAAAGAGATACCGCCGCCCCTGGCACACAGGCAACTGAGGGAACACGGGTGGGTTATAATCAGTAAAAGTCTGACACGCCCTGGAGCTCCACCCAGAGCGGGAGAAGTTATTTGATGATTTCCCACCAAAAAAAAAAAAAATATATATTTATAGCTTTTAGTCTTCAGCGGCTCCTACAACGTTTTCAAATGCTACTCAATTTAGTTTAAGCTACCTTGTGGATCAGGACAATCAGCGTTTAGCCGAGCATTTTTGTCAGCAATGTAATCCCCAACTTATAGTCAGCATGGCTGCATAGTGTGCGTTTTATACAAGATTTAAAATTTAATTTCATTCAGTTGTAGTATGTGGGGGAGGTATTTTATTGTAACATTTTAAACAGTATCCCATGAAGGATGAGTCTACTTTAGCCAGTCTAAAGCCTGGTTGAATTAATTGGTCCCTATTTCCAGTCCCAACGGCGTGTCTTTCACCTCTTTTACTGAAAAGATTTAAACTTTTCCTGACGTACATGGTGTTCTCATAGATAAATTGACAAGGTACCGTCATGATATTAATATTTTTTTCAAAGTTCCCTTAGAGAATCTCGCCTACGGAAGCCATATATTGCTCTGATGGCTCTTTTCTGCAGAATAAAAATAGACTCGATATCTGCAGCCCGTCCCCATAGTAAAATAGCGTAAGACATGATACTATGAAAGTAACTGAAATAGACTAGCCTCGCGGTCTTACCACTAGACCACAGAGGCAAAACGAGCGAATGCACATTCTATCCTGACTCTACCAAATTTTATGTACACAAAGTGATGAAATAGATAGACATTCTTTCATTGGCCTATCATACTAGAATGTCAAGAATATCAATAAAGGAATGCTCTTATTGTTTATGTACGTTTCGTCTCTGAAACCACCTTAAGAATACTAACAAAGGAAGGTAATTAAGTGGGTAAAATTATAAAATTGAGTAAGGTCAGGAGAATGTTACTGAATTAATTATAAGTTGTTTAAATAACAATATATTACAATAATTCCGTTCGCTCTGCATATTTATGGATGTGTAAAAGCGCGACATTCTCGCTCGGGTGTTTATTTTATGCAGTTCCCTACGGCACGATTGTTAAAGTCGCAGCATAATGGTTTTATTCATGAAAGAGACGCGAAAATTAACGAAAACATTCGAACACTTTTTATTTATTTTCGTTCACGCTTTATATAATATTTAATTAATTTACTTATTCTTAATATTACAAATGCGAAAGTTTATATGTTTGTTACTCAATCATGCAAAAACAGCTGAACGGATTTGGATGAAATTTGGCAAACAGATAGATCCACATAGGATATTTATCCCTGTAGTACTTAATTAACCCGTAATTTCAGACATCCGCGCGCGCGAAGTCGCTGGCAAAATCAAGTATTTTATTCGATCACGTTAAGCTACGCTTGCCGCGGTTGGTCCGTGGATGGGTGACCATCTTACATACCAAAAACGCTCCTTGCCCCGGCAAGCACGTTAAGCCATTGGTTCCGGCTGTGATTCCTTACCAAAGGGTATCGTATTACCCAGAAACTAGGTTGTGGAGGTCAGATAGGCAGTCGCTCATGTAAAATACTGGTATTCAGCTGCTTCCGGTTAGACTGGAAGCCGACCCCAACATAGTTGGAAAAAGGCTAGACAGATGATGATGATTTCCGTTTAACATTCATACTTTTATATAAGTTACTGTGGTAGTTATTATTGAATTTATTTTCTAGGTCAATACCCCCAGGATAAGATTGGTGTAGGTTAAGTTCCAAGTTATTTTCAAAACTTGATACGCAATCTATACGTAGGTACTTAACATTTATACTTTTATCTTTGCCGCATATTTTGATAGATAACCTGTCTCCATAATAACTGGTCAGCGATACCCAAAACCAGTATGAATTTTGTTTTACTAACAGGTAAGAAAATGATCTTTTTTGGCATTGATTTAAACGGGATTTGTTAGGGTTTCGGGTTTAACCATTGAGGTTCATTTTCGAGAAGTGTCATGTGCACAAGGTTTAAGGAAAACAATGATTAACGCAAAACTGTTTCACGGTATAATCCTGCGATGCTATGACCAAGTTTGAAAGGCTAAGGCTAAGGAATAATAACCGCACCAGTCGATCGATCAGGTTAAGCTATTCTAGTCACGATTAGTCCGAGGATAGATGACCACCTTTACAGAACGAAACCCCTCCGTGCCTGGGAAAGCACGTTAAGCCGTTGGTCCCGGCTGTCATTCGTGGGTATTTGACAGTCGTTGCAGGTCGTCAAAAGCCCGAAAGTCGGACAACCAGTCTTACCAAGCGGTATTGTATTACCCAGTAACTGGGTTGTGGAGTTCACATAGACAGTTGCTCCATGTAAAATACTGGTATTCAGTTGCATCCGGTTAGACTGGAAGACGACCCCAAAAAGTTGATATAAAACGATTCAAACGAAAATTAATAAAGCGACCTTCCTCTCTCTAGTTATTTAGTTATTTAGAAATTTGCTGTGCCCGACAGGATCCATAATTGTTTCAATTTCTTTTTTAATTACCACCGTACGTGTACATTATGGAAACGATTTGATTTGAAGGCTAGGCAGATGATGTCCGATATTTAGTTTCTTTAGCTTATAGTATTGATAAGTTGGTCAAGCAATCTTACCTTCATATTCATCTCGATGTTCTTTTGAGTGTTGACATCCATGACATCGAGCATGCGTCGCGACCCGACGCACATCCTCACATCGTTGACTGTGAAGTTGCTGGTAGGGACCCTGCAACAAAACAAAAATGTTTTAACACTCAAGTTTTTGTTTATGTAGATCTTGCGCGCACACACATCACACATCCAGAGGATTCACGCCACCTTCACCAATACCTATCTGTACCATAAAAATCTGTACCCTAATTGCGTAACACACTAACAATTCATTTTGAAGGATATTGCTAATCCACTGCTTCACATGTCCGATTTTTTTTTCTGGCCCCAACAACATAAATAATGCAATGCATGTTGTGGAACTGTCAAAATGAAAGTCCATTCCTAGTTTCTATAGTATGCTGGGGTCTATTTAATAGAAACGACAGACGACAGGTGACAATCCTACATTTTTTCCATATGTATGTTTCTTTCTTTCTTCAAGTGCTTTAAACAGCACCTGTCGTTAGAATGTGAAGTTTTTTTATGACAAATATGCCGCCGTATTTTCACTTTATCAGTTATGGCGGTGGTTGGCAGAGGTCCATAGCCATCTCCGGCTGAGATGATGATGATTTATAGGTATGGAAACTTACAGTATTATGTTAATTTTTAACCTAAAAAGGAGGAAGTTCTCAATTTGTCAGAATCTTTTTTCATTTCAGTAGATCTAGAAGCTTGACGGTGCGGGTTGTGCGTGTTGACTAGCGCTGTGGTCAGTCCATTCCTTTTGCCACTTAGCACAGTATTTTGTATTTAATGTGGTGGCAACCCGACCCCGCCAGACGACGCGACGCTACCGCAAGCAGTGGCATCTGAGGGAGCATGACGAACTTGCTGCCCAAGAAAGAAGTTGCTTAGGCAAGATCATATTTAGTGATAATAAAAAAAAATTACAAATTGTCAAGGTCACTAGCTAACAAAAAAACAAATACTTACATTGTAATGAGTAGATATATGTCAACAATCAATGAAAATTAAATTAAAAAATATATTGACTGGTATAGTTAAATTTTAAAAAAAATTTATAGGAACTCTATTATAATTAATTAATTATATTCTCTATTACCTAACGCTTGGTAGACTGGATTGGTCCACACTAGCTCAAGACAGAAAGGAGTGGAAGGGTGAAACAAAAACCTTTGCTTTGCAGTGTGACACATAGGCTAAAAATAATAAAACAATTACCCAACTCGATATAATAGTATCAAGTTCTGAGAAGCACTTCTGTAGCTTCAGGGGTAAACTTTGGAGAGTTTCGTAAGACAGCTTTCGCTGTAAAAAGGCAACTTGAACCGAGTTGTTTACTTTATTGATCCGCCTTCGAAGTTACGAAACGCGAGATGGAAGTGGAACTGACATCATAAACACAAATATTTTACTCTATTTGAGAAAAAATCTAAAAATATATTATTGATCTAGCTTAGGCAAAAAACAGTCGGAAAATGTTAGTTTTTGTTCATGAAATAACAAAATAAATGTTAAAATTCAATTCAAAGATTTCAGTTTGTTTTAATCTGTTTTAGAAAACAATGAAATAGTAGCTGCCATGTTATTACGCCATACCGCTGTATCAACTAATCTACTGAACAACTTTGTACTTTTATTATTTTCATAAACAAAGTATTTTTTTATTGAAATAATATCTTATATGCAAGCAAACCAACGATAAATACCTAGAATAATTCTTTTTTTTTATAATCAATTATCATACAACATATCAGCGCATTCGTTTACACAGCAAACTGACGTCATACCCACAGAGCAATATGGCGTCCACTGCGTACAGCGTTTTCGTCGAATTACGGGCGAAATATGAAAAGTGGTTTATTAGCATTTTAGAATCTAATTAGGACACTTTTCAAAAAATGGTGTACCCTATTGTACAGATTAGCCCTTTTGTTTATTCAATACCGATGCTTTCTTTTCTGTCTTGGTCTATTGGTCGCAAGTGCTACTGCTGAGCAATGGCCTGGGTTTGGCAACTGGGGCGGGCAGTGGTATTGGGTTGTTCCATCGGGAATTTCTCAGTAGCAGCCGGAGTCTGGATTTATGCCCAGTTGATGGCGATAGGATCACCCCCTATTAATTACAACTGGCTTAACGTGGGTGAAGCGAATATATTCGCTACACCTCCTCTGCCTTAACCTTCGGATAATACGTGATGTTGTGTATTATTTTTAAGTTTGGTAATTGTTTTGTTGATTTATTTGGGAGTTTTCCAAATCGTTTAATTATACTTTTGCATTCGGATATTCATAAATAAATGTAGGTACGTAAATTGTTTGCAGCAAGCACAACAAGGAAAACAATGAAAACTATTCATAAAAGTTCCCGACAGCACTTTTAAAGCTTCTAACATTATTCGATTTCGAAATGGGAAATTTATTTAAAGATTATTATTTATCTTAATGACGTCAGAAACGAAACCCTAAACAGTCACTTTATGTAACTAAACGAAACGCAGGTTACGGCTTTAACAAGTTTTTTTTTTTTTTCATTCTAATGCCCATTTCTGTTCAATAGATCGAATAGAAAACTTGGTATTCAATAGCTTTGAACTGTATACAAAAACAGACACGTGTGACGTGACTGACGCGTTTAGTAGATCAATTTCTATGAAGATTTAAGCTTTTTTTAAAAATTGTAATATTAGAGTCGCGTCGTCTTGTCGCACCGCACCCACCGGTCTGTGGGAGCCTTAAATGTTTACTAACCATTGCTATGTGTCGGCAAACAAAACCGCTAACATGCCGTTTTCCTTGTTCACCCTAAGTTTTAATTTAGATTTTTTAATCTATGCCACTTGTTAAATAATTACAGTATAGAGGTATGTGTAAAGCTCACTCATTCTCCATAGAAAAGGGAGGATCCTCCGACTAGACGGGTGTTGCTTGGCGGGAAAGTGCCCGACGATTGATGCCGCCGGGACGTAATTGTATATGTTACCGGCCAAACTGGTTTATTAAGCCGGGGCACCCCGATTAAATGGGTTAGGTTAAAACTGTGACCAAAATCGCGCGAGCTGAGCGAGCGAAGCGAGCGGTGCTGCGGTAGCGGCCGGCGAGCGCTACTCCCCGAAACGGCTAATTAAGCTAGTTGGCTGCGACATACCACGCGTAGGATAAGTCTGTTTGGCCTGAAATTGGGTTTGGCCAGTAACATATACATAAATTATGCAAGTTGTGCGGTAAACTGCTTTTTTTGGGTTTTGGCTTCGCACGTAAACTCTGGTTGTAGATGCCGCCAAAACAGTATTGATGACACTTTCTAGCCTGAAGCACAGGTTCAACCTAGCTCAGCCAAATAAGCAACTGTGCTTTATTGTAATTATTAATTTATGTATAGTAAATGTGCCCCTTTTATGAAAATTATTATTATTATTTTTTGTCTCCACATTCTTTATGGAGGTATTTTACGAGCTTTTCACCTTGCATCTATGTTTATTCGCGTAGCAGCGGAGGTTCAAAGCAAGGGGAGAAAAGCAACCGACAAGAATATCATAATACTCCCGTTTATTGATATTGACCTTTCGACCTGAAACATATTTTAGTTCGGTCTAGGGTTACCACCCGTCCGGATTCGTGCGGAACTGCAAGGCTTTTGCTACACCCCACCACCATCCCGCACGCGGTCCAGTCCGGACTAACAGAAGGAAGGGGATTTTATTTAGTTAACACCTAAGTTCAATAAGTAACAACTGGGAATAAACAGACATGTCGTTCCGACCCCAAATAGAACGATTAAGGCTAGAGAATGATAATTATAGTGTTTACCACGTTACATAAACTATCGCATCGTTCGGGCGCCAACAAGCGAGTGAATGATTTACTATGTCACTACGCTACAATGATGTAGCTACTGCAAAAAGGAAGTTGTAAAAGTAAAATGTCTACTTTTTATTGCAAAAGTTGGGCTTATTGTACGACTTTATATTTCGAAATGGTAACCCTAGTTCGGTCTCCCGAGCCAACGCACCTTTTCCCAGTATCGCGTTTCATCTGAACTGAAAGGAAAGCTTTTGCGTAAGCAATTCTTAGAAGATATTGTGTAAATTGTGAGTAGAATAATCTCGTTTGATTGCTACAGGTTTCTTAAGAGTTTTCACGTTAGAACCGAAGATTAGATTTATGTGAGTATGGTTAAAGAAAGCAGTTGAATTTATCCTAGGTTTTCACAAATCAGATTTATGATTCTACTATTGCATACAATCAGACATTCTCATACAAAAATAAAATAAAAATTGCGACTTTTAGCTGGAGAGTTCTTTACGACTGTTCGATGCTTTATAGCAGTGGTGGGCAAACTTTCTTAATGGGGGGCCAGAAAGTTTAAGAAATTTCAGGGGAGGGCCAGAATTATAGGAAAAATGCATTTTGTGTTGAAACTTTTAATCATATAAAAACAATACAGCATTACACACTTGCACAAATGTTAAATAATCAATTTAACTTTTATTCGAAGGCCCTGCCATGGTAGGCGTGTGAGACATATGAAATTGATTTTGATTTGCCATAATATTTTCGAATGCAGGTTCGAGCTGTGACGAAGTAACTTTCAGCAGCGCGAAAAGGCTAGTCTAGCTGGCTCCTTTACCTATGCGTCTATTATTCTACTAAGTAGAATCTACTTCATAGTTCTGGACCGTCAAAATATAATTCTCGCGGGCCGTATACTATTCATGTCGAAGGACCGTTGGCGGGGTACTTTGCCCTTCACTACTTTATACAGTAGCGGATTTCGGCTTAGGCCCGTGAGGCCAGGACCTCATGCTCAGTAGTAGCGCTTGCGACCACTACACCAACGAGGCAGTCAATATTATGTTAATATGATAAAAGTAATAGTATATTACTTGATAGCCGATTGGCTTAGTGTTATATCTAGATCCTACTCAGATAATTGTGAAAACGCAATAGAAAAATGGACATCCCTAATTCCTTAATATTGACGAATAACAGGAGATTGTAAAAATGGCGTACTTCACAGTCAGAAACGTAAAAGTACTAATAATTGTTCAAAAACTATCCCATTATAAATATCATTTAAGTCCTACCTATGCAAAAAATTTATTTTTATTTTAGATATTTCATAATTATTGTTCAACTTTTTGAGACACGAGACATTTTTCAAGAGTAAACTGTCCATGGGCATTCTCCTTTGCTAATTAATTAAGCCCTTTCATTCGATAGCCAACACGGCCACTCAAAATATTTTTTTTTAGTTCATGACGTTATTTCCTTTCGAGGACACAACATTTAATTTAATGTGACGTCACATAGCGTATAACAAGCGGACGAAATCGTTGGAAGCGCGTTGATACGCGCTTCCAACGATTTCTCATTTATCAAATTATGATAAGCAGTTTAGAATTTATGAGGGAACAGATGAACATACATACATACCGGTCAAAATCATAAACCACCTTTTTGTTTGTCCGCGTAAGTCAGGTAAAAACTAGGAAGTGTTCTTCTAACAAAGCCGATAACAACAGAGTGGTTATGGAGATGGCTTTGGTAACTGTTGTTTGCTGATTCAAAGCACTATTTGTATAAACGAATTCAACCAGTTTCATTCACTACGAGTCAAAACATTTAAGTTTCACTTGGACTGGACCAAGCCTCGGGCCTCAGGGATAAACAAGGCTTTATCGGCAATAGTTCGCTCAACGGAAGTTAGAAGGTGTCAATAGCCTGGATTGCAAGGTTGTCCGGTCCCGTTCGAAGTTCTCCATTGTGCTGAACTTAAGTAGTTGAGACGAAGGCAAAACGACGTACGATTATTTGTTTAGGATGTCAGTTAGTACGTATTGCTTTGTTCAAACAGTAATGATTTATGCAATATTAACAACAATTAAACAACGTTTAATTTGTTCCGTAGCCAATTGGCAACAACTGAACTTTTATAATTTTTTCATTTCCGGCCGTCCGGTACAGCCATCTTTTACTCTGTGTATTTTGTGCACAGTGTAGGCAAAAATTTAGTTTGAAAAACGATGAAAACTAAAATCTCGTACCTAATAATCTCTGGACACCGTGCGGACAAACACTTGTGTCAAACGAAAACCAACAACAACCATACAGCGTTCGATTTGGTTTTTAGGGTTTCCGTACCCTATCGGCAAAAGCGGAACTTTTATAATTCCGCCATTTCCGTCTGTCGGCTTGTCCATCTATCTGAATGTAGCACAGCCATTTCACTGGGAGACTTATTAGGCCTATATCGATGCAATTTGGAAATAAGGTACACCATGGTATAGTGCAGGAGTGGCGAACATCTGTACACACGGCTACACATCAAGCTATGCATTTCCAGTATAAGCTGATCTTGTATTGTACAGGATTTCCGTACAGTGCGAGATCAGCGTGAACTGGAAATGAATAGCTTGATGTGTAGCCGTGTGTACATCGACGTGCCATTTTTCCTACGTTTGAAATAATACCTACTCTTTATATGTATAACTATCTTAATTGAGGTAGCTCCTTATTTATAAATAAAAATAAGTATAACCTCTACTGAAGCAGATGCTAAATAATTTATATCAGGTTCCTTCATATTCTGTTACTTTTAAACATGGCTTCCTACGAGTCTAATGATATTACTGAAAATTACGACTTGCAGGCACAGGGAGATGTAAGTACATATAGCGTTCAGATCTATGTCTGCCATTGTGATCTCTGTACCTGAATTCGTCAATTGATGACGTGCCCAACCTATATATCGTCGCGAGCTACCAAAGGCACGCGTGCCATCGGTTCGCCATCCCTGCCGGCTTAGCACGACCACCGATTTGTCAACGGAAGAATACACATGATAATTAACTAAATGATGTACAATAGGAGAAGATAGCTAGATATTTTTCTATTAATTATCACAAGTTATGCGTTCTAAACGAATCATGATTTTGTAGATAGCCGTATATACTTTGTGGCCGTCGAGTAGAAAGTTTGTTGTCAGTGTGAATTTGATAGTTTGGGAAGAAATATTCTTCTGAAATAGCCTACATTTATAAGGACCAAGACAAAGATCGTTAGAAACGAAAGACAAAATGACAGATTGTAGAAGGATATCTACGGAGCGATGTCGAAAATGGAGAAACGAAATGTCACTATGTATTGAAAATGCCGGAAAAAGCACTCTCTATTCTTCGTAGAAATAGAAAGCGTCATGCTCAGCTTGCTGGTATAGTGAAACTACGAAAATAAAAATTAGGGGTGACACTCTCCATACATGAACCCAACATCGTCTTCCTGCCCTCGTCACATGTTACTTGGTGTCGGCGCAATACCTTTGTCTTTCCATTCTCCCTGGCAAGAACACACAACCGTGTAGGGTACTGTTTAAAAAGATTAAGATTTTTCTATTTACTATCCGATACTGGGAAAAGTGTATTGGAGAGAAGTTGCAAGGCGCTGCCCGAAGATATCGTCTAAGTTTTTTGCGCATAGTTGGTAATTTGGTACAAATGTATAACAAGCCAAAAAAAATGCACCTATTCTGTCATAATTATATTCAAATTCTCAAATAAAATGTATCATGAGAAATCATGATAAAACAATCGTAAAACATAACTCATAGAAATATTTTTCGTCGCATTATTCTCCAAATGGTGACCGTGTTTACCGTAAACTATCATATCGCACACCTAGATCTAAACAGAGTTAACTCAAAAAAGTACTTTTTTCAGAAAACGTCAAAAACTATTTACCGTGTTCCTGTGCACTGGAGAAGTTATCTGTATACATACATATTTGCTTTGCATGTTCTACTAGAAAAATATTTTTTAATCTGTTTTATTGGTCGATAGGTAGTGCGTAAAGGAATTCAATGGTAAAGAATAAGTCCAAAACTCCCAATTTTTGAGTTAGCTCCCTTTAGATCTAGGTGTGCGATATTTTATGTAAGTAATTAATTCAGGATAATAAAGTGAATTCAATCAACTGTTACTAAAGAATACCTTAAAATTATTCCAGTGAGCCGAGCATTTATTTCTCAATTTAAGTACATAATTAAAACTGCAATATTACTTATATTGGTCTGCATTCGACACAAGTAACATCAAACACATTGCTGTTTTGAACCATATTGTTGCTGTCATGCGATATTGTCAAATACCTTCAAATTTGCTTCTTACTGCGCCTTACGATCACTTCAGAGTTTCAGACAGAACAAAAAATGTCCGATCATACCGGCTACGTTGAAAATAGGGCCGTATTACCATAACCTTAGGTAGAAATAAAAAGCGCAACGGAGTTGCGAGCATGCGTGAGGCGACTGTGTCGATGTCCATACAATTTTCTAATTTAGGCTACGGTAATACAGTCCATTTTCAATGGAACCAGTGAATTTCTCAGGCATTTTTCCGTTCTATCTGAACTGACTCTTAATTATACACGACAGTTTTATAAAAACAATTCATCTTTGATTACTGACACTAACTAAACCTAGCCTAGATCGTAGTACTTCATTAGTAACGATGACGACACTTCTATAGAAAGAATTTCAATATGCATCATACACACAATTTCCCTAAGTAGTTTCCCTTTTGTCAACATGTCGACGAGAATATCTTCCATCTTACATTGCACTTGGGATTTTCCAATGTCATTCGTATTATCTGGATACTAGTGGAGAACAAAAATGCATTGACAATTTGTAAACAGCGGGGAAATTGAACACACTAACGTAGAAAATGGCTTTAAGTTGGACAGTTCAATATTCATTGCGTTACTTCGTTGTAGTTAAGGGGAACCTAGTCGCGGGCTCGAACTCACTGATGGGCCTGGCTAAAAAGCACGCTGTCTCTCCAGGAATAGCGTCCGACGGAGGTAGTATCAGTGATGAGCAGTTAGAAGCTAATCTACACGCACAATATTATTGAGCGAGTTGCAGGATCATTTATAGTACAACAAGCGCGTATAAAATTAAGAACAGTCCTTCGGAAGATCGGGTTTTATGAAAAAAGCACTGCATAAATCAATAACCAATAAAGTTTATTGAACTTTTCGATATTTGAGCTTTGTCGGTACCGAATTGGTTTTTCAGATTTTACACTACTTTTATTACTTAAACACGCCCAAAGTTAGGTTAAATTAGCAAGAAAAACGAATCTTTGTTGGCTCCAAACTTTTTAATGGCTTTTTATTTTAGTATTCTGTTTCCGTACAGACACTATTAATAATGAGACAAAACCACACCACGTTTAATTTTTGATGTACATTGTCGAACAGTGTAATACACTCCTGAAGTTTCTATGGGAAAAATGTAGACTAGATTCACCTTAACACAACAATTTTTTCGAACATATGAAGAAGCGATGGATTAGCAATATGCTTCAAAATTTCAGATTGTGACAGATAGCGTATTGCGCTTTTTTTTATGCAAAATGGTATCCCTATTTCGGTCTCCCGACCCCAACACACCATTTCCCAGTACCCCACCTGAACTGAAAGAAAAGCTATTACGTAAGCTATTCTTGGAAGATATTACGCAAATTGTGAGAATACATCGTTTGAATGATACAGGTGTTTTAGAGTTTTCATGTTTGAACACAAAATACACATTTTGAAAATTCCATACGAATCAAGGTGTTTCCATAATTATCCATACTCTATACATATAAATAAAATTGGAGTGTCTGTTTATAATATTAAAATAACCGCTTTTTGCTACATGCATATGAATATATAATTATTATACGGTATATATACCAAAATATCATTTTTTACAATTTTTGATCTCTGAAATGGCTGGACGGTTTTTGACGGGACTTTCACTGGCAGGTAGCTGATGTAATAAGGAGTAACTTAGGCTACTTTTATTTTATTTATATATATAATATAATATCAATAAATAATAAACAATAACTATTCCGCGCGGACGAAGTCGCGGGCACAGCTAGTTTCAAATAATTGTGATGAAGATGTTGAGCAACTTTTAGCGAATACTTATATCGAAAACTGCCACTTTGAACTAGTGATCGCAAGCGCTACTGCTGACATAAGATCCCAGGTTCGATTCCCAGATCCGGCAGTCTGATTGGTTTTTCTATCAGGAGTTCCTCAGTAGCAGCCTGTAATCTGGATTTGTGCCCGGTTGATGGGAATACGCTGCCCCCTATTAATTAATGGGACTTCAATATAATTGGAAAGTAATAGGAAGCTCTCTGTCCGGTAAGGACCAAGCCCGGGTCGACGGCACGTTGTGTTCCCCGCGCGCCTCAAAGATATGTCACTCAGCACCAACTGGTGGGGTCCGCAAGGGCCGATGCCTGCCAGGGGTGCGGGTTGTTCGAGAGATACCGTGGCCTCTGGCACACAGCCAACTGAAGGAACACGGGTGGGTTTTAGTCAGTAAAAGTGTGACACGCCCTCCCGCTCCACCCAAAGCGGGAGAAGTTATTTGATGATTTCCCACGATTAAAAAAAAAAACATAATTGGCAAAATTGTTACACCTCTACCTAAACTCTTCGGAGAAAACCGGCGTGATCTTATGTTATGATATATTTTCTAAACTAACAATTTCAAGTCACTACAATTGATTATGGGGACAATTTTTTCATTAAATATCGATACCTAACATATCTGTGTAGTTTTGCTAGCTAATTTAATTTGAACTTGGTATACAGGGTGGCAGGTACATCGACGTGCAACCTGTTACCATTGATTCTGCGTGTGTGATGTTTATTTTTAACCGACTTCAAAAAGAAAGATGTTATAAATTTGACACGTTTATATACCTACTTTTTTATGTATGTTCGGGCACAACTCCGTCATATATGTATAGACGGATTTGCAAAATTCTTTTTTTGTTCGAAAAGGGTTTATTCCGAAATGGTCCCATTCAAATTTCATACATAGATCTGATGATGCGTTTCGGAGACAGCCAACGGAACTCTTCAAAAAATGACAGCAAATCAACCGCGATTGCTGCTATCGCATGAATTAAATGTGCATTGTTTTGGCCCCAAGGATGATGAAATTTCAAATTGGTGGGGTAGGTACTATAACTAAAAAAACTCAAAAACTTCAAGGTTGAAATCTGCAGCATTCCGCACCATAACATGGAATATTTACGGAAGTAGTTTCATCGTAGAATATTTTCTTTTCATACATAAAACTCAACGAGTTAAGCTTACGTGTAAGGATTTACAAGAAATAGTGCTTCAGAAAAGCAATAAAGATTACGTTACAGATAGCAACATGGAACGTGTAACGTAAGTATATTTTTGCTTGCGTTATCTTTGAGCTATTTTATGCATACAATATTATTGTATTATCAAGTTCTATCGCCTACAATAAAAGTACCAACTGCATTTTAAAATAAGGAATAACGGTGAGAAATGAAGCTTGTTTGAGGTTCCTTAGCAATCTGCCTAGCCTTTTTCCAACTATGTTCGGGCCGGCTTGTAGTGTAACCAGATGCAACTGAATACCAATATTTTACATGGAGAAACTGCCTATCTGACCACCACAACCCATTTACTGGGTAACACGCAGGCGCGGTCCCAAAGCCATAAACGTAAAGCTTAAAATAGTAATTTTTCGAAAATAAAATAAATTTTCTTATTAGTATGTAGGTAGTCTTTGTCTGTGACCCCCCAAAGTCTTTGGCTGCGACCGCGCCTGGTAACAGGATACCTTTGGTAAGACTGGTTGTCAGACTATCGAGGTGCGGGCGACCCGTAACGACTGTCAAAGTTCCAAGAATGACAGCCGAGTAGCTTAACCTGATCGATCAACCCGTACGGCTGTTAATACTTAGCCAGGAGCCACTCTGAGAATTTGAACCCTGACTTTGAATTTGAAACCTATATTCTGGCAAATAAATAAATTTGAATTTGAATTCAATGACAATATTGAAAATACGTTTTGTTTATATTGAGCTTTTTTATAGAGTAAGAAGAATACATTATGAACTACGCGACTAAAGTTTAAATGAACTAATTAAAATTGAACTTCTAAATGACCATGTGAAATCGGAACACTATTATACTTAGTATGCAAATCACGTTTAGTGGCGATCCAGCCAGCCAGTATCGTTAACAACGACAATAAAAAAAAGGCAACGGACGTTCGAACTTTGAGCTTTTTAACAGACTCTCTAGGCTAAGGAAGGAAAAAATCATATGTATTTTTAGAACTGGCAAT
Source organism: Polymixis lichenea (assembly GCA_949091785.1). Taxonomy (NCBI): domain Eukaryota; kingdom Metazoa; phylum Arthropoda; class Insecta; order Lepidoptera; family Noctuidae; genus Polymixis; species Polymixis lichenea. The sequence continues at coordinate 9,342,142 of OX420947.1, read as the reverse complement.
ATTTGAAAAGCACGATAGGGATGCTTAATAATTTTTGATCCGGAGATTACTCCGGAACAAAAATTCTAAAGCTCACGACTGCGTGTGGGATGTTCTAGCATTCCGCTTACTACGCACACCGCGGCTCGTAGGTACCTCACGGGGAAGGCAACAAATTGTGGAAACTTAAACAGATGCTATTTCTACCAACCAGTTGATACATTTTTCTATAGACCTTCCTAACTAACACCCCTTTAGACTTGCTGACTGCAGCTTAGTAATATCATTAGTTTTCTTTATGTATGTCAACCTTCCTACAACAGTTCAGGGCTCTGAATATAATCAATTGGCCTGTCAGGTATGAGTCATTCATAAAGAGTTCGAACCAATACAATAATTTTATTATTGTTTGAAGAAGTTATACCCCAAGAACCGGTCGAAGTCTGGTTGGGGGGCCTATGTATAGCAGTGGACGTCTATCAGCTGCAATGGTCATGATGAACAAGTTGTATGAGATGTATAACAATGTGTACGTATAATACAAACTTCATCGTCATCATCCTATAACTAAGTATACATAAGAAAGTAAAAATCCAGAAATACTCGGTTCTGTTGACACAATTCGACTTGAAACGACCTTAAAATAAGCTTATCAGAAAGCGTTCTCAGTCAAGGAAAAACGGTATAAACAAAAACAAAACAATACATTTACTTACGTGTTATTTTTATTCTGCTACAGCAGTTTCAATATGGCTGCCTACCACAAAAGTGATAGCAATCTATTCCCTCCGATCGAAAACTTAATAATAATATTATTTATTATAGGCACCGGCGATTCGAATATAATCGATTTGTTTCTCTCACAATATATTATCGACCACACTCTTCAATTGTGTTGTTAATAATACAGTAGAACGCCAATTGATATATTACTCAAATGAATTCGTTCATTGCATCAGAAATTATAACGGTTATGCTTCCTTACTTAGGTAAGTAATAACAGCCCCGCACGCATCGATTGACCAAGTAAAGCTACGCCTGCCGCGGTAGGGCCGTGGATGGGTGACCTTTACATACCGAAACAGCCGGCGTGCGACGCAAAGCACGCTAAGCCGTCGGTTCCGACTGTCATTCTTGAATATTTGACAGTCGTTACGAGTCGTCAGAAAAGCCCGAAACTCTAGTCTTACCAAGGGGGGTATGGTATTACCCGGTAACTGGGTTGTGGAGGTAGATAGGCAGTTGTTCCATGTAAATACTGGTATTCAGTTGCATCCGGTTAGACTGGAAGCCGACCCCAACATTGCTGTGAAAAGGCAGATGATGACTGGTACTTATAATGAAGACATTTTTTTAGGAATTTTAAAATATTTATTATTCTATAACTTCTAGTAGTCTACCAGTAACACCAATAATTTTAATTTGTTGGGGAATTCGTGATAAATTAAAAATGACTAATGTAACTAAAGAAAACAAGTGTCAAATATTTAGGACATTCCTGGAATAGATTAGGGCTCTACCAAAAAAGGTCAGAACGAATCCACTTTTTTACCACGTCAACGTGTTTAAACTGTAAAAGATAAGAGATCCCAGGCCGGCGATACTTTTTGTATATTTTGTGAAGACACCGCATACCGACTTAGAACTTAGGCCGGGATTACACAATCAAGTTATTCGTCAAAATATTTATTAAAGAATTTTCTTGGGTACGACTCAGACTTTTATTGAAACTTGTTTCATTTAGAAACCCGATCTGGTAAAAACAGCAACTAACATATTTATTTAACCCTTACATTGTATAGGGTTCCATAGTCAAGCAAGATTTAGTAGGTACAGTCGCCAGCAGATCAAGCTACCCCAATTTAACAAACTACATATCTAATGGTGCAGCTGCAGTTACCGAAAGTTTGCATTCGATGTTTTTGTCTCTCATCAACTAACTACACAAATGACTGTAGTATAGTCTGTCCCAAATATATCTGCTGAGAATGTAAACAAACGGATCAGAAAACGTAGGTATCTGTGGATGCTAATTAGTTGTGCCGATTACAAATTGAGTGTTTCGATTTGATTATTTGAATAGTACTTAAATCCGAAATTCTAAATCTAAAAATTAAATCATCTTAAAGATGTTTTTATTGAGGTTAATTTCATAACCTCAATTTTCGTCGATAATTATTCGATGGCAATTTAATTTCAAAATGAGATATATTCGTTGACCCCTTATAAATACTGATGTAATGTATAACTTAATAATTATTCCAGATAGCAAATGAATTCTAAATCATCCCTTTTTAATTCATTGAGATTTCGGTATTATAGCCTCAATTTTCGTCGATGATTTTTCAATACTTAACAATTTAATAAAAAGAGATATTAGTTGACCCATTCTAAATGTTGAAGAATGTATTACTTACTTATTATTCCCTAAAGTGAATTCTAAATCATCCTCAAGATGATTTTCAATGAGATAAATTTTACAATAACACGTGGATGATTTTTCAATAACAATTTAATAAAAATCGGTGGTGACACACGGACAGACACGACGGACAAGAGAGTGATCTTATAAGGGTTCCTTTTTTACATTTAGAGGTATGGAACCCTAATAAGAGATATTCGTTGAACACTTCTAAATACTGATGAATGTATAACTTAATCATTATTTCCTTTATGGAGTGATTGCGTAACACACTATAAATCACAATTAGAATGATTTTGTAGGAATCCATTGCTTTATGTGTTCGAAAAATTTGTCTGCATAACTACGTCAATAACGTAATGAATGTCGTTGAACTGCCAAAATGGAAATAATTCCCACTGTTAGTGTGTTCCGCAAATACCTCTCTGAACAGGGTTTGTGTACACTTTTTCTTTTGGAACAGGCAGTGGACGTGCCTAGTTAAAGTCTACCACAATATAAATAGATACAGTAGTTTGTAGTATTGTAGTATTTAAATTAAATTAAGTCTTTTAATTAAATTTTTAATAAATAAATTGATAACTATACTTGGACTTCTAATCGTATTCAGTAACCTAATACTTCAAAGAAAAATAACGTTACCATACTGAAACTAATAGTGTTGAGGTAGTGAATGATTTTGCGTAAAGAGTGAATGATAGAAATGGTTTGGCCGTCGCGTGTATAATTAGCAGACACAATAGAAATTCTATTGTTATCGGTACACATGGTGTACACTCGACATGCGAAGAGACCATTTTTATCATTCGTTATAAAACTTTAAAAAATCATTTGTATGTTGTGGAATATAAAAATAATTTCATTTTTCTTATTTCTTCCTATAGAAAGAAACTAAATACATTACCTTACTACTGAAAAACAAAATATGTATCAAACTCTACAATTTTTAATAGTGCATAACATATTTTTAAGACAAGTTACTACATATAAAATAAAAAAAATTGCATGAAGTACATAATTTCAAGCTCATTCAATATCGTTCATTCTTACACCACCTCACTATCTTTTTTAGGGTTCCGTACCCAAAGGGTAAAACGGGACCCTATTACTAAGACTCCGCTATCCGTCCGTCTGTCTGTCTGTCTGTCCGTCTGTCACCAGGCTGTATCTCATGTACCGTGATAGTTAGACAATTGAAATTTTCACAGATGATTTATTTCTGTTGCCGCTATAACAACAAATACTAAAAAATAGAATTAAATAAATATTTAAGGGGGCTCCCATACAACAAACGTGATTTTTTGCTCGTTTTTGCTCGATGTTGATAACGGCAACAGGTAGACGCTTGAAACGTTCACAGAATATTTGGTTATATAATATTCACTTAAAAAAAATAAAAGAAAATATTTAAGTGGGGCTACCATACAACAAACATGATTTTTTTGCCGTTTTATAGATAATGGTACGGAACCCTTCGTGCGCGACTCTGACTCGCTTTTGTCCGGTTATTTTTTTTGTCAAAATCTGCCTTCAACTGTCAAGTTACTACTGAATACAATTAATAGTCCAAGTATAGTAGGTAAGATAAGTTCCAATAGCCCAGTAATTGAGGACGAATACGATCGTGAGATAATAGGTACCGAGATAAAACACTCTTCGTGCACCGTTTTCTTTACGACTTAGTTCAACAACAATAAATTATTAAAACCTGTTGAGAGAAAATGTTTCGAGCTTTACTTTGGCTTGTTTTTACGTTAATTGGTTCACTTGTATTCATGTAGCTTGAAAACAAAGGGTCAACTTCAAAAGTAGTGTTTCCTTTATCTTTTCATTTAGAATTCTTGCTCTACACATTAGGTATCATCTCGTAAGGTGTGCAAGTAAGATAAATTCCTTTACAAAACTTGTTTCCGTTTCTTTAGAGTTCCAATAAAAAAAGCTTACTCAATACACAATACAGAGCTTTTTATAATCTGGAGTGATACAATAACAACTGTCTACCTGCCTTACCCAAGACAGATTCTTACATTTGTTTGGTGATTTCAAACGATTAAAAATGAGCGGCAATTTTAGTTCCATAGACAGCCAGTGGCTCTAGCGTGAGTTTCATTTAACCATCTCGATCAATGAATGGCCCTGGATTGGTGAAGGACCAATCGGAACGCCGAACGCGCTCACTGCGTTTGATCGAGATGGTTAATAAATGAAAATCACACTAGGGCCTCTGAACAGTTTTTAATGTAAACAAAACGGTGCGACCCGACCATAGACAATAGCATGTAGTTCGCACCCATATCTAAGGCATGACTGCGGATCAACGCGTAGAATAAAACTAGGTTAGTGCAGTCCCGATACGCGATACCACTGCTACTCGTGATATCACTGTAATTATTTCCGTCTGTCATAGTATCAAATCGTATCGTATACGTATAGGTAACATGATAGTAACTTGTTAGTCGATTACTCACTGTTAGCTAGTGGTCTCGAACGTCATAGTGCGAAATCGGTAGAGTTGCCACTAAAATTGGTATAATTCGTACCGAAAATCGGTATATGACAAAAAAAATACAATATTCAATTAGTGGTCTCGAACGTCATAGTGCGAAATCGGTAGAGTTGCCACTAAAATTGGTATAATTCGTACCGAAAATCGGTATATGACAAAAAAATACAATATTCAATTACATTCGTATATTTATTAAAATTATTTCGGTAGGGCAGAGCCAATATCGGTAGAAATACCGAAAAATCGGTAGGTTCGAGACCACTCTATACCCATGCTTTATTGAAAGTGCACTAAAGCTCATCGTATCGTCCGTACGCGTGCCAATGCATAAATTATTTTAAAAGTGTTAGTGAGTTTCCTATTTGGTCGCCCAATGGTAAAAATGCGATCATAATTCATTTAAAACTGAATATATTTCTAATGGGTTAATATATAAAAATATTAGCGTTCTGCACTCCTCCATATAAACGTTAACTGTGCCAAACAGACTCCTCCGTCCGCGTAATTTCCGTAAAAAGGAGTACAAAGTTTTTTCTTCACGTATTAGAGACATACAGAAGATTTATACGTGATGCCGCAAATGTTGTAGTTTATAGGTGTTGATGACTAATTATAATCATGCTTCCCGAGTCCCGACTTTATGTATAACAGGTGTAGTTTCGCAGTTCAATAACCACAGGTTGATGATAATAATTCAGTATCAATGAATGGGCGACCCTGTCGTTATCTTTCGCCGCAAAACGTAATAGGTACCTACGGCCAATATTTCCGGCATCATAAATTTCAGTATTATTATCATCTATTTGCCTAATATTGGTATGCAGCATTCTAACAGCTACGCCACGACGACATCAAGGGTGTGCAATGTGCACTTGTTCTACACCAAAATAAAAAACGAAACTTGTTATAAAAGTTATCTTCTTTCAAAGATAAACAATTTAAAACCTAAGTGACTCATTGACATCCTTTCAGAAAAAGTTGCATGAGGTATCAATATTTACATCACATACCTAGAAATCCTAAAAGAAACAATAGAAAAATCAAAGTACATACCTAAGTCCCAATCCAAGCTTCTCCTTGAACAGCAGCGGAGTAGTAAATCCATTCTTCTGTAGATAGGACACAGTCAGATCTGTTCCGTGCATATCCAGCACCGCACCGGAATGCTCAAATCTTGGGCTCTCCAACTTGTCAGCCAGGGAGAAGCCCCGGCCACCTTCAGCCTCATCATCACCCAGGGCCCACTCATCGGAATATAGCTTGCGTTGTTTGCGTTCACGCTACGGAGAAGACAAGACATGTTTACATCACAGTTTGATGGAATATTATTTAAAGACCACAGTTTTCTAATGTCCTGTGCTTACTTTGGGTTTGTTATTGCATGCCATTATTGTACCTATTGCAGTCTCAATGATGTGGCGCCTGAATTCATGTATTTTTGTTTGCGAATAACTTTGTTGTGCAATAATATTGCTTACTGTGACAATTTTTATGTTAATATTCCCTTTTCAACTAATGTAGTGTTAGGAATTTAAACTGGAAACATTAACGTTACATCCTAACATCTTCTGACAGCTGAACAGGATGCTCTATTTTATTCTGTACCTCTAGCTAGTTTGTGATGCTATAAATTACTACTTCTCCAACAACACGGAACATAAATACTACAAAATATTGGTTCATAAAAATGTAGGCTGCAAAATTAATTTCCCAACTTAATCTAATCTCGTATTAATAATTACCATTAATTACATTGGTATAGTAAACACCATGAAATATTAGGTTGCATATTTAAAAATATTTCGATGTTATTGGTGCCGATTCTGTTGTACACCGAACTAAACTAACTAAACTATCACTAAAATTCCTTACTTTTGGCTATGAGAATCTTAAAGCTATTCTGCAAAAAAAGATCTCTAAATTTAAAAATAATTTTGACACAACTAAAATCGAATTTGACAAACGCGACTCCACGTTTGCCTCCCGTGATTTTTTTTAGAGCCGGAATCGCGCAGGGGGGGGGCAGCCTCGACGTGTTTCAAATGGATTTTTTTACTTTTTGTATCGAAAATATGAAAAATTATTACCTACATGTTGAGTTTTAGAGGGGTACGGGGTATTATAAAGGGGGTCGAAATTTTCATTATTTTTACGATAGGACACACCAATTTCGAGATATAAGCAAAAGAAAAGAAAAAAAAAGGTACAGTACTATAATTGCGCCCGAAGTCGAGGTGTCAGTGTGAATTTTAGTTCTTGACAACCAATTTTATTCCACACCTTTTTAATCGCGATTAAAAATAGACAAATTTAGTTGGAGAATCAAAATTTTATATTGAATAGAATAATGAAATTGACAACAACAGAATAGCAAAATTACCATTTTCACTAAATTAAAAACTCAGTACAATCTTAGTGCTGTCAAACTAAAATATAGTTAAGTTGTGTCACTTTAGTCAATTCCAGAATGGGAAATCGTCGTTTGACAGGAATAAACTAAATTTTAGTGATTTTTAGTTTAGTTTAGAGAATTTTGTGACAAGAGAATCGGCACCATTGTGAGTTTATGTTAGCCTCATCTCTAAAATTTGTCCAGCTAAAAAAGTTAACAATACGGCGCGAAGTGATTAGTGACTTTCACTTTTTGTACTTATTGTGACCACTTTTGTGGATGAATTTTCTTTATCGTTTTCCGATCGCGTACAAAAAATGCATCTGCAACACTGTTTAGCGGCTCGCGTTACGAAGTAGGTTATTTTTTTCCAGCCAAGGCCAATGAAATACAAGTAAAAGAATAAGTGAACCTAACTTGTAACAAAAACTTTTGATGCGAGGGCTGTTTGCGGTGTCAGCGTAACAAAGAACGTTCGGTCGCTCGACAATCGTGTCGTATCCTATTTAAATCAATATACAAGTGTTTCAGACGATAGAGTCTCGCCCAGCGTGTAATTGTTCGACGGAAGATTAGTCAAGTAATAAAGTAGATTGCTCGCGAGCAGCGAGCGGACTCGGGCGCGACGTGTGGCCGCAGCGCAGCGCGCACGCCCCTGGCCGCCTGCTCTCCGTCAGCCCGCGGGAGGGAAACGCCTTCGACACTCTGTCCACAGATGCCCATAATGCCTCGTGCGCCGAAGACGTCGCTGGCGCGCGCAATTTATTGTCACGTCGCTCATGATCATCGCCGCTGAATCGCAATGCCGCGATCTCCGGAACTATTATAGATTTTGACACCATCTCGCATGCGCGAATGCATACGACCGCCGCGTTTTAAACTCGGCCGCGGCGTGATCACAAAAAACTGAGTCCGATGACCCTCTATGACTATCATCACACACAAAAACCACAATCACAAAAAGATTCCTATCGTCATCCCGTAACTTTCGTGAATCGATACACGATGCAGCGATGCACCATTTCATGTTTACGTGATCCCAGATAAAGCCACCATGGCGTCACCCGGGACTAAATACGTAAAAATCTAACAATAAACACTCACCAGCTGTCTTGGAACTTGTTTTTTAGCATTCGGCAGTGTTTCCGACATGTTTAAGTTAGTCAGAAACACTGCACCACGAAATTAACACTATTTTACGTAAATATTTTACACGGAGCACGAGAAAAAGTAACGCAATCCACCATTTGCAATAGTCGACACTACTGCCAACCGTGCGGCGAGCAATCACTCCGGTATACTACTGGAGGTTGGTACGACGTGAAATGCCCTATTGGTTTATTTATGAAACAAGATGGCGGGAGCGTTCAAAACATCGCAAAGACATTGTGTTTTAGCTAAAATCTTAGTAATATATTAATAAATGTAAAAGTAATTTGATTTGAGTTGTTTTCTAACAAAACTAAAAGTAATACAAAAATAATGCCGTATTATACAGACGATTTAATTAACAAACAGGTAGTGCAACAACTAGTAACAGCCCAACTACTCTGTGAGCCCAACTCAGCTCAAGTCATTAGATTGAGGTCAATCGACAAAATTATATATAATAAAATAAAATAAGTGCGAACTCATCATTTTAAAATATTACATTATCTTTAAAAATAATAGATAAATAGACATACTACGTTTTTAAATTTTATTTATACTAGATAGTACGCTGGCCAGACAGAGGGTTGGAGTTGGTGGAGGTTGGCTGGCTGCTGTGGCTGATTGTCAGTCTCATGATCAGGCGCGGTCCGAGGGGAGGGGTTCTTTGGGGCATTACCCCCATCAAAGACGTAAACGTAAAGCTTAAAATAGTAATTTTTCGAAAATATAATACATTTTCTTATTAAATATGTAGGTAGTCTTTGTCTGTGACGGGCCCCCGAAGTCTTTGGCTACGACCGCGCCTGCTCATGATCATTAGATGTATGACGAAACTTTCAAGGGGGCTGTAGTGTTGTTGTGGTTGAGTATAGAACTGCGGTAAACAGAGTTTTGAGTTGTTTTCAGGTTTCGTAACATTGTCTACTCACTAAGATTGTAGTGTAGTGATTTAAATAATATTTTATGTACCCGTTTTATATATATGTGCTCTGCAAAAACCTTTACAATATTTTCCATCTTTTGTGAAGGTGAACTGAAAATATTTATTTACGGTTGGCAGAAAACATCGAGCGGAAGTAGGAGCACAGGTCTGAAGGAAGTAAGGATGTTAGATGTGTACAGCAACTTATTTATTATGATATGAGTCATCCTGTATCCCGGGTTCCCTTCATGGAACATTTATTATTATTTTAGCTTTCACTCGTGCACTGTATTTTATCAAAGTACAGAATGACCAGTATACTTTCATCCATAGGAAAATTAAAAGAATTAAATGTAAATGAACGAACATCATAGTTTACTTTTGTCAATTTTCTTGGCATGCTCACATGCAGAGTATGCTATGTCAAGTATCATGATATACTAGACGGTGGACAGTTCCTGCTTCCTTTACTGCACCCTTATTTCGTAACACACTATTAGTCAGAGTCTGAATCATTTTGAAGATTATTGCTAAATCCTTTCCTCCATACATTCGAAAAAATTGTCTGATTAGCAACGTAAACAACGCCATGAATGTTGTGGAACCCGTCAAAATGAAAGCGATTCGTACTGATAGTGTATTACGTAATAGGGTATTGCACTCAACTTTTGAAAAGTGTTTTAATTAGATTCTAGAGTGCTAATAAGCCACTAAAAAAACACAAAATTTTTATTTAATCGATTAGTGCCATAAAAATGTAATTAAATTTTACATTTTCAAATTTCGCGCGTAATTCGACGAAAACGCTGGACGCAGTGTACGCCATATTGCTCTGTGCGTATGACGTCAGTTTGCTGTGTGCGGCTGTGCGCTAATTGCGTTGATATTTTATAAGACAACTGTTTATTATTTAAAAATGAGTTATTATTCTATTTATCGTTGCTTTGCTGTTCCTGAATGCAAAATATTATTTAAATAAAAATTACTTCGGTTACGAAAATAATAAAAGTACAAAGTGGCTCAGTTGACATGCCATAAGACGTAATAACATAGCGGCTGCTATTCCATAGTGTTCAAAAACAGATTAAAAAACTGAAATCTTTAAATTGTATTTTATAATTTGTTTTGTTTTTTCATGCACAAAACTAACATTTTCCGACTGCATTTTGCCTAATCTGTCTCCATAATATATTTTTAGATTTTTTCTAATATAGAGTAAAATACCCTATTACCCCCCTCTGTCCATATTACTTGATCTGTGCTTGTTCTCTTTGTGATGTCCCATATCGTCGGGCTATTGTGTAGGTTGTTTCAGATACAAAAAGTGATTAAAAATTATGAATAAATTACTTACTAAAATAAAGTATGCAATCTGTTTTATTGCAATTATTTTTTGTGGAATAAGTAATATTTTTTTAAGTAATTCTTTTTATTATAAATAATATTTTAGGATTTTAGTGTTAGGACCTCAAACATCGTTAATTTGGTATTTTTATACCTTGCGTAGAAAAAATTGATATGACTCAATTAAAAAGTCGTGTGGTACCTATTGTATGATAGTACATTATGATATAAGTGCGGTAAGTAGAAAATTACAGTCGAGGCGATATTGCTAGCCCGAGCCTTAGGTGAGAGCTACAAGAAAGCAGAGTCAAAGCGCACGTATGTCATACGACGTTTTATAACATATTTGCGAGGAACTAAATAAAACTCGGACTTTCTTAAACGAATAAATATTTAATCACTTGTTAGAGCAGTTAGAAAAATTTGAACAATTTGTAAAATTGATTAATACGTTGCCAGTTGGCATTTTTAATGTTGTCAAGTTATTAGTATTACTTTTTTTTTTTTTTCATTTTGGCTTCACACGGTTTGTGCATTTAGCCAGTGTCAAGTAATTTTTCTTTTAGATCAAGTAAATGGCCCGATATCGGGCACGAAGTTACAAAACAGTCACAGTCGTCGTTAGTCAGTCAAGTCAAATCAAAGTTATTGTAAAGCGGTAGTAACTTTACAACAACCTAATACCTAGGAGTTTTTGGGGGGAACACGAAAAGTCCACGTTAGTCACTTATTTTCACCTTCACTTGTGCACTCACACGTAACTAAATTGAATAATTCACTATCAAAATTATACAATTTAATTCGCTATTTCACTAAATTCCATGAAAATGAAAATTCGTGCGACATGTTCCAACGCGATCCCGCCAAAAACTCCATTAGTATTACTTGTTCACAAATTAGCGATGCGCGCGCATCAGCGCTTTTTTTTAAGGCAAAGGCACTAAAACAGCCAGTATTACTAATAAAGTAAATTAATGTTTTTTTGTTTTTGTTACAGATAAATTGTTGTAATTTATTGTCAAAACTAATTAAAATAAAGAATTAATTGTTTATTTTTATATTTTATCTCTCAAAATTAATTTTATTCATAAAATGTTGACCACTTTTCTGACATAAAAACTCTTTGCTAAGATTAAAAAAAGTACCTACCGTTCGTTTTAGACGGAGCATCTTGATAAACCGTGTGTTTTACATTACAATAACGCACAAGTGCGTAATGACATACATTACGATATTTAAATTGGTGTAATAAGATACCCTTTACGAGCAAATGTGTTATAAAATATATTAAAGTACATATTTCAAACTAGGTACTAAACAGAGACAAAATCATATTAGTGAAGGAAGGCGAAATTCAGTGGGTAATATGGTAACACATTAACAGTACAAATGGGTTTAATTTTTAAAACGAACGGTACTTTTTTAAATCTTAGCAAAGAGTTTTTATGTCAGAAAAGTAGTCAACAATTTATGAATAAAATTAACTTTGAGAGATAAAATATAAAAAAATAAACATTTAATTCTTTTTTAATTAGTTGTGACAATAAATTACAACCATTTATCTGTAACAAAACCAAAAAAATATTCATTTACTTTATTAGATAAACTGGCTGTTTTTGTGCCTTTGCCTTAAAAAAAAGCGCTGATGTGTGCGCATCGCTAATTTGTAAACAAGTAATAATCAGGAGTTTTTGGCGGGATCGCGTTGGAACATGTCGCACGAATTTTCATTTTCATGAAATTTAGTGAAATAGCGAATTAAATTATATAATTTTGGTAGTGAATTATTTAATTTAGTTACGTGTGAGTGCACAAGTGTAGTGAAGGTGAAAATAAGTGACTAACGTGGACTTTTCGTGTTCCCCCCAAAAACTCTTATTAGGTTGTTGTAAAGTTACTACCGCTTTACAATAACTTTGACTTGACTGTTTTGTAACTTCGTGCCCGATATCGGGCCATTTACTTGATCGAAAAGATAAATTACTTGACACTGGCTAAATGCACAAACCGTGTGAAGCCAAAACAAAAAAAAAAAAAAAAAAGTAATAATCAATTTTACAAATTGTTCAAATTTTTCTAACTGCTTTAACAAGTGATTTACTCGTTTAAGGTGAACCTAGTCCACATTTTTCCCATACAAACTTCGGGACTGTATTACGCCACTGTTCGACAATGTACATCAAAAATTAAACATGTTATGGCTTTGTCTCATTATTAATATTGTCTGTACGGAAACAGAATACTAAAATAAAAAGCCATTAAAAAGTTAGGAGCCAACAAAGATTCGTTTTTCTTGCTAATTTGACCTAACTTTGGGCGTGTTTAAGTAATAAAAGACGTGTAAAATCCGAAAAACCAAGTCGGTACCGACAAAGCTCAAATATCGAGTAGTTCAATAAACTTTATTAGTCAGTGATTGATGCAGGGGTTTTTACATAAAACCCAATCTTACGAAGGACTTTTCTTAATTTTTACGCGCCTGTTTTACTATAAATGATCCTGCGTCTCACTCAATAACGTTGTGCGTGTAGACTAGCGTCTAACTGCTTATTACTGATACTACCTCTGTCGGACACGATGCCTGGTGAGACAGCGTGCTTTTTAGCCAGGCCCATCACGGAGTTTGAGCCCGCGACTAGGTTCCTCTTAAGAAAGCCCGACTTTTATTTATTTCTTCGCAAATATGTTATAAAACGTCGTATGACACGTGCGCTTTGAAAATTACAGCCGAGGCGATATTGCTAGCCCGAGCCGTAGGCGAGGGCTACAAGAAAGCAGAGGCTGTAATTTTCAACTTACTGCACTTATATCATAATGTACTATAACAGTTCAACAACATTAATTGCGTAGGTACCTATGTCGAGCAGACAAATTTATCGAAGTTACAAAGTCAAAGCATTTTTTTCAAATAGGCACATATGCGCTGATGCGTGTGCACTTTTGAACGTCAACAATTACATTAAAATAGAATTGATTCTAGTCACCCCTTCCAAAACGTAGTTTCGTATAGAGAAGAATGGGCAAGAAACTCCACCATTACTCTTTTAAAATATTTTAAGCACAATACAGTACACTAGTTACAAAGCAATGGATTAGCAATATCCGTCATAATAATCAAGACTGCGATTGAAAGTGTGTTTTGTGTATTGAAAGCGCAATTAGGGTGCAGGATTATGTTTGCCTGCCATACCTACTGTCAGATTTTTAGAAATAGGAAGAAGTTAGACTTTGTTAAGCCGTAAGTCTTTATTTATCGGTCGGTATGGTCAGCAACGAAAGTAGAGTAACACTGTTAACCTCAAAAAAGGAGGGGGAGCGGGAAGGTCATTCAACGATTTTTTTCATGTATTTTGGTACACCGATTTCTCCATGACTTTATATTGGGCCCATTTACGTGATATTTTTTTTTCATTTTGTAGGTTTCATTACCTACTTGATAAGTTATGAGTGAGTTTCAATAAAACTATGAAATGTTTTTAATTCACCTCATCTACGTTGATGATATTTTAATATTCACTAATTATAACAATTTCTGAAACTAAAGTTATTTTTCATGTTTTAAATAGTGGCATTTTGAAGTTGGTCGTCATCCAAATTGACAGAAACTTTTTCGATTCACAGTTCTTCAGCATTAACTCAACGTATACATTTTATTAAATGTTTACCGAGACTTACTTATTTAGTTTTTTATCCGACTGCGGGGAAGCCCAAAAGGAGTGTAATATTTTTGGTTAGTATGCATACTATGTAAATATGTTTGTCACTCTGTGTGCAAACAGATTTTTTTTTTTTAAATGAGACATCGCTGGATTCGTATTCATGTCCCTAGTGACAGTGGCTATACAGTATAAGTTTTTAACCAGTGCACAAACTGTAACTATGAATTCAGCATACTTAATTATCATTCTAGACAGAAATTTTTCGTCGTTAACACAAAAAAATAATCTGCTGTTCCATACATTCTGACCGCGTAGGTATTGCACTTTTCTATGAAACAGCCAATTTTTTTTTTTGTAAAACCGACGTAAAATTTCTGCGCTAGAATGATATGCTGAATTCATGGTTTCACTTTGCGCACTGGATAAAAACTTATGCTGTATATTGGACATGCCGAATAAAAGCTATTAAAAAAAAATCACCTACGTGCTCATTTTGGGGTTTTGAAGAGAAAATTCTGATAATATTGCACAACAAATAGAAAAAAAGGAATGGAAAAACCAGGATCACTTTCTATGCTGTCTAATGAAGTTGGTGGTGTTAAATCTGATATTGAAATAAAATAACTGCCATCGTTTATTTTTGTATTTTTATTCTTCGGGTTCCGTAGGTACCTCAAAAGCATAAAACGGAACCCTCATAGGATCACTTTTTTGTCTGTCTGTTTGTTGCCTGTCAGACAAAGTTAAGTCTGTTCTTGGTTTAAATTCATCTGAACTACGGAATCCTTCATTGTGAGCCACTTGGCCGGTTTTTTCCTTTTTGAGGTTAAAAAACCTAAAAATAATCAAAGACCAAGGTAGGTTGGTGATACGGTGATACGGGCTTGTGTCCACCAACTCCACATCATAGGGCATATTTTGGTTACGAATTATACAACCTATAATAATAATTACATCAATTACGCAGCATGCTTACCAAAATCATTATATTTGAGGAACAAAATGTTATAAATTGGAGAATATTTATTATTTATTATATCATCTCTCTCGCACACCATTTATTGATTTATGTTATCACGGAAAATAAGTACAGGCAACAGGGAAAGTACATAGTGACAATTAGTACCCAAATAATAATAATACCTACATAAAAAGAGGCCAATGACGAGTCGTACTTGCCCACGTAGGGTTCCGTACCATCGTACAACAATTAACACTACATAGGTAATTTAAAAAATGCATTGAAACAGACACGTTTCTAGTATGGGGACCCTTCTTTTAATTTTTATATTTGTTGTTATAGCGGCCATAGTAGTACACACAAATTTTAATTAAAAATGTGTACCTATTAAAGTTCAAAAGATGCAGCCCTGTGACAGGCGGAGGGACGGACGGCAGACGGGCAGAAGGACAGCGGAGCATAAAGGTCATCATCATCATCATCATCAAACAGCCCGCCACCGCCTCGAAAAACTCCATTTTCTCGTGGTCACCGCACCGCCAGAAAGACGACCGCTCGCTGCTAGCACGCCACCGGTGAGGTGACTTTTTTAATCGGTCCCTCATTACTGAGGATCGTGATCACTGGACGCCTTTACTCGACTCGACTCCGGTCTGAAGTTGCCATCACCACATGCTGAAATTTGCCTGAGGAGGTAGCTTCCTTTATTTGGTCAGACCATCGTGTTGGCGACCGGTCCCGTGCTCTTTCCTTCGGTATTGCCAACAATGACCAGCTTTTCAAGGCTGCTATCTCGTCTTCACATTATGTGGCCGAAGTAGCTCAAAATGAGGGTTAAGTGATAGCTTTATGATATTCTCGCACCGCTTATTATATTGGTAGCTTACCGTCCACGTGCCTTCGACAAGTTTTCAGCTTACAGACCGACTTGCGAACTAGAGGGTGTGAGAATTTGCAGGTGACGACGGCGACGGGGAGTCGGCCGTGCAAGCGGCGAGAGCCTCGCGCGAATCGCTGAGCGGGCTGCTTGCTTGAAGCGCGCAGCTGCCCGCGAGCTGTCCACTATTCTGTATTGTCGTCGTAAAATGTGCTCTGAGTAAGTTGATTTAAAATCCTTACTTGAATGACAAGTTATTTTTTGGTCGGGGCGGTGTTGTTATAATAAGTGATGACTGATGAAGTGATGACCTTTAGTAATAAGGTTCAGTTGGTAGCCTGTGTTCGTCAACCCGTCATTGGGTCGAAACATGCACAATGACGGGTTCCGTTGTTAGGGTAAATTTATCCCAAGAACAAAATTAACTTTGTAGTTGTTGTTGTTGTCCCATACACCGATATACGTCACGATCAATTCTCCAAATATAAGTTAGTAAATGCAAAAAAAAATTGACGCAGCTGCAAATGAACGATTTTTAAAATTTTTCTTTTGCTTGTGCTGAACGTGTAGGTACCTTCCTTCTTGGCAAATTTCACAATTCTAGGTTAAGAGTATCAAAATAAGTCGCATAAATGGCCGTATTTTTTATTGTGTTGACTTAGGGAGCTTGATATTATTAAAACTCTAAAGCACCGTAAACCTACGTACGTTTGATACTAATTTCACGCGTTCCTGAACAAAAAAGTCTTGACAGACTGACAGTCGACGGAACGATGAACAGACAGCCAAGCAGCACGCAAGCGTTTTCAACATCAATATAACAGCCTATTTAGAAATTAGGATTCTTTTAGAGACGTACAAGAGTGTCAAAAAAATATTTTGTCTTTCTAATAGTGATTTATGAGTCATTCATTATTTTTTTATTTATTATTTCATACAGCTCAAACTGTATTAAATCTTTATTAAGGGATCCGCGAAAGCTTAGGGTATTTAAACAGAATATGAAAACTCCACTATACAGCTTAAGTATTTTGTGACACTTTAATCTGGTTTTATCGTTAAAGCTGTATACAAGCTGTATTATGTATGTGAACACTTACTTATTACAGCTCTTAGTGTTATTATAGTATCACTTAAGACTTGTTTCTGTAGAATGGTGTATGCAAACTCCGTTCTAAAACTTATTTTTATGGCGTAATTGTACACTCTTGTAAATACAGTGGACTTCTGTTTTTGAGGGTGTTTTAAAACTAAAAAAATAAATGACAGCTACAGTACAGCTTTATTTTGTATTAATGACAGTCACTCGGAAAGACTTTACGGTCAACCGCCAATTCTGTCGACGTCCAACAAAGTGGGTTCCGTAGCAAAAACATTAAACAGGGTTATTAATTATTCATAACAGTTATGTTAAATGTATAAATTTAATTCAACCTTCGGAACATGATTATGACGTTTCTTCATAAAGCAGCGCAAGTAGTTCAAATGATGATTGATTTGAACCATGAGATCTAGTTCTCTTACTGCTTCGTCATAAGACGATATTGATAGCCTTTTCACACAGCATTTTGAGGTAGACCAATTATGTAAAGGCCGAGATGTTTCATCCTTTACTAATTTGTTGACATCTAATCGCTTTCTTGGCCATCTTAACTCGCGTTTTGATTCCCACAAACTTGGTACAATGCAAAGCTTGTTTTGCCCTTTCTCAATGGTTACTTAAATTTTAGTCGGCATATTTTCCTAAAAATAAAGTAAAACGGATATTGACCACTGATAATACATACAACAAACTAATAATGCTTTACCATAAGTTTACTTAGGTATAAAATATAAGGTCAAATTGAGAATCTTTTTTTTTTGTGGGTCAAAAATTAAACAACTGCTTCTTTTAGTTTTACCATATGTAGGTACGTATCATCTTGAGTCAGCGTTTTTCATTTCGTTTAAGTAACCCACAACGTTATGTTTAGAGAACTGATATACAGCCTAAGTAATAAAAATATTCTATTATAAAGCTGATTAGCAGCCAAAAGCTGTACAATATAATCCTTAACTTACTTAGTACAGCTACTCAGACTATAACACACTCCGATTATCGTTTAGGCTGTTTAGAAAATAGTCGCCATTTTCGTAATTTCGAATGTAGGTATAAAACAAAATTTGAAACATAATTTAAGAAATATATCATGATTTTCAGCTTGATATGAGGGCACAATGATCACACTACCCTCACTTCTGTTATTATAAAATTGTTTTTATTCTAACCTTAAAACCAACATTGACTTACCATATAAATAGTATTTTTCTTTTATATCAGATCGATTATTTTGCTTGTATATTTGGCGCTTGAATATTTTGACGGAAAACATAGACAGGTTCACAACAAATTTTAATCCGCAATTTCAATTCACCAATTAACACCTTCAGATATCTAAGTCCAAGATTACGTTTACTTACTAATAAATATTATAAATAACAATGTCGCCATTCACGGTTACAATTCATTGAAAATCTAGTTCGTCTAATTTTTATTATTTTGTAATTCTTTTCAAAAACCTATTTGGAACTCTTTTCTTTGCAAGATAATATCTGCAGTGTTATGGTTTATTTTTACACCGAATAACAGCTCTAATACAGCTATTATAGAGCTTATTCATTTCTTATACAGCTACTATACAGCTCTACTAACGCATAAAGCTGTATAAAATGTGCCCCTTTTTACTTATAAGAGTTGTATAAGCGCTGATACAGCCTTTATACAGCTTCTAGTATAAAAACGAACTAAAATACAGCTTGTATACAGCTTGCAACGCTACTTGGGGGTACGGACAACAAAGTGATCCTTTAAGCGTTCCGTTTTTTCCTTTTGAGGTACGGAACCCTAAAATCATATTGGTTACATTTTATTACATTATTATTAGAATGTAACACAATAATCCCGATATTGTGGGTACTTACTAGTATATTTTAATACCGTTGTCCGTATAAGTAATCATTGATATTGTACTGAAATGCCATTATCCTGTGAGGGTCTCTGGTAATCATCTGCCTAGACCTTTCCCAACTATGTTGGGGTTGGCCTCCAGTCTAACAGGGAAGCAGCTGAACACAAGTACTTTACATAGAGCGACTGCCTAGCTGATTTCCACAACCCAGTAACTGGATATTGGATAACATGATATCTCTTGATAAGACTGAAAGGAAGACTGGGAAGTCACCAGCAGCGCTATTCTGTAAAATCTCACCGTGATAACTTGCGTGAAATGAGCTTAAAGTAAGCTGTCATTAATATTTCTCCCTAGCATCAGATGGATTGACCTTAGTTATAATTTAACGGTAAGGTTTTTACAGAATAGCTGGTATATCCTGTTAATGGTACAGCCGATATATTCTGTAAAAATCTCACTGTGAGAACTGAGGTGAAGTGACCTGTCATTCCACACGTTAGGGCGATCTATTCTGTTAAAATCTGTGACCTGGAAGTGAGCTGTCTTACAACCTGAGACTAGGGACTGACACAAATGACAGCTCACTACCTATAAGCTCACTTCACCTAAGTAATCATGGTAAGATTTTTACAGAATAGCACTAAGGGATAGAAAGTCTTCACAGACGGACTCACTCTAAAGTACACTGTCCTTCATGATACAGGATTCTTCTAATTTCAAGGGCAGAGGTCTTACTCATCCAGGCGCGGTCCGAGGGGTGGGAGGGGGTTGGCACCTAGGGGTCATGACCCCAAAGCCGTAAACGTAAAGCTTAAAATAGTAATTTTTCGAAAATATAATAAATTTTCTTATTAATAAGTAGGTAGTCTTTGGCTATGACCCCTCCAAAAGTCTTTGGCTGCGACCGCGCCTGTACTCATCTGTATTAGCCATACCTATCCCTTACTGAAACAATCTCTCCTGTTAACTAGGCTATCTTTTGTTAAATAAATGTTTACTTACTTACTTCACATTAGTTTTCACGTTGGCATTTTTAAGCCTCTCCATGTTGTCGCGTTGGGCCGACGTAAGTCAATGTAGGCCACAGTATACTTAAACTTTTATCAGACTATTAGCTGCGGGACACGGCATCGCCCCGTGGATTTGGGAAATAGCAGCTGTTATTTCGACATTACAAACACATTTCTTCATATTTATTTGTATCTATCTATCTATTCTCTATAGTATTCTATAAAGATTAATATAAGCAAATGACGGTAGTTCAATCTTGAACTACCGTCATTTGCGTAAATTAATCTTTGTGTTATAGACTCTCCCCCTTATTCATAAACGATGATTAACGTTAAATGATGTTTAAACATCAAAAATGTATAGTTAAACAGACGCTAATCATCATTAACTTTAATCATCGTTTAGGAATAAGAGGGTTAGTGGCTTAAATGTATTGGCGCATGTTGGGCCAACGTGTAGAGGGGGTATTACAGAATGGATAAGCCCAGAAGGCCAATTCCTTTAAATGGAATAGTTCAAAGTCTAGTCGCAATCTCATTTCAGGGACTATCAAAGTTCAAAACTTGTCAAACATGTAGGGAAGGAAATTAGATTGTATTTTTTACAGATTGAGACTGAAGTTAGAATGCGAACGTTCCTAAAAGTACGGAAATTGCCCCTCTGATGACGAATTCTTAAGTAAGAAGCTCCAGGGTAATCCGCAAAATGAGTACTACCTACCGCGAAATTACTACTACCTACCGTGAAATTACCTTGTCATCTTAAGACTGTATAAAGTAGTCTAAAGGCATTTTGTTGCGTTCATGTATTTAACAGGCGTTTTGTAGTAACACGGGGATGACAAAGTAATCGTTAACTTGTAGGAGTAGTAGTTATCAGTTATGTCATTTTGTCCAACCCGGGAATTGAAACCAGGATTGAACCTCATGCTCAGTATTAGCGCTTGGAACCACTACACCAAGTCAATCAATGAGTCAGTTTAAATGTTATCAATGAAGTCTATGGAGTTTCGCTAGCTATATATAAATTGACCCTGTTTATGGACTGAGAATCAAGCTTCCGACCCCTTCGTGATTGGAAATTAGCCAGTGAACCCTTTCATCTGAGCAAAGAAGGTGCAGAGGTAATGAAACAAACATGAAAATTTAATCAATAGGACTGTTTATTACTTGATCGTTGTAGCCGCATATCGTTAGGTAATAATAGGTATATCTAAATATATAAAAATGAATTGCCGAAATGTATGTACGTGCATAACTTCCGAACGACTGCACCAAATTGCATGATTCTTGTTTTTATGTGTTCCTTATTGTCAGGACAAGGTTTGTATATAAGAAAATTAAAAAAATACTAGATTTGATCAGAATGAATTTTTAGAATCTAATACAAAAAGTGATGGACGGTATGTGACAGAAGACTTTGATAGAACTTTGACGAAAAACAATTACCAACTGATTTGATTTTACCAGTCGCGACTGGAGAAATAAAATATGACGTACGAAGTTCGCCGGGTCAGCTAGTAATCAAATAAAATATACTTGATTTCAAATTGCAATACTAGGGCTTGTGTCCATTTGTAGAGCGATCTTATGGCTAATAAGTCGATTCACACGAATTCACTCGAATTTAACTAAACATTATTATTAAATTATTTTCTGTAGGAGATTCGCAAGGAGTTAATTTATTTGTGGACGAATCGCCCAGACAATAATACCTATCTATACATATTATTAAAAAGTGTCGATTTACTTACCCCTTTCGGGCGAGTAAATTCGTGCGAATTGACTAATAAGCCGCTTTTATTTATCTTACAGCACAATTACTTGTTAATCACAAATTGTAAACATAATTTACAAAACTTAAATGAGGAGCTAGACAGACTAGCTCTCAGTCTGGGAGCAGAAGAAAAGATGAACTTTTTTTATAAAAGATAAGCTATTGGTACGGTCAGCTACAAAAGTCGATTAAAATTACAGCTTTTAGAGTCTATTGAAAAAAAGACATCCTAAATCTTTATTTATCTCGACATCTTATTCCAGTCAATATAACGCGTAATCTTAAATAGAGAAAGGTATCTGAGGCAGCAGTAACAACTAGCAATAAAACTGAATCATTTTGGATATTGCTAATTAATTGCTTCTTAAGTTCAAAAAAATCGTCTGCTCAACAAAGTAAGTAACGCAATGAATTTTATTGAACAATCAAAATGAAAAACCGCGGGGTCAGCATAATGCTGCGATATTTAAAAATAAATACTTACTTCTTATATTAACAATTGGCTTTAAAACCATGACATGACAGCTATGCTCAAAATAATATTTCGACACATTTTGTGTCACTTTCATTATATGATGAATTACATATGAAAGTACATTTAAGATATAGGTAAACAGGGGGAAAGTTTCTACGCTACGTCTAGAATAATTTGTGCTGAATTCATGGTTACAGGTTGCACGTCGATGTCCCTGCCGCCCGTTTAAAAAGTAGCAGTGATAATCGAATTTAATTACTGACCGTACCTTACATGTAAGAATTGTTTTGGATAAATTATAATTTTCAAGAGGTCATTTTTAGAGTTACTTCAGAGTGCTAACTATGAAAGAGGATATTCAAGTAAGTATGTAAGAATGTACTATAATGTATCCTAGGCATGTCATCAAAATACTATATCTACTATACTATATAATACTATCTACAATATCTACCCACCACTATTGTTTCATAAAATTACGTTGACAATGGAATTGTAGTTTTTCGTTTTTGTAATAATGAGATAAAACAAAACACCTTATTACAATCTTGACCTACCTAATAAATTAACATTGACAAATAAGGGCACATAAATTTGTTTTTTCACTTCACACATTGCGCAGATTTTAACTCATTTCACAGAAATCGAATTACCATCTCTCAAAGTAATTCTATAATACTCCATAGCTGGATCTTCAATCACATGTTCACAGTCCACGGCTCCATTTTCTTCCAGAAATTCAGTATGTCTACTTAGCCAATCTAAATACAACTTTAAATACTTATCATTAGGGTCTATGTCCGTGTGCCCCAAGCAGAATATCCTGTAGGCATCTTCTCCATATTTTCCGATGCCGCATAAATCACTTGCCCTGCGCCATTTTGAAGAAACAAACTGATAACTTAGCTTCCATATCATATTACCTCTTTTCCTTAATCCCAGGTTATCAAAAAATCTTTCTAAATGTACTGGAGTGTCGTTTAAGACGTGATAAGGTGATGGGTACTCCTCGAAGAACGTCTTCATGTAGGGCCTGGCAGTTTTGCCTGAAGTTTTCGTTAAGAATATTGTTGCTATTAACATCGCCCAAGGGTTTGAGTAGAACTCTTCTTCAACCACGTAGTGTGGCGATCCTGGCATTTTTCGTGGAGTGATATTGAAAAAAGGTTGTATTACCATAGGTTCTTGCTCCTCTATGGTCAGTTGTGATAGACTGAGTTCATCGGACTCTAAAGAGGCTTGACTTAGATCTTTAGAGGAATCCAATGATTTGGAGGGTGAGAAAGCAAGCTGCGGTGCTCCAGGACTTACAGCTGTGAGATTATCCACTTCATTGAAGAATCTGCTGATACAATCTGAGTCTTCCATGATACTGTAAAGAAGGAAACGAGAGTTAAAATCGTAATTAGGGAAATGAATGCAGGGTTTTTTTTAATTCAGTGTAATATTATAAAAATGAAATAAACATTTTAATAAGTAGTATGAAATTTGGCACAGTTAAAGTTAATATGGAGAAGGAGAGAAGAAAGCTAATATTTTTATATAATTATGAATGAGAAATACTGTAAGTTTTAAATGAATTATGGTCGAATTTCGACCACTGAGCGATCATACCACTAGTAATAACAAAATAATAATTGCGATTTTTACATATTTTCAAACTAGATACAATATGAAACATAAACCCTGTTGTTCCTTTTAGGGACGTATACACTTAGGTATCCACAAGCACAACATTGATGAAGCTATAATTAAAAAAAAAAACTTGAATTATGATTGGTTTATTACGTACTAGCTTTTGCCAGCGCCTTCGCCCGCGTGGAGGTCGGTGTATTATACATATAAACCTTCCTCTTGAACCACTCTATCTATTAAAAAAACCCGCATCAAAATCCGTTGCGTAGTTTTAAAGATTTAAGCATACATAGGGATATAGGGACAGAGAAAGCGACTTTGTTTCATACTATGTAGTGATAGTGATATATACCGATTCTCAAAACGTGGGTAGAATGAACAACAGGGTTTTTGTTACATTATGTACACGGGCAAGTTTTTGAGCAATTATTCCTCGGCAACACTAATGGATCAATCTGGAGCAACAATAATAAATTGCGGATATGTTTCAGGAATATTGCTTCTGATTGCTCCATATATTTCATGAGTTGCTGAATATCTAATCGGTTTGGATTTTTTTTGTCAATTTTTCTTTCTATCTCGTTTGTACATAAAACTACGTCTCTTTTTTGAGAGAGGAACCAGCTGGCGGCGAAGGCGGCGGGGGATGGCGTATTGCCTAATTTTTTAAGTTGCTCCATATTACATGGTATTGTGTGGCCGTATCTCTGGTAACAGGTTGCTATTTCTTCTTGCCATTGCTCTTAATTGCTGGATGTAGTCGTGACGTCATAGTTGACGAGAATTGACCAGGATGGAGCAATTTTAGTTGCTCGTGTAAGCGCACCTTCACGCTGTAGCTATAGTTTGAAAAAATGTGGGTTCAAATCTGTGTAAATTTACTGGGTGGTATATTTAGTGAAGTTACTTCCGTTTACTCTTAATATAGATAGGTACTTGTTTCTTTTCTGTTAAGAAAAGAAAAAATTGTTCACTAGATAAGTATGTCTATAAGTTTACAAATAACATTTTAAATCAACAAATCTAAGCAGACATTACGACTGAAACCTACACAGTGTAGCTAATGAGTTTATGAGCCGAATCCTCAACTTGAGTTAAAAGTAACAAACAAGGTTTTGTCACAAGAAATAACTAAGTACCTGTGTTGTTTTGTTGGTATAATGGAGCGTTTACATACAGATTTGGTACAAATAAGATTTTATTTTTAAATGAACCTGCTAAGGGGGCGAGGCAGGGCAGTTCGATAATAATTGGACGAAAATTGAGAATAGAGATTGCAATTTCAAGGACGCGTGACGTATAGGCACGTTTCTTTACATGATAGAGAAAAAAGATATAACTCTCTCTGTCCCTCACAACTCCTCATTATAATCAACCTTTGATTTTGCAACAGCTGAGACACAAGACTCATCAGTGATTCTCTTGGAAATCATGTCACTTAGTTTAAATAGGTTGATTTTACTTATGTAGATTCTTTTACATATTGTGAATGAGAGAACGTTGTAGGCTTTTTTTTTTTTTTGGTTGGGTAATCATCAAATAACTTCTCCCGCTCTGGGTGGAGCGGGAGGGCGTGTCAGACTTTTACTGACTAAAATCCACCCGTGTTCCCTCAGCTGCCTGTGTGCCAGGGGCCGCGGTATCTCTTCCGAACAACCCGCACCCCTGGCAGGCATCGGGCCTTGCGGACCCCATCAATGTAGGCCTTACAGACGTCGTCAATAAATCTATTCTTTATTTTCATTCCTCTAAGTACCTGGTACTTATTGACAGGCCTGCACTGTTCTCCCATACCTATTATCACTGTAATTTGAAAACACTGTAAAAGCCAATTATTTTTAAAAGAGTAACCGTGGAGTTTCTTGCCGGCTCGTCTCCATACGAAGCGACAAATTGGAACCGTGCACCTAGCTTCTGACATTTCATAAGTGCCCTTGCAGGTTTATGTGATTTTTTTTAAATTTCTTTATTTGATCTTTATTTTTGGTTCTAGAAAATGTCGGTTTCCTCACGATGTTTTCCTTTACCGGCTCGAGAGCAGTGGTGATAAAATTGATGAAATAAATGATATGAATTGCACCGATCCCAGCGTGGCTTGACCAGACTCGATTAATCCAATGAACCCCAAGATTTGCACTAGCCCCTGGAGCCTCATACTTCATGGTGCTACAGAGGCCATTGCATATCAAGAAGTAGACCGGGGGGCGCTGTAATGGTCAGGTAGACGTGCCCTTAGGATAGGAAAGGATTGCGAGCCTACCGGATATGCATCTTTGAGTAAGAATTGGACTAGTGGAGAGACGGGTGGTATTTATTTATAGGAGGGCCATCTTTTCACGACGTCGCTGTTGATTCAGGTGTACATAAATTAATTTTTCTGCTTGGGTTCAAGATCACGAGCTACAACTCGGTAAGTCAGGGCCTATACCTACCACTGGGCCACGACTGCTCTTACAACGAAATCTCGCTTACCCACTCTTTTTTTTAAGATTCACTTATTGCTGAAACTAGCTGAAGAGCGCTGAGCGCGGCTTCGCCCGCGTGGAAGTCGGAAATTATCCCGCGGGAACGTAGGTACTTCCGGGATAAAAGTATCAAATCAAATCATCATCAATTTCCTCCAAATCCGTTCAGCTGTTTTTGCGTGAAAGAGTAACAAACTTTCATACATCTATATACAAACTTTTGCGTTTATAATATTACTAGCTTTTGCCAGCGGCTTCGCCCGCGTGGAGGTCGGTGTATTATACATATAAACCTTCCTCTTGAATCACTCTTTCTATTAAAAAAACCCGCATCAAAATCCGTTGCGTAGTTTTAAAGATTTAAGCATACATAGGGATATAGGGACAGAGAAAGCGACTTTGTTTTATACTATGTAGTGAAGCAAGGATAAAATAGGTTAGTTTAGTTTGTAAACAAAATTTCTTATTAGATTTAGCATCAACGAAATCTAAGTTACTGTGAATGTGTGTGTAAATTTTTAAGGGTAGTTCTTTAGTAACGTTTTTACTTTGTGCCTGTAAATACAGGAACAACTGCTAACAGAAAGTGTAAGTTTAGCCATAAAATACAATAGAATTATTAAAGAATTTTCGAAATCTATCCACAATTGATGAAGATAATCGATGATAAATACAAAATACATTTTCAAAATTCATATAGGTCGACGAATATAGAACCTGGAGGAGAGTAAAAAAAAAAATAAGTACACAAAAGGCATCAAAGAGATTAAGAGAAAAAACAAGAAATATTTCTAACATTTATAATTCGTTAATGTTAAAAAGCGTCTAATATAAAGGCACCTTATAAAGGTCAAGCGATAAATGCTGATCAGGCGCGAAATATTGCCCTTGAAAAAACGTTTTTTGTTAACAAACTTGTCATTGTAAATATTTCCGAGTCAAGCTAACACTTCATGCTCATTGCTTATTGTATGGAAAACCATCATGTTTTTATTCTTGAAGAATGTTTTGTTTCAGAAGTCACTCTGAAACAAAAACATTCTTCAAGAATAAATACATGATGGTTTGGTAGTAAAAACAGCCAAATTAATTAAACATTGGTTTTTGCTTTAATTTAAGTACTTAGAGTTACCTACTGCTAAGTACCTTCTTAAACAAAAAAGTAAGTTCGAAAACTAAAACACGACTACTGAAAAATCACGCTATAAAAAATATTAAACAAGAATAACAAAAACAGAACTTAAAACCTATATTAAAGCCTCCAGGCATAAAGGGCGTGCCCGCTTACGTATGCAATGCGGCATTATGTTCACATAACTGTAGCTAGAAGTAACAAATGTTAAAATAGGACCTTCGGAGTAAAATAAACAGTTAAAACTATTAACAGTTACAAAACCATGGCCAGCAAGACGACGGTTGACTACAAGCAGCACCCGTTCACGAGCATAATGCAAAGATCAGCCATAACCAGTCGCCATTGTAGCCGCTCGCAATCGCCGCTGTAGCCGGGTTTCAGTTTTTCTACTACTTTTTACTTAAATTATTTTGGGGTTAGCGTACAATATATAAGGTGTAAAAGAATATACGCAAGACTTGAAAGTGGTTTGTTCTTAACTGCAAAACACATAATTTTTTAAAGAAGTAACCCTATTAAAAGTTAGTATTATTTTAATAATACTTACGTTTACAAAAAGATTCCGACGAAACTCCGAGAACCCCATCCTTTTTAAGTTTCCGTAGCCAAATGGCAAAAAACGGAATCCGTATAGATTCGTCATGTCTATGTCTGTCTGTCAGATGTATTCTGTGAACCGCATTAAGATTTTCACACAAATATTGACAAAAAAAAACAATAAATTTTGGGGGTTCCCCATACTTAGAACTGAAACTCAACATTTTTTTTCATCAAACCCATACGTGTAGGGTATCTATGGATAGGTCTTCAAAAATCTATTGAGATTTCTAACATCATTTTTTTCTAAACTGAATAGTTTGCGCGAGAGACACTTCCAAAGTGGTAAAATATGTCCCCCCCCCCATAACTTCTAAAATAAGAGAATGATAAAACTAAAAAAAATATATGATGTACATTACCATGTAAACTTCCACCGAAAATTGGTTTGAACGAGATCTAGTAAGTAGTTTTTTTTTAATACGTCATAAATCGTAAACCGCAATTTACCTTTCATTCAATCAACTCAAGTATTAAAAAAAAACAACATTTAATTTCATAAACATAAACCTTATGCATAAACCGTGAACCATTATTTTCTAATAATAAATCTGTAATAGGTGCCTAAGTAAATAATAATTATAATTCGCGCGTTACCTGCTGCTATGGAACCCTTCATGGGCGAGTCCGACTCTCACTTGGCCGCTTTTTTTTTAATCAGTTAAAAATAGAGGCTTTGTTCTCTAGAGTGATGGTTTAAACAAGTTGACATAAAATAATATAGCTTTCAGCACATATTCTACTGATGAAACAAAGGCCTTTATTTCGGGAGCCGGGTTCGGAACAGGTAAAATCGATCCAGTTCACTTCCGTTCATATTGAAACGTACAGTTTCACTCACTCAAACGCTTACTGAGGCCCTAGTGTGAGTTTCACTTAACCATTTACACCAAACGCAGTGAGCGCGTTCGGCGTTCCGATTGGCCCTGGATTAGTGAAGGACCAATCGGAGCGCCAAACGCGCTCACTGCGTTTGGTGTAGATGGTTAAATAAAACTCACACTGGGGCCTCTGCTCAGTGCTCACCTTAGAAAGCCTTGTTCATAGACTACTATTACATACTGCCTGTTTGTGTCCATGTTTATTGGCCAAAGCTAGCATTTATGTGCTTCAGCAAATGCTGTGCCTCATTTGATCTTTGTTTTTATTTGTATTTGATTAATTTTTTTTTTTTTTTTATTTATTCTTACAGAAAGCTTACAGACTAATAACAGACTAAAAATTATTTGTAGACAAGAAAAATTTGCTAAATTACAAGCTTCCACATATATATATCAAGTTACAAGTACTATGCGTTGACTATGTTGGTTACAGCAATTCACAAATCAAAAGAACAAAATAAAAATAAAGTTATAAGTAAATGTAATAAAGACTTAATTAATTAATTAGTCAAGTCGTGCGAAATCAAAACTGTTAAATTACCACAATTAACCACAAAACGTTTCCTAATTTTTCATGACTGTCCCCAAAATATTCCTTGTTAAGGATCCTTCTAATACTGTGTGCGTTGGTGCAGAATAGATCAATCTCCAGGTGCAATGGTAAGCTATTGAAGGCTTTTACACTACGAATGAAGAAGGCGTTGCGCCTGTAATTGGTCGATGCGCAAGGTGCCTGCAGCAGAGGTCGTGTGCGTAGGTTAAGTTGATTCGTGCGAAGAAGTATTTTGCTAAGTAGTTCCGGGCAATCAATCGAGCCATTTGCTATGCCTACCAAAAAACATATGTCACTAATATTACGTCTCATGTTCAACGGTAAGAAATGGTATTGCTTGCAACGGTGTTCATAGTCCAATGAGAATCGCTTTGCCTTAAAATCCAAGTAACGCAAAAACTTCTTCTGAACGGATTCAATACGAGATTTATAAATCTCGTATTGAGGGTTCCAGACTTGGGAAACGTACTCGAGGTGGCTGCGTACAATGGAACAGTAGAGGACTTTTACTGGTTTTAGAGATTGAAAGCTAGAACAAGCTCTAGTAATAAAGCCCAGGGCCTTGAAAGCCTTCTTGGCAATGGTTTCTATATGATCGTCGAAAAGTAATTTGCTGTCGTGTACTACACCAAGATCTGTGATACTGCTTGTCTTACTTATGTACGTACCATCTAGTGTATATCCTGAACCGATAGTATTTTTGCGGCGCGTGTATACCACGTGAAAACATTTGGATACATTGAGTTGTAACTTATTTGTTTTGCAGTATGAAAAGAATCTGTCCAGGTCTGACTGAAGCAGCTCGGTATCAGACAATGTACGTACAGACTTAAGAACCTTCATATCATCTGCATATAGTAGAGTATTAGAATGAGCAAAGCAGTTCTTTATGTCCGAGATAAATATTGTAAACAATAATGGCCCTAAGATGGAACCTTGAGGCACTCCAGATGGGACAGTTTTCCAACCGGACGTGTATCCACGCAGGACTACAGCTTGCGTTCGGTTATCTATATATGATGAAAACCAACGAAACAGGTCACCGTGTATTCCTGCAGCTAATAGCTTCTGAAGAAGCACACGGTGATCTATTCGGTCGAAACACTTGCTGTAGTCCGTGTAAATAACATCGACCTGGCATCCTTCATCCATCCCTGTGGTTATTAATTCATTGGACAATACCAAATTGGAAGCAGTCGACCGTTTCTTGAGGAAACCATGTTGTTCGTCGCTAAAACAGCGGTGCATGGCCGAATAAACTCCCGTGTGCACCACTCGCTCCAGAACTTTAGCGAAAAGACATAGCTTAGATATGGGGCGGTAATTTTCTATCTTCGATTTATCCCCCTTTTTAAAAATAGGTGTGATGTATGCCGATTTCCATCTCTTCGGAACAACACCCTCTCTCAACGACCGTTCAAACAGCAAGCAGATTGGCTCCACAAGACTTTTTGCGCAATTGATAATGAGAATAGGGGGTATCAAATCCGGCCCACCAGATTTAGTTAGGTCCAGACCTTTGAGTAGCTTGAGTACCATGTCAGGGCATACGCTAACGGTACTCAGGTACACTGAGCTGGAAGAATTAGTGTCTACACTAGCATCTAGATCATCAGAGTCTGAGTCTGGTTCTTGGAAAGTTGAATGAAAATAAGATGAGAATAGCTCAGTGATACCCTCGCCTGTGTCTGCGGAGAGGTCCATATAGTGCAGTACGTTAGGTAATGAATCACCACTTCTTTTACTTTTCACATAAGACCAGAACGACTTAGGGTTTTTGGAGATTGAGGATTCTATTTTTTCCATATAAGCATCAAAACAAACCGCCTCTATTTGCTTAACTCGGTTTCTCAAGATAGAAAAAGAGTGATAGTCCGATAGATTGCCGTAATTTTTGTATTTATTATGGTACTTCTGTTTTTCCTTTAATATTTTAATTAAAGCACTGGTATACCAGGGGGGGTGAGTCGATTTCTTTAGTGGTTTAACGGGGATGTACAAATCCCTTAGCTCGTATAGTTTTTGATAGAAATGGCCAAGAGCTTGGTCTAAGGATCCAGTAGACAACAATGTATTCCAGTCTATAAGATCTAGTGCAGAAATAATTGCAGGGTAATCACCTTTATAAAATATATATTTGACACTAGGTTTCTCAATATATTTATGGACTTCAACGAAATTTGCGTTAATAATTAGTGGTTTGTGGTGTACATCGACAGGCACCGCCAAGGGGTCAGCACACTCATTCACCTTGACTTCACCATTTGAGAAAACAAGATCCAATAACCTACCGTTGAAATTACGCTGACCGTTATACTGGGATAGGTTACTCGCATTAATTGTATCAAAGAAATCCAAAATACAACGAACAGATACTTTCTCAGGGCATAATTCCGGGCTGTCGTCCGAGAGTTGCCATTCCACATCGCCACCGAAGTTAAAATCACCAGTTACGATAAATGTATCCAACGGGTGGGCGGCTACTAAGTGGTTAAGTTTATGGTGGAAGTTTTGTAATTGAGCTACATATGAATTACCAACATTTTCCTTGCACAAATACAGGCCGCAGATATTAATATTATAACTTACCGCTGGTTTAGACCTCTTCAGAACGATGGATACCCATATATCCTCAGCGGAGGTACGCCAATCACATCTTTCCACAACGGTCAGATCACTTCTCACCGCGATCAGCACTCCACCACCCCGTGTTTGTGCCGTTCGACAGTATTCCCGGTCCCGTCTCCACACAAGATAACGACCGTCAAACAACTCACTATTACTAATATTGTCCACTAACCATGTTTCCGTTAGTATAATAACATCGTATGAATTCATGCACACATTACGATATAACGCGTTTATTTTCGAGCGCAGCCCTCGTACGTTTTGATAATATATATTAACCATTTTTAAGCCTAACAATAACACCATGGGCACCCAGACACGGATCATTATTTAGTAGGGAATTTAATAGATTGCTTGTTATAATCGAGTACAGAAAGCACCAACAATAATAAAGTACAATGGAGGCAGAACACAAAAAAAGGTAGGAATATTTTAAGCACAGCAATGCACAGTATCTAAAAACACGCAACTTCGAAACAGTCGCAATAAATAGAACATACGAGACGATACGGGTTCGATTAGTCATAACTGAGAAGGCAAAGTAATTAAGATTGCACTTTAGTACAACGGAGCTAAGGACTACATCGGCATAGCGGCGAAAATCAACATGACAATGATATTTAGGTATAAAATTACACCGCTCTAATGAGCGACACAGTACCTGATGGAATATGCCAGTAGCACTCAACTGCGCACGGTTCCCAATCTTTCGTTCACGGTTCGACTTTGCACGACTCGACTTGGACATTTTGTTTGAATAAGGTCTAAAATATGGAAATTGACGCGAGTTTATTTTATTTTTATGAGATCTTTCTCGGATTTTAACACTATTGTAGGAGACGTGTCGTCCTTCTTTGCGTGTATTTTGGCATGCTTTATCCAGACGTAGCGAAAATCCACTTCTGCGGCTGTTTTTTTAGTTTTGGACAACAAAGCCTTATTCTGTAATGACAGGTGGTCATTTACATAAACCCGTTGGTTACCTGTTAGGCCAAATTGCCCTGCAGATAGAGGAGCAGTCTTGACAAGTAGCCTCGCTGCGGCAATAAAGTCCTCCTTCACGTAACGGTTGCAGAAACTTACTATGATAGGTTTCGGATTATCTTTCTCACGGGTTGGTACTCTCGTTATAAAGTTGATCTGGGCCTTAGACACGGGATAATCAATTTTGACGCCAATTTTGCTCATGATTTCGAACAGGTTCTCATTATTATTCTGCGGCAGTCCTTTTATTTCGATGTTGTTCATACGCGCCCACTGTTCTTTTGAGTTGTTTTCTTCCTCTAGCTTGTCTAAGCGGTTATGAAGGATGTCCACCTGTTCCTGAACTTTCTCGACGTGCTTGAGGCGCGCTTCCATATCTTTGATCTTCCTGTTAAACTCCTTAAGTTCCTTGTTTGTTTCAGTAAGTGATAACTTTAGATCAGCAAACTCAGTTCGTAGCACAGTTATCTCTTCCTTTAAAAATTCTAAGGGTGCTAGTTTCTCAGCAAGCGCTCTTATTTCCACGAGGATAACCGACTCCGATTCCGGCCTTGGCGACACTGGGGGTTGATTCGTGGCATTTATTTTACATTTGCTGCAACGCCACGTTAGCTTTCTGTCACCCAGCTTCCGATATCCAGTTTAGTGTTGGGGTTTAGTTTAGTGGGGGTAGTAGTTTAATGTTGGGGATTTACACAATATTTTGTAACTGGTCCACTTACTAATTTAATTCTAGTGTCGTCTCTAAAGTGAACTATGAGAACCGAAAATAATAGTGTTAGCTGTTCACACAGGATAAGTTTTTAACCATTGCGCAAACTGTCACCATGAATTCAGCATATCATTCTAGACCCGCTGCTAGCACATACATTTTTCGTCGTTCCATCAGCTGTTCCATTTTGGCCGCGTAGGTACTGCACTTTTCTATGAAACAGCTGATTATACCTACTGTCTGCCACATTGTCTGCATTAGTAAAAGAATTGACCGATTTTTTACCCGTTTACAGCAAAGCAAAAAGGAAGGTTATGGTTTTAACCGGTATGTATATAATAATATGTTCATCTGTTCCCTCATAACTTTTAAACTACTTATCATAGATAGACAAATGAGATATCGTTGGAAGCGCAGTCATCGACTGGCGTCACATTAAACGACCACATCTTTCAGATGAGAATATTATTCTTGTTTTATACTTTTTAGAGCGTGAATTTTCAGTAACCGGGATTTTATCAAAAATTGTTTAAGTAATTTTTATGAAGAGTATCTACGTAATTCAGTTACAAAGAGCCTTTGACCTCTGATAACAACCGTGTGATATTTCAGTTGTTAATTAACCAAAGAGCTTACCATAAAAATTAATTGTTAAGGTGGAAACTCCAGGGTAGCCGGCGAAATTCTAAATTTGTTACGTTTTACGATTAAAATATGATTCGCAACTGTAACAAATATGGCTTTACATAATTTTTATCATTTGAGTCATCAATACAACCCTCCATCATCATTTAATTGAATGACTTTTTCATGAAAATAAAGAAAAAATAATGCATACAATTGAGTTCCAACGAAATGATAGGTGTACCCGAGGTGGCAATCTTGTCAGGGTAAAATTAATTTGCATTTATAGTCTAATTATTTACCATAACGTAGTGAATTGATTCAACTTAGACTCAACTGAGGTAAAATAAAACCTTGTAAAACTTTATGACACATAATTAGCCTGGGCCCTAATTCACTATGACCACTTAACGATTCCTTACTTCGAAACCACGTCAATTTCTTAGATCACACACGACATCTGCTAATAAATATTGACAAATTGTTTTGGAACATACAGAATGTGACATTTCGATTTCTTACCGTTACATTCATTGGTTTCTAAAAAACACGATATTGACGTAGTTTGAACGTAGTAAGATTCCGCGGGGAATCATTATAACGATACAGAATTGGGGCCCTGTTGGACTTCAAATAATCCCACGCAGAATCATAAGGTTTTCTGTTTGCTGCTTTTCTTCCCACGCTAGTCGCGAACATGTCTTCAAGAGATAATTTTCCTTTGGTATATTTATATCTACTTCATTGATTTTGTAAAAGATAATAACATTATGTGTAATTAAACCAGACTAGAGCTGATTTATCTGTTGAGGCTTAGAGCAAATTATAGATTTTATTAATGAATCTGAACGCTAAGAGCTGTCAATGTCATCATTGTTGTGGAATATTGACACTGACAGCCCCTGAACTCAGTTTAGATGTGCTAATCGCGTTGTTTCATTGGTGAAATTGGCACTTGGTATGATCATATTATAAAGATTGCTTGTTTAAGTTAAAAGATAATGGTTGAATGTAGATACATTGACTACGCCTTGGTTAAATCATCTCAGCCCATCGCAGTCCACTACTGGACATAGGCCTACAGGGATTATTCCGAACCTGACCCGAAATCCCAACCCGGTCGCGGATTGGGTTAGGAACTTGAAAAAAATTACAAAATTTGTTCCGAACGTAGCCTGACCCGACGTATCGTTCCTATCATAACCCGAATTGCGATATAGATAGATTTTCCCCTCTCCTCTTTCTTAGAATAAAAAGTACCTATGTGTCAAATCAGAGTTTAAAATTTAAGGTACGTACGAACTTATAATTTTTTCGTTAATTATATTAGTGTGATATTTTGATTACCTACTTACGTATGTTAGGATGTTGAAAAGTTTGGCTGTTTGTTACCCCATAACGCAAAAACGGCAGAACAGATTTGTATGAAATTTGGCATACAGATAGTTTCTAACCTGGGTTAAAACAAGGGATACTTTTTGTCCCGGTGTTACATTTCCGTGGGATAATTTCCGACGTCCACGCGGGGAAGCCACTGACCCCAGCTAGTCTATCATCTCAGTACTTAAATTCTGAAGGGGATTCTTACATAATCAAAGGAATATTATTCCCGTTAAAAGTAGCCATTTCTGTTCTTCTTAAAATCAATCAGACTTAGAGGAAGGTACTTCGATCCGCCTTTTGATTGGTAATTACTTGCAAGTAAGAGGATTAGTTTGCAGGAAACGGTGCTTCAATTAATTTGCAGTCTGAGTCTTGAGTGTTGCTTTGATCAATGATCTGCGTAGGTGTGTTGTAATAGGAGCTCCATTTCATCCTGCATTGAACTGGTTTCTATTGCTTGTGCTTGTTTGTTTGTTTGTATGTAACCGACTCCTTTGGACGCTATTTTGAGCCACTTTAAACGGTCAGATTTCATTTAAACTTTGTAGACTTATCGAGGACCTATGACAATTCAATAATTAAAAAAAAATTAGAAAAAAACACGCTTTTGTAGTTAGCAAAACTAAAAAATAGAAAATAAATAATAGTTTAAAAACTAAAACAACACGCTTTAAAAACCAAACTAAAAAGTAGAAAATAATTTAATTCTATATTAAAAAGCGTGGGGTGCTTGATATTAATTGATTATAAAAATACCTCAAAAAGCACCCCACGCTTTTTAATAGAATTAAATTATTTTCTACTTTTTAGTTTGGTTTTTAAAGCGTGTTGTTTTAGTTTTTTAAACTATTATTTATTTTTCAAAATATTTAAATTTGTTTTGAAGTTATACACTGTACGTTGATATTTTTTGCAGGTTAAAATAAAATTGCTGTACAGTACATTTTGACCGCATATGTACATTTACATTATGCTTTATTATTAGAGATCGGATATTCAGATGCATATTTACCTAAAGTTAATTTTTGGTTATGAAAGTATGGAAGCGGCTTTTAAAAACATATTTTTATGCCAGGAACACCGGGAATGCATAACTAGTCAGGTGTATAGTATGGAAGCGACTTCTAAATTATTAGCATTGCAAAACTATTCAGATACATATTTATTTCGAATTAATGTTTAAGCCCCGATGCAAATATATGTATGTAGGGTGTAAGGGAGGGGGTGGCGTGTGTTAGTAAAAAAAAAACAAATTAAGATTATTTCGAGACAAAAGCGCATTCCATATTAGCCAACATCGCAACTTTAGGTAAATATGCACCCGATCCGATCTCTATTTACTATACACCAGAAAATACATTAAGTATCAAAAATACATAAAACATACCTTGTTTCCTACGTTGGAATGGACAGTG
This sequence comes from Polymixis lichenea, assembly GCA_949091785.1. Classification (NCBI taxonomy): domain Eukaryota; kingdom Metazoa; phylum Arthropoda; class Insecta; order Lepidoptera; family Noctuidae; genus Polymixis; species Polymixis lichenea. Next base: position 9,304,703 of record OX420947.1, on the reverse strand, counting down.
ATTACGTGGACATAAAAATGGGGTTGTAATTGGTGCACTTTTCAATGAAACAGCAGATTTATTTTTTATAACCAACAATAAATTACTATGCTAGAGGGATCTAGAATACTTTGAGCGTCGATAGTGAAAGTTACCTGTAAGGAATAAGAAGATAAAAGTTATCTGTTTCTAAAAGTAGCATTGTGATGCTAGTGTAACCCAGTTATTTATATCATTTGCTTGATGAAGACTCGTTGTGTGCTCACTGGTTAAACATGGGAAAATAAAAATCCTTTAGAAAACAAGAACGGAATTGTACTTGGGTATACCCAATTACAATTCCGTTCTCATTCCGTTCTGTTGTCATATATGACAATAGGAGTCAAACACCAAAGGTCAGAATCATGATCAACATCATAATTCTCCTGCCCTTATAACCAATTTATTTGTTGTCGGCTCAACATGTCTCTTTCTTTCGTACTTCTCTTCTGGTCATCATCTCGATAAGCACACCCTTTCTAACCAGATCATCATTCACACAGTCCATCTATCATTTCTTTGATCTTCCCCTACTCTTACAGCCATCGACATTCATACTCAAAACTTTCCTCACAACATTTTCCTCAAAATAAAAAAAATTAAAAGTCATTTATTCAAATAAGGCTGAGAATCAGCACTTTTCGAATATCAAAATTACTTAAGACAGTCCCTCAAAACGCCCGCCCTTCACCACTTCCTAGTGCTTTAGCTGTGAAGAAGAAGTGGCGCAACAAACTCCCCAGCAGCACAGTGTCTGTTTAGTTAGATAGACTTGATTCTATACATACATAGGCAAAGTAATCAACATTACGAGACACAAAACTTAAAAATTTGTCATACCTATGTCAGCTAGCCATGCCAATATACCAACAAATAAAATGAAAACTTAACTCAAGCACAAAAAATAAAAAGTAAACAAAGCGTATACCAAAATAAAAGCCTCCTGGTATAAATGGCGTGATAGCTTACATATGCAATGCTGGATTATGTTTACAAATGATAACCTAGGGCCATCGAAGTAAAATAAATAAACAGGTACCTAGGTAATTATTAGCAACAATAACAAAATCATGGTCAGCAAGACGACCAGACACCACAAGCAGCACCCGTTCACGAGCATAACGCAAAGATCAGCCATTACCCCCCTCGCCATATTTGAGGGAAAGAGGTAACCCGATCCCCAACGCTACCGCAAGCAGTGACATCTACGGGAGCATGACGATCTTGCTGCCGGTTACTCAGGCAAGAATAGAATTATCAATTGTCGAGGTCGCTAGCTAACCATAATGCCATACAACTCATCATAAAAAATATTGTTATGAGTAGAACATGTCAATAACTAATGAAAAAACAGATTATAATTTAAAAAAATTATATGAACCCATATAACCTGTCCCTAGGTACGATTCTGGAGAAAGAACATAAACATTGTCTTGAGTTAATCACAGCGACCAACTATTCTTGTCATTTAAATAGTCGTTGATGGAATAGTAAGCCTTTAAACACAGGTTGGATTTTATTTGAGCTTTAAACGCATCAAAAGGCGAATCTAGCAAAGCAGAGGGAAGCTTGTTATAAAAGTTTATACCAATACTCATTCCTCCGTATCTCATGCCCTACCATGGCAACCGATTTCCACACAACTTTTAATTTACCGGTGTTACTTTCAGACTTCCTCTTACCTACTTGTTTGTTACTCTATCCATCCATGTAACACCACACATCCGTCTTAGCAGCCAGAAACTTGATAATGCAAGAAATATACTCCAACATGTATTACAATATTGAAGCAAGCAAACTACACTAATAGATAGCACCACTTGTCAACTTAAACAAATACTGGCTTGCACAGCGAATAGAGATAAATACATCCGACCAACAATGTTGACGTTGGCGACAAATGTTCCAATTGAAGTTGACAGGTTGGCCAGCCGATCTGGGCCAACGTTCCGGACGAGGTTCATACAGGATTTATAGAGCGCCCCTTTTTCTATGCAACGACCTTTTTTTAGATGGCTTCGCTCCTGGACTTTCTATAGTATTGAATCTTCTATGAATTTCAAATATGGTTGCTTTTTCGCTTTGAAAACATGTACGGTAAGTAGGCCAAATATCAGTGGTAACAAAACTAGTGTAAGTTGCGAGATGATTGCGTAACACACTAACAGTAGGAATGTCTTTCATTTTCACAGTTCAACAACATTCATTACGCTATTTACGTTATTGAGAAGACATATTTAAAAAAAAAAAAACGTTTTATTTCAGATGTCAAGATCCATAGGTACCTATACAATACACATACATTAATTATTTTGTTATTACAGACATTAAAAAAGAAAATGAATCTGATAATCTGACAATAAAATTGAGGTTAAAATTTACAAATTTCAATAAATTTAATTAAAAGTAGCAAATCGAAGTAAAATTACATTAATTAATTTAAATAAAATCAAATTAATTAATTTAAATAAAATAAAATAAAATTGAAATTGAGCAAATTTGAATTAAATAAAATAAAATCGAAAAATTTAAATTAAATTTAAATTATGAATACTTATATGACTGACTGATTTTTGAACATGGATTACAAATATTCAGATTCTGATTGACAGTGGTGCCGATTCTCTTGTCACAAAATTCTCTGAAAGAGACTAAAAATCACCAAAATTTTGTTTATTCCTGTCAAACGACGATTTCCCATTCTGAAATTGGCTAAAGTGACACAACTTAACTATATTTTAGTTTGACAGCACTAAGATTGCACTGAGTTTTTAATTTAGTGAAAATTGCAATTTTACTATTCTGTTGTTGTCAATTTCATTATTCTATTCAACCTAAAATGTTGATTGTCTAACTAAATCTGACTATTTTTTATCGTGTGTGTGTAAAGGTGTGGAATAAAATTAGTTGTCAAGAACTAAAATTCAGACCAACACCTCGACTTCAGGTGCAAAAACAGTACTGTATCTTGTTTTCTTTTATTTTGCTTATATCTCGAAAATGGTGTGTCCTATCGTAAAAATAATGATTTCGACCCGCTTTAAAAACCCCGCTTTATGTCTATATAGCGGGGGTTTTTATGCATGGATAATATGAAAAATGATTACCTACCTACATGTTCACTTTTAGGTAGACACCTAAAAGTGAACATGTAGGTAGGTAATCATTTTTCATATTTTCCATGCAAAAAGTAAAAAACCTGACCCCAATGCGCGCTGCCGGCTCGAAAAAAATTCACGGGGTATAGGGCAAACAAATACCACGTTGTGAAACCAAAAAATACCACGTGGAGTCGCGATTGTCAAATTCGATTTTAGTTGTGCCAAAATTGTTTTTAAATTTACAGATTGTTTTTTTGTTCCAGAATAGCTTAAGTTAATGAAGCAAAGACCTTCATAGCTTTGCATAGTAGACCCTCCCATATGTAAGGACATATCACAGATAAAATTTGCTTACGAATCTATCACCATTGGCAAGCAAAACGATTCGTTTTTACTAACCGACTTCCAAAAGGAGGAGGTTCTCAATTCGTCGGAACCTTTTTTTTTTTCTTTTTTTTATGTATGTTCCCCGATTACTCGAAGATGGCTGGACCGATTTGGATATTTTTTTTTGTTTGATAGGGTATACTTCCCAGGTGGTCCCATGATCACCAAGTCAGGATCTGATGATGGGATCCTGGAGAAATAGAGAGAACTCTTCAAATTTTATAGGCACACTTGAAGCAATTTGTATAGTTTTTGGAAGAGTACTTTCTCGGAGTGGTTCCATTTCAATTTGGTGAAGATCTGATGAAAAACTTCGGAGATAGGCAACGGAACTCCTCAATAAATGATAGCAAATGGACAGGGATTGCTGAAATCTCATGTCTGTCAATTTTTTACACCGGTTAATAACATAACATCACGCCGGTACGCTGTGAAGGGGTAAGCACATGTGAACCACAAAAAATTGAAAAATAAAAATCTTTTTTCAAAAAAATAAACTACCGACTTCCAAAAAAACACTAAAAAGTGAAAAATAACTTTAATTTCGGAAGGCGGTGACAAAAATTAAAATACACACATATACAATGTCACCGCCTTCCGAAATTAAAGTTATTTTTCACTTTTTAGTGTTTTTTTGGAAGTCGGTTGTTAATTTTTTTGAAAAAAGATTTTTTTATTGGAACCTATCATTGGTCTATTGAAACTCCGTGCTGTGCTAGGCCAGCTCAAGGTGTCGATGAAGATTCAGAAGAAGTGTCTTTTACTAATATACCAACAATACAATAGGCCGTATACGATTTCTTTTCTGGTTGTGCAGATTTACGTGATTTTAATTTAAAAAAAAATCTCATTCATTAGATATTAACTGAAACGCTGTTATATGTTGTGTACTAAAATTTTCGGAAATACAGTATTTTAACTGTAAAAGTACGTCTGTAAAATCAAGTAACCCTCTCTAACCTCTTAGTTCTCACTACTATCAAAGCTTCATCATCATCATCATTTCAGCCGAAAAACGTCCACTGCTGGACATAGGCCTCCCCCAAAAAGAGGTGGTTTGCCATAATCGCCACGCTTGGCAGGCGGGTTGGCGATCGCAGTATGGTGGTAAAATGCATAGAGAACGCTGCTGCCCATTCTCTAGTAAGTCCCTTAGTCGCCTTCTACGACACCCACGGGAAGAAATGGGATGGTGCTACTCTTTACGTCCGACACCACACGGAACAATTCACGCTATCAAAGCTTACGTGATTAAAATACCTCTAAACAGATGTTGGGATCAAGTTAACGCACACTGGAGGACGCTATGAAGTACATTGAAACCCGAAGTCTCGCCGTATGGTAAGGTACTCAACTCTTCAGGAGATAGAAATGAAATGAATGAAATGAAATGAAATGTACCGATCCCAGCGTGGCTTGACCAGACTCGATTAATCGAATGAACCCCAAGATTTGCACTAGCCGCTGGAGCCTCATGCTTCATGGTGTTACAGAGGCCATTGCATATCAAGAAGTAGACCGGGGGGCGCGGTAATGGTCAGGTAGACGTGCCCATAGGATAGGAAAGGATTGCGAGCCTACCGGATATGCATCGTTGAGTAAGCATTGGACTAGTGGAGAGACGGGTGGTATTTATTTATAGGAGGGCATCTTTTCACGACGTCGCCGGCATGTTGATTCAGGTCGGGCTTCTTGGGTACGTTCAATTGTTTTCTTAGCTCTTTTCTATGCCGTTGCTTCGCTATGTTCTGTGTTTTTGTTTTCGTAGTAATCTTCTGAGTTCTCGCAGCTAACAGTTTCTTTTTTTTTGTAGATAACATAAGATTCTAATTAGCCAACCCACAACTTGTCCACAGAAAACATTAAATAAAGATGAGCATCCACGATCTTAGATCACTGTGAAAGTCTCATTACTGTCGGTCACTGATTCTTAAGTGATGCGCGTGCCCAAGATAAGAAACTGTTGTATTGCAGTGTTTTTATTAGCATTAAATAGTCAACAACATGTTGGGACTGTTGTAGTTATTTCCAATGTTGTGTGTGGAATAAAAACACGATTGGAAACTAACAATGGTAGAAAAAGTATAACAAAAAAATGCATGCAATGAAGGAGGATAATTAATTATCTAGGCGTTATAGATTGTAGGTTTCTTTTTTATTTACATTTGCAGCGTTCGCTAAAAATTAAATGAATGGCTATTTATTGCGGTTTTTTATTTATACATGTCGTCATCAGCAGGCTTAGCACGAGAACCGTAGAGAAGCGTTTTGTCGACGGAAGAATAGACAAAAATGACGTTTCCGTGTAGACAGCTGACAGTTTTGTACCGAGAAATGTAGACAAGCGATTTTTATTCTACGGTAGAGTTGAAATAGAAAGCGTCATACTAAGCCTGCTGCCTAACCTTTTCCGAACTATGTTGGGGTCAGCTTCCAGTCTAACCGGATGCAGCTGAATACCAGTATTTTACACGGAGCGACTGCTTATCTGACCGCCACAACCCATTTAGTGGGTAATACTTTACTTGACTGGTTGTCAGATTTTCGGGATTCGGACAACCCGTAACGATTGCCAAAGGTCCACCATTGACAGCCAGGAGCAACGGGTTAACGTGCTTTCCGAGGCACGGAGGCATCTTGGTATGTTAAGATGCTCACCCATCGACGGACAAACCGCGGGAAGCATAGCGATATGATCGATCGAACCGTGCGGCTGTTATTACTTAGCCACAAGCCCCTCTACTTACATGTATAATAGGGTATTTCCAATTTATTAAAAACTATTTTAATTTGAAGATTGGGACGATATATTTAACAGAAAAATAATAATAAATTTATTTAAATCCATTTTCTCAATTAAAAACTATTAAAATCAAATGAACTTTCGTTGTTTTGAATTTACCGCCAAAACGCTCCTTATGGTGACTATTTTACCACGTGACATCGTGACGTCAGCTTTGTGTAAACGGCACAGGTACAAATACTTATTTTGGCGCAGTTTTATAAGTATTTGTGCACAGAGGCACCGCACACCAGTAATATCATTTTCTATCCATTAAAAATCTTTTGAATTGTAAACTCGCATTCACTTGATTACTTACTAACTACTTTACACAAAGTTGACGTCACGTGTGGTCACGTGATAAAAAGTCATCGTAAGGAGCGTTTTGGCGGTAAATTCAAAACAACGATAAATAAATTTGATTTAAATCGTTTTTAATTGAAAAAAAAAAGGATACAAATCAATGTACTTTTATTTTTCTGTTACATGTTCCGTCCCAATCTTCAAACTAGAATGGTTTTAAATAAATTGGAAAATACTCTAGCATGTATGCAGGTAAATAGTCTTTCAATTAAAATCATATCGTTCGATCGGGTACAGTTGTTTAAATTTTCCTTATTTATTATGAATTATTTATTAATATAATAATATTTATTTAATTAAGTTTGCACAAAATAATTTCCCCGCTTTTTAAAGACTTTTCTTGGCGGGAAAACTGGATCATAACTGTTGGTTATGGTTATGTCAGTTGGAATCATAATTCATAGAGATAAATATTAACTATACTAGCTGACCCAGCAAACGTTGTTTTGCCTTATAAATTATTTAGGGGTGGACTACCCCTAACATTTAGGGGGATGAAAAATAGATGTTGGCCGATTCTCATAGATACCGGATAAGCACAAAAAAATTCATCAAAATCGGTCAAGCCGTTTCGGAGGAGTATGGCAACGAAAACTATGACACGAGAATTTTATATATTAGATTTGTTAATGGCAACAATACGTACATGGTTACGTGAGTTTCAGAAACTTTTCGTCTGAATGCTGAATTCTGTTAGGTACCTATTTCCTTTCTTTGTACTCTTATATACCTATTTCTTAGTTAATGCTTAGCTTATAAGATTAACCACGAAAAGTTTAGCAAAAGGTGTAAGATTTTTCCGATTTTTTTATATTTTGTCAGTTTTAATTTTAAGGAAATAAGATATGAACAAAACCAACCTTGGATCTCCTAGTTTAAGTTCATCATACTAACTTAAACTAGGAGAAGAAGGTACTTACTAGGGAAACTAGGGGAAGTAGGTGAGTCCGTTTCAGTGGTGCGGCCACGGCGATATTTAAACTAAACAACTTTGTCAAGATTTTGTAAAAGTTGATTCCCAAAACCATACATTTGTCAAAGTTGTAGTTAAAAAGTTATAAGGGTTTGAACGTGGCCGCGCCATTGAAACGCGGGAACCGCGCGGCCACGGAGATCTTTAAAACTAAGCGTTGCAGAGACCTGAAATTTTGGTACTTAGGCCTTCCAACTCTACGTCTTCCGGTACGCGGGCTGACAATAATCAGGCGAAAATTACAGACGTGATGAGTAAGTATTGATATTTAAAAACAACGAAACAAAAAAATATTCTTAATTTGGGGTCAACGATCGCTGGTAATGTAGGTACTTGCTTGTAGTATGAGTTGAGTTTTTTTTTTTTGTTTCGTAAACATTTGAGACGTCATGAATGGTAATAAAGCATAGTACAATCACGTGTCACGATCACGAATTACTATCTCATGAAAAGGAATTCAAGTCCACTGTATCGAATAGCAAATTACCTAAAACTACAATAACATCATATTCGCAGGAATAAAACAACGAATGTATTTCACATAGATCCTACATTTTCATGAATTTTCAATTTATCATGCAAAACCAATGCAACGGAAATGTACAAAAGATTCGAGCTTCGAATCGTAATAGTTACATTTTCCACGAAATTGCTACCGATATCGAATGAAATTGAAACTTACCTACATCCAAATTGAATCAGTTCTAGGAATTTGTAAAATATATCTCGTTACAGATGAAAAGCGCTATTCGACATGCATTTCAAATTGAGGTCATGACAATTTTCAAAGGGAATATCGAAAGTCCCTACGAATGGTTTTATTACTTTGTAGCAATGGAGATTTACTTGCTCCAAATCTTCATTCATCGTTATCATTCTCCTGGCGTTTTTCCAATTTATATGTCTTTATCCTCTATCATCATCAGCCATTCAGCCGAGAAACGTCCACTGCTGGACATAGGTCTTCACATCCAGCGGATTCCCGCGGCCTTCACAAGGTCATCGGTCCACCTTGTGGAAGGCCTTCCCGTTCTACATCTTCCGGTACGCGGTCGCCACTCCAGAACCTTTCGGCCCCATCGGCCATCTGTTCTGCGAGCAATGTGCCCTGCTCACTGCCACTTAAGTTTGGCAATTCTTCGGGCTATGTCGGTTACCTTGATCCTCCTGCGGATCTCTTCACTCCTCATTCGATCACGTAGGGAAACTCTGAGCATAGCCCTCTCCATAGCTCTTTGGGTGGCTTTAAGCCTTTTGATATTGCCCATTGTGAGCGACCATTCTGTACCATAGGTCATCACTGGCAACAGACACTGGTCAAAGACTTTCGTCTTGAGACACTGCGGTATTTGGGACGAGAAGATTATCCTGTATACTTCTCTATTAATCTTCATATTCGTAGTCACCCTTTCTAACCATATCATCATTCACTCAGTCCATCCATCGTTTCTTTGGTCTTCCCCTACTCTCATAGCCATCGACATTCATACTCAGAACTTGACTTGGTCCAAGTAGTTACGCTGTATTCAATTCGAGAGCCAGACTGTCCATAAATCTATACTTAATATTATAAAGCAGAAGAGTTTGTTTGTTTGTTTGGTTGAACGTGCTAATCTCAGGAACTACTGGTTCGAATTGAAATATTCTAGTTTTATATAGCCCATTTATCGAGGAAGGCTATAGGTTATATAACATCACGCTAAGACCCTTAGGAGCCGAGCAAAGAGAAAAAAAGTCACGAATACGAATTACTCGCACGGGCAGGCGGTTCGAAGCGACGGGGTGGGTCGGGGCACCAAGAAATTAGACGTGAACGAAGTCGCGAGCAGAAGCTAGTATTTCATAAGCCTAATCGTCATCCATTTACCACAAATTCTTTGCAAAAAATGCTTTCCATAATAGGCACAAACACAATAGATCTCTGGCACTACAAAAGGCACACATAAGCACAGTCACAAGCGCACAATCTAAGGACATGCCCATCCTAAATACCACAGTGTAAATAAAGGTCACCGTTCACATTCGGGTTTAACCGATCCGCTCTGATATGCTTGGCAAACCTTGTGCATAGTACAGACTAAGTAACTTAATCTAAGTAATCAACTACTTAATCAAAACATATTATAGGATAATAATACTCTAGACTTTGTAGCCATATACAGACGCCAGCCAGCATATCAAGCTACCGCAATCTGTCAAATTTCTTTGATCTTTATCCCATAAGCATAAGGTTCATGTTCAATTGGGGAAATTAGTTTGAGGTAGCATATAAATTACAGACATAGGAGAAAGATAAAAACGGCCTAATTTGAAAATCATTTTTACTTAGCCGATTTTGCTGAGGATCAGCAAGTTTTCATTACATTCTTCTTTCCACCTAAAGCACTACGAACTGGTGAAGGGCAATGTAATTTTGACGTTCAAAAAGTTCTAACTGTCAGCCTAGTTTCACTTTTGATTTTGATTATATGGAGGTTATTTTTTATTTTATTTGGGGAAACAAACAATAGTACAATGTATATTATATCTAGATATACAGTATGCTATAAGTAAATGTACAATCCACTACGTTTCCACATGTTACTAGCTCAAATACGATACAGTTTTGCTAAAATTATATACAATCAATATAACAACAATACTTACAATCAATTGGTAATCTTAAAACCAAATAGCAAAAAGTTAAAACACACTTAAACAATCAGCAATTTTGAGCAAGACTCATAATAATTAGTTTTATGTTTAGTTAGGGCAAAAACATCGAAAGTGGCGGCGCGGCTCTGCAGCGGCGCTCTCTCTCCCGCATTTGTACGACAGGGAGTTGTGGCAAACAGTGGATAAGAACACTGGTGGACGCTGGTTATATAAGTGAAAAAATACACATTTTCTAGCATTTTAGCTAATATAGAAAAGTGACGCTACTTTTCCGGCTTTTGTTTCAGTTTCAATAAGTTAAGTTTCTTCGATCCATTAATGTAAATATTTAATGAAGACAAAGCTATAGCGTCCCATGCAAACATAACATTATATAAAAATGATCATAGAGCAATCACAAACATTGGGCGAGAACGGTGACCGAGATGCAATACATACAATATTGGTTATAATACTGGATCAGGCAGACCGCGAAAGCAATGACGGGACAAATTGGACAGATTGACTACGAACTGGGCAATAATGGCGCGAATTCGTGCACCTTAGGAAAACAAAGGGGCGCGGGCGCCTTGCCTAGCTGAGGGATAAGATGATAGTAGGAAGGCACTGGCTAACAGTAACCATGTAACCGAAACCCAAGTTAGTCCCTATTCCGTGCAGACAAGACACAGAATAGAATATATAGGCACACTCATACCATATTTATAATATACAAAATACACATGCAAAGCCACCTTAATTTAATGAACGCTAGGCTCCGAGCAATTTGCAGTAAGGTCAGTGTTTGCAGCAGGTATATATGTTTATGTTTGTTTTATGATGTCTGTATTTACCTCTACTTGTAATACTTTGGCTATTTTGTTTGTATTATTGTAATATTATGATATAGAAAGTCGAAGTCGTATTACAAATTTGGTATTTGCACCCTTTTTCATCAATCGGCTTTTTAGGTTAGCGTATTACGATGCGATGTCATAAGAGTGAAAAGGAATCCTCAAGTTTAACACACCCCAGTGGCCAACCGAGCACCGCGGCTACCGCGGTGCGAATGCCGGGAATGAAAATGAAAGGAACATAACAATCTCTCTACCAACATGACGAGAGCGGGAATTTTGCGCATGCTCGCTGAAGACATCCGCTTTCCACAGTTTTTCGAGTGAGGCACGAGGGCAGGAGGGATTCAGTGCGATTTCGTCAGCCATTCGAACCGCATGCTTCACGAAACAAGTGTTGGACGCGTCTGTATATTCTCTTTGTCTTTTAGGTTAGCGAAGTAAATTGCGTCATAGAAAATAAGAATAATCTGCGCCATTTTTGAAAAATCGGGCCAGATAGAAAGTGGGTATGGACTTTTTGATGTTAAATACACACATGGAAAAAAAAATCCATAAAGCCGTAATAAACGTGGGGGAACCCCAAGAGACGATCTACCTTAGTTTTTAATTTGTATTCATAACAGGATACAAATTTTGTCTAAAAAACATGTCTGAATACTTGATTAGGACTTTAAGAGTGGTTTTCAATTATACAAGGTGCTAAATTTTCTAGTATTAGGATTCTGGTTGTAATCATCATTAAGAAACAAGTTTTAATTCATCTCCCGATTAATTTGAACAAAAATAAAGGTACGATAGGTAGCTGCAAGTCGTGTACCGAATCTGATCGATAATTAAAGGATTTTTATTTGAAATCATTAAAAGTTTTTTACTGACAAGTCCACTAAAAGTCACGAATGTTTATATGATGTTAGGTAAATGATGAGTAAGTTCTTATATAATTACCTATTCTACTTTTATTTGTATTTTAGGTGTTAACTGTTCTCTGAATGAAATAAAGACTCTAATATGCCCGGTTCCTATAAACAAAAACGGATCGTTTTGCTTACCAATGGTACCTAGTATTCTTTTTTTAGAAACTGGGAATATAAATAGTTTCGAAGCAAATACCTGTGATAGCTACTTCCAGATAGGAGGGGTCTACTATGCGAAGGTATTAGGTAAGTCTTTCCTTTGTTATTGGTAAAGATACAAGAGTCTTAATTTTAACCTAAAACATGGCCCCAATTGTGTATGGTTATCATGATTCCCCGCGGAATGTTACTACGTTTAAACTACGTCAATATCGTGTTTTGTAGAGACCAATGTATGGGAAAGAAACCGAAATGTCATCCTTACTTAATATTATAAATGTGAAAGTAACTCTGTCTGTCTGTCGCGCTTTCACGCCAAAACTATTGAACCGTACGTCATGAAATTTGGTAGAAATATAGCCTGGGATATGGAGCAGGACATAGGCTACTTTTTTACGCGTTAACCGACATCCACACGGGCCTAGCCGCGGGCAAAAGCTAGTATGCTATATGTTCCAAGAAAATTTATCGATATTTATTAGCAGATGTCGTGTGTGAGTAAGAATTGACGTGGTTTCGAAGTAAGGAATCGTTAAGTGGTCATCGTGAATTAGGGCCCTGTTTCGTAAATTATAGGAAACGGCCATTACTTAGTACGCGTGCGCACGGACGTGAGGACTGAATCTTCAACGCACTTTTACGAGCCGAGGGCAGGCCGAGGGTTAAAAATCTAACAGAGATTTTTCAACGAGCTGAGATGCACTCTGTTGGAGTCCCAATTCTCGGTTAAACACTGTCTTATTTTTATATTTAAGTCACAAAAAGTAGCTTTTTACTCACTTTAGTTTAGTACTACCTAACCGAACCACACACATAATTTCATCACAAGTAAAAATGTTTATGGGCCAAGTAAGTGGGCACGGGTCGGCTAGTATTATATAAGCATAAGATTTATGCTCGTGACTGTACTTATAAAACGTGCAAAAGTATGACTGTACATATTTCAAAGTCGGTTCAAAAATAGTTAAGTAAGTACTGAAGAAAAAACAAGTGAACACAAGGTACAAGTGCACACATTTATTATTGGGCATGACTTGTAGGAAACTAACGACGTTTCTTTAGAATCTATAGTTAAAGTCTTAATGGATGATCGATACTAAGCTCTTTCCAAGGAAATTCAATTTACTTACTACCTATCTATACTTTATCTATATATCTATACTATTTATACTTAATATTATGAAGCTGAAGAGTTTGTTTGTTTGCTTGAACGCGCTAATCTCAGGAACTGCTGGTCCGATTTGAAAAATTATTTCAGTGATAGATAGCCCATTTATCGAGGAAGCTATAGGCTATATGTTATTACGCTAAGACTAATGGAAGCGGAGCACCAATGAAGAATGTTTCAAAATCGAGGGATTTTTTTCCTTTTGAGAGCTTCAAAGGCTTCATTCAGTCAGAAAAACTAAAATGTGTTGAACGTAAAATGCGTGATAAGGACTTATCCAAAAACCAAGGATGATCTAATGCTTTCTGTATCATTATTCATTAGTTAAGATATTTATTTATCTAACAAAAGGTACACCTTTTTTGGAATTTGTCAAAAAACCTTTCCGTGAACATAACAATGATACTCTAAAATCCATTAAATCCCGAATTAAAAAAAACAAAGGTTGATTTTAATAATTCTGTCTCTTTAGTAAGTACAGTAACTTAAAGTACCTAAAGGTGGTTGTAATTATTAGTAATGCTGAGAGGAATGTGTGCAAGCCGGCTGAAAGTTGATCTTCCCAAGTTAGATGTTAAAGTCAGCGCTAGGGACAGGTTTTTTGATGTCTAGCTCGCACATAGTGGCTAACAACCTTTTACATTACGCTAGAAGGTACCCGCGACCGTTCTTCAAGTGTAGACGGTGTAGACAGTTTCATTAAGTACTTGACTTTAAGCTCTCGTGGCTAGATAATAACCGTTGATCGAAAGTTAAGGTAAGCTTGCCGCGGTCGATTCGTGGATGATCATCCTTTACTTTATAATATCAAGACTAGTGATGTACCGACTAGTCGGCTAAAACTGCCAATTACTCGGCCTATTTTTTACTCGTATTAATATGCTTAAAAATGTAAAGGACGCTGACTGATATGAAATTAAAATCTTTACTAATTATTATTATTTTAATTATAGAATCAGTTAACAGTTTACTTTTTGTGCAATCTAGGACAGGATAGGAAGAAACGCACGTAAACAATGATAGAATAAATGCAAAGTAAACAGAAACATGTCCCGACAATTCCGCCTGGTCGCCGGGCGCCACGCACCTACGAGCCGAAAGCGTAGTCACGAACATTACCGATGTCACCCGAACTCAACCGAAACCATTAATCTGCATGGCCGACTAGTCGGCCAAAGTCATAGCCGGCCCATCTCTAATCAACACCCCTCCCGTGTCTAAGCTTTTGGTCTCGGCCGTCATTCGTAAATCTTCGACAGTCGTTACGGGTTGCCAAAAGCCCAAGCCTGACAACCAGTATGTCTACTTAGTCTTACCAAGGGATATAGTGTTTCCCAGAAACTGAGTAGTGGAGGTCAGATACGCAGTCTCTCCATGTAATATACTGGTACCTATTCAGCTGTATCCGGATAGGCCGGAAACCGACCTCAACATTGTGTTCCTCCTTCTCGATCTATATCTCTCTATATTCATCCTACAGCCCTTTACTTGGGTTCGGAGAAGTATGTCTTCTTTTTAACCGACTTCCAAAAGGAGGAGGTTCTCAATACGTCGGAACCTTTTTTTTTATGTATGTTCCCCGATTACTCGAAGATGGCTGGACCGATTTAGATATTTTTTTTTTTTGTTTGAAAGGGTATACTTCCCAGGTGGTCCCATGATCATCAAGTCAGGATCTGATGATGGGATCCTGGAGAAATCGAGAGAACTCTTCAAATTTTATAGGCACACTTGAAGCGATTTGTGTAGTTTTTGGAAGAGTACTTTCTCGGAGTGGTTCCATTTCAATTTGGTGAAGATCTGATGAATAACTTCGGAGATAGGCAACGGAACTCCTCAATAAATGATAGCAAATGGACAGGGATTGCTGAAATCTCATGTCTGTCAATTGTTTACACCAGTTAATAACATAACATCACGCCGGTACGCTGTGAAGGGGTAAGTGAACCACTAAAAAGTGAAAAATAAAAATCTTTTTTCAAAAAAATAAACAACCGACTTCAAAAAAAAACACTAAAAAGTGAAAAATAACTTTAATTTCGGAAGGCGGTGACAAAAAATTAAAATACATATCCAAAGTCACCGACCTCCGAAATTAAAGTTATTTTTCACTTTTTAGTGTTTTTTTGGAAGTCGGTTGTTTATTTTTTCCATACACCTCTATTCGACTTTATCCGGAGTCATTCCGGTAGTCACCTTCTTTCTAGCAATAATATCTTACACACAATGACATCCAACCCGTTTCTTTAGTCTTCCTCAACTCTTATACCATTTTTACTCAAAACTTTCCTCACAATGTGTTTCCCATGCCCATGGGCCTATACTAAGACAACGAAATAAATCTCTCTAAGTAATTACCTACTTTGTGCGATTTCGGGACATGTTTTCCTTAAATTTTAGGACCATACTACCAATCTATACTTATATATATTATTATATTAGAAAGCTGAAGAGTTTGTTTGTTTGTTTGCTTGAACGCGCTTATCTCAGAAACTACTGATTCGAATTGAAAAATTATTTCAGTGTTAGATAGTCCATTTATCGAGGGAGGCTATATGCTATATATCATCACGCTAAGACCAACAGGAGCGGAGCACCAATGAAGAATGTTTCAAAATCGGGGTTTTTTTTCCTTTTCAGAGCTTCCGCTGCGTAAACGGTTAAAGTTTCGCAAAAATCATATGTGACAGAATTGTTCCCCCTTAAAAGTTCAAAAAAAAAGTCCGCGACAGCATATGTCTATCTTATAAGGTTGGCCCACTATAACCTTTTTTATGCTAACCAAATTGGTTCTAAAATAATGCATTATTTGCGAAAGTGTTTTATAAACATGATATTAATCCTTATCCAAATAAATACGTTATTCATCACAAGTATTTAATTTAAAACATAATTGCCCTTTACATCATTTGATTTCAATGAATATCTTAGGAGATATCGCAGTTTTAAAATAACATCGCAACAAAATAATGTGATATTATAAAGCTGAAGAGGTTGTTTGTTTGTTTGGTTGAACGCGCTAATCTCAGGAACTACTGGTTCGAATTGAAATGTTCTTTTAGTGTTGGATAGGCCATTTATCGAGGAAGGCTATAGGGTATATAACATCACGCTAAGACCCTTAGGAGCCGAGCAAAGAGAAAAAGTCACGAATACGATGTACTCACACGGGCAGGCGACGCGAGCGATGGGGTGGGTCGGAAGCAAGAAATTTGACGCGAACGAAGTCGCGGGCAGAAGTTAGTAGAAATATAAAAAACAGCTCTGCCCTTGAAATTAAGTTCAATAATGTACCTACTAAAAAGACAGAGACGTGTCTTTGCTTTTAAATTGGTGTACGATGTCGTCACAAAAGGTTCCATTTTCAAAAAACGAAAAAGTAAAAAAACATGGCCGCTAAACATGACATTGCCCTTCTTCGCTATTGGCATCACAGACTCACAGGCCACCGAAACACATCTGACATTCATTTGTTTTTGCGTTTATCACAACATCACTTTTAATGACATTAGTATAGTTTACGTTTTCATTTGCAATTCTGATTACAGTGGCCCTAGTGTGACTATGTCGATCAAACGCATCGAGCGCGTACGGCGCTCCGATTGGTCCGTCATCTGAGGGGTAATTGCGTAACACAGTAACAGTAGGAATGGACTGATTTGACTGATTTTGACAGTTCATCAACATACATTGCGTTATTTACGTGGTTGAGCAGATTTTCTTTACGAACATATGAAGCATTAGATTAGCAATATCCTTCAAAACGATTCAGATTGTGCATTGATGCAGTAGGCGCCGCATAAAGGACTACTTACACTTATTCAGCTCTATTCAATTTTGTGTATAGAAAACAACGATTTGCGATGCGTACGCATCCGTTCAGCCGCGGAAAGCTAAACGGACTCCATACAAAATCGTTGTTTTCTATGGACAAAAGCTGAAGAGCTGAATAAGTGTGAGTAGTCCCTAATATCTACCACTATAGAAGGTTCTAAAGACGTTATTCGCACTGATACGGTTTGTAGTTTACTCTTCAAATGCTTTATTCAAGATAACAACTGTTTAAATAATAATTATTTGTAAAACAATGTAACTCCTATTTATTTATTCATAGTTAGGCCACGCTCGCACAGACGAAAAAATATCGCGGCGAGGTTTAATCGCGCACTGGATTTTTAACTCTCGGTGCTTACCCGAGCTTTGAGGATCGAACATTGTGCACCCCAGCGCGTCAAAAACACGCTGTTCCATTTTCAAGTCCAGTGCGCGATAAAATCTCACCGCGATATATTTACGGAGTTCCTGTACCTAATCATAGAACGGTAGGTATCTCAGTACTCGGTAAACATCAAACATTTTCCTTTTGTAACATCAATTAACGTAATTGATCGATGTGCCCATGTACTTAGATCAGAGATAAACAAACCTTTTTGGTTTCTCTGAACATGACGAGACAATGCTCAAAGAAACAGGAAAGACCCAGCAAAACGTGACTTCTTGCATTAATAGTATAAACACTTAAAATACGGTAAGTAATTATTTTATCCATAGAGGATTTTTACTTGGAAAACCTTTGTAATTATTGTACAAAAGAAGTGTGAAAAATCCTATGAGAAGTTTCATTCAACGGATTCGAAGAAAATCGCTGGAGCACCTGTTGGGCAAACATCTGAGTCGATGACAAACAACAGCGGTCAAATAAAGCAACAAATTAATTCTATTGTTTCCAATCCGCTTTTCCGCGTGAATGCTACCTCGATTAATCGATATTAATCGCGTAAGAGTTCGAAATTCGAATCCACATGGCATGCTTTTTCTTCGGCTGCGTCGCTAGAGAATCCAACTTCCAACCACTTGTTTTATTGCGAGCGGCTGCATCGTCGCGGCAGCACGCACGTCGGTCTCCGCTTCCTCGCGCGTTATCCAACACCGTAAAATCAAGAAAAAAAAACTGCCGATAGCATCGATAAATTAATTCGATTCGCACCGACCGGCCGACGACGGACAAGTTTTGAAAAAGGAACACTGTTTACAAAACGCTTACCTCCATTTGCGTGCAGTACGCGAGTGAATTGGAAATCGAGTTAGTTTGAGATTATCGAGTGTATAGTTGTGTTCGGAATCGATGTTTGTCGGAAGCGCGGTCGTCGCTGATCTGAACTTGTGTCACGCTTCTGGAAGGTCAAGGAAGACAGGTGGACCGTTACTCATGTGTCGATCGATATGATCGCAAGCACCTATTTGTCTTACGCACCGAATGGTAAGCTATTAAATAATGTACCAATATTTTCATTTAAATTTATTATGATAGCAACACTTATTGAATGTTGATAATCTAGTCACAGTGATTGAACATCTGTTCTAAACTAAACTGTGGTCAAATATCTTTGTCCTACACTAATAACAAACTATAAAATGTTTATAACCTATTCAATGCCACGGGCATGTAATAATTCATTAAAATAATAACCGCGGCTAAGTAAAATTCTCTGCACTTCAAAACAGAGTCACATTATTATGCATAACATACGTTTTCTTTAAAATTCGTTAACAATTACACACATACTTATTGAAATGTAAGTATAATAATAATATATAATATTTTATTTTTCATAATGTGGAGAAATAAACAACATAGTTAAACTGGTTAAACAGCCATTTATTGGTTTGTTGATGACTTCGTTTTTCTATATGTGCTAGTTTCTCTTTCCCGCGGCTCTGCCCGCGTGGAGGTCGGAAACGTTAGTAGTATCTTTTTAAGGGGAATAATTCCGAAATACATTGTTTTCGTATAACTCTATAGGTTACGCGGCGCACGCAAGTAAAGCTCCCAGTCAGCATAATTTTTTTCCGAAATCTTCAACAATCATAGTCATATTTCAGCTTATTTACAGAAAACTTTAATGAAATATACACCTATACCTTCCTCACAAGTCACTCCGTCCATTGGTGAAAACCATATGAAAATGCGTTAGGTAGTTTTTAGTTTATCGCGTTCAGACAGACAGACGCAGCGGGGGTATTTGTAGTGATGTTATATACGAGTATCTACGTCACGATGACCAGGCAAAAGCTTAATTATCTATGACTTATGGTTATTATTTATTATAATAACACTGTCTACAGCATCATCAATCATATTGGTGGCCAATATCAATCTATGAATACTAACAATTTCTCAATCTCTGTCAATGAGCTCCAATATACGTGAGCCTCCTTTCTTACACTCATCCCTAAAGAAAATATAATGTAAGAATCCACGTAATTATGAAAATTATACAGTGTTACTAACTCAATTAAGAAAGAATTTACCACGCAATTTCTTTCGTTATAGTTTTTGCTACATTCACTGTTAATAATTAAAAGGCTCAAGCAAGAGTTTTTACGAATGAAGGATATAAGGGACAGAGGCATACGATATTGATAGTTTCATTAGCCAATTCCCATTCAGTAAACAACTCTCTTTTCAATGTCAGTTGTTTGTCTACAAGTACTTAGTCAAGTTTCCAATCTTAGATAACTTTGAACGGTTCAATAACGTTTTATACGACAACTGATTGTTTTATAGAAAGTCTGTCATTCCTGAATATAGTCCCACCTATCACACATGGTCCCAGTATAGGACCAAGAAAAGTAAATCGTCTGTAGAGGGATTTCCTGCATTGTAAGTGCTCAATCAGGCAGTTCCGTTTAAACTTTAACTTAATAAGTACGACCGTGACTTGTATACTTGTGGCATGTTATAATGTCAGTCAAGCCTGTCCGACCCATTGTTTTTGTTGAGACCTCTTCCGAAGGCCCTGATTGATATCGATTAGATGACATTGCCATACATTATCTGAGTTATCTTAATTCTGTTGTAGAAGGTGCTATAGAAACAGGTAGATAACTGTAGTTCTTAATCAAAGATCTTCCAGTTTTTGTCTTGCTATGCCCCATCTGTTCCAGGATGAGTTTCGATAAGAATGTGGAATGGATCAATCAATTGTACTTTGAGAAGAGAGAGAAACCACGTAATGAACGAGAGCGTATTGAGTGGGATCTGCATTCTATAGTCACAGAGTCTTGGCTTTACTTTTACTATTCTGTAGCAAATCACAAGAGAGAGGGAGAGGAAGATCTACGTAAGCCGTAATTAATGTAATGATGGCTGGTCAATAAATCTAAACTGATTTGTACGCTTCAGAGCACTGGGAGTTGTTGGGTTTCTTGATTTGTTTCGCAATATATAAACAAGAATCCTAATCAGGTTTGGTAAATAATAATTCTCGTTTTGAACTTGATTACTTCGGATAGGCAGCGCTTTCTACAAACTGATGTGAGCAAGTCGCTAACTTGAGAATAATTTCACATTGAGAAGCTCCATCAGAGCAGTCAACAGTGTGAAAAAGTTACGAGACCATTAGCCAGTCCTAGCTACTAGCTCTAGCAACAGACGTAGACATATTTTCTATAATACTATGTATAATTAATATTATAAAGAGGTAGAATTTGACAATTTGTACGTAGAGAGATCTTTGGAACGACTGATCCGATTTCGAAGAAGAATTCATTCACTAATGGGAAGCTCGAAAATACTATAGCTTCCCATTAATGCTATAGGATATATTTCATGTTATGGTAGAAGCTAGTAGAGTATCCAAGTCTCCTAGTAGTTGGTCTCTATCGTCATGAGGATCTTGAAAGCACACATTTGATAACTACATTCAAAGCACGTGCTATTTTCCTCAACGTGATTTTCCTATTAATCTTTGACACATTGCGAACGTGGTCGTAAAACCGTTGAAGTCTCGTCTCGTCCTATACTTAAATCCAACCATAAAACAGTTAGAACTTCGTACATCATAATGACATACTTATAGGCAATTAAATCTTTTGCTGCATTAATAGCTATAACAGGTTTAAAAGAAATGAACAATTGATTAAATACATGATACGATGCACACGCAATATATGTACACTATACGAATATCCTTTAAACTTTATTAGACTCATGTTTAAAATGATGTCTACGAAGCTACAATATCGGTCTTCTTTGATGTACTCCTTCTTTTTCTTCTTTCATCATTCTCCTGCCCTTATCCCAATTTATTTGGGACCAGCCCTCCTAATACTTCTGGGCCACACCTTACGGTGGTGGGTTATCTCTTTTGTCATGTAATTTTTTACTGTTCGTAGCCAAATTATTGTTTTGATGTACAACATTTTATAATCAGGAAGTTCTTGTAGAGTTATATCGTCAGGGTCATGAGACGGAAACTGCCTTTATGATTGATTTTTGACAAGATAACAGCACAATAACACAAGAATTTACGAGGTACTCTCCGAGTTTTGGTAATTAAGTTCTTTTTGCTGCAAAATCTTAGTAAGCTTGGTTTAACTATCAAAATCAACACGCGTAACGTACAGGATCTTAAGTTTTTGCTCACTTACTCGGGGGTTTTGCGAACTAATGAATATAGCGTGAAAAAAGCTATACAGATAATACAGCCTCTTAATCTCGGGTCAATCGAAGTCGTTATACGAGTTAGGGACAAAGAACGAAGGGGCAGCGACACTCCTCTTACTCGGCACTTAGCTGTAGCAAAAAGTTGTGCGAAGCATCAAGTTCTCTTGTGAATTAGTGACGTTGATTTTGCGCATTGAATCAATAATAATGTTGCTATTGCCGTTAGTAAAATGAATGTGAATAACAAACTAATTGGTTTGGGTTCTAAATCACTTCTCAATATGTCAGTGTCTGTTTTTTATTTTGTTGTGCCCCCAATAATAAAAATCTTTAATTATATCTTTAACTATGACATATTAGTTAAATTAAAGTAGCTTTTCGTGTCTGCATGTGTGATCATGTTCTTCTATAGCATACTACGGATTTTGATGCAGTTTTTACCATCATTTAGAGAATTAATTCCGAAATGTTTAAGTGTATTATGATATTATCATTAATCTTACTTTAATAATAACTAAGAAGTCTCGATATTTTGTCAAGTAGTAAAAACCGTTCGAAGCCAGGGCGTGTCGTTTGAGAATATATAAAATTACCTTTAAGTACCACGAAATTAAACGATTCGACATTAATATCGATACATACGGTCACCATTTCCGCAGTAATAACGTTTACTTACAATAGCATATAATCTATAAACAAGCAATAAACCTATTTACCTACATCGCTGTAGGAATATTAAAATATTGTAAGCAGCGTTGAACTCATTGAGCCTTGTCCCACAGTACGTCTCACGGTTGATGGCTTTCACACTTCCGCGGATGCTCGGCTATAATATGGTCGTTATATTATATGCTCTCGAGAGATTCTTATATATAACTATGAAGGCGATTTGAATTGTTTTTTAGGCAAAATTAGAAGTAGTAAAGAAAATGTGCTCTGAAGAGGAACGGAGAATTTTAGATTCGTGCCTTTAAGGTAGGTAGGCTCAGACGAGCCTCCAGGTAACGGGTGTGTATGGGTATGAAATTAAACGATCAAAGGGCGCTTAAACTGTGGGACTCCACGTTTATTTCAAGAGTTCTGAAAGACCTTCAGATGCTTACAAAGACGCGCCTGTCAATAGAATGAAAGCTCACCGGATACCACCTACTTAAAATGATTTGACGTTCTATTTTAGAATATCCTAAATGCTCGAACATAGACATAGCCTAATCATCGGCTGCCAGTATGTGCGTGAGGTTTTACACTAAGTAAATATCCTCTACAGTACATACATAATTATCATAGCAGTGAGCCACAGTAGACTAGTTAAAATAAGAGTAGCTAAGAAAGTGTGTCTCAGATCATAGTATTAGTATTTTTATAGAAACCTACTACTGAGTGCTTCTGCACTTTTGTATAGGTATCAATTAAGATTTCGTCTACCACTTCTATTTAAGTAGTCACTGACATCAGTAACAAAAAATGTTCAATGAGCTTAAAACAAAATAGCATACAAAATGATTTCATGAGAAGACCATATATAATGATGTGTGTCAACGAACGGAAACAACAAACAGCTATCGCCAACATTCAAGCTAATAAACCTGTTAATCCAGTGGCAACAATTCTTTGGACAAAACACAGATTTATTTAAGTCCATAGCAAGAATATCAATATGCCTAGTTTTGCCCAACCATTTCGGCTTCCAGTCTAACCGGATGCTGCTGACTACCAGTATTTTATATGGAGCGACTGCCTATCTGACCTCCACAACGCAATTACTGGATAACACGATACTTCTTAGTCCTTGGTAAGACTGGTTGTTAGACTTTTGGGTTTCTAACTGCCTGTAAAGATTGTTAAAAATCTACGAAAGACCGGGTGTCGGACTAAAATGCTTTGCAAGGCATGGAAGGTCACCTATTCACGAACAGGACACGGCAACCTTCCATCGGCCCGTTATGATTTAGCCACAACCCCTGTAGCAAGTATATCATAGATTTAATAATTGCAGTACCAGCAGGTTCTTCCAATGCATGGACATTGGAAGCAACAACTGCCTTTTAGGTAAACACGGAACAAGAAGCTCCGATTATTTACTCTGCAAACGTATTCGATAACAGTGAATACACAAGGAACTAAAAAACATTGGTATCGATACCTAAACGCATAAAGCGTAATCGATTCTGAGCACGAGATGATGTTGTAGTTCCGCAACACTAGTAAACTAATTTTAATTAAAGAAATCTTTATAGTGGCGTAAAATTAAAAGCAAGAGTAAAGCAAGTTCGCATGACCTTCGTTCTGAAGCCTGTATCATGGTTTAGAGATTATTAACGTATCTACATTGAGCAATTTCTTATGCAGATTTTTTGATGAAAATCATAAGTCAAGGGTATTGTGCATCACGTAACAAATATTATGTGTTTCCATAACAGCCTCATTCAGATCCAATGTGAATAACTTGTGATACTGCCGACTTATATGTGTATTTTTCTAGACTACTGTATTGTTCTGTTCCGCAAAAATAGCACATTGTGAGACCGCCGTTTCCTGTGAATTTGATTATGAAAAGAATATTTAACAGTGAATATGTAATTGACGTTAATTTTAGACAGTCAAGCCATAGGTATTGGCAACTGGAAACCAAAATGTTTCAATGTATCGACTTCGGTTCGGAATCTCTTCAAAACATATATGGAAAAGTGACTCTTGATTCATTGATTCTGTATGTGATATGACTTTGTTCTTTTTTGTCTTCCTTTTAACTTTATCGCGCATTCTGAACTTTTAAGAAGAAAATAATATTAGCCTCTGTAACTGTCACCTCTGTTTTGATTTTCTACATACATATACCTATATGCTTAGAGACAGAGCATCTCTCTCTGTTGTAGTTTGTTGGATCGCGCAGCAATGAGATAAAAAACGTTGTGATTGGCTTCTTTTATAAAAGCCTCTTCCATTCAATAATGGGCGCATTTATTTTATTTATTTATTCTCAGAAAGCTTACAGTCTAACATCTAGGTAAATAATAACATTTAGTGCTCACAGTTGCCGTTTACAAGCTTCCACAAATTAAAAAACAAACTTCCACAAATTTTACCTACAGTAACATTGTAAACGTGAACAAATGATATTGTTCGATAAAACTATGTCACTAAGTCTACATCTTAGCCATTATAAAAGGAATCTCAAGTCTCAACAATAATTATAATAATTGATACAAAATATCTGAATATAAATAAGTAGGTATGTGAGCTTACTAATGCATTCGACCGAACTCTGTAGCACGTTAATAGATTTTGTTTACGATGAAGACCATAATAGTATTTAATTTATATTGGAATCGTGATTAATTAACATATTATTCGATTCGTGCCATTCAATATAAACAGCTTAATTTGAAGTTAATTCCAAGTTACTGTTGTAATATGTTCTTTGGACTATGACATGGCATACTGCCAAGTCCAACTCCATATTCTTTTTTTCGACAAGCTACTCTGTAGGCTCATCTATTTATAATGATTGAACATTACACGATATTATTTTCTTATAAATAAAACCATCACTAGTTTTTGCTAACACTATAAAAGGTTTTTTGCTGGATTTGTACCTAATGTTTTTGGCCTGAGAGAGCTCACGACTTTAAGCAAAACCGGAATATACTAGTAGAGAGATGATTCTAAACACGTGATTGAAAAGATACGCCTTATTTTAAGCATTTTTTGCTAGCTCTGGGTGACCTCCGCGGCAAGTAACCAGCGAGGAATTTGCGTTACACGCTAACAGTAGTAATGGATTATATATTGGCAGTTCAACAACATTCATTGCGTTATTTAAGCTGTTGAGCAGACAAATTTTCCGAGCATAGGAAGCAATGGATTAGCAATATACCATTCAGAATGTGATGAGATACCACAGACTATGGTAGTTAGCACTAAAGGAAAAATTCATACTCAACAGTGGGTCTGAACAAAGTCATCAAAGATGATGACGTGGCATTTCTACAGTTATCTTTAAAGAAACTTGTACAAGTTATTTCCCGAGATTATCCTCCTGTTTGATATTCCACCCAGGTTTCTCATGTAAATTTTGGAAGTTTGGACTTACTAAACGCGAATATTTTCTGTCCCTAAGACGTTAAAAAATAAAAATAAAACAACAACAGACGTTGGAGATTTGTGACGTAAACTGGATTTACTTTCGTATGTATAATTATGTACTTACATGCAGATTTTACTCGTTTAATTTCAAACACGTTTTCGTCCATACGTGTCATTAAGGGGACCTGCGGGCTTAGCATGACGTTTTCTATTTCTACGAAGAATAGACAGTGCTTTTTCAATACAAAGTGACATTTCGTTTCACCATTTTTGACATCGCACCGTAGATATCCTTCTACAATCTGTCATTTAATCTTTCGTTTCTAACGATCTTTGTCTAGGTCCTTTTATATGTAGACTATTTCAGAAGAATATTTCTTCCCAAACTGTCAAAATCACACTGACCACAAACTTTCTACTCGACGGCCACAAAGTATAATCGATTATCTTCAAAATCATGATTCGTTTAGAACGCATAACTGTGATAATTAATAGAAAAACATAGCTATCTTCTCCTATTGTACATTTATTTAGTTAATAGTCATGTCTATTCTTTCGTCGACAACACGGTGCTCGTGCTAAGCCTGCTAGTCGCGGGTTCGAACTCAATGATGGGCCTGGCTAAAAAGCACGCTGTCTCACCAGGCATCGTGTCCGACAGAGATCCGATCCGAGAGAGAGTATCAGTGATGAGCAGTTAGACGCTAATCTACACTCATAACATTATTGAGTGAGATGCAGGATCATTTATAGTACAACAGGCGCGTAAAAAATGAAGAACAGTCCTTCGGAAGATCGGGTTTTATGAAAAAAACTCCTCCATAAATCAATGACCAATAAAGTTTATTGCACTTTTCGATATTTAAGCTTTGTCGGTACCGACTTGGTTCTACAAATTTTACACTTCTTTGTTGGCTCCTAACTTTTTAATGGCTTTTTATTTCAGTATTCTGTTTCCGTACAGACAATATTAATAATGAGACAAAACCATACCATGTTTAATTTTTGATGATACACTCCCGAAGTTTGTATGGGAGAAATTTGGACTAGATTCACCTTAATATTCCTAATTCAAGAGAACTATAAAATCAAAGGAAGCAAAACGCAAGTTCTAGCAACCAGGAATGCAGAACTACGTTGGAAGTTTCAATCATGACAATTGGATCGTCGAATCAATCAAGCAATCTGGGTCGTTAATTAAAGCAGGGAACATTAACTGGGCAGATTATACTTGACCTTTGTATTGCAGAATTATGAGTTCATATCGCATTACTTCATAAATAACGTGATTAGTTATTCGTTTACATATAACTGTGTTGGTTTTAAATGTGTTTGGGTCTTTTACGTCCTTACTATATACAGGATAAGTTTTTATCCAGTGCGCATAATGAAACCATGAATTCAGCATACCATTCTAGACACCCTAACACAGAAATTTTACGCCGGTTTTACAAAAAAAATCAGCTGTTTTATAGAAAGTGCAATACCTACGCGGTCATAATTTATGGAACACCTGATTTTTTTTCTATTACTGACGAAAAATTTCTGCGCTGGGGGTCTAGAATGATATGCTGAATTCATGAATACAGTTTGCGCACTGGATAAAAGCTTATCCTGTATATGTATACATCTGCTTAATCCTTCGGGGAATATAGCCGTGATGTTATGTGTGAGCTTCCTCATCAAATATTTACACACAAGCTTCAGTATTATCCTGGCATATCTATCCATCATAGATTACCTATTAATAAACAGGATGAAACTTTGACTAGTGCACAAACTGAAACCATAAATTTAGAATAAAATTCTGGATCCCCAGCGTACAAATATGTCGACGGTTATCAAAAACAAAATCAGATGTTTCATAGAAAAGTACAACCATATTTAATAATTTATTTATTATTCAAAAAGTAGTGTTACAGTTTATTTATCCACCAGTTATTGATAGAGCATTGATAATGCAGTACAATACAGTACTAAATATTAGTGGAAAAGATCACCTGTATCTTGAACTAGTTAAAGAAAAAACGGTATCACAGAGGGCTTTCCGTATAAAATGAAGCGTATTGACAATATATGTAAGCCGATGTTTGTTGGAAAAGGGTAGTTGTTAATAAAAGGATACATGAAAAGTAGGAACAAGTTGGTAATTAAAAGAAGCTAACTGTAAAAATATTGAATGTGCTGTGTAGGTGTGTTGTGTGGTGTGAGTTGGTTGGTATAGTGAGTGTGTGGGTGTATGTGATTGCATATGAGTATACAGATTTCACTGTAGATTTCTACACTAAGGGGTCTAGAATCGTATGCCAAATTCTTGTTTACAGTTTGCGCACTGGTTCAACTTTTTTCCTGTATACTTTACGGGTATGCTCATTTTACTGGGCTTCCTTCTAATCTCCTCTTTTTACAAGTCGAGAATGTTTAGACACCTTTACCTGATTTTACATATTTTAAGTATTTTAACAGCTTGTGAACCAGCAATTTGCTCGATATTCTCAAATGCGGAAGCTATATTTGGCCAAAATTCTTAGTAAAGTTCTCCAAAATTGTATCGGTATTTGTGTTTTGCATACTAATTCGTTTGGGTCACTTGCCAAACTTGAATACAATTTCGATGCGGAATACGAAGAGGTTACATTAATTTGATTCATTCAATGTTAATAAGTGGGCAAGGATAGATGCATCACCGTGCTAGTGTCATGGTGAGTTGGGTAAGTGATATATGTCATAAATATACATAGTAGGTGTATGTGTAACTCGCATAAATTATACAAGACGAATATAAAGGTACTTAATTTGGTCGATATTTTCAAATGCGGAAGCTATATTTGCCCAAAATTCTTAATAAATTACTCCAAAATGATACAAAACACAAATTATAATGTGTGTATTGTAAACTAATTCGTTAGGGTCACTTGCCATCTTGAATACAATATCGATGCAGAATACGAGGAAGTTGCATTTATTTGATTCATCCAAAGAAGTGGGCAAGGATAGGTGCATCTCTGTGCAGTTACAGCGTATTAGGTAGGTGATATCATTCATAAATAGTTATTTCGCATAAATTATATAGAAAGATATTCGGAAGCCATAGGCCTTCCGAGTATCTTACTATTGATCTTCTCTAAAACACAGAGGTGACTGAGTTAGTCTGTTATAATTAGGTAGATAGTGACTGTCATGTCTACCACAATATTTAGAACTTATTGAATTCAGGAATCTTTTTTTATTCTAATGTTTTTCATCTTTATTTACGGACTCTTGTTCTTGACTAATTACGGACTTGCTGCAATCGTTCGTTCGTATCGGTTTTTGAGTTTGAAAAAGCTTCGAAGGTTTTTGACAGTAGGAGCATACTATTAGGTATATACAGAATTATTGACTAGAAAAGATTTGAAGCTTAGACTGTTTATAGTCATTGTTTTTGGTTTTGTGTTCTCTGTTAAAATTTAGTAGACTCGTTAATAATTTTATAACTTTTGCATACCTACTGGTAAAATATGGCTGCACTTATTACCTATATCACAATATAGTGTGGGTACCCATATTTGCAAAATAAATGATCGTTATCTAAATCTCTTAAAATTGCTCATATTCTGAACTGAACTTTTCAATCTCTGTACTACATATTTTCGTTATAGCTAGTCTGATTTTTAAAAATCTCCACACATTCATTATGTACGTACTCGTTGTGGGTACATATACGGTACAGTAGGGTCAGCAAACCATCAAGACCGTCGGCTGTGCCAGTCTGCGAGGGGGAGCATAATGATATCATAGCGGTTGCATTGACACCATTACATTTCCGGATAAGTGCAGTAGCCTTTAAGTGTAGATACATGGAATGATAAATACAACGAACAAGTTTAACAAAGATTCTTAATACAGTCAAGTGTGGTATCTTTACTTTCCATGAGCAACTTTACCAATGAGAACTGTACTTAAATTTCTCTTGATAACTAAAAATCTGTTGCCGCCATTTAATATCCAACCGATACAGAAGAAGAATAGTCTACTATTTGTAACAAATTTTTAGTAATCGAGACATATTCAAATACAGTTCTCATTGGTAAAGTTGGTCATGGAAAGTAAAGATGCCAAAGTTGACGGTACTAACTGAGTGATGACAATTTTTTTCCATATTTGAAAATATTATATGCGCGTAGCTTCTTTGGATTGTGCGAAAGACGTTATGACTTGGAAGATGATCTCTGGGACAATGGTTAATAGAGACGTATCAATGGAAGAAAAAGACGAGCAGTCCTAAATAAATTGATATACGAGCAGGAGGATGAAGATTATAAGAATAGTTGAAACTTCATTTCTTGCTCATCTAACACAGGTCCTAATAGACGCTTGTTTAATAAAAGAGCATTGTTTACCGTTTTTCAAAACACATTTAGAGTAAATGCCCATAACAATATTTGCAAGTCTTACAATTATTTTTTCCATAAGTCTATCATCACAACAGCATAATTTGCGAGCTTATCTAAAATCTCGCTAATCAAAAAAACTCGGTACAAAATTGTGCAAAACTAGCACATAATGACACGATAGATGGGTTCAATGTGTTGTTACGTTCCTGTTTAGTATTCCGCAGGTTTCCGTGGCGTCGCCATGTAATTATGACTCATTTCCTTCGTTTTGATTATACGTTTGCGAAATAATAAACAATTTTCGTTCCGCCTTAATGAGTCTTTTTCATCTCATGTAAAAAATGGAACCTTACATGTTGGTGATTCAGACAGACTTTGAACTTTAGCGTTTCTAAGGAGAAGAGTTTGAATTTGAACTTCGAGTATAGAATACAAATTGAGCATAGACAAGGCACTATTAAGAGCATTGGTGGTCCAGTGGTAACGGCCGTAACTTAAAAGAGTTTGTAGGTCTGTTTACTTTGTGAAAATTATTTCATCATCATCACCACTGTTCTCAAAACGGTGAAGGAAAACATCGTGAGAAAACATGTCCTAGAATCAAAAATTCGAAGACATATCCCATCTAACAACCCGCACTGGGCCCGCGTGGTGGATTACGGCCCACTCCCACTCACCAAGAGGAGGCTGTGGTGTTGCCTACAGTTATTGACGATCACCCCATAATTACTTCTTTAAAAAATATTAAGTATTAGTCGTTAGACTTATAACAGTAGCTAGATTCATTTTGGTGGCTAAAATAGATTATTTTTTGGCTAAGACGAATCGAAAATCCGCTGGATCTAGCCACAAAGTGGCTAAAACGGTAACACTGAGAGGAGGCCTGTGCCCCAGCAGTGGGAACGTTATAGGCTGATTATGTTAGATCATTGAGCAGCTACAATAGCAAATTAGTTTAGCCTGTTAGGTATCCAATAACAGTTTAACAATGATACTTTGACAATTGCACTTAATATTGAAGTTACCAAGTAACATAATATTTGTCCAGCACTTCTTATGACTCCATATTAAATCAACAGACTCATACAAGTGTGACTTACTGTTAAAGTTTTCCTACACAAACAGGAGCCGCGATTTTTTCAGTTAAATAATTCTCCTTAAATAGTGTTTCCTAGAATAAGTTCTAATGAATGGTTACATCATTAGACAGAACATTAAATTCGGAGAAACCTAATTTATACTCACAACAGTTGTATGTTAATTTTATACGATAACTTTTTAGGTAAGTCTTAATTATACGGGGAGGAGCTACGTCTTTGTGTAATTTTTTGTCGACATGACGTTCAGAATAGATGTGCACGCCACAATTGCGGCGGTAAGTCCCCTCTTTGAGGAGTGGCTTGAGAGGCGGCATGGCGTCCTCACCTACCGCCTGACACAGGTCCTCACCGGACTAGGCTGTTTCGGGAGGTTCCTGTTTCGGATAGGGCGGGAGGAAACGCCCGGGTGTTTCCATTGCGAAGATCGCCCTGAGGACACGGTGGAGGTCTGCCCGGCCTGGGCGGAGCACCGCCGTGTCCTCATGGAGGCGATCGGCGGCAGCGATCTCTCGCGTACGGCCCTGGTCCAGGCCATGGTACGGAGCGAGAGTGCATGCAAAGAGATGTCAGCAGCAACTGATGGGGAACGCAAGGGCCGATACCTGCCAGGGGTGCGGGTTGTTCGAAAGAGATACCGCGGCCCGTGGCAAACAGGCAACTGAGAGAACACGGGTGGGTTTCACCCAGAGCGGGAGAAGTCATTTGATGATTTCCCACCCAACAAAAAACAAAAAAAGTTCAGAATAGACACGAATACACGATGGGATCTACTCTTACTTTAGAACTTCGTTACCACGGAGTAAATGCAAAGTTCATTACTATGTAATATAGAAATCTTATTTTCATCTATACATATAATTAAGAATAAAGTTCAAGGTTCTCTTAACGTTATTGTGATCAAAATGATTCTATATTTTCCAGCAGTTTGAAGCTAAACAGAGGAGCAAAGTCTACACAGCAATTTTTTGTCACAATGATGTTCCAAAATAGGCCCGTTGGACTTTGCTCCTTGTAGGTAAGATTTTGTTGTT
The DNA here is from genome assembly GCA_949091785.1 of Polymixis lichenea. Classification (NCBI taxonomy): domain Eukaryota; kingdom Metazoa; phylum Arthropoda; class Insecta; order Lepidoptera; family Noctuidae; genus Polymixis; species Polymixis lichenea. The sequence goes on along the minus strand of OX420947.1, from coordinate 9,272,305 downwards.
TAATGAATAAGTTCAATGTTCAAGGTTTTGTGATGAATGATTACTACTTAGCAATGTTTTTTCTCCGCGGTTAAAAAGAAGAGCAGAGTACTTACTTCAAGTATATTCTTTTTGTTACAATGATGTTTCAGAATAAGCACATTGGACTTTGGTTCTCTGAAGTTTAATGTTCAAGGTCTTGTGATCAATTATTATTACCAATTCCCAGGCTGATTCCCGGCCACCGTAGGCGCGGGCTTGCCGACGGCGAGTAATGGGTAGCTCGCTGTCCGGTAAGGACCAAGCCCGGGTCGACGGCGCGTTGTGTTCCACGCGCGCCTCAAAGAGATGTCAGCGCCAACTGGTGGGGTCCGTAAGGGCCGATGCCTGCCAGGGGTGCGTGTTGTTCGAAAGAGATACCGCGGCCCCTGGCACACTGGCAACTGAGGGAACACGGGTGGGTTTTAGTCAGTAAAAGTCTGACACGCCCTCCTGCTCCACCCAGAGCTGGAGAAGTTATTTGATGATTACCAACCCAAAAAAAAACGGTATTTTTTTCCCGCGGTTGAAACGAAGAGCAGTAGTACAATTTTTGTTGTTAAGGTGATGCTTCAAATAGTCGCGTTGGAATTTGCTTCTCGCTTTTTTAAAGACTAATTTTTGACAGCAGTTTCGACTGCGTGGAAGTCAGAAAATATCCAACGGGAACGTACTACCGAGATAAACTGTATCCTATGTGTTAAACCATTATTAGTTATAAAGTATCTGTGTGCCAAATTTCATACAAATCCGATCGGCCGTTTTTGCATGATTCGAGTAACAAACATCCATCTATACTAGGGTTGCCAACTTTTCCTAGTAGATTATTTCTAATTTCATAGAGAGAGTAAATAAAGAGTATAGATGAATAAAATATAGTACATTTATCCGTTTCTCTTTATGTATTTTCTAGCACTTTTTGCTGTACTCAACCTTTGTTATTGATTTCACAAGATTTGTAGGACTCAAAACACCATAATTCTCGTTAATCTAATATCAGGAGCTAATTTTAATCAATATTTATAAAGCCCTGTCCCTCTCTTCTCACCACTTCACATTCATGACCTACAAATAGTAGTCACACAGAAAATATAGAAAATCCGCAGAAAAACGAAATCACGTGCCTCAAAAAAGTCAGTTCATGAAAAAAGAGTATTTTGGCGTACTTTATTAGTGTTGTAGATTATAAAATACACACATAAGAAAAAGAGCATAATATTATATTTTAGAGTACGGTTGGCAACCCTAATCCATCTATCCATCCTCACAAACTTTCAATTAGTAGGATAGTAGGATTCGTAGTTACTGATTGTTCATTGTTCAAAGGTTCTCTTGCCCTTTAGTTCCAAATTTTTCCACCGCGCTAATTAGAAGCTTTTGGTATTCATTCTGCTCTCGTGTATTTGGCACTAATAGATTCACATTTGAGTTTATCAGAAAGTTAGTTCTAGCGACTCTAGCGTTTTAATTCGCCAGATTGACTATATACGCTAATCTCTAATACTTTGCCATGTGTCTACAAATAAAACAATTAAATTATTCACGTGTTAGCTTTCTGGTCGGTAACTATGAAGTCGCCAGACACTCGTGATGGCATCATTACGTCAACAAATCGTGTGATGTCACAGTTAGCATAAAAAGAAGTACTCTTCAACTGCGTGGGAGCATCGTAATTAACGTGTAGTGTTTAGGTGTTCGCTACACAATGTCAAACTACCCACGTTCAAAAAAAAAATCGGTAGGTACTGAAGGTGTTACAACTGTGTGATACACTAGGACGACATAGAATACAGATTAAACTTTTTTGTTCATCTTCATTAATTTACAGATGTTAGAATGTACAGTCACCAAAAGCGATAAGTATCTGGTTACTTATCGCTTTTGGTGACTGTACATTCCCAAAACTTCAACTATATCAGGGTCAGATATAGTTGAAGTGTTGTAAGAAGCCGATGGCAAAGGAACAGGGGAAGACAACATAAAAGATGGGAAGATGAATTAAGGCTTACAGCGGGCCCAAATTGGAGCAGAGTTGCTAGAATAGGATTCAGTGGAAGTTGTTAGAGGCGGCCTTTGCCAAAAGGCAAACTGAACTAAGAGACATTTTATTAACTACTGAGAAAATAATGCAACGCAAAGATGTTCAGAATAAAAGGGCTCATTATTATATTAAATCGATGGATGTTTTCGAAAGAAATTTGATTTGATAAATTAACTGTTTGTTTTTTATAAATTAAATTGTATTCGTTCATTTTCATCCATCGGTTTTTTTACTAATCTTTAACTTTAATTAATCGACGACTTGGTTACCTATCTCTTTTGGTTACTGTATCTAATAATATTAAGTATCTAACTGTAATCGTTTAACTATGGTTTAGGAAAATGCTGGAAAAAAAACAACAAGATTTTAAACAGCTTTTAGTTACTGTGTTACAAAGAGAAATTGATTTGCGATGTTAATTCATCATCAGTTGGTACTAGTAGGTGGATTTTATTCGTAGGTATTAGGAAAAGGTCCAAGACTGCTTGCTATACGGTTTCTTTAATAACAAATTTTGGATAATACTCGTTATTGTTAATCTTAATAGTATTGTTTTGGTGCGGGTTGTTCGAAAGAGATACCGCGGCCCCTGGTACACAGGCAACTGAGGGAACACGGGTGGGTTTTAATCAGTAAAAGTCTGACACGCCCTCCTACTCCGGCCAGAGCGGGAGAAGTTATTTGATGATATTTCACCCAAAAAATAAAAAGACATAGTATTCTTTTTATCAGATCATAAACGCGATTTCCTGCAAGAATAACAAAAGTTTATTGACAAAGTAGATAAAAATAATAAAAATAGAGGTAACTACTAACTCATAATATGAACGTCGAATATTATAATAAAGCTCTCAAAATATGGGTTTGATTGGGAAAAACATACCAGGTAAGAAAATACATTTTTAACAACACAAAAAGATAATGGTACCTAAATCCTATTGTCATAGTTTTATTATTTTGAGATGATGCAAAACCACTCCAAAACGAAAAAATATTCTATATTTCAATAAATTATGTATTAAAGAAAGTTAAAAAAAAATCATACTTAAGTAAGTACTACATAGTACGAACGTACATACAAAAATTGTAATGTCAAAATAACAGCTTCATTCTAAATGCATAATTATAATATAATACAGTACCTACTCATAAGAAAAAAAAAACTTTTTTTAACACGCTTTTATTAGCTTCACCAGTATGTTTTTTTGTAACCTAGACCTACTTCAAACGGTCAGATTTCATTTAAACTTTGGAGACTTAATATCGAGGACCAATGACAATTAAAAAAATTCAAAAAAAAAACAATAGAAAAAAAAATCACGCTTTTGTAGTTAGCAGAACTAAAAAATAGAAAATAAATTATTGTTTAAAGTAACTAAAAAGCACGGTTTAAAAACCAAACTAAAAAGATAGAAAATAATTCAATTCTATTAAAAAGCGTGGGATGCTTTTTGAGATATTTTTATAATTAATTAATATTAATTTATAATCTAAATTATAATCAAATAAACTATTCTTTATTATCTGTCCGTATGTTTTGGCTATTCTCCGAAACAGCTGGACCGATTTTGACGGGACTTTCTCTTGGAGATAAGTATACGGTGTAATATAGGCTTTTTGTCCTGGTGGTATGTTCCCGTGGGATAATTTCCGATAGCCACGCGGGCGGATCCGGAGGCATCAGCTACTGAGAAATTCCAGATGGAAAAATCCAATAACATTTTTCCTGACCCGGGCAGTCTCTCTCAACCTGTCTGTAATATGTCTTTATTCTAAAATGAGAATCTTCTAAAAACTTCATTATTACTCGTGTTCTGGGAGGCAGGCTCCCAAGGACGTCTTCCTGACCAATTAGGAAGTTGACATAAAAGCTAGGGAAGAACCGTCTTATACAGGATAAGTTTTTATCCAGCGCGCAAACTGTAACCATGCATTCAGCATATCATTCTAGAAAGGGGGAGGCCCTTAGCACAGAAATTGTATGTCGGTTTTACAAAAAAAAAACAAAACAGTTGTTTCATAGAAAACCTACGCGGTCAAAATGTATGGAACAGCTGATTTTTTTTTGTATTACCCACGAAAAATTTCTGCGCTGGGGGTTTAGAACGATATGCTGAATTCATGGTTACAGCTTGCGCACTGGATAAAAACTTACCCTGTATTCATTGTCTGCCAACTACCAGTTGATTCTGTAAAAATCTTAACGTGAAAACTGAGGTGAAGTGAGCATGATGTGACCTGTCATTCCACTTGATGGAAGGATTGACACTTTTGTTAGCTCACTTCACCTAAGATTTCACGGTGAGAGTTTTACAGAATAGCAATGCCGATGCTAGGGATTCCCACTATTGACAGCTCACTTCACCTCAGTTATCACGGTGAGATAGATAGACAAAATAGATCGGCTTTTATCGGCTTGACTAGGCTCTCGACCTCCGTAGCGGAAAAACAAACCGAAGTGCTAACGAAACACCCACATCATATTTGATAAAGCCTTTTTTGAGAAAAATCAGAAACCCGATAATTTATAAAACAAATCACGTTACGCAATGTAAGTATGCAGGAGCGCAAAATCGATTTCAGTTTTAATTAAAAAATAGTAACTTTCCGGAATAAAAAAATAATGTGTGATTTTGTAACTATGCACTATGTAAAGCTAAGCCAAAGTGAAGCCTTAGAACTAACCTATTAATTATAACCTAAGGTTTGCAAAATAATTAGAGAAACAATGTTTTCTTAGAAATAATGCACAATTGCTCATATTAACACCTACAAGAGCACCTAAGAGATAGAATACGAACGATTCCAAAGCAATCAAAGGATTCTCGGTTACTTTGGTCACATTGCCCGTCGGGAACCAGATAACCTTCAAAAGTTGCGCAAAGTAGATGGAAAAAGACCTCGCGTCCTACCTAACCGCTCGCGCTGATCTGACCAAGTAACCGCCCTGACTGGATTCTCTGTTACCGCCATGAGAGAAGCCAAGAACCGAACGAAGTGGAAGAACATCGTACATTAACCCACGAAAGCCTTTCAGGGACACGACCTTCAGTAATGAAGTGCGCGACCAAGAAGATGAAGAGAACACATACACAGAAAACATCCTAGCCAACATTCAGATACAGATGAATAATTGTGAATTTTGCTAGTAGCTTGTTGTTATGTTACCGACCTTATCATAGATGCATTCTTTATGAGGCATACTAATTGTGATAAGCCTATAATCACAAACTCGATCAAGCTTGGTCATAACTCATAATACAAAAAGCCAGCGAGCGAATTTGTCTTTTACGATCCTTACATAATCAGCTATAATGATTCCACTCCTGGGTCACAGGCCTCCTGGCTTTTGAGGGGAAGTGAGCCATAATCCACCTCTTGCGTGCCCAGTCTTTGAATTGTTGGTTATATCTATGACATTGGTTTCCTCATGATGTTTTCCTTCACCGTTTTGAGAGCAGCGGTGGTATTGAAATAAATTACACAAAGTGCCATGTGCCCATCACTTTCTACAATTTAATGTTAATATGTCACCGACTGCCTCTCTCTCTTATCGTGCCCACACCATGTAGCTATTAATAAATTTAGTCGCAAATCGATTCTCTATACATCGAAAAGCAATTGGTATATGCATTAATCGATGTCGTGCGGATCCGATTGCTTTTAGATTAAAGTTTAAAATATCGGTATTCTGTCGATGAGATGCAGTTTCGTTAATACAGTAAAAAAACCATGTGGCGTCGAGAGGACCCTCGTTAGGAACGAAACTCCTTACGGTTTTTGTTCAAATCCGAATGTAACGTCGTTTACTATACCTTTGACTCAAAATTTATTTTGGACGTCATCATCGGTTTCAGCACCCTCGAAAACCATGAAAACGATACACATGTTAAAAAATTTAACATTTTCGTAACCGCGATCTCGGGTTTTCATTCCGACCTCACTATTGGCTTCCGCACCCTCAAAAGCCATGAAAACTATCTCACTTTGTCTCTGTCTAATATAATAAAAAGTCGCTTTTTCGTTGCGTAAGAATATGTCCGTTACGTGACGATTTCTAGAATTTTACTTCTACTGCACGCTGCCTTAAAAAACTTCGTCCCAAAAACTGTCCCTTTTGCCCCTTATGGCAAGATTGAACAATAATTAGATATAAGAAACTCCATGGCTTCGCTTGGTAACTTTTTATGGTTTCAATGACACTTCAACCTGGCAACTAAGTATACGACAAATTCGATATTTTTTACACTTGACAATGGCATTGTGACTTGTGACTATAATAGATTTCGCATTTAAGTGATAAAAACTCTGCTAAAACAAGTGTTTATTTATACTTATAAGCGGTATTTAATAGGCACTTTGCACTTTGTCATTAGGAGAAGAGTTAGAACCTTCAGGGTTATTATTTTTTTGCGATTACCTATTTGATGTTCTAATCGTAGGTACAAATCAAAAGTTATTTATTCAAACTAGGTCTTCACTTTTTGTAAGGCAAAATTACATAAGACTGTCGACAAAACGCCCGACCTTCAACCATTTCCTAGTGCTTTAGCTGGGAAGAAGAAGTGGCGCAACAAACTCCCCAGCAGCACAGCTGTCTGTTAAGTTAGAAGAACTTGATTCTATACAATAAGTATGACAATGCATACAATTTAAGTCAATCTAAGTAACAATTTGAAAATGTCAACTCTAGTAATAGTCAATAGTGTAGTAATTTAATAACTGCATGAAGAAGTTTAATAAGTGTAAATATATATATTATCATCATAAGAATAAAGCTCAAACTGGCTGTCCCTCCAAGGCTGTGAGATGAGATAATAATTACCAAGAATTTATTGTCAAATGCTTCATTATTCGCAGACATTTTGTAGACAAAAGTGAAATGAGAAAAGCTGCTAAAGGCTTCTTATTTTAGTTTCGACGGCACATAACATACGTGTTGTTTCCTCCAAAGGGTTGGTCAGTGATGTACTTCAAGAAAACACTCAAATTTCGCCAGTGATATTTAAATTCCACGTATAGATCGCGGCACGTAGGTTGAACCAAAACAGAACAAACATCCGAAGGTAGGAGCGTCGGAGCGCGTGCACTCTTTGCACCGCACGGAAAAATAATGAGGTCACTTTCTAGCAGTCATTGATGTAACGTGTACTGAAGTTTGAAAATAAATTACAGATCGCGGCAGGTAAGTTTATACAAAATCCGACATTTTAGTTCAACTTACGTGCCGCGATCTGTAATAGGGGGCGAGCCTATCATAACAGATAAACAGGTAACTATACATATTCCTGCCGTAAATGGAATTTTGCACAGTAGGCCGAAGTTTATAATCTACTTACAGCGAGCAAATTGCCGCAGCCCGTCCATGAATTTAATTAACACGTTCAACCAAGAACGTGGAAATGTGAGGTCTATGATAGCTTATGTAAAAGACTGACTGACTTTGTTAAGTCAGGAGAGACATAATGCTTACTTATAATCTGCCTAAATAATGTTACATTTATTAGTTTGACTGACTTTAGGCTCAGGGGTTTTCCTTACAAAAGGTATAATGAAAAGACCACCACACTGAACGGTTAAAAAGCATGCTGTCATACTATACTGTTCAACTCTTAATGTAAGAGCCTGTGAAGGGTTCTTTAAAATGAAGATGTTGACTTTGACAACTTGGGCAAATGCTGACAGATAAATCGCAGAATTTTGCTATCAACTTATAGGACGATGCCAATTTAGTTCTGAGTTGAGACTGACTCATGTAGCTACACGATTACTGACAAATGCGTGCACTACCTGGACAGGTGCATTCAATCTGTGTGGTTCCTTCCTCAAAATACCATTATAGACACCATTCTACATGGTCTTCATATGATCTGACCAAGATTAAGTCTGGACTTCAATTGAGACTGTGACCTCTGAGTTTGTTTCGGCTTCTCTTCTCAGAGTAGTCGGATAGGAAACGCCGACGTCATCTAATTAGTTTTTAAAATATATTTGACTTGAAAAAGTGTTTGTAGAAACCTACATACAGAAATAAAATCATCAATACCTGTCCTGTAAATACGATGCAGCAGTTTCAACAATTTTCTACTGAGTGTCATTTCATGGTGCACTGCGCGGTTTCAAAACTTGCAGTTTCTCACTGATCTGTTTGAAATCTTTTCTGAAAGGAAAAATAGAGGCAAGTATTATTGCATAGCTTCGAGTTAAACGATCGCTGAGCCCACCCACGGCACAAGTGTAAAACATGTTTGAAAAACACGCTAGAAATGTTAAACAATTGCAGCATTTGAATACAGTTTGCTATATAACGTCTAACGGCATATGTGCACAACACGCCAGGTTTTTAATGAATCAATGAATGTTACCGTATATTATGAATAGGGTATTGTTATGATGAATCACTCGTCATCATCTGATAGGTCCACTCAATCTGTGTGGTTTTTCCTCAAAAGACACACACCAATCTATGTAGATTGGTTGCTCAGATGAGACTAAACTCTGGGTTGTTTCGGCCTTTCTTCTCAGAGTAGTCCGATAGAAACGCAGACCTCATCTAGTTTTTAAAATATGATTGACGTGTAAAAGTGTTTGTACAAATCTATCTACAGAAATAAAATAATTAGTGATGTAACGACTAGTCGCCGACTACTCGGGAAAGCCGACAAGTCGGCCATATTTGTAGTCGGCGATTAGTCGGCGACTAGTCCGCTAAAAAGGCCGACTAGTGGGCCAATTTTTTACTCGTATTAATTATGCTTAAAAAATTAAAAGGCGGTGATTGAAATTAAATTGAAATCTTCACTGTTGTCATGTTTATTATAGAATCAGTTTTACAGTTTACTTTCAGTATAATCTAGAATAGGATAGGAAATTAGGATAGAAAGAAACTCCGGCTCTCACGTAATCAATGATAGAATAAATGCAAAGTAAACAAAAACATGTCTCCACAATTCCGCCTGATCGCCGGGCGCCGAAAGCGTAGTCACGAACATTACCAAAGTCACCTGAGCTCAACCGAAAGTCATGATCGGCTTAGGCGACTAGTCGGCCATTTTGCAACCGACTAGTCGGCTAGTCGGCCCCATCTCTAAAAATAATTTATCATCTCCCTGTCCTTGTCCTTTGTTACTTCGTGTCAACCCAAAACGTTCTCTTCTTCTCCTCTGTTAACCGTCACGCTATCTTTCACTTCCTTTTCTTGCATATCATTCCAAACACCATCTATACATTTTTAGGCTGGCTGAAGAGCTCGTGGCTAAATAATAATAACCGCACAAATCGATCGAACAGGGTTAAGTTACGTTGGCCGCGGTTGGTCCGTGGATCTATAGGAGGTATCGTATTACCCGGTAACTGCCGGCTTAGCATGATGCTTTCTATTGCTACGAAGAATAGACAGTGCATTTTCTATACAAAGTCACATTGCGTTTCTCCATTTTTGACATCGCACCGTAAATATCATTCTACAATCTGTCATTTAGTCTTTCGTTTCTAAAGATCTTTGTCTAGGTCCTTTTATATGTAGACTATTTCAGAAGAATATTTCTTCCCAAACTATCAAAACCACACGATTATTTACAAAATCGTGATTCGTTTAGAACGCATAACTGTGATAATTAATAGAAGAACATAGCTATATTCTTCAGTAAGAATAGACATGACTATTAACTAAATGATGTACAATAGTACATCATTTAGTTAATAGTCATGTCTATTCTTCCGTCGACAAATCGGTGCTCGTGCTAAGCCTGCTGGGTTGTGAATGTCAGATAGGCAGTCGCTCCATGTAAAATACTTACTGGTATTCAGCCGCTGCTGTTTATTTTTTTGGGCGGGAAACCATCAAATAACTTCTCCCGCTCTGGGTGGAGCAGGAGGGCGTGTCAGACTTTTAACTGACTAAAACCCACCCGTGTTCCCTCAGTTGCCTGTGTGCCAGGGGCCGCGGTATCTCTTTAGAACAACCCGCACCCCTGGCAGGCATCGGCCCTTGCGGGCCCCATCAGTTGGTGCTGACATCTCTTTGAGGCGCGCGTGGAACACAACGCGCCGTCGACCCGGGCTTGGTCCTTACCGGGCAGCGAGCTACCCATTACTTGCCGTCAGCAAGCCCGCGCCTACGGTGGCCGGGAATCGGCCTGGGATTCCCGACGCCCACGGCGTCTCCTGCGGCGACTAAGACCGTGAGGGCGCATATACTACCTCTCCCTCACGTGCGCCGCCTCCCTGTTCGCGAGCATTACTGCTTCGCAGAAGGAGGTGACGGCTACCCATGCACTCTCGCTCCGTACCATGGAGCTGCCTTGGTTGCCCTGGAAGTCGAGTCCAAGGACTCCAACGTAGTAGAAAAGGCTAGACAGTTGATGATGACTTTCTATAATGTCTATATTTTCTATAAGTAAGCATTACTCTTTACTTCACATGTTTATCATCGATCCTTATCGCTTGCCCATACCAATACAAACCATTCCCTTTTAACTTTTTTGTCACAGTCCCCATTTTCAACGATAAATCACTATACTTTATTCTAAGTAATTACATAGAACATCTGTTTGAAAAAACTTTGCTTTTTTGCGGTCTAGTCGGTGTGGGAACTGCCCTACTAACTTCGATTGAGTCTTGAATATCGGAAGTTCTAGATTCTAGAAAAAATGTAGGGCGAAGCCTTTTTATTTCCATCCTGACGTTCTGTCTTGGAAGGTTTGCTAAAACTAGATTGAATCCGCAAAAAGTTTTAAAATTACATCGTTTATCACACATTTATTGACTGTAGTTATAAATGGTAAATTATTTTATTTTTCGTTCTTTACGCAAAATCGTTCACTACCCCAACACTATTAGTGTTAGTATGGTAACATTATTTTTCTTTGAACTGTCAAGTTACCTACTGAATACAATTAAAAGTCGAACTTATATTCAATTTACTTCTGTATCAATTACGGAAAACACTTTTACATGTCAATCATATTTTTAAAATAAGATGAGGTTGGCATTTCCTATCTGACTAATCTGAAAAGAAAGTTCGAAACAAACTCAGAGGTCACAGTCTCCTTTAAAGTCCAGATATAATCTTGGTCAGATCATGGGAAGACCACGTAGATTGGTGTTTGAAATGGGCTTTTGAAGAAAGAACCACACAGATTGAGTCAGTGCTCGCATTTGTCAGTAATCGTGTAGCTCAACTCAGAACTAAATTGGCATCGTCCTGTAAACTTACAGGACGATGCCAATTTAGTTGAGAATGAGATGAGAATTTTGCTACCAACTGGTAGCAAAATTCTGCGATTTATCTGTCAGCATTTGCCCAGAAAAATAGTCTAAAGTGCTTGTATTCTTTATCCTTTTTAGAACATACTCATGAAAATTACTTCAACCCAGTAAATCCATTACTCAGACAAGGCTTATCTCTAAATCTGCCATGTCTGAAGTAGCAAATTACAGCCACAATCTAGCCACTATCTATAATTTGTTTAATTATATATGGCTATATATAATTAAACAAATTATAAACTTCACTTACACTAAGTAACCCCAAGGGTTTACCAACAATGATGAGATCATTCAATTACAAAGAAGAAATGTGTTTTGTAACAACGTAATGTAAAGAAAACTCGAATGAGTCGTGCGTCTAGTGGTCGCAAGCGCTACTGCAAGAAGCCTACACTGTAAGTCCGACAATGAAGATACGGGCCGGTTCGAAAGTAGTTCAAAACTTCGGAGTGAACCCTACACCCGATTAATTAACACATCGGTATTAAGGACGGCTATCAAATCGTCGTGTCATTCATTCTTAGGTCGGGCCCCATACTAATCTTATGTCCGTAGGTGAGAGTAGTAATCGCCCGTAACGGGGCATCCATTAATTACGTGAGGTCATTTTGGCAATTTTTGCTTGGTGAGATGTCGTGAGATTTCGCTCGACCCCCTCCCTCCCTTAATCACACGTGCGATTTTTGAAAATGCATATTTTTAATGTAAAGAAGTAAATCTGTGCTTGATTGCGTTGGATATATTTACAAAAAACAATACGCTTGTAATTTTGTTTATTTAAGACTACTTAGGCTAGTCCTAAAATTAAAAATTATTAAGAACGTAGTATAGAAAGAATCACATAAGAAAATTGAACAATAATATTTTAAATGGGAACTACTAAAATTCGAACAAGAATATTCATTCTAATTCAATCCATGGAGACTCATGTATGATCTCAAGAGTGACCACTGGAACCAACATGTCCATGTACCTAATATTCAGTAAAATCATCTGCTCCTTGAACCTCGCTCTGATTCAGCCATTCTAACCCGTCATTGCTTGCACACAGAAGCTCAGTAGCTCGTCGTGTGACAATCCGTGAGGGACCGCACGCCGGTGCTCTTGGAAATAAATATTTATTTTTAGTTAATAGATATTTATTTAGGCCGTTCAATAAAAAGTGAGCATAAAAGATTTACTTCTACACTTTTTATAACCCCATAACTTCAATCGAGAATTCCATTAGATTAAGTAAATCAATAATATTTTATAAAAATATGGAGAAAATAAAATTAATAATAAAACAATGGTTGTAATAAGTTAGAGATATTTTTTGAAGCGAAAGTTATCAGTGCGTCGTATCTTTATTATAAAAGGTTATGACATTTATTTGTTGGTAAATTATCTTCACATCGCACCGTATGTAAACAAGATATTATATTCATACAATTTTACAATGTTTCTTGCAGAAAAACAAATTAAGTGAGATGTGTCGAGACCACCCTCTCCCCCACGTGAGATTGGGTGAGGTTTGGGTTGGCCCCCTCCTCCCCTAAACGTGACGTATTTAATGGACGCGCCCCCTAACTTCGGCCGAATCTACGGATTCGTGCTTCGGGAGTAGACATCCTGAACATGAGATTCTGGGTTCATTCAGGGGCCCGGGCCGATCAGGCCAACTTACTGGGTTTTTCCATTTCCTTCTGAAATTTCTCGGTACCAGCCCCAAGTATGATTTGTGCCCGGTTGATGGTATTAGGCTAGGCACCTATTACATGGGATTTAAAACATAACTGGCGAAATGTGGGTGTACTATAGGTACACCTCTGCCAAAATGCAGGTTCGATTTCGATGTTATGTTAAGAGCCTTCATCCCACGCGGGCTGGCAGCAACGCATTTATACAGGATAAGTTTTTATCTAGTGCGCAAACATTACTCTTTAACAAAAACTGACGGTATGTCGATTATTAAAAGTAAATACTAAAATAACTGACAAAAAATAGCATACAAACTTGTAAATACCAACGATCTAGTTCTTGGCTGAAAAAAATGTTTACTTTTGTTTGTATTTAATGAAATAATCACGAAAATCCGTTATAAATGCGTCGTTGCCAGCCCGCGTGGGATCAACGCTCTTAAGTAATGTAATTAAAAACCAGTTTAATTTTTAAAGATGGGTACATCAAGGGTCATTTTTTGACAAACAACACTGATAGGTATTTCCCCTCTAGAGCAGGTAGGTAGCAGTACGTTACCGATTTTTATGTGACCATGCTGAGTGGACTCGTGACTTTGTGAGAATCGATTTTTCATGAAATTACAAGAAATGGCTTTATCTTCTTTTAATAAAAAGAAATAATATTCGAATTTTTGTATGTTTGTTTGTTACGTTATTAGGCATATGAGTAGAACATGTCCTGGATAACGACATAGGATACTATTACCCTCATATTCCCACGGCGTCAAGATTTATGCGTGCGAACCTGCGGGGCGCAGCTAGTAAAGAGTTAGTATTCTGAAATCTTTGTATTGAGCTTTTTCCCAACGATGTCGGGGTCGGCTTCCAGTTAAACCGTAATCGTAAAATACCAGTATTTTACATGGAGCGATGCCTATCTGAGCTCCACAACTCAGTTACTGGATAATACGATACCCCGTGGTAAGACCTATCAGACTTTCTGGGACCAACGGCTTAACTTACTTTCCAAGGCCCGGAGGGTTCTTGGTATGTACCTACAGACGGTCACACATCCACGGACCCACTGGCTGTTATTACTAAGCCGAAAGCCCTTTCAATAAAATTACTTGTGTACCTATCCATAATCCATATGGTATTCATGCAAGCATGGAAGCAAAATTGTGCATTATTATTCTGCAATTATAATAGAGTTATCAGGAAAATCAATTTATTAAACGGTTTAATTACAAACCGGTTTTTACAAATGAAACATAATGTACAGTTTTACAGATTTACAACGTGCAATAAGGGCTTAATTGATGTACATCCAAAATACATTCGACTTCGTTACCTTTAGGGGGTTTTTTGAATCTATGTCTTTTTGCACAACAGAATCTGCTTTACCAACTCAGCATTAAATTGCGTCGTAATGTCAAAACCGCAGATAGACATTCAGCCATGTTCTTTACAATCTCAGACTGAATAAAAAGGTGACACAAATAAAATACAGGGTGGTAGGACAAGCCACTCTAAATCTGATACCAAGGATTCAGTTCAAAGAATTTAAAAACACACGAATATATAAAAGACGAGACTGTATTTACTCTAGGTATCAACGAATAGAAATCGAAATAAATAAATTAGAGATGGGCCGAGCGATGGCAAAACCCCTCTTTTGAGGGAGGCTTATGGCCAGTAGTGGACGTCTTTCGGCTGAAATGGTGATGCATAAACAAAGTGTTGCATCATGTAGGTACCTACTTCGATATTATTACTGAGCAACTACGACGGACTTCGGCTGCAATTTGACCAACTAGTCGGCCATCACTAATATAAATCTATCGTCGGTACATCACTAATATAAATCTATACTTCTATACTCTAATATAATATTACCTATAAAGAGGTAAAGTTTGTGAGTTTGTGAGGTTGTAGGGGGTAATCTCTGGATCTACTGAACCGATTCTGAAAAAAAAATACCAATAGCTAGCCACGTTATTTGTGAGTGTCATAGGCCATATATTAACCCGAAAAATGTAAACACTTTTGCGTGGTAGTCGGATTTGCAAAGTAAGTCAGAGAAAAAACGGTCGAACGAAAACGTTTCTTACGAAAGCTGCCTTAAGGGGAACCTAGTCGCGGGCTTGAACTCAATGATGGGCCTGGCTAAAAAGCACGCTGTCTCACCAGGAATAGTGTCCGACAGAGGTAGTATCATTGATGAGCAGTTACAAGCTAGTCTACACGTACAACATTATTGAGTGAGATTCAGGATCATTTATAGTACAACAGGCGCGTAAAAAATTTAGAACATTCCTTCGGAAGATCGGGTTTTATGAAAAAACCACTGCATAAATCAATGACCAATAAAGTTTATTGTACTCTTCGAGATTTGAGCTTTGTCGGTACCGACTTGGTTTTTCAGGTTTTACACTTCTTTTATTACTTAAACACGCCCAAAGTTAGGTTAAATTAGCAAGAAAAATGAATCTTTGTTGGCTCCTAACTTTTTATTGGTTTTTTATTTTAGTATTCTGTTTCCGTACAGACAATATTAATAATGAGACAAAACCATGCCATGTTTAATTTTTGATGTACATTGTCGAACACTGGGGTAATACACTCCCGAAGTTTGTATGGGAAAAATGTGGACTAGATTCACCTAACGATGAGTGAAAAATGATTGAGTTCTAAAGAAAAGTTGTAGAGCTTGAACTACTGTACTATTATTGACATCAATAATATATTTTTAGATTTTCTCTCATATAGAGTAAAATAGGTACCATATTTAACGCATTATTTTTCGGTAAATTATAATCTATAGAAGTGAAACCGTAAAATTGTGAACCGGTGCCGTTTACACAAATCTGACGCGTGACGTCACGTGATAAAAAGTTATCGTAAGGAGCGTTTTGCCGGTAAATTCAAAACATCGAAAAATATGTTTGATTAAAATCGTTTTTAAAGGAGAAAATGGATACAAATTAATTTATTTTTATTTGTCTGTTATATATTTCATCCCAATCTTCAAATTACAATAGTTTTTAATAAATTGGAAAATACCCTATTAGTAGAACAATACTTATAGAATCTTTAATGAAACTGAAAATGTTATTATCACAAGAAAATAAATACATTGTCAAGTTAGCTGACAAAACAATGATTCACGCTGATGCCAGACAATTTGACGAATACAAGTCATGTGTAAGACAAGGCTGTGTAGACAGGTGAATACTGCTTAGTGATAGGTACTAATTAATGCTGGATATTAAGGTTAATTGTGTCAGGCTAAAAAAAATGTTACTTTTTATATATTTTTGTACTGCTGATGTTTGTGCTTTTATATACAACGTGTAACGGAAAGAGTTTATAATTTTTTTTTTTTTTTTTTAAAACGTTGCCCCACACTAGGAATTACTCCTGTATTGTGGGTGCGTTTACACACATTTAAACTCACATACACAAACAGCCAGACCCGGAACAACTATTTGTAGGTCATACCAATATTTGTTCCGTGCGGGAATCGAACCCGCGACACGCAGCGCAGCAGTCAATCGCTTAACCGCTGCGCCAACCGTGCCGTCCATATACCCTTACCGGTACAGCCGTGCCCTTGGTATGTATATACTATATATACATACCAAGGGCATGGCTTCTTTGGATGATATCAAACGATATTGGACGAGTTTTTTAATCCTATCTCTACATGTTCGGAAGTTATGAGAATTTTTAGTACATTGATACCAGAAACCGAACTTTTCAAACTGAAATAAACAACTCGGAAGAAGAGATTTATCGTGATATTGGCAAGTAACGTGTTAAGTTATTGACCTACGTAGTGCGGTGACACGTTTGTTATGATTTGAATTTAAGAAACATATGAAACCGAAATTTTGGTATCAATTCTTAGAGTATTTTATTTTGAGCTGAAACTATGTACAGTGTTTCTATACCAGCTGTTATCTTTAGTGCTTAAGGATAGCAATAGGGTTTCTGTTACACTCTGTATATATTTGTTGCTTTTATATATTGTTGCTACATTATCTCTTTTTTGGATCTAGGGTGTGTCATCATCAATCGCCACCAATCTCATCATCTGCCTAGCATTTTCCAACTATGTTGGGGTCGGCTTCCAGTCTAACCGGTTGCAGCTGAATACCAGTTTTTTACATGGACTGACTGCCTATCTGACCTCCATAACCCAGTAACTGGGTAATACGATACCCCTTGGTAAGATTGGTTGTCAGACTTTCGGGCTTCTGGCGACCTGTAACAACTGTCAAAAATCCACAAATTACCGCCGGGACCAACGGCTTAACTTGCTTTCCTTGGCACGGAGGAGTCTTGGTATGAAAAGGTGGTCACCCATCCACGGACCAACCGCTCCAAGCGTAGCTTAACCTGATCGATCGACCCGTGCGGCTAATATAACTTGGCCACAAGGCACCAATTCAATACAATTTAATTCCACCAATCCAGATTATTTCCTTTAGATTCCTAATTTCATTGTTTCAAGAGCGATTTTTATGGAATATTTTTAAGTTTCCTTCTACATAAAGCTCCATGAAACATGAAGCTTTAGGGGCTAGTGCAAATCTTGGGGTTCATTCGATTAATCGATTCTGGTCACCCCACACTGGCGTCAAAATATCTAATTAATAATTATGTAAGTACTGTGGAGTTTTTCCCCTGCAGTAACAACACTACCAGTGGTCGTTGATCTCCCAAAAATAACCATCAAATCTATTATCTTTTCGTGTTTAGATAGTTTCGCTAGGTAATTTTATTTGACCCTGTATACTGTAAGTACTTAGTAGTCTTCGAAGTATCCACTTAAAACATAAATTATAGTAACTACATATTGGCAGCGCAGCCAATTCCTTGACCAAATTGAATGACACCTTTACTAATATGAGATCGTCATGCTAATTATATAGTTTAAATGTTTGTAAACGCACCCACAATACAGGAGTAATTCCTAGTGTGGGGCAACGTTTAAAAAAAAAAAAATTAACCTTCCTGTACAGACAATAAAATAATTAAGGAACCAGGAAGCTATGTCCTTTCTTATTAGAAATGCCGAAAACAAAAATGCCCGAAAATGGATATTCAAGCCATTAATTGTTGAAAACCAAAATGGTCATACTACAAACCATGTTGTGATCAGTACCCACTTTTGACACTGGTATTATAAAGTAGGTATAGGTACTGCAGTGCTACTAAGTAATTCGTCACCGGTTACTATAAATATAATCGGTTATTATATATGTATATAATCTCTTATGTTATATAATCTCTTCTGTATAATAAAATCTCATAAGAAGTTTTTTATAGGGATAGGCAAGTGGTATGGTCCTTAGGCGCGAATTACACAGAAACGGGTGAAGGCGCGGCGCAGGCGCAGCAGCGTACGCAGTACATTTTGATTTTGAAACGGCGTTAAATGTTTTCCCCCATATTTATAAACGTTGATTAAAGTTAAGAGGTGTTTAAACTTCAAAAATGTATGGTTAAACAGACGTTAATCATTACTTAACTTTAAACAACGTTTATAAATAAGGGGGTTATGTTTAACGTTTTAATACAAAATGTACTGCGTACGCCGCGTCTGCGCCGCGCCTTCACCTTACGCCGTTTCTGTGTAATTCGCGCCTTAGAAAGGGGCACGTTGCAATCCGTTTTGAAACCGGTTTTATTAAAGTTATGTTTTTAATTTTGAATTTGGTTTTCCTCTTCGGACTAAAAGGCATCGATCGGAAGAAACAAGTTATTTAACGTATTATGCATACTACAGATACAACTCAATATGTACCTGAATAATAATTATAAGTACGACAGAAGATTGTTATCCGTGATTCGGGTTTAAAAGCTGGGGGCTGATTTTATCAATTTTAATTAATAAACAAAGCACATATTAATCCAAATAGAACTATACGGGCAAGAATAATAAAATACTACACCAGTGAATTTACTCGTACATATTGAATTCAATGTTTACAATAAAATGACCATTACCTACAGTGAACTTAGTAGCTTACGTAAAAGTTTTTAATGTGCCAGTCCGGTCTACCGACCAACAATGGGTATCTACACTATTACGGTATTACTTTACAAATTGTACACACGGCTACACATTTCCAGTATACGATGATCTCGCACTGTATAGGATTTCCGTACAGTGCGAGATCAGCGTAAACTGGAATTGTATAGCTTGATGTGTAGCCGTGTGTACGTTGCAAACTTAAGTCGAAGCGCCTCATTACTAAAAGAAAAGAACAACATATGCGCAGATAGCAACACAATAAATTAATTAAAACAAATAATACATAGTTCGAATACGGTATGACTATTAAGTAAATTGATTGCAATCAATTAAAAAGATTAATTTAATAGGTACTGGTTGCACCTGCATCCGGTTAGACTGGAAGCCCACACTAACATAGTTGAAAAAAGCTAGGAAAAATTAAATTCGATTTTAGAGGTGATAAATTTGCTTGCAGAAAACCGTCCTATCAGAACTTCTTGGCAAATTACGTGCCTCGTGGGATAACACCCTACTGACGATCCAGGATCCAGGGGTGCGGGTTGTTCGAAAGAGATACCGCGGCCCCCGGCACACAGGCAACTGAGGGAACACGGGTGGGTTTTAGTCAGTAAAAGTCTGACACGCCCTCCTGCTCCACCCAGAGCGGGAGAAGTTATTTGATGATTTCCCACCCAAAAAAAAGGATCCAGGATAGTTTAGAGAGCCTGTAACCTTCAAAACCAAATCTAGAATATTCTTGTGTTTCCCATCTGGCTTACCAGCGTTTATATAATTTATTTTAATTTCAGGAAGTTTTACACACTCTTATAAGTTACTTATAACATAGAGAAGCCAAGCATCTTTGATGAGTTAATTTACTTAGTTTTGTCAAAAAACTTGAGTCAAAACTTAGCTTTTATAGTTTCGACTTCCTCAAGCCGCTTACCAGTACCATTCATTTTATAAACTGAGCGCATTTTTTTTTTGTTTTTATATGATGGCATTTTGTTCTTTCCAAGAATATCCTCCAAAACATCAGGTAATATCTCGTTATGTTTATTCATGAATCTTTCTATTTCTCAGAATTTGATTTCGGAATCAATAAAAACCGTTATAAAAAGATACAACTAAACTGATTGACTCATTTATAAAATGTAGGTTTATTGTTTTCTAAGAAAACATTTGATTTTGAAAAGACTGACATTATTGAGCGCAAAAAATATTTTTTAATTAAAATATGAGCCTGTCAACAACAAACTAATAACAAAAAAGTACCTAACTTCTGCCCCGTCAAGTTTGACGTCATCACTTGTGTCAATCTGTCCTATTAGAAAGCACATTGCCTACAATGTAGACAATATGCTTTCTGCTTCGCATTCGCAGCAGTATGTAGAGTCGCCACCTAATCCTTTTGCCAACTGTACGTTCTAAGTTCAAAGATAGACAGACATCCGTTACTGTGATCAGCCAGCTACAATAACGCGGCAGGTTGGACCAGTCCGGTCCACCGACCAAACGAAGATTCCTTGAAACTTTGAGCCAGTAATGCGATGTTCTATCAAGTATAGGACGTTTTTGATTGGACCGGTATCTTTTCAACGGCTTTTCGATGGGGTCAGGTACAAAAGGTACAGACTGTATAATATTTTGATAATGGGGTGAATTTTGTTTGAAATCTTATCTTGCATAGTGACACTCTATCATAAGCCATTCTAATAGCCGCCGTTAAGTTCTGCTTACTCTATTGACAGCCATGATAATTTACATGCAAATAAATAAATAAACATGTTTTAACGAGAATGTCCGTGCAAACTATGAACTCAACCGAGCCATCGGCGCATAATGCACGTTGCAACGGCACATAATCGCGACTTGTTATTATAAATCACGTGTGACAGGACTGACAGGCCAGCGCACGCGCATCGCCATTAAAAATATATAAATACTACGTTAATGGAAAGACATGATATAGGTACTATGGGTGCTACAATGCTATTTAAAGAGTTAAAATACTCTTTGATCCATGGCTTGGGTTTAGTGAAGACGGGTGATTATGTCGGACATTGTCGAAAAAAACTCTGTGCCCTATAGAAAGAAAGCTTCACTGCTCCGGGATCTTTGATGAAACGAGAACCAGTGACCTTTCATGTTATATGCTGATGGCACATTGCGGAGATTACGCAAAACGTATGCCATGGATGCTGCCAGATTTGGGGAAGACCTAAAACAACTGAAGTATGCCAAAAGCCACCGGTCGAATGGCTATCCAGCAGTGGCGACGGGCCAATACAAGCCGAGTCCTATCGGCTTACCTTTAAGAAACCCCTCCTCCGACCGATGTACCAGTCATTATTTTGAAGTACAATTATTTTTTAAGTGTTTTTAAGTATTACTGAAAAAGCAAATCTTACGTACAAAATTCTCTGATTCCAACTCGGTATCATTTTAGTAGTGGGGCTTTATCTTGTGAAGAATCTTTAAGGTCACGCGGCGAGTGTTTCTTTTTTTGTAACGGCTTACCCTGGCCATAATTCTACCCCTCGCCACTGCTATCCAGTGATAGCACTAGAATAACACATAGGTACAAAAGGCGTTAGATTCCCAACCAAATCAAGCAATGGACTAATCCGATGCGGGCAAAAGGCTAACACACTAACAGTATCCATGGAGTTTCTTGCCCGTTCTTCTCCATAGGTACCTACGCTTTGGAATGGGCAGCTAGCTTCATCTTTCTAACTCACCGACCTTGACAATTCAGAAGTGCCTGTAATTGGTTTATTTGAAATAAATGCTTTGAGTTTGAGTAGGAGTGGCTATCATTTTAACAGTACAATAACATTCATTGCGTTATTTACATTGCTAAGCAGACGAATTTTTCGAACATATGAAGCAATAGATTAGCGATATCCTTCAAAGTGAGAGTGTGACAATAGTGTGTTACACAATAAGAGTGCCGATTGTATGTGACATCGACACAGTAAAAACAACTTAGTCACAGTACGTAATAACTATTCATTAGATCATTCTTGGTAGTATTCTATGACGTGTGTATGTCCTAATAAATCTAAAAGACACAATGGGAAATATGAAGTAAGTGCAGATTGCGGTGATGAATCCCAAGAACTTATTAAGTTGACAATAGATTGTAAGTCGTCCAATACAATGATTGGACGACTTATAAACCATTGTATACATTTAGTGGTTATGGCGAGGCAATCCTCGTCATAACGTACCACATAGTTATAGCAGGGTTAGTTTTCAAAGACCTGCCAAATTTAAGGGTGAAAAATTTATCAACTGCCTCATAAAAGACTTCAGTACCTACTCGACCGAGAATAGGGTATTTTCCAATTTATTTAAAACTACGAGTATTTTAATTTGAAGATTGGGACGAAATATGTAACAGAAAAACAAAAATTAAATAATTTAAATTAATTTTCTGAATTAAAAACGATTTTAAATCAAACATATTTTTCGTTGTTTTGAAATTACCGCGAAAACGCTCCTGACGGTGACTTTTTTATCACGTGACCACATGTGACGTCAACTTTGTGTAAATTATAGTAGTTAAATTGTAAACTTTATACTTAACATTCGCTATAATTAACAAGATTTTTAATGCATAGAAAGTGTATTACTGGTGTGCGGTGCCTCTGTGCACAAATACTTCTAAAACTGCGCCACACATAGTATTTTTACCGTTGCCGTTTATACAAATCTGACGTCACGTGGTCACATGATAAAAAAATCATCGTAAGGAGCGTTTTGGCGGTAAATTCAAAACAACGAAAAATATGTTTAATTTAAATCGTTTTTAATTGTAAAATTTGATATAAATCAATTCATTTTTATTTTTCTGTTAAATATCTCGTCCTAATGTTCATTTTAAATTTGTTTTTAATAAATTGGAAAATACCCTATTGCGTAACACACTAACTGTAGTGATGGCTTTCATTATTACAGTTCAACAAAATTCATTGCGATAGTTACGTTGTTGAGCAGACAAATTTTTAGAATATTATGTTCTAAAAATTTGTCTGCTCAACAACGTAACTATCGCAATAAATCAATTTACAAAACGAAGAATGTGAAAAGTACAGTTTAATGGGGCCATCCTTTCGACGCGCAGTATTCTCAGTAGCCAGACGCATAGAGCCACAACATAATACAATACCTATAGCAGACAGAATGTGAAAAATGCAGTTTATAATCACGCCAGTCTAGATCTAAGGTTACAAGTTCACATGCCGACAATACCTGGCGACAAGGAAACCGTTCACAACGGTTTCAACGGTAACGGATTAATGTTAGAATTAGAACCGCGCTTCAAAAATAGAACATTTAAATTGCAAAACTAAACATTTTTTTTTGTTTTTGTTTCCAGTTATTCCTATTCCTATAGCTTTTGGGAAAACCATTCAACTTTCTAATCAATAATACGCAGTCTCGGGAGTTAGTGGCACTGGTTGAGGACTGGTTTTGCGGGTTTTGGTGATGTCTAGTATATTGCGTGCTAACTTTAAGCGATTCCATTTTTAGAGAAGCCATTATATTTAATGGCTTTAAAATTTTTGAAGACTGTAATGTAATGATTGGACTACTTTTTTGTGAACTTCAAATAATTCTTATTTTTGGGTCCTGCAAACGACTTATATCAACAGGTAGTATCAGTGATGAGCAGTTAGAAGCTAGTCTACACGCACAACATTATTGAGTGAGATGCAGGATCATTTATATAGTACAACAGGCGCGTAAAAAATTAAGAATAGTCCTTCGGAAGATTGATTTATGCAGTGGTTTTATGAAAAAACCACTGCATAAATCACTTACCAATAAAGTTTATTGAACTTTTCGATGTTTGAACTTTATCGGTACCGAATTGGTTTTTCAGATTTCATACTTCTTTTATTACTTATACACGCCCAAAGTTACGTTAAATTTTCAATAAAAACGAATCTTTGTTAGCTCCTAACATTTTAATCGCTTTTTATTCTAGTATTCTGTTTCCGTACAGACAATATTAATAATGAGACAAAACCATACCATGCTTAATTCTTGCTGTACATTGTCGAACAGTGGAGTAATACATCCCGAAGTTTGTATGGGAAAAATGTGGACTAGATTCACCTTAATGCTTTGTTTAACACCGAAGTTTGAAAAGGTTCAAAGTTAAGTAAACAAAACAACTTTAAACCATAATGGATGCAGTAGGTATGACATGAGTACAAAATATGAAATACCTCCGTTTTCTTCCAAGCACGTCATAACATTAATTTTTCACACGACATTGTACTTTGTCCTATACAATATACGAATGACATATCATGAATTAATAATATATTTTTAAACCGGTTTCGTAAATTATAATAATAACGAAAAAAATAACACAAATTATTTGTAGGCGAATTTTATTTTATTGATGAACCTACTTCTTTAGTTTTTAAATATCTATGTACCTATATTTTCAGAAAAAATTATGTTGCAAAATACTACCTAATTTATGCTCGCCTATGTTATCGTCTTTAATATTTTTTTATTTATTATATTTTTAAACAGTTCGTGCTTACTAACCAGTATGATCAGTAACCTGTTATCAATTAATTATACGGCAGTTATTTTCATACACATAATATTTACATAAATCACTGGAAAAGGGCTGTTATATAACCAGAAGTTTGATTATGAGCATGGTAACTAGAAAGTAGCTCACGGCCACTTTCATTGGCCCTTCGAGACTGGCGACACTCTTCATAGACAATCATTTTAGTATGATGCAAGATTGGGACAGCTGCCTGTCACGGCATAGACAAATTGGACCTACGTATTGCGGATGTTTTTATGCAAATTAAATTGAGAATTTATAAATGTATAATCCATAATTAAATGAGTCCTGCACTGTTTTCTATACATATTATAATGTATTATGTATTAGCTAGCTAATAGGTGCATAATTAATATATATAATATTTACTAACGCAATGAAGTAATTCGTGTGACATAATAGCACACAATTAATTCTTACATGCATATTATTCAAAGTTGAGACTGACGACTAAAATTATAAATACTTAGCTAAACAAGTTTGTTCAAAATGATTGAAATGTTTTAGTGAAAACATTGATTATTTACATTCTTATTTTTGGGCAGTCAATTATTCATATCCCCTTTATTTTAAACTAGCGGTCGCCCGCGGCTCCGCCCGCGTGGATGTCGGTTACCGCTGCAAAAAGCCTACCCAGGAAAGACACGGTCAGCAAAATGATTCCCAGGTCAATTCACAGACACCGACAGTAACATCGACGACGCAGTCATTATCCGCAGGCTGCACAGATTGTCTTTCTGTGTATGTTAAAGTTGTTAATTATGAAAATATTTAAATGTAATTAATACTACTCGTAAGTTTTCACTTCTGCCGGCAGTCCCAGAGCGCAACCCGTTGTTTTAGGATAGATAACTAAAGCGATTATTGTAGAGCTTCTCTATAAACAACATTTGACGTTAAATTATTTTCAGGTAACAAAATATACTGATGGTCGGGAGCCCCGACCCGTGATAGGGCAACGTAAAGTTGCCCATGCGTAAAACATTCTTTTCGTAAATCAATTCCTACTAATTTGAATGTTTGGCCCTGGGATTTCGCAACGGGCCGTGCAGCAGAAATCGTAATATTTTAATTTCGCCATAACTTCAAAACCAAACGTCCAATTTTAATCATTCAAAGACCAAATATTATCTACATAAACTGTACTTAGTGATGAAATAATTTATTTTGATAAGGATTAATAGCATCAGTAAAATAAACGCGTTTAAATGTAGTCCAAAAAAAATTCAAGATTATTAAATAAAAAAACGGTTGTTGTGCCTCACTCGACATAGATAGGTACAGTGTGTCGCAGACTTTTGTGTAGATATTTATAAGATCTACAATTAATTAGAACATTTTATGGTTCTTCTTTTATAGTTTAGGCAGCGTACGCAAAATAAGTAACTTTTCTGGTTGATTTTTTACACCTTGTGTCCGAAAAACCCAAATATTTTACGGAACCCTATGTTTTTCCAAAATAAAATATAGCCTATGTTACTCGTGGATAATGTAGCTTTCGAATGGTGAAAGAATTTTTAAAATCGGTCCAGTAGTTTTTGAGCCTATTCATTACAACCAAACAAACAAAGTTTTCCTCTTTATAATATTAGTGTAGATATTGGTTAAAGTTAGGAGTCGTTCAAACAAGTATGGTTAAAAAGTCGACAATCATTACTTTATTAAAGAGGATACCAGATACAGGATAAGTTTTTATCCAGTGTGCAAAACTGTAACTATGAATTCAGCATATCATTCTAGACCCCCCAGCGCAGAAATTTTTCATTGGTAATACAAAAAAAATCAGATGTTCCATACATTTTGACCACGTAGGTATTGCACTTTTCTATGAAACTACACATTTTTTTTTTTTGTAAAACCGACTTTAAATTTCTGCACTAGGGGTCTAGAATGATATGCTGAATTTATGGTTACAGTTTGTGCACTGGATGAAAACTTACCCTATATAAAAACATCCCATTGTCTATACTTTAATCTACCATGCATTATTAATGTGACTAGCAGCACAACATAGGATTGACATTATGGAACTCTGCTAGTTTTACGAGGTTGTCTGAATGAAGCAAAATTAAAATATACTGTTGCAGTATATCCTGGTTGTGCTCCTGATGGTTTAATAAGGAAATACTGTCTAAAGAATATCCTCTTTAACTTTATGCTCCAGGAATATATTAGTAGTCTCGCTTTCAGGAAGTCTAGGTTTACATTTTAACTGATAAACATACCTACTGGCAGTTAGTTATACTGTAGTCATTTTAGTTAGAAAAGAATTTGGTCTACTCATTTTGTATGTCTTATAAGTTCCCAAAAAATACCTTAAGCTCTCTTAAATATGTATGTTTTTTTATGGCTATGTCCTAAAATTTCCTGGAGTAAGTTGTTATTAAACATAACAAATGTTAAATGAGTTTAATAACAGTATTCAGTAGCTAAGAATAATATAACAATTGTATTATACAAGACTTTAAACAATAATTGATGAAAACATCTCATTAAGAAACTTTAACGGTAGATACTAATGCGATAGTTTTTTGTTACATACTAAATAAAATGAAATAATGAAAAGCTATTCACACAGATAGTTTCAATGAAACAAAACTAAAAACTAAATGTACCATCGTGCTCTAGTTTAAATGTTTTACCTACCCTGATATTATCAAAACAACATTATTTACTACTCACCGGCGAGTTCCGGGCACACCGGCACGGCGGCACATAAAAAATCCACGACGAAATTCCAAGAAACTATAATCTGCTCTAGATAGTCAACACAAACTTGTTTTGTAATCTATTTCAACTTTAATTTACACTTGAATAGTGGCTCTAATTTAATTTAAAAAAGGAAATACAACTTGTTGGTAAACAGTTGCGGATGACAAGTCAAGTGTCAACTCATCAACTGTCAAGTGACAATGGGTAGACAAACGTTTACAAATGCTGTTTACGTATTTATGCGAATTTTTTTCAAGAAGTTTGTCTTATTTATCGCAAACCTGGATTAAGCAGCATATAACATTATGTTTATATGAACAATTAAAAACATACAGAAATAAAAATGTAGGACATTATTTCGAAGTTATTGTAAAGTTGTTAATGTTTTTTATTTCAACTTTTGTAATGTGTCAGCGAAACGAACTTTGTAAATACCGTTTTATTACCTTTTTAATTCTATTGATTTAGACACAGGGCTTTTTAGTGTTTAATTGAGACTGGTATTAAATTGTGTTTATTTCAGAAAGTGAGACATGAGGAAGAATATGAAATTATGTATTTTAATTTCAAATCGTTGAAACTCTGTAACAAATTAAAAATGCATTTTATTTTATCTTTCCAGATTTAATAATCATGTTCTTCAAGTTTCCCCGATTATGATATTTCCTACAAGCAAGATGTTGGAAATACCAGATAATGTGAGTACTTCCAAACTGTTTATAAGTCCTAGTAATAAACGATTAAAATTTGATACTAGTATTGCGATATAACAAATTACATAGTTTTATCAGGCAATGACTGAGTAATTTGTTTCAGCGCAGGGTTTGATTACCGCACTAAAATATTTTTGAATGCCCAGAGAAAGAAAAAGAAATATCTCACATGTCTTAGTTTTATTTCATTTTATAGTGCCCTTGAGTTGTTGTAATAATAGTCTCAGTAAGTACATTTAACAGCTATCATTTTGCTAGGTATGTCTTCAATTGGAAGACATCCAATCTCACCCAGCTCAGTTCTCGATCGAATTTCATCGATTATTTTTATTCATTTGAATCTGTAAATGGTGTATTTTATAACAGTGTTTTGTTTTTATTAATTTATGGTGAGTTTAGCTATTACTTAACTATGTTTTTTAAACATTATAGGGACATTTGCCTTAGGTTTTCTAAGTACCTAATGGATTAAGAAATAAAATCGCAACGCTGAGGTAATGCATGCGTATTTATTTACCCGTATAACTAGTTTATAACGGTGCAATTATATTCATGTCTGAACACCTGACATACAAGAAAAAGAGACTATTTTATCTTGCTCAGGATTTCGCTAAATTAAACAACCTACAGTATTGTTGGATGTCGTACAGGAAAATTTACATTCGAAAACAGGAGGCTCAAAATGCTGAAAGAATTAATACCGAATCAGACCTAATTAAGGTGAGAAATGACTAATGGTTATATTTTATATTTCATTTCATGTCTTTTATATACCATTTCATGTCTTAGTTACGGAGGTCCTTCAAGCCAATTTTTATCCAGACTCTAAATTATGCATGCTTTTTTTGTTTACCACTTCAATAATTATTTTAAAAGTACTGTTTGTCACCAAAACTCTTGCTTACGTTAAGCAAATCTTATTGCAAATACAAGTGTCACACAATACTTATTACACATCTACCATCACGAAACACCTAAATCACTACAACTACAATATCACCATAAACAAATTTACAATTAAAACTACAAAACAAAACTCCACTCAGGTAAGTGTCTGTTTTTACCTACTCGCTACTTCTACATAATATACTGTGACCTATCGTATAAAAACACTAATCTCTCCTTAAAGATCATTTATTTACCAGTCAAACCTGAAAGAATCATCTGCCGTCCTTCATATCGTAAGTGTCTATCTCTCGCTCACTATCTCAATCCTTTTATTTACTTATTCTAAAATTCAGTGACATGATTGAAATGTTTTCGGAAATTGATAATGTAACCGTCTCTAAATCGATTCGCAATCCAGTCGCTTAGTTATCTTAGTTATATGGGTAAGGACCCAGAACATACGGAGTATAAACTGTAACATGCATGGGCTTGAGATAATGCTAACACGACATAAAGTTGAATGTGATGATGTGCTGATACTGACTGTATGTTGGATATCAGCGTCTTCCACCATTCCCAAAGTTTCAGGATATCGTTCCTATGCTACCAAAAACAATCTTTGGCGAAATGATGGAGTGGTATCTAGTGTTACCATAAAGCCATCTTCACTTCACAATCCACGAGCCTCAATTTACAGATAGTAATTGTTTGGTAAATATAAGTGACAACCACACAGTAATTATAGCTATAATACCGCTCACCGTCGCACAAAAATATTGATGGATTCCTGTCTTCATTAAAGGATATCTTATCACAATTTGCACACTTCGAGAATGATAAGATAGAGACATAAACATCACCATAAATAGTTCAAAAATCGATTATTCTGGTGAACGATACCTAACACTAAGTGCGTCTCATGGACTCTTACCAGCTCACACAGAAGTGACGCGCGAAGCTACTGGAACATGCCTAGACCATGTACTCATAAAATCGAAGTACTCTGGTGTCACAATTATCCCCAGAACTTACCTAACAGATCATTATCTGGTCCTAACATGCATCAATTTCAAGCAGCCACGCCGTTTTCCTACCACCACAGTTACCAAAATTGACATCGAATCTCTAAAACTGGCTATTTCGTCAATAAACCTAGATCCTATCTAGGCATCTCAAGACCTTGATTTTTTACTAAACTACGCTACAACTAAGGTACAAGAAGCTCTACATTAGAATACTAAAGTAATAAAACTAGCAAGGCGCAAAAAAAAAATTAAACCGTGGGTCACTCAAGGATTAATTCGCTGTATGGAAAATAGAGACATGTTCCACCAAAGTCACCAAAAGTCAAACATGTCGCCAGATAATTAAAAAATATATATAGAGACTTTAAAAATAACATATGTCCGATACAGAAATTACTACAACACTATTCTGAAATAGTAAGAAGGGAATATGACAGATCCCATAATGCAGAAGTTAGAGACGATCCCAAAACCCTTTGGAAAACTATTAAAACTATTACCAACACAACAAAAGAACCCAGTTCCAGATCCAGACCCGGACCCAGATGAACTTCTTAATCTACGCCCTACTCCTAAACTATCGGTCAATGACATCAATAAATACTTTGCAACTGTAGGTAAAAACTTGGCAAATGCCATTGTGTTCAAACGCACCACAATCCGACACTAGGGTCTCTTGATAATATCCTGATTACTACTTCCGGATCTTCCCAGCTCAACTCATTTGTAATGAATAACGTGACTGAGGAAGAGATAGAACGGCTTATAGTAAGACTAAAAACAGACTCTGCAGTAGGCTGGGACAAAATCTCAAACAGATTATTAAAAAACAACAAAGACGCCCTAGTTCCGCCCCTCACATACATCTTTAAGGTCTGCCTCGAGAGGGGCATATTTCCCAAGAATTAAAAAAAAGTCAGTTCTGCGTCCTATACACAAGGGTGGAGACACATATTTATTTACTGTCTAACTATAGACCAATATCGATCCTACCTTCATTGTCGAAGATCCTGGAAAAAGCTATCAATCTAAGGCTTGTAAACCACCTGGAAAAGAACTACTTGCTTTCAGGTAAACAGTTTGGCTTTAGGAGGGGTAGATCTACTGAAGGAGCAGTGCATATCTTAACTAACTATATTTCAACCAACCTAGATATAGATAGGAAATGCCTGTCAATCTTCCTCGACTTAAGCAAAGCATTTGACACTATTTCTGTTCCTATATTAATCAACAAAGTAGATGGATTAGGGATCAGAGGCACGCAACTGAATCTTTTTAAGAGCTATCTCACTGGGTGCGTTCGAGTAGGTCAACATACGAGTACTGATCATGTAGTCGAAGATGGGGTACCACAGGGCAGTATTTTGGGACCAACTCTATTTCTCTCAAGCCGGATTGAATTTGGTGAAGAAATGGCTCAGGGCTAATATTTTAACTTAAGTAGCGAAAAAACAAAATACATGATGTTTAGTGCTCGCTGCCTCGGTGAAGCTATGGATAATCGTCATGTCCCATGAATGCTTGTCTGGCGTGGGATGCTCATGCAGATCTCTATCTCTGACGCGCGTCAACAACATCAGGTACTTGGGTATCATAATAGATAGCAACCTTAGTTTCAGAGAACACATTAAACAGTTAAGTCCACGCGTACGGAAACTAATCTAAGTTTTCAAAAATCTCAGACATGCCGCCGTTGCTAAGTTACTTAAGCAAGTTTATTTTGCGCTTTGCCAGTCGATACTTATGTACTACATCTCGTCCTGGGGAGGCGCTCCGAAATCCATCCCAAATAAAGTTGAAATAACACAACGAGCTGTTTTAAAAACTATCACCTTTAGGCCTATTCTATATCCTACAACGCAGCTATATCAATCATGCATAGGTCTCACCGTTCTCAACTTTTAATTTTAGTATAGCGTTAAAGCAACACGGTGATCTCATATACGATCCAAACACTACGCAAGCGTAGAAAATATGCAGTACTTACGCAAACGAGCATTTGTTCCCAAAACATCTTTTATAAAGAGATTCTTCATTTTCCTTGGTCCTTACCTTTACGACAAAATCAACAAAATTACCAATAGTTATCCACTCGATAAGACGCTGTAAAAAGCAAATACTGAACTACCTACTAAAACTTAGTTATGATGAAACAAGCTATGTTAAACATCATCAAATAGCCTAAAGAGATGACTAGAAATAATACTACTTTACCCACTCATATTGAACAATCACACACACCCCCACACACACACACACCACGCTTACATTTTTAACCGACTTCCAAAAAGGAGGCGGTTATAATGTTCGTTTGTATTTTTTTTAATGTTTCCGATTTCTCCCCCATTTGTGGACCTATTCTCAAAATTTCAAAATTCTTTTTTATTTGAAAGAGTATACTCCTGAGGTGGTCCCATTGGCACCAAGTCAGGATCTGATGATGGAATCCCAGGGAAATCGAGGGCAACCATCAAATGTTATAATTAACAATGTTTTTCACATATTTTCTATTGCTATTGAGACATTTGCGTATGGTCATCATCATCTCATGACGCTGAGCTGATGAAGGAAGGTACAAATTTTTTATGGTTATGAGTGGTAGGATGTTCGGGCATAACTGCCATTTCAATTTCATATAGATCTGATGATGCGTTTCGGAGACAGACAACGGAACTCTTCAAAAAATTACAGCAAACAAACCGCGATTGCTGCTATCGCATTAATATGCATTGTTTTGACCATTGATGATGACATTTCGAATTGTGTGGGCTACCCCACACTATAACTAAAAAGTGAAAAAAAAAACAACTGACTTCCAAAAAAACACTACACAGTGAAAAATATCTTTAATTTCGGAAGGCGGTGACAAAAATTTTAAATACATATCCAAAGTCACCGGCTTCCGAAATTAAAGTTATTTTTCACTTTGTAGTGCTTTTTTTCGAAATCGGTTGTTTTTTTTTCTTACATTATGCAAACTTTCCAAGTTTCCAGTAATGTACATTGCAATCTTATAAATGTTTAAAACCTTAAAAATGGCTACTAAGTGGTCACAATTTATTACGGGGATCAAATGTAATCCGAGATACAGGTTTATCACCTAGTTCGGATGCAGATAGTCCCAATATTACGAACTTTAAGCCAATACTTGGTGTATATTGTCATTGTTTTTTTTTGGTTGGGAAATCATCAAATAACTTCTCCCGCTCTGGGTGGAGCGGGAGGGCGTGTCAGACTTACTGACTAAAACCCACCCGTGTTCTCTCGGTTGCCTGTGTGCCAGGGGCCGCGGTATCTCTTTCGAACAACCCGCACCCCTGGCAGATTGTCATTGTTCAATTTTGAAATACGTGTTTATTTCAGTGAATAAATATTTATTTTTTATTATTTATTTATAATCAAATCAAATCGGTTCTTTTCGTAGGCAAGAGGGTATCACCCCGCCAACTTCAAAACTGCAGGTTGTTACTAAGAAATTCCTAATGGAATAACCCAATAACACTTTGCCTGGGAATCGAACCCAAGATTCAGCAGTCGCATATCTTACAAGTATTCATTATTTAGTTTAGCATTTAGTAAATAATTAGCTAGTTAGACACCTAAACTCCAATCTGAAATTACCATGGTTGGGAGTTTGGGAGCAATTAGCTCAGCGTAACTAATTAGGAAATTAACCAGATCTTTGGCAATACATAATTGTGTATTTACTTTAATGAGTAGGTATATAATTGTCTGTCTGTTTCCTGTAACTTCTTTATTTGCATAAATCTATCTAACAATGCTATCGCTGTTCGAGACTTCCAGCAATTTTAAATATTGACATGAGCATTTAGCGAGCGGTTTATATAATTTTTACTCATAACAGTTGGTACCCAGGCACCGTTTCAGGGCTGCCAATTCGTCATTGTTTGTTTTGTGGTAAAACTTAATGATGCTCATAAACAGCGTGTTCTAAAAACGCGATCCGAAAATACCTAGGTAAGAGAAATCATACATAAGAAATGAAATCATTCAAACTGCATTTTCCTACATGGTTTTATTCAAAATAGCAGCTTTGAAATAAAGAATGCGACCTAGGGATGCCCCTCAAGTAAAAGGGGAAAGTTTACAAGTCTGTGATAAGGCCTGTCGTACTGTATGAACTGGACTGCTGGGCTGTTAAAAACTGATGAAAAGTGCATTTTTCATCAGTTTTTGACGAAAATGATTAAGTTAGATATTAGTACCTAAAGGGAAGCTTGAAAGTGACGACACAGTGACAGAAAAGTTTAAATGAAATCTTTTGGCTTGGTATGGCATGTGATGAGGACGGAAGAAACGCATGTGAATAATACAGTGATATATTTGTTGATGGATGGAGCAGGCGTGGTCCGAGGGGGGGGGGGTGGGTCCTAGGGGTTATGACCCACCCCCAAAGCCGTAAACGTAAAGCTTAAAATAGTTATTTTTCTAAAATATAATACATTTTCTTATTAATTAATATTTAGGTAGTCTTTTTATGTGACCTAAAGCCAAAGTCTTTGGCTGTGACTGCGCCTGGCATGGAGAGGCAGTAGCGGATTTAGGTTTGATGGCGCCCTAGGACCAAGCCGATATGGCGCCCTTTTTCTTTCGTAACTTTAAGGCTAAAAATAAAAATACTTTTAAAAATCTTTTTGAATATATTATATAATATATTATATTATAATAAAAATACTTTTAAAGATAACTGATTAATTATTTTAACAAAGAAATTCTACCTTTGAGATGGTACTATTTTTACATTGTAAGAGCGCAAGAAAATAAACTTCTAATTTGTTCTTACAGTTTACAGAAAACCCAATCGATTTTTAATTTTAGTCGTCTTCAAAATTTTGGCGCCTCTCAAAATTTGCCGCCATAGGCCCGGGCCTCACGGATCTAAGCCTAAATCCGCTAATGTGTGTACGTAGAGGAAGGCCCAAGTAAAGATTAAGGATTGTGTGGGAAATTATATGAAAGAGAATGGAGTGAATGACAGGGGAGAATGGAAGAAGAAAACGTTTTGTGCCGACCCCCAGTAGGTAAAATTGGACAGGCGTAGAAAGATGATGAAATAAAGAATGCTAGAAAATGTAGGGGGGTCAATGACCAAGATTGCCACGCTAAAGCGACACACTGTATATCTGTATGGCAACTATTGATTGCACGAAATATCGGAAAATACAGAGTTTACACTGGGACAATAAACAGAATTCCCATTGGTCTCATAACTCGTATAAGTATCAATTATCTTGCGATACGTATACAATTACATCACCATTATTTTGGTGGCAGATTCTCAGTAAACCGCTATATTTAGGTAGTTGGCGTTTGTTATAAATAACGATAATCAGTTAAATATTTACTGGATACACAATACTATTTGTTCAGTCTTTTGCTTTACCAACTGGGTGTTATTCTGTTTATATTTTTTATTAAGGTAAGTAGGTACTTAATTAGCCAAAGGATTTTTTTTAAATAACCATTTCATTTGACAGGTTGCATGTTCTATTTAAAAAAAATTAGAAATATTAATCAATATGCAACTTGTTTTCTATTGCAGAAATTCGTTATTAGATGTGACTATTGAACCCCCTGTATACAGGGGTGACGTCGAAGCGCAAAATGAAACCATGAATTCAACACATGATTCAAGTGTTGATATTTTTTGTCGATTAAAAAAAAATCTGTTGCTTCATAGTGCATAGGTACCTACCTACGCGGTCAAAGAGTATGGCAGAGCGAGCAAATAATGACCTGGATCTATGGTAACTAGTGATGTAGGTACCGACTAGACGGCCATATTTGTAGTCGCCGAATAGTCGGCTAAAACCACTGACTATTCGGACCATTTTGTACTCGTATTAATATGCTTACAAATTTAAAAGATGTTAATTGACATGAAATTAAAATCTTTACTGTCATATTTTTTTATTATAGAACCAGTTTTACAGTTTATTTTCAGTGCAATCAGGAAATTAGGATATTAAGGAATAGGAACCCTTCGTTTATTCCATTAATTAATTGGACTTAGATCCAATAATTAAATACCGAAAGTAAAATTAATTAATGCTTCTAACAACAGATAAGAAACTCTATAGCAAACAATTGGCAATAAGTAGGTTTGCCATTTTGAACATAGCCGATGTCACCCGAACTCAACTGAAATCAATGAACGGCTTGACCGACTACTCGGTAATTTTGCAGCCGAGTATTCGGCTAGTCGGCTAGTCGGCCAAAGTCACAGTCGGCCCATCTCTAATGGTAACAGGTTGCGCATCGATGTCCTTGCTGCCCTGTATAGTAACTGCGTACAAACTTCCTAGCTTTTTTATTAATTTCAACTGTCCATCCTTTTCTCTATTGGTACCTAGGTCAGTCCATCAATCTACCTAGCCACTCCATCTACTAACTACAACTATGTCGGGGCCAGCTTTCAGTGTAAACGGATGCAACTGAATACCATTATTTTACATTTGCTAGCGGCTTCGCCCGCGTTGAGGTCGGGAATATACCACGAGAACGTACTACCGGGAGAAAAACTACCCAGTTAATCCAGGTTATAAACTACCTGTGTGCCAAATTTAATTGAAATCCGTTCAGCCGTTTTGGCGTGAAAGAGTAACAAACATCCATACTCACAAACTTTGACATTTAAAATATTAGTAGGATAGAACGACTGCCTATCTGACCTCCACAACCCAGTTACTGGGTAACACGAAATACCCCTAGATAAGTCCTCCCTGTCAGACTTGAGCTTGAGCTAAGATCGACGAATGACAGCCGAGACCAACCGTTTAACGTGGTTTCCGAGGCACGGAGTGGTAACGATATGTAATGAATGGTCACCCATCCACGAATCGGCGGTGGCAAGCATTAACTTAACCGTCTGATGGAGCCGTGCGGCTGTTATTATTTAGCCACGAGCTCCTATTTTTACAAGCCACAAAACATAACCAAGTTCTTTCTGATATTGCACCGTAAACACGAATACATACCCAGTGTAGGTACCTACTTGAAGTACTTTCAAGCAATTTCGATTACCTATCATGCCATGTCAGCCCTGAAATTATCGTAAGACTGTAAGTATTCATTGGCTGCGCAGGCATTAGCGTCGCTCGTTAAATCGCCTACAGTTTTGTAAATAACCCACACAGTACAAGATTAACATCGCGAACCGTTGCACGAAAACCTAACCACAGACAACGGTATTTTGCTTATTCGTAGGACTATTAAACTGACAATAATTTAAACAGCATAAAAAGTTCAATAAATTAATCGGGCTGAGTGACGTGCATATTTAAAAATCTAAAAAAATAAAACAAAAAAGTTTCTTTTTGAAAGATAATATTGGTGGTGTGCTTTCGAACTGGCTGTATAAATATTAGGTAAGAAGTGCTTTAATGAATTTTACATGGAATTAGTATGTACTAGTTATATAGTTTAAAAATGTTCTCGGAACGCTGGCATACCTTTAAATCTAAAAGATTATGCGTTTCGTGATAATGAAAGCATTCGTAGAAAATTTCAGTCAATCGCGGTTGCAATCAATATCCGCTTTTATGAAAACAGTTTAGAGTTTTATTTATTTTTATTTAACTGTAATAACAAAAACGCATCTCCTTAACATTACTCTGGATAAAGTCAGATATTCAATCATTATCCCAGTTATGTAGGCAGGGTAAAATCAAAAGTCATTTATTCAAAAATTCAAATTAGGCTGAGAATTACTTTACAGCACTTTTCGCACGACAAAATTACATGAAAATTACAGTCCCTCAAAACGGTCAAATCAAATCTCCCCAGGAGAAAAGCTAGTTGTCTGTTCAGTTTTAAGAACTTGTTGATTATTTCGGAGACCCACGTCGAAACGGTTTCATTCCAGTTTTTCTACGGCTGATTTTTTTACAATAGATGACGCATCATAATACCAGACTTATTTGAATAAATTATTTAGATAAGTAGGTAAGTATTCCTAAGCAAATAAGTTTGAAACCCCTCACATGATGCTATGTAGGTAATCAGCACATAAATTACCAAAAAATAGTCCAAGACAATCAAAATATTTACCTTTTAGTCACATGTTGGAAACCGTAAATATTTTGCAACACAATTTCAGTTGAAAAATATTTAGTAGGACATCTTGGTTAAATAATTATGTCCTTTGTATGCAAACCTCATTTACAGGACAGTAGCGATGACCGTCATATCTTATTCATTGTTTTGTGTTGCTAATTTTTGTGACGTAAGTATTTAGTTAGACGTAAGTGTGTGGAATCCTAAGACGACCCACTATAATAAACCATTTCATACTGTTACCTATGTCTAAGAAATCTGAAGAGCTATTTGAATATATTGTGCCCTGGGCGTCCGGAATCCCAGGCTAATTCCCGGCCGAAAGAGATGTCAGCACCAACTGATGGGGCCTGCAAGGGCCGATGCCTGCCGGGGGTGCGGGTTGTTCGAAAGAGATACCGCGGCCTCTGGCACAAAGGCAACTGAAGGAACACGGGTGGGTTTTAGTCAGTAAAAGTCTGACACGCCCTCCCGCTCCACCCAGAGTGGGAGAAGTTATTTAATGATTTCCTACCCAAAAAAAAGGGGGTGAAAGCGTATTTTCAAATCTGCCTATTTCTATTCGATTTCTTTTAGAATTGTAGCATTGCAAGCGATTTTTTTGCAAGTCGAAATTAATATCTTCGTTATTGAAGGCTTACAATTGGTCAAGAAAGGTTATACAACTTAGCTTTGCTCAGTGTAAATAATTTAGGAAGGGACGCAAATGTGATGCGTGTAGGGATTGCAATCCCGCAAAACGGGATCAGGCATTCCCGCGGGATCCCACTGCTTTTATTAATCTGCTGGATCCCGCACCTTCAAAGCGCGGATCCGCGGATCCCGCATCTTTGAAATTATGCTATAAAATCAAATTGAAACTACAGATTTTTGTGTAAAATCAACTTTTATTAAACATATCTTACATTAAGCAACATAAATTATTACTTTTCTATTAATTTAGTACCTATAAGTAATTAGCAATTTACAACAGAAATTATTTATTTTCGTTAATTAAGTATAAGTAATTAGTAATTTACTAATTACTTATATAAATGTACTAAATTATTTATTTAGAAAATAAATAATTTATGTAAGAAATGTATAATAAAAGTTGATTTTTACACAAAAATCTGTAGTTTCAATTTGATTTTATAGCATAATTTCAAAGATGCGGGATCCCGCGTGATCCCGCGCGGGCTTGAGTAATCCCGCATATCAATCCCGCGGGATTGAATGAGCTGCGGGATTGCAATCCGATGCGTGGCCTAGGCGCCATATTCTGTTGGTACGCCCCAAGGTAAGAGTGTGAGTGAAAACCCCGGGTGGGACGCCCTGCACTAGAAGGATAATAGTGACTTTATTGGTGATATTCATCAGAAGTCAGGAGCGCCGTATTCACAACCGACGTGGGCGGATGACTTTCAGCCTAATTGCATCCATTGCTTTATATGTTCGAAAAATTGGTGTGCTTATCAACGTTAATAACGCAATGCATGTTTGTTGAACTGTCAAAATGAAAGACATTGCTACTGACACTAAGTTACGTCCGTGTGGTGCCGGACGTAATGAATAGCACCATCCCATTTGTTCCCGTCGGTGTCGTAGAAAGCGACTAAGGGACTTACCAGAGAATGGGCAGCAGCGTTCTCTATGCATTTTACCACCATACTGCGATCGCCAACCCGCCTGCCAAGCGTGGCGATTATGGCAAACACCCCAATTTTTTTTTTGGGCTGGCCTTACTCCAGCTGTGGACGTCTATCGGCTGAAATGAGTTACGTTATTACCGAATGTATAGTACGAAGCAAAAGGAGTATGAAAGGATCGTAGCAGCTGGCATTCTGTAGTTTCTGCCTACCCAATGGGAAGAAGGCGTGATGATGTATATGTGTAGTAGCTACCCATATTGTGGATAATGCACTTAAACAGGGGGAAACATTGCAATATACTTTATTTCTACAACTAGCCGATACTTTGGTTTTTATCTTATGAAAAGTAAAAAACATTATCTTTAATATTTCCAAAGTATTAGTGATTTTGGGGATCTCTATATTTTGTGACATCTATCCCACTTAAGGGATAGTTGCCTAATCCGTATAAATTAGGTTTAGGATAGATCCCGCAAAAACTTTGGTCGCATTTTGCCTTCCCATGCAATCGCACAGAGACATGCGACACGGTCAATTTAGTGGTAAGTAGCTGGAGAGTCTTTCGATATATTTATAAAATTGCATGAGATTCACCCGCGATACTCGAGTAATTACTATCGGGGCAACTATACCCTTATGGCAACTATTCTGGTTTTACCCTATCACTGTCATTAAAATAACATCAATAAATCGTTCACCGTTGTTTTATGGAAAATCCAAACTTATCATCAGGATTTTCATTCTAGCTTCCTTGTGTCTTGTATCTTGTTTATATAGCAGTTTTATTAGTAGCAAGTAGATACAGCTGTAGCGATATTGGTTAAACTAATATTTATACAGTGGATAACCTACGAGATACTTAAAAGCAAGGTCTGTAATTTTGCTTTAGGTTAGGACAGGCTTGCAACTCGGACTTAAAAATATTGCGGTGAGATTTTTTTACGAACTGGATTTTCATTGCATTGCTTAGTGTCGAGAGTAGAAAATCGAACACTGTGCTTTTTCGACTTGCTGGGATGCAGTCTGTTGCATTCTCAATGCTCGACTTAACACAGAGAGTTGAAAATGCAGTGCGACATGAAATCCCGCCACGATATTTTTACGTTCGTGCGACCGTGGTCTTATGCATGTAGGTACAGAGGCCAGCACATCAAGCTACCCCAATCTGTCAAATTTATTTGATAGAGTTTCAACTTTATAACAAAAGCATAAGGTTAATGTTCAATTGGGAAAATTTGACAGTTTGGGATACCTTGATGTGCTGGCGTCTGTACCTACCACGAGAAATATTCATTTCAACATTTAAGCTTAGTACGAAATAAAGACATGCCGGGCCATTTTTCTACAACGATTCTAAGAAAATGTAACATAGCCTATAATTCCTGGAAGGTTAGGCAGAGGAGAAGCTAGTTATGGACGGCCCGTCCATTAACGGGGCACAAATTCAGACTGCGTGCTTCTACTGAGAAATTCATGGAAAAATCCGACCTGAGTAGAAGCGAACAATAGACTAACGAGCCAGTACCATGGTTCTACTTGTTACACTTCACGAACTCCATTTTTTGTGTGCAGAATGGTTTTTGTCACACCCGCTACCGCTACCGCCTATGCCGAACGCCACAACAATCATCAGAATATTTTAAGTTTACTCAGTAAACAATCATTGTTTGCATTCTTTTCAGTTTTCCATGTGATTGCAATCTATTTAGATTGTATAAAATATAGGTGAGCAAGTAGGTATTTGTTTTGCTCTGTTTAATTATACTTTAAGTTTAATGAACCGTAACAAAAGTCGCACAGGACGATCGGTCCGTGGGTGGCCATCTTTAAATACTGAGTTAAAAAAAAATGAAAAAGTGTTTATTCACAGAATTTTGCTCTTTGCAGGTTACATATACCTCCCCCAAACTGCATAGCAGTTTGTTGGCAGACGTAGCTCCATTTTTATACAAACTTTTAATTATTAACATCAAATGATTTTTTTATAACGTACTTTTTCACCTACTTAAAACTACTCTTGCAATCCTTTTTAAAACAAACATACTTTTTTTTAAATTATTCTTTACAGTTAGGCTTTCACAAAATATATTAAAGAGATATTTATGATTTTTGATTTTTTAGATCTTTGACAGTCGGTACGGGTCGACACAGCAGTGGTGGCCCAGTGGTAACGGCCGAGACTTACGAGTAGTTGTTTGCAGGTTTGAACCCAGACAAGCGCTTGGCTTTTTGTAAATTATTTCATCACCTTGCCCTCAAAACGGTGAAAAAAAATTGTGAGAAATCCTAGAACCAAAAACTCAAAGACGTGTGACACCTACCAACCCGCACTGGGCTCGCGTGGTGGTTAACGGCCCGCTCCCTCTCACATAAAGAAGGTCTGTGGAGGTTCCAGCGCAGCGGTGGGAACACTGTAGGTTGATTATATACGGGTCGACAGAAGCTCAAAGTCTGACTGCCACGGGGTATTGTATTAACCAGCAACTCGTTTGTGTTCGTCAGACAGGCAGTCGCTCCTTATAAAATACTGATATTCAGCTGCATCCGGTTAGATTGGAAGCCGACTCGAACATAGTTGGCAAAAGGCTAGGCGGATGAATAACTATAATCAAAAGTTCTTATCACTATCATCATCATTTCAGCTGAAATACGTCCACTGCGGACATAGGCCTCCCCCATGTTCCTCCACTTCAACCGGTCTTGTGCTTCCCACATCTAGCGGATTCCCGCGGCCTTCACAAGGTTATCGGTCCACTTTGTAGAAGGCCTTCTTACTCTACGTCTTCCGGTACGCGGTCGCTACTTCAGAACCTTTCGGCCCCATCGGCTATCTGTTCTGCGAGCAATGTGGCCCGCCCACTGCCACTTAAGTTTGGCAATTCTTCGGGTTATGTCGGTTACCTTGGTTCTCCTGCGGATCTCTTCATTCCTGATTCGATCGCGTAAAGCAACTCCAAGTATCCCTCTCCATTGCTCTTTGGGTGACTTTAAGCCTTCTGATAAGGCCCATTGTGAGTGACACAGTTCTAATAGGTAATGTTAATAATGCCGTTCATCATTTTGGTAAATTCTGGGTAACGTGTTATCCTCGCCCTGAATAACGAAAGGTTTAAATGTCACTTTATTAAATTCACAATACACATTTAATTAAGTGGTCATTAATATAGTGAATTAAAAGGGTAAAAGCTGGGTTAAAAGTTGACCCTGCATTGGAATTAATTAATAACTATGTGACTAAGTAGACTGTCTCATTGGAATAGTGGACGCAAGTCGGACTGCTGAAGCATGGGGTACTGGATTCAATACCCAGGTCCGGTAAAGTACAATTGGGAATTATTTCTCAGTAGCTTTCTGAATTTGTGCTTGGTAGACAACAGGCTCAAATTGTGAAGTTATAGAGTCAAGGATGGGGGCTTGTGGCTACGTAATAACAGACGCACAGTTCGATTGATCACTTGTCCCGGTTGGCAGTATAGATCCAGGATCTCTCCGTGCCTCGGAAATCACGCTAAGCCTTTGGTCCCAACTGCCATTCGTGGATCTTTGACGGTCGTTACGGGAAGTCAGAAGTCGACCCCAACTTATGTAGTTGGGGTCGACTTCTGACTGTGCAGATGATGATGACAGAATGTCAAGCTATTGTAGTAGTCGACAAGACACTGAAAGAACAACATAGCATGTTTAATCCCATGTAATAGGGGACCAGCCTATTGCCATCAGCCGGGCACAAATCCAGGCTCCCAGATTCCAGGCTGCTACTGAGAAATTCCTGACGAAAAAACCCAAAACACTTTACCCAGCCCAGTGATTGGAACCCAGGATCTCACGCTCAGCAGTACCGCTTGCGACCACTATAAGATCATCGTGGCACTAAATGAACAAAATATTAGTATTCACCAATTTTGGCAAACAATTGCAATTATTTTCTATCGGGGTAACATTCACTATCGGAAATCGTAACATAGCCTTAGCTCGGGTTTTATTACACACGAAATGTGAACGATAAAATGTACACGTGATTAGCAAAGTTTACCTTTTATAACCAAAGCAATTCCTGAGAATAATTTCAATGCTTCCGATAATCGCTTTGAAGGGTTTATTCCT
Organism: Polymixis lichenea; assembly: GCA_949091785.1. Classification (NCBI taxonomy): domain Eukaryota; kingdom Metazoa; phylum Arthropoda; class Insecta; order Lepidoptera; family Noctuidae; genus Polymixis; species Polymixis lichenea. Next base: position 9,228,539 of record OX420947.1, on the reverse strand, counting down.
TAAGACATTTGTTTGTAACGTCGATATTGAAGGATCTACTTACATAAAGGTGCGTTCAGATAGTGTGAGGCATGCGTATCTCGCCGCGCCAACGGCGAGTACCTACTCGGTTTTCGCAGTGACAAGAGCTATCAAAGACAGTATACTCACTCCGCGACGCTCGCTTGGCGGGTAGTACACTCGCTGAGAGACTAAAGCTTGGTTTATACGCATAATCTCTGCGCCGCCCGTACATACGCATACCAGCGAGTAATGGCTTTGTTCCCGTCGCGCACTCGCTCTTAAATCGTTTTCAGTGGCCAGCTCTACTCACTTCTCGTTAGCTCCCGGCGGTGGCGGTGAGACAGGTGGCTGGGCGTGCATGAACTGCTTAATTGAACATGCTTCACACTGGGCACGCCACGATTGCGGCGGTAAGTCCCCCTCTTTGAGGAGTGGCTTGAGAGGCGGCACGGCGTCCTCACCTTCCGCCTGACGCAGGTCCTCACCGGACACGGTTGTTTCGGGAGGTTCCTGTTTCAGATAAGGTGGCAGGAAACGCGCGGGTGTTTCCATTGCGAAGTTCACCCTGAGGTCACGGTGGAGGTCTGCCCGGCTTGGGCGGAGCACCGCCGTGTCCTTGTGGAGGCGATCGGCGGCGTCGATCTCTCGCGTCTGGTCCTGGTCCAGGCCATGGTACGGAGCGAGAGTGCATGGCTAGCCGTCGCTTCCTTCAGCAAAGCAGTGATGCTCGCAAAGAGGGAGGTGGCTCACGTGAGGGAGAGGCAGTACATGCGCCCTCACGGCCGTAGCCTCCGCAGGAGATGCTCTGGGCGTCGGGAATCCCAGGTTGATTCCCGGCCACCGTAGGCGCGGGCTTGTGGACGGTAAGTATTGGGTAGCTCGCTGTCCGGTAAGGACCAAGTCCGGGTGGATGGCGTGTTGTGTTCCACGCGCGCCTCGAAGAGATGTCAGCACCAACTGATGGGGCCCGCAAGGGCCTATGCCTGCCAGGGGTGCGAGTTGTTCGAAAGAGATACCGTGGCCCCTGGCACACAGGCAACTGAGGGAACACGGGTGGGTTTTAGTCAGTAAAAGTCTGACATGCCCTCCTGCTCCACCCAGAACGGGAGAAGTTATTTGATGATTTCCCACCCAAAAAAAAAAACATGCTTCACACTATCTGGACGCACCTTTATGTTTAGAAGTATTCACTTATTTCTGAACATGGTAACTTAAAGGCCGTCATTACATAACCTGTTGCAAGTTTGGATCATTGGATTATTGGTCAGTTAAAGCTCCCACTCTTTTTAAATATTTAGGGATTTCCTTAAATAAGTCAATCTTTTTTCGCGAAGAGGAAATTGCGAAAACAGTTTTTTTTTTTATGACGGAACAGTAAACCCTTGAGTTTTCGTCAATTGTAACAAACAAGTAGTGTGACCTACTTGTTACTGAGCGTCTTTATAATTTCGTATTCTAGCTATATATACACGCTCGCGGGAATCCCAAATACCTACAATGAAACACGGTTTTTTCTGCGATCACGATTATTTTCCCCTTATTGTTTAACAATTGCATTTCATTATTGTAAAACAAGTTTTTAGCGTGTAGCAGAATGTAAATACTATCATGGCAAACATTTCTATGATGGCAACCCAGACTGGTTCCTCGGTTGCCGCTGCCTCTGCTGTTTGTTCTTTAGGTAAGGAAAGGAAACCTATAATTGGATTCATAATCGTATTCAGTAACTTGACAGTTGAAGGTTTACCAGATTATGACTAAAAAAGACAGAAGAGAGAAGAAGTGGTGTAAGAATGAATGAAATTGAATGAACTTAAAATATTGTACTTACATGCAATTTATTTATTTTTTATTTAATAACTTGTCTTAAAAACATGATATGTACAATTAAAAATAGTAGAATTTGTTATATATTCTTATATTCCACCAAGAGCGGGAGAAGTTATTTTATGATTTCCCACCCAAAAAAAAGCAGGTAAGTAACTATCAAATAAGCATAGAAAAAAAAACAGCATAAGTATCTATGCAATTAACTAAAAACAGTGAGCAAAAGGGCGCGACTCTTGGGTGGGACGTGTTTCTGGTGGAACAATTTTATGACGTTTTCATGGAAATATTGTTGTTCTACTAGAGCCACGTCACGCTATCGCATCGCGCCTGTCTGCGAGAGCCTGAATCCTACTGCTTATATGAAAAATGCGAAAGTTTGTAAGTAAAAATGGTAGAACTGATTTGGATAAAATTTGGAACACAGATAGTGTATAACCTGGATTAACACGTAGGGTAGGTATTTTTAATCCCGGTAAGTAATTGATTCCAGTGTGTGTGATAATTTACGACGTACACGAGGGCGAAGCCGCGTTCAAAAGCCAGTAACCTCATAAAAAAAGACTTTCGTACCAAAAAATACCTTAACGTACCAAAAAAACGTCACAACGAACCCAGTGTTTTTACAGTTAATTAACACAATCTTGGTACCACTACATAGCTCCTATGTGTCTATTTATAACTTAATCAATTATTACAACTAATATAATCGAAGGCCACTGGCCAGTCCTATGGTGACGATTTTAGGAAAACCAGACAATAAACATTGACTTTCGATACAAACTTGGACTTTAGAAACCTACCCATTGTTTTTAAACTCACTCGACATGAGTTAGCAGCTATGTAATAATGATCCTCTAAATATAGACAAGAAGTAGTTTCTATGTAAGTAAAGCACATGGCACTCTGTTAGTTTCTGTTTGCCGCCACTGGAAAATGGCGCGAAAATGAAGAATAAGAATAATCGGTATTTTATTTGTATCTTTATGCTGTTCGCCGAGAGTTGATAAAGTCAGGGTTTCTTAACTCATTACAAATTGCAGCCCGCTAATTATTTATAGGCAATATGGCCGCCGCGTCCGCTCGCCGTTCGGGTCGCAGTTCACAACACCTGTATGCTTCGTACCATGAAAACGGCGAAAGCGGGAGATAAGCGACAGCAGTATACAGCGATAATTAAGCGACAGTCGCTATACGGAGACGTATCATAATATTTATCAACTCTCAGCGTACATTCTGTAAGCAGATGGAAGGCTGAAATAATAACTTTTTTCCGGTTGGTACAAACTATAGCTGGAAAACGGCATCCTAATTGCGTCACACACTATAAATCAGAATCTGAATCATTTTGAAGGAAATTGCTAATCCATTGCTTCTTATGTTAGATAAAATTGTCTGCTCAACAATGTAAGTACCTACATACCACAATGAATGTGGTTGAATTGTCAAAATGAAGCCATTCCTATCTACTGTTAATGTGTTACGCAACTAACGGAAAGCCACGTGCTACACTTATTTGTAAAATAGTTCTTGTCTATAAACCGTGAAATTATGGTATTAATGGTTATTTTCCCGCAGCGAAATGGTTTTTTCTTGGTAATACAATCGTATTATGAACAAATAAAATATTAGAAACAAAAAATGGTACATTAACCATTGGGAAAAATCATCACGTGCGAGAGTTTATTTTGCTTTGAACATTGCTCTTCCCTTTGTCGGAAGTGCGTGCGATTCGAGTAGTACCTACAAGCTACCTCTAGTGTTACTACTGAGTAGTGTTTGATCGAGTTGATGAATAATTTTGTTAATTATTTTAAAACAAAAAAATCTTAATCTTTTTACTTTTACTCTATGCTTCGAAAGTACTCCTGGCAAGTTGTTTTGCCGCGGGAAATGAACCACTAAAATTTCTCGTTGTATTTAGTGGATCATTATTACAAAGCTGCTAACTCATGATGAGTGAGTTTAAAAACAATGGGTACTTTTTATAAGTTTCTAAACCCCAAGTTTGTATCAAAAGTTCATGTTTATTTTCGGGTTTTCCTAAACTCGTCACCATAGGTCTGGCCGGTGGCCTTCGATTATTTTAGTTGTAATAATTGATTAAGTTATGAATAGGCACATTAAGAGCTATTATATTTTATTGGTACCAAGATTGTGTTAATTAACTGTAAAAACACTCTGTTCGTTGTGACGTTTTTTTAATACCTACTTAGAAATACTGATGTTATGGTGCGAAAATCTATTTATAACCGACTTCAAAACGAAGGAGGTTATCAATTTGACATGTTTATTTTTATGAGCTTACTAGCTTTTGCCCGCGGCTTCGTCCACGTGGATGTCAGAAAATATTCCATCGGGTGGTACACACACCTACATATCAAGCTTTACATTTCCAGTATAAGCTGATCTCGCATTGTATAGGATTTCCGTACTGTGCAAGATAATCGTAAACTGGAAATGTATAGCTTGATGTGTAGCCGTGCGTACTACCGGGATTATAAGTACCATCCATATATTTAAGTAGTAGGATAGTTGGATTAAGGGTCCCGCAAACTGGCGCAAGGCGATAGCGCGACGCGGCTCTAGTAGAATAATGTATATGAAAACTTCATGGGAATTTTTCTATCAGAATCACGTCGCACCTTCGTGTCGTGCCTGTCTGCTCAGCCTTTAGATATTTGCTTTAAGTATTTACATGGTTATTTGATACCTACTTACATACTTGACCTTTAGTGTTTTTCTTTTTTTTTTTTGGGTCGGAAATCATCAAATAACTTCTCCCGCTGCTACCCCTGGATACCCTTAGATTTAATTCTTTCAAGCTCATCTCGTAAATTTAAGAAAATTAATCTTAGCAACAAACACATCAACTTAACGCCTAACACGATGTATTTAACAAAAAAAATGGAAAACTTAAAGTAATATTTTATTCAAATACGGTGCTAGTAACAGTTTGGATAAAATGGAAAACTTGCAAGTGTTGTCTACTCTACTTAAGCTCCTTAGCGTCCGGTTCGACTTTCCGAACCATAAATTGACATTTCCTTTGTCGACCGAGTCTTCCGGCATGAATGCGGGCTTGAACGACTTTGAAGCTCTGTACGAGTTACCTACTTTTTTTACTTAAATACGAGGCTTTTGGCTACTAGCTACTATGTATGTGTGTGCATTTTTGTAAAAAAATAATAATGTGCCTTTTGTTTGTTCTGCACAAACAAAAGGCCTACATAAATTTAGGTTTTTTTTTGGGTTTTGAACTTCGAATCTACAATATTCGATTTCATTCTATATTCTGAATTTGATTTTTAATTGGATTAATACTTTAATGATGTCGTTTTACAATAATGAATGTCTAAAATCTTTTTAGGTTTCTAATGTTGCACATAAAAAAGAAATAGGTATTAGAATTAATAACAAGCCACCTCTCTTGTGGTGATAGTGGAGCAGTGGTGGCCCAGTGGTAGCAGCCCTGACTTACCCGCACCCCTGGCAGGCATCGGCCCTTGCGGACCCCACCAGTTGGTGCTGACAGCTCTTTGAGGCGCGGGTGGAACAGAACGCGCCATCGACCCGGGCTTGGTACTTACCGGACAGCGAGCTACCCTTTACTCGCCATTCGCAAGCCCGCGCCTGAGGTGGCCAGGAATCAGCCTGGGATTCCCGACGGCCAGGGCGTCTCCTCCGGATGCTAGGGCCGTGAGGGCGCAAATACAGCCTCTCCCTCACGTGCGCCACCTCCCTCTTCGCGAGCATCACTGCTTTGCAGAAGGAGGTGACGGCTACCCGTGCACTCACGCTCCATGCCATGGCCTGGACCAAGGCCAGACGCGAGAGATGTCGCCACCGATCGCGTCCACGAGGACACGGCGGTGCTCCGCCCAAGCCGGAGATACCTCCACCGTATGCTACACCGTGTCCTCAGGGCGAACTACGCAGTGAAAACACCCGGGCGTTTCCTCCCGCCTTATGCGAAACAGGAACCTCCCGAAACAGCCGTGTCCGGTGAGGAACTGCGTCAGGTGGAAGGTGAGGACGACATGCCGCTTCTCAATCCACTCCTCAAAGAGGGGACTTACGTCATGAGTTAGAACCCAGGCAGGCGCGCTTACTTTGTGTAAATGATTTCACCACCACTGCTCTCAAAACGGTGAAGGAAAACATCGTGAAGAAACCGGCATGAACTAAAACCAAAATTCGAAGACATGGGACATTACCAACCCGCACAGGGCCCGCCTGGTTGATTATGGCCCACTTGCACCCTTCTCAGAGAGAGGACGCCTGTTTTTGCCTGTTTTGAGGACAGCTTTTCTCACAGTTGGCCGCAGCAACGGAGCTAAGATACTAAACGGGTAAGGTTAGTTTTGAGATTGGTCACACAGTTTGTGACCAATCACGCGCAAGCTAAATTTGTTGGAGTAACTAAGCTAATAACTAAGATAAGATAGGACACCCCGACCAAATTGGTTAGATTTGGTTAGAAGTTTAGAACTAAGGCCAACGGTGTTCATTCAAGTTGGTCGCAGTTACTTAGCTATGAAACTTAGTCTTTTTAGGACCCCAAAATAGGAATTATTAGAAGTTCGTTAGAGTGTTCAATAATATTTTTAGGGAAGCAAAATGGGAATTATCTGAGGTTCGATTAAATACATGACATGCCTTTTACTTGTAGTCGATTAGTAGGTAGGGAATAGCAGGTACCTAATACCTCATCTCAATTCAATATTTATGTACAGACGCCAGCACATCAAGCTACCCCAAACTGTCAAATTTTCCCAATTGAACATGAACTTTATGCTTTAGTGTAATAGTTGAAAATCTATCAAAGAAATTTGACAGATGCTCAGCTTGATGTGCTGGCGTCTGTACAAGCACCTACGATTGTTTTCTTCTTCATATTGTGAGTTTTCCGTGTACGTAAGTAGGTTTTTCAACAATCATAGATTTTTTATTTAATTGAAGGATTAAAAGATTCCTACTTACTTGATAAGTTATTGTGGAAATTACGTGTGCAATATGATTTTTTCTAACTAGGAAAACCTATACAATTTTGCAGGGTAGGGAAGTAAGTACCAGTTTTATAGAAATGTGGGTAGTAGCATCTTTTAAGGTTATGAAAGTCCTTGTTTAGGACTGCTTTGGTCTAGTGATCGCAAGCGCTACTGTTAAGTAAAAGTCCTAGGTTCGACACCTAATTCGGGCAAAATGTGAGAGTGAGACAGTCCCCCAAAACGCACGCCCTTCACCACTTCCCAGCTAAAGCACTAGGAAATTGAGAACGGCGGGCGTTTTGGGGGACGGTCTAACGTGATTTTTTATGTTCAAAAAGTGCCGACTCTCAGCCTAGTTTGATTAAATGACTTTTGATTTTGTAATTGGGAATTTTCGTTAGGAATTTCTCAGTAGCAGCCCGGAGTCTGTATTTGTCCCCGTTTGATGGCAATAGGCTCGCCCCCTATTAAACGAGACCAAAAATTAACTTGCAAAATGTGGGTGTATTATAGGTGCAGCTCTGCCTATCCCTTCGAAGATTTCAGGGGTGATGTTAAGTTATGTTACTCAGCAAAAACAGCTCGTAATAGCAGAAAGCTAATACTATCAAGCAATATAAATAAACTTTGGAATTCATCATCTGCCTAGCCTTTTGCCAACTACGTTGGGGTCGGCTTCCAGTCTAACCGGATGCAGCTGAATACCAGTATTTTACATGGAGCGACTGCCTATCTGACCTCCACAACCCAGTTACTGGGTAATATACGATACCCCTTGGAAAGACTGGTTGTCAGATTTTCGGGCTTCTGACGACCCGTAACGACTGTCAAAGATCTACAAATGACAGCCGGGACCAACGGCTTAACGTGCTTTCCGAGGCACGGAGAGGTCTTGGTATGTTAAGATGGTCACCCATCCACGGACCAACCGCGGCAAGCTTAGCTTAACCTGATCGATCGATCCGTACGGCTACTATTACTTAGCCACAAGCCGCTCAAACTTTGGAATTAATTGTCTTTTATTTATGAATGAAGAGAATGTCCAATGACTTCCGTAGCACCGACTGGCGACAGAGTCGGCTTTCCTCCATTGTGTATTCTGTATGCCGCCTGACTATAAATATCGGCAGTGACGCGTCGACCATTCACGCGGGAACATCCCACTAGCCAAGAAACCCGGTTACTTGTAGATTCCATCAAACTGATTCCGTCACAACCGTCTGTGCAATACCTTAACTTTCTGGGATCTTCCTCTTAGTCTTAGGCATTTGACTCGAGATTTGATGAGTGATTATGGCTTAGTAAAAGCAAAAAAATTAAAAATAAAATATGTCCGCGAAAATTGCATTATATATCTAGGGAGCCCTCTAAAAAAATTTTTCAATTTTTTTACATAAGTCAGTAAAAACCTTGTCTCGGCAAAGGACGTTTCATAAAATTTTACTTTCCATCTTTTGATGCTTTGTTACATGGAACATAATTATAATAGTTAAGTAATTTATAAAAAAAAGGTTCCGACGAATTGAGAACCTCCTTTTTGGAGTCGGTTAAAAAATATCTGTGATAGGACTGTACCTTCTTATTTGGAATGCTCAAATAATTTTTTTATGATTCATACAATAACACACCAAAAATAATTCCGTAAAACAGAGAATTAATGAATCCTTCAATTTGTAATAGCCCTCTTCACTGCGAGGTGATTGCGTAGCACACTAACAGTGGGAATGGCTTTCATTTTGACAGTTCAACAAAATTCATTGCGTTATTTACGTTAGACAAATTTTTGGAACATTATGTATGAAGTGATGGGTTGGCCATATCCTTCAAAATGGTTCAGATTCTGATTGACATTGTATTTCGCAGATTAGGGTTTGGACGGAACAAGGAGTCTTGGATGTCGCTTATAGCGATTAAAGTTCATAAAAAAGACTTTTTTCCGAGGGTTTGTGGCTAAGTAAGAACAGGTTTAGATTGATCAGGTTAAGGGGAAACTAGTCGCGGGCTCGAACTCAATGATGGGCCTGGCTAAAAAGCACGCTGTCTCACCAGGCTTCGTGTCCGGCAGAGGTAGTATCAGTGATGAGCAGTTAGACGCTAGTCTACACGCATAACATTATTGAGTGAGATGCAGGATCATTTATAGTACAACACGCGCGTAAAAATTAAGAACAGTCCTTCGGAAGATCGCGTTTTATGAAAAAAACCACTGCATAAAACAATGACCAATACATTTTATTGAACTTTTCGATATTTGAGCTTTGTCGGTACCGACTTGGTTTTTCAGATTTTACATTTCTTTTATTACTTAAACACGCCCAATGTTAGGTTAAATTAGCAAGAAAAACGAATCTTTGTTGGCTTCTAACTTTTTAATTACTTTTTATTTTAGTATTCTGTTTCCGTACAGACAATATTAATAATGAGACAAAACCATACCATGTTTAATTTTTGATGTACATAATCGAACAGTGGAGTAATACACTCACGAAGTTTGTATGGGAAAAATGTGGACTAGATTCACCTTAAGCTAAGCATGCCGCAGTTAGTCTGTGGTTGGGTGACCGTAATTACATACCAAGACCCCTCCGTGCATCGTCGGTCCCGGCTCTCATTCGTGGATCTTCGGACAGTCGTTTCGAACGTTACAAGGCCGAGAGCCTGACAACCAGTCTTACTGGGCTGTGGAGGGCAGATAGGCAGCCGCTCCATGCAAAATACTGGATTAGACAAATGATGACCTGTTTTCCCCCAAAAGGCTTCTAAGTAGAAAAGGCTGGACGAAACGAAAAGTAAAATTAATAAGAAAATGCAAAACTTAATACAAATAAATATCCGATGTTCTGTCCATCAAAAGTTCATTGTATTCTCTACTTGACTGTTAAACTTCGTGCCTAATCTAATCTTTACTTTTCTTTTTATTGTGTAGTAATACAAGAATTACACAATAGATAATAATTACACTACAATAACAATAAAATTGTAATGACGGTTACGTACATAATTACAATATCGTTTGTAACATATCCATGCAAGTACACCCGCTATAATATTCTGAGAGAACATCCTACAAATTTTCACCCTGCTGATTCTTGGACCTAAAAATAGGCAGCTGGTCGAATGAAGAGTCGACCAACTGCTTGGCGATGTCCCGAAATATTCGATCAGTCCTCGGACCCCACGGCCCTATTTCAATCCCAAATGGCTCAAACATAGCTCCCAATAAGATTGTTATATTTGCGTCGTTTTAGGCTACTAGAATTATATGTAGATAAGTACCTAGGCATACATTTTATCAGCCTATAGTCTATACCGTTCCCACTGCTATAACACAGGCATCCTCTCTGTGAGAAGGGACGGGCTGTAATCCAAGACGCGAGCCCCGTGCGCATTAGTGACTGTCACATTATTTCGAATTTATCGTAATAGGTTACTATTTCTTTGTGGATAATGAGATAACGAACACAGAATACTAACCTTCCTAGGTGCCTATCTAATGAAATATTAAGTTTACGTAAAACCTTAAACTATTTGATGATGGAGTTTTCCGCAAAGAAATTACTCAATAAGTGCAAGTCGTGGAAAGCCACGACTCTGGAATCTATGGCAGTACAGAATGGGCAGTACTACCGTCTCCAAATTGAAATATTGCGATCATCAGATCGTCTATCATAATTGCGCCGCTCTTGATATCGAACACTTTTCAGAAGTGCATCTTTACGAGCTGGTGACACGATAATCACCGAGTGAAAAACATGAGCAATTAAGCACCAACACACGTTGCTAATTCCTAGCTAAAAACGGCAAATTACAAATCCCTGAAGAGTAAAACTATAATTTGGTCATGTAGATCGCATCTCTGCTTACGCCTCTCGGGGATTTCAGGCGTGACGATATGCCAACGAAACTTACCTACCTATCTGTAGTTCAAATTACAATGCTAACGACATACACAAGTAATCATTTCGAAGCGTGATTATTTAAAACGTCGATCTTCTCTTGGCGCGGAGTCAGTCAGCATTTCCCTGTTGATGCGCATGCTCGTCACATCGAAATGTCAATTTTTCCCGGCCTTCGAATCGCGGCAAAGTTTTATTGTCTATGTGCATTGCAAAGTTTTAAACGAACTCTTTAGTAACTTTAGTAACAAAATCAACTATTTTATTTAAAATTATTTATGTGAAAGTGATTTATGGTGTTCCGTGATTTTAGTGAATTACCTATGCAAATTGTTGTGAGATTTTAGTGCATTTATTTTTCAGTAGCTTTTTTCCACCGGTGCGAAATGAAAGAAAAGGTGATTGTACTTTTTTCAATAATTATTTGGGCTAATTCAAAACATTGCTATAGTCATCTTATTTTAAATTACTTTACGCATTGACACAGTTGTATTTGGCTGCTTAACCACTTAAGTGCGACCATCACCTAGAACGGAAATTTTTTGTTAATGAGCCAACAGATAAAACGGAGATAAACCCTAAAATAGAACAAAAATTTATTAAAAGGAAATTAGTTTGATTTTAAAATAATCTTTTCACTTTTATTTTCTTCTAAATAATAACAATACCGAATAAACACTCGCAGCTGCAGCCTTGCCCAATGCAACGCGTGTAAATAACCCTTCACTTATCTATGGGTAGGTACCTAGGTATTAAAGCCTAAGCTTTTTATCCAATCAAACCAAATCGGTTGACGAATAGAATGGTTACATTAACTTTCTTCTTCTTAACTTTATTAATTATATAATGTTCACAAAGCATAGATACTTATAGATTATAGAGATCTAAATTAGGTTTAGGTTAGGATTGTTAATTACCTACCCAGCTGGTACTATTCATTATAATTGCGGTTTTTTACTTATGTTTTTTAACTTAAGAGATTTTATTACTTACTTAATATCGCAGTCAATCACTACTACATATACTCAAGTACAAGAATAATATCGCCAGTAGGTATGTTATTTATGATATATGATAACGTTACCGGAAAATAGGTCCTATTGCTTAAAAAATTCTACGAATTATTTATGCGTTACAATGAATTACAGAAATCAAAACAATAGTTATTTGTTAAGCAAGGCTGCAAAGTTGTTTTTTGGCGCGAGTATTGAAAGCTGAGCAGCTTTCAATACTCGCGCCAAAAAACAACTTTGCAGCCTCTCTTGCGCTCATCGTTCAATCCTAGAATCCTTTGCTTGCTCAAGCAAAGGATTCTAGGATTGAACGATGAGCGAAGCGAGTGGTTCAAATATAGAATCCTTAGCGTAGCGAGGTACGAGAAGGTACGAGACGCAGAATAACTTTGCTGCCGAGCGAAGCACACAATTTTGCAGCGAGGAAAATGCTAGGTGCAAGAAAAACAGCCTTAATAATATATTAAATTAGTGTACTTAGTCCCATTGTAGTCTTCGAAAATGTCTCTATCGAAAATGTTTCACGCCTTTAGAATGTCTCTATGCATTGAATAAATTGTACGCTGTATGAAAATAACTTAATTCGGCATTACATTTATATCTTCTTCGCTCAATTTTTTGATTTCTTACAAATTTATCAAAAAATAAATCAAAATTTTCGATAGCGAAATGAAAAGAGAAGAAGTTTTTTAAGTTTCTTTTTTTTATACTGCACGAGAGCGTCCTGCTGGCCAGTACGATTATTCTAAAAATTGGGTTGGCGCACTGACATGAAATAATTATTAATGCATTTTCAGTGGACTGGTTGTACGGGAAATTATTGAATAGAAAGGTTCTAATTTCAAAAACTCTTTCCACGCTAGCGGGTAAAATGCACTTTTGCACGCAGATTTCGAATGACAAACAGAATTTTTCCGAGCCTGTAAGGTGAAAATAAAATTACCTTTCTATACCTTATTATGACCTTATTACAGGTTTACTTACATGCTTGTACAACTGAAATATACCTATCAACGTTTGTAGTACTTACTTATTGAACTTTTGATCGTTCGTTGCCGACCGGGAGGTACTGGTTTGCATTCCTTTATTTTCCAAAGAAACAACGTTGTGAAATGGGTTAAATAAAAGTCATTGAACCTGAGTGGGTTCAATGACTTTTAGTCACTCACAACAACAACAAATTGGTGCTTTGATTTATAAGCAGTCTGCAGCTTTACTGGTTGAGATGTTTAGTTCGGTAAAAGAATATTTTTTGTGGTATTGTGGTACCTAGACGAATGCAAACACTTATCTTTTTTACAAATTTCGAAATTTAAGTTGACACAACTTTAAAACCAGTGTTTTATGATGATTTCAGATGATATTAAAAGCTATTGCCTGTCAAAAGGACCAACAAAAAGGTTCTAGCAGTGAAAACAAAAGGAAATAACTCCCCTCAATCTGTCTTACATACGTACTAAAATAAAATGCTGTTCGTTCATCACTTGAAAACGGCTGGATCGATTTGGCATATTTTTTGTTTAAAAATGTTCGTAATAGCACGAATTAGGTTTTATGTAAAGAAAAAATTAAAAGCTGTCCCGGAAACTTTTAAATTCGGAAAAACTCTGAACTTCCTTTTTCTATTGATTTTAAATTTGGACAGGACGTCTGTGGTCTCTTTGTAACACACAACCTGTATACTAAAGTCCCGGTGACTTAAGTTCTTTTTTACTTCTTAGTCTAATCTAAACTTGATCCATAAAGCTCCAGGTGGTTACGTAGACCTAATTATAAGCAAACTTCAAAACATAAAAATCCACGAATCAAACAGTTTTAGTTAAGTTGCCATACATTCCGTGTTCGTTAGCGAATGATTACTATTTGTACAATGAAAACCAAATATTTGTTCGTCTCGAGACTTCACAACTACCAGACGGATTCTGAGTTTGAGATAAAGAGGTAAAAACATGTGTTTGACAAACAACATTGTTGTAATTTACACAAACGAATGAAGTAGTGTGTATTACGAATGTTTGCTTGAAGATTTCATTAATTGTTACGACTGTCAACTCAGGAAAGTTTGTTACATTGTCTAGTGTATGGCAATATATTAGTTATTATGACGTTATGCCCTTGAAGACTGCTGCGATGGCCTCTGGAAAAGTGATATTCTATTACGCGAGAACGATGATGGAAAGGTCAAAAATGTATGGAATTGACATTTTAAAAACTATGTTAATTATGTTGGGGTCGGCTTCCAGTGTAACCGTTTGCAGTTGAATCCACAACCCAGTAACTGGGTAATACGATACCCCTGTGTCGGACTGACACTGAGTTACCAAAGCTGATTGCGTAACACTATCAATCAGAATCAGAATAATTTTGAAGGATTTGGCTAACCTATTGCTTCATATGTTCGACAAATTTGTCTACTCAAGAAAGTAAATAGAGCAATGAATGTTGTTGAATTGTTGAAATGAAAACCATTCCTACTGTTTTTTTTTTTTGGGTGAGAATTCATCAAATAACTTCTCCCGCTCTGGGTGGAGCAGGAGGGCGTGTCAGACTTTTACTGACTAAAACCCACCCGTGTTCCCTCAGTTGCCATGGTGGGGTGCCATTCCTACTGTTAGTGTGTGTGCAATTAACCCGCTGGTTGACAGACTCGGGCTTCTGACGACCCGTAACGACTGTGAAAGCTCCACAGATTGACATTATTAACCTAGCTATGGAATACGAAACTCATTGAAAGCGATTACCACTTGTCTAGGCTCTCAGGTAGGTACTAAAGGTTTTCTAGTAGTATCCTGGATACGAGACGATTCAGCCTTCCGCTAAACCACAACAACATTGGGCCTCAAAAGCTGTCAAGGAGGACGCGCTAAGGTAGCTCCCGAAATTAAATTTTTCTAACGTTTTTTCCCATTTGCAGATGAGTGCAAGGTTGTATGTTGTATAAAATATGATTCGCGACCGTAACAATCTTAACTTAACGTTACATAATTATAATGATTAAAATCGTCAAAACAACCCTCTGTTGATTTAATCCCTTGAATGACTCTCAATAGTCGTCCAATGGGGATTAAATGAACTTTTAGAAAAAGGGTAGGTAAGCAAATTTCGCGGGCTAGCCTGGCGGTTCCTCCATAAATATATTCAATTATATTGTAAACCAGCTTCTGCTCGCGACTTCATTTGCGACAAATTTCTTGCTCCCCCGACCCCACCCCGTCTGCCCGTGCCAGTACTTCGTATTCGTGACTTTTTTTCTCTTTGCTCGGCTCCTAAGGGTCTTAGCGTGATGTTGTATCCAACACTAAAATAATTTTTCAATTCGAACCAGTAGTTCCTGAGATTAGCGCGTTCAACCAAACAAACTCTTCAGCTTTATCATATTATAGATTTGTAGATTATAATGTAGACATGGCTTAGGCATGTTTTAAATTGTATCTAGATCGCGTAGCAGCGACCGCACAGATAGCCATTTGAAATCTACAGCTTGCAAATAAACTCAACGATCAACATTTGGTACAACAAACTCAGGAAAAACGCAGGCATTGACTACAATAATGAGCCAGTTTTCCTTTTCTATACAGGGTAAGTTTTTATCCAGTGCGCAAACTGTAACCATGAATTCAACATAAATATCATTCTAGACCCCCTAGCGTAGAAATTTTTCGTCAGTATTTTTATTTTATAAATAGCTGACGAAAAATTAAAAATTACAACGCCCCTATTATATTTATATTGTAATTTTTGCAAAATGTCTGTTCCATACATTTTGACCACTTTTCTATGAAACAGCGGATAAGTCATTGCAGGTCACCCTGCCACGCGGTACCTATAGTTTTCATACAAAATCAATAAAGGTTTACCAGCTTGAACTAAAGCGAATTATGTAACGGCCTGCAGATCTCAAGAGTCTTGAGATCTGCTGGCCGTTGCTATGTCTTGAGTCATGACATAGCGTGACCTACACTATTATTAAAAAAATACTATTATAGGTAGGTAGATAGATACTTACTACGACTAACGAGCAAACCAACCTTACAATATTGCACCGAGTTTAGAGTTAGTCGCTGCAATAATTACTATTTACTAGATATCGCCGCCATTGTGTGCCCGGCGCAGGCGCAACACAACGCATCGTAATTGCTAGCTTGTGTGACATGAGACGATGGATGATACCATGTGGTTGCGATTGTACATCACGAACGTGACGTCTGACGTGGAGATGACGTAGTAGGCAGACTAACAGCTGCAATGCTCTGAAAAATGCTGCCGTTGAGTTAGTGCTTCAGATCATGAGGTAATAATTAATATTCAAAATATGCGTGCGCCATTGTACTACTATTGTGTTTCGTCATTCATTTTTGGAATGTCGAGACAAAGTATGTTTACAAATTCTACCAAACACATGGTTCGCTGTACAACCATATGGTTTACAGAAATTGACTCATTTTCACACAAGTACCAGCTTTCCCTGAAGAAAGAGAGCAAGAGCAACCGCTTTGTTATGTTACCGATACTATGTTTCTACAGAATATTGGCAATACCTAATACTTTTCTACGTTGTGACGAACGTATTTATGCTAGCTCAACCATTGGTTGCTCTAAGTTCTTTTCCGACAACATAGCTTGAAAAATGAAGATGCCTTCGAAATTCAAATATAGTAATATCGGTCGATAAAACCTTGACCGTAACCGCAAAATAATCTTAGATAATCTTAGCAATGACAAATCGGATTACCTACGTGTAGGAAACTATCTAATCCTTGACCTTACAAAATACGACGTATTAATATTTTATTGAGATATTTAGTTTATATTATAGCTGACTAGCTTTTGCCAGCGGCTTCGCCCGCGTGGAGGTCGGTGTATTATACATATTTATAAACCTTCCTCTTGAATCACTCTGTCTATTAAAAAAACCCGCATCAAAATCGGTTGCGTAGTTTTAAAGATTTAAGCATACATAGGGATATAGGGACAGAGAAAGCGACTTTGTTTTATACTATGTAGTGATGTAGTGACAAGTAGATGATTCACATTTATTCCCTCATATTCATCCAGCAGCATTACGCAACACAGTTTCAGCCAACGATTGAGATGAGCTTGCTTTATTGCGATCGTAATTTGATTTGTTTTACGACTTTCGTATTGCATAACTCCACAGCACACACTAGCAGGGGCGGGCGTACCAATAGAAAATAGCGCCTAGGGCACGCATATTTGTGCAGTCGCGTAACTAGGGGGCAGGTAGGGCAAGAGCCCTCGGCGCCTATCGAAGGGCGGCGCAAAAACTCGCCAGTTAATAAAAAAATCCAAATGTGCCTACTTAGTTCTATTCAAATTCTCTTAAAATTGCAGCATTGCAAGCGGTTTTTTTGTAAGTTGAAATTAATACCTTCGTTATTGAAGGCCTATTGGTCAAGAAAGGATATGCGACCTAGCTTTGCTCAGTGTAGATCGAGAAGATAATTTACGAAGGGGCGCAAACGTGATGCGTGCCTTACGCGCTATTTTCCATTGTACGCCCCTGTATTTGCGCCCCATCGTTAATTATCTTCTCGGTCTACACTGAGCAAAGCAAGGTCGCATAACCTTTCTTGCCCAATTTGCCTTTAATAACGAAGGTATTAATTTCAACTTGCTAAAAACTCGCTTGAAATGCTGCAATTTTAAGAGAATTTGAGTAGAAATAGGCAGATTTGGAAATACGCTTTCATCCCCATACTGCACAACATATTCGAGTAGCTCTTCAGATTTCTTAGATATAGGTAGGTAACAGTATGAAATGGTTGTCTGCATGAAATAATAATTTAAAAAAAACAATAACAGGAATACCAGTGGTTGGCCAAAAAGGCTCCTATCTCAGCATGTTTCGATATTTGAAAATAAAAACAAATACTGCAGCGCTGATGTTCTGATAGGGAGAGCCCTGTGAAGCCACGGACATAAAATAAATTCCACCAGGTATCATAAAATTAAATAAAGTAAGCAGTAAAATATAATATAAATACCAAAGTAAATGAAACCCATGCTATTCTGTAAAACTGTCAAACAAACTGCATCTAGAGACAGAAGCAGTAAACGATATGCGAGGAAATTCTGCTGCCCGTGCTAATAATTCCAATTTATTTGGGGTATATTCATTCCATCCTACATGTCTAATCAGCAAACCCTCTAAGCAGTGTTGTTATCTTTCCCAGAAGCAATATTATAGAACAACTTCTCTTTTGTGTGCCATAAACACTTTCGTAGAAAATTTTCGACGGTTACAAAAAAAAAACTGATGTTTCAAACAAAAGGGTTTTATACCTACATGCTGATAAGTTATACAAACGCATCCCCTACTCTGTACCTTATACTGTTTATTCATTTTTGTTTATTAACGGTAATGGTGTTATTTTTCATTTGTTTCCTAAACATCACGGAAATGTACGAAATAGCCGTAAATATGCAGTTAACAAAGAATAATATTAGTTTATGTTCAATACTGCACATCACATTATGCGGGAGCACGTATTTATGGCTAAAGTATCCCTAGCGTTAACAACGAGGAAAATAGTCTAAGCATCGTCACAGTTATATCGCGTCGCGTGTCGCCATCGATAAGTTTTGTATGGAAATTGTTAATGTACCATGGAAGCGTATTTACTACATTCACAATTGACTGTTCACCGGCTGTTTCTACCCCAAACTTTCGCAGAATAGAGAAACTTTTAAAAATCGTCACGTAACTGAAAAAGCGTTACGTAACGAAAACGCACTACCTATGCCTAACCTTTATGCTACTTTTTAATATTTATTATGGAAAGAGATAGAGAGAGACTGAGATAGTTTCCCTGGCTTTCGAGGGTGCTGAAGCCATGGGCGTATAGACAATGGCGCCTAGGGGACGCATCACATTTGCGCCCCTTCGTAAATTATCATTTCGGTCTACGCTGAGCAAAGCTAGGTCGCATAACCATTCTTGACCAATTTATAGCCTTCAATAACAAGGGTATTATTTCAACTTGCTAAAAAATCGCTTGCTATGCTGAAATTTTAAGAGAATTTAGATTTTAAGAGAAAAATACTTTCATCCCCGTACTGCACAATATATTCGAGTAGCTCTTCAGATTTCTTAGATATAGGTAACGTACGGTTTGAAATGTTTTATTGATATATTTTTTTTTTTTTTTTTTATTTAATACTTGGCGACTTTTTGCGCCCCCTTCGATAGGCGCCCAGGGAGCGTGTCCTGCCTGCCCCACTAGTTTTGCCTCTGGCTGAAGCCAATAGTCCCTTATTAATCAGTTTATTTCATATAAAAATTCAATCCATACAAATTACAAATTATAAAACAGAGAAATAAATTAGTGAGGTCAAAATTAAAGTTCAAAATGGGAAATATTTTCGTCATGGGTGTAGTTTTCATGTTTTGAGGGCGCTGAATATAATAGAAGAGTGAGGTCAAAGTAATAGTAGGTAATAAAGTTTGAGTATTTTAGAGAAAAAAAAGTGTAATAAACTTCGTTCCTAACGGCTTCCCCCCGACCGCACGCGTTTTTAATAGTCAGTCCGTTTGTCTTCTCCTGTCCGGCTTCAGGGAAACCCAGCTCAGTCTTGTCATAGTCAAAGTTTTGACATCATCCCTTTGTCAATATTCAGAAATTTTAATAGGTCCTAAGGAAACGACCTTGTCCTGTTTTCTAAAACCGCGAACTTGTAATTATTCGGTTATATTCATGTTTACCCGATTTATTAGGTAATGATGAGCATCATCATCTGCCTAGCCTTTTCCCAACTATGTTGGGGTCGGCTTCCAGTCTAACCGGATGCAGCTGAATACTAGTATTTTACATGGAGCGATGGCCTATCTGACCTCCACAACCCAGTTACTGGGTAATACGATACCCCTTGGTAAGACTGGCTGTTAGATTTTCTAACGTCTGTCAAACATCAACGAATGACAGCTGGACGTGCCGTTAGGTAAAGATGAGCCTGTATTTAAAATTAGTAGGTAGGTATTAGTACCTGCCACATTTCGTAGCTCATTCACTCCGCTGATGTGAACGCGCACTATAATTGTCCCCATTGTGAGCACCATAATGTTCCACGTTCGTGTAGCCTCACGTTATCAGATGAAGAAATAATAATTATTATTTAATCTCATACCGTGCTCGTGCATTATGGCGGAATGTATGATTCACTATGTATGTCAGTGGTGCGCTGATATTGTTTACGTGAAGAAGTGCATTAAGTTACATGTCAACATTAAGTTGCTACGAATGTACCCAAGGATATTATTACCTTTAGATGCGTTAACGGCGCCTGTCGTGTTATTAGCCACGTTATACCATCCAGTGACGAGGCGCAACGCTAGTGACGTAATTAAATATTTATGTTAATCTCTTTCTAATAACAGGAATCGGTATGGGTCTTTCCTGTTCTTCGCGCACTGTACTGATTGCAATTTTTTTAGGCTAAGGCCACAAACACACTATGTTTCAGAAATGTACCTACCTAAGTCCTTGTGAAAACCTATCTTCTACGTACCTAATAGAATTCTTATATTCATTCGCAGACAGACAAAACACGTAGGTACCCGCTAGGTCTAGAAGCATGAAAATTTGCACAAGAGTTCCTAATACCTAGTAACTAAAGTAAGGATACCTGCAAGGAGGGATTTTTGTAAATACATTTCCAAAAGGGGTTAGATGGGGAATGAAATCTTGTCATTGTAGCAGATAGGAAATCCCATTCCGTAAATTAAAATGTCATACTCTGAAATAATTATAAAAACATATATTCCTCTTTACATGTAGTATATCTGGAAAATATTTGAACAGTTGTACTTATCAAATTATGTCATGAGATAGTATGAGTAATTGCAGGTAAGTAATTAAGATACCTAGGTAGTGTGTACGCAGTTAGAGAATTCTCAAAAATATTTGTTCATGGACTTACCTAAAACAAATACTTAATTGTGATTCCATCAAAATATGACAAAACAAAGCAACCAATAGATAATACACAACATGAAGAAAACAATCAAAAGACCTTGAAAACAGATACTAAAGTAAACCTAATTAGTAGTTATTAACGGTTATGTATCCTCGTGGACATCCTACTTTTACACAATAACTTTTATCTTTCTACGACAACAATGATTATTATAGAAATACTCGCTGACCTGACAGACGTTATCCCGTCCAAATTTCAATATTTACATTACAAATAGATACCTATTACAAAAATTTCACAGAAAAAGGAACGTCTAGTTTTTCCCGAATTTGATTTTTTTCCGGGGAACTTTTCGAATTTTTTGTGTCATTATTCACTAATACCTATTATTCTTTATTCCTATTAAGGAATAGCAAAATTGGTCATCCCGATTTCAATTAATGCGTTTCATTTTTACGTTGGTGTCTGAAATTGTCTTTTTAGGAAATCATCACACAGATCGAGTGGACTTGTCTAGTCAGTGCACGAATTTGTCAGTAATCGTTCTGCTCAACTCGGGTCTACTCCCAAAACAAGAAAACCCTCGTTTCGGCCGAAGTTACGGGCGATTCCTACTCCGAATCACTTACAGACTTAAGATTGCCTTGAGACTCGACGAATGACTGTTACTACGATTGGACAGTTGTTCCTACTTCTCCAATGCCCGTCCATAAAAGTTAATTAATCGGGTTTAAGATTCACTTCGAAGTTTTGAAATACCTACTTTCGGATGGGCCCGTATCTTCGTTGACAGGCCCCCAGAACATACGGTATAGGTGGCTGTTGCAGCAGCTGTAGTCGTCCATCGACGCACGCGCATGCGGTCCAATGTCAATGTCACTGATAATCACCGGCTAAGTTGCTACAATCAGTGAAATTACAGTTTGCTATAGTTTTCCCACAGTCGGCCGGTGTCACGGCTCGTTGACGACGCATCACCAACGTTTAACCATAGTTTAACTTTAGTTTAGTTGGAAACGTCATCGGTAAACGAACAGAGCATTTATCATTCAATTTGATCTTTGACGGCTTTGTGTGAATAATTTTCTTAATAGGTGAATAACATTTTGAAACGTGCGTAATACCTACCTGTAGTTAGTTTGTGTTTTTTTTTATGAATGTCAAAAGTCAAATGTCAAAAAGTCAAAAGTCATTTATTAAAATTAGGCTGAGAATCAGCACTTTTCGAATGTCAAAATTACATAAGACAGTCCCCAAAACGCCTGCCCTTCACCACTTCCTAGTGCTTTAGACGGAAGAAGTGGCGCAACAAACTCCCCAGCAGCACAGCTGTCTGTTTAGTTAGATAGACTTGATTCTATACATAGGTAGGCAAAGTAATCAACATTACGAGACACAGAACTTAAATTATTTGTCAATGTGTAATTAGGTCAACTAGCCATGCCAATATACCAACAACTAAATGAAAACTTAACTTAAGCACAAAAAATAAAAAAATAAACAAAGCGTACCACCAAAACAAAAGTCTCCTGGTATAAATGGCGTGATAGCTTACATATGCAATGCTGGATGAATGCTGGATTATGTTCACAAATGATAACCTAGGACCATCGGCGTAAAATAAATAAACAGGTAGGTAATTAGCAACAATAACAAAATCATGGTCAGCAAGACGACCAGTCACCACAAAGCAGCACCCGTTCACGAGCATAACGCAAAGATCAGCCATTATGGGTTTATGAATCCAATTTATGATTAACTAGCAATTTGTCCGTGTGAATTTATGGCCGACCCGCCGCGTCGCATCGCATCGCACGCCGTCGCTATCTTCGTTTTCACTTAGCGTGCTCTCAAACTCTTCCCGACTGGTATCAGCCCGCGACGCCTAGCGGGCCACATCACCCAGAGCGGCCGATCCCACGCGCACCCTGCGTGCCACCTCTTTGATGTTGACTGCTCGAGTGGCGACCCAAATTCGCCGCCCGCAGACTCCTCTCCCTAACTAACCACGCATTATTAATTCCAGATATCGGAAGCAAGCTTTGTAACGAGCGTCGAGGAGGCGGCCCGCATCGACCAATGCACGCAGACGCCGCCGAGCGGCAAGGCGCGCCCACGCACCTTGCAAAGGTACCACACATCAGACCACATCTACGAGCGATCTCACAGAACCTACCGCCTCAAGCACGAACCCAGGCCCAAGAGCCTGGGCCTCACTGACTCCTACCCATTCATTGCGAAGCCGCCCAGCTATGACTATCCAAAGTAAGCTTCAGAATTACAATTTTTAGGCTATTGTGACTAACTTTTGAGGGTGAACGATGTCTGTGTTTATGTGTTGTAGTTTTTATTTTGTTTTGTCAGTGCAATGCAGATTACGTTAAAGTTGGTATATGAACTTTCAACAACAATAATATGACATTTTAATTTGTCTTCCGTCACCTTCATCCAATGGTTACAAAGCCAGCTCTGAGCACAGAACACTATTGGGAGTTCTGAGTCTCTATTTATGTACCTATCGTAACTTTAGTGATGTCTAGGTATACACCTAAGGTACATAACGTGTAGGTACATGTGCATTCGTGAAGTCAGTTAGTTACCTAAACTAACTGATTGACTGACTGAACTAAGTAATTGTTATTGTGGAAACGTCAATCCAAATCCTATTTAAATGAATATAATGATACTGAAATACAGTTAGTTCAGAGCAAACATTTTTTTATATATAGAAAGATACATTTATATTAATATATCAGAACCAACCACAGATTCAATCGTAATGTTTATATTTGAAAAAACTGTAGATAATACTTATGCGTTAGCTTTTATGTATTTATCAAACAAGGGACGGTAGTTGAACACAAGTTAGTGACATCGTCTACGACGTTTATAGTGTACAAAAAAGTTAGCAAGAACAGTCGTAAATCGTCATTTAAAATATAATTTGGAACATTATTACAGCCTAAACATCTAGTGACGTCTTTAAGGTAATCTTTTCTATTGTTAATGCTATAAAATAAACTCACAAAAAATCTGTAATACCTACCTAAGTGTCCAAACCGAATTTAACGTATCCGATGCGTAAAGAAGAACTTAAAAAAAAACGTATATCAATATCCATGGTTACAATTATTATTACATTAAATTAAGATTACAAAAATGTCCAAAGCTTAGAAACCACATTCAGAAAATAGCCAGTCTTCTGAAATAGTCCAACTAAAAATCATTTCGGGATTTCCAGTTCGAGATGTTTGAAAAAATTCCCATATCTATTTTTGTCAAAATGCAAACACGATTAAAGCTCGTGCAGACTAACGCGACGCGACGTTTATTTTATTTTTTTGATGGTAAGTCATCAAATAACTTCTACCGCTCTGACAAAAACCCACCTGTTCCTCGCGTCGCGACACTCGTAGAACAATTTCTATGATCACTTCATGGAAATTGTACGTTTGTAGAAGCCTTTATTTTTACTGTGGACTTTTCTACTGTCTAATACCGAAACAAAGAAATTCCGCAGAAAATCTTGGGTCAGATTTTTCAGGAATTACCTAATGATGAAATGCTAGGTACGGTTACCAAAAGAGCAAATAAGTAACTAAGGCCGTCGTATTTCGTTGAAGTTTAGTTAAAAACGGATGTATGTTTTTTGAATAAAGATAATTAAAATTAATAAAAAAACAAATAGTTAATTTACCTTCATTTCTTTCGAAAACAACCATCGGTTTCTTACTAAACTCCAACTATGTATGTATATCCGGCGACCCTATAGTTTACTTAGCTCTTATGGTGACTGTACATTCTTAGAAAAAGTCTTCATATAGAATGGTTTGTTTGGTTATTTGGCCATAAGGTTAAGAAGATAATTTCAAAAAATCTTCTGAAACTTTTTGTTTTCGGCATGAGGTGCAAAATCCGTACCAGGGCCCTAATTCACTATGACCACTTAACGATTCCTTACTTCGAAACCACGTCAATTCCTTAGATCACACACGACATCTGCTAATATCGTTTTAATAATATCGACAAATTGTCTTGGAACATACAGAATATGACATTTCGACTCCATACCGTTACATTGGTATCCAAAAAAACACGATATTGACATAGTTTGAACGTAGTAAGATTCCGCGGGGAATCATTATAACCATACAGAATTGGGGCCCTGGGCCCTTGACACAAATCGTGAAGTCCAGGACTGTTTATGTAGGTAATAACTGTGATATTTAATGACAACAGTTTTAGCAAATAATGATGCGCAAAACATACATTTCATTTGCAGTAACACCATAATAAAACTATTACTCAGGTACCTAAATATACGGTGGTTGTATTAGATAGTAAGCAGTACCACAGAGTCTGTGGCAGTACATAGTATGTTAGACACCTATAGCCCACTTTCATAAGGCAAAAAGCAGGAATAACTGGGAGCTATATCAAGGAACTTGGTTTGTACAGTTTTTCTTTACCTAGGTAGGTATCTTCCTACATAATTTAATTTACTAACCTAAAATACGGAGTCAAAAAATATTGGTCTACGCAACGGGTGCACTGCCACATCCCTGCACGTCTGTTTGCTTGCACGCCACTGCAAAAAATATCTTGACACACTTTCTAACAACTAACCACTTTGTGACAATAACAGAATAACCAAGGTTCTGATCTAAAAACCTCCCTGATTTAGGTCTCAATTTGTTCCCAGGTTCAAGGTCAGCGTGACAGACAGTCCAACGATATCAGTGACCCCACCACACAGTTTAGAATACGTGTGTACTAAAGGGGGTAACAGTCCCAACGGCAGTGTCACTCCTAACGGGATGGTGTCCAACAAATCAGCTGCCACGGTGTTGCTGAGTCCTAGCTACTTGCAGGGCCATTGCCAATGTAACCAGTCCATTAAAGTAAGTCTACTAGTACATAAGCTACACGACGACCTAAGCCGAGGTACGCACCCCACAAGTCGCGCGTCTCTTAGAAACAAATTCAATGAAATTGATATACTAACTCTGCCTTCTCTTTATATCCTAGAAAATATCTTGTATGTTCGCAAAAACTTAGGTCTTTTCAAAAAAAGATGCGACTTCCATAATCTAAATACACGTAGTAAAGATGAAATTGTGATTCCAAAATTTAGATTAACTAAAACTAGCAAGTCATTTCTAATAAACAGTATCCGCTTCTATAACGAGTTGCCAAAGTCGGTTACAGAACTTAGCGATGGAAAGTTTAAAACTCACGTCAAACGTGTCCTTATCAAAAAAGCATATTATAAGATAAAAGACTACGTTAAAGACAGGTAAGTTTGGCATTAATTCCTTCTGCACATGTGGCTTCCCTGGTACCTCATTAACAGCATAACTTTGTGAGAGTCTATTAACTGCTTCCAAATTACAATGTTAATTTTTAATATTTTTATTTTTTACACTTTCTGGCATATTCTCGTCATTTTTGACAGTATACATCGCTTCAAATATCACCTATTTATTAGTGATTCTCATGAAAATCATGTCACTTTGTTTAAATAGGTTGATCTTACTAATGTAGATTCTTTTACATACTGTGAATGGGAAAACATTGTAGGCCTTACAGACTAGATTTATAGACGATTTTCTATTCTTTATTTTCATTCCTCTAAGTACTTGGTACTTATTGACAGGCCTGCACTGTCCTCCGATACCTATTATCACTGTAATTTGAAAACATTGTAAAACCCAATTATTTTTAAAAGAGTAACCGTGGAGTTTCTTGCCGGCTCTTCTCCATAGGAAGCGACAAATTGGAACCGTGCACCTAGCTTCTGACGTTTCATAAGTGCCCTTGCAGGTTTATGTGAAATAAAATATTTTGATTTGATTTGATTCAAGGGGTGCCCTTAGCGTGCAGTCACGTAGTATTGTAAGAAATTCGACCCTGGCTGGAGGCTTTGAGTTCGCTTAAGGGGAACCTAGTCGCGGGCTCGAACTCAATGATGGCTAAAAAGCACGCTGTCTCACCAGGCATCGTGTCCGACAGAGGTAGTATCATTGATGAGCAGCTACAAGCTAGTCTACACGTACAACATTATTGAGTGAGATGTAGGTTCATTTATAGTACAACAGACGCGTAAAAAATTTAGAACATTCCTACGGAAGATCGGGTTTTATGAAAAAACCACTGCATAAATCAATGACCAATAAAGTTTATTGTACTCTTCGAGATTTGAGCTTTGTCGGTACCGACTTGGTTTTTCAGATTTTACACTTCTTTTATTTCTTCTTCTTAAACACGCCCAACGTTAGGTTAAATTAGCAAGAAAAATGAATCTTTGTTGGGTCCTAAGTTTTTATTGGCTTTTTATTTTAGTATTCTGTTTCCGTACAGACAATATTAATAATGAGACAAAACCATGGCATGTTTAATTTTTGATGTACGTTGTCGAACATTGGAGTAATACACTCCCGAAGTTTGTATGGGAAAAATGTGGACTAGATTCACCTTAAGGCGGCCACAGGATAGCCTTTAACCGGTCTATCCTGTGGCTGCCTAAGGGCCGGTTTTTTGATCCGTAGTTAACTCTACCAATGGTTGAAAATAGTAACTAATGGTTAAATTTCGGCAAAATGTGTTTTTTGATCAATTGTTAGTTGAACCAATGGTCAAATAACTAACTATTAGTTAATATAATTAACCACCCGACGTTGGAGGGTTAAACAATATGGCGGATGGTTAACTCAAACACAACATCTGTTTTGCACATTTGATTGTATTACTGCTGCAACTTATTTGTACAAAGGTATTTTGTTACTTGTTTGATTGTTGCCTATTTCCTGACATTTTTAAGAAGATTCTTGGCGATCGCGGTGAAAATGTAAGAACAATATACTCGTACTGAAAATAGCTTTATTTCAATCTCGTGTTATTTTATTTGATTTTAATGCAGTTTATAATAAAATTTGACAAAACACCGTAAAAAAAAAGACGGATCGTTACAAAATCATAGCTATTTTTAGGAAAAGATTTCTCATAAAATTGGCAATATGATGCCAATGGTTAAGTATTACCAATAGTTAAGTTTGACTTTAGTTAAAATAGATATTGAAAAACGTAATAGCCCTTTAACCATTAGTTGACCAGTTGACTATGGTTATTCTAACAAATGGTTACACGGTTTGACTACGGATCAAAAAACCGGCCCTAAGTCACAGTTCGCCCCGACCCTTGTTCGGGTCAGCCCGCGACGCTGAGCCTGCAGCCTTTAAATTCATCCCTAATGAATTCCAAACTAGCCCGTCCCTTGCTGTCCCACCCCAGCGGCGCCCTAAGCCGAGGTACATACCGCACAGCGAGCCACAGGGGATGCCCTAAGCGTGTAGTTGCTTACTTTTAAGTTAGGCCATAATTTATTGAGGCAGCCACCGGTAAGTCCAGTTGAGCAACCGACGACCTCGTAGGCCTGATCTTCAGATGACATTCCCAAAAAAAAAGACCTAAGCTACAAACTACAAAGCTCAAAGAAAATCCATAATTTCGTTGGAACAATAAAAACTTCACTAGGTCGGTCTCCGCGTATTTGAGAATGATGACGATAATTATTTTGATAATTGTTTCTTTATCAGATTTTGATTAATTTTGATTTCACACAGGTGCAAAATTAACATTGATTTGAAATTATCGCAAGTTCACGCCAGATGTGCAAACACTGGAAAAAAAAACATTTCTTTCGTACTAACAGATTTGGAGAAAATAGACGACTTCATTTTCGTAAAATAACTACTAAATTTAACTAGAACCTGAAATGTATGGGACTCTAAATAAAGGCTCACGTAGACAGGCGCGGCGCGATTCTGGTAGAACAATTTCCATGAAGTTTTCACAGAAATTGTTTACGAGTCGCATCGCGCTTGTCCACGGGAGCCTTAAAAATGGCGGGAGGATGATTTTACCAATTTAATTTTGTAATCATCCTCTTCCCTCCTCGGCTACGACCAAAAAATCCATTCAACGTGATCATACTAACTTCCAATTCCAACTCTCTAATTCCAGAGTGTAAGCGAGTTAGCACTGACGATGCCGGTGCAGTCTCCCGGGTGGAACGAGGAACTGCCTTCGGGGCCTGAGGGGCTGTCGTGGCGGAGACTTCACATGTCCCGCGCCAAATTGAAAGCCACTGCCACCACCTCGGAACTGTTGTCAGGTAAATATTACAGTTTGTGCTTTGTAAAAAGTAGGTAGGTATATTTTCTAAGTAATCTTTTTTTTTTTTTTTTCGGCGAAGTTGTCAACAGTCTAGGACACCACGGCCTGTCCTGCAGCCGAAGCGCGGGCCGCTTAGCGCGGCATGCAAACATTAACGACATCATCCGACGAGCTCTTGTTACCGTCGGCGTTCCAGCTGTATTAGAACCCAGTGGCTTGGCACGCGACGATGGCAAGAGACCGGACGGAATGTCTTTATTTCCATGGAAGTTGGGTAGGCCTTTAGTGTGGGATGCAACGTGTGTCGATACTCTTGCGCCATCCCATCTTCCTGGCTCGGGGTGCTGTGCTGGCGCTGCCGCTGCGGCTGCGGAAAACCTCAAGCGGCGAAAGTATAATAACCTAATTGGCAATTATATTTTCGAGCCGTTTGGGGTTGAAACCCTCGGGCCGTGGGGTCCGAGTGCTCATGGTCTCTTTAGGGAAATCTCAAAAAGGCTGGTTGCAACTTCCCGTGACCCAAGGGCTGGTTTGTACCTTGGCCAGCGGATAAGCATTGCCATACAACTTGGTAATGCTGCCAGTCTCTTGGGAACATTACCAGTCGACAGCGATGCGGATGAATTTTTTGATGCCATTTTTTAAGTTGTGAATAGGTTTAATTAAGTTAGTTTTTATTTGATTACTTATATATTTCATAATTAAATATATGTGTATAAAGTAATCTTTAAGGTACCCGCAGATAGGCGCGACGTGACTCTAGTAGAACAATTTCCATGAAGTTTTCTTATAAATTCTTCTAATAGTCGCGTCGTGCTGTGGCGTCGCGACTGTCTGCGGGAGCCTTTATGTCAGAAGGTATGTTAGATGCCACACAATTAAAATTACAAAGAAAACCTGGGGCCATTTGATGATTTTCCTCGTACAAGCCAATGTGCAAGCTGTATTTCCAGATTAGTTTGAAAAGGAACTGATTGTCCAACTTTTAAATAAGCAGGAGGGCGTGTCAGACTTTTACTGACTAAAACCCACCCGTGTTCTCTCAGTTGCCTGTGTGCCAGGGGCCGCGGTATCTCTTTCGAACAACCCGCACATGTCATAGAAGTCAGTTGAGGATAATGCCATCGAAAGATTCGTATTGTGTCGTATAGTTATCTGAGACGAGACTGATTTCGTTGTCTGTTTTTAAATAGATACTAAAGTACAGTAGCGCACAGTATACAGGGTGGTAGGGTGTGGATATCGATGCACAACCTGCTACCATAGATTTAATAGGTATCTCCTTCCTTCCGGTCCTTCCTAAGCACAATTTGGGTACTTCTGTAAGGTATAATCATTGTAACCAACCTCAGTTCCTAGCGACACACTAACGAAAACTTTCAAAAGTAACCAACACTAACAAAACCCCTATCAACTTTCAGGTTTCGCAATGGTAGCCATGGTGGAACTCCAGATCAACGAGCCGACGAACGTCCCCGAATGGCTGTTCGTAATGTTTGCAGTCTGCACGACGGTCCTCGTGGCCGTGCATATCTTCGCACTGATGATATCGACGTACTTGCTGCCGAATATTGATGCTGTCAGTAAGATGGAGATGCCCAGGGCGCCCGCGAGTGCGCTGAGAGACTCGCCTCATGAGAGGATGAGGGGATTTATCGAGCTGGCTTGGGCTTTTAGTACTGTTTTAGGTAAGTGTTGGAAGATATTCAAATATTTCTGTAGGTAGGAAGAAGTGCCTGCCTCGCTTGTTCAGGGTCGCAAGCGCTACCGCTGAGCTCCTGGGTTCGATTCCCAGGGCAGGCAGTGTTATTGGGTTTTTCTTTCTGGAATTTCTCAGTAGCAGCCCGGGATCTGGATTAGAGTCCGGTTGATGGCAATAGGCTTGCGCTCTATTACTTCGGACTCAAACATAACTGACGAAACGTCAGTGTACTATAGGTAGGTACAGCTCTGATCTATCATTCGGCGAATAAGGCGTGATGATATGCTATGTAGGAAGAAGTACCTATGCAGTAATCTCATCGGTTCCGTGTGGTGCCGGACGTAAAAGAATAGTACCATCCCATTTCTTCCCGTGAAGGCGTAGAAGGCGACTAAGGGACTTACTAGAGAATGGGCAGCAGCGTTCTCTATGCATTTGACCATCATACTGCGATCGCCAACCCGCCTGCCAAGCGTGGCGATTATGGCAACACACCCCCTTTTGGGGGAGGCTTATGTCCAGCAGTGGACGTCTTTCAGCTGATATGATGAATCTCATCGGTTATAGTTCCACAAAGGGACTTGAACGCTTGATCTGTTAGGTTGTCCATGACATCATGAACTTTCTGACTTTTGGGGAGTGGAGAGTTAGTTCTTGCTGCTTGCTCCTGTCCTTTAAGCGTTTTTGAAGATCATCTGAACCTAATGTTTCCACTGCTGGAGCACGCGCCTCCTTTCTAAGAGAGGAATCGGGCCGTAATCCACTACACGGGCCCAGCTATAATAGGTACATTGGTTGTTCTCGTAAACGTTCCCTCAAAGATTCAGCCATCCTGACGGATTCAAGAGGATTATAGCAGAACTGAGCAGAACTCATTCTTTTGTCATTATCTGTACCCCGTTTTCATATATTTTGTCTATCCATTCTAGGTCTCTTCCTATTCCTGGTGGAGATAGCGATCCTGTGCTGGGTGAAGTTCTGGGACTACTCGTTCGCGGCCGCCACCGCTGCCACAGTCATCGTTATCCCAGGTACAGTGATACCACTTGTAATTCTGTGAGTGCTCCCTCTGTGTCCTTGTCTATCTCTGTTGGTCTGTGTCAGGTATGTTATTATATAACGTCATTAACGTCATTATCCATTAACTAAACGTGCCTAAGCCAGGTTATACATTGCTGCTAGCATAGAAAATAAAACTTTACTGAAAAGTTGCTGTGTCATCCACTGTGTCATCTCTTTGCGTCTGTGGCTCCATTTTTGGACGTCTAATTGCATGTAAAACATTACAGGGAGCATAAAGGGAGGGAGGATCCAGGCGCGGTAGCAGCCAAAGACTTTGGGGGGGAGTCACAGACAAAGACTACCTATGTACATATTAATAAGAAAATGTATTATATTTTCGAAAAATTACTACTATTTTAAGCTTTACGTTCACGGCTTGGGGGTCATGACCCGTAGGATCGGGGCGTCTCAGAGGATCATCGACGCACAGCTTGATACCATGGAATCAGTATTCAGTACATGATTCTAGACCCCTTGGCGTAGAAATTTTTCGTCGGTTATAAAGAATAACCAGAATAGAAGAGTGCGTTTGGCTTACGCGTCGATGCCTGCCACCCTGTATTTAGTTCATATAACTTGACTAACAGCAACACTGCATGCCCATCAATACAAAGTTTATGCTTACAACATTTTCAAAGATTGTTGAATTGCTCTTTTAAAATTAAAATTCAAAATTATTTATTTGTGACACAGGTAAAATGTTGTGGTACATGATGTTATGAAATAAAATAAAAGTTGTATCACTATGCGCTGCCTTACAAGGCATACAAATATGGTCTACACAAATTTACATAATAGTAGTTGTACATGTGTTATACATGGTACTTTTAAATGATTAAGCATTTATGATCATAGACAGAGATGCCGTCAATGCCCCGATTTCTCCATTTTTTTCTAGGTCCTTGTTTTCTTGTACACCCTTAGTTTTTCTGTGTGCAACGACGAATTTACTCTTTGACTTTGTTTTTTTTTACCTTGGCCACTTCCCTAAGTTCTCCAACTAACCATCATCTTTCTTTTACAGTATTAATCGTCTTCGTGGCGTTCGCGATTCATTTCTATCATTCTTTGGTGGTGCAGAAGTGCGAGACTTCGGACCAGGACATAGAGCAGTTGGAAAGCATGAAGAGAGACCTGGATACTGCTACCGTCAAAGTTAATATGTTCTGAGCTTGAAGCAACCTTGAAAGACGTCCACTGACAGCGGAAAATAAAAGACATTTTGAGTAGGCAATGGGCGATTTCTGCTGACCCTTTTTGTATGGCGATATTTTGCCCTATTAATATATTAGAGCAGTAATATTATCGCCTTGCTGTTGAATTGCGGCCAGAACCTGTTTTTGACTGACAAATGCCGATAATAAGTGGTCACATTTGCGATAGTCCAACTGACATTCCCGACGATAATGCATGCTAAAAAAGCCAGTATATATTTAAGTGTCATTGCCTAGGTACAGTTTTCTTTATAATAATTGTTCCCTGTGATAAATGTCCTTGTGAATCTTTGATATTATAATCTTTTAAGCGTGTCATCCCGAAATATCGAATATGTTTAGGTATGTTACAAACGCAACGAGTTTTAAAACGAATTAGATTCCGATATTTTAAGAGTTGACAGTTCTATGATGACGAAACTATTTCTTATTAGAAATCCCAATTAGGTAAAAGTAAGGTCTGGTACCTATTTTCTCTAATTAAAGGGAAGTCGACCCTAAGTAGACGTTCATACAGAAGAATTTCCTGTGTTTGTTAAATCCACATAATTATTATTAGCAATGCAAATGTTGTGTGACGTAAGTGCAAAACTACCCACACAAATTACAAATCTTTTAAGTGCTAATTACTGATGAGGAATTGTGGACACAGACACATGTTCTACGTGCATGATACACATACGTGTCATTTAAAACGATATAATTATTACACACTCGAGAAATCTCTAAAGCAAATAAGTGTAGGCAGTTAAGCACATTACAAGTCTCAAAAACAAGTTAATTATTATAAATAATGTGTAAATATTTAAAAAAAGATGACTAATAAGTAGACTAAAAGATATCCTAGTTATTTATAAAACTATTGGGAGTGTTAAAATTTTCAAAAGTACAATGATATTTAAATTTCTACCTTATGTCAGCGTCCTAAGGTTCAAAATTAATGTGCTTTTGTTTTTATTTTTTTATATATTTTGTAGTGTCGACTGTGTAACTGATATTCAGATTATTTGCCAATAAAGATCTTTAAACTAAAAATTTCAGTAATGTAGTGTTGAAATATTAAAAAGAAAGTTTTTTAAAATATATTTCCACCAAAGAGTCTTCCACATTTTATGTAATGCAGGTACAACTAGAAAGACTGTAAGAGAAGAATCTAAATGAAAAATAAATAAGTAAATAAAAAATATATAAGTATTTCGAATCATTAAATGTGTGGACCAACATTCTGAATGTATACCTCGAGCTGTTGAACCAGTTTTGGAAATAAAATTATGTGAATTTGTTAATATTAGTATTTTAAGTGATAAATAAATGAATTAAATATGTTAAATACATTGTTTTCTTTGCACTGATAAAGATGGCAAGGGTCGCTGACATCATCTTTAGCAGGCTTACTTAGCACGAGTACTTTTCACATTTTTCGACGGAAGAATAACCATAGCTATTAACTAAATGGTATAGGAACAATAGAAGATCGATTTGTTCGTCTATTAATTATCACAGTTATCTAAGATTAAATAAATATCTTTATTCATCAAGTAACATGACTCGATTGTGTTAAAATAGTAACAATATTCCTTACCCATAAGTTAGTTCGAAACGAATCCTGATTTTGTAGATAACCGTATGTATATTGTACTAGCTTCTGCCCGCGACTTCGTTCGCGGCAAACTTGCTCGCCGACCCACCCCGTCGGTCGCCTCGCCTGCCCGAGCGAGTACTTCGTATTCGTGACTTTTTCTCTTTGCTCGGCTCCTGAGGGTTTAGCGTGATGTTATATAGCCTATAGCCTTCCTCGATAAATGGGCTATCCAACACTAAAAGAATATTCCAATTCGAACCAGCACTTCCTGAGATTAGCGCGTTCAACCCCTTCGCAAATAATGCATTATTTTAGAACAAATTTGGTTAGCATAAAAAAGGTTATAGTGAGCCAACCTTAAAAGATACATATGCTGTCGCGGACTTTTTTTTGAACTTTTAAAGGAGTACAATTCTGTAATAAGTACATGATTTTTGCGAAACTTTAACCGTTTACGCAGCGCACGCAGCGGAAGCTCTCAAAAGGAAAAAAAAACCCCGATTTTGAAACATTCTTCAGTGGTGCTCCGCTTCTATTAGTCTTAGCGTAATGATATATTGCCTATAGGCTTCAGCAGCATTCAAATCGGACCAGTAGTTCCTGAGATTAGCGCGTTCAAGCAAACAAACAAACAAACAAACTCTTTAGCTTTATAATATTAAATAATATATATAATATAAGTAAGTATAGACACTTTGTGGCCGTCGAGTAGAAAGTTTGTTGTCAGTGTGATTTTGATAGTTTGTGAAGAAAACTTTCTTCTGAAATAGTCTACTTATACAACCATCTAGACAAAGATCGTTAGAAACGAAAGACAAAATGACATTATAGGATTTTGGAAGTACAGTGCGATGTCAAAAATGGAGAAACGAAATGTCACTTTGTATTTAAAGAACTGTCTATTCTTCGTAGAAATAGAAGGTGCCATACTAAGCCTACAGTAGCCTTCTAGCAGCCCACTACTAGACTAAATACCAAGTTATTTAATTATTTGTTTAAGGACAACCAACAAAGCTTACACCAAAAATACATGTTAAAGCACTTAAAATCTTACAATTTATAGTGTATCCTTAATTATAGGCTCCCTCCCTCCCACGAGGAGTAGGAAATACAGTTACAAAACAGATTTAACTTATTTAAATAGATTGTTAGATACATGAATACAGTTTATTCTTACATAAATCCGACACACAAATACAAATTAACACATATTAAGTTCGATTGATTCAATCACTTTTGTTCGACGTTGTGCCAACCAATAAAACGAAAAAAATACAAGAAATACAAAAAAAGAAATCGAAATCTTTATGTAAGTAAGTTAAAAAAAAAAACAAAAGAAACTTCAATATTCTTCTTTTTTCAGTTTTGTGATAATGCCTTATGGAGGACAGACTTGACTTTGTGTAAAGAGTAAGACATATCGAGTGTGACAGGCGAGTAAATTGAACCTGTATTCTGTTAATGGTGGAAAAATGACCCAAATTGGTTTTAAAGCCTTTAGCGCAAAGCAACCAATATCGAGACTTATGAGCAAGTTTGCAAGAATTATATTTATCTGACTCAGTAACCGCGCACAATCAATGTGAGTGTTTATTATATTGTACAGAAACACATGATCTAGGACCATGCGGCTATCTTCCAGACTCATAAGTTTGGAGTGTTTCAAGCGTGAGCTATAGCTAGTCAAATTTCTGACCATACTGCAGTGATATGACAAGTGCCAAAGAAATCTTTTCTGCACTGATTCTAAACGACCGCGACGTTTATGTATTTCGTAAAATGGAGTCCAAACTATGCTGCAATATTCTAAGCCTGACCTGACTATGGAGTCAAAGATTGCTATTTTAGTTGAGACGCGTTTAAATCTTTACAGTTACGCAGAATGAAACCCAACATCTTAAGGGGAACCTAGTCGCGGGCTCGAACTCAATGATGGGCCTGGCTAAAAAGCATGCTGTCTCACCAGGCATCGTGTCCGACAGAGGTAGTCTCAGTGATGAGCAGTTACAAGCTAGTCTACACGTACAACATTATTGAGTCAGATGCAGGATCATTTATAGTACAACAGGCGCGTAAAAAATTTAGAACATTCCTTCGGTAGATCGGGTTTTATGAAAAAACCACTGCATAAATCAATGACCAATAAAGTTTATTGTACTCTTCGAGATCTGAGCTTTGTCGGCACCGACTTGGTTTTTCAGATTTTACACTTCTTTTATTACTTAAACATGCTAATTAATTTTTGATGTAGGTACATTGTCGAACATTGGAGTAATACACTCCCGAAGTTTGTATGGTAAAAATGTGGACTAGATTCACCTTAAACCCTTTAGTAGCAATTTGCGTCAACGTGTGTATTAAACCGGAGCTTATTGTCAACATAAACGCCCAAATCGAGAATTACTTCTTTCTCGTGAATAATTTGGTCATTAATTTTGGCAAAAATGTACATGATTGCATTTGTCAGCATTAAGTGACATGTTATTGACCAAACACCAATGAGGAAAACGGTCTAAGTCTTCTTGCAGTTTATAAGGATCCTGATTGCATTCCATTCGTTTAATAATTTTTAGATCATCCGCGTATAAGTATATCTTTGAGTGTCGAACAAAACAAGACGTCACGTCGTTTATGAATTGATTGAAAAACAGTGGGCCTAGTTGGGAGCCTTGGGGTACGCCTGAGGGTGTCAGAAACAGGTTCGACCAATAACCATTGACCACAACTTTAGCTGTGCGTTTAACAAGGTAAGACTCACACCACTGCAATAAGTTTCCTGCAATGCCAATTGTGTGTAAGTAATTTGTTATCTAATATTTTGCTAAAATCAGTGTAGATTACATCTTCAGGTGACCCACGATCTACGGCGTCGACTAAATCCGATATAAAGCACGCAAGATCGGTTAGAGTAGATCGGTCTTTCATGAAGCCGTATTGTTCAGGTATCAATGTTTGCTTCACATGCCACGAAAAGTATAGGGTATAAAGCAAAGTTTCGAACACCTTGCCAAAAATAGACAAAATAGATAGGTACTAAGTAGTCTATAGTTATTCGCGGCGGACTTGTCACCAGACTTAAAAATCTGTACTAGAACGTGCTTCTTTCCAAGTCTTTGGAAAACAACCTGTTCTCAATAATTTATTATAAATCATAGAGAGAGGTTCCCCCAAAAAGTCACAACATTTTATTACAAAAATGGAAGGCAGTCCGTCAAGCCCTGGCCCTTTATTAGGGTCCAGTCCCTTTAAAGCTTTAATTACAGAATCCTTGGTTAGGGTCAGTTGGGTCAGATAATCAGTGTGCTGACGTTGCAAGTCCCGTATTTAGCTATATTGTTAACAGTGTTGCCATTGTTTGGGTTGTAAACAGATGAAAAGCATGAGGCATATTGCAATTATCTGCTCCGTTACTACCTTGGACATCGCCGTAATGTATTGATGAAGGGCAGTGACGGATTAAGACTACTTGATGCCCTAAGCAATCCACGCCTGTGGGCCCCCCTATCCGTATGTCAACTAGAATCGGTCTTTAAACCTTTACCGCCTAAAAACAAAAGTTTTTTGTAAAATAAGATGATGAGATGTAACGTACCTTAGAAGTGGAGTAGGTGTGACAACAATAAAAACCAAAGTATTATTTATTTATTTAATGAAATGCGCCTTGCGGCTATTCCGGGCATTAAATTCACGCAATATAGTATTAACGTCTAACGTTTTTAACATATCGTACTCTATGTATATTATCGATAAATTGTCGAGCCTTTCTTGTATCATCTTTGTCCTTTTTTCATTATTTAATATTTTTAATTTTGAAAAAGAACGTTCCGCTGAGCAATTTGTAATCATAAGCGATAAAAATATACGCAGGGCTGTTTCCACATTAGGGAAAGCTAATTCAGTTTTATCATCATGTATTATTTAATACAATTGTGCGTGAGTTTGATGTAAACTTGTGCGAGCCAAATCACTGGGTCTGGAACTTATTTTACTTATTACATATGAACGAAACTCTTAAATTTCTGTTATCGCCCGCGGGGAAGGGGTGGTTTGTGATTGGCTGATCGCAATTCCGGTGCATTCGAATTGCCGAATGCACTAGCGGGCACCGAGTGGGCAAGTGGGAGCGGGGTTATGACTCTAGGTCGGACTTTAAGTCAATTTAAAACGCGCGAATTTTCAAATTAGTCCTAGAAACTTTTTTTGGTGTGGTTTTTGGTGACGTCAAGATTCAAGATTCTTTATTTGTGGAAACATGAGTACACATACAGAGCATGCAAGTTACGCATGCATGTTAGTTAGTTACGTGAGAGTGAGACGTGATGCCCTGAGGACGGATTTTTTTTTCTGCTTCTTCTGGTGCCCCCCCAGACGTGATGCCCTAGGCAGTTGCTTAATTTGATTAAGGGTTAATCCGTCACTGATGAAGGGTACATACATACTGTTACCGATACGTTTATGCTTTAAAAATGTCCAAAAGAGCTTAGGGTTAGAAGTGATCGAAGATTAAATTGACTATAAATATTGCCTATAATCTTTCTTTTTCGAAATTTCTTCGGATCGCATCGTTCTCCCGAGATATACTTCATTCCTCTTAAGGTTCTTTATGATTTTTTCATTTTATCCGGCTCCTCAGGGTCGTAGCGTGATGTTAAATAGCCTATAATCTTCCTCAAGCATTGGGCTATAAATGCGCAAATAATTTTTCAAATCTGACTAGTAAGTAGACGACCCACGACCGTAGTTCCAGATATTATCCCTACAATAAACCTACTTCTAAGGGTCAGTTGACACCGAGACGCGAAGCTGCGCGCAGTTTTTAAGATCACGATACAGAATAGATCTTATGTACTTCACAATATGGTATACGATATGTTCCGTGTGGTGCCGGACGTAAAACGAATAGTACCATCCTATTTCTTCCCCCACGTTTCGTAGAATGCGACTAAGGGACTTAACAGAGAATGGGCAGCAGCGTTCTCTATGCATTTTACCACCTTAATGCGATCGCCAACCCGCCTACCAAGCGTGGCGATTATGGCAAATGCCTTTTTGGGGAGGCATATGTCCAGCAGTGGACGTCTTTCGGCTGAAATGATGGTATACGAGCTGCACAACACGGTGCATCTCAGCATTCTTCGACACGCTTTTGCGCTCGTAGGGAAATTATACCTTTTCGTGTTGTAAATAAGATAAATATTCTGTTGCTATCTTAAAAAGTGCGCGCAGCGTCGCGTCTCGGAGTGAACTGACCCTTATATTAGTATGGGAGTATAGATAAATTCATTGAAGTGCCAATAACTTCCAACTAAGAATAATCTTGGAAACGCCGGGAGGCAGGAGATACGCTAGCTAGAAGGACATAATGAATAAATAGTGGCCGTACGTAATTAACAGAATATGGTGTAGTTAATAAAGAGCGAGTGATGTTGTTCATAAAGGTCAGCTGCATATTTTGCCAGTTATGTTAAAATCCCATGTAAGGGCGAGCCTATTGCCATCAATCGGGCCAAAATCCAGATTTCGGGCCATAAAAACCCAATAACACCTCTTTGCCGGACCTGGGAATCGAACTCTTTACGGAACCGACTCACTGATCCGGATCATTGAAGTGATTCAAAAGATTGGTTTAGTAAAATCGTTTCAAACGCATCATTTGGATCTGAAACATTACTTTACTCTGTGCTCATTCCGTCCGCGCGACGCGTCGCTCGCGAGGCGACGGAGCAGTGAGCGAGCGAGAGAGGGAGACTTGAGTAACTAAACTCTTGACTCGCGAGTCGCGAGTGAGCGGGCGAATCACAATCTATACAAGTCAGAAAGAGATACCAAATGAGATGTTTGTCACTCATACTCTCACAGATTTTCGTTGTCGTTATCCATGCACGTAAAAATGACCACTAAGGCGCTTACATATCAAATACTATACGGTCGTTTTTTGCATATAAATGTTAAATGATATTCTTTGAGCCGATGATCAAAATGAGCCAAATGAAACATATGTGTGTGTTTCGGATCATTTCAGTGATCGAGATGCAAATGTTCCAATCGCAAAAATGATACACTTTGACCACCTCTACCCAGGACCATGCTCAGCTGTGTAGCGCTTGCGACCACTAGACTGCGTGGGTTTGTGACCAAATGTATGAACATAAGCGAAACAAAAGGAGTATGTTTGTTTCGGATCCAGATCAACTTTGAGTTATTTTTGTAGCAAATTGTGGATCACAGATTGTTCATTCGCTGGAAAAGGGTGACCAGCCTGGCTATTCTGTAAAAATCTCACCGTGAAAGTATAGGTGAAGTGAGCTGTCATTGCAATTTGAAATTTACACTATTGGCAGCTCAGTTCACTTTAGTTTTCACGGTGAGATTTTTACAGAATAGCACTCCTGTTTCATTAAAAACCCAAAATAAACATAATTACCTTACATTTATTTCTAAAGACAAACAAGTACAAATCTTCCATCCTTACACACACTTCTAGCACAACTTACAAACCAGGCCTTAGAAAGTTCTTGTCAAACATTAATGCTGCTCTGAACGCTACCCCTGCATATATGGGCCGCCCGCACTTGTGAGCCTCAAAATACGCCATTGGTTCGTCTCAGCATTGATATTTGACAATCGTATCATTTTGTATTATACAAACACTAAACCTAAGAATACATTCAAAATTATGTGTGATTGATATTACAGTGTTTTATAGAAAGTAAAGTAAAATTACATATTTAAATTCGCAATTATTATTAAAACTTGCTAATATTGTTAACTGGTAATATAGCCTATCAAACATAAGGCTTATGGCAGACAGGCG
Organism: Polymixis lichenea; assembly: GCA_949091785.1. Classification (NCBI taxonomy): domain Eukaryota; kingdom Metazoa; phylum Arthropoda; class Insecta; order Lepidoptera; family Noctuidae; genus Polymixis; species Polymixis lichenea. The sequence goes on along the minus strand of OX420947.1, from coordinate 9,187,326 downwards.
CTGAAAATTTCTAGAGAAAAAGGTCGAAAAACAACGTATGACTCGATATCCTGCCGTTTGCTAAAGGTATAAAATTCCATTTTTTTTTTCGTAGATAATGACAACATATTTTTTTTACAGGAAGCTTTACATACATACTTAGTTTGAATTCAAGAATATTCAAGATTACACAATTTATTAGTTAATAGTACATTTAGCTACACAAATTCTAGAAAAGTAAATTGTAGACAATCGTAAATGCACGTAGTGTATTTTTCTTTACTTGTCCAGTTTGGTATACCTCTGTCTAACCCTCCGGGTATTACAGGCGTGATTTTATGTGTTATGTTAAATTGTATATTGGGTTCTAAAACTGTGGATTTGAGAAAAATAAAGGTAAATTAGAAGTAGTTTTTAAGGCAGGTAAAGAAAAATACACCGTATGCAACTATCCTTAAAGGTTACAATCCATGTTCTACACTTATTAAAAAATGGGGCATTTTTGTGCACAATATTACTTACTACGTAAATAGGAAAACTTGGTTAGATTTTGTAGTACATAACAAGACTATTGGGTGGGACATTATTATTGTACACACGGCTACACATCAAGCTATAAATTTCCAGTTTACGCTGATCTCGCACTCACACTATAAAATGCGAGATCACCATATACTGGAAATGTATAGCTTGCCGTGTGTACATAAACAACAAATGTCATCTGCACTTATTTATTTTTTTAACATTTAGGTATAGCTCGCAAATAGTACGAAGTTAATATCCAATAAGTAAATTTCCTGTAAGTTAATATAGGTATTTGTAAGTATTATTCAAAATATTACTAATACACATAAAAAGAAACTTTAATAATCTTAACAAAAAGAAGAGTGAAAAATACCAAGCAAACTACAGCTACAATGCAAAACATAGATACTTTATACATTAACTTGATATTGACTTACATTGCAATCTCTGTAAAGGTACACAGTGTTAAAGTCTTATTCATATATATTACATCAGTATCACATCTCAACGTCTCCTATTGCCTGGTGGGTATGAACTAGGAGTCCATTTCTCTTCGGCTGGTTTTCTGCATCATTCTTCTCATCATCTTTTAGTTTTATCAGGATACTCTGTCTGGGCTTCCAAACAACTAAAGACATGTGTGGCTTTTCCAGTCTGTAAAGAAATGAGTGTTATGTAAATTTCGTGAATCAACATCATTGTTCGAGAGTGAAAGTGACATTGTAAACCCGTATTATGTCAGTTCGATTTTGGTGAAATTTCACAGATACCTGAGATTCTATAATGGAGCTGTTTTCACAAAAAGTTTAGCCTCCAAACCCGTCTTTGTCCATCCTTGTGATTTGCCCGGACTGTTTGTTCGAACGAATATTTTATTAGAAAATAAAAAAGATTAATCATTAATGAAAAATAAAGTTTGGAAAGTTAATGTCCGGACTTTTTTGTAAATATGCAGCTTTTTATCAGGACTTTCGAATTGGTAACCACACGACCCGACCTGTGCAGATGCAACTGACGGCATCACAGTTCATTCAAATTACTTTTCAACTCTTTCAGAAATATGCATCTTATTTCTTGTGCCATAAGTACGATATTGGATAGTTTGCGGTTCTCGCTAAATTAGCCAAATGCTAACACTCAGCCTTTATGTTTGGTTCAAAATTTAAGAGGTTATGCACCTTAAAATAGTTTCACTTTTCGCAGCAATGCTTGGAAGAAACATTACAATTTCGTTTGCAAAGGTAAATACTAGTTTTTGTCTGAGAAACAATGACAATGAAGCTAATTATAGAAATATGTGTCATAATATGAAAATGGAATGCAACCCAGTGAAACAATAGATTCATTATCTACTTAATATAATTGAATAGTGATACACACATCTTTCTTTGTGTAGTTTAGTTCGTATTAGAAAAAAATCTTGACAAAGAGTGAACTGAATAGAGCCATATACACTAATTTTGAGCTCTATGGATTTATTTCTTCACAGTAAAGATATTTCTACTTAGATGAGATATTAATGAAACTAGGTCCTGACAATCATCATCATCTGCCTAGGCTTTTCCCAATTATGTTGGGGTTGGCTTCCAGCCTAACCGGATGCAGCTGAATACCAGTTATAGGAGGTCAAATCAAATCTATTTATTGCATTCATGTGTACATTTCGTTGTTTTACATTTAAGTAAGTTCCAACACGAAACCCGGTTAGGGCACGGCAACATAATAATAATTTTAACATAATAAAAATAAACATAATTATTAGTTGTTTTTTTTTGTATATTATTACATGACTGTAGTATATACGTATTTTCTAATATTTTATTCTAGGTATTCTGCGACTGAGTAAAAAAGGTAAAGGTCGTTTAAGCAGTTACTGCATGTAAAATACTTATATTCAGTTCCTCACAATAGTAGACCTTAATTGAATAATGATACAAAAAAAGATGTGATATCTTTGAGTGTAAATAACCAATATAGATGGTCATATCTTTCAGTGTACAGTGTAAAAAAAATCAATAGATTTTTTTTAGCAAAAGATGACCTGAGTAGTTAAGGATACAAAGAGATTTCTACCTAAATTAGATCAATGGCGCAGTGGAAACGGCCGCGAATTACGAGTCGTAGGTCGTAGGTTCGAACATTGACAGTGAAATATTTCATCACCACACGCACTGGCCGTGGGCCCACGTGGTGTATACACGCCCACACCCTCTCACTGAGAGGAGGCTTGAGTCCCAGCAGTGGGAATATTATAGGCTGATAATGAAGATCTTTACTCAGTTATTATTGTCTGTGTACACACAATCTAAGACTTAGTAACCATGAAAATTTCAATACAATAGTGATAGGGTCAATATCCAGTCTTTATGTCAAGGTTCATTGACATCACAAAGGATTTCTTTGTTGAGTTGATAAAATTATTGAATTGTATGCTATTTCAATTTTAAAACAGAGATAGCCCTCACTATTTGAAGTCCTACATATATGCACCCATGTGTAGTGATCAAAGCTCATCATTCTTGGTGAGGAATGAAAACTGTTTACGATGCAGCAGGCTTAGCACGAGCACTGATTTGTCGATGGAAGAATAGACATGGCTATTAACTAAATGATGTACAATAGGAGACAATAGCTATGTTTTTCTATTAATTATCGCATTTATGCATTCTAAACGAATCATGATTTTGTAGATAATCATATAAACTTAGTGACCGTCAAGTAGGCAGTTTGTTGTCAATGTGGTTTTGACAGTTTGGGAAGAAATATTCTTCTGAATAGTCTACATTTATAAGGACCTAGACAAAGTTCGTTAGAAACGAAAGACAAAATGACAGATTGTAGAAGGATATCTACGGTGCGATGACAAAAATGAAGAAACGAATTGTCACTTTATATTGAAAAAGCATTGCCTATTCTTCATAGAAATAGAAAACGTAAAAGAAAACGAAATAGGAAACGAAAAGAAAAGGTTGTAGGTATGTACTCAGACAGACGCTTTATTCTGTGCGAAAGATTTCATTGCCACTCTTCTCAAAACGGTGAACATGTGGCATCTATTAGCCCTCTCTGTCAGCGGCAGAGAGTGACCAGGCCATTGTCCCAGCAGTGGCAACATTATAGCCTGAATAAATATTCAATGTCTAATGAAAGTTTTACCTGTCAATAAGCGCTGCAGGCAACAGAGGTTCCTCCTGCAACTTTTTTAACTCTTCAGACAGAACTATTGTGTGACCCTTCGGCTTCTCGCTCACTGGTTCCATGCTTACGTCCATGACTTCATCAGACGCTAGTGAGTGCGGAGTGTATTCTGATGATATGTGCATGCTATTCATGTGAGCGGCCATTTTGTCTTCCGTTATTAGTTGCTTTGCCGGTCTGTAAGGAAAATAAGTTATTAATAGTGACCTTTCCAAAAGATTTTGTTACAAACTAAATGCTTTTGATGAGGAAATGGTTTTGTTATGAATCTAGAGATAAACGCGTAAACAGGAACTCAAAACCAAAGTAGTGGGAGACTTTTTGATTACAATGTTTTAGTGTAAACAGCTTTAGGGATTTGAGCGAGAAACTGTGGCGAAGAGCATTCATATAAAACAGGTGTTTCATTATACAGGAAAGACCACACCATTGAAAAAAATACTCCAGTACACTTGTACAGTAGTTGTACATATTTTGCAAAAGTACCGCGCAAAATATAAAAAACCGTTTAATAGAGTACTTACACAGCCGGTTCTACATCCAAACTCTTTCTCTTGCAGTGGGTTACAGGGCTGATCTTCTGCTCCAAAGCTGGATGCTGACCAGTAAACTGCACCAGTTGGGGCGGTGAAGACATGCCCCATGCAAGCCCCTGTACGTTCCACGGAGCCCCCGTAGGCGCAGGCATTTCGTGCGGCTCCGTCATCCCACGATTGAAAGGCATCGACGACGCCAGTGCCTGGTGTGCAAACATTTGTTTTGCCAGTTCATCTGACTGATTATACGGAAAACCGGGATACCCATATACATTCATTTTCACTGGAGTCAAAACTGCACAATCTCAGCAAAAATATCTCCGATTACTTGCACTTCCAGGAAGAGTTTTATCGTTTTTTTTTATACTAACACACAACAACAAACTATCGACACAATTGACAGCTGACTTTTTAATAATAAAAATCACGAAGAAGGTTCTTGAAAAATGTATTTTCATGATATTTTGTTTTTTTACGCTGGCAATATACGACGTGTAGTCGATTTCCATTCTCGGGTTAATTTATAGTACACGGCTATACATCAAGCTTAAATTTAAATTTCCAGTTTATTTATGCTGATCTCATACTGTACAGGAATCCTATACAATGAGAGATCGGTATATACTGGAAATAAATAGCTTGATGTGTAGCCGTGTGTACACACGATAGATGATCAGAGCTTGGCCGAGCAAATCAAAATAACCTGAGATGTAAAATTAAAATCACTCATCATTTCTTATTCGTTGTGTATCTTAGCGCGTTATTATTGGTTCACCCTTGTTTGATAGAACAACGTTTGATATAATATTACTAAATCGAATTTTAGTTGCAATAAAGTCATTTCGAAGAATTATTCATTTGACCGAATAATTCATTGGTAAATTTTTATTTAGCGTAATTATTTATTTGAAGTAATTTCATTTGAAAATTCGTTTCTGTCACGGCTCCGGCGCTGCGGGACTACGGCGGTCCCTCGCGAGCTTATCGTCGCAGATGGTTTAACACTCACCACCGCGGCTTCGGCTTGCTGGCCGGCTTCGCCGGCCAGCAAGCCTCAGCCGCCGCGGCGAGTGTAACAACCACCCGCTCCTCAGCTCGCGGGCCGCCTCGCCCCTCCGCGCCTACGCGATTCTAAATTACACTCTAGGGGTAGGGCAGACAAGACTGCGTGGAGTCGGATTTATAGCGATTCGTTTCTGTCAACCTGAAGAACCTAGTTTTTTTTTTCACAGTAATTATACAAATTTGGGGTTGCGAAAGGATTCAGTGTTGCGTTGCCTTGCGTTGCGTTGCGTTGTGTCGTGTTGCGTCGCGTCAACCGGTGCGAGTACGAGGGACGGTTCGCGTACTAAATGTGTCTGTCTAACTAATTATTACGTACGCCTACATACACAACAAGCCATGGGCAAGAGGAGAGGATTTCCTTTATTCGATAGTATAAATTTCGGGAACAGCGATATTAAAATAATGCTTCTTCTTGGTAATATTGTCTGAACATTATACCTTTTGATCATTAGCGCAAATGTTGTTATAGCAAATAAATACTCGATGAACTGAAAATTCTGTCAAACGATATTATACAAAGTGATAATTTTCTTAAACGTTGTTCGATTTAGTAATATTATATCAAACGTTGTTCTATCAAACAAGGGTGAACCGTTATTATTGCTTCACTGATGAACATAATAGAAAGAAAGACAAAACACGACAGTGAAAGCGATACCGTACCGTGGCCCATGGCACACATGCAACTGAAGGAACACGGGTGGGTTTTAGTCAGTAAAGTCTTACACGCCCTCCCGCTCAACCCAGAGAGGGAGAAGTTATTTGATGATTTCGCACCCTCAAAAACAAAAGCCTTGCTTTTGATTGTAAACTTAAAATTAACAGGAAACTGAAATTTAACTTGAAGTTAACGACTAATCGACTAAAATAACATTTGAAGTCGTCAATTTTGATTGTTGATTCTCACTATTTAGTATTTGACAAGTAAACCACGAAGTCAAACAAAAAATTAAAAATAGTTTTGCACCTTTCACTTTCGTGTTTATATTAAAATCATATTTATTTTGCTAAATTAGGTTCTCACTATGTGTTAACTTTAATCAGTGAATGTTGTGTAAATAACTATAAACAATGCTCGTACATTTGTAAGAAGGAGTGTCCTAAAACTTGTAAAATGGGCTTGGACTTTGATGTCTTTGAATTTTGCAAAAAACTGCGGCAAAACCGGCCGCCGCCGTATCAGTGTCCTTTAGAAAAGTGTGACAAGGTGTACAAGAGTTTATGTGGGCTGCAATATCACTTGGTTCATTATGATCACGATAACCCAACCCCGGCGACACCAGCGGTAGCCAGTCATCGAAAGAAGGGTAGAGGCAGGGCGGCAGTGCCAACGGGTGATATCGCTCTTCAAAGCCCACCGAAAGAGGCTCTAACTTTCGCTGAAGCTCAAAAAGTAGTCCAGTTTGAGATAGATGGCAAAATCAGCAGAATCCCAATTGACCAGCCTCTACCTATTATGTCTTTGGAAGAATGGGAGAAGACTAATGCTGACTTGGAGAAACCTTTGCCGATTGTAGAACCTCCAGCTGAACCTCATGTCAAATTACCTGAAGCAAGCTTCAAGGTATGGTGCATTGATTTTTGTAATAATATTATTAAATGTTTTATTCCTAAGTCATGTTTACCTTTCACAAAAAATGATGATTAAATAACTCAATTATACAGTATTTTTATTGGTAGAGACATAGTTTTTATGTCAGCTGTGAAGAGCAAGATTGAGTAATTTCTAATGGCAGATGAATAATAATGGTATGGATATTTTTATTAGTCTATAAGTCATTTACAGTTAACTTAAATAAAGTTAACATAAACATTACAGAATATAATCTCAAGGCATTGTACAGTGCAGCAATCCACAAACTAAAATGTTACACACATACCTACAAAAGTAGGTTACGTAAAATACAATTCAAAATAATATGCAAACACATTATTTCTAGAGAGTAAGTATTTTTTTTTCTTCTAAACCATATAGAAATAAAGATGAAACTCCTTCCTTTAACTGTTTCTTGTTTTAGAAAACTTGGTTACATCAAAAGGTTTATTATAGTATTGCATACCTAAAGAAATAGAAATGAAGGCGATCCGATTTGGGATTTTAAGGAAACTTGATATACCTATTTAGTGATAAATTTTGTGTAATTAAAAAACACTAAAATTGGGTTTTCTTCAATCCCATGAATTTTCGCCTAGACTTTATGGGGTGCTAATTGTTGCAAATAGGTCAGTCTACCACATCATGGATGTAATACGTCAAATTACAAGTCACCCTGTATATCTACATCCCATCCTTGAGGAAGTACACTTGAGAGCATTTCTCAGTATTTCATTTGACACTGACATTTAAATACTGTAGGAAAATCACCCTCTTAAGAATTATAGGCCCATCTCATTTCTGAGCCATGTCTACAAGCTATTTTCGAGATTCATCACGAACCGTCTCGCGCGCAGGTTTGACGACTTCCAGCCTCCTGAGCAAGTCGGATTCCGTAAAGGCTTTAGCACCGTATACCACATACATACGCGGCGGCAGGTTATACAGAAGACCGAAGAGTATAACCTGCCCCTCTGCTTAGCGTTTGTGGACTACGAAAAAGCCTTCGATTCGATCGAAACATGGGCTGTACTGCAGTCCCTTCAACGGTGCCAGATCGACTATCGGTACTTCGAGGTCATATCAGCCGAAAGTCGTCCACCGCTGGACATAAGCCTCCCCCAAAAGAGGGGATTTTCCATAATCGCTTGGCAGGTGGATTGGCGATTGCAGTATGGTGGTCAAATGCATAGAAAACGCTGCTGCCCATTTTCTAGTAAGTCCCCTAGTCGCCTTCTACGACACTCACGGGAAGAAATGGGATGGTGCTATTCTTTTACGTCCGGCACCACACGGTACATCGAGGTGCTGAAGTGTTTATATGAAAACGCCACTATGTCAGTCCGATTCCAGGACCAGACTTCGAAACCTATCCTTCTGCAGCGAGGTGTGAGACAGGGAGACGTTATCTCTCCGAAACTGTTCACCGCTGCACTGGAAGATGTCTTCAAGGTTCTGGACTGGAAGGGGGCTGGCATCAACATCAATGGCGAGTACATCACTCACCTTCGATTTGCCGATGGTATAGTTGTCATGGCTGAGGCCATGGAGGACCTCAGTGCAATGTTCGACGACCTCAGTAGAGCTTCCGAAAGAGTGGGTCTAAAAATGAACATGGACAAGACAAAGGTCATGTTAAATGCCCATGTAACACCCACTCTTATGACGATCGGAGGCGCTACGCTCGAAGTTGTGGACGAGTAAAATGATACGAGCTGAAATGATGATGATGATGATGATGATGATGATGATGATGATGATGATGATGATGATGATGATGATGATGATGATGATGATGATGATGAGGAAAATAATAATGCACTTTGGCCTGATTATTTACACTTGAGAGCATTTCTCTGTATTTCATTTGACACTGACAATTTCATTACTGTAGGAAAATATTAATGCACTCAGCCTTATTTCCTTGGTTTGAGTCACCACAGTCTTATTCCTAAGAAACTGGCTAGCCTGGGAAATAACAGGGTCAAATCTAGTTAATTATTTGATCTATAGGGAGATATTGGCACGGTAGTTTTAATTAATCTTATACATTTTTATGGCACTAATCGATTAAATAAAAATGTTGTGTTTGTTTTAGTGGTTTATTAGCACTTTAGAATCGATTTAAGACACTTTTCAAAACTGGGTGTAATAACCCTATTATGATTCTTGACCCATAGTCTAGAAATATGTTGTTGGCAAACAAAAAAGAAAATTGCTATTTCATAGAAAAAATGCAATACCTACGCAGTCAAAATCTATCTACACAAAAGGAGGAACTGACTGACTGACTGACATATCAACGCACAGCCGAAACTACTAGGACTAGGAACGTGAAATTTTGCACACAGCTTCCTTTTATAATGTACTAAGAAGCACTAAGAAGGGGTTTTTAGAAAATCGACCTTTAAGGAGATGAAAAGGGGGGATTTTGTTTGTTTGAAAACACTTATTCCTTGAGTTAATAAACTTGAAACTTGGCACAAATACTTATCTAAGTAAATTATAAAGTTGGTCATTTATTGTTTTTCTAAACCCTAAAGGGATTGGGGGGTGTCAAAGTTTGTATGGAAGAATTTTAACGCGCGGTCTGATTAACTCGAAACCCAGTATTTATACCTAAAATAAAAAATAAAGAGTACCGTGTATCAGGGTTTTTAGAAAATCTACCCCTATTGGGGTAAAAAAGGGTAGTTAATTTTACAAGGGATGATGTTACTGCGTGTCTTGATTAACTCGAAAATTGGTATAAATAACCTATAAGTCAAATAATGTAAAAGAAACAAAAGACTTAAAAAAAATGAACCCCTTTGAGGGTGAAATAGATATAGTTTGTATGAAAGATCTTATTCGTTTGGTTTAGAAAACGTGGCAGAAACTTATCTAGGTAAATATTTATCAAAACTGACTAGAAATGGCGTTAAGGTTTTTTGCATCGTGATGACTGCATGACAGCCGATCCCAAACTTTTTACGCGATATCCGACTTCCACGCGGGCGGAGCCGCGGGCAAAAGCTAGTTACATATACGACAGTCCCCCAAAACGCCCGTCCTTTACCACTTCCTAGTGGTGTAGCTGAGAAGTAGTGGCGCAAAAAACTACGCAGCAGCACAACTGCCTAATTGCATAAGACAATATCAATTAGAATCTGAATAATTTTGAAAGATATTGCTATTCGATTGCTTATGTTCGAAAAAAGTCTCTGCTCAACAACGTCAATAACGGTGTGAATGTCGTTAGTGTGTTAGCAACTACCCTGCAGGTTCTATGATAATTTGGTCTAAACCTACCTTTATAGACAAACATCAAAAATATTATGCATTAAAATGTAAATGCAGCACAGAAGTTTTTCAAATTGGTCCAGTTATATATTATCATCATCATCATTTCAGCCGAAAGAGTCCACTGCTGGACATAGGCCTCCCCAAGCTCCGCCATTTCGGCCGGTTCTGTGCTTCCCGCATCCAGCGGACTCCTGCGGTCCTCACAAGGTCATCGGTCCTCCTTGTGATATATGTCACAATTCATTTTGGAGATATTTCTCAGTCATTGAACATAACTGAACATATCTGACAGGAGCCGATTGATGCTCAAATATTTGGATGTTAGACCAAGATGGAGCAGTTATAAATCAACCTTGAGGCATTTGAATGATCGCTTTAATGGTCAATCGTGAATAACTATAGTAAGCCACCTGCTCTATGATACACACACACACACTTCTTTGATGAGATTTACTATACTTCCGATTCCAGCTTGTTGATGACTACAATGAGCGCGTATGTGACGCCCCAGCACGACCAAATGCCTACATACGCTTCATAGAGAAATCTGCTGAAGAGTTGGACGGCGAGGTGGAATATGACGTGGATGAGGAGGACACTGCATGGCTGGCCATCATCAATAAGACGAGGACCAAGCAGAACCTACCTGCGGTCACTGTTGATACGTTGGAACTGCTCATGGATAGATTGGAGAAGGAGTCTTATTTTCAAGTAAGTTGTTGTTATGGTACTGGCTGAGATTTATAGAGCGAACTTTGACACTACAATACAGTAACGTTTCATACATTATCAACCGTGTTTATATGACAAAAAGGTGTTTTTTGTTTCTTTCTTAAATGAGCCTTATTTGTACAAAATTAATGTTCAGTCAATCTCAGTCTAACACCATGGTCGCACGGACGTAAAACTATCGCTCCGGGATTTGATCGCGTACTACATTTTCTCTTTGTGTTGAATCAAGCATTGAGAAACCAACAGAGTTTATCCCAGCGCGATAACAAGAATTTACAGGGTGACTTTGAAAACAATCATCAAAATTTAGGGGTATCCTCTACTCTACCCATCAAATTGACAATACAATGCAAATTCGAAATTGATCTCATAGTAACAGTTGTTCTTGTTGTCGGATAGAACACTCCCTTCTTCTTCTAAGCGCATCGATGACAAAAAAAATCATACATTTTTGGCCCAAAATTCAGCTCACAGACGCACGCAGTCATAAGATCGTCAAGTGCACAAGTAACAGGGCATGCGGTGCGGAATGGTAGGTGAGCCATTGTCTATGAGGAGGTGCCGCATACGCACTTGAGATTTGAGCCGTCCGTGAACCCCCATCGGTGAAGTTGTCTTTGCTCCGGCGGACTTAGGTTCGAAGAATATTTAAGATTTCCAAATATAAATATTACACTCCCCTTAACCTTTTGACCGCCACAGTCATGTATAGATGACAAACCAGAATGTGCCCAGCACGCCACGGTCACGACTACATGACTTACGTAAATAAAGCCGCTTGCCGCCGAGGGTACGTGTTTGCTTTTTTGACGTGACGGTCAAAAGGTTATAGTCGATTATTTTCAAAGTCACCCTGGGGAATTGATTATAGTTGCCCCTTCCAAAAGGTAGTTTCGTATGGAGAAGATTGGGCAAGAATTCCCATTAATATCCGGGTACTTCCTATACTTGGTGTAGGCAGTAGATCCATCTAAAACACTGGTATTCAGCTGCATCTGGTTAGACTGGAAGCCGACCACAATATAGTTGGGAAAAGGCTACAAAGACGATGACCTGAAAGTCTTTAAATAGATTTCGGACTCAGGTAGGTTGAAGCAAAGAAAACCTGCTCAGGTTGTGTTGATGTCTCCGCCCTGCAGTGTAAATGTGGTCTCACAAACGTCTGGCCCATGCCACTTAATATCGTGTCCAACGTGTCCTGTTGTCGGGACGATACAGTACTGTACTTAGGGTTGTCAACCTTCCCGGATTGCGCAGGAGACTTCAGTAATAGTGGTAAACTTCCCGACCTCCCGGGGTGCAATAATTTCTCCGGTTTTTCGAAAATTATAAGCATTCGTCGCCCGCATGTCGCTACTCCCTCGCAATGCCGCGCGCCGCTGCCGATTTAAACCTGTTCGTCTCGTTGTCGACGATTTTGATTCGGCGGTGTCTGTCTCTGTATCGCGGCCTGCCGGGCGTCGAGCGTGTGTGGCGTGTTTGTCTCTTGTTCTCAGTCTCAAAATCCACGTACTCGTTTTGTTTTTTCATGTAAAAACGTATATATTTTGTGGTAAAAAACCGTAAATTATTATAGGCCGCTCGAAAGCAAAGTAGATATAAATTTAAAAACTAATAGATGATTCGAGTCTTCTTCGTTCTTTCAAACACCCCCTACTCAATTTTTTAAAACTCTCCCGGGTTGATCCTTTTGAGAGTTGGCAACCCTAACTGTACTTGATCTAAAATGACTAAAGATTAATTTGCTATCAATAGGCAACTCAAAACGGCCAACAAACAGCAGCTACGGTGGACGAGGATGCGGTGTGCTGCATCTGCATGGATGGCGAGTGTCAGAACACCAACGTGATCCTGTTCTGTGACATGTGCAACCTGGCTGTGCATCAGGACTGTTATGGGGTAAGCTTTACTATTCAAGTCCAGATGGGCTATTATGAGGTAAATTCAAAGATGAAGATCAAAGCCTTAATAAATTCAAATCATTCAAAGTTGTGCCAAAAAGCCTTTTATACCGTTAAAGATTAAATCGAGGACAAAAAGCCTTGGGATTGAGCTGCTCCAATTGTTACATACTGAATGTTGTATTGTTGCAAACTTATACACCAAAGTATATCATCATCATCATTATTCGGCCCTTGTCCCAAGTGTCTTTGTCTCTGTAAGGTTTAATGAAAATCTGGCAGTTTTAGTACTTTATGCAGCCTACCCAAGTCTTTTCTGTGGTATTGTTCGTCTAATCACTGAGCTCATTAAGTTCTAAGTTAACCTGGTGGCAAATAGGTGCACTGACTGGACGGACCCAATTAATCTGTGTGGTTCTATCCGCAAAAGACCATTTCAAACAATCTACATGGTCTTCACCTGATCTGACGAAGATTATGTCTGGACAAAAATACCTCTGAGTTTGTTATCGCCTCCTCCAAGTCCTTCCAGAAACTCTTTTCCCGTGTCACCTCGAACGATGTGACCTGCCCAAACTTACTTACAGAAATAAAATAATTTACCATTATTACTGACATCAACGACCTTGTTTTAGGTCCCATACATACCTGAAGGACAATGGCTATGCAGGCGATGTCTGCAATCACCATCGCGTCTTGTCAACTGCGTACTCTGTCCTAACACCGGAGGTAAGTTTTAATTAAGATAATTAATAAATAGCTGACAAATCAAGGCAGTCTCTACCCTTTTCCTTCTTTTTAAAGTTCAAATTCGACTGCCATCCATAAAGTTGCATTTAGTTTACGTATATTTTTGTGTTGCTATTGTAAACTGAAACTTCTTTTATTTTCTTTTTGGCTTAATTTTGTTTGTGTTTAGGTGCATTCAAGCAGACAGACCAAGGCACTTGGGCGCACGTGGTGTGTGCGCTATGGATACCTGAAGTCCGATTCGCTAATACTGTCTTTTTGGAGCCGATAGGTAAGAAATCCAAGAACTATTATATTGTTATATATTTTTTTTATATCTCAATTGAGACTATAATAAAAAAATCGCAGATTGCACAAGACCCAATAGGTTTTTTTCACCTATTCTGTATGTTTTGCTGCCCAATACCTCGTGTTAGAACTGCCTTTGCAAGACGTCATATTGATGTACTAGCCCCTAAATTATACAATTTATTCCTAAAAACTACCAACCTATAACTATTCGTAATTTCAAAACCAAACTGACAGTCATTACGATGAAATCGAAAACCTAGTCTCCAGTGGGTAATTCAATATTTATAACTTCACATTCACACTAAACAGCAACACACTACATACACATAAACACACACTCGTCATCAAATGTTAAATTGTAATCCTAGATTCTAAGTAGTTCTTTTTAATATTACCTTTTTTAATTTATTTTTTGTTGACATTGTAAATTGAACAGGCGAAGACACTGGTCCCTAGGATACAGTTAACACCAGTTTAGGGACCAGGGGATTTAAACTTGTGTATTCTTTTATGTCAATAAAATGTATTGAATTGTTTTTCAACCAACTTTAAGACTAATCTGAATATTATGTGGGCAATGCAAAATATACCCTAACGCTATTGGAATAAAATACAATACATTTATATTAGCAATGTACGCGAAGTATAGTGCCTGCATCAGATTTCTTTAGACTGATCTTCGACTTTAGTCAAATACGATTTAAGTCTGTTTTTCATTGCTTCACAGACTCAATCGAGATGATTCCCCCTGCTCGATGGAAGCTTCAATGCATGGTGTGCAAGCAACGTAGCGTCGGCGCGTGCATACAGTGCCACAAGACTAGCTGTTACTCTGCCTTCCATGTCACCTGCGCACAGCAGGCTGGGTGAGTTGGGTGACGTTGCCGCTTGCCGTTTGCGGTCCCAGACTAAAGAAGCTCTTTCGAAGGCGACCGCAGCTCTCGAAAGAGTTTTTTTAGTCTGGGATTATTTGAGGAAACAAGCTGGACGATTTTTTCCTTATCTGTTAAACTTCCAAGCCTCATTAATCAGCAACAAAGCTAGTTGACTTTAATAAGAACTAGATTATGTGGTCTATTTACTATTCTACTGCAAAGCAAAAACCTCTGCTCATAAAGAAAAGGCATGCACACCAGGCTTGCGCAATGTGGAATGGTGACGGCAGACTTATATGTAATATATATTAGAAGTTTTGGTTCAACCACGATTTTAACGCGAGAAATGCACCGTTAAGTTGTGCCTACTAAGACGTGGCATGGTTTCAGTTTGTACATGAAGATGGAGGCAGCGGGTGCGGGACGCGACCCCAGCCAGCCCGTACAGGTCGCCAAGATGGCGTACTGTGACGCACACACTCCTGCGCATATTTTACAGGTAATGAACTACTGGCTATAGTACCGACAGACATTGGTAAGGAATTAGGCAAACACCGTGATTTAACTCCTATTATTATTAGGGTACATTTTCTAGTCTTTTGCAAAACACTTGATAATTGTAAATATATAAATAAAAAATGCGAAGAGACTTTGGTTTGTCTTGTTTCACTCAGCAACGGTGTTTTGTAAAGGGATATTTTAAGAGTCAGAAAGTGACCTTATTACTTTTTATTCCGGAAAAAATGTCCGAAATATTTATATATGTAGAAAGAAGAGAAAGCAAGAATAAAATTTACTTGGACACAGCTCATGAAACACTAAATGCAAATAAAAAAAGTTAAAGTACCGAATGTTGTAACAACAATAGTGTGTGTGCCTTTCGGCTGCGCCTAAGAGGTTCATTTCAGCGTTAATGCCAGACAAATGCTGTGTGACGCTGGTTTTCTAATGAACTTTTAGGGATAAGTGACGGGCACTACTACTACAGTTTCAACATACCTAATTCATAATTTTTCTGTTATGTGTTCCTTATTTGCCAGGAACGTCGAGCCCAAGAATCAGAAGGAGACACAAAATCAGCCGACCTGACAGCGATTAGGCTGAAAGGCAGAGAGAAGATAAAACAAGTATGTGATGGAAAAAAAACCTCGTTAAAAGTACATGCACTTTTCTTTATTTTCTTCTAATTTTCCAGAAAAACAAAAAAAAAATAACCCCCAAACACTCTCAAGTGTTAATAAAGTGACCGATATTCTTAAAAGTCTGTATGCTTCAACGCACGAAAGGTTCTGGAGTGGCGACCGCGTACTGGAAGACGTAGGGTTGGAAGGCCTCCCACAATTTGGACGGGTGACCTGGTGAAGGCCGCAGGAATCCACTGGATGCGAGAAGCAGGTCGAGGTGACGGTGCTTGGGGGAAGCCTATGTCCAGTAGTGGACGTCTTGCGGCTGATATGATGATAATGATGCTTTAACGCATCTTAGCACATAACAGCCATATCGGGCCGTAGCTCACCATATTCCAACAATACAAAAAAGCCTAGTACGGCGTGCCTGTAATGTGTGATGGTTCATTCAAAATGTACGAAAGTTATGTAGGAGGATTTTTGCAAGACCGTGCCTCGTCCAAATGAGCGTTAACCCTAAAGTACTAACACTAAGAACGAGACTAAACGGCGTCTTTAAATTGAACATATAATTTAGTATTCGGTCGTTAAGTTAGGGATAAAAACACCGAACCGTCACATGAGAGGCCGCAAAATATCATAATCCGCCATTTACACCAATGTTTTGGCTTTACAAAAATACCCTCTGAATGGACGGCTCTCACTGTACGACCAGTAATGTGGCACCGTTTTCTTAGGAAACTAAAGCTATACATATCTTTTTTTTTCAATTGCACATCAATTTTTCAAAGCTATAAAATTTTTCTCCATCTCTAAACCTGCCCTCTAGGCCCGTCGGGTCCTAGCCCTCAAGCGCACGTGGGCCCCAGTGGTCCTGGTACCCACCCTGCCCGCAGACAGGGTGGCGGAGGTGGCGGCGCTGGCCCCCGGGGCCCCAGCGGCGCGGGCGCAGCTCATGAAGAGGCTGTTGGCATACTGGACGCTGAAGAGACATAGCAGGAATGGAGTGCCACTGTTGAGGAGGTTGCAGAGTCTTACAAGTCATCATGGTAAGTAACATTAAGAAATTATCACATTAAAAAAAATGATGTCTTTTTTGAGACCCATTCAATGTTTATAATTGTATTATTCGCGTTTTTTTCGAGCTTTAACATTTGATTTCGGAACGAACTGGAGTAATTTTTCATAGGGGTATCACCCAGCAACATCAGGTCTCGACTTTGCTGTACAACAAGCCTATTTTTCATACGCTGCAAATATTACATCATCCGGATTTTCACCTATTGCATCCAAAGTACTATATCATTCGACTTCGCTTGTTAAGCAACTAAAATATGCTGTACATTATAATATTGATTCCCAATAGAAAGAATTGCTTTTCAAATTGTTTTGTTTTTGCTAACAGGAAGCCGCGGTATACAGGATGGCACAGTGAATGTAAGAGAACTGTGCAACCAGCTCAAGTACTGGCAGAGGATACGACAGGACTTGGAGAGAGCAAGGTAATACGACTCACTGGCACTAAGTAACAACATGATTTGCTTGATTAGTTTTTTTCTCTACCGATCGTTATTTCTCCCGACAAAGTTTTATTTTGTTTATATGTATGTATGTATGTATTAGTGCCTATTTATTCTTGTATTCTATGGTTGTTCCCGAGTTATCTCTCCCGTATGTTGCACCTGCCATGTTTTGTCTCTTCATCACCCTAAGGTTGACTGCTCGAAAATGCCTCAGGCGTTAAGTCCACCTTTGTACAGTATTTTTTTAACTTGTGCATAAAGTTTTAATAAATAAATGTGACACAGACCCTAAACACGAATTTGTAAACAAAGTAAAACTAACCTTTTGGGTTTTTTTTAGTAAGATGCCTAGTAGCTTTTCTAGTTTAAATGAATAATTTCACATTAGATTGGTTTAAAATTGATTTGTGTGAAAGATTATGTCAAAGCCGTTTTTAAAGTGCCCCAGGAATGTAAGCTGTAAAATTTGTCGTTTTCAAACTTACTAAAAAACTTCTTCCTACCAGATTACTCTGCGAGCTAGTACGCAAACGCGAGCGTCTAAAGGCGGAGTACACGCGCGTGTGGGAGCGCTGCGTGCTGCACTCGCTGCAGCCCGAGCGTGCCGCGCTGCACAAGCTACTGCGCATGCTGCGGCAGAAGGACGCCAGCGATATATTCACGGAGCCTGTGGACCTGCAAGAGGTATGGTATCTAAGGCCGGAGTAAAAGCGCCCGTGGAAATGTAATCATTATTTGTCCGGTCCTTCGAGCCGGATTAATGTTAGCGCGGGGAGCAATGATATAGTGGACTGTATTTTAGGGACAATGGTTTATTACCGTTCATGCTAACAAAAGTAAACTTTCTCAGACAAACAATGAATAAATTAGGTTAGAGAGGAAAATTGTCCGTCGCAGTGAAGTCCGTGGAAGCGAGTGTTCGTTGGCCGAGCCGTGTCGCCACAGTGCCGTGCCTCAGCGTGCCAATGATGACGCGTTGATTACTCCGCCGGCGTGTGCAGACTGCGCGAATGTTCTTGTGTTGGGTTCGATTCCCAACATGCTGAGACATAGGATGCTAGCGATATATTCACTGAGCCTCTGGACCTGCTCTTGCAGGTCTAAGAGTACTCCGCCCTTAGTTAACATACCCCTTGGTATCTTAACTAAGGGCGGAGTTTACGCGCGTCTTAATCATGCATTTGCTACCGGCAGCCAGCTGTCAAAAGAAACGGAACTTTCGCAAAACACTATTTGATAGATGAAGTTGGCGCCCAACGTTGGTGTAATTTTTAACTTCTCAAATAACATTTAATGTAGTTCTTAAGATAGTTGGGTAAAATTTCGCCTAGTCTAAATGCCGCCTCTTTTTAAATAGCGATGAGTACATAATCTTTAAAATGGCTTTTACCAATTTAACTATTTAACCAACATCGAAATTTTTTATATACCACTAAAAACTGACATATATTCCTCTGGCATTCTTAGATTATTATTTTCCTGATCTATATTTAATCCCCTCAGGTGCCAGACTACAGTACTATAGTGAAACACCCGATGGACCTGAGTACTATGGGCAAGAAGCTGGACCGCGGCGCGTACGCAACCATAGACGATATAGAGGTGGACTTCAAACTCATGATAGAGAACTGTCTCACTTATAACAATAAAGATACTGTGTTTTACAAGTAAGTTTTGAATATATTGGCTAGCACGTTTTAAAGATGAGTAAAATGTCGTTTATGGCGGAATTCATTACAATAATTTAATTATTGTTATTATTTTATTTGAGGGGCTTGTGGCTAAGTAATAAAGCTGCACGGGTCAATCAATCAGGTTAAGCTACGCTTGACGCGGTTGGTCTGTGGAAGGGTGACTATCTAGACATACCAAGACCCCTCCGTGCCCAGGAAAGCACGTTAAGCGAGATCCACGAATGACAGCATGGACCAACGTCCCGGCTGTCATTCGTGGATCTTTAACAGTCGTTACTGGTCGTCAGAAGCCCGAAAGTCTGACAACCAGTCTTACCAAGGGGTATCGTGTTACCCAGTAACTGGGTTGTGGAGGTCAGATAGGCAGTCGCTCCATGTAAAATACTGGTATTCAGCTGCATCCGGTTAGACTGGAAGCCGACCCCTACAGAGTTGGGAAAAGGCTAGGCAGATGACAATGATGATGATTTATTTAATATTCACTTCATAACACACATCAGTGTGCTCCTGGCTCTTGCACTAGGAGTTCCTGTATCACAAGAGCCAAACCTCACTTTACAGGGAATATAATAGTGAAAAAAAAATGTTCCATGTGGTGCCGGACGTAAAGAATAGCACCATCCCATTTCTTCCAGTGGGTGTCGTAGAAGGCGACTAAGGGACTTACTAGAGAATGGGCAGCAGCGTTCTCTATACATTTTACCACCATACTGCGATCGCCGATTCGCCTGCCAAGCGTGGCGATTATGGTAAACCTCCCCATTTTTTTTGGGGGTGGCCTATGTCCAGCAGTAGACGTCTATTGACTGAAATGATGATGATGATGATAATGAAGCGCGATAGAATAAAATGAGATACGTTAACGTCATGGCATGTATTCAAAGGTAGGTTTAGTAGGTTCCAACAGTCCGCTTTTATTTAGGTATTTTTTAGCTGTCCTATAGTGTAAAATCGGGCATAAGGCACTTCTTTAAACAACAGGCGTGCCTTTTAAGGCTGTTTTCGCCTTAGTGGTGTTATCCTGACTTTCTTATGTTCGACATCTCCTTGTCTTAGCATTCATTGTGGACAAAAATAATCAGCCTATAACGTTCCCACTGTTGGGACAGGCCTCCTCTCGGTGAGAGGGAATGGGCCGTAATACACCTCGCAGACCCAGAGCGGGTTAAATGATAAATTATTTTATTTCTGTAAGTAGGTTTGTACAAACACTTTTACACGTCAATCATATTTTTTAAACTAGATGATGTCGGCCTTTCCTATCTGACTACTCTGAGAAGAAACGCCGAAACGAACTCAGAGGTCACAGTCTCTTTTAAAGACCAGACATAATCTAGGTCAGATCATGTAAAGAACATGTGGATTGGTGTCTGAAATGGTGTTTTGAGAAAAGAACCACACAGATTGAGTGGACCTGTCCAATCAATGCACGCATTTATCAGTAATCATGCAGGTCAACTCAGAACTTGAGGAGCTCAGCGATTTGACGAACAATACCAAAGAAAGGACATTTGGATAGGCCGCATAAATTACTCAAACTGCCAGACCATGACTAAATGAAGAAAAAAAAAAACACTCACACAGTGGTAGATGGATGGAGGTTGGTAGATGTCACACTAAGTCTTCCAATGTGACATCCGTTGTCAATTTGTGTAGACACACAAAGTTACTCAACTCCCAGTTATGAAATATAAAAACATGAATTTACCTTTTGGTCACAATAATGTCTGTTCATCATTTCCAGGGCCGGCGTAAAAATGCGTGAACAATGCGTACCGTTATTCCGTCAAGCTCGACGTGACGTGCGCGAAGCTGGCTTACAGGCGCTGTGTGTGGGCACTGACGGCAGTCCGCGCGCGCCTGGCAGCCCGCTCCGAGCTGTGCCCAGCCCGAGGACGAACAGGTATGGATAGGTTAACATAGCGGGAAGTTGCAGACTGTCGCTATCATGGCACTTTGGAGAACTGTCAAAACTCACTCACACTGTAACATGAACATAGTTGGGAAAAGGCAAGGCAATGATTGACATGTTTTTAAACGACTTCAAAAAGAAGCAGGTTCTTTATTCGACTGTAGATTTTTTTTGTATAATTACATGTTACGCGATATCTTCGGCAATTGTGGATGGATTTCGAAATTGCCTCCGAGAAAATTCATATGGGTGGTCCCATATGAATTTTACTTACTTTGCTTTGGTAGTTTTTGCGCGAGTCTCGATAATACTTCTTTTTACCCGACTGCGCCAGAAGGTTATGTTTTTCGAGTGTATGTATGTATAGTTCTTTGGCACGCTCTGTAGCCTAAACGGCTTGATCTATTTCAGCTTGAGAGTTGCCGTTAGATTCGTCTTAATTGTGAGAGTGACACTGGGTATATCAAATTGAAAAAAAGATTGCGCCATATTGTCTTAAAAAAAAATTTTGTTTCTCTAAGCCGATTGAGGGTATCAAAATAAAGGGTTTCATAAATAGGTCTTATTAACGGCAAAAATAATTGTATTAACTAAAAACTGTGAAAAAAAAAAATATTTACAAAATCAATCTCATGCAGTCAGTCGGAGGCATCTTCTTAAATTTTATAATAAAGACCTTTATGCCTCCGACTGCATGAGATTGCTTATAGTATTCAATCTAATAGTCATCCTTTTAAAACATGTTTCTTGTTCCATCTTTTTTAATTAAAGTTCACTTTTTAGGCAGTCAGGTTTTTGATTTTGTAATTATTTTTTTTATCCACCTTGTGTATCTTGATGCCATTCTATTGCTTCCTGTCAAAGTTATTTACGTAGTGGTTTACGAATTGGTGTGAGATAGGTACCATAAGAAAAAAGTGTCAGAAAACTAAACTACATATCCAAAGACACCGCCTTCCGAAATTAAAGTTGATTTTACACTTTGTAGTGTTTTATTCGGTTGTTTTTTTTGGAAAATATTGTTTTTATACTAATTGGAATGAGAAACTCATTGATTTAATTTCGAACGGTTAGCATAAACGACCTTGTTAAAACCCACTCTGTATACACCGTGACATTTTAGTCGTCTTACAAAGGTGGTCCACTCAATGTACCCGTCATAAAATACCTCTAGGCACGATTAAAACATTGTTACCATTAATTAAGATAATAGGTACAAAGCAAAATCAATAATGGTTTAGAATTATGAAACACCCTCCTTGTTATTAATGTTTACGTATTAAACGGTAGAAGATTTATCTACCTACCTACCATTACATTCCATCATTAATTCCATCTCCATAACCGGGGGTTTCAAACTACGTCATGCGTCTTAGTGAATGATATTTTTTTTTTATTATGCAAATGTTCAAAAATATCATTTTTATTTTAATAAATAATTTTTAGTAGTCATTGGATACATGAAGTGGGCTGTCGTTGTAAGACGATTAAAATGTCACGGTGTATTGAAAAGTGTATATTGTGTGGTTCAGTATCGCCAGCCCGCGCCGCGCCAGTCCGCCTCGCCGCAGCGTGAGTCGCGCCGCCAGCCGGCCGCGCTCCAGCACTGACAGTGAACGGGAAAGGACGCCAGGTGAGTCCTATGATAATGACTATTATCGATTCAGTTTGATCATTTTTAAGTTACGCGTTGAGAACTGGAGCTGTATACAAAATTGTGAAAGTCATCCTTTATTTTCGGTGGAAAAAAGGAATCACGCTTCCTACTTTGCCTTTTAGCATGGCAAATAAAAAAAAGACATCATTTTTGTTCCAATTGGAGAAAGTAATGAGGTTTTGTTATAATTAATTGAACCAGACTTGATTGCATTTGACCACTATACTGCGATCGGTTCCGTGTGGTGCCGGACGTAAAGGATAGCACTATCCCATTTCTTCCCGTGGGTGTCGTAGAAGGGACGTACTAGAGAATGGGCAGCAGCGTTGTCTATGCATTTTACCACCATAATGCGATCGCCAACCCGCCTGCCAAGCGTGGCGATTATGGCAAATCCCCCCCTTTTGGGGCAGGCTTTTGTTCAGCAGTTGACTTCTTTCGGCTGATTTGATGTATTGAACTAGTGGTTGCCCTGTGCTCGAAATTCTACCATAATTCATGTCAATTTTAAGTTTGAACGTTTATTAATTAATAATATTAGCTTTTTGTACTCCTCCATATAAACTGTAACTGTGAGATTATAATAAATAATAAAAATAATTTATTTATAAAACAAAAAATAAATAAATGATAGCAAATATACACAGATAAGCAATTAATACTTCCTTTTTTTTAGAGAGGCGTAAGGAACGCAGCGTGTCTAGGGCTCGCAGTGAGAGGCGGCAGTCCAATGCGATGAAAGATTCAGATGATGAAAATATTGCTGTGAGTATTACATGTTTCACACTTTCTTTTTGTTTAAACCATTTGTCTTATTGTCTAGCGCATCAGATACTTTTGGTCACAATACATGAAATAATATAATAAGGCTAAGTAATAACAGCGACACAGGTCGAACGATCAGGTAAAGCTACGCTTGCCGCGGTTGATACGTGGATGGGTGACCATCTCCGTGCCTTGAAAAGCACGTTAAGCCGTTGGTCCCGGCTGTCATTCGTGGGATCTTTGACAGTCGTTACGGTTCGTCAGGAGTCTGACAACCACTCTTACCAAAGCGTATCGTAGACATCGTATCACCCAGTAACTGGGTTGTGGAGGTTAGATAGGCAGCTGCTCCATGTAAAATACTGGTATTCAGCCGACCCCAACATAGTTGGGAAAAGGCAAGCAGACGATGATGAGATGTAATATTGTAAGTTCCATTCAGCAGTTGCACCGGGCCGCGTCCCCGGCGGCGCCGTCAGTGCGCACGGCGGCACGCGGGCGGGCACGTGGACGGGCGCGCGGGCGCGGGCGGCGCGGCGGCCGCGGGCGGCCTACTGCGCACGCGGACCGGGGGAAGGATAACGGTACGATTCTAACTATACAGGGTGTAAGAGAAACGCTTCCGAAAACGAAGACAGATGAAAGGGCTAGTGATTCTCGATACAGTACCATAAAATGTCAAGTTTTTTTTTAATTTTTCCTTTTTTTTGCATTTTTGTACCAAGTTAAATTTTTTGTTGAGATTAAACACATTTAAAAACGACCCCAAGTTCAGGCGGCGACTTTAAGATTTAGGCATCCATTGTAAAACACCGCCAAAATAATAGTAGATTGTATCATAAGGGGGCAAAATAATATTTTTACAGCGAGGGCGCTTTTTTATACCCAGAGCGAAGTGAGGGATTCTAGAGTAGAATCCCGAGCGTAGCGAGGGAGTCTTTATTAGAATCCTGAACGTAGCGAGGGATTCAAAGTACGTCGCCCGAGCCAAAAATATATTTTGCGCCCGAGTGATACACTCCACTTTTCATCACCCTCTATGAGAACATAAAAGGCGCCTCATATTTTATTGTAATATTATTATTTAATAAAACATAGAGTAACAACTAAATTAAAATTAAATAGTATCTAATAATAAAACAACTAAAAACTTATATTTACATTTGAGACATTTTCGCAATTATGAAAATTTATTGTTACAGTTACATTAGGAATAGAGATTGTTGTAGATTTTATATTCTGCGTGTTTGAAATAATGTCCGAAATTGGCTCATTTTGAGGAAAATGTGACGGTGAATCTCGTTGTTTGGTTGTAGATGGGCGCGGTGACAGTGGCATGGATGGATTAACTGAAGGTTGCAATTTAATGTTTTCCACGATGCGTTCACATGTTTTCGCTTTCAATGGAATCTTCCTTATACCCCTCTGCTACAGCACTCGACTTCCATCCTCCATGTCGATTGAGAACAGTTAAGTTCGCTCCAGAATCTGCCAAAAGGTTAGCAGAAGTACGACGAAAACAATGTCCTGTATACAGTTTGATATCTGGTAACTTCAAATAAGTGGCGATTTTTTGTGGGATGTTAGAAATTTTATTTTTTCCCGTAACTTATTTGAAGCACTTGCCATTTTGATAACAGATGAAATACCGATTGGTCTTTATATCAGCAGGACGCAGGTCCAGGTATTTCTATACAATAGTTTTGTATTCTCCCCGGATTACGAAGGATCGGTCAATTTTGTTTTTTGTGTCTGTCAGCTGTACTAACAGTAAATCATCCGAGTGATTTTCGACATCATCAACAGTAATTTTTATAAGTTAATTGCCACGACAAGCTCCATGTACTCCGAAAATTAAAGCGACCTGTAACAAAACCGAATGTGAATAAGACAAGTATCTAGAAGTACAGGTTACAATAAAATGCGCATTTTAAAACACTATGGTTATACTTTACTTTTACGGCAAGAAAGACTTTGTCGGGTGCCTCATTAACGAAAGACTCCACGTTTTTGAGAACACTTTGGATTTTTTAGGTTTAAATCCATCAGAGATCCTCTTCAGATACGCTATTAATTTCGAATGTGTCCAGTTTTACGTCGTTATTAGAACTGACTGTTGATTTTAGCAATGAGTAGATACTCCAAAGAGTGAAAGGTTGTTTAGTTTTGGCTGACTACTGAAAGTAGGCCAAAACACAGATTCTGAAAAATTCTTGGCGCCTCATGCATTTCTCCATTCAGTAAAATTACCATAGGCTTTCATATATTTCTCCCGCGATTTTGCAGGTAATAGATTATCCATCACCTTTCTTGCGTCTGTTCTAATACTTTCAGGAGTTAATTCTATACTTTCACCACACATGAGTAACCAAACGCAACAGAGACAAAGCATCTTAAATTAGTAAGCCGTGTTCAAATTGACCAGTTGAAGTAAGCCCTTCACTCATACACAATAATTTACTGTGATCTAATTGGTCAAGCGGCGTGGCTAAGCTGAGTGACAACAATGAGTCACTATTTTCTTAATGCGAATCACTACATAGTATAAAACAAAGTCGCTTCCTCTGTCCCTATATCCCTATGTATGCTTAAATCTTTAAAAAACTACGCAACGGATTTTGATGCGGGTTTTTTTAATAGATAGAGTGATTCAAGAGGAAGGTTTATATGTATAATACACCGACCTCCACGCGGGCGAAGCCGCTGGCAAAAGCTAGTAGACTATAATACTAACTTATTCCACGGAATAAGTGTGCTTGCATTTTGTATGGACTTGATCGCTAACGTCGGGGATATCAGTGTACACGAGGATGGTCTATGTAACAAAAAATACTGGCTGGAAGGAACTGTGAGAATCGAACTTAAAACTTGGATTATTACTTGGAAATTCAATATTGTTATATATTAGCAACGTAAAAATCGACATTTAATTTACAGTTATACTTTTCAGATTGTTGAACTGGGCAGAATTCCATCATGTTGTTGATAGAACGACATCAATCTGCCCTAATATCAATCTTACAAATATTAAAATTCATTATATAACTACAGATACACCAACGTCGGGCTCCGAGACACCAGTGCCTCCAAAACCAGTGGAACGCACCCTCAAACTGGCCACGCCAGAGAAGTCACCAGTTAAACAACCAGAGACAACGCCAAGTTAGTAAACCACCTCCTTTTATGTTCAGTGGGATTTGTTCAGGGCCCGTCTTGACAGACCAATCTTCTCCATTGTCTGATATTTTGACAGATGACAGATTTTTATGTCATGTAACAAAATTATTTATAAAAATAGTAGGTTTGATTGCCTACTATTTTTATAAACAATATTGTTTTATAAGACACACTGTTTTTTATGAAACATCTGTTTTTGTAAACCATTCTGTTTTTTTTAATATTAACCTTGTTTTTTATTTATGAACGCCAAAGATGCGCACCCCTGTCTACGTACGATCTCAGAAAGACTTTATTGTACTTTTTTAAGTAGCCGTCGCGTCGTTTTTTTTTCCTTGCCGTTGTTATACTATTTTGTCAGTGTGACGCAAAATGTGCAGGGTTTTGTCATGAACCTATGTTACAATTTTTACTTCGGTTTACACAGGTGACAGAAACTGCTTCATAACTGACTCATTGCTATCAATACTTGGTGATACTTGTAATAGGTGCGAATGTTGCCAGTTACAGGCCTGGGGCTCATGGGTGCACTTAGGAAGCCCACACTGCTGGTGTCGCCATCTACCGTCGCCGCGCCACCCAAGAGCTTCGGCTCTGATGGTAATTATGACTTCTTTTCACTTCAATTGGAAACTACACTAGTATCAATTTACTAGTACAGAATAAAGACTTATTTTTGTTTTAATTAATTTGAATTTTGTACTTGAAATTGTATAATTGGTTTTAATAAGGCTTGAAATAATTTTTTTTAAATTTTTATTGTAACAAATAAAAAATATCTGTTCCTATTGGCCATATTAAATTAAAACGAAAAAAAAAACAATTGATCATCATCTCAAGAATGATGCAACTTTCTTTAAGTGGTTTCTTCAGCCTAAATCAACTTCTCTTTGTTATTTATTTTACTTTTAAAACGTTACGAACAGCGTCGTTGCCGACATTATCAGCCAGTCTGGGTCGCTCCAGCTTAGAGCCATCGCCTAAGAAGAAGGGTCGCGGCAGACCCCGGAAACAAGATAAGGACAAGTCCAGGTCTTCACCAGACCTGTTTAGGTACTTTCTATAAAACAAAAATATCTGTGGAGCTTGAAAAAAAACACTTTTTCGCCTAAAGTTTTCGTTCTAACAAAATGACACAAGAGCTGTTCATTTGTTCAGAATAAACGTTATATAAACGGGCCCCACAGGTATTTTCGTTAATTTTAGTGCACGATTTTGAAATTGATCTCTAGCACAATTTTTGGAGTGGGAGAACGCTACTGAAGGCAATAAAAATATGTAAACTATTCTTTAGCGAATTAGGTAGATTTTTGTACGAACAGTTTATTAATAAATATAATTATATTAAGTACAAATGCTTATATTTGATTGCAAATGTGAAATAATAGATTTCATGGAGAAGATTGTGTCTCTAAGCGGACCTTAGCAAACCGCTTACGTTTTTGTATAACAAAAAAAGCTTTGCACCGCTTATAATATGGACCAATATTGCTTATTTTGAAAACGATGTGCATTATACATAAGGGCTAAATTTAAAGCTGCTAAGTTTTTGAGTGAATATATTTTAATGTTTCTCGGTTATCGATAGAAGTTTGATTTGATAGGTGCAAAACTTTTTTGTACGAACTAACTCGCCATACACAATAACTAAATATAAATATTTTAATGATTCCTTTACACGAGTAGAATCCTACGCCTGGAATAGGCGATTATCGAAAGAAAACTGCGAAGCGAGTATAATAAAAATTGTATTGTATTCGAGTTTTTAGCTTGAGTTAAGTACATTGTGAGTGTGATAATCAAAGATCGGATATTGGGATGCATATTCACCTAAAGTTAAAATGTTGGCTACTATGGAACGCGCTTTTGTATCGAAAATATTCCTCATTTAAGGTAAAAAATATTTATTTTTTCTAACACGGTGTTGACCCCTTCTTTTACAGACTTACACCCTACATACACATTTGCATCGGGGTTAATTTTAAATAAATATGCATCTGAATAGTTATGCAATCCTAATAATTTAGAAGTCGCTTCCATACTATAAACCTGACTAGTTATGCATTCCCGGTATTCCTGGCATCACGGGTTTTGTTTACAAAAAAATTATTATAACAAGCCGCTTCCATACTTTCATAACTAAAAATTGACTTAAGGTAAATATGCATCCGAATATCCAATCTCTGGTGATAATAGACTGGCGAGCCTTGCCTATGAGTCGACGCATCATCATTTCCCGCCTCTCGATGGTAGTACAACTCTCCTCGTGTAAATGAGCCTTAATATTTTCTCCGTTGAACATCAATGACGCTCTTAAACTGTATGTTAGCAGTAATGAAGTGGCGTAGTACAGTCTGGGGAATTAATTGTTTATCAAAGGACATCGTTCAGGTTTCGAACATTTTGTATCCAAAACAAAGTGCCCTTAAATGGTGTTGAACACCTTTTAAGGGCACTTTTTCAACGGCACACGTTCATGGCTTTATTTCCTAAAAGAAAACAGCATTTATTTTGTTCCGGTCGGCAGTTATTTTTGGGTTCGAAATTAATGATGTATTTGAAGTAAGTTGTCAATTTGCTAATCAATGAATTTACCTGACTTTACAACCGTACTGAAGCTAATTTGTATCGAATTTTAAGTGAGTAAAAATCATCATAAAAGTGCAGTTTTGGGGTTCGCGAATTCCAACAGTCATTAATGTTTGACTAGCTCTACTTAGATTTTTTTTCTTATAATAATTCATTACATTGTACTTTACACCTTATGATGTGATCAGGTCGTCACAAAGCGGCGAGGGCAAGAGTATGTCGACGCCGGTTACCGCGTCGTTCCTGCAATACCGCGGCCCTCCAGGGGAGGTCGGCTCTGACAGTGACCTTGCGCTCTCCAGGTACAGTTGATATAGTAACACGTACCACACACATGACACACACACCGAACACATGAGTATGTTCTTGCAATACGTTCCTAAAATTGAGTTTTCTGGAAATTGAGTCCCATGAATTTATGCCTAAGCATTTGCATCACTTCCTGGAAAGACTACGTAAAATTACATGTCAACCTGTATAAGTGATTATATTTCAATTTCATTAGAACTAGCGACAGTTGAAGTGACGATATTTCAACTTCATTAGAAATAGCGACAGTTGAAGTGATAATATTTTAATTTCATTAGAACTAGCGACAGTTGAATTGACGATATTTCAATTTCATTAGAACTAGCAACAGTTGAGGTGACGATATTTCAATTTCATTAGAACTAGCGACAGTTGAAGTGATGATATTTCAATTTCATTAGAACTAGCGACAGTTGTTAGAAAGGCAAACAACTGTCCGAGCAAGTCACTTGATAATGGACATGTTTAGTAAGTGAGAATCGGTTATCGATAAAAATAATCATCTGCGTTAAGCCTAAACTGATTTAAAATCGACCTGTCTACCGGATTGAACCTGATAAATATAATTTCGGGACGATAAATGTCATTTCTTGTCAGACAGAGTAGATACTGATGGTCGTCCATGAACATGATACAACTTTCAATACAAGTTTCTTCTTAACATAGCTCTTAAACGCAGTTTGCGGTAGGAATAAAATTGTAGAAATGGTTATGTAACGAAAGAGCGTTATGCCCTTACCTGTTACTTTTTCTTGAGTATATAATAGAAGAGAAAAGACTGAGAGTGAGCCAGATAGTTTTCATGATTTTCGAGGGTGCTAAATCCGAAAATAAAGTTAAAAT
This sequence comes from Polymixis lichenea, assembly GCA_949091785.1. Classification (NCBI taxonomy): domain Eukaryota; kingdom Metazoa; phylum Arthropoda; class Insecta; order Lepidoptera; family Noctuidae; genus Polymixis; species Polymixis lichenea. The sequence goes on along the minus strand of OX420947.1, from coordinate 9,156,999 downwards.
AAAGTTTGAGTATTTTATAGATTTAGAGATGTTCCGTGTGGTGCCGGTCGTAAAAGAATAGCACCATCTCATTTTTTCCCGTGTGTGTCGTAGAAGACGACCAAGGGACTTACTAGAGAATGGCAGCAGCGTTCTCTATGCATTTTACCACCATACTGCGATCGTCAACCCGCCTGCTAATCGTGGCGATTATGGCAAATCCCCCTTTAGGGGGAGGCTTATGTCCAGCAGTGGACGTCTTTCGGCTGACATGATGATTTTATAGATCGAGTAAACGACGTTACATTCGGCGTTGAAGAAAAAGCATAAGCCCACACGTTTTTACAATCACTATCGTTATTATAGCAGTACAAGGTTCTTTTGGCGGGTGGCCACAATCGGAACTAACGCCGCCATCTTGTTTTTACATTGCATTTTACAAAACAATTTCATAAATGTTTACCAACAGCACCCCTCTGTCAAAGTTAGCCCATTCACAGTAATTTTACCTTTGGTTTTGCGCCTCTGTCAAAATGAAAGTAATCTTTGTGTTCATTACAATAAGGTTGCGTTTAGGTTGCTGCCACTGACAAGTCTGTCAATATCAAAGCGATCTCTATTCTCATTGGGTTGTGGTTGGGGATCTCTTCATTTGGGTTGTTTTTGGGTTGCTATCAGAAGGAAAAAACTAAACTGTAGCAGTGTATATTACATTTTTGGCATACCACTGAATACTCATCATCAGCCTACAGCAGTCAACTGCTGGATATAGGCCTCTCCAATAGGTTATTACACTCATTTTTGAAAAGTGTCTTAATTAGATTCTAAAATGTTAATAAACAACATTTTTATTGAATCGATTAGTGCCATAAAAATGCATTTAAATTTTACATTTTCATATTTCGCGCTTAATTTGACGAAAACGCTGTACGCAGTGGACGCCATATTGCTCTGTGGGTATGACGTCTGTTTGCTGTGTAAACAAATGCGCTGATATTTTGTATGATAATTGTTTATAGGCCATTCAAGTATTACGTAAGCAGATTTTAAGCTATTTGTATCCCCCCCTCGACAGCAAAAGTAAGCAAAGCTCTTACCCTCCTCCCATGCTCACGTAAACATTGGTACATGCATTTTTCAATGTGTTCTGGTCTATTTATTGATTCATGAGCAGCAGAGTCTAGAAATAAGGAATAAGCTTGGAATAGACTTTAACGCATATAATATTTATTTAAGCAAATTTTATTGAGATGGTATTGAGTTATTATCAGTGGCGTGCACAGAGTTTTTAGACAGGGTAGGCAGAAATTTTAAAAAATGGCAAAAAAAAAAACAGAATAACCGATCGCTGTACCTACCTACACAGCATGCAACCTGTGAGGCAATTAAATGAATCATATTGTTTTGTTTTGTAAGTATTGAATTTACGATTGACTTTACTTATAGTTTGTACCTATTAATTGCAAATCCGGTGTAGGTACAGCTACTTTTCACGATACTTGATTTTTTTTCACCGCTAGATAGTTTAAAAAAAATATCATTTTTTCTTTTCTCTTTACACACCACCTGAACAACTTTCACAGTGAATCTAACTGTTTTTCACACTATCAATGTTAAAATCTTAAATGCATGCCATGATAGCTCACAACCAAAACAAATAAATCAAAACAAACAATGGCGTCCGAATTACTCGGAATATGAAAAAATACGACAAAGAAATTATGATTGTTTAGTCACAATTCAATGAAACAATGCTACTTTTTAAAATAATCGCATAACCAGCTTTGTTCGGAAAACTTCGGTATGTTTCATAATTCGTCTCGTTGTTAAAAATCGTAAAAATCCAGTGACTACCCTGTACCGTAGTGTGCGTTATTCGTTACATTGTGTGCCACGTATGAATAGGAATGCACACTGAATAAATCTGCATGACCCCGAGAGTATACATACAAACATTGAGACACGAATAGTTCGTGTCTTACCCGAGGCACTATGCGGCGCTAGTGCATCGCAATGCGAAGTTGCGTCAAATTGCACGAACGAACGGGTACTGTATCGATAATACTAATGATACGACCGACGCTCGACAGGTGGCGCTGATTTAAGAACAAAGATTTTTTGTTTATTGACATTATTATTATTAGTTTTACATATTTATCTGATTTAGGTTGGGCAGGCCGTGTCTTTCTGTCTTTATGGACTGCACGCCACTGGTTATTATAATTTTTATACACCGTGATATTTTAGTCGTCTTACAAAGGTGGTCCACTTAATGTATCCGTCATAAAATACCACTATCAACTCAGCCTATCGCAGTCCACTGCTGGCCATAGGCCTCTCCCAGGCAGCGCCACAACACTCTATCCTCCGCCTTCCGCATCCAGTCTGTTCCAGCCACCTTTTTAAGGTCGTCGGTCCATCTAGCCGGGGGGCGTCCCACACTACGTTTGCCGATGCGCGGTCTCCACTCCAGGACTCGTCTGCTCCACCGTCCATCGGTCCTTCGACAAACATGGCCAGCCCACTGCCACTTCAGCTTGCTCACTCTACAAGCTATGTCGGTAACTCCGGTTCTTTTCCGGATAATCTCATTCCTGATTTTATCCTTCAAAGAAACTCCGAGCATAGCCCGCTCCATAGCGCGCTGAGCGACCTTAAATTTGTGGATCAGCCCAACCGTCAGTGTCCACGTTTCGGCACCGTATGTCATCACGGGCAGGACGCACTGGTTGAAGACCTTAGTCTTCAAGCACTGCGGAATAGGCGACGAAAAGACTTGACGTAGTTTCCCAAACGCTGCCCAACCCAACCGGATCCTTCTGTCGGCTTCTTTCTCAAAGTTGTGTCTACCGAGCTGGATGACTTGCCCTAGGTAGACGTACTCCTTCACAACTTCGAGAAGCGACCCTTCGATGTGGATTGGACTCGGCAAGACGTGAGAATTGCACATGACTTTCGTCTTGTCCAAATTCATGCCGAGGCCAACCCGCCGAGAGGCTCCGTTTAGGCTGTGCAGCATCTGGTCTAACTATTCCAGTGTCTCTGCCATTATGACGATGTCATCGGCAAACCGAAGGTGTGAGATGCATTCGCCGTTGATATTGATACCCTGTCCAGTCCAGTCCAACGTCTTAAAGATGTCCTCCAACGCGTTGGTGAACAGTTTCGGGGATATAACATCCCCCTGTCGCACCCCTCTGAGCAGTTGGATGGGACTTGTTTCCCTATCCTGGATCTGGACAGTCATCGTAGCAGCATCATACAAACATCTCAACACCTCGATATAGCGCCAGTCAATTCGACATCGTTGCAGAGAGGCCAGAACTGCCCATATTTCGATGGAGTCGAAGGCTTTCTCGTAGTCCACAAATGCCATACACAGCGGTTGGTTGTACTCTTCTGTCTTCTGTACAATTTGCCGAACAGTATGGATGTGGTCTATGGTACTGAAGCCTTTTCGAAAACCGGCTTGTTCTGGCGGCTGGAACTCGTCAAGTCTTCTGGCGAGACGATTCGTGACGACCCTCGAGAACAGCTTGTAGACGTGACTCAGAAGTGAAATGGGTCTATAGTTCTTCAACAAGGTTTTGTCACCCTTTTTGAAGAACAGAATCACCGCACCTCTGCTCCACGCCTCGGGCGTTGTACCCTCTTGGATGACGGAGTTGAAGAGACTCGCTAGCTCTCTTAGGACTGGAGCCCCACCCGCTTTAAGGAGCTCTGTCGTTATTCCGTCATCGCCCGGTGCCTTGTTGTTCTTAAGCTGCTCGAGAGCCGCTCTAATCTCGCACTGGTCGACATCTGGGATGTCCTCCGTGTAGTGGCGCGTTAATTCGGCTCGGTGGTCATTTGCACTATGTTCCGCTGGTTTTGAGGTCCGCGTTGAGTAAAGGTGCCCGTAGAAATCCTCGACTTGCTCGAGTATCTCGGACTTTGAAGTCACGATTCTGCCATCCGCAGTTCTTAGTTTCGTCAGATGGGACCTTCCTAATTGCTCAGCGAACACTTTCGACCCTCGGTTTTGCTCAATCGCGACCTTAATGTCGCGGGTGTTGGAGCACCGAAGGTCGCGTCGCGTAAGCTTTCGTATTTTTAGGTTTAAGGCCCTCTTCTCTGACGAAGACGGCTGCGTGGCTGGCAATTCTCGTCTTTTCCTCATAAGTCCGAGAGTCTCCAAGGAAAGTTTGGACACCTTACTTTTCCGCTGCGACGGGAAAAGTCTGCGGGACACGTCACGTAGTGCTTTGACCACCTCGTAGGCTTTCTCGTCAACAGTGCCTGTGGTTTCCAACAGGGCGAATCGATTTTGAAGTTGCAGTTGGAACTTTTCGGATCCTAGAGCAGTCTGGAGCTGCGTAGGTCGGAGGATAGGCCTCATCATGCGGATTCTCTCAGCTCGAAAATTGATATTTAGAGTGCCTCGGACAAGCCTGTGATCGCTTCCGGTATTGAACCTGCTGATCACGGAGACATCTCTAAATATGTGCTTCTTATCCGTCATGATGAAGTCGATCTCGTTCCTTGTCACGTTATCGGGGCTCTGCCAGGTCCACTTCCTTTGGGGCTTCTTTTCGAAGAACGAATTCATCAAAAAGAGCCCCTGCGACTCTAAGAAGTTGACCAGCATTTGCCCCCTGTGATTCCTGCGCCCCAAACCGAACGGTCCGACTTTCGATTCGCCGCGTTTTTGTACTCCCACTTTGGCATTGAAGTCCCCCATAACAACGTTGTAGTGAGCCTTGGTCGTACTGTGCATTGCTTTGGCAATGTCCTCGTACAAGGCTTCGACTGTTTCGTCAGAGCATGTCGAAGTTGGCGCATATACCTGTATCACTTTCAAGTAGTACCTGTCAGTGAGCTTTAGTACAAGGTACGCTACCCGTGACGACACGCTACTGATTTCCACAACGCTGCTAGTGAGTTCTTTGTTGACCAGAAAGCCGACACCGCCCTGGGAGAGCTGATCACCTTCGCGGAAGTAGAATAGGTCGCCTGACTCCAGGGTTATCGTATCCTCCCCCTGTCTTCGGACTTCAGATAGCCCCAGTATATGCCAGTTAATGCGACCTAACTCTACCTCAAGTTCAGCGAGGTGATGGTCTAGCCTCATCGAACGTCCATTGTACGTAGCCAGATGTAGTCGTCGTTGGTAGCCTGTCGTAACCCGGGGATTCTTCGCACCCCCCGTCCCGCCGTTACCGTGACCGCTACCTTGGCCAGGAATAGCGGGACCACCGGGAACTGGGGGCCGTAGTTTTGGCACTCTATCCATTGGAGGTTTGATGCCCATAGTCACCACGCTGGGCATGCGGGTTGGTGACCGCAGAGCCAGTCCTTTCGCAGCGATGACGCTGCTGCCCGCCATCACTCTGGAGAATTTAGGTTGGCTTGTTGGATGGTTATACCGCCATCGGTCGGTCGCCAGCGCCTCGTCTGTCAAAGGCAGGGTGTACCGCGTGCAGGTGAGGTTGACATTTGGGGAGTCCGGTTGTTGTGTGCTCCCCCTTACACCCCACTAGGTACGATTAAAACATTGTTACCATTAATTAAGATAATAGGTACAAAGAAAAATAAATAATGCTTTAGAATTATGAAGCACCCTCCCGGTTAATAATATTTACGCCCGTCTTCACAACAGGGTGTTTCAAACTACGTCATGCGTCTTAGTGAATGATAGTTTAATTTTTTTTAATTATGCAAATGTTCAAAAATAAATTATTTTCTTTATAAATGACTAGCTTTTGCCAGCGGCTTCGCCCGCGTGGAGGTCGGTGTATTATACATATAAACCTTCCTCTTGAATCACTCTGCCTATTAAAAAAACCCGCATCAAAATCCGTTGCGTAGTTTTAAAGATTTAAGCATACATAGGGATATAGGGACAGAGAAAGCGACTTTGTTTTATACTATGTAGTGAGTAGTAGTCATTGGATACATGAAGTGGGCTGCCGTTGTAAGACGACTAAAATGTCCTGTGAATATTAACGACCAAAACAAACTTCTTTTAAAATTTTGGTATATTTATTCAAATTAACAGTTTTCAGTCCATGGCAACACGAATCCATGATTCTAAGTCTTCGATGACATTGGATGTTTGCTGCTCAATGTTATGTGTCTGCTCAATTTCGTGTGATTTAGAAATATCGTCATCGTTTTCTTCGAGCCATTCATGGACAAGTAGGGTTGTGTGTTCAAACCAAAATCGACTAAATATTGTAGAAAATCCAAAAATGTAAAAAAAAATACTGCTGACGTAATCACCATCCAGACCCCCATCCCACATGTCATCAAAAATAAGCAAAGGAAAGACCCCCCGCCCCCTGTAGTGCTTACGTAATACTTGAATGGCCCCATAATAAAGAAATGAGTTATTACGCTACTTATCGTTGGTTTGGTGTTCCTGAATGTAAGATATTATTTTAATAACAATTACTTTGGTTACGACAATAATAAAAGTACAAAGTTGTTCAGTTGATTGGTTTAAACAGCGGTATGTCGTAATAACATGGCGGCTACTATTTCATGGTATTTATAAACAGGTTTAAAAACTGAAATTTTAAAATTTATTTTGTTATTTCATGAACTTAAAACCAACATTTCCAGACTGCTTTTTGCCTAAGCTATCTCCAATAATATATTTATAATTTTTTTCTCATGTAGAGTAAAATACCCTATTGCACGCCATTCAGCTCGATTCTCGGCAACTCACATCCAGTTGCCATGTGACTGAATACTATGGTGGTTGTCTATGATACCTCCCTCAATCTACGATCGGAGTTTTTTTTTTTATTCTACTAACTTTTAATTCATGATGTCATTGCAGATCGTCGTCGAGCAGTTCGGCGTGGTCGCAGTCATGCTCTTCGTGCACGCACTACGAAGACGAAGGCTCTCACCACTCTTGCTCTATGAGTTCTACTGACGGGTGAGTACTATCTATACACAATCATGTCGTAGATTGTCGGAACAGCTCGTGTCGCAGTCGTGCTTGTCGTGCACGTTCTACGAAAACCGAGCTCCCACCACTCTTGCGCTATAAGCTGTGCTGATGGTTTATGCCCACGTACCCACAGACGCGTGGCGGCATTTACACCGCCACATGCGAACTACGCACCAAACACTTGACGTCACACAAATCCTTTATCGCGCAGAGTTTACCGCGCGACTGGTATATATGTCGCAGCCATCTGGCTAAAATAGCCACCTAATTGGACGCCTAGGCCGTTCATTAAACGCCGGCATCCAATTGGATGCCTACGCCGATAGTTAATTGAACTAGAATCATTCAATGTTTAACAATTTGGCATATTGAAAGTCAGCCCTTTGAAGATGACTGACCAAGACTCAGTCAAGTGATTCAAATTTAGTTCAGTTTTTTTTCCACTGGGGCGGTGACTACTTCACCAAAACAAATATGGCGTCAATAGCGCAAACCGTGAATGTTATTTTTCGTTCTAGTGTGCAATTTAAGTGAAATTAAAGTGTGATATTGTCAAAATAGTATGAAAACATGGAGGTCCAAATAATACTACGTCTTCTGCAAGTTTTCGTGAAATATTTGAGTCTAAACTGACTGAACTTACTGACTGATTTAATTATTATTGAGTAATATTCGTGTTAGTATGTACTTTGTTTTGAACAAAAATTTCACTATTACTAGTTACTTAGTGGTAGGCATTAGCAAAAAGTCACAAATTCATCAATATTCAATTTAGCTAAATGACTACACGACATTCTGGTTAAACGTTGCGCTCAATGACTTGGCTAGATGTCCTTCAGCTATTTAATTGGATGCCGGCATTTAATGAATCGCTTAGGCGTCCAATTAGCTGGCTAATTTAACCAGATGGCTGCGACATATACAAACATCCCGACATCAACCGTCGGGCAGTTGCCCACCAGACACAACACCCATCTGGTCGGAGGATCCTCCCTTTTCCATAGAATATGAGTGAACTTTACAACCTGTTTTTTATACCTCTAAAGACGTAATATAATCGCGCCGGGATTTTTATGCGTACGTGAACTTCAATGTTTTTTTTTTTTGGTTTTGGCTTCGCACGGTTTGTGCATTTAGCCAGTGTCAAGTAATTTTTCTTTTCGATCAAGTAAATGGCCCGATATCGGGCACGAAGTTACAAAACAGTCATAGTCGTCTTTAGTCAGTCAAGTCAAAGTTATTGTAAAGCGGTAGTAACTTTACAACAACCTAATAGGAGTTTTTGGGGGGAACACGAAAAGTCCACGTTAGTCACTTAGTTTCACCTTCACTACACTTGTGCACTCACACGTAATTAAATTGCATAATTCACTACCAAAATTATACAATTTTATTCGCTATTTCACAAAATTTCATAAAAATAAAAAGTCGTGCGACATGTTCCATCGCGATCCCGCCAAAAACTCGATTTTCAATGTTGCTTAGCCGTGAGTTGAAAATCGAACAGTGTGTTTTTGAACGCGCTGGCGTGCACTCTGTTGGATTGTCAATGCTCGGCCCAACACAGAGAGTTGAAAATCCAGTGCGTGTGGGGGGACGTGGGCTAGTAACTTTGTGAACCATTTAAATTGGAGAGCCAAGATTCAGGCACTTTTACACATTAACTTAGCTCGCGTTATAAATTTGTTATTTTCCGGGATGAAATACATCGACAATACAGTTCAATTTAAGCTTTATGGCGGTTCAAAAGTGCGCTACTCGCTGCGCAGTACCACACACCTCACTCCCACTGACACGTGAATTTGTTACTGCGCAGTGATTCCCCTCATGTTCCAAGCCGACATGAAGTTTGAATGTGCCTGTATCTTATACAGGGTGGCAGGGACATCGACGCAAAACCTGTAATCATGATTGCAGCACATGATTCTAGAATTCTCCTCTAGCGTAGATATTTTTTTTTAAATAATTTTACGAAATATTTTAACCTAGGGGGCGTTAGAATCATGTACTAAATTCATATATTCAGTAACAGGATGTGCGTCTATCTTTGCAGATGTGGATGTAGATTGTGGTCATGGTTGCGAGTCACCTAGACCTGTGTATGTGTATACGTAGGTCACTGTTGTACCGTTGCTCATGGGATGTCGCAACGGTGACCAACCGTTATTTCTTGTATTGCTTTTCTTGTTTTGTGTATAGTCTGTGCTTCTTAACATAGTCGTAAATTTCACTAACAATCTTGTTGAGTCTTGGTTAGAGTGAAGTTTGTTGCGTCACTTCTTCCCAGCTAAATAAAACACTAGGTAATTTTGTTTTTTTTAAAGAACTGACTCTCAGCTTAGTTTGAATAAATTACTTTTGATTTTTGTTACTCCAATAAAGAAATATTCTATGGCTGTCGCTCTGTATTACAGTAGAGGGCATTACAATTTAGTCTGAGATGTTTGACGCCTACTATCGTCCCAGGTCCAGCTTCAACGACCCCCCGGAGTCCGGCCGCTCGGGCAGCAGCGGCCCGGAGCAGGCGCGGCGCCGCTCCCGTCGCAGCGCGGCGCACACCGACGTGTCCGACGCAGAGCCCACCACGCCCGGGAGGGTGAGTTGTAGGGCTTCTGTAGGTTAAGGCGGAAATGTCACGTTAACTCGCGAAATTATAATATTCTTAAGTTTTTTTGGAACTTGCGATCTAAATATGATTCGCAGCCGTAACACGTATGTATTTACAGAATTATAAATAATAAATAACCATCGATACATATCTCAGTTTATATGACATCTTGACATATAAGGCCAATTTTAACGATTCTATTGCTGATTCTAATTATTATAATTCCGAAATATATTTTAATCAACACACAATCTGACACTAATCTGCTAATTGCACAAAACTTAATTCAATTAGAATTTCGGGGTTTATCTTAGCGCATCCTTAAGGTGAATCTAGGCGACACTTTTTCCGTACAAATTTCGAGAGTGTATTACTCGACTCTTCGACAAAGTACATCAAAAATTAAACATGGTATCGTTTTGTCTCATTATTAACATTGTCTGTAATAGAATAATTGGAAACAGAATACTAAAATAAAAAGCCATTAAAAAGTTATGAGCCAACAAAGATTCCTTTTTTTTGCTAATTTAACTTTGGGCGTGTTAAAGTAATAAAAATAGTGTAAAATCTCCAAAATAAATCTGTACCGGTAAAGCTAAATTATCGAAAAGTTCAATAAACTTTATTGGTCATTGATTTATGCAGTGATTTTTACATAAAATATCTTCCGAAGGTCGTTTCTAAATTTTTTACGTGCCTGTTTTACTATAAATGATCCTGCATCTCACTCAATAACATTGTGCGTGGAGACTAGCGTCTAACAACTCATCATTGATACTACCTCTATCGGACACGATGCCTTGTGAGACAGCGTGCTTTTTAGTCAGTGAGTTCGAGCCGTCGACTAGATTCCCCTTAAGTGTCTTGTTAGCTAATGCGTATTTATTAAAATATACATTAAAAAAATATGTGGTAGCTAATTCTCAATAAAACAATTGTCTGATTAGATTTTTACTCAGCCACCGCATATTTTTAGAATGAACATATTTTATTTTAATTGCCCTTGATATATCCTAAATCAGGGAGTCCATGTGAACTAGATCACTTTGTGTCTTCACACTAAGTGATCTAGTTCAAGCCACAGGCTAGCCATAGCTATAATTAAAGGCTCAGTGTATAAAAAAAACTTTATTAAATGTGTGGTTTCAAATCATTTTAAATAAGAAAGATGGTTTAAAACCAAATAGTTTAAAACGTTTAAAATCCATTTTGCATCTATAGTTACCTAGTCTGTCAACCAGTCTTACCAAGGGGTATCGTGTTACCCAGTAACTGGGTTGTGGAGGTCAGATAGGCAGTCGCTCCATGTAAAATACTGGTATTCAGCTGCATCCGGTTAGACTGGAAGCCGACCACAACATTGTAGTTGGGAAAAGGCTAGGCAGATGATGAGGAGTCATGATAATAAACATGTTTCTAAATTGTCCTAATACCACAACTTTTGAGTCACAAACGCAAAGGGTTATCGAGCCAGCAGCTACATGTTCAAGGATTCGGTAACAAATTCCCTAAACTTGAAAATGTGGAACCTTAAGAGCATTCTCCCCACTCGGGCTGGCAACGGCGCATTTATGGCGGTTTTTCGTGATTATTTAATTAAATACAAACAAAAGTAAACATTTTTTCAGCCATGCACTAGATCGTTAGTATTTTGTAGTTTGTATTTTTTTTCCAGTTATTTTGGTATTTGGTTATAAAAATCGACATACCGTCAACTATTTTCTATTTGCATTACTAAGTAAGATTAAATGTTTTTATGAAATAGTAAATATTTAAAATAATTATAAATACCAACGATCTAGTGCTTGGCTGAAAAAAAAATGTACTTTTGTTTGTATTTAATGAAATAATCACGAAAAACTACTATAAATGCGTTGTTGCCAGCCCGCGTGGAATGAATGCTCTTAATCCAATACCTTTAAACGAGCAATTCTTGTATATATGTACAGACGCCAGCACATCAAGCTATCCCAAACTGTAAATTTTTCCCAATTGAACATGAACCTTATGCTTTTGTAATAAACATGAAAATCGATCAAAGAAATTTGAGAAATTTGGGGTAGCTTGATGTGCTGGCGTCTGTACCTATATAATCTGAATCTCGGAAACGACTCCAACGATTTTCATGAGATTTAGTATGCAGGGGGTTTCAGGGGTGATAAATCGATCTCGACGAATCGATAAAATAATAACCTAGCAAAGCTCAGTCATCCAAGTACTTTTAGTAAACCAACATCGTCTGTTGGGCTTACAGAGCTTACAGATGACAATTATTTGCGATTGTCCTAGTTGGCATAAAATAACACAGAATGAATAAAAATACAAAAATGTTTGAAAAGGTCTATCTCTAATAAATAAAACTACAATGCGATGATTCTGTGCAGGGCCGCGGAACAAGATCTTCAACGTCAAGAACCCCGGTCAAGTCTGCGCAGGCGTCGACTTTACAACTGGAACCGTTACAACTCGTCTGGGCCAAATGCAGGTCAGTAAAGTCAGTAGCCGTATACCACATTCATTTTATATTACTTTCTATGTAGCACAAAATTAGTTTAGATATTAATAAGTTTTATGCCCGTTTTCACTAACAGTATTGGATCTGCGCGTTAAAAATATAACCTTTCTTTTTGACTTCGCCGTAGTCGGGTAACAATCCAACATTGCGGTTTTCTAGTACTAAATTACAAGAAAATAAAACGAATGTTAGTGAAAACGGTGCTAGTATATTTTTATGATTCTTACCTATTGTCAACATTGCTGGAGTCTTCCAGTTAATCCTAAAGGAACTTAATATTTCAGTGTTTTACACGCATCGACTACCCTCTGAAATTGAATGACTTGGAGGAGGAGGAATAATTGTACTTTTGATTAATTGGTGAAGGAATCGGGTATTACACTCATTTTAGAAAAGTGTCTTAATTAAATTCTAGAGTGCTAATAAACCACTTAAAAAACACAACATTTTTTAAAAATCGATTAGTGCCATAAAAATGCATTAAAATTTTACATTTTCAAATTTCGTAATTTGACGCAGTGGACGCCATATCGCTCTGTGCGTATGACGTCAGTTTGCTATATAAACAAATGCGCTGATATTTTAGACATTTGTCTGCAATTACTCTTTCAAAGAACTTGCCCACCTCGTCGAGCAGCACGATGGGCCGGTAAGCGGACGGAGAGTCCAAATTTAAAATTACTTTGGTTATTAATAAAAGTACAAAGTTGCTCAGTTAACATTCCGTATGACGTAATAACATGGCGGCTACTATTTCATGGTGTTCAAAAACATTAAAAAAACTGAAATCTTTAAATTGTTTTTGAAAATGTACTTTGTTGTTTCATGAACTATCTCAATAATATATTTTTCGATTTCTTCTCATATAGAGTAAAATACCCTATTCCCTCCACCTACTGCTATGGGCATACCGAGTACCGGTTTACTGGTAGACATTACATCACGATAACAGAGCTTCGAACCTACTTTTTAAAATAACACGACATCACGCCCTGTTTCCTCGAACGGTTGGGCAGAGGTGTACCTAAAATACACACACATTTCGCCAGTTATCTTTAAGTCCCATGTAATAGGGGGCGAGCAAATTGCCATCAACCGGGCACAATTCCAGACTGCTACTGAGAAATTTCAGATAGAAAAACCTATTAACACTGCACGACCTGGGTATTGAACCCAGAAACTCATGTTCAGCAGTACCGCTGCGACCACTACACCAACGAGGCAGTTCCTACGAACCAACTTTAACCCAAACGTTTTCAACAGAGGCTACCCCTGGTACCCAGCTCTAATCATCGACCCGAAGATACCAAAAGGCTTCATCTACAACGGCGTCCCGCTCCCAGTCCCACCACAAGACGTGCTGAATCTCAAGAAGAACCACTCCCACGAGCCAATTCTCTACCTTGTACTGTTCTTTGACGTCAAACGCACATGGCAATGGCTGCCCCCCAACAAGCTTGAAGCTCTAGGACTCGACAAAAGTGTCGATCAAGCGAAATTAATCGAATCCCGCAAGCCAACGGACAGAAAGGCTGTGAAGAAAGCCTACGGTGATGCCATGCACTTCCGTAAGCAGGTGCACGGTGACGACAAATGACAAAAGTTTAAGTACAGGTCCCGCCGGCCTCCGCGGAAGAGAAACTTCAGCTTTGGCCACTTTTCAGCTATGCACTTACGTAGCCCAGACACCACCGATTCCAGTGATGATTGAATTAAGTTTTTCTGCTTTATTTTATGCTTTTATTGAAGTAACCCTCATTCCATTTTATTATTTGGGAAGTGTAAGGTCTGCATTGGCGTGATTGACTGTGAAAAATAAACTCGTTGGGACGATAAATATTTAGCTAGGAAGTAGAAAAGGTAACTAACTCGAATTTCGGTAAGATTTTGTATGATATATTAGTAGGGCAAGAGTGTAGTTTTAACCCTCTATGAATGAGGTGAATTTGGATAAGATTACGTTAAATTAAGGAAGAATGATTATTGTATACGATTATTGTATGGGCATGTGAAGACACGACTGCGTTTGTCTTCAATGATTTCTTAAAATAAAATTGTAATTCATACGAGAGAATATATTACGTCATACGAATACTTGCGTTTTGATTCTGTCCCGTGTTTATATTCGGGAGCTACAAAGGCGAATCGCAGCCATTTATAGGCCAATGAAATCGTTGAACCCAAAACGCAATGTGTGGAATTCAAATGATAGTGTGCAGCTATAATAAAATTAATCTCTTGAATCTTCTAATTGTGTAAAATTAACATGAAATTATTAACCAGTATTTGTAGAACAGAATTTAAAATGTACGATCAACTGTGGCATCTTTACTTTCTGTGAGCAACTTTACCCATGTATTTAAATATATCTAAAATAATAAATATCTGTTGCCGCCATTTAATATCAAAGCGATACAAAAGTACAAAACTCGACTATTTGTACAAGATTTTTAGTGATTGAGAGATATTTCATTCATATTCATATTTTACTCATGGGAAACTAAAGATGCCATAACTGACGGTACCTAAGTTGTGTCTAGATGGTCGAGCTTAGTGAATGAATTGTATCCATATATTGTAGACAAAAAAAAACAACATAATCATGTATACTTTAAAAAATATTAATATTATACTAAATTGAATATTGGGATGTAGGATAGACTTTGATAAAATAAGTTCTGTATATAGGTTGCATGCATGTGTGTTTATGAGTGTTTTCAGAGGGCTTATTGTGGACTCAGAGGACGAGATCTATATACGTTACTAAGCCCGCACATAGACTAAGCATTATTTCTGTTCGCATCTGCACAACTCAAACTACAAGTGCAAGATAAAGATGGGAACATGTCTAAGTTAAAACACGAGCTAAATAACGTTTATAGATCTCGGCCTAGTTGCTTGACAGAAATTGCAAGCGTAATCAGCCGTATTTATGGCACATCGATGTGAGAGAATTTGGCTTTGCTGCAGATTGGAGTCTCTGTCACTTATACCTATGGACATAAGAGAATGGACTCAGGATTAGCCGCAAAAACCACCTAGATACCCTCCTTGAGATTGTCAGTAACATCAACGAATAGCTGGCTTTCTTCGAGGAGCTGGGGTGGATAGAATAATTGTTTTTCCGATCCTTACGCCAAATATCCTCCTCCTCCACATTGATGTGGAGTTGCGGGAACAAGCCCGTATTACCTATTATTATCCGCACAAAATTGACCACTCTCTAGAAAGAGACAAAGCGACTGTGCGGCTCTACCTGTCTCTTTTGTTATACAGCGCAGAACAACACACACATGACCGCCCATAACTCAAAACTCTAGAAAGAGACAAATACTGGCAGCACATTCACTTTGTCTCTCTTTCTTTTTGTATTCACTGCACAACTGAATAAGGAGCACTGAGTACATTCTCTATGTGTATATAATACCTGTGTGTGACAGTCTCTTACCCAAGCTCGATGTATAATATGAATCTTCAGGTACCATATTGTGTGAAAAGTAAGTGCTCCTAAGTAAGCCCCTGATCTAATAGATCTTTTTGTAATTTTTTGCGTATCTGATAATATGAAACTATTTTGACATGTCTGGTCAAGTTTTGGCAATATTTCTACACCTATACGAATTGTAAAATTTAAAAGTTGTTATTGTTTTATGCATTGCCTGTTTGTAGAAAAATACATAAAAGTGTATTTAACTTTGTTTAATTTTTTCATAATTCTAAAATCCCTATTAAATGTAAAATTAAAAATTAGTCCAGGTATTTTTGAGAAAATCATTTACTGACTTGACTTTAACTAATTACAATGAGGGTTATGGTTTGAAGAGTTCTAAACATTGAGAACCATTGACCCTTATTCTACATGAACTTTATTTAAATTAAACCTGCATATTATTCATATTCCATTTGTTAACATGCTATGATTCATTCATAGTGTTTGTCCCACTGGTATACAGGGCCAGGAGTTGGCCTTACATTAGCTGGGGCCTTGGGGGCTCTGAAAACAAAATGAACAATTTTATAACGTTTACTAAAAGTACTCTGATTAACCTATTGATGCACCAACTGAGGCAGAGTTGGATTAATACTAAAAATGTTCTTGTGCCATCCATCCAACCTATGCCTACTCAGTCGGATTTATATGAATGAGACCCTCTATTCGTTTTTGTTTATTATTTAATTGCACAATTCCCATTGTCATAGGTATTTATTTGTCGATTTATGAGTTATTGATATAAAAACAAGCAGTTAACATTTTCGACTCCACCCACTTTTCATGGAACTCATACGCCATGCTGCCATAAATATTGGAAGTTCCCTACCCCCGAAATACATGTATCCTGACACCCAATTAAAAAAAAATGCTTATATTTGAACACCAACAAATATGCTAATAAATCTTGTTAAAACCGAGCTGATTTAATTTTAACAGTTTATTATACTGTATTCACTTAGAAAAATGTATGTTTAAAATGAGCCCTCCGATAGGGCTCCCGGCATCAGCCAGTGAGCCCTCCAGGAGGCCTCCCAGCACTGAATGTTTTAATAGGTTAAAAGGTCCTAATCAATCAAATGGGGTTTGTACTAACAATGTACCAAACGAAAAATTGAAGGAAGGTAAATTTTTATATAGTATTTTGTAATCTTGGATACCTGTCAACTACTGTTCAGCTAAAAATAAGTAAAATCAAAAAGCAGGCCTGTTACTGGTCGAATAAATAGCTCCTGCATTTTTTTATTGCAAAGTAATTAATAAATGCATTGAGCCTTTCCAACAAATTAGAACTCACTACATCACTACCTTCATGAATTACTAAATCTACATTCACATGCTAGGTTTTGCTATAAAATAATATTTACCCCTTATCATCACTAGCTCCTAGAAGCTTCTTGGTAAGGTCCATAGGTGGTGCCACTTCACGACGTCCATCCCGCGTGAAGTAGTAGTTCTGAGAATGCCTGTAAACCGATTACTCTTAGCAGGTGTCTAAATATTTAATTGCATAGTCATATACTCTTGAATAATAGCAAAATAATATGTAATCATATGAACGGCTACTGATCCACCTTCACAGTGAGTTTCTCCACTTTCCATCTTAATAGAAGAG
Organism: Polymixis lichenea; assembly: GCA_949091785.1. NCBI lineage: Eukaryota > Metazoa > Arthropoda > Insecta > Lepidoptera > Noctuidae > Polymixis > Polymixis lichenea. The sequence goes on along the minus strand of OX420947.1, from coordinate 9,139,852 downwards.
AACTACTGATATAAACTTAAATTACTAATTAAATATTTGGTCATAAATAACTGAGTAGCCTCTAGAAGTACGAGGTTATATTTGATACTAACTTGTGAGAAACTCCATCAGGAATCCTCGGTTGGGGCTGAGTCCTGTCTGCCAGCAGCGGCTCGAAGCGCAGCGCGTTCGTGTGTTTCCTCTAATATAATAAACAATTCAGCTGTTTACAAAAACCTTTTCCGTTACATAATGGACCAAAACAAAACGATTGATACTCACTCCAAGAAGGAAATCTCTAAGTCTTTGCATTATTGGCGATATATCGCGCAACGCTACGTTTGCTTTACTCATTTTAAAATATTATTTCAATAGCGAAATAAGGAAATTACCACTTCTTCGCAATTGCGATTTTCATAGAAGTAAACATCTGATTTTGAAGTTACGACGTGACGAAACGTCAGTTTGACACTGACAAGTTTTGTTTCGTTTCGGAATCATTCGTTCGTTTGGGGAAGTTTATGTAACATGGCATTACAACATCACGTCGGTGTTCCCGGAGGGCTGTACAAGTGTACAGAGGTGTAATCAAATAACACACATAAAAACACCAACATTTCACCAGTTATGTTAACTCCCATGTATAATGAATGAACAGACGCCAGCACATCCAGCTACCCCAAACTGTAAAATTATCCCAACTGAACATGAACTTAATGCTTATGGAATAAAGATGAAAATCTATCAAAGAAACTGACAGCATGGGGTAGCTTGATGTGCAGGCGTCTGTACCTAATAGGGGGCGAGTTTTTTGTTTTTATTGTGTAATTAATATAAATGTATCATACGATAACGTTCGATGTGACGACGACGCTTTTCACAGACGTTTTTCGGGTGAAGCTTAAGCGAGAGAAAATCAGTATATCGCCGCGACGATTTCACAATGTTGTCTGTGCTCGACCCAGTTCTCGAACATGGACATATCACACTGCTGGGATCGAGATTGATTCAGTTTCTATTGAATTTTAGTGCAGGGCGGTGGCGGTGGCGGGACTGTCGCCGCAATTCTCTCACCCGTGGAGATGACGACCTATTTGATGAGATAAAAAAAAATATAAAATATTATTTTTATTGTACTTTACGACCTTTTCGTTTTCACTTGTTAAAAATAAAACTGCTTTGACATAAAAAAGTACTCTGTGTTTGACATTTGCCAGTATACTATTGTAGTCTTTGTTGGACATTGACCAACATTGACAATTTTATTAGGTACCTATTATGTTGAAATAGTAAAATTAGCTGTTATTTTTTAATCCTTTTGCAGACCTTTTGCGCAAATATGGCTAAACATATGATTGCTCGAAATGTATGCAATATGCTTGTAAGTGTAAGTTTCTAATATTTAAAATATTTCTAAATAGTTATCATTTAGTAGGTAGCCTTCACGTACTAAATGCAGATTGGGAGGCTCTATTGTTACCCAATCTGCATTTTGTTTGAAAATCCCGCACACCACTCACTATCCGCGGTATTTGCCATTATTTCATATGTTTGAAAAAAATGAGAAATGCCTACAGTAGAGACCTACTTCACTGAAGGACAAATCTGCATTGCTATTCTGTAACCATCTCACCGCGTGAAGTGAGCGTGGAGTGAGCTGTCAGTGTCATTCCACCTGATGCTTGGTACCACTAAATAGTAGTGGTTCCTTCGGGAACCACCGAGGTGTTACCTAATCCTCCTACCTCTTTACTCTGCCATACCTCTATGCGATCATTAGTGTCAAGCATTACAGGCTTGCGCCAGTCCTCTTTAGCCAAGGAGAGCGGGGTAAGGCCCTTGTCCACTGCGACCACATCTCGATGCATCCCCACGTCGGTTTCTAGGTAATATTCCCACACTTTCGCGGGATATACAGTCTCATTACCGACGACCGTGGGTGATACATTCGATATGCAGTCAGCAGTGTACGGACCTTCCTATCCAGGGCGAACTCGTTCTCGGGGACTCAGACAGAACTCGTTCGGTCTGAGTCCATTTGAGTATGCCGAAAGAGTACATCAAGACCAGCATGACCCGACCTTATTGCCGCCTGATAAGACTATTAAAAACTTTCTTCAGGCGGCCAAAGAAGCGCTCCTTCAACGTTTGCTTCATGTCAGTAACATTGATGCCCAACGCTTCCGACATACCCAAATACTTATAGGTTTCGGCTGCAGAGAGGGTTCGAAGGTTTATGGAATCCGAGAGTTGGGTTGCCACGGACTTCACAATCTCCCCTCGCTTTACATGCATGACCGCACAGTTGTCCACACCAAATTCCATCCTGATGGTGCTACTAAAGGTTTCAGTTACTTTTAGTAGCTCCATCAGTTGTAAATTGTTGGGGGCAAAGAGTTTTAGGTCATCCATGTAGAGGAGGTGAGATATAACCTGATCACCTCTCCTCAGCCCATAGCCTAGATACCTGAATCCTCCAGCAATATGCTTAGAGGATTCAGGGCTAGACAGAACCAAAGCGGACTCAACTGTTGCCCTGAAATATACCTCACTCGATCCTTATTGGCTCGCTATTATTCTGGATATTTCGACAACCTGGATATCGTAGGACCGTCCTCCATTGCCCCATACATGACATCAGGATGGTGAACAGAATTGTATCTACTTTATACAAGTCCAGCACCCTCATGAGCCATGATGTGGCACCGAGTCATAGGCCTTCTTGTAATCTATCCAACATGTCGAAAGATCCTTTCGGGAACGACGAACCTGCTGGCTAATGGCCATATCTATAAGGAGCAGCTCCTTAGTACCGCGGGACCCGTTCCGACATCCATTTTGAGAGACAGACATGATGGTTTTAGTGTCAATATGATTGTAAATTTTAGATCTCAAAATGGATGTAAGAACTTTATAGACTGTCGGTAAACACGTGATCGGCCTTTAATTTATGGGTTCCGCGGTACTACTTGATTTATGGAGCAGGTGGGTAACTCCTGTCGTTAGGAACTGAGGTAGCGAACCAGACTCCATCCAACCAACTAGCAACCTGGTACTGAGCCGCCAAGCGAGTGTGCGACCTTTGGAACCAAATAATCCAGAAGTTGTGCAGCCCACCTGGAAGGTAACGGACGGACTGCACGAGCTACATCTTGGGTGCAGATGGTAATAGCCCTCATTTCTGGTATTGGATCGCAGACTCGCTTGACTTTCCGAGTCCAATCACCTTCGGTGTGACTGACAGGCACCGACCAGATACTACGCCAAAAAGAACAAATGGCATCATCATCCGGTAGGCGCGTGTCCGCCACACCTTGATCTGGTCGCTCCCGACCCCTATAAACCCATTATTATTTCCTTTATTTCGTTGATTAATACATATAAATTATATTTTTAAATATTCGAATTTAAAAAAACATTTAAAAATATAAAAAATAGTAGCCCACTGGTATCAGGAACGGTTCACCCTTGTTTGATAGAACAACGTTTGATAGGTATAATATTACTAAATCGAATTTTAGTTGCAATAAAGTCATTTCGAAGAATTATTCATTTGACCGAATAATTCATTGGTAAATTTTTATTTAGCGTAATTATTTATTTGATATAGCGGATGTAACTAAACGTCTCCCTGAACGCATTGGTCGAGGCAAGTTGCCAGCACGATATTTACCATAATGCGTTTTGGAACGCACCTTCGCGCATGCGCCTCGCGCCGACCTATAATAGCGTAGCCGCCGCGAATACTGGCTACTGATTGGCTAATGTTAGGTTGGTAGAAGTGAGTTTGCGTTGAACGATATGATAAGTATGGCGGCATTGGAATTCTACTCTTGTGTCGTAATGATGTGATTAGTTATATTTTTTGAGTTTCAATAAAGTTTATGCCAATAACAAAACCCTTTTACTCTAAACTGACTCACCCCGACTACATCTTGGCACCCAACGTGTGTTTCAGTGGTTTTTGTTATGTGGATCAAACTTTATCGTTAGTTTTGCAAAAAGTTCGTCAAGTGAAAACTTTACGTAGGTACTTGTGTTTTGCAAAATGCCGCGGACTCGCAAGGAATCAAATTCGGAAGAATCTGAGCGATCCAATAATATAACTATGACACAAGACGTCCTTGCGACCTTGTTAACATCTATCAACCAGTCGCAAGCAGAATTTTTCAATCAAGTCCTTCACGAATTCCGTTCGTCGACGCCGCGACCATCGGACGCCGCCGAGGCTCTTGTGAAGTCAACAGCAAACTTTTCGAAATGCTCATCCAAGTTCAGCGGTAATCCTGAGGAATCCGTGGAAAACTTTATCGATGCCATCGAAGTTTACAAGTCATGCCTAAACATAAGCGACGCGAACGCTCTCTTAGGTATGTCGATGCTGCTCACTTCTTCAGCAGGAACATGGTGGCAGGGCGTCAAGGGCACTACGAAGACATGGGATGAAGCTATAACTAGACTCCAAAGTGCATATGGTGATCGTCGCCCGCCTTTTCGGATATACCTAGAGTTGTTCTCCCTAGTACAAGGCAAAGAAAATACGGATTTATTCATTGCTAAAGTCCGAGCCTTGTTTGCCAAGCTTCCACATGAAGACTTATGCGAACGTGTCCAGTTAGATATGACCTTTGGATTGCTGGACCGCCGCATCCGCAAGCGTATCGACAGAGCTGCAGTTTCAACATTCGACGAGTTGCTGAAAAAGGCGCGAGCTGTAGAAGACTCGCTAAACGAGTCACAACATGACCGCCTATCGCAAAAGTCGTCGCCCGATCGCGAAGTAGGATCACGCGCCGCCGCCGTCGAGCCTGCGTGTACTGCCTCTTCGAGTTCTGCTCCCCGCTCCTCCTCTGCCACCGCTGGTAGTCACACGGGTGACTCAACGAAAAAGGCAGGGAATGTGAAGTCGTTTTGTGTTTACTGCAAACGTAATGGTCACACAAAAGATATGTGCGAAAAATTAGTGAAGAGTAATAAAAATAACTTAAAGAATGAGGACGTGAAAGACATAAAATGTTACGGTTGTGGTGCCGCGAATGTCATTAAGTCGAAGTGCTCAAAGTGTAACGCTAATAATGTGAAAAATAAGGAACATTCATCATTCTACTCGTTGTCTTCGGCGCGTGAATCTCGTGTGCCGACCGGTCGCACCGAGTCGCATCGCACGCGCCCTGTGCACGTGCATGGCGACAAACGATACGTGAACGCGCCGTCACACAGTGGAACGAATGTATGGGAGCGGTTGGACGTAGACATGTCCGAAAAATAAGAGTAAAATTATGACAAACTAATGATGCCATCTTATTCGATTACTTAATGCCTTCATAAATTGTGGTGATGAATTTCTTCATAACTCCCATATTTCGGGAGTAATTTGAGAAAATGTGAAATTTTACTATGAAAATGAGTGTATCGAGCTCTCTCCCTCCTGATTCCGGGCTTGTTTCAAGTAGCGGTCTCTAATATCGTAATGCTATTACTAAGAGCTATATTTAATACTAAGACACATAGTGCGCCAAATGTGCACTTTCTGGGATAAAAGGAAATGAAAATTTAAAAAAAAAAACGTTTTTTCCCCATTTGTATTTACTTTAAACCGCAGACAGACTTATTAAGAGGTCTATAAATATATTATATATATATACAGAAATATATATTAACAAAAATATTCACAAGAACTGATGAGAGTATGACTTTTAAGTAAGTGGATAATAAATTACCTAGTTTCATTAAAAGTACAATAAATAATTAAGATGTAAGCTCTAATTTACTAAGTTACACATTTTAAAACAATAACATCATTTAATTATCTTCGTCATCATCATCATCATCAATTAATTCAAATTCAGAATCGATGTCCGCTAAATCATTTATGTTAACAAATTCGATATCACTTTTCTCAGAATCCGTAAGCTCATAAAATTCCTTAAAAGAAGATTTTTTTACAAACTTATTTCCTTTTGGACGGATACTTGTAACAAGTGGATCAGAAGACAGTAAAAGATTGTGCATAATATCTTCATTGCATGAGATACTGCTATGCTTTCGAGAATGCCCCTCTCTATATTTTCTAAAATCTTTATTTCTAGCCTCAGATGCCTCTTCGGATAGAAAACCAATGGGCACAATTGACATGTTCTGAACTATGTCTGGCCCATGCATTAAAATTTTATGAAGTGAAGAAGGCATATAATACCATGGGTATAACTCCACGTAAAGCTTAGCAGTATCAAAGCAGAACTCTCGGAATTTAGTTACGTTGATCTTCTCTCCTGATGAAATACACTGCAAGATCACACAGATTTTTCTTAAAAGCATAGCATCTATTCCGGTCAGTTCAGCAGATTTAGTGTAGTTTTCAAAAAATCTCCTTGCCGAGTTGCCATTGTTGGTGGATCCACTGCCTTGTTTCACAACATCGAGAAGTAAGCCCGTTTCTCTTCTTACAGCCTCTTGAACTCTTTTCTTCCTGTCATCAACTTGCCTTTTTGCTATATCACCCCTTACTTGCCATGATTTTATGTCTAATTTGTAGGAAATGTGTAATAAGCATTCCATTGAGCGAATCCAAGCGTGAAGGGTGCTTAAGCTATATTTATACATGTCCTCGTTTGCGTGTTTATCTTTGATTAACTCTAAATTATTCATTTCTTTAGGACAAGCCTTGCATATGTCACACACTGAAGCTGCTGTATTGGATATAATGGAATGAATTTTACCATCAATCATTGTCAACAGCAGTTGGTGTTTGACACTAATTCCATCAGTGATGGTGGATGGAGTTAAGGCTTCAATCTCTGCTTCGATTTCAGCCATCTCTCTCTGCACATTTTCTTTGGTTTCCTTTATAAACTTAAACAATATTGGCCGGCAAAATGAAGTGGAAGATGGTCGCTCGTTTTCCCAAATTGTTACACCTTTTGAGACGAGCCGCAGTGGTACAAGACTAATCATAAAATTACTAGCAAGATCGATTTGCTCATCTTCACTCGTCCTTTGATGATAAATGCTTTGGCTAGATGATCCGTCAAAACCCCATTTGCTGGTCAATACGAGCTGTTGATTGGGATCAACAGGGGTTTCTAACGACCTAATAAGTCTTCTTGAGGTTAAATCCATCAAGGCTTGTAATTTGATTTTTGCAGAGCTCTCTGTAACTGTGAGATCTTCTTTGGCCGGATAGCACTTAATTTTTTCTTTAACCAACATGTAGTAACTCGGGTATTGAAGAGCTCCTTCTTGAGTGTTGAAATCCCGAAGAGTGTTATAGCGCCATTTCGATAAGTTCATCGATACATAAAGAGCCAATGCCTTCAAAGGGGATATTTCCCGTACCTGAATTGATTTACCTTCAATGAAGGCTTTGATTTTTGAGGCCTCTTCTGGATTCTCCGTCAAGTATTTCATAACATAAGCTGTATCGCTTTGTCCTGCCTTTTGAAGCGCCCTTTCGGCCGAAAACATAATTTCAGCGCTGCTACTGCTGCATGAAAGACTATCTTCAGTGCGTCTTCTTTTTTGCCGGTTACTAAGGTCCTCAAAAGATTTACGAGGACTAGGATGTGTACAAGTTGAAGCATCAGATTTAGCAGGAGAAATTATGGGCTCGATGACGTCACTTATATTTTCTGTAGAAGGTTCCATATTTTCATTCTGTAATTCCGGCCATTGAATTGCAGCCTGTAGCCAAATCTCATGTTTCTTCCGAAACTTATCTGTGCTTCTTCCAGACTGTGTCCATTTTGCATAAATGCGGTAGCAAAATCGACGACACCAGTCTTTTAAACTTGTTTCAGCACTTTCACATAACTGAACACAACTGTTATCTTTTAAAACACTGAACAAATAGTTAAAGTCGCGTAAATCTTTATGTGCGCGTGCGCATAAAGCAACGTGAATATCAAGATTTGTATTAAAATTTGGAAAATACATTGCGAGATTAGCTTGGATACAACGAGGTGTAAATCAACACTGATTTTAAAGTTACTAATAGTGACCTATTTATATAAAATCCAGGTATCCCAGGTATCCTTTGTTAAATATTGCAAGGTAATTAGTTATTGTGATAATTAGTAAATGATGCATGCTAAATTAGTGTATTAAGAGCCATTTAGTAATTAAATAATAGCAATGTTCTTATCAGTAATCATTAGTGCATCAGTTTTATATGTAAACCTTAAGTCCCTAATTATATATCCTAATTAGCTTATATCTTCTCTAATTGGCTGCTCAGAAATGTTATTGTAATAAGGTAAACCTTTAGAAAAACGGTTTTAATCAACAAAATAAACAAAAAATAAAAAAATTGTGTTATAAAATAAACATCACTCTTTATCCCAGAAAGTGCACATTTGGCGCACTATGTGTCTTAGTATTAAATATAGCTCTTAGTATTAGCATTATGATATTAGAGACCGCTACTTGAAACAAGCCCGGAATCAGGAGGGAGAGAGCTCGATACACTCATTTTCATAGTAAAATTTCACATTTTCTCAAATTACTCCCGAAATATGGGAGTTATGAAGAAATTCATCACCACAAGTTATGAAGGCATTAAGTAATCGAATAAGATGGCATCATTAGTTTGGCATAATTTTACTCTTTTTTTTCGGACATGTCTACGTCCAACCGCTCCCATACATTCGTTCCACTGTGCGTCACCGCAAGCGCCCACCCCGCCGCCACCGCCGCCGCCGCCGCCGCCGCCGCGAGGTAGCGTGATGTTTGTTGTTTGCCGGTGCGAGCGCGACCGCGCTCCCTAGCGTCGACCAGTGCAAGTCTTATCACGAAACTAGAGGTAACCCTGCGCATCTCGCAGGGGATTCTGTTATTAAATATAGTTGTGTTACTTGTGTTCCTAATTCTAATGCTGTCGTTGTAGGTACTAACTGTTCCAATAATAGTGTACCTAAATTTTTAAATGTTGCAGTTTCTTGTAAAAATTGTGTTTTACCGTGTAGTAGTTTTAAGAATAATAATTTTAGATCACAAAGGATTTCTTGCGTCTCTGATAACGATAATCCTCTTTCTGTGTCTTTAAATGATAATTTCGATATTAGTTATGTTGGTGTTAATAATCGTTGTTCGTGTTTTGATCATATTATTAAGAAACCTATCGTATGTTTATGTAGTAATCCAAAAGTGTGTGTTTGTACTACTAGTACTTGCGATCAGGGGGAGTACGCGTCACCGTTACAGGTTAACAATAGTACGTCGCGGTCGGTAATGTTTAATGGTTGTCAATCTTTTTCTGGTAATTCCGTCGGATCAAAATCTTGCGCTCGCGATTTTATGCCTGTTTCCAGTGATTATAAGCCATTTTGTAACATTACCAGAGACGCTCAATATATTTCTGATATTGCAAGTAATGGTGAACATTTTGCCGAGAGCACAGGGGGTTCTCAATTTGTTTCTAAAAATGTAATCGATCTTAAAAACGCTAATGGTTGTCAACATTTGTGCGGAATTACCAGTGATTCGCAAACTTCTTTCGGTAATCGTAGTAATGTTCGATCTTATCTTCGGCCCGTGCTAAAGATTAGTATTTTAGGTGAAAACGGTACTGCTTTGGCAGATTCCGCAGCTAAAAGCTGCGTTGCTGGCCATACGCTATACGCTCTCCTGAAGGCCAAAGATCATCCTATGTCCTCTCGTAGGGAAAATGTAAAACTAGCAGATGGTAGCAGTAGGTTAATGAATGTACTTACTACCGAGGTTAATGTGACTCTTGAAGGTAGAACCAGGCTCGTAAATTTTTTAATTTTTCCTGATTCGGACAATAATGAAAGTCTTTTAGGTATAGATTTTTTAATACAGTTTAATATTAGTGTTGATTTTGGTAATGCCAAATGGCACTTTGCTGACAGTGTTGAGCAGTTCGATCTTCTCTTTGAAAAAGCACACCACGTTGAGAGTGTGCCTATTAATAGTATACTTAGGGATGGGGAAGCGTCACATCTTAGCGATGAGCAGCGTCACGTTCTTGCTAAATTTCTTTCTGAAAATAAGGACGTATTTGAGTTAAAAGGTGAACCGACGACCTTCGCAGAACATGTCATTGACACCGACGATCACGCACCTATCGCGGTTCCTCCGTATAGGCTCACTCCTGCAAAAAAAAAGATTATGCAGGTGGAAATAGAAAAGATGTTAGCTGACGACATCATAGAAGAGTGCGAATCGGCATGGGGCTCTCCTGCATTGTTAGTGCCTAAAAAGAACGGCCAAATTCGTTTCTGTGTAGATTATCGCAAACTTAACGCGGTAACAAAAACCGATGTATACCCGATGCCGCTTATAGACGAGTTAGTGCAGTCTACCAAGCGCAATTGCATCATGAGTACCTTAGATATGAGAAGTGGATTTTGGAATGTGTCAGTCAGGGAGTGCGACAGAGATAAAACGGCCTTTTTGACTCCTTTTGGTACATACCGATTTAAAAGGATGCCGTTTGGGTTGAAAAACGCTCCGTCCACCTTTCAACGGCTTATAGACAAGCTACGCTCTGGCGCCTCACTTAAGAATGTCACTTTATTAGCTTACCAAGATGATTTACTCGTGATATCAGAAGGTTTCGATCAACACGTCGCTGACTTACGTGCAGTTTTTGAGAGGTTGCGCATGTTCAATCTTCGCGCCAATCGCGAAAAGTGTGTTTTTGCGCGCGAAGAAGTGAAATACTTGGGTCATGTCATCACTCAGGATGGGGTTTCGCCTGATCATGACAAAGTTCGCGCTGTGGCGGACATGAAAGCACCTAGTTCGCTACGTCACCTCAGAACGTTTCTTCAGACCTGTTCGTGGTTCAGAAAGTTCATTTTGAACTTTTCAGAGGTAGCTGAACCCCTTACTCGCCTGTTAAAAAAGAATCAGACTTGGGTATGGGGCCCTGAGCAAAATCAGGCGTTTCAGGAGCTTAAAAATCGCTTAACGTCTGCGCCTATACTTGTCCAAGTTGATTATAGTAAACCGTTTATCTTACGTACAGACGCAAGCAATTACGCTCGCGGTGCAGTATTGTTACAGGGTGAAGGCAAGGACGAACGCCCTATTGAATATGCAAGCCGCCTTCTGAGCCCTGCCGAGCGTAATTACAGCACTACCGAGAGGGAAGCTCTTGCGGTAGTATGGTCAGTCGATCGATTTAGAGGATATATTGAAGGTCAACAAATTATTGTAGGTAGCGACCACCAACCTCTTAAATGGTTATTGAGCTTGAAGTCGCCATCAGGTAGATTAGTTCGGTGGGCACTGAAGTTACAGGAGTTTAATATTCAGTTCGAGTACACTCCAGGCAAGGCCAACGTGGTCGCTGACACACTAAGTCGTCCTGCCTGCAAGGAAAACTGTAAAGATCAGTGCGGTATTTGTTCCGTCGTCGTTGATTTACCCACTAGAAGTCCTGCTGATCTCCGACTTGCTCAGTTAGAAGACCTTGAAATAAAAAAAATAATTACTGGTCTCGAAAATAACGATGCAGTAGAAGAAAAACGCTGGTCCGAACGAGGATACTTCATGCAGCAAGGAGTCCTTTACAGGTACAACCCTGATGTCGATGTTGAGGAAGCACAGCTCGTACTTCCTGCGAGTTTACGTCTTGATGTCTTGCGGGAATGCCATGACGCTCCCATTGCTGGCCATCAAGGTATTGATCGGACCTTGCATAAGTTTTCACAGCGATTTTTCTTCCCTGGCATGAGACGGTTTGTCGCCGATTTTATTAAGTCTTGCGCGACGTGCCAACGGTACAAGTCGTCAAACATGAAGCCTTCAGGACTTTTACAGACCCCAGTGTTAAATCAAAGGGGAGAGGTTTTGGCAATCGACTTGTTTGGACCGCTCCCTCCTGGAGAGAAGGGGGAGAAGTACATTTTGCTTGTAGAAGATACAGCTACTCGGTGGGTCGAGCTTTTTGCTCTTGTAGACGCCACCTCAGTAGTCTGTGCTTGTACATTGATAGAGGAGTATTTTCTAAGATATGGCTTACCTCGCCGCATAATATCCGACAATGGCGTACAATTTGTGTCTTCTGTCATGCAACAATGTACATATATATTGGGAATTAAACAGGACTTGTTACCTTTATATCACCCTGAGGCAAATCCGGCCGAGCGGAAAAATAGAGATCTTAAGGTGCAGCTAGCCCAATTGGTGGACACACAACATTCTTCGTGGCCTAACCACTTACCTTCTGTTCGGTTCGCAATGAACTCGGCATTATGCCAAACAACCGGTGTTTCTCCGGCTTTTCTCACCTTAGCAAGAGAGCTCCGTTCACCCGTTGACGCACATTTCGATATCAAGGCCGTCCTGGAAAAAGATAACTTTGTTCCCCAAATAACGCCCTACCTTAAGAGGTTCGTAGATTCTTTAGTTTCTATTAGGGATAAAGTAGAGAAGGAACAGGACAGACGTAAAGATTACGCAGATAAGGGTCGTAAACCCAAGGAATTTGATGTTGGTGATCAAGTTTTGGTAAAGTCGCATGTTTTGAGTAACGCTGTTAAAGGATTATCAGCTAAGTTTGTACCAAAGAGAGACGGTCCCTATACAGTGGTTAAAAAAGTTAGTCCAACTACTTACCTTGTATCGCATGTTAGTGAACCCAACGAGATCCTAGGCAGGTTCCACGCGTCCCAACTTACGCCTTTTGTTAGTAGAGACGATGCACCTCTTCATCCAGTTATGCCGAAGCGTAACCGAGGCCGCCCTCGTCATGTTCAGCCTGTTTCTGCCGTCAATGAGCGGGTTCCTGAGCGAGGACGCCTTCACGAACCCGAGGGGGAGTGTATAGCGGATGTAACTAAACGTCTCCCTGAACGCATTGGTCGAGGCAAGTTGCCAGCACGATATTTACCATAATGCGTTTTGGAACGCACCTTCGCGCATGCGCCTCGCGCCGACCTATAATAGCGTAGCCGCCGCGAATACTGGCTACTGATTGGCTAATGTTAGGTTGGTAGAAGTGAGTTTGCGTTGAACGATATGATAAGTATGGCGGCATTGGAATTCTACTCTTGTGTCGTAATGATGTGATTAGTTATATTTTTTGAGTTTCATTAAAGTTTATGCCAATAACAAAACCCTTTTACTCTAAACTGACTCACCCCGACTACATTGAACTAATTTCATTTGAAGAAACTTCATTTATTTATTTAATTTGAAGAAACTTCATTTATTAATTCTTTAATTAAGCGATACACTCCAGGGTGGTGTTTATCAATGAGAATGTTTATTCTACGATGCCACGCCTCAGCTGAGTTTGAAGTTCTAGGTATTTGTCTTTCGTTTACAACATTCTTTTTTATTTGTCTTTCGTTTGCAACTCCAAAAGCTTGGTGGATACTTCGGTTGCGTGTTCCATGATCCGCTAACATAATTTTCTTCAAACCAATTCGCGATTTGCTTCCAATCAGAATCTTCTATACCTTCTATTAGCTTGTTAAAATATAGAATGATTTTATTTTCTGGCAAATAACTTAAAGCCAATAAACATTTTACTTGTTTGTTAAATTTGATGTCATTTGCGTATTTCTTTGTAAGCTTATGTGCTTGAATTTGTCTGAAACAAGTCAAATTTATGGTTACTAGACATTTGGTTATTTATGGAACTAGTTACAGTAGGTTATTAATTTAAAAAAATGGTTAGGTTAGGTTAGGTTAAAACTGTGACCACCTACGCACGAGCCGAGCGAGCGAAGCGAGCGGTGCCGCGGCAGCGGCCGGCGAGTGCCAGAAACGACTAGATTATATAGAAAAAAATTTTGAAACGTATACAGAACTGGATTTACTAAAAGCAATTGCAAGTAATTTAAGATTAGTTTAACTGTTTTCTTGTTCAAAATAAATAATTTTTCAAATATTTACGATGTTTTTTTTTCTGCATTACATTACACCAATTGAATATTCGATAAAATACATGGTTACACCATCTGAACATTACATCAAATGAACATTATACCTTTTGATCATTAGCGCAAATGTTGTTATAGCAAATAAATATTCGATGAACTGAAAATTCTGTCAAACGATATTATACAAAGTGATGATTTTCTTAAACGTTGTTCGATTTAGTAATATTATATCAAACGTTGTTCTATCAAACAAGGGTGAACCATCAGGAACAGGGTCCAAGCTACCGGTGGTCAGGGCTGCTGAGAGAGGAACCTCCTTACTATACGCGCCGTGTCCAGTAATACTGCTTTCTGGATCCAGCTGCCTAAAGAGAGCCTCCTGATGTGTTGGTCGAGGCTCTTGGCTATAATGCCATTGGTCGTCACGACTATCGGCACAATGACTGCTGTATCTACATCCCACATGACGACAGGTCAAGATACTTGATCGCTTATCTTTTTCAGCTTTCACGAGTAATTAAACTAGTTTATAGTAATAATTAAAGTAGTACCCCCCCAGTGGGGTTCCCGCATTGTCGTTGCGGGGGGGCTCAGTAACCGTGGTCACCCTCCCACGGTGAAGCGAAGAGGAACCCCAAGGTGGGGCCGCTCGTCAGGGCTTGTGCCTCCAAGCCGACGATGTAGCGGCCAAAAAGTAGGTTGCGGTGAGGTGCATCGCAGCTGAGGCGGGCCGCGATGTCGAATGGGAGGCATCGCGGCTGGGAGTTACAGGCTGCGGCGGAGGAGGAGTGCCGGTACTTCTGAGTAGCGCTCTTCCCTTCCGTGGCCTGGACGGGGCCGCCACCGTTAGATGGCGGACGCGGTGGGGCCGCAGGGGAAGAGGAGTGTCGGTATAGCGTTGGCCGCTCTCCCTATCCCCTGCGGCCGAAAAGTGATAGGCGGCGGGGCCTCTGCTGACCCGTCGCAGGGAGACGTTAGCAGCAGCTGGTGGGACTCGCAAGGGCCGATGCCTGCCAGGGGTGCGGGTTGTTCGAAAGAGATACCGCGGCCCCTGGCACACGGGCAGCTGAGAGAACATGGGTGGGTTTTAGTCAGTAAAAGTCTGACACGCCCTCCTGCTCCACCCAGAGCGGAAGTCTTTGATGATTTCCCAGCCACAAAAAAAAAAAAAAGTAGTAAACTCATTATTATTTTAATAATATTGTTAACTATATTACATTTTCTATTTATTTAATGTGACTGTTATTAAAAATAAATGCAGAAGGCTTTGCTTACAGCTACGACATAATCATATCAAATTGTTGCCAGTGATGTGTGGTTGACTGTACACCTGCATGTTGATTCTGTAACCATCTCACCGCGTGAAGTGAGCGTGGAGTCAGCTGTCAGTGTCATTCCACCTGATGCTTGGTACCACTAAATAGTAGTGGTTCCTTCGGGAACCACCGAGGTGTTACCTAATCCCTGGCATCAGTGGGATGACACTAAGCATACTGCTGGAGGATTCAGGTATCTAGGCTATCGGCTGAGGAGAGGTGATCAGGTTATATCTCACCTCCTCTACATGGATGACCTAAAACTCTTTGCCCCCAACAATTTACAACTCGTTCGGTCTGAGTCCCCGAGAACGAGTTCGCCCTGGATTCCTATCCAGGGCGAACTCGTTCTCGGGGACTCAGACCGTACACTGCTGACTGCATATCGAATGTATCACCCACGGTCGTCGGTAATGAGACTGTATATCCCGCGAAAGTGTGGGAATATTTCCTAGAAACCGTGGGGATGTATCGAGATGTGGTCGCGGTGGACAAGGGCCTTACCCCGCTCTCCTTGGCTAAAGAGGACTGGCGCAAGCCTGTAATGCTTGACACTAATGATCGCATGGAGGTACTCTGCCAGAGTAAAGAGCTTCACAGACGCTTTTTCCGGGCCCTACATGGACCCAATGTAGACCTACTAGCGTCCGTAGCCTGGCTGCGTTTCGGTCGGGAAATCGAAGGTTTTGTCTGTGCAATTATGGACGAAGTTATCATGACGAAAAATTACCGGAGATTTATTGTGAAAGACGGCACGGTTGACATCTGTCGGGTATGCCACCGTCCGGGAGAATCCATCAGATTATTATCTCCGGTTGTTCTCGTCTAGCTAACGAAGAGTATTTGCATAGGCACAACCTCGTAGCCAGGATTATCCACACCAGCAACTTACTCTGAAATACAGCCTTGTGATGGAATCGGAAGTGCCATACTTTAAGTATGTGCCCGACCCAGTTCTCGAAAATGGACATATCACACCGTACTGGGATCGATCTATCATCACTGACAGGACTATTGTTGACAGCACGGTTGGCGCAGTGGTTAAGCGATTGACTGCTGTGCTGCGTGTAGCGGGTTCGATTCCCGCACGGAACAAATATTTGTATGACCTACAAGTAGTTGTTCCGGGTCTGGTTGTTTGTGTATGTGAGTTTAAATGTTTGTAAACGCACCCACAATACAGGAGAAATTCCTAGTGTGGGGCAACGTTTTAAAAAAAAAAAAAAAATAAAAAAATAAAAAAAAATAAGCCTGATATAGTGGTGGTGGATCAACTAGAGCGGCGTGCCATGATCGTTGATATAACGGTCCCGCATGACAGGAACCTCGTGAAAGCCGAGAAAGATAAACAAATCAAGTGTCTTGACTTGGCTCGCGACAGTGTCGACACGTGGTATGTGAACTCAGCGATCATTGTACTGATAGTCGTTACAGCCAATGGCTTGATAGCCAAGAGCGTTGACCAACACCTGAGGAGGCTCTCGTTGGGTATCTGGGTCAAGGGCCTGATTCAGAAAGCGGTAATTCTTGACGCGGCTCGCATTGTTAGGAGGTTCCTCTCTCTGGAGCCCTGTCCGCCGGTAGCTTGGACCCTGTTCCCGATATCGGTGGGCTACTATTTTTGTATTTTTAAATGTTTCTATATTTTTATATTAATATTTAAAAATGTAATTTATATGTGTATTTAGTGAAAAAAGGAGATAACAATAAATTAAATCATTTTATTTTTTCGATATCTCTGACATCCTGTGTATAAACTTAAATTAGCAAAACTGAATCAATTTTTG
Organism: Polymixis lichenea; assembly: GCA_949091785.1. Taxonomy (NCBI): domain Eukaryota; kingdom Metazoa; phylum Arthropoda; class Insecta; order Lepidoptera; family Noctuidae; genus Polymixis; species Polymixis lichenea. Next base: position 9,122,917 of record OX420947.1, on the reverse strand, counting down.
TTTCAGAGAAATAACTCCATCCCATCTACAACCATTACGAACATCAATCTATTACCAAACCCTTTGAACACTTTATACATGTTACCGTATCGTCCTGAAAAGTACGTGTTTTTTTTTTACTTTAGATCCGTAATTATGATGCGCTACTTCTGCAGGCTTAGCATGACGCCTTCTATTTCTACTCTACTGTAGAATAGAAATCGCTTGTCTACATTTCTCCGTGAAAAACTGTCCACTGTCTATACGGAAACGTCATTTTTGTCTACTCTTTCGACGACAACTCGCTTGTCTAAGGTTCTCGGGCTAATCCTGCTGCGCTTGAGATCCTGAGTTTGATTCATGGGTTTATGAATTTTCAGAACCGTTTCAGTAATTCCGAACATTACAGCCCCTACATACAAACTCATAAATTTTACCTCGATATAATCTTACATAATCTATTTCTACTGTTTTTAGTAATGCCCGCAGTTCTTCGGATAGCGTAATGCTTCGCAACTTGCGTATGGCCGTGACCCCTAGCTACGGACAAGGAACCAATATTTATGAAACTGTGAAGACATGTACTTGTTCAGGACTCGCAGGCAATCCCAAACGCTTACGGAATTGCCAGGACATACGGTTAGTACGGCTAGAAAACGGTATAAGCCGGCTGAAGTACCAGGTTGTCATAGCTCGGTAAGCTCACCTAACATGGGTGTGTCAGCTAGAAAACGATTTATGCTTTCGAAGTACCGTTGTCATAACTCGGTAGGATGCTCACGTAACCTATGTGTGTCAGCTAGAAAACGCTTGCATTCGAAGTATTAGGTTGTCATCATTTGGTAGATCATGCGCAATGACTCATGATGTTTTGCTGATAAGTTAACACAACCTTAATATGTTGTGTAGAAAAGGGAAGAGCTCACTGGGAATCAAAATCGTATTTTTATTTTAGAGTTAGTTTGCATATCGTTTAAAATGGTTAAATAAAAATGTGTGACACAATAGTAGATTGTATCCTATGGGAGCAAAATAATATTTTACGGCGAGGGCGCATTTTTGAATTCAGAGCGAAGTGAGGGATTCTAGAGTCGAATCCCGAGCGCAGCGAGGGATTCTTGAGTAGAATCCTGAACGTAGCGAGGGATTCAAAGTACATCGCCCGAGCCAAAAATATATTTTGCGCCCGAGTGATACACTCTACTTTTCATCACCCTCTATGAGAAAATAAAAGGCGCCTCATATTTTATTGTAATATTATTATTTAATAAAACATAGAGTAACAACTAAATTGAAATTAAATAGTATCTAATAATAAAACAACTAAAAACTAATATTTACATTTGAGACATTTTCGCAATTATGAAAATTTATTGTTACAGTTTTATTAGGAATAGAGATTGTTGTAGTCTGCGTGTTTGAAATAATGTCCGAAATTGGCTCATTTTGAGGAAAATATGACGGTGAATCTCGTTGTTTGGATGTATATGGGCGCGGCGACAGTGGCATGGATGGAGGATTAACTGAAGGTTGCAATTAAAGGTTTTCCACGATGCGTTCACATGTTTTCGCCTTGTTCTCAATGGAATCTTCTATATACCCCTCTGCTACAGCACTCGACTTCCATCCTCCATGTCGCTTGAGAACAGTTAAGTCCGCTCCAGAATCTCCCAAAAGGGTAGCAGAAGTACGACGAAAACAATGTCCTGTATACAGTTTGATATGTGGTAACTTCAAATAAGTAGCGATTTCTTGTGGCATGTTAGAAATTTTAATTTTTCCCATAACTTGTTTGGAGCACTTGCCATTTTGGTAACGGATGAAAAACCGATTGATCTTCATATCAGCAGGACGCAGGTCCAGGTATATTTATACAATAGTTTTGTGTTTTCGTCGGATCGTTTTCGAAGGATCGGTAAATTTTTGTTTTATGTCTGTCAGCTTTACTAACAGTAAATCATCCGAGTAATTTTCGACATCTTCAACAGTAATTTTTTAAAGTTCATTGCCACGACAAGCTCCATGTACTCCGAAAATTAAAGCCACCTGTAACAAAACCGAATGTAAATAAGACAAGTATCTAGAAGTACAGGTTACAATAAAATGCGCATTTTAAGGGGAATCTTGTCGCGGGCTCGAACTCACTGCTGGGGTGTGTGTGGCTAAAAAGCACGCTGTCTCACCAGGCATCGTGTCTGACAGAGGTAGTATCAGTGATGAGCAGTTAGAGGCTAGTCTACACACACAAAATTATTGAGTGAGATGCAGGATCATTTATAGTAAAACAGGCGCGTAAAAAATTAAGAAAAGTCTTTCGGAAGAACGGATTTTATGAAAAAAAGACCTGCATAAATCAATGACTAATAAAATTAATTGAACTTTACGATACTTGAGCTTTGTCGGTACTGGCTTTGTTTTGAAGATTTTATACTTCTTTTATTACTCAAACACGCCCTAAGTTAGGTTAAATTAGCAAGAAAAACGAATCTTTGTTGGCTTCTAACTTTTTAATGACTTTTTATTTTAGTATTCTGTTTCCGCACAGATAATATTAATTGAGACAAAACGATACCATGTTTAATTTTTGATGTACATTGTCGAATAGTGGAGTAATACACTCCCGAAGTTTGTATGGAAAAAAATTCGACTGGATTCACCTAAAACACTATGGTTATACTTTACTAATCCACCATATACATAGTTACTTACTTTTACGGCAAGAAAATCTTTGTCGGGTGCCTCATTAACGAAAGATTCCACGTTTTTAACTGAGATTACTTTGGATTTCTTAGGTTTAAATCTATTAGACATCCTCTTTAGATACGCTATTAATTTCGAATGTGTCCAATTTTATGTCGTTATTAGAACTGACTATTGATTTTAGCATTGAGTAGGTACTCCAAAGAGTGGAAGGTTGTTTAGTTTTGGTTAAGTACTGGAAGTAGGCCAAAAACACAGATTCTGAAAAATTCTTGGCGCCTCTTGCATTTCTCCATTCAATAAAATTACCATAGGCTTTCATATATTTCTCCCGCGATTTTGCAGGTAATAGATTATCCATCACATTTCTTGAGTCAGTTCTAATACTTTCAGGAGTTAATTCTATACTTTCACTGTCACTTGAAGAATACATTTTTCAAAACAAAACTATGAATTTCTAACAATCCGTGTAAATTGACAAAAACGCGGGCTGTAGTTTTTTTTTTTTTTTTTTTGATTTTGGCTTCACACGGTTTGTGCATTTAGCCAGTGTCACGTAATTTTTCTTTTAGATCAAGTAAATGGCCCGATATCGGGCACGAAGTTACAAAACAGTCATAGTCGTCTTTAGTCAGTCAAGTCAGAGTTATTGTAAAGCGGTAGTAACTTTACAACAACCTAATAGGAGTTATTGGGGGGAACACGAAAAGTCCACGTTAGTCACTTATTTTCACCGCGGGCTGTAGTTCGGGCGTTTTTAATTTGATTTCTTTTTTTTTATCCAGTTGGCGGCGCGACTATGGGCCGTCGTACCAGCCAGTCTTTATTCAAACAATATTTGCGTTCGACTTCTTTGGCGCTGAACACTAAGATCTTCCAAATTCAAAAAGTGCGCGGCAAAGATAATTGCGGCGCACATAAAAAGAGGATTAAAAACTCATTAAGTACTGCCCGTTAAAAAGTCTAGTGGAGAAAAGAGCTACTATGCCCCCCGCTTATAGAGGAACAAAACGACACTTTTCGAACAGAAGGGATGAAAAATTGATAAATTTTGAGGCGGGTATGAAGTTCGCCGGGTCATCTAGTTTAAAATATCAAAGGTCAATGACATGATCATATTGATCATGACGACTTATCGTTCGGGATCGGCATAGCAATTCACAAGATAGCCAGGATTGTAAAATTTTCTCTATTTACAGAGCGGAAGTACTTGAAAAATGGAATAAGAAACCTAAAGCAGACTCGCAAAAGGAATGGATTAAAAATATTATGTACAACAGCATTGTCTTATAATACATTCGACCACCATTTCTATGAAGAAATACTTTATGCTCATTTGAAATAATAATGGAAGAAATATTTTGTAAACAGTTAAATTCCTATGTGTTTCTCAGTCTTAGTCCCTCGTTCATATTTTTTACTGTACAAAATTCGGTGATTTGGCTAGTACCTACGCGGTGATATGCACAGAATAAAACTTTTAAATACAAATATTTTGTGGATCATTAATACAGGATTCTCCTGCCTTCAACCCAATTTCTTTGAGGTCGTCGCAAATGTCTTTTTCTTCCACACTCCTCTCTATTAGAGATTACTCACACTTATTCATCTCTGTTCAGCTTTTGTCCATAGTTAATAACGATTTGTATAGAGTCCGTTCAGCTTTCCGCGGCTGAACGGATGCGTAAGCATCTCATACCTACAATAATTTCAAAAAAGCGTCTGGTGCTTTTTGAGGTATTTTTATAATCAATTAATATCAAGCACGATAATATAATCAATTAGCATGATTTTTTTAAAATTATTTTCAGCTTTAAAAAAGCTAAAAAATAATTTCAAAAAATTTTTGTTGTTGCGTGTTTTTTAGATTCTTTTATTTATTTTATATTTTTTAATTCTGCTAACTACAAAAGCGTGATGTTTCCGTTTTTTTCTTCATTATTGAATTGTCATCGGTCCCCGAAAAGTCTACAAAGTTTAAATGAAATCTGAAGTGGGTCAAAATCAAGTCCAAAGGAGTCGGTTACAAACAAACATACAAACATACAGGTGAAGCTAATAAAAAGCATATAAAATCGTTTTCTGTGTACAAAAGCTGAACAGAGCTGAATAAGTTTTAGTAGTCCCTTAGTCTTCATTTCGGAAGACGTCCTCTTTTTAACCAGTTCTCATTTCAATTCACACAGTCCATCCATCGTTTTTTGGTCTCCCCTACTCTTGTAGCCATAGACATTCATACTCAAAACTTTTCTCATTCCCCCCACAACCGATTTCCACACAACTTTTCAGTTACCGGTGCCACTTTCAGACTTTAGTGTACTCATATACATGGGAATAGGGTATTCCACCCATTTTTGAAAAGTGTCTTAATTAGATTCGAAAATGCTAATAAACTACTAAAAAAAGCAACAAATTCATTTAATCGATTAGTGCCATAAAAATGCATTAAATTTTTTTTTTTCATATTTCGCGCGTAATTTGATGAAAACGCTGGGCGCAGTGGACTCCATATTGCTCTGTGGGTATGACGTCAGTTTGCTGTGTAAGCAAATTGCCCTGATATTTGTTTGATAATTGTTTATATAAAAAAATGAGTTATTATTCTACTTATCGTTGGTTTGCTGTTTCTGAATGTAAGATATAATTTCAATAAAAATTACTTTGGTGACGAAAATAATAAAAGTACAATGTTGTTCAGTTGATTGGTTTATGCAGCGGTATGACGTAATAACATGGCGGCTACTGTTTCACGGTGTTCAAAAACAAATTAAAAAAACTGAAATCTTTGAATTGAATTGTAACATTTATTTTGTTATTTCATGAACTAATACTAACATTTTCCGACTGCTTTTCGCATATGCTATCTCAACAATATATTATTAGATTTTATCTCACATAGAGTAAAATACCGTATTTAATTATTTATGTAGTAGAATTCTTTACGCTTTACTTAAGTATACCAGAGAATTACGTCATTACAGTTCAAAACTCTAAACGTTTTTTATCGGTATTTAAATTTTATTTTCGGAAAGAAATCTATAATTAAGGGGATCCTAGTCGCAGGCTCGAACTCAATGATGGGCCTGGCTAAAAAGCACGCTGTCTCACCAGGCATCGTGTCCGACAGAGGTAGTATCAGTGATGAGCAGTTAGAAGCTAGTCTACACGTATAACATTATTGAGTGAGATGCAGGATCATTCATAGTACAACAGGCGCAGGCGCGGTCCGAGGAGGAGGTCCTAGGGGTCATGACCCCCCAAAACCGTAAACGTAAAGCATAAAATAGTAATTTTTCGAAAACAACACATTTTCTTAATATGTAGGTAGTCTTTGTCTGTGACCCCCAAAGTCTGGCTGCGACCGCGCCTGAACAGGCGCGTAAAAATTTAGAACAGTCCTTCGGAAGATCGGGTTTTATGAAAAAACCACTGCATAACTCGAATGACCAATAAAGTTTACTGTACTTTTCGATATTTCAGCTTTGTCGGTATCAACTTGGTTTTTCAGATTTTACACTTCTTTTATTACTTAAACAAGCCCAAAGTAAGGTTAAATTAGCATGAAAAACTAATCTTTGTTGGCTCCTCTAACTTTTTAATGGCGTTTTACCCGACTTCGCCAGAAGGAGGGTTAGGTTTCTCGAGAGTATGTATGTATGTATAATTGTTTGGCACGCTCTGCAGCCTGAACGGCTCGATGGATTTTTAGCTTGAGAGGTGTCGTTAGATTCGGTTTTACTGTGAGAGTGACACTGGGTATATCAAAATAAAAAATAAAAAATATGGCGGGTTTTTGGCGCCAAATTTAAATGTTTGGCACGCTCTGCAGCCTGAACGGCTCGATGGATTTTAGTTTGCGAGGTGTCGTTAGATTCGTAATTACTGTTGACTTTCTAGAATGGGTCCCCACTGCTACAATTTATCTGCTTATAAGCATCGCCTTAGCAACTGGCCATTCTTAAGTTAAGTGCAATCGGGTACAACGACTTTCTTGTTTTAGGGCTTTTCCATGAATACTCAGAAAAGCAGTCGGGTATTTTAGTTTTTTAAATTACCGTTTTTTTTAATTTTAGTATTCTGTTTCCGTACAAACAACAACAACAACAACAATGAGACAAAACCATACCATGTTTAATTTTTGATGTACATTGTCGAACAGTGGAGTAAAACACTCCAGAAGTTTGTATGGAAAAATGTGGACTAGGTTCACCTTAAAGATGCAATCCACTTCTCATAAAATAAAACTAAGATTTTTAAATAAAGATATGTATATTATTATTAAAATATTACAAATAATTATATTATTACTAAAATATTGAACATAATCGTCAAGTCTTCGCTTACATGCTATTTATGTACATAAATATACATCTAAATAATAAGTAAATCTCATAAATTACAGTAGACACTATCTAACCTAATATTCGATAGTGATGTTTTTCGTTTTGAGATACTCGTTGAGCGCTTCCTGGCCTGGAACCAAATGATAAGATACATTAGTTAGGTAGGTATGATGAGGTTATCAATACCATGTCTGGTAGGTCATCATTACTGTTTAATAAACTTAGTGCTCTGCTATAACCAATAGTTGGAAGATCACGAAGGTTTATTATTTAATACTTTAGGCATAGCCAGTTTCAGGGTGAATTAGAATTGTTTTAGGTAAAATCCTGACTGGTGGAATGTACCAAACGCTCAGTTTCGCTTCTATAGTATTATTTCCTTTTTTTGAACAGTCTTTAATCAAATCTTTTATGAGATGTTTACAACCGAAGAGGGAAAAGCCAATTTTTGCACGTCTAGATTATATTGAATTATGGAGGTCCTATAGGCAGTCGCTCCATGTAAAATACTGGATTTAGCTGCATCCATTTAACATAGGAAAATCTAGGCGGCAGATATGATGATGATGATTAATATAGAGTGGCAGGGACATCGATGCAAAATCTGTTACCATGGGATTTTAGTACATGATTCTGAAACGTTGACATTTTTCGTCAGTTATTTATAAACAAATTGCTGCTACATACATTTTGACCGCATAGTTTGCTATGACACCAAATTGACTAAAAGTTTCCAACGGTAAGGCTCTAGAATCATATGCAGAATTCAAGATTCTTCTGATAATCTGATAGTGTTAACATACCTAAATCCTTCCCAAATCCGGACTGTTTGAACCCTCCGAAGGGCGCGGCGACGTCGGTCTTGTTATATGTGTTGACGAACACGGTGCCGGCTTCGATCCGCTCGGCAAACTGCAGCGCGCGCGACACGTCCCGCGTGAACACGCCGCTGGCCAGCCCGTACTCCGTGTTGTTGGCGCGACGGATCACGTCGTCCATGTTTCTGTGGGGGAAGGGTAACAACGATTGTAAAGTAAACCATGGTGCAGAACTTACACGGGCGTTCTCAACACACCAGGAGATATAGTCAACTTCTTGAGGGAGGTGGGCAGGTTGGAATAACCACCGAAGTCCGCCATGGATCACGCACAATAGTCCACTTGAAGGACTAAGTGCGGAAACCAAACCCATGTACATAAAACACAGAACCATGGTGCTACATCAGCTAAATCATGTTGTGTATATCAACACGACATGATAAAAAAAAATGCCCTTTTATATGATTATGAAAGGGCATAATTATCTCATTTCAAAAACATATTATAAAAAACTAAAACCAGACTACTCATAAAACCGCGTTCTAAAACGTCACAAAAAAATATTACGAAACGATACATTCTCACAGTAGTAAGCGATCTTTGCTTTGGGACAGGTCTGCTCAAAGCTGCAATGGCTCTTTCTTCAAAACGCCCTTCCAGACATTGCCCTGCATTGTTAGACTCACATAAAATTCAAATAATGTTTGGACTTTTTATGTGACCATGACCTCTGAGTTTGTTTCGGCTTTTCTTCTCAGAGAACAGTCAGCTAGGAAATGCCGGCGCTATCTAGTTTTTAAAATATTGATTTGTAAAAGTGTCTTTGAAGATCTACTGATATAAATAAACATTTCATTTTATTTTAGCGCAAAGTGGCATACGACCACGGCATTCAAATGAGAATATTTTCTTGTTTTTATACTTCCTAGAGTGTGATTTTTCAGTAGTCAGATTTTAGATTAAGCACATCCTGTCTACCACATTTGTGATGAGTAATAAATAAAATTATTAAAATACCTTAGTTATTTAAACATTTAATAATGACTTACTTGCTACTGAACTTGCTGATAATCATGATGGGACCGAACGACTCCTCCTTAGCGATCCACATGTCGTCCGCTACGTCAGTGAAGACTGTTGGCTCGAAGAAGTACCCCGGGCGGTCCACACGCTTGCCGCCCTGGATGAGATTCGCGCCTTCCTTCACGCCGCGTTTGACGAACTGTAGGAGAAAAATTACAATTAAACGTTGGTAGTGATGGGCAAGATAGATGGCAAAAGACTTCGCGGCCGGTCACCTAACCAAGTCCAAGTAACTGGACTCACGTCACAACCGCCATGAGAGAAGCCGAGAACCGCACAAAGTAGAAGAACATCGTTCATAAAGCTACGAAGGCCTTTCAGGGACATGACCTTCAATACTGAAGTACGGGACCAAGAAAAGGAGAAAAATTTATGAAATAGTAGAAATATTTCGCCTGTAGTCCCTGGAGTATTTTTTTAGTTCCTGGCCTTTTTAGTCCAATGTTAGCTGGCTCGTAGTAATTTTTTCATTGTAGCTGTCATTTCTTTATGTAAATTAGGGATGATTTTTTCAAAAGTCTGATATTTTTTATCTGAAGTATAAATCTGACAGTTTGACATACTTCTATACAAAAGTTGTCAAACCGACATATTTATTGACTTTCGAAAAATCTGCCCTAAGACTGGTAATGTCCGGTAACTGACGGTAAATTCAGTTGGATTATCATTCTCCAGCTTTTGACGGTCAATCATACTACCTACACGATATTGGCAAACAACAATTTGATACTGATTGAGCCTTAAGACCGTAACAGCAAGGGCGGTTTTCGTAGTTCAAACGTTACTTTTGACTTGTGGTTGACCGTTCATAAAGTATCTAGTACTGTATTCTTCTGCCTACCCAAATATGGAGTCGGCTTCCAGTCTAACCGGATGCAGCAAAATACCGGTATTTTATATGGAGCGATTGCCCATCTGACCTCCACAACTGGGCAACAAGATTTGCCCCTTTGGTAAGACTGGTTCTCAGACTTCAGGGCTTCGGACGACCACTACTAATGACAGCCGAGACCAACGGTTTAACGTGCTTTCCGAGGCAAGGCTCTTGGTATGTAAAGATGGTCCTAACCTGATCAATCGACCCGTGCGGCTGTTATTACTTAGCCACGAGCCCCCTTTTTTTGGGTGGAAAGTCATCAAATGCCTTCTCTTCCTTGGAGCGGGAGGGCGTGTAAACCCACCCGTGTTCCTTCAGTTGCCTGTGCCTTTACGGTAACTCTTTCGAACAATTCCGCGACCCTGGCAGAGCCACAAGCGCCCTGAATCTCTAATATGGTTTGAATAAAGATACATACATCAATAAGTTTATCCATGTGCGCCTTATGGTTCTGTGGTCCGTGCGACGTGCCTCTGTGCAGCGGGTCGCCGATGCTGATCTTCTTGGTCTCGGCGACGACGCGTCGGACGAACTCGTCGTGGATCGTCTCCTCGACGAATATCCGACCGGCAGCTATGCAGTTCTCGCCTTTGTTGAAGAATACGGATGCCATGCCCTGATTTAAAAAAATAAGAAAATAAATAACATATCATTATGCCTTGTTTCCTCTAAGGATTAGGCAGTACACCTCTACCTGTTACAAATTTTGTCTGTTATGTTTTAGTCCCATGTAATAGGGGCGACCCTATTGCCATCAACCGGGCACAAATTTAGACTCCGGTGAAGAAAATAAATATTTATAAAAAAAATTTATACTTATTATAAAAATATTAGTTGACTCTTGCCAAGATATTTAAGTCGTCTTCAAATGTTATGGTAAAGTAACTTCGAATGGAAATAATTTGTGGCACTTATAAATTACCCTAGCTTACAGTACTTTTTATCATTACGAAGCGACGCGCACTTTACATGTTGTAAATGTGTGCGTGATGACGAGAACCGTGAGCACTTAATACGCACTTCCAACTTCGCCTGAGTCTCGGATGGTACTGAGAGCTCCTGAGCTTACACGCATGAAAATAGGAACAATACTAATAGGGTATTACACCAATTTTTGAAAAGTGTCTTAATTAGATTCCAAAATGCTAATAAACCACTAAAAAACACAACATTTTTATTGAATCGATTAGTGCCATAAAAATGCATAAAAAATTTTCATTTTCATATTTGACGCTGGACGCATTGGACGCTAGATGCTCTGTGGGTATGACGTCAGTTTGCTGTGTAAGCAAATGCGCTGATATTTTGTATAAATATTATTTAAATATAAATTACTTTGGTTACGAAAATAATAAAAGTACAAAGTTGCTCAGTTGACATGCAATATGATGTAATAACATGGCGGCTACTATTTCATGGTGTACAAAAACAGATAAAAATACTGAATTTTGTAAATAAAATTTTAAAATGTATTTTGTTATTTCATGAACTAAAACCAACATTTTCCGAATGCTTTTTGCCTCTTCAAAAATCTATAAATATATTATTAAGATAGCTTATATCTTAATAATATATTTATAGATTTTTTCTCATATAGAGTAAAATACCCTATTGTAGTTGAGAGTAGTCCACTAGTCCGTTACGTGATGAAAGTATACGGAAAATGCAATCCTAGCAGTATTGTTGTAAAGGTTATTTCTGTATAACTTACATTTCTGACGGCTTTGTCGAGATCACAGTCTTCGAATATAACGAGCGGTGACTTGCCGCCCAGCTCCAGGGATACCTTCTTCATGTTTGAAGCTGCGCACGACTTCATTATGGTTTGACCTGAAAGTTCAAATAAATAGTTAAGAATTCATTTTCAAATTATCATGCGAAGGTTTCGATTTATCTCACTCATCCCCATACCACCATTCCACTGTTGGGGATGACACACGTTTTAAAAACCCGTTCCTACCTAAGTAGTCAATTGATCAGAAGAAAACTGAGCTTAACATTGGAAATGGTTTGTGTCCATTTTACTAAACACTGATGTCTTGCTTTTTGACTATTAATAATAATAACAAAGCTTTATTCATTTCTGTGCAAATTACAATACATACAAGCTTTTAATATAGAAAATACAATATGTAATTTGTACGATCCTGGCAAAAGCCTCCTCCAAGGAATGCCAGTAAACTTTGTGGCTAGCTGTGTTTAGCCAGCTTTGACCCACCATCTCCACTATCTCATCTACCCATATAGCGTTAGCAGGCCTAACGCTAGATGGGTAGATGAGATAGTGGTGCAGTCTATTTTATAACTCTTAATGGATGTTTTTACTATTAGTAAGTGCAATGACGCGCTTTGCCACCGGGTGCGTGTTGCATATATATTTTCATACTCTCAGTTTCGCTACACAATGAACAGTTGCTTTACTGGTCGCAGTGTACACACCGATCTCCGTGCTGCCAGTGAAGCCCAGTTTCCTGACGAGCGGATGGTCCGCCAGCGCCTGCCCCGCCAGCGCGCCGCTGCCCGCCACGATGTTGATGACGCCGGCGGGGATGCCCGCGCGCACCGACAGTTCCGCGAACTTCAGTGCCGTCAGGGGACATACCTATGGTAGAAGAAGGGTATTTTGAGTAAACAATGCCATTTGGAAGGTTGTGTTTGAGCTTTAATACGACAAAATTACGAATGACTTGAAATATCAAGGTACAACTAAGTTTCAGAAGACTTATTTTGGGAATGAGCACACTTATGGACGTGGAATCGGCTTGAACCGTACACGTATCACCATACTTGTCGTATTTAGTTCGACGCAGTGTCAAGTCTCGTCGTCCAAATTGAAAGAAGGCAAATAACGTCTTTTTTTATTTTACTATGTTTCGTTAAGCGTGGTCCCCTCCCTCCTTAGTTTAAATTATTGTCAAAAGTTTCATTTCACTAAATGAAACTTTTGAAACCACTGTTTGGAGGCACAGATTTTACTATTCTTGTTACGTCTTACTAAGAGCCTTTTGCCCGCGACTGGGGGTTCATATATCCCATAAAATTAAAACGTATACCAAATAAATAAATTCTACAGGTCTCTACTTACAGCAGCAGGTTTCATAACGACGGTGTTGCCAGCCGCGAGACAGGCGGCCATCTTCCACGACAGCATCATTAAAGGATAGTTCCACGGAGTGATGAGTGCGCACACGCCGATCGGCTCTTTTCTTGTCATAGCCAGATTCCTGTAGAAAGAATATACGATTGTAATTTATTTTTCATTATAACATAGGCAAACGTGTATTTGTAGTACATCTACATTTCGCAAGTTATGTTTAAGACCCATGTAATAGAGGGGGTTTTACATAATGTGCACAAAGAAGTCTATACAACTCTACTAGATGCTCTAGTATATCTCTCTATCTATTATACAAATACACCAACCGGTGAAAATTCTCTAAATGATGATGAAAACTGCATCAAAATCGAAGGTCAAATTCTCGTTATTAAAAAAGTTCAAAACCTAGTCGCAGTTTCATCTCAGCGACAATCAAATGTCAAAAACTTATCAAAAATGTATGGTAACTCGAGATATTTTTGACAGACAGACGCTGAGATCAGACTGTGAAAGTTCTTAAAATTACGAGAATTGCCCCTGGAGCGAAGTTTCGAAGAACAACTCGGTCACATAGACAGACACGAAAAGCGACTTTATTTTATAAAACGCGACGAGGCCACTTTTTTTATGTATTTGTAAATGTAGATATTCTATTGGGAAGATAATGCCTTTTAAGAATTTCCATCTGTACCTGTTGGGTCTAGCATGGTTGATCGGTATGGTGGAGCCCTGTATCTTGTCGCACCAGCCGGCGAAGTAGCGCCATGTCTCTATGGACATGCCGACGTGTGTCTTGAGAGCGAGCGTGTACACTGCGCCTGAGTCTATGGTTTCGATTGTGGCTAGTTCTTCTTTGTGTTGCTCCATTAGGTCTGCTAGTCTGTTGGTTAAAAAAAACAACGTTAATACAATACTAAAAAAAAGGGAAATTGTGAAACTCCAAATCCTCTTACGATATTTGATTGAAATGCTAGAACTTACTTTCAGAATCCTCAAAGTTCGCATGAAAAAATTAAAATGTCAAAAACATATTATACTCCTTTTAAGCAATGTCTAATTAAATATGGCATAGAAATATTGTAATAATAATTACTTGAACAACAGTGCCCCCCTCTCCCGAGCACTGATCTTGGACCACTCTCCTTCATCGAACGCTTTCTTCGCGGCCTTAACTGCTTTATCGACATCATTTACCGACGCACTCTGCACCTTACAGATCACGCTCTCATCCGTAGGATTGATCAACGTCAACGTCTTCCCGCTATCAGAGTCCACGAATTTACCATCAATAAACAATTGAGTAGGGAATTTAATCTTCATTTTGTTACATTCCATTTCTACGCCATCATATACAATTTCTTGGTTAGCTGAGCCACCTCTAGATTTAAATACAGCTATGTTATAGAATTCTTCGAAAGTTGTGTTCATGTAAATGTCTTCGTTTTGCAGTTCCAGATTGGCTAAGTCTTTGACCTCTTCGACTAGTCTGACAACGTCCATGGAACCGGCTCCTGATGCGAAAAAATCTGTGTCGTCATCGATGTCAATTCGAAGGATGGCCTTCCACACGTCGCGGACACTCTCTACGAATTGTTTCTCCTCGGCTGTCAGTTCTAGTTGTACTTTATCTTCGTTGGCTTTGAAGAAGTTTTGTGCGGCGATCATTTTGCCGTTTACTTTTAGTCTTTGGACGTTTAGCTGTAATGAGGAATTATGATTTTAAAATGTGAGTAACGTGAAGCATTTTTAATGTTTAAAACAGACTTAGAATTTATATGTAAGGAAATTATCAATCCGTTGCTATTTCTCATATTGAGCAGGAGGAATGGCTGTTGACAATATCTAAGATCATCAAGCCCAAGTAAGAGCAGAGGTGCCCGGTCCGAACCCAAATAGCCACTTTACTTTGTGTAAATTATTTCATCACCACTGCTCTCAAAACGGTGAAGGAAAACATCGTGAGGAAACCGGCATGTCCTAGAACCAAAAATTCGAAGACATGGGACATCTACCAGCACGCACTGGGTCCGCGAGCTGGATTACGGCCCACTCCCTCTCACAGAGAGGAGGCCTGTGTCTAGGCTTGCCAGATGGCCGGAAAATCCGGGATTGTCCCAGAATTTTGCGTCTTGTCCCGTGTCCAGTAATTAGACCTTATTGTCCCGGATTCCGAAAACCTACTAGTTTTCTAACAAAATAAACTAACAACGAATGACACGGCTGGCCTGCCTGTGAGTGCGGGCGGCGCGCGGGAGGGGAGTGCTTACTTCGCTCGCTCGCCCTCTGTGTTCATCATTCGTTCATCATTCAGTCACGACTGAAGAACATAAAGGCGCTTTGACACTTTTCACAGGTGCCTAGACCTGACGTCTCAGTGCTGTCACCTAGTGAACATCATTTTAGAAAATCCTTATTTCAGACCACCAAGCCCAAGTTTCTTACTAGGCTCTTACTCCCCCAGGCTGCGCCACAACAATCTATCTTCCGCCTTCCGCATTCAGTCTGTCCTAGCCACCTTTTTAAGGTCGTCGGTCCATCTAGCTGCAGTCAATCAACTGGTTTATTTTGATAAAACACCGAAACTTTGTAGGTCAATAATTCATATGTAATTTTTGGATGTTGAACATACCTTAACTCCATCATTAGCAGTGATAAGGAGTCCCGCATCATGCACCACAGCAGGTTTATTCAACCCTTTAATAACTAAGGCTTCTCCTTTTGTCTCATACTCGTCGACCCATAGAGACGAGCCAAAGAACTTGACCTCTATGGTCTTGTCACTATCCTCTTCGACGCCTTCTTTAGTCTGTGGTTTTATGAAGGTTGTTGCACCGGGAGAGGAGTCGAGGCCTCGGATAAAGTTGTGGAGGGCTATTCCGCCTTTTGACCAGTCGATCTGGAAAATAAAGTTTGAATTAATACCATTTGTAGTTTTTAGAATAGAATAGACTAGACTGATTGTTAATAGTTGCTGTAGGCAAAAACAACAACTAGAGTTGGTCAAACTTTAAAAAGTATCTCGTACAACATATTCTTGTTTCTTAATTTACTACTAGTAGGCATAAATAGACAGTGTTTGCCAATGAAGTCAACAAAAATCATTGCGACGCATTTAATAGTATTAAGTTTACATAATCAAAAGATGAAGTTAATGGAGGTCGCAAAAAAAAATCTGTATTTGAAACTGCTGTGTCTAAGGTCACTGATACTGATACTAAAAAACAGGTCAATTACAAGCAAGTAGTTACGATACTCAGCCAAAACAGACGAAAAAGCGTTGCGTAGATTGATTACTCGTGCCAATTAACACATAAAAACAAAATCAACGAGTGCAATTTAGTAACGGGAAAGTTACACGTGTAGTCGTGTAGACGGGAAGCAATAACAAATATTAGTAGTGTGGATCTTACCTGATGTGTCTCTGCCTTGAACAGGGCCGGGTCGTAAGTGGCGCCCTCTTCGGTTTGCTTGATTCTAGGCGCGGTGTCGTTTGCTACCATGTTCACAGCCTCCGCTAAAGCTTTGATACCTGTTTACGAATAGATTTGTAAGTGTGTTGGCCATTACACATTTTGTTTGCGAAGCCACAAAAGTATCTAACATTTAAGGACTTAATTGAATTAGGAAGGTATTTTAAACTCGTCCTAATACTTTACTAATATGGGATATTATGCTAAAAAGCTCCACTAGCATCCTGTTTTTTTTAAATAACTAGTTCAAAAAGTCCAGAGTTTGACAGGGTGTGCTGGGCAGTCTACCTCTCTACCAACCTTGCTAACTCTAATCTGTTCTTTTCCGATGCGAGAGAAGAAAAGGATTAATAATTGTAATTGAACATCTTACCCTCAGGATACAAATATTTGTTATAGATAGAGTCGACGGTATCTTCAGTGCCAGCAGGGAAGGTCTTCTGCAGCAGGATGGGGCCGGTGTCCAGACCATCGTCCGCCCAGAATATGGACAGACCGCAGGTTGTATCGCCTTCTATTAGGGTCCTGTAGGATTTAAGATAGGTTTTAGTATAATAGATAATGAAGTTGTCTACGTGGTTGAATACTGAATTGTATGTAATATTTTGTAGGCTCAATATGCTCCGGATTGACTCATAATATAATGTAAATCAGCAAGTAACAGAAAACTAGAAGAAAGATAAGCTATATAATATGTCTTTAGTGTTTCGTATGGCCAAAACGGTTGTGTCGAAGTTGACGGCCGTTGCTTCTAACCATTTTTCACCGTTTGGTCTAATTACTCCCGAATGAACATAACTTTATACATAGATATATAGATACTTTATTCTCTTTTTTCTGTACCTACACCATAAAAATTACAGAACAATTATATAAACGTAGACATTTTTACAAGGGCTAAAAACGATCTTTAGACAAACTTTGGATGGATTTATATCGAGTGAACTCATCACCCACCGTAGGAAGAAATTTCGGATTCTTTGAACTATCGATGTTGCTATCCAATAACAATCAGGCAGCATGAATTCGATGTAGCAATTGAAAAAAAAAAAACAAAAAAATGTAGCGTGCCTCTTGAAAATTGCTAAACAAGAATAATATGCCTAAATTACCTAATTACAGGCCTCGATAGGAAACAAGTGATTGGTCTATTACATACGATGCAACGTTCTATAATTTGAGTCATTTTCTGGCTAATACTGGTTACAAACACGCAAGCATGACTAAATAGATTTATCAAAGCCTTTGTAAACTTGACCTTGAATTTGGCGTCGAATATTCATGTTATTTGTGTATGCGAGACATGAGAGTGATTGTGGTAATTTGAAACACTTATATCCTGTTAGTATTTTTTGCAGTCACGTAAGTAGATGATTTATTTTGCAAATAATGTGTCGATATTTTTTGACCAGAATCTATACAAAGCAACAAAATTCAAGTGTCTGTGTGTAATGTCAAAATAACAGCTTTTTACTTAATGTATATAAAAGTATGTATGGTATGGTACTCATAACAATTTTTGTTTTCTTAATCTGTTTGTTCGGGCTAATCTCCGAAACGGCTGGACTGACTTTGACCAGACTTTCACTGGCAAATAACTGATGTTTTAAGGGTAAATTAAAACGTCAGTTATCTGCTAGTCTAAAGTCCACTTTAAAAAGCTTAAATGTCCTTAAAATTGGGCAGAAATCCAGACTTCGGGTTTCTACTGAGAATTGTAATTAAAAAATCCAATATCACTTTGCGGAAGCCGACAGCGGAACCCAAAACCCAACGTACAACGGTGGCTATTGCGACAAGGCTGTCTGTCAGCCACTGAGGTCAGAACAGCGGAATGATAAGTTCTAGATACGATACGGGAATTGCAAGTCATGCAAAGGAATGTAAATAATGATGCTGGATCATCTAACTAATAAGTAGTCATATATTAGGCATAAATTCTTAAGTAAATAGTTGTCATGTACAGTGAATCGTGTGATGCGTTTTAGGGGGTATCTAATTGCTACGATCCGTGGGTATTGCATATTGTAAGTATTCCTGTTTGTTTGGAAATTTTTCTGTAATTTTTGTATGTACATTCCGCGATATCTCTAGCGGGTTGTGGGTCGATTTCAAAAAACATTTTTTCATTGAAAATTTATTTGGGATTTTGTTTTTTTTTTTTCCCATTTAAAATGTAAATGTAATTTAAATGTTCTTTCTTTTAGGAAATCAAATTTTATTAATTTCTCAAATATATTGCAAACTATAGTTTTGTATAATTTAGAAGCATTTTGATTAAATTTTGTAAATGTTAGTACCATGCATCCGTTTATTGTCTTGTTTTGGACTACGTTGTCTTGAAAAAGCATGGCAGTTGAGAGTATGTCATGCTCACATAAATGTCTCACTGGTGGTGGCGCGTGTCTTGGATCATTCGGTTCCCTACAAAATGGTTGAGCTGGATGGTGCTGATCCACGCGTCAAGTTCGTGAACGGGCGCTGTCGATTGAGACTGGTCATCTCCTAACTTCCAGGTCTTATTTTTAATCTTCTATTTAGAATTGTTTTTTTTTTTACGTTGTTCTCACATATAGAAGCAACAAGAATAATGTTCCCAAGATTTTGTAATAGCCAACTTGATTTTAAAAGAGTGTCCGTGGAGTTTCTTGCCCGTTCTTCTTCATAGAGATCTACATTTTGGAATGGGCAACTAGCTTCAAGTATCCAACTGATCGACTTTGTGACAATTCAAAAATGCCTGGAAATGGTTTAATTGTAATAAATCCTTTGAGTTTGATATAAATTTTATTGACTTTGGTCAGGTAGATTTTGTGTAAACAACGACAATTAGTTTTTAATCCACTTTATGTATCGTGATGAAGTTCTAAATACTTCTTGTCATTGTTGTTTACCTGACCAGTAGCAGTATACGAATTGGTGTCGGGTAGGTATCATAACTCAAACACGAAAAATATTTTTTTAGTCAAAAAGTGTTGTTGTATTTTTTTTTTTTTGAAGTCAGTTGCTTTTTTGCAAAATTGTTTTATTACAGCTCAGCTACTGAAACGATTTTGATGTTGACGACTATGTTTGGCTAAAATACCGCGCGGTATTAAAATATCTGAATTGACGGCTAGCCTTACCGCGTGGAATTTTTTACACGGATATTCCAGATTAGTGTGGAAAACCTCTTAATTAAACTGTAATAAAAAAATGTGTTACCATGATGTCATTATGTCAATCTATTGCATTAGGTATTGGTTTACTTAATTGCTATTTTCATTAAAGAATGTGTAGGTACCTAAAGGGATGCCGACAAGTTGGGTAAGTGTTAAAAATTTTTTTTTTCAAAGATCATTCTCACCGTAAAAGTTAAGATCATCGTGCATCGGTCAAATTCACAGATCCACAACAATCCTAAAATACCTAACAAGTGCTTGTAGAAAAAATTATATGACATCGTATAAAATGTTATCGGTATGAGTCGTAACAAAAACCATATTATCTGATATTGTTAGGCTATTGCGTGAATTTTAATCATTTCGATAGATATAATCGGTGAACAATACCAATACAGGATAAGTTTTTAACCAGTGCGCAAACTGTAACCATGAATTCAGCATTTCAGAATTTTTTCGTCGGTTATGCTTACAAAAAAAAATCAGCTGTTCCATACATTTTGACCGCGTAGGTATTGATTGCACTTTTCCATGAAACAGAATTTTTTTTTATTCTAGAATAATAAATTATGCTGAATTCATGGTTACAGCTTGCGCACTGGTTAAAAACTTATCCTGTATAGTAGAGTCCGTGTATTGCGGTAAAAACAAGCGATTAAAAGCCCCAGTGTGACAACTAGTCTTACCAAGGGGTATCGTGTTACCTAGTAACTGTGTTGTGGAGGTCAGATAGGTAGTCGCTTCATGAAAAATACTGATATTCAGCTGCATCCGGACAGACTGGAAGCCGACCCCAACATAGTTGGTAAAGGCTAGGTAGATGATGATGATGATGAAGAGATTTAAAAAATCGCAACGCATTGCGCGCTTGGCGTTAGGACCCGACAAAGCCTCGCATGCCATTTTTTGCTTATTCACCTACCATAATCTCTGCCCACTCAATTTTCTAACACGAGAAGGTAAATAGCAAAAACTACCCGCAATGATGTAATTTTACTTGATTAGTTTAAAACGATGTCATTACAGAAAACAAGCTTCGCGGAAAACCTCAAAGACCGCAGCGAATTGAAAATTCTATACAAGGGAATGTAGTATGCCGTGTTCCTATAATTTACTGGGTGTTAATGGGGAGTTATTTCGCTGGAACAAAAAGTTACCGAGAAGATAAGTCCTTCGTCTGGACCAAAAAGACAGCCATTTTTATTTGATACTAGCTACATTTTACATTAAATCTTCATAGGAACCGTTGCAAACTGCCAAAGGTCAAAATTCTAGATAGGGTCGGGAATATGAAATATCGAGTTCCTATAATTTACTGGTCGTTGCTGGTCCAATGGTATCAATCCGCACTGGACATAAAAATATTACATCAAACATAATAAGTTTGATGTAATATTTTATGGGAAAATCTGCCTCTCGCAATGTTATCTAAATGATTTGCCATGTCCAATGATGAAATGTAATTTCAGTATGCCATCACAGCTCGGAACACGTTCTATCGGAACTTTAGCGTTATGTAATTACTAGTCGCGAGATCGATTGCATGCACATTGCAACAGACTGCAGCACATTCAAATCGATTACCTATACGCTACAACATAGATTCTCACATTCACTAATGCCTTGTATATAAAATCAATTCGTTTTGCTTGCGTTTGGGAGTTTGCTATCTTTTTGCTGGTACTATCTAATAAAAGGAGTTGCATTTTTTTTGACACGGGTCTCCTCTCTTCGAAAGGGAGTGGGCTGTAATCTACTATTCGGGCCCAGTGCAGTTTGGTAGATCAGCAACGACCAGTAAATTATAGGAACACGATATTAAACATTCCTGATTCTATCTAGAATTTTGATCTTTGGGAGTTTGCAACGGTTCTATGAAGATTTTAAAGTAAAATTTTTTTTTGCTAACAAATATATTTAATTAAAATTAGTATTTTTGGGACGTAGTCTTTTTAAAGTAAATCTTATCTTTTGTTGTATTACTATTCTGTGTTTATTAGCAAGAGGGGCACAGTTTAGCTATAGGCAGCTGTGGGGAAGCGAAATTAATATTTTCTTACGTCTGTGTCAGGCTGTAAGTTGAACTAAATATGATTCGCGACCGTGACACGTATGTATTTAGGTACAAATTATAATGCTTAAAATAATCAATACAACCGTCGTTCATTTAATCCCATTAAATGACTATTCATGAAAAAGTAATTCTATAGGATTAAATGATTTGTCGGCCTCTTTAAAAAGCTTTGATTGCTCTGTCAGTTTACGCAGATTTGTAAAATTCGTGTTGAGTTGTCGTCGAGACTAAGTATACATACGTGTATTGACTTACCAGTTGATAGAAGAAGCTCCTCTATGCTTGGGCAGTATGCTGGGGTGGTAGCAGATGCTCTCGTACTTCGGGTGCGTGATCACTTCCATAGGGATGAACTGTGAGCAGAACGGCAGGACATTGATGTCTGCGTTCACCTGTTGAATAAAACATTTTAATTGAGTTAATATTGGTTTGTAGTCTATTTAATATAATTCTTTGACAGTCGTTATGGGTCGACAGAAGCCCGACAACCAATCCTACCAAGGGTTATCGTATTACTCAGTTACTGGGTTGGTGGGGTCAGATACACAGTCGCTCCACGTACAATACTGGTAACAGGTATAGTGAGGAAACCGTCATTTCCTAGAACCAGAAATTCGAAGACATGTGCCCGTGGTGGATTACGGCCCACTTTCTCTCACAGAGAGGAGGTTTTTGTCCCAGCATTGGGAACGTAATAGGCTGATAATGCATAGCCGTAGATTGCTATGGTAGCTGTATTTACGATAGTAAGCCCAATACCATTAAGTTGTACCAAAAGTTTTCCATTCACTTTAGTTCTGTGAACCCAAGAACGTGCTTTTACGACTTTTACGGAACTACAAAACATCGTTATTTTGAATGATCAGCTGTTCTCATTTACTTATCGCTGAAAAATACAGGATGCCTACTTATCTGTTGTGTTTTTATAAACACGTGCCAATTTCGTGTAAACTTTAATTTGGCAGATAGGCAGGTTATCGAATAATTTGACATTCGGTAACGAATACACACTGATACAGTTAGTAGTATGTACTAGACATAGTTGAACAGGAGTTCCCTGTCTAGTAGTTCGCCTAGTTACGTATGTAAATCGGCCAGGTGTTCTAAATACATTCTTTGTAGACATAAGTCTAATATTTATTTTCTAGCATATATGGTAGATAAACTTTCCTAGATATTCTAACAGACTGTCGGCTAAAATAAAACAGATCCCAGTGGAAAAGTTTCAAACAAAAATACGAACTTTTTTATTACAGTGATAACGTATCTTTCTAATTAAAAAAAAAAGGTCGTACATTATGTTCAAACATCACGCTTTTGGTGGCATCATAGAATGCAAAAAGGTATGATTATAATAGGTCATAGATTTTAAATAGATAGATAGATTTATTTATTTGCATAGAATGTAGGTAATTAATACAATTAGGTGTTACAATGTTTTGAATCCTTATACATTCTGCCTCATGGCATGCAAAATTATTTTTAAAACTTACGATAACTATTCTATTTACTTATAGCTATTTAATTATTTATTAAATGAACATTGTAAGCTAAATAGTCATTCAACAAAACTGTTACAGAGTAATAGCATTTTTCAACTAGTATTTTTTTAAAGTACTTTTTAAATCTGCCTAAAGGTTGCTCTTTGATCATTTTTGGTACATGGTTATAAATAAGAGGAGCCATGCACATAACACTCTTTCTCAATAATGCAGTTTTTTATGCGCCAATGCATAACTTGTCTTCATATTGAGTTCTTAAACTTGTAGTCCTGTTTCTAGTATTTTTCAAAGTCGGGAATAAGTGATCATTTGTTTTAACAAAAATAGCTATTTCTAATATAAAAATAGGTAACTTAATTCCTCATAGCTGATGACAGAAACTAGGTTGTGGAGATCAGACAGACAGTAGCTCCACGTAAAGTATTCAGCTGCATCCAGTTAGACTGGAAGCCAACCTCAACATAGTTAGCAAAAAGCTGACAGATGATGATGTTTGTTCACATAAACTAGTATTGGTGGAATCCCAACACTAAAATATTACTAAATACGTACATCACTAGCATGCGATCTCGGTAGCCATCTTTAATTGAATGCTCGCTCACTTCTAGAGATGCGCAAAATGTGTCAGTAAAAAGAAATTAATTAAGTATATCTTTTCGCTTACTGAAGTAGTCCACTCATTTCCTTCAGTACTTCATTTAGTTCAGCGAATCAGAACGAGTCCCTATCGTAGGATAACGATAGTGATTGACAAGTTACGACAAATGATGCACGTTTCTAGTTCAGTTTTAGACGTAAGTCGATTTTTCTTCATGCTTTATACAGGCTTAGGACTGTCAACCTAGAAATATGAATTTAAGCAAAACTATTTTTATTAAGTAGTAGGTATGTTTTGTTTTTTTGTTACTGATACTTAGAAATTTTTGTCTAGGCTGGTGTACTTAAAATTGAAATAGCGAAAAGAAAGACTGAACTAAGTGAATTAGAGACACATTTGAAGGACTACTGATAGAATGAAAAGTTTATTTTGTGATATGAAGTAGTTAATTTCCTTCAATCGTTCGCGAACTACCCAAACCCATGTCTACTCACTTCCTCACAGAACGGGGTCGCGACAAGTCGACTTTCGACAACGTGCTCTTGCCTGCCTAATTAATGATTGATGCCTAGTGATAATATATCTCCTTTTAAGGACTGGCTGTTTATATTTACCGGAAGTTCCTCCACTAAAACACACACATTCCCACAAGTATCAAACTATAATAATGCTCTGTAATAATATTATAATAGACAGATGGGTTAGTTAAATGTACTGCATATTAACACATATGATGGCCAAGTCAAGTTAGATATAAGAGGTCAAAAGTGCAGTAGGAATAGTGGCTCAAATGTTGATATACACTGCTGCGAGTCTGTGACATAACCAGTTACGACACGTATTCATATAATAATTATACGTCAGTTAGATAATCAAATGAACATTATATTATTGTGGAGAATGGCTGGAATTTAACGAATAAAATAACAACATATACGAAATGCAGCATTTTATCTATAACTTTGCAATAATCAATTCGGTTTTAGAAAGCGTGGTGATCAAATCTCATGCATTTTCTGTATAAGAAGACGCCTTTGGCCTGCAGTTGAGAAATAAAAGACTGGCATAATTAGTATTATTTAAATGTCTTTGACATATCTCGGGACCCTGGGGCCCTGGATGGCGTCCGAGGAGCCGAAGCCAACTCGCAGAGCCCTCTTAGACAATTTTGAATGATGAGGAGCTATCAATCGATGATTACCTCTGCACGCACTATACAAGTACACCCAATGACACGGTTGTCGCAGGACTATTACAGAACATGGAAACCAAACATATTGGGCTTTGGGTTTGGCTGGCTATACTGGATTGAAATCAACTATGGAAGGATTATGCCCGGTGCCTGATCACTGTTATGTAACGCACGGATAAATGACAGGAGGTGATTTGCACACTCAATAATGGGCCCCCGGAAACGGACGCTAGCACATAGTGAGGTATGCGCGGCAAGGGGGCCACATGTCCTGAGGTGCTTGCTTATTATCTATTTATTAATACGTGAAGGACAAACTTTGTTACCCTTTTTAAGAAATTAAAGTTTATATGGTGCACTCCTCCATATGAACATTAACTGTGCCAAATTTCATACTCCTCCGTCCGCGTAAAAGCTAACATTTTTTAAATTAAGGATGTTTTATGAATGGTCGAATTTCAATCACAGCATTGATAGTCGCTGGTAAACGGAAGACTGATAGTAGTCATGGCTGTGCAATTTTAAAGATTAATTTCTGATTCGCCCTCAGAGAAACAAAGCAAATTATGCAAGGCTGACTAGGTACCTTTTATTACTTTTACTAGTAGGAGAGCTATCACAAGAAGAGGGACTAGTGCATTAAGTACCTAGATACGTCCGATGTGGTGGGAAGATATACGTACGTAATAGAATATAAGCGTCTTTGCTGTGTGGCTAAACGTATTTTATCACGACATGAGTTTCTGTCGTAAGGCTCGATAAGTCCTAACATAACAAAATATTAAACTAGCCAGAATTATTATTATCTTCGATTTATTTTTTCCCAGCTCTATAACTGGTTTCAAGTAGATTTAAGCGCCGAAGGCACGCAAATGCAACATGTGGTACTTATTTTATTATTATAATTATCTACGAAATTAAAAATTAAGTCACGTAAATCGGATAAGCAGTTCTTGAGTGATGTGCGTATGCGCACTGACGGACAGATGACTGACAGCTAGACATTTCCTACGTCGTTTAATTATTTATGGAGTATTTAGGGATGTAGGTAATCACTTATGTACAAGTTAATACGTATAATTAAGTCATCTTTGGCATTTTACTAAGAACACTAAGAATACTAACAATTTAACATAAGAGGTACAGTCAATTGTGAGTACAGTTACGAGTGTATGGTAAGTTTGACAGCGCTTTTATTACGTAGCAATAAGGGCGGTTCTCGTATGTCGAGTGTTACTATAGACTTGTAGTTGACAGTACTCTTAATACTTAATATTGTTATTATAGGTACAACTTCAGAGTGGACGGTTATTTTCCTGAAATTGTTGAAACAAGTGTTTTTACGTATTTATATTAATACAAGTGTTAACTTGCGACACTTGCACAAAAAAGTGGAATTGCCAATGTCAAGTCCCAAAAAAGCATCATAATTGACTGCTAAAATATTATCTAAATATTGCATCAGATTCACATTTCCTGGTTTGTTCGCGGCGAGATATTTTTTTACGCACTGGATTTTCAAAGCACTGCGTAGCGGCGAGAATTGAAAATCGAACAGCTATGTTTTTTCAACTCGCTGGGATGCACAAACAGAGTGTATTCTCAATGGACGGTTCAATACTGAGGGTTCAAAATCCAGTGCGCGGCAAAATCCCGCCACGATATTTTTACGTACGTGCGTACGTGGGCTAAATCCTACCTAGCTTACCAGCTAAGCTGTCAAAACATGATCAAGCTGTTTAATTGATTTATTTTATCTTATATGATTTCTGTCAATTTATGTTTGGCAATAGGTGTTATTTAAGTAGAATAAATTAATTTATTATTATTATTAAGGCTGTCAATTAAACTCTTGTAACTTAGAAACTCCCATCACGACAAACTAGATAAAGCATCGACTTAATGAAGATTGTCTAGTCTATGTTTGGTTAAACTTTTTACTTTACATTTCCGTTTAAATAGTTAATTCGATTCTAACTAGAATTCTGACTATGAATTGTAATAGCACCCGTTATTTTAATTTCGGAGCAAAATTAGGCCTATAAAAAAATAATTATCATTTGCAGTGGAATATAATAATTATTTTTTACATGGGAGTTAAATATAACTGGCGAAATGTGGGTGTCCATCTTCGCTTAACCCTTCGGGAAAAGCCATGTTGTCATGTGTTATTTTTTTTTCAACTTGGTTAAGTCTAGAATACCTGTGTGTGTAACTAGACAACATAATAGTTAACCATTAATTTAAATTTTCACCACAATTATATTTAGAGGATTGTTTTGGCTCAACTTAAAACCAGTCATAAACAATAATTAAGTATGCCACTCACAGATTTGTACTGCTCCAGTATTTCGGGTATCACTTGACCTTTCGTCCGCCATGTCTTGTATTTGTAGACTGGTTTGCTGTTTTCAGCTGCAATTGTCGCTGCAAAGTTAAAAAAAAAAACATAAATATGGAGTTTTGAAATAATAACTTGGACTCTACAGTTTTTCCTGTTGAAATGCCATTGCAATAAGGAAACAGGATAAAGTTTAATAAGTATATCAGATGACTTATTTTTTAAATGTCTCAATTTTTTAAAATCTTCTATAAGTTTTAATGCGCTTAAAAAAAAAAGGTTTGTATTAACATAACATTATATTAACAGGACAGGGAAAAAATGTTTTGGCATAGTTACTCATTGATGTTTTGATTTTGAGCTTGAGATTGCACTTAATTTTCCCATAATAGATTCATAGGACACTTAAAATCTCTTATGTTTTTGCTGTATGTCTAGAAAAACAGAATCTTTATAATTAAAAAAAATATTTTAATACATGGATACAGAGTTCTAGGTTCGGCAGTTGACCACAACAGTGTATGCTTAGATATGGTGATCAATAAATCCCTCCAAAAACTGTCGGGCCACCCAGATATTATATGTGTACTTAACAGACCCAAAGATATAATCAACTTCTGGATCAGGTGGGCTAGTTGGAATAACCACCAACGGAGGCCATGGTCCACCTGAAGGACTAAATGCAGAAACCAAACCCTCTAACATTGAATATAGATGACAATACACACATTCACACTGTCCATTGAACAAGATAATGAGTCTTTTCACACAAGAGTGCCTTGTTTTAGTAGTGCGTGAAAACCAAATTTTTTCATTAATATTATTTTCACAATATTTTGTTTCATTGTTTTTATTGCACTTTTTAATTTGAAAAATGAAGCACCATTACTTCTTTAGGATCAGAAGAGCAGGTCATAAAAAAAAAAGATTATTATAATTACCAAGTGGATCCTCCCGGTTGCCTTTGTCGAGCACTGTGAAGACTCCAACCACCTCGTGACCATCTCTTTGCAGGAGTTTGAACACTTCTGCTGCAAATGTGCTCTGTCCAATGATGGCTACCCGCAGTTTCCTCTTTGGAGCCTTTAAATAATTAATTTAAATATGATTCTTCACCATAAAACAAGACAGGATTTATTAGTTTGTTGATTTGATCTGGGACTTTTTATAGAAGAAAAAAATATTAAAAAATGTAACTGTCACTGAGGTTGAATTAAAAACATACATTTATTCCCGAATGCAATGAGGATATTATTAAGAAATATTCACTAACCGCTCTTTGAATGAATAGCCGCACTGTAAAATATTAAAAATGAATAAAATGTTACAAGAAAGTACTTACAGCGTCATTCAATGAAACTGGTGGCATTTTCGTTAACGGTAGGCAATCTTGATTTGTTTAAAATAATCAAACAACTTGTTAATTTGTCCACTTCTCGCCGACTGGCGCGCGGTCATACTAACACGAACCCACCAGTACAGTCGTATTTAGCTTCTCCTCCACCGGCTTAGCCTTGACATCGCTATCGTAAGTTTAGTGTTTATAGCGATAAAGTTTAAGAAAACCGTATTCATTTCTAAAAGTAAGACGCGTTGCTTTAACGAATCGGCGATGCCGCCAAAACATTTCATTTTTGACAATTGAATGTCATTTTTTTGTGATGACACAGGTGACAGTGACAGTTGTGGAACCCCTTCATTAGTTCATTTTCGCATTCACTATCGACTTTACCAAAATCGAGAAAAAAAATGATAAGTGGCACTTCCAAGCTAAACTAACAAAATGTTTCATCCAAGTAATAATCTATTAAATAAAATATCAAATAAGTAGTTTGAATTATTATAGTTTTTCAATTTGTACGTCGACAAAAATTTGTCTCGAAAACTGAGAAAACCCTTTTTAAATGCTTATTTTTCTAAAGATAGCCAATCTCTTAAAAGTGCGGGAAAAAATGTTTGAATCGGAGTGATTTGATTGGTGAGTTTACTCTTCTTTTCTTTTAATATTTCTTCACACATTCCAAGCTGTACATGATCTTGATCACAAACAATACTAAACAAAAATAATACTGCGTCTGAGTTATCTCGATTATTAGCTGTTTTGTTTTAATTTGTTCGGCGTTAGCGAAGAAATGAAAGCGTTTGATAAAAAAATCTGAAAAATTCTAATCCCCTGTGCGACTATTAGTAGTTTTAAAACGGGACCTGATATTGTAATAACTATAACTATTAACGACGTTCTTAATTTCAAATATCACGTAGCACCGCATAATCAGCCTATAAAATTCACACCAATTTATACATTAAAGGAAACTAAACTTAGTATTAGCTGCTAGCGGAATACATAGTAGCAATTATTGGGAAGACCGGCAGCCTAGGTCCTGTAATTGGTCTTTTTCGGCTGAAATGAAGATGATGATGAAAGAATATCATAGTATTTCCCCCATGGCACGCTCTAAAGCCATGTAAAGAGTAGGTAGGTGGCATGGGCACTCTATTATCATTCCGTTCATTGAATAATTGTTGGAGATAATACTTGGTAAACACATGATTTACCTAAAACAGTTAAAGATAACAAGCGAAACCAGTTAAAAGCGGTTCTCAATAATAAAAGCGGTTAACTAGCGGTTGTGTTATGAAAACAATTATCGCAAATAGGTTGAATACATTTATTTTGATAATTATTGGCAAAGTAGCCTACCGATTGGAGAACGATAATTTAGATGCAAGGTACCTATCTACTGCTATCAATCAGCATTAGTATACTGCACCTACCAACCAGTAATATTAGTGCATCATTTTTACTTTTGCCAACACACACAAAATAAGTAGTTAATTATCAAGACTATTCGCTAAAGACTTGTAGGTTTTGAACAGTGGCGGATTTACCAGCAGGCTGAGTAGATTAGAGCCTAGGGCGGCGGCAAATTTTGCTCATTTTTTTGCCATTAGGAAAAAGAAAACATTATTATAAACGCGGAGAAAAGAAGTCTCGAAAATTTAACAAAATTACAATACTTTAGTATCTACCTACAATACATACAGTAGGTATACCGAATACTCCAATGTCTTTATATGAAAAATTACTAAACGCTGTGCTGCGCTGTGTGAATATGATTTTAAAAAAATATTCCAATAGCGTTTCAATATTACAATTCAAGAGTTAGTAGGGGTGGGCCGGGCCGCTCCTCACAACACTTTTTGCCGCCCCGGGCGGCATAGGATAGATAATTATATTAGCCGACGTCGATTGGTTTTTACTAGAATTTCCAGTGGATTCGTGACGTTGACCGGCGTCGATGGAATTTGGTCGCTCGAGTGGATTTGTTAACATTGGTCGAGAGGATGTATTAGCTTTTCTCACAGTTTCCTACGTAGTATTGTAATTCCCATTGTTATGTAATAATGGGACTTACAAGGCAGGCTACAGGTGTGTACCTGCCTAACGTATTATAGTGCTGATTGCTTCGATTAATAATTGATCGAAGTCTGATTGTAAAGAAATCTTGGGTATTCAAAACATTTTTCAGTATTTGTTAGAGCTTATGTAATTTAATTACTTATACAGGATAAGTTTTTATCCAGTACACAAACTGTAACCATGAATTCAGCATATCATTCTAGAGTCCCCAGTGCAGAAATTTTTCGTGAGTAATTAAATAAAAACAGCTGTTCCATACATTTTTACCGCGTAGGTATTGCACTTTTCTATGAAACAGCTGATTTTTTTTTGTAAAACCGACGCGAATTTCTACGCTAGGGGGTATAGAATATGCTGAAGTCATGGTTACAGTTTGCGCACTGGATAAAACCTTATCCTGTATACATATAAGCAGCTGTTTTAAGTGACCGACGAAGACATACCGACAATCTAAGTGTGATGAAGTCCCATGGAAATTAAACTAAACACCCACCAATCTTTCACAAAATTAGTTCTTATTTAGAAATACTATTCTCAAGCAACACGAGTGCCTATTCCACCAGTCTGTTTGAATTTTCTTAGAGCCAGTCTAACGATACAAACATTGCAAAATGCAATAGTTAAATAGGTATTATCACAAGATGTGAAGGTATCCGGTTCAGTCCGGTTCGATTGACAGTGATGATACACACGAGATAAATTGACCCTAGATAATCGAATGAAATATAGCCAGAAAACTGACCTCCGGTGGCCTGAGCGTTGATATCAGCTGCTGTTTGGTGGATATCTATCGCCAACGTGTTTTCGGGTACAATGTGATAAGGATTCTTGGTGAAACTGGTTACTTTTGTATTCATAACATTGCAAGTTTTTGTAAGTAAAGGTGGAATGTAATAATTCAATTTCTGTGAGTAGGTTTGTACAAACACTTTTATACGTCAATCATATTTAAAAAAACTAGACACGGTCGGCGTTTTCTTTCCGTTTACTTAGAGATGATTCTCGGGTGTGAACAAACTCAGCCCTATACAGGGTACATTTTTAACCAGTGCGCAAACTGTAACCATGAATTCAGCATATCATTCTAGACCCCCTAGCGTAGAAATTTGTCGTCGGTTATACAAAAGAAATCAGCTGTTTCATAGAAAAGTGCAATACCTACGCGGTCAAAATGTATGGAACAGCTGATTTGATGCTGCCTTAAGCTTAAACAAAAGTGAAGTGTCATCCGCAAACAACACTATATCAAGATGCTCCTTTATGAGGTAAGGCAAGTCATTAATATAAATAAGAAACATGAGAGGACCAAAAATTGAGCCCTGTGGGACTCCCATAGTTACTATACATCTAAAAGATCTTTTCCATTAACGTCAACGGTCTGAGTAATTACTCAAGTATAATTCTATAATAAAGTAAGGAGATCCAAAGCGGTGTTTCGGACGCCGTAGTGGCAGTGTTTCTTGATAACGGTTTATTGTAGAATGCAATCGAATGCCTTGGATAAATCACAAAAGATGCCCAAGCAATCGCATTTATCTTACCATGCATTATACATATATATCCTAACGCAGTAATTCTCCTTTCAACAGAGTAATTCTACTTTGTTCACATTACAAATATTAATTAATATACTAATGGTCGCCCACTGGTCGAAACTCGACCATAATTCTTTTAAATCCATTATTATATAAAATATTAGCTTTCTGCAGTCCTTCTTTTTAATATAGGTAATCTTTAACTGAGCAAAATTTCATCCTCCTCTTTTCTTTTCGTAAAAAGGAATTGAATGTATTAGCTATATTCTTCAAAATCGTCAAGGTCAAAGGTCAGTGTAGGCTGTTAGGACGGAATTAGGACGCCCTTAGACTAGGTGGAGCGACGATCTTCGTGGGATAGATATAGATGGGTGAGAGAGTCCAGAATCGTGCTCAAGCGTTCAATTGGATAGGCCTATAGGAATTACAGTTAGATAAAATATGATACAGAAAACCGTAAGTCTCCATTACTACTTACTCCTAAGTTCTCTTTTTCAAGTTTGTTTGTTTGTTTGAACGCGCTAATCTCAGGAGCTACCAGTCGGTTTGTCAAAAATCTTTTTGCATTTGATAACCCAATTCTTGAGGACGGTTATAGATTATTTAATATCATGCTACCGGCACAGTCCTTAGAAACTGAGCAAAGAGAAAAAAGTCAGGAAGAACGCTAAGCGAAAAATAAGATAAGGGGTGTTCAACGAAATTGTGACATTGTGTGACAAGGGACAGGGGCGTCATGAGCTTTGTGACGTGACATGTTAAGATCTAAAATACTAAAACTCGAGATTTAAATGTAACCCAAAAACATATGTGACGTCACACAAGGAGATGCGGGTTGTTCGAAAGAGATATCGTGGCCCCTGGCACACGGGTAACTGAAGGAACACGGGTGGGTTTTAGTCAGTAAAAGTCTGGACACGCCCTCCTGCTCCACCCAGAGCGAAAGAAGTTGTTTGATGATTGAAGAAGTGGGTTTCACAAGTGTGACCACCTGTGACAACGACGGGACGGGGGGGGGATAATTAAACATAAAATTTGTGTGACGTAATTATGGTTGGCCCCTAATAGAGCGGGCGGGCGATGCAATGAAATGGGAAATTTCACGCGGACGAAGTCACAGGCAGAAGCTAGTCAGTAGATAAAATTACAACGCAGTTATTTAATAAAATACAATGTCATTACGTGTTATTAAAGCAAGTTACTCACGCTTTCGATATAGATAGGTAGTTTTATTATCGGGAGATATCTTGACCAGTCCAGTTCGAACCGCTTTTATTAAAATGAAAACAGTCAGTGTCATGATAAGTAAGATAAACAAGGTCAAATTAAATTGGCAAGCGAAACTCCGCAGGTGTGATGAGTGTCAACATTATATTATGTTAATAAAAAATAAATAAATTTCATAGGGTTTTTATCGATCATCAGCAGGTGTGTGTAGTCACTGGAATTAACGAAATACTTAGCCCGGGGTATTAACAAAAATGAAATATTATATTCGCCTCCAAGCACACCCAGTAGGTATCGATATCTAGACACGATAAAATAAAAAAAAACAAACTAATATTTCAGGTTAAAACATTACCAGTGGTCGTTAACCCCGAAAAAAAATCAAATCTTTTAACCAATTTCAAAACGTTCGTCTATTTTTTTTTTAAGAAAGGAAAAAAGAAAAAGTATAATTATTGGGTGTATTTTTATTGGGTGTATTTTTATTGGGTGTATTTTTATTGGGTGTATTTTCCGCGTTATCTCCGGCAGTTGTGGATCGATTTAGAAGTTTCTTTTTTTTCTGGATAGGTACCTAATGCCTCAGGGGTGGTCCCATTAAAATTGTATTGAGTTTGAATGGGCAGTTTTTGCGTTTATTCGAAATACGTATTTAATCCACTTCACTTCCGCGTCACCACGTCACTTGGTAAGTAGTGGTATACGAATTGGTGTGGGCCATAACTCAAAAGTGAAAACTATAAAATATTTTCCAAAAAAAAAAAAACAACAGAGTTCCAATAAAAACACTACCAAGTAAAAATTACTTTAATTTCGGAAGTCGGTGTCTTCAGACTTGTATTTTAGTTTTTACCCTACCGAACTTACACGGTTACCGAAATTAAAGTAATATTTTACTTGGTCGTCTGAGCAATGGTGATGAAATAAATTGTATGGAGCAATGGGCAACTGGCATGCGTGGCTGGTTTCGATATCACTGGGTCATCCACGGATGTTGCAGCTGCAGCGAAAAAGGGTTTTGATTTCTCGTACTCGGAAAGTAGTGTTTGTTTGTGGGTGGAAGACGCCGCTCCCCACCCTTGAGCAGAAAAGACTCATAGTAATTGCTTCGCGCAGCTTCCCTCTCTAGAGCGGGAATTATTTTCAAAAATAGAAATTAGTTAGGTAGTCGACTGCGAGGAATTTTACATAACCCCTCCCTAAACCGGACCGAACGTAAACTGACGAAAAATATCGATTAAAATGAAATAACTAGTTATTTGTTATGCAAGGCTGCAAAGTTGTTTTTTGGCGCGAGTACTTGTATTGAAAGCTGAGCAAGCGAAGGATTCTAGGATTGGACCATGAGTGAAGCGAGTGGTTCAAATATAGAATCCTGAGCGTAGCGAGGGTTTCAAAGGTATCTTTGAATGTCTCGGTGTCTTTGGATATGTATTTTATTTTTTTTGTCACCGACCACCGAAATTAAAGTTATTTTCACTTTGCAGTGTTTTTTTCGGAAATTGATTGTTTTTTTTTTTGTGAAGTTTTTATTTTTCACTTTTTAGTTTTTAATAGTTTAAAAATTTAAATTCTTTTTCAACGAAAAAATATGCCACTTTGATAGAAAATGTGGGTGAACCCTGATTTACTAAATACATCTTAACCGTGTACAGGCGTCATGTTATGTTGTGTGATTGCGTAAACAATGCATATTTATGCGAAAGCAGCACTCGCGGTTGATTAGCTGTCATTTTTTGAAGAGTTCCGTTGCCTGTCTCCGAAGCTTATCATCAGATCTATATGAAATTCAAATAGAACCATTTCGGAATAAACCCCTTTCGAACAAAAAAAGAATTTTGCAAATCCGTCATACACCGTGACATCACGTTTGTAAGACGACTTAAATGTCACGGTGTATACACCGTGAAATTTAAATGGTTGTTTTCCTGCGGCAGAACATCTTGCCATAAGTAGTACTTTCGAAGCATAGAGTAAAAATAAAAATAAAAAATTGTTTTTGTTTTAAGATAATTAAAAAAATATTCATCAACTCGATAAAACACTACTCAATAGTAACACTAGAGGTAACTTGTAGGTACTACTCGAATCGCACGCACCTCCGATAAAGGGAACAGCGATGCATAAATGTTCAAAGCAAAATAAACTCTTGCACGTGGTGATTTTTAACAATAGTTAATCTGCCATTTTTTGTTTCTAATATTTTATTTATTTATAAAACGATTGTATTACCAAGACAAAACCATTTCGCTGCGGGAAAACAACCATTAAAATTTCACGGTGTATATGATGAAGTTATGCCCAAACATACATATAAAAATCCATCCGAATTGATAACGTCTTCCTTTTTGAAGTCGGTTAAAAATAGTGTAGTTCAATGAAGTATGATAGTATTGCATTGTAGTCTTGAAAACGTTTTCACGCATTTAGAATGTCTCCATGCACTGAACTTGAAATTGTAGATACGTTGTACGCTTTTATGCACAGACACCAGCACATCAAGCTACCACAATCTGTCAAATTTCTGTGATAGATTTTCAACTGTATTTTATAAGCTTAAGGTTCATGTTCAATTAGGAAAATTTTAATGTTTGGGGTAGCTTGATGTGCTCGCGTCTGTTCTTTTCGCGCGATTTTTTGGGAGGATAACTCAATTCGGCATTATGTACAAAACTCTGCAGATGTTAAATTTATATCTTCGTCGCTGCTGGACTCGCTCATAATTTATGATTTCTTACGATTTTATCTAAAAACAAACCAAAATTATGGAAAACGAAAAGAATAGAGAC
Source organism: Polymixis lichenea (assembly GCA_949091785.1). Taxonomy (NCBI): domain Eukaryota; kingdom Metazoa; phylum Arthropoda; class Insecta; order Lepidoptera; family Noctuidae; genus Polymixis; species Polymixis lichenea. The sequence goes on along the minus strand of OX420947.1, from coordinate 9,086,710 downwards.
GAAAAATTTAAAAGTTTCTTTTTTCATGCATTCGGCTTGCTGGCCAGTGCGATAATTCTAAAATTGGCGCTCTGAAATGAAATAATTTTTAATTCATTTTCAGTTGGCGGTATAGAAAATTATTGAATAGAAAGGTTCGAATTTTAAAAACTATTTCCACGCTAGCGAATAAAATGCACTTTTGCAGGCAGACGAATGACAAACAGAATGTTATCGAGGTTGTGAGGTGAAAAAAAAATTGCTGCGGTCTTGTGAGTGTAAAACAGCCAGTATGAATTAAAAAAAAACCTATTAGGGACTACTCACACTTATTCGGCTCTGTTCAGCTTTTGTCCATACAAAATAACGATTTTGTATGAGATGCTTACGCATCCGTTCAGCCGCGGAAAGCTGAGCGGACTCTATACAAAATCGTTGTTTTCTATGGACAAAAGCTGCACAGAGCTGAATAAGTGTGAGTAGTCCCTTATGCGCGACGGCCCGCGGGGCGGTGACGAAGTTTGATCCATATTTGAAACAAAATAAAAACTATTTTAATTTGGCGGTTTACCAATAGGTATCCCGCCAAATTAAAATAGTTTTTTTACTACTAACTCTGCATGTCGATTCTGCTCACTCCACGTGAGGAGTTAGTGTTCTCCCACTGATGCTAGGGATTGACCAAGCATCAGCCGATCGATTCTGTAAAAAACTCACCGTGAAAATATAGATGAAGTGATCTTGAAGTGAGCTATTGATAGTGTCAGTCCATAGTAACAGGTAGAATGACAGCTCACTTCACCTTAGTTTTCACGGTGAGATTTTATAGAATACACCGGTTATGCCAAGGATTGACTGCTCACTTCAAACTCATTTCGCCCATGTTTTAACCGTGAGATTTTTACAGAATAGCACTGCATGTGGAATGACATTGACAGCTCACTCCACGCTCACTTCACGTGGTGATATCGTTACAGAATGGCAATGCTGTGAGCTGTACCGAAATTGAAAATCTCGGTTTTAAAGACAATTCGATTAAAAATGAATTTAAGCTATTCTGAAATGTTGACCCCAGATTTGGTTAAAGACGAGGCAAGTACAGTAATCGAAAATCTTTGTCCGATGGCCCGTGAAGCAGACGGGTCCTAGGAGTGGAGACCGCATATTGGCAAGAGTCGCGTGATACGTATGCTACGCTTGGAGGATTGCGAAGGACAGAGTGTAGTGGCGCAGCCTGGGAGAGGCCTACGTCTAGCAATGGACTGAGATAGGCTGAGTAGATTGATGTCACGTTCATTCAATTCTGTAGTTATTATTCAAAGTTATTTATTATTATTCAATTGTTTTGTTGCGTTTCATGATAGTATTCGCTGACAATGATAGATCATTAGAAACTATTCATGCATTTGTTTTAGTTTGTACGGTGGTGTTTGCCACTTTATTCTTGGGAGTATCATAACGATGGTTATACGTTTTCAAAACACTATTGTTTGATCAACAACGCGGCCTGAGTTTCAGAGGAATCCTTTTGTATCGTACCGATCATCAAATGGTGATGTAGTGCTGTGGTATCGCCAAATGTGTTTGTTGCAGAGATGGCCGAACTGTGGATTATTTTCGTGGTTCTATTTTCACTGATAGAGGTATATGCGGTGCTTAATTTATTATAATGTGAATCGTGGCTTGGTGTAAATTCTTTAATTTGGAAGTGTGCATGTTTAATTTATTAAGTTTTTCTCTGTCTTTATTTTCGTTGTGTACTAACTACACGTTGTATTTTTGTGGCCTTCCAGTAAAACTGAAATCTGCAGCAATTAAACTGATTTCGCATTTTTGGCTCGTACCTTTCTGTCTTAGAGCATTCGATGAATATTTAAAATTTAGGAGGATGCGCTAACTGCGCTAAGATAGGTAGCCCGCGAAATTCAAAATTTCTTGCGTTTTTATATTAATTAAATGACTTTTTCATTAAATAGTCATATGTTTTCAATGAGATTATATAAACATAGACGGTTTGATGATTTTAATTATAGAACATGTCTTACGCAATTAGGCAGCTTAATACATACGTGTTACGGTCGCGAATCATATTTTTAACCGACTTCAAACAGAAGGAGGTTATCAATTCGACATGTTTTTTTATGTATGTTCGGGCATAACTCCGTCATTTATAGAAGGGAATTCCTTTTTTGTTCGAAAGGGGTTTAAATTCCATTTAAATTTCATATGAATCTGATCAACGGAACTCTTAAAAAAATTACAGCAAATCAACCGCGATTGCAGCTGTCGCATAAATATTGTTTTGGCCACAAGGATGATGAAATTCCGAATTGGTGTGGGGTAGGTACTTAACTAAAAAGTGAAAAATAATAACTCAAAAAAAAAAACAACCGACTCCCGGAAACCCCTACAAAGTGAAAAATAACTTTGAATTTCGGAAGTCGGTGACTTTGGCTACTTATGTTTTTTTTTTCCGAAAGTCGGTTGTTTTTTTTTTGGAATAATTTGGTATGTTCAACATAAAGCTTGACACTGGCCTACAAATTGCAGAAACTGTAAAAAAATACCAATTTCGCGGGCTACCCTTCCCCCTTATGGGCAACTGTAGCTTATTCATTGAACTGGTTCTTACTGGTTACTGTCATCCTGCATCATCCCACAGCTTGGCAAAGGCGTCTCCGATGAGTTCTAGCTGTTTCGGTCCAGGGCTAGTCTAGACAATTGACCATTAATTTTGTTTAGTTTATCCCGCCATCCTTTGCGTGGTCTGCCGCGACGTCTTCTGGCTGTGTTAGGGTTCCCATGACCATTTTGACCCACAGTTCATTGGGTATGCGGCCAACAAAGCCAGCCCAGTCCCACTTCAATTTTGCGGCTTTTTGCGCATCGTATTGACCTGTGTTATGGAGAGCAGTGTGATTGTCTGTTATTTTACTTTATTTGATTACTGGTAAAGTTATACTTAGCAATCAAGAAGTTATTTACTCACTGTGCTTAATTATTGTACCTAATTACCTATGTACTGCCTTCTCTACGTCTAAGAGATGAGAGAGAACATCGCCCTTGTTCCTACCACCAAAAGTCAAGAACCTGAATTCAATGCCCATTCAAGTTTATATTGTTTTTGTTTCGTATTTACCCATCATAAATAAACTTAAATATACTATGGATTCTTTTGATGTTTTTAAATAATATGTTAGACTTAAGTTTATTTATGTGATATAAGCTGCCCGATTTAAACAATTATTTTTAATAATTATTATGTTTTTTGTAGGTACGATGATTTTCAAAAGTTCAGTTTTTTAAGACATATCTGTTTTATGTTTTTAAGTTAAGATAAGTAGCATGTTTACCATATTTCACTGACTTCATTTATCGTATAATTTTATTGTAACGCGCAATTTTATAATTATGTAACTGTTATGTTATGGCTAACTCATTATCATCTGCCTAGCCTTTTGCCAATTATTTTGAGGTCGGCTCCCAGTGTAACTGGATGCAGCACAATACCACCTCTTTTTTATCTATGTATCCACTGTTTTATGCCCGGCGCGATGGATAAATGTACTAGATCCAAAAATTCGAAGACATTTGACATCTACCAAGCCGCACTAGGCCCGCGTGTTGGAATTACGGCCCACTCTCTCTAACCGACAGAAGGCCTGTGTCCCAGCAGTGGGAAAATTATTTAGGCTGATTATGCTGTAAATGTTCTTAAAATTAATTCTCCTTTTCCAGAATATACGACCAGACAACTTGCTTTTGGGAGACAATATGATGGCAGATCCTCCATTGACGAAGTCCCTCGGCTTTGCAATACGAAAGAGGTTCGACAAAACTTTGGAAGATGCTCGTCTCAACCAGGAGTACATGTACCGGTACCATGAGATGCTGAAGGCCAGCCAGGAGTCGTTCGAAACCTTCGCCAGTCGAGATGAGAGGAGGCTGCGCAGTGTCGTCGGAAATCATAATTACGAAGTCATGAGAGAAGGTTTGTGAGATTCCATTGTGTATTTCATCGAGTTTACAATCACCGTATACATGTCAAATATTTGTATTTAACTTTTAAGAATTGTATCGTGTTTAAATTTGGACTTTGAAGTTAATTTTTATGGCGTATTTAAAATCGACTCGACACTACAATTCAAGTCTCTCTCTCGCTCTCTTCTTCAATCCTTGGCCACCCAATGCTGAGTGTAGGTCTCTTCCAAATCTCTCCACTTTTGGCGATTTTAAATTCAAGACTACAAATAATTAATGTACCTAGTTGGCGTCATCGGGGTCTTGCCGTTTTGCCAAAATTATTTTGACAAAAGAAGATCATTCATTTTCGGCTCAAAAGTCAAAGTCAACGAAAAAAAGGTGTCACCACTATTGAGGAGTTAGTCCGAGTATTTCTTACTACGTCACTAAGTCTCTACAACCATTCCTACAGCAGCTGATTTTTTGGGTTATTTTTTTCGTACGTTTTATTAGTCAAATATCTTTTCATCTGCTGGCTAAAAAGTGATATGAGCTTGTTGGGATGACTTCTCTGAGAACAAAGTTTAGAAACGGTGTTGAAAACGCCCACTCTCAAATCACAAACCCACGAGGATTACAGATAGGTGATACCTGGTTTACCCTTTGCCCAAAATTGAACTTTAGAAGACACTCGATGAAGTCGGGTTACCAGGTAACAATGGGGGTTTTCCAGGGCTCAATTCTTGGCTCAATTTTGTTTGGTGTTCATTACTGACTTGCCTAACCTCATAAAAGATAATCATGACATAGTGTTGTTTGCAGACGACTATTTACTGTTATTTAAACTCAAATGACAGCAGCTACTGACCATGTAATAATAGCGTCCTCGCTAAAGTAATTAAATGTATTAAGTTACCAGCAACCAAAATCTACATCACGGTCAATTCTCGTCAACTATGACGTCACGACTACATCCAGCAATTTAGAGCAATGGCAACATGAAGCAACCTATTGCCAGAGATACGGCCACGCAATACCATGCAATATGGAGCAACTTAAAAAACTGGGCAGTATGCCTGCCCCGCCGCCTCCGCAGCCAGCCGGTTCCTCTCGCAAAATCGAGACGTAGTTATACGTACAAATGAGATTTTTACTAAAAATTTCCAAACCAATTGAATATTTGGCAACTCATATTAGCGACATTGAGAAATGTCAAAAAATATGGAGCAATCAGAAGCAAGATTCCCGAAACAATTTCCGCATTTAATTGTTGTTGCTCCGGATTGCTCCACTGAATTGATCTAGGTTGATTCATTAGTGTTGCCGAGCAATAATTGCTCAAAAATTGTAAGTAAAGTATTGTAATGGTTTCGTAAACAAGTAAAGACTAGTGTGCTTATAAAGGGCGAAGAGTTAAATTGAATCTTGAAGATATGTGTGTTCTTAGTCAGAACTTTGGATGCCAAGCTATTGTCAAAAAGCTTAGCTTACCTACATGGTCCTCAAATAATCTGACCAAGATTATTTCCGCAGTTTTATATACACATTGACATTGATGATTTTTATAAAAATACAATGGTATACATATACTAATTTACTTTGTAAAGTAATCGTTTCAATTATGCTCATTGTGAATACAATGTGGATCATATTTTTTGTTTTGTTTCTTTTTTCTCATTTAGTACAAATCATGGTATAGCAATTTATGCGGCCTACCCAAATGTCCTTTCATTGGTAACGGTATTGTTCCTCGAATCGTCGAGCTCTTTGAGTTCTGAGTTGAGCTGCATCATCATCAATTTGCCGAAAGACGTCCACTGCTGGACCTAGGCCTCCCCCAGGCTCCTTCACTTCGACCAGCCTTGTGCTTCCCACATCCAGCGGATTCCCACGGCCTTCACAAGGTCATCGGTCCACCTTGTGGGAGGCCTTTCCACTCTACTTCTTCCTGTACGCGGTCGCCACTCCAGAATCTTTCGGCCCTATCGGCCTTTTTTTCTGTGAGCAATGTGCCCTGCCGACTACCACTTAAGTTTGCCAATTCTTCGGGTTATGTCGGTTGCCTTTTTCCTCCTGCGGATCTCTTCATTCCAGATTCGAGCTGCATGATTATTGATAAATGCGACCACTGACTGGACAGGTCCACACAATCTGTTCTTTTCTCAAAAGTCAAAATCAGACACCAGTCTACATGGTCTTCACATGATTATGTCTGAACTTTAAAAGAGACTGTAAAGAGACCTCCGAGTTATTAAAAAAAAAACTACGACATCATCTAGTTCTTATAATATGGTTGACGTGTAAAAGTATTTGTACAAACCTAGGTACAGACGCCAGCACATCAAGCTACCCCAATCTGTCAAATTTCTTTGATAGATTTTCAACTTTATTACTGAATCATAAGATTCATGTTCAATTGGGAAAATTTGACAGTTTGGGGTAGCTTGATGTGCTGGCGTCTGTACTTACAGAATTAAAATCATTTATCAAATGACTGTGATCCAGAGATGAACCTATCCATTAGAACTTCGTTAAAATCCTCATTTGGCACACCCGATCTAGAAAACCAGGTGTTATCTAATGCTAAAAACAGCGCATTTTCCAAACTCATCTTCTAAAATAACCATAAACAAATTTTGTCATTTTCAGCTGGTGTATTGGACCGACGCCGTAACGCGCCTCGCTTTCATTCACCCATTGGTAGGCGAAGAGCAAGGACGCAAGCTCTGAGACGGCAGAAGCTGAACAGCCAGAGCTTGAGGAGTCATCTGCAGCATTCCCGACAGACTACCACTGATTACCACTAATAGTCTTTTGTTTTAGTGACGTCTATTCCGTACTCGGTTAGATTTGTTTTGTATGCATACATAGAAAATGTGGTGGTTATATGACTAACGATAGACTTAAGACTGCAATTCTTGTAATTATTAGCACAGTATAGAGCCATGAAGTGTATGCCTAGATGCAAATGTGACATGGTCATGGTTCTTTTATTCTCATTTCCATAAGACTGTCATCGACGGGTATTTTTAAGCAGGCAACGTCTACTTGCCTTTGAATAAGCTAATAACTTAGAATAAGTAAATACAATAATAAATTATTATAAAATAAATTAAAACATGACTTTTTACTGGGCTAATGTACGTTTTTTAATTGCCCAGCTGTGTTGTTGGATGATGCAGACTGACTAACTTTGTTATTATCTACTTAAGCATTGACATGAGATTGTAGATTTCCTATAGGTAGGTGAATTATGATGCCAACCAACACCGACTGGGACCATTATCAGCAGGCTTAGCTTAACGCTTTCTATTTCTACGAAGAATAGACAGTAATTTTTCAATACGAAGTGACATTTAGTTTCTCCATTATTGACATCGCACCGTAGATATCCTTCCGTAGATATCTGTCATTTTGTCTTTCGTTTGTAACGATCTTTTTTTAGGTCCTTAGAAATGTAGAATATTTCTTCCCAAACCAAATGTACATCATTTAGTTAATAGTCAAGTCTATTCTTCCGTCAACAAATCGGTGCTCGTGCTAAGCCTGCTGCCGAACCTTTTCCCAACTATGTTGGGGTCGGCTTCCAGTAAAACCGGATACAGCTGAATACTTACTAGTATAGAGGTATGAGGAACAGGGTGTAAAGTTCCCTCATACTCTATTGGTAAAGGAGGATCCTCCGACCAGACGGGTGTTGTGTCTGGCGGGCTACTGCCCGACGATTGATGTCGGGATCTTGTATATAAGCAGATCGCGCGGTAAATTCTGCTTGCGCGATGTAGTCGATGTAGTTGCAGTGTGACGTCAAGTCTTGAGTAGTTCGCATATGACATTGTAAATGGCGCCACTTTACTTTTTGTGTTTTCCAGATTTGTTGATTTGAAGTTTCGTATGTGGGGCATTCTAGACGTCCGCCACACTAGTATTTTAAATGGAGCGACTGCCTCTCTGACCTCTACGTTCAGAATCATGTACCAAATCCATCCCTGCCACCCTGCATGTACCTACTATATCTATAAGTTAATGGTCGCAGACAGAACGATCTAGTGGGCATAGTCTTTACTAGACTTTACTAGGTACAGAGGCCAGCACAACAAGCTACTCCTCCAATCTGTCAAATTTCTTAGAGAGATTTTCAACTTTATTCTTAAAATAAATAAAGTTCACGTTCAATTGGGAAGATTTGACAGTTGGGGTAGCTTTTTGTGCTGGCGTACAGACGCGCAACGCGCAACGCGGAACGTGTTGGGCACAAAAATATTCTTGGTACAGACCAAGAATATTTTTGTGCCCAACACGTTCCTACCACGGTTATGGTACCTATCGTGTATTGGTCCCTTATACCGGTTAAACGATCGCTATGACCACGGATAGGAAGCCTGGTACCAGCATCCTAAATTGCATTATAAACTATCATTCACTATCTCAATTATTTTGAAGGAAATAGCTTATCCATTGCTTCTTAAGTTTGAAAAAATTGTCTGCCCTACAACAACTGTCTCATTAATAACGCAGTGAATGTTGTTGAAATGACAAAATTAAAGATTTTCCTATTGTTGGTGTGTTGGAGTTTACGCAATTAGCCCGTTGGAGAACACAGGCTCATTCTGGGTCAAAAACACTCTGTAAAAAAATAGGCATCAAAGAACTTTACGAATAAAATAAAACAGGATGTAACAGAAATCCTATAGCTATCCTTAACCACTAACGATAACAGCTGGTATAGAATCACTATACCTACATAGTTTCGGCTCAAAATAAAATACTCTAAGAATTGATACCAAATTTTCGGTTTCATGTTTCTTAAATTCAAATCATAACAAACGTGTCACCGCACTACGTAGGTCAATAACTTTCCTCGTTACTTCCCAATATCACGATAAATCTCTTCCGAGATGTTTTAATTTGTTCTGGTATCAATGTATTAAAAATTCTCATAACTTCCGAGCATATAGAGATAGGATTAAAAAACCCTTCCAATATCGTTTGATATCATCCAAAGAAGCCGTGCTCTTGGTATGTATATATACCCTTTCCGTTACACGTTGTATAAATTAGGACATTTTGATAACTGCAAATTATGTACGCAATAAAAAGCACGCTTTGATATCGTGTTTTGGTAAAATGCAATAATGATAAGAAATAAAATTAACAGTCGTATTACGAATGGCTACAATGGGTTATTTTTAACACAAGGGTCACCATGACATGATATCTTATACAAATTAAATAATAAACATCATCAAATGGATATTGCGCCATTCAATATAAAAATGTGATCAGTAAGTACCTCCACACCACTATAAATATTACCGAATATTTGACCATTTTTGGCTAACTACTGCTCCTCAGTTACCTATCTGCCTACTTAGTATGATCTAGTTTAGTAGATGCCTCTGCAGGCTCAGCATGACGCTTTCTATTTCTACGAAGAAAAGAGAGCTCTTTCTATAGGTACAAAGTGACATTTCGTTTCTTCATTTTTGACATCGCACCGTAGGAATCCATCTACAATCGTCAATTGTCTTTCGTTTCTAACGTTCTTTGTCTAGGTCCTTTTATATGTAGATTACTTCAGTAGAAAGTTTTCTTCCCAAACTGTCAAAATCACACTGACAGCAAACTTTCTACTCGACATCTACAAAGTATATGCGGTTATCTACAAAATCATGATTCGTTTCCAAAATCATGAACGCTTAACTGTGATAATCAATACAAGAACAAAGCTATTTTCTCCTATTGTACAGACGCCAGCACATCAAGCTACTCCAAACTGTCAAATTTTCCCATTTGGATATGAACCTTAAGCTTATTACGTAAAGTTGAAAATCTATCAAAGAAATTTGACAGATTGGGGTAGCTTGATGTGCTGACGTCTGTACATCATTTAGTTAATATTAATAGTCATGTTTATTCTTCCGTCGACAAATCGGTGGTCGTGCTAAGCCTGCTGAACTTGCAATAGGAGAGTACACACGGTCGTTTTAAAATCTAGGCGGGATATTTTTACTTATGTAGGTGCGATCGTGGGCCGTTCGTCCACCACCACGTCAAAGGAACGGATATTATAAATCCTACTATCCTAGTTATATTTTAAATGTGAAAGTTTATATGTTTGAAAGAAAAGAAAGAAAAAGAAAAAGTATTTACTAGACTCGCACAAGAATATCACAAACAACTACACAATATGCTTATCAAGACAAATTAAAATTTAAAATAAAAATAAAATAAAGTAAAATATTTTTTTTAATAAAAAACAAAGTCCTGTACGAGGCCAAAAGGCCCCTATCTCAGTTGTTTGTTAATCACGCTAACACGGCTGAATAGATTTGGATGAAATTTGGCAAACAGATAGTTTGTAACCTGGATTAACACATAGGATCAGTGGCGGAGCTACAATTTTTATTAGAGGGAAGCCGAAGAAAAACTTGTTCAGTTCTCATAAACTCTAGATAGCATCAAAGTTCAGTAATTGCTTTACTTTTTCTAAATTTAACGGCAGCTATGGTTGGAATTCTTGGTTAAAACAAAAAATTCAGTTTTCTTTATGTTTTGTAATCTTATATGATGTTTTAAGATACTTAGTATGAAATATCTGTTTTGACACACACACATGTGTTACATATTGTTTGGCAATAGTAGACACTAAGAAGAGTGTTTCTTCCAAAGGGAAGCCGATAGGAATCGGGTTGTATAGAGGCTGCGCCTCTGCATAGGATACTTTTTTGTCCCGATAGTACGTTCCCGTGGGATAATTTTCGACCTCCACGCGAGCGAAGCCGCTGGCAAAAGCTAGCGGAAAAATGTTTTTGTCAGACTGTAGTCATCGGCAGGGTTCTAATTTAAATCTATAATATATATAATATAATATAATAATATACTAATATACTAATAATAAAGCTGAAGAGTTTGTTTGTTTGTTTGCTTGAACGCGCTAATCTCAGGAAATACATGTCCGATTTGAAAAATTCTTTCAGATTTAGATAGCCCATTTATCGAGGAAGGCTATATGCTATATATATATATCATCACGCTAACCGATACCCTTAGGAGCCGAGCAAAGAGAAAAAGTTACGAATATGAAGTACTTGCACGGGCAGGCGAGGCGAGCGACGGGGTGGGTCGGGGAGCAAGAAATTTGACGCGAACGAAGTTGCGGGCAGAAGCTAGTCTTAATTTATAGATATAGTCCAATTAGTGTTCCGAAATTGCTTCCTGAAGACTTTTAAGAAACTTGTGTTAATAATCAGGTAAAGTACCTCTCGTCAGAAGTTGTTAAGAACACCCTCTTCCAAGTCGGCAGTAGGGTAGTAATTGTTTCTTCGGGAAATGTCAAAAACATTGGTACATCAGGTGACGTCACGAAGAACGGAAGATAGTAGCCGTCCTGAAAATACAATATGTAACAAAAACCCTGTTGTTCCTTTTAGGGACGTATACACTTACCCACAAGCACAACATTTACGAAGTTATAATTTCAAAAATAAGCATTGGCTAGTCGAGAGTTCAACATCAAATAACTATTAAAATCGACATATTCAAAAAAAATGTTAACAGTATCTGATTTTACAAGTATCCTTATTTCGCACAATAGACTACGAGCTTGGCGGCTTTCTTTGATCTAATCAAAATCAGTTAAACATTACAAATATTCATAATTAAATATTTATTTTAATTATTTTTGTTAAACAGTTTTTATAAATGACATGCTTTATTACGTATGTATACCGATTCTGAAAACGTGGGTAGAAGGAACAACAGGGTTTTTGTTACATATTGTATATAGAATCTATAGGTGCAGGAATCTATGCCGTGTGGTGCCGGACGTAAAATAATAGCACCATCCCATTTCTTCCCGTGGGTGTCGTAGAAGGCGACCAAGGGAGTTACTAGAGAATGGGCAGCAGCGTTCTCTATGCATTTGACCACCATACTGGGATTGCCAACCCGCCTGCCAAGCGTGACGATTACGGCAAATCCCCCCTTTTGGGGGAGGCTTATGTCCAGCAGAGGATGTCTTTGGGCTGATATGATGATGATGATAGGTGCAGGACGTCAGCGCTACGTGGACTGGGAGCCCTACACACACGCCGGGATAAAACCTGGATAGGCATACCCCCCCCTCCCTACACACCCTTCGTGTCCAAGCGATCACGCCCGTCCGGATATCTGTTGGTCACTGACCGTCACCTTATCACGCCTAGGGCTGAACCGATCGTGACGAAATTTAACAGATATCTAACATAGGTAGCCTAGGACCTGGGTAAAGACTTGGATAACTGCGTGTTTGGCCATCAAAAATTAAACATAGTATGGTTTTGTCTCATTATTAATATTGTCTGTACGGAAACAGAATACTAAAATAAAAAACCATTAAAAAGTTAGGAGCCAACAAAGATTCCTTTTTCTTGCTAATTTAACTTAACTTTGGGCGTGTTTAAGTAATAAAAGAAGTGTAAAATCTGAAAAAGCAAGTCGGTACCGACAAAGCTCAAATATCGAAAAGTACAGTAAACTTTATTGGTCATTGATTTATGCAGTGGTATTTTCATAAAACCCGATCTACCGAAGGACTGTTTTTAATTTTTTTCGCGCCTGTTGTACTACAAATGATCCTACATCTCACTCAATAATGTTGTACGTTTAGACTAGCGTCTAACTGCTCATCACTGATACTACCTCTGTCGGACACGAAGCCTGGTGAGACAGCGTGCTTTTTAGCCAGGCCCACCAGTGAGTTCGAGCTCGCGACTAGGTTCCCGTTAATTTAAATTATTCTCTTGATTACAGGTGATGAAAACTGTGATATGTATACAATTTATTTACTAGATTTCTTATTGAGATATGATTGAATAATGAAAAATAACTAAGACTTAAATTTTTTCAAAGCATACATCCAATTTAAAAGAATTTCTATGTTATAAAAATATAATATTATACATTATACTTACAATCAATATATGTACATTTATTATTTTTGTAAAACATTTTTGTGCCACACAGTACATTTGATCAAAAATTGCTTTAAATTTAAAAAATCGATTTGGGGGCGTCGGCCACAGGTGCCTCGACCACTGGGGGCCTAAGCCACGGACCCGAGGGAAGTGGGGCGTGAATTTATAGTCTAGAACTCAGTTAATTTGTTTCAAATTTTAGTTTTATTTTGGACAGAATCCTCAATGTAGCCTTCCGCGACTGTGCTGGATTTCCATCCTCCATGTCTTTTTAACATTGTCAAGTTCGCCCCAGAATCGACTAACAGTGTCGCTGACGTTCTTCTATAACAATGCCCGATATACTGTTCATAGTTTGGTAAATTCAAATATGTTGCTGTTTGCTTCGGCATACCTGAGATTTTATTTTTACCGATCACTTGTTTATAGCATTTTCTCTTTTGGTAATTGAGAAAAAAGCGATCCGTTTTTATGTCATTAGGTCTGATTTTTTGATATTTTTTTAATATTTGTGTAAACTCTTCTCGTACAACAAACGTGCGCTCAATATTTGTTTTTGTTTTAGTCAATTTTACGAGTAATAACTGGCCTTGATTTTCAAAGTCGTTAATTATTAAATTTGTGAGTTCATTGATTCTGCAGGCGCCGCTTGCTAATGCACGTCTATCCAACTTCTGTACTCTCAATTTACGCAATCTGGTCAGTGTGTTTGATTGATATGATTGCCTTTTTTTATGCAAACCTATCATAGAGTAAAGTCGTTGGGATCGACTTTTATGTTTAGAGTAAAAGACCTCTCCCTACCTAGATAAACGTTTACAGCTTACCTTCACTGCCAAATATATCTCGTCAGAAGCTTCATCTAAAAATGTTTCCACTTCGTAAGAGGTGAAAACATAGACTACTATATATACTAGAGGGTGAACACCTTAAATTTTTTGCTCTTCAACCCCTGAGACTGTCTTTTCAGAAACGATGTTAGATAATGGAATCTTTTCAAATCGATATTGTGTTTTACTTTTAGTGTACTCATGAGCATTGAATACCTACTCCATAGCGTAGAAGGCTTTATTTTGGCAGATAGTCCATTGAAGTATGTAAGAAATACACCTTCGAAAAATGATTTTATTTTCTTATCTGCTCTCCACTTCATAAAGTCATTATTTAAGTATCTTTTCTTTGAAATTTCTGGCAAAAGATTTTCGATAACTGTATTTGCCTCGTCTTTAACAGAATCTGGGGTCAACATTTCAGAATCACTTGAACTCATTTTTAATAAGATATTAGTCTAAATAAACCGAGATTTCGATACAGCTTACAGAGTTAGTATCCCGCCAAATTAAAATCAAATTAGTCAATCAGTCTATTTCAAATTTTAACTTTGGAACACACCCTCGTCACTGCCGCGGGCGGACCTGCTTGCTTTTTTTTAAATTCGCACTGGCTGTTTATATACTCACAAGACCGCAGCATTTTCTTCGCCGACTGCCTAACCAAATTTAGTTATATTTTTAAAATGCATGCCCACCCTAGAGAGGGAAGCAATTACTATGAGTCTTTCCCGCCCAAAGGAGGGAAGTAGCATCTTCCACCCGCTACTCGGATCAAACAAACACTACTTTCCGAGTATGAGAAATGTCAGGTTGATACATCTGTATTATTCTGTATTAAAACTCTTTGATTGATACTTAACGTGTTTTTTTTTTCGATTTTGACCAAGTATGACCAGATTAAATTTGTTGTCCGCTTATGGCGGCTGGAGGAGTTGGCAACCCTGACTGTCTGCCTGCCTTCTGTTACCTGTGACCGCTCCATGTGAAATACTGGTTGTGAACGACTTGTCTACGTATTTAGTATTGTCGATCGAAGATACCTTTTTACAGTTTAGAGAGTAATAAAACTAGCCAATATGTTCAGCTGCGTCTGTTTATGTATCTATGTGTCTGTTGCCTTTTTACGCCTTAACGGCTGAATGGGAGTGCGTAGTCGCAGCGGAAAGTGTCGAATTTCTTCATTTTAGTTTAGCAGATATTTAGTATATGACGTCGTGTAATTGTGTAGAGTAAATACAAATTTGTGCATTTGTGCATTGGGGAGCTATTCAACAAAAACTGTTTCCGCTGGGACTACGTCATCCTAGCGGCAGTTTTTTTTCCTGAGGACGTACAAAAAAAATGCATTCGATAATTAGTATGTAACGAGAGGTAAATGTGTATGTTTAAATGAAATGTGTGTGTCATTAAACTGCGGAGCTAATCAAGGTTCCGCTGCGCTGACGTTTGGCTATTTGATGAAAATCATATAAAACAGTTTAGTGCAGAGTAGTAATTTTTTATGCACGTTGCTTTTTAATTTGTGTATGAAGTTTGTGAAAACAGAATTTGGAAAAAATAAACCCTTCAGAAGATTTAGTCAGTAGATATTTATATATATTTAATGGAATAAAGGATTTGTTGCTGTAAAAGCTCGAACGAGAACAGCAACTTCCGGGAATGTACTAGTAAAACCCAAGATTTACTTATTTATACCTTTATGGGCTCTTACAGTAGGCAATATATTCGTTATTTATATTTAATAAAAAACACTTTATATTAATGTTTTGGTTAAATGTTTCTTGTGTAAGTATTATAAGATTCTTTATATCAATGATTTTTCATGTCTTTGACATATCTCTGGACCCTATGGTCCCAGTCCTTTGGAAGACGTACAAGAGGTCGAATCGAAGCCAACTCGCAGAGGCCCCTTATATAATTTAGATGGAATGAGGCACCCACCGACGATTATCCTTGTATGCACTGTGCAAATGCATCCAATATCAATGGTATTAATACTTTGTTAACGAATAAATTCTTTTAAGAGTAGGTACCTACGAAATTAATGCAGTTGTTGTATTTTCTGCTAAACTATTATGTACGCACCTATACGAAACTTTTAATAACGATACTATACTGGAAATTTTAGAACGTTATCTCTATATAATGCACGGCCGCTTTTTCGTAGCCACACAAACTTGGTCGGTTTATCCATGTATCACGGTTGTTTGGTATTTTTATTATAGATATCTCTTTAATCATTTAGTGAAATGAGCTGAAATTTTACATGTGAATGGTTGCATTAATACACGAAATATTGGAATATATTTTATTCTTCTTTTCCTTTAAAAATTCCTACCATCGGATGTCATACAATATAGTGATCCAGTCGTAGTAAAATATGCCATTGCTCATTAAATAAAAAGAGCACATAAATTAAACTTGGCAAGACATTGCAGACCCTTACAAGATACAAATAAACGTTATAAGTTAGGGTCTAGACTTTCTATTTTAAGTCTTGGACCTAATAACCTTATTTTACTTTTACCTGTAGATGTTCTGAAGGGTATATTTTTATGATGGGGTTTTTATCTGGGGGATATTTTTTCCAAATTTTGTTTTCACACACTTTATACACAAATTCAAAGCAACGTGCGTAATAAAATACAACTCTGCACTAAACTGTTATGACATGATTTTCATCAAATAGCTAAACGTCAGCGCAGCGGGAAATTGATTATCTCAGCAGTTTAATGACACACAAATTTCATTTAAACATACACATTTGTGGTTTAAGAACTTTATTTAAGAATTAACAATAATTGACTTACTGAGAAACTAAATTTACATAAAATGTTGTGAGCGTAAAAATTCAAATAGGAAGGTAGTGATAAAAAGTAAATATCAACTAATCACCACTTACCTCTCGTTACACACTAATTATTGAATGCAATATTTTCTTGTACGTCCATAAGAAAAAAAGTGCTGCTAGGATGACGTTGTCCCAGCTGCATTGTTAGACTCACATTCAAGATTCAAGATTCAAGATTCTTTATTTGTGGAAACATGAGTACACATACAGAGCATGCAAGTTATTAAATTACATTATAGTTTACATCAGTCATGTTTGGCCTTAGTGGCGTACAAATATTTAAATTTCGTCATCATAATTACGTAACGATTAATCAGGTAGTCAGACAATTAAAATTATGATCATAGCAATAATATGTTGCTGTATGTACGGATTATATCAAAGATGTATTGATAATATTGGTTACTACACAGTATTAGATGTTGTCATTAAGAAATTCTAGAATACTGTAGTATGCTTTCCCTTCTAGCAGTATCTTTAATTTATTTTTAATTGACGGACATTAAGTTCCTTCCAACTATTTGGGAGTTTATTGAAAATTTTAGGGGCCAGACAGAAAACACTCTTGTGCATTAATGCTGTTTTCGATCTATGTAGACAGAGAATACTGTCATCGCGTCTACTATGGTTGCGATCGACCACTTCTGATTGACGTGGAAATAAGAGCCGATTTGATTTTACAAACATGACAATGTCTAAAATGTAAAGGCAAGGGAGAGTTAATATTTTATACATAGATACAATTCAAAGAATTTAATGTTTGGACTTTAAAAGAGACAATCTCTGAGTTTGTTTCGGGTTTTCTTCTCAGGGAACAGTCAACTAGGAAATGCCGGCGCCATATAGTTTTTAAAATATTGACCAACAAAATATTGCCCGGTCGCGGGTTTTTTTTTTGGGTGGGAAATCATCAAATAACTTCTCCCGCTTTGGGTGGAGCAGGAGGGCGTGTCAGACTTTTACTGACTAAAACCCACCCGTGTTCCCTCAGTTGCCTGTGTGCCAGGGGCCGCGGTATCTCTTTCGAACAACCCGC
The DNA here is from genome assembly GCA_949091785.1 of Polymixis lichenea. NCBI lineage: Eukaryota > Metazoa > Arthropoda > Insecta > Lepidoptera > Noctuidae > Polymixis > Polymixis lichenea. The sequence continues at coordinate 9,069,091 of OX420947.1, read as the reverse complement.
ACCCCTGGCAGGCATCGGCCCTTCCGGCCCCATCAGTTGGTGCTGACATTTCTTTGAGGCGCGCGTGGTACACAACGCGCCTTCGACCCGGGCTTGGTCCTTACCGGACAGCGAACTACCCATTACTCGCCGTCCGCAAGTCCTCGTCTACAGTGGCCGGCAATCAACCAGGGATTCCCGACCCAGGGCGTCTCCTGCGGAGGCTACGGCCGTGTGAGCGCATGTACTGCCTCTCCCTTACGTGCACCGCCTCCCTCTTTGCGAGCATCACTGATTCGCTGAAGGAAGCGACGGCTACCCATGCACTCTCGCTCCGTACCATGGCCTGGACCAGGGCCGGACGCGAGAGATCGCCACCGCCGATCGCCTCCACGAGGACACGGCGGTGCTCCACCCAAGCCGGGCAGACCTCCACCGTATACTCCACCGTGTCCTCAGGGTGATCTTCGCAATACCGGTCGCGGATTAGGCTAGGAACTACAAAAAAAATTGTAACATTTGTTCCGAACGTAACCCTATTCCTAACCTGACCCGACGTATCTTTCCTTTCGTAACCCGAATTTCGATATAGATAGGGTTCCCTCTCCTCTTTCAGAATTTCGAACTTTTGTTCCGAATATGCTATAAACTACAAGATAGCGTTATCTCTGCGATATATGTCAAACTGACTTTCCTAGGGTTGTCAGGATATAAAAAATTGTCGATAGAAATTATCGACGTTTCTTACTTTTATCGATGCTAATGCAACATATAATTGGGTTTAATTTAATTACAAACGTTACTAAATTTAACGAATATTTTAATATAAAATACATTTAGTTTCTTAACTCACGACTTTGACTGTTCAAAACAGTTTTCTTCGTTCTCGTTGGCATTATGCCAACAAGAAACTATCATTAATAACAAAAGATAACAAAACTCAACAAATTAACAGCAATAGTAACAAAAACAAAGTAATGAGAACGGAAAACACGCGTATACATGGCGTCGGCACTCGTACTGAGGAGAATGGAGGTTCATATCAAACAAGAGTGTCTTTTTTTGAGTTTATGGCCTGGTTTGTTACATGAGTAGGTGAGAAATTGGATTTTTGGAGAACGCTTGGGTCTTGAGCACAGAAATCTTAATAATAATAAGATTTCTGTGGTCTTGAGTGAGGTCCTGTATAGGGGAGTAAATGGAGTACCAGAATTTGAGTTTGACGCCATCTGTTCCTATAACGTGCAGACAACTGGACACGCAGGACACGACATTAAGTGTTCCTTCGTTTGTGGAAAAGCACCACATTTACAGTATTCGTCGACCCCGCTCTCCAGAGCGGGGTCGCTTACGAATCTCCTGCTGAACATGTTTTCCTTGGGTCTGTTTAAAGAGTTTCAGGTTATACAAGGTTATCAAATGTGACTGTCAAGTGTCAAGCAATAGAAACCTATTTAGGGACTACTCACACCTATTCAGCTCTGTTCAGCTTTTGTCCATAGAAAACAACGATTTTGTATAGCGTCCGTTCAGCTTTCCGCGGCTGAACGGATGCGTACGCATCTCACGAACGTAAACAACGCAATGAATGTTGTAGAACTATCAAAATATAAGCAATTCCTACTGATAGTGTATTACACAATTACCCCTCTGTACCAAGGTGTTAACACTGGCAGCTCTTGAACGCAGTTATTGGCTGATGGCGTTTTTCATTGGTGAAATTCGTCCTCACTGTTCGGCTTCCTCAAAATGTTATGGTAAATAAAATAAACATCAACTGGTTAACAATAGTATATTTCAATAATTTATTTTATTAAATAATAAAAGGATAACAATACATATTAAGACATTAGTTAGTGGCGCTAACTTATTACCCTGCAGGGAAGGCATTAATATTTATAATACATTCGTATACCCACGGTCTTATTCGGGCTATAACAATGATTCAAAACACTGAGTAACTTAATAACCTACTATAATAACAAAATCTGCCTAGCATTAGCCCAAACTATGTTGGGGTCGGCTTCCAGTCTAACCCGATGAAGCTAAAGCGGATGTGCGAGCGACTGTCTATCTGACCTCCACACCCAGTAACTGAGTAATACGATACCCTTTGGTAAGACTGTTTGTCAGACTTTTGGGCTTTTGGGGACTACCCGTAACGACTGTCAAAGATCCTCTAATGATAGTCGGGAGCCTCGATGGATCATCTTTAAATTGAACAGAATATGGATAGTAAACAAAAATGGCGCATTTACAATAGAAAAGATAAAGGACTTACTAACGTATTTAATTACAAGGGATACACATGATTAAAATGATGGAAACAATAACATAAATAATAATTATCATAGTATTGGTAACGGTTTGACAGTGAAAAACTCACTACAACCTACAACTTTAGGAACTATCACTGTACACCTAGATCAAGACTTCAAGAGTCTAGATACTGCAGACAGTCTTAAACACGACACACGTGAGGAGGTTCCTCATTCTGAACCCCTACCTACCCTTGTAAAAATAAATGATAGTAAATTTTCATACCAAAGATCCTTAAATATACATAATGAAACTTATCAGCTATGTTTATAGTTCATTTTAACACGAGTACCTACTAGCAATAAGTAGCACTGCTGAGTCTAGTTTTATAGCCATCACTTTCTGTGATTACTGAATAATATTAAATAATAAATAAATGTGTTGAAGAGATATGAGGATCAGGGTGTAAAGAGTGCGACCAGATAGATGAGTGTTCTGTCTGGTGGCCAACTACCCGACTTTGATGTCGGGACGTATTATATATGCTAGTCGCGGTAAAGTCGTCCAGCTCGAATTTATCAGCGGAGACCAATCGTTTACGTAGGATATATTTTTACTCACTCTTCCCTCACTCTCAAAGTCAGATGTCCATGGAGAGAGATCAGGCGCAGGACCAACGTCTTGACGTGCTTTTCGAGGAACGGGGGTATCACACCGCCATCTTTCAAAGTCCTAACTGTGTTACTGAGAAATGCCTAAAAAGCCCTTAACAAAAATCAACCATAGGCAGGTAATGATGAAAATCTTCAACAATAATAATATGATAGTAAAATAGCATCTTTGGTAGGTGCCTTTTAAAAATAAATAATATGTTTATAAAAAAGCAACTACAGACTTTAATTAGGTATCATTATACGTATAAGAAAACTAATATGTCACGAGCTGGTATTGCTGATGTACAGACGCCAGCACATCAAGCTACCCCAAACTGTAAAATTTTCCCAATTGAACATGAACCTTAAACTTATGGAATATAGTTGAAAATCTATCAAAGAAATCTGACAGATTGGGGTAGGTTGATGTGCTGGCGTTTGTATTATTTAATATCAATCATGTTAATATTAGTTGTAAATACTTGCCCTATTTTAACCCTATCTAAAACTGACTGTAACATAACAAAGCTACCACTAACGCCAACAGCACTCGACTCAAAAGATGAATAGCTGAAGCATCTGATGCACCTGTTGTTGTTGTTGTTGTTGTCTCAGTTGTACTTTGTGTTGTTGTACTGTCAGTCGCCGAGCTTACAGTTGAAGCGCCTTCCGTGGTCGACGCAGGTGTCAAGTCACCTTCAGCATCGCTCAACGGTGGGTCTTCAGTCTGTCCATCAGTCGCAAACCGCCTTCCCCAGATAGCAAACGTATACAACTCAGCAGAGCTGTTCTTCAAAGTCATGGTATATATAGAATTTGTGCTGTATGTAGAAGTGGTGTAATCAAACTCTTTTGATTCTAAAGGCATGATGGAGACCTTGGAAGACACAGGGTACATGATGGCGTTGTTGGTTTCCAGGTCATTGACGATGGCGGGAGTTGGTATCCTGGCCGTTATAACCAGCTCTTCGAAAATAGCAGTTGTGTCTGGTAAGTAGCTGGAGAACCTGTAATAAACACAAAAACGTTATTGGGACCTTTTTGATGAGGCAGTTTTGTTACTTCTGCCAATTAACGTGCTTTGTGTTGTTTTGCGTGAGCGCATTTCAAAGTAAAACCACAGAAAGCAACGAACCATTTGTTGCCAAGAGATACTGCTACAATGAAATATACGCAAACAGGCCGATTTGCGATGCAAATGGATTTTAGACCTTTTAAACCAAATAAAACTTTTAAAATCCGTTTTGCATCTATAGTCCAGTCTAGAGACCTAGTCGAATTACCTCCTGTGGTCAACGCTGCTTTGCAGCATCAGTAGGACGAGCTCTTTGACAAGCACCTTTTTACTACATACATCCTCGCTTTTTTCACCAGAAACAGAACTCAATGCTCTGTATGTGTTACCTAAGGCCACAAGTTTCCCTGGTGTCTCCAGTGCAGGCGTAGACGCCACAAATCCTAGTACCACCCGTCGCTACGCCGGTGAACGATCTCACGCCGCTGAATACGCCTGCTCTGTATCTGTATCGCTGCAATCAAATAAAATGAAGATTGTAAAGCCTGTTCCTCGTGGAGGTGATCGGCGGCGGCGATCTCTCGCGTCCGGCCCTGGTCCAGGCCATAGTACGGAGCGAGAGTGCATAGGTAGCCGTCACTTGCTTCAGCGAAGCAGTAAGGCTCGCAAAGCGGGCGGCGGCGCACTTGAGGGAGAGGCAGTACATGCGCCCTCACGGCCGTAGCCTTCGCAGGAAACGTCCTGGGCGTCGGGAATCCCAGGCTGATTCCTGGCCACCGTAAGCGCGGGCTTGCGGACGGTGAGTAATGGGTAGCTCGCTGTCCGGTAAGGACCAAGCCCGGGTCGACGGCGCGTTGTGTTCCACGCGCCCCCCAAAGAGATGTCAGCAACAACTGATGGGGCCCGCAAGGGCCGATGCCTGCCAGGGGTGCAGGTTGTTCGAAAGAGATACCGCGGCCCCTGGCACACAGGCAACTGAGGGAACACGGGTGGGTTTTAATTAGTAAAAGTCTGACACGCCCTCCTGCTCCACCCAGAGCGGGAGAAGTTATTTGATGACTTACCACCCAAAAAAAGAAGCCTGTAATTGGATTCAATAGAGCTATTACACGACATCGACATCGTGAGAAAACCGGCATTTCCTAGAACCACAAATTCAAATTCGTGAGACATCCACCAAGCCGCACTGGGCCCTCGTGGTGAATTAAGGCACGCCCACTTCCTCTTCCAGAGAGGAGACTTGTGGGTTGTGTCCCAGCAGTGGGAACATTATAGGCTGATAGTGATGAAACGTCACTGGCTGTGAAGACATAGGTACAGTGAACAGAGGCCTTAGCGTGAGTTTCATTTAACTATCTCGATCAAACGCTTCGAGCGCGCTTGGAGCTCCGATTGGCCCGGGAATGGTGACGGACCAATCGGAGCGCCGAACGCGCTCGAAGCGTTTGATCGAGATCGTTAAATTAAACTTACACTAAGGCCACAGATGTCCCAACACGAACGCACGACGTGAAAGTAACGTAAATTCTTCGATTTTGTAATGGCAAATACATCGGTTATTTTGGTTTAAATATGGGACAGGCGCAATGAGTTTAAGGGTAATCCCCGTAAATATGGATTCATTTTTAAAGCTAGGTAACTATGTATATAAAATTCTGACAAGTATAGCAGAATCAACAAAAATTAAAAAAATTAAAATATTAATAGGATTAGTTCCTAATAATCCTACAATTTTTTTTTCTAATGTTATAAATGTGAAAGTTTGTGAAGATGGATGTGTATGACTCTTTCACGCCAAAACTACTGAACAGATTTAGATGAAATCTCTGGTACCTGGACTAGCACACAGGATACTTTTTATTCCGATAATACCTTCCCGTGGGATGATTTTCGACCTCTACGCGGGCGAAGGCGCTGGCAAAAGCTAGTATTGTATATGTGAAAGTTACAAACTTTCATATAAACAGCTTGGATGGATGGATAGATGGATGGAAGTTTGTTACTCTTTCACGCAAAAACAACTGAACAGATTTGGATGAAATTTGGCACACAGATAGATTAAAACCTGAATTAACACATAGGATACACTTTATCGTGGTAGTACGTGCTCATAGGGTAATTTACGACCTCCACGCGGGCGAAGCCGCTGGCAAACGCTAGTATACACCGTGAAATTTTAACGGTTGTTTTCCTGCAGCGAAATGGTTTTGTCTCGGAAATACAATCGTTTTATAAACAAATAAAATATTAGAAACAAAAAATGGCAGATTAACCATTGTGAAAAATCACCACGTGCGAAAGTTTATTTTGCTTTGAACATTTATGCATCGCTGTTCCCTTTGTCGGCGATGCGTGCGATTCGAGTAGTACCTCAACTCGATAAAACACTAGAGGTAACTTGTAGTTACCTCTAGTGTTTTATCGAGTTGATGAAAATTTATTAAATTATTTTAAAACAAAAAAATCTACTCTATGCTTCGAAAGTACTCCTTATGGCAAGTTGTTCTGCAGCGGGAAAACAACCATTAAAATTTCTGGGTGTATAGATTGTGTATGAATTTTTGGTACCAAACAAGTATTTTCAGTCCTAAAATCGATCAAATTTACGTTGTGTTTACTTTGCGCATTCGTGCTAGGTCCTCAGAAGAATAGGGTATTTTACTCTTTAAGAGAAAAAGTCTCAAAATATATTATTGAGATAGCGTAGGCAAAATGCAGGCGGAAAATGTTAGTTTTAGTTCATGAAACAACAAAATAAATTTTAAAATACAATTTGAAGATTTCAGTTTTTTTAATCTGTTTTTGGACACCATGAAATACATGAAATAGTAGCCACCATGTTATTATGTCATACGGCATGACAACTGAGCAACTTTGTACTTTTATTATTTTCGTAACCAAAGTAATTTTAATTTTAATAATATTTTGCATGTAGGAACAGCAAACCAACGATAAGTAGAAAAATAACTCATTTTTTAAATTATAAACAATTGTCTTAAAAAATATCAGCGCATTTGTTTATATCGCAAACTGACGACCCACAGAGCAATATGGTGTCCACTGCGTCCAGCGTTTTCATCAAACTTGGCAAGACATTAATCGATTAAATGAAAATGTTGTGTTTTTTTAGTGGTTTATTAGCACTCTAGAATCTAATTAAGACACTTCTAAAATGAGTGTAATACCTAATTTTTTTTTTTTTGGGTGGGAAATCATCAAATAACTTCTCCCGCTCTGGGTGGAGCGGGAGGGCGTGTCAGACTTTTACTGACTAAAACCCACCCGTGTTCTTTCAGTTGCCTGTGTGCCAGGGGCCGCGGTATCTCTTTCGAACAACCCGCACCCCTGGCAGGATACCTTAACGTGCATTAGAATTATTATTACCTTTTGGCATTGCTGAGCTGTTAAGTCTTGACACTGTTCATCTGTATGATTCTATGTGTTCATTTTGATCGTGCTACTTCTTATAGGATGATCCTGCTCGGGTTTTTTCATCGATGAATGAGCATTAACAATGTATTGAAGATAAAACCTTCCTTGCAAAGTATGAGTGCTGTGGTTATGAATGATAGGCTGAAGAATGATTTGATAAGGCAACGGTGCGGTGTAGAAGATGATGTAGTGACAAACATTGAAAAGAGTAGGTATGCTTAGATGGTTACATTATGTTGAGAGGGTGAAACTAACAAAAGGATACAGCAGTGGCAAGGCAGAGTGGAAAGGCCGGGGACGCTTTAGGAGGACATATAGTTACCTTAAAGGTGTTGTTCTATAGAAAGTGCAGGTGCGTACTTAGCCGACGACCGGCCAACCAAACGACGTGCGTGTAAGGACCAGCAATGCTATTCAGTAATAATGTAAAAAGCAGAAAATAATTTCAAAAGAGCGTGGGGTGCTTGATACTAATTGATTATACAAATACATCAAAAAGCACCTCACGCTTTCTTGTAATTATTTTCAGATTTTTTAGTTTGGTTTTTAAAGCGTGTTTTTTTAATCTACTATTTATTTTCAATTTTTTAGTTCTGCTAAGTACAAAAGCGTGATTTTTATTTTTTTTACATTATGGACTTTATAAAATTATTGAATTATGTCATCGGTCCTCGATAACTCTACAAAGTTTGAATGAAATCTAACCGTTTGAAGTGGGTCAAAATCAAGTCCAAAGAAGTCGGTTACAAACATGCTTACAAACATACAGGTGAAGCTGATAAAAAGCCTTTTAAAAATCTTACCGTGAAACAAAGGTGAAGTGAGCAAGCCTCGAGAGTGGGCTGTCATTCCAACTGATGCTATGGACTGACACTATTGACAGCTCACTTCAAATAAGATTTCACGTTGAGAGTTTTACAGAATAGCAATACAGATGTATGAACGCAAACGAAGCAAAAGGATTCGAATATGCAAGGATCGTAGCAGGTAGCCTTCTGTGGTTACTGCGTACCACCATGAGAAGAAAGCGTGAATCTATGTATGTATGGACAAAGATAACAATATGATGAAATTGGCCAACAATGCGAAAGAAATTTATGCCAACATGGCTAGACAAGTTATTCATATTAAAATAAACGTATAGCAGAAAAACCCATAGCAGTTACAGTTTTCCCTGTAACTGCTATGGTTAAAAATGTTACTAGGTATTTTTAGGGCGTAGCACGTGATGATTTGTTTTCACCGAATTCTTATTTATCTAATTCGGAAATATGGAAATATTTTGTTCCAGACGGATCTCGGATGATCTTAATTTTTGGATACCCAACTAGTTGATCCTTGGGTTCTAGCACAAAATAATGATAATGATGGGATCAAAGTAAATGAGTAAAAGTACGACAACAATAAACTTTTAATAATGCCTAAAACGTAACTTCTTAAGGTTTTACGAGGCGACTTAAAAATATCTCACATACAAACTTAGTTGCATTTTACTGATAATTATTTGACATTTGTGAATAGTGATGATTAAATATCATCACTATTCACAAATGTCAGTGCAGAAAGCAAATTATGTCTATTTAATAGTGCAAACTATTCTTAAGATAGCGATGACTCTATTTTTACCAAAGAGAGTATTACCTATACGTATAAACAAAATCGTTTCTTAATACAGTATTGCTAATTGTTTCAGTTTACCAAATACTTTCAGTCTTCCAAACTCATTCATCTTTATATTTATATACAAACTACTTAACATGCAGTTTTTCAAAATGGCACGATATTCCTTATATTATGCAGTCTTTTTAATCAGAATTGTATATTTCATCCAGAACAGTGTTAAAATTTAGAAGATCTTCCTCAGACGCTACTTTGTTATGGTCAATATCTCTCGTATAGATCCTTCCCCAGATGGCAAACGCGAGTAGCTCGTTTTGAGGAACATTGATCTTGAAATTCAAACGCTCTCGATTGTTTCTATTCAGAATTTCTTTTTGTAGAACGGATATAGTATTCTGGTCCTTCCGTTCGCACTTAGATTGGTCCTTCAGCTTCGTAGTGTAAGTGAAGTTCTTAGGACTAAGCGGAAACTTGTTGTATCTAACTGACACCGGGAAGTACTCGATGTTGTCACAGTCAAGCGTGTCATTGTGCGTATTACTATACGTTTTCATTTCAATTTCCAGTTTTTCTACTGTAGTTTCTTCTGTTTTATTGAACCTGAAAGAGTTAAAACAAAAGTTCTTCAGTAAACGGATAAGTAAATGTGTGTTTGATATAATTTCAATCAATCTGTCTAGGCATTTCCCATATATGTTGGGGTCGGCTTCCAGTCTAACCGGATGCGCTTGCTTGCTTGCTTGTTTGTGTTAATTTTGAACGCCATATTTTGGCAAAACATAGTGCACATATTTTAAAATATATGCTATCTGTAACCATAGCTATGTTTAACAAAATAAATGATTGATTGATTGCAGCCAAATATCAGTAATTAAATGAACCGACTGCCTATCTGACCTCTATAACACCGTTACTGGTTAATACCCCTTGGTAAGATTAGTCAGTCAGACTTTCGGGCTTCTGACTACCCGTAACGGCTGTCAAAGATGGCACGAATGACAGCTGGGACTAACGACTTAACGTGCTTTCCGAGGCACGGAGAAGTCTCGGTATGTAAAGATGGTCACCCATCCACGGACCAAACTCGGCAAGCGTAGCCGTAGGCATAACTTGAAGGATCCTCCTATGCGGCTGTTATTACTTAGCCACGAGCCCTTCGACATTATTACTAATTATACCTTGTAAAAAGACCGCGGTGTAAAAATATCAGTGGACAATGTTTCGGATCGCACAGCTAGTGAAATAATTTAGATGATTGGTGATTGGTGATTTTTGTGATTTTGTAATTTAGTATGTATTTTTTTTTGTGAATCTTTTGCATGCCTACATGGTAAAATATGGCTGATCTTGTAATCATTTTTGTTATCTGTTATACCCATATTTGCAAAAAAAATGATCTTTGTCTTTATCTTTAACATGGTAAGAATAATAAACCGGATAAAATATTCTGATTTAATTATAAAATTAATATGCTACCTGTAAGAGCAGGTGGTGACGTCATCAGTTTTGCAGGCGACGAGCAGGCAGGCGGCGACGCCGACCTCGCGCCGCGCGTATGTGTTGGTGCCATCTTGTATGAAGGCGCGGTACCGCACCGACTGGCAATATATTGACAATGTATTGTACATACTTAGTAGGTAGTTTTAGAGCTATTTGGGTAGGATGAAAAACGAAGGTTTTTCTAGTTGGAAGAAGAAGAAGATTATCAGAAAGATGGATATCAGCTTATTTCAAGTGGCTGCAGTGACATAGGTACTATGTTAACCCATTCGGACGGCAAGCGTGATCGTAATGGTAATTACCAACCGTTCTTTGAAGTTGGGTAATATACACCGTGATATTTTAGTCGTCTTTCAAAGGTGGTTCACTCAATGTATCCGTCATAAAATACCTCTACACGCGGTTAAAACATTGTTACCATTATTTAAGATAATATATAATTTCATTTGGAGAATAACAGGGTGTTTGAAACTACGTCATGCGTCAATATTGAATGATATTTTCATTTTTTTACTAGAAAATGTTCATTTAAAAAAAAATGATTAGTAGTTATTGGATACATGAAGTGGGCTGCCGTTGTAAGACGACTAAATTGTCACGGTGTATAAGGAAACTAGAGAGTCCATGATGATGCTAAAGTAAAAATAGAAAGCGGAAGAAAAATAGGCCCGACGCATAAACATAATTTAATTTTAGGTCTGACCAATTTATTAGTAAATTATAAAATAGGTTAAGGTTAACCCAAAATAAATTAAAAGGTAACTTACCTCCGTCAACGTCCTACATAAATTAAAACCATAAAGCAAGCACTAAATCGCACTTAGATACAATTAAATAAAAACCCGTGCAAATTGTTAAATTTCGTGAAACTAATTTTACTTAAGCCGTGTTAGTAGCACATTGAAAAATCGTGGAATAATGTTTATAATTGGTGCATAAAATAAATAAATAAAAATAAACTAAAAAATCAACCAACTTCAGATAAAAACCTATCGTGCAAAAATAAAAATTTCATGCAAATAAAAAATACCTATCCAAGGACACGTCATTCACTACCAATATCAAAAACAGGGCCATGCAGTTAACAACAAAATAAAAAAATCTCTCCAAAGTTTACTTACGGTGGCGCCATCTCTCTGGGCAAGCGTGACCTTAAAGGTGCAGGTAGTATCCCTGTGCGCCAGCGTGAACTCCTGGGAGCCCACCTCCAGCAGCCTGCTGATGTGCGAAGGGAGTGACAGGTCTGTGATCAGCCGCAGGCTGTCGTGGTCTGCGGGGTTGTCGTAGATAGGACCAGGGTATGGTTCTGTTACCTGGAAAAATGGAGATAGTGTTTGATTGGTGAGCAGCATTACTAATGTACTTAAACAGAGGGTAGACATAGGTGTCGAAACTAAGACACAGCCGGAAATTGTTGGTAAGGAATATTGCAATTTTCTCTTAGCACGCCATGTAGAGACACTACGGTATTTGTAAATGAACGATATCCGCAGGAGAACCAAAGAATTCCGAAGAATTGCCAAACTTCTTAAGTAGCAGTGGGCAGGGCACATTGTTTGTAATACAGTTGGCCGTTGGGGCCCATAGATTCTGGAGTGACAACAGCGTACCGGAAGCCAAAGAAGGCCACCCACAAGGTGTAACGATGCCCTTATGAAGGCTGCAGGAAACCAGTGAACGCGGGAAGCACAGAACCGGTCGGAGTGGCAGAGCTTGGGGGTGGCCTATGTTCAGCTGTGTACGTCTTTCTGCTGAAATTATGGTGATGACATGCAAAGAGAAATTGAGGTTACTTAAGGATAACAATAGCCAGAAGTTGCTAGCTTATTATTTAGGTAACTACTTCTGGGACACAAATGAGTGTTGGGCAGCTCTTAGTAAGTTTTTGTCCTTAAATATAAATGAAAAAACTTGAGAAAATGCCTTACTTGTCCAGGTACTTTAGGCACTTTAGCTACAAGTACTTTAGTGGTGGGTATTCCTGGCATGATGCTGATCAGAGCACCGGCTTTGCCTGAATATATTCCGGAACCTGAAAAGTAAGAAATTATGTGTGGTTATTGAGACGAATAGAATAGGTACCGATTGAAAACTAGCCACATATTAAAGTTATATAAAGCTAAAAGAATACATAGATATAGCTTACCTGCACTGCCAACTCTGACGTTATTAGCTCCAGCTCCCAAGAAGTTGACATCCAGGGAATAAGCGTACGCTTCCTGAATCTGGACAGCTGAAACATTACAGAAGACAGTTTTGATTAAACCAATCAATCAACATCCCACGTCCGCTCCTCATCTCTAGTTGATCCTTCCAGCATCAAAAAAGATCTTATAGGCGTTTTGTCACTCACCAGACAAATACGGTAGCTCAGAGAACCACATGGTGGGGAATATGACATCTTTAACGTGGCTCTTCTGTACCACCTGCACAGCCGGCACTTGGAACATGAGGTCGAAGCAGATGAAGTGGCCGAAGGTTACTCCGAAGTCTGTGGTGAACAAGCCCAGGTCAGGACGCAAGGCTGGCGTGTGCGCGTACTCGCCGAATAAGTTGATCTTGCGGAATCTGGAATATACGAAAAATGGTGTGTTGGTTTTGATTGCCACCTTAATCATGATTAATTTCAGACAGATGTCGAGCTACTGACGGTGGTATAATTTATACTAAAACATTTAATCGAGTCATCGTCACGCCCCTGGAGTGACTGGTATTTCTGGTCCTTATGGTCTCACCTGTCAATAACCGCTCCAGTCCTATCGAAAACGACGTTGGTGTTGAAAATGTACTCCTTCGACTCAGGACAGTACTCTTCCCCCGTGTCCTGGGCTGTGCAGTCCAAGTGCTCGCGACCATTTATCACCACGTAGATGTCGTTCTGTCGTGCGGCTGTTGATATGCCTACCATGAACTGAAACAACGATTTTAAAGCTTAGATTAAATATTGCGGGCTCACATTTAAATCGAATTCATTGAAGCTAGGTGAATTGGATATCCAATTTGGTAAAAGCAAGGCAGACAGCATAGGTATTTTGGCAGGGAGATGAACACATTAAGAAACAGAAGCGCCGAATATACAAAAGTCGCCCAAAGCCTTCATATGCTTATACATACAACGATACTGATCAGCTCTTCTGTTCACGGTGTGACTGGCTTTTATAAACCAAATTTGTTTTTGCTACCCATCAGAGGAGAGAGAGCTCACGAAAGAAGAGAATAGTAGTCAGGGTCGCTGTCGCCGGATACGATTAAGAGGACTATGCTTTGGAAGGATACCCGACTATTAGGTACTACTCTTCAAAGCATTGCGGTGGAATATTATTATCATCATCAGGCAGATGAGAATGGTGAGACCCAATCTGTATCCCAAATCCTAATTTATTTAGGGTACTGTCAATGTTATTTAGAGTCATGACAATCTCATGACACGAATATTTTTGTGGCATATTCAAATTAAGATTTCCATGAATACGTAGAAATGTATGGGCATAAAGTTTTAATTGGTGTTCTACAAACCTCATCAAATATCAAGGGGTAGAGAGCTGGAATTGGATATTGCCGCAGTGCGCCGAGTATTGGCACCGTGAAGTAAGTCGATCTGTTCGTGAGCGTCAGTTCAGGGAACACCACGATGTCAGCACCCTGAAAACATTGTTAAATAAAATATCCTGTTATCAAACATCATGAGGAAAATCAAAGACTCAATAAGGAAAAATCTGGTCCTTTTATACGACTTTATAGATATTGAAACTCTTTGTGGTCTTTCAACTGTCCGAGTTGCTAATCTGCCTAGCCTTTTCTCAGCTACGTTGCGGTCGGCTTCCAGTCTAACCGTATGCAGCTGAATACCAGTATTTAACATGGAGTGACTGCGTATCTGGCCTCCACAACCCAGTTACCGAGTACGACACCCTTTAGTAGGGTAAGACTGGCTGTAAACTTTAGGGCTTCTAATCGTCTGACTAGCCGTAAGAACTGACAAAGATCGACGAATTATATCCACGGACCAACCGCGGCAATGTCTGCGGGTGTAATTACTTTGCCACAAGGGAGTTACTACTAGATTGATAATATGACAACCTCCACTCACTAACTGAGAACGCACAGCCTTAACCGCTAGGTTCACACTTCTAGACCTAGCTAAAAGTGTGAAACTTTGCACATGAATTCCTTTTATAGCGAAGGTGAGCATTAAGGAATTATTTTTGGTAATTGATGAGTTTGATGTAAAGAGGTTAAATATGTTATAAATATACATTTTTTTTCGAGGGGAAATCCCGCGGCTTTGTCATTCAGAACCATAGATATACTATTTCTATGTTCAGAACTGAAGCTCAATTGACAAAAGCTTTTTTTTTTCATTCTTTTTTATGTCACTGAAGGTTTGCACTGACGGTTATATGCTGCGTCGACCGCGATAACACTCGTAGAGTTCTTTTAATTTAAAACTGCACGTCCTTCCACAAAAGATTTTTGACATATTGATTGTATTGTTAGGTATCGGTCTGTGGTTTATCCCAGCATTGTTTCGAAGTCAATCTACGTTGCGGACCACCTAGGTGCTTATAGGTAGGTGCACTTCAGAAGTAGAATTTGATCAACAAAAACCGTTATTAATACTTCGAAATAAGGTGCTGTTTTTGTCAAATTATAATCATGGACTTGACTACGTACGAGATAGGTTTGTTATAATTATATCGAAGGTCCTACGATATAAGTTTAACAAACAGGTAAGTTAGTCCAAAAAAATACAGTGTACATAACTAATTATATTAACAATGATTGCATTCATTTCGTAGCATTTGGTTATTGTTTTATAGCTATAGTTCCATCGACAGTGTCGGAAGCATCACCTATATTTGCCTAGCAAGGACATAATAGTGCTATAAAGTCAAGCTGTTCACAAGAACTTTTTCTCAAGCTAAAAGTGAATCAAACCAAACAGTGCAAGGAACCGTCACCATGTCTGACAGTGGTATAGAGAGTGTTTTCTCCACTTTCAAAATCATTGAGATAGTGCTGACCATAGCTACGTTGATATATGGAGTGACGTCATGGTGTACCTTCAAGAAATTCCATAATTACAGAAACTACGTGTGCCTTAACGCAATTTTAGCACACTTCCTCGTCTTTGTAATGAACACGATCTTCATCTATGTTATATTATGTGTTGCCATAGAATACGACAGTTTATATAACAGTTTAGATAACTATATTTCTGTTCAGGTACTTTGTTAACGCGAAACATCTCTGGTTGATTGTTATATGCCTTGTTTTACGTGGACACTGTGAAAGTTTTTAACAGCCAGATCCAAAGGAGATATTTAAAAAGTTTCATCTTTGGTTGGGGTTTGTCTTTTATAACCAACCTTAGGTTTCCTATCATTTCTACTGTGACGTTTAGCTCATTATTTTCCAAAATTGTAAAATATTTCATTTTCTTATTACCTGTGATAGTTAACTGTTTACTTTACATTATAATTGTGTATTTACTTTGTTGTAGTTCGAACGCGAGTGCACATACAGCTAGTAACAAATCGGTTCGCTTGTACATCGCCACTTTGATATTTATATCAAGCGGCGTATTCTTGTCGTCTGGTTTCATTTTACTTCTAACCGGAGACGACCGCGGTTATCTAGCAAGATTACTGCAATTCCTATTATATAACACCGATGCGCTAATATTGGAAGCTTTTTAGTTGTTGTAAATGGTAATCGAAAAAAGTGGTACGAATTTTTTGTAAATAAATTTAATCGTCAATCGTTCGTAAGGCATCAGGATCACGATATCGACATGAATGAGAGGATTAATCGTGGTATACAGGGTTAATTTAAATATACTAGTAACTAGAGATTCGCCGAGTACTCGTTTATTCGGCCATTTTGGTAGGTAGGTACTCGTTATAGGCCGAATAACTCAATTTATTGTTGATCACGAGTTATTCTCCACGCTATGCCCACGTTCTCACGGACGAAATAAAATGCGCGTCGAGATTTTATCGAGCAGTCCTTAGCGCCGAGATTTGAAAATAAAACTTTTGTGTTTTTTCGACGCGCTGAGATTCTCTGGCGCTGCACTATCGGTTTCTCAATGCTACCGAGCATTAAGAAACCAACAGAGTTGAAAATCTAGTGCGCTTACAATATTAATGTAGATTAGTCATTGCCAGAAAAATCTCGTGAAAAAAAAACGAACATATTTAATTAAATAATCAGATATACAAATAAAATTATTTTATTTCTGCAAGTAGGTTTCTACAAACAATTTTACACGTCAATGATATTTTCAAAACTAGATGTGGTTGGCGTTTCCTATTTGACTTCTCTGCGAAGAATGGCCGAAACAAACACAGGGATCAGTCTCTTTTCAAGTCTAGACATAATCTTGGTCTGCCTTTCGCAGATATTAGTCTACTACGAACTGAACCTAGTTACTCGGCAGAGTACTCGATTCGGTAAACATAATACCGAGCAATACTCGGTACTCGAGTACTCGGCAAAACTTGTACTCGGCGCATCCCTACTAGTAACCTCTCCGTGGTCGCAAATATTATTACTAATGTTAATAGATACTATTAGATATTATTTTAGAACTAACAAATCTAGTATAAAATGACCTACCTACATATTATTTGTATCTTAAAACTTTGTAGCACGTTAGATTGTTCTTTTTTTTATTATTGCAAATAAAGTACCTATTAACATTAGTCCAAGCAAAAACCTTCAAGCCAGTTTCACATTTCGAACCTTATTCTGGGTAACTTAAAGTTCAAATTCGTTCGAAGACTCGGGTTGGAGGATGCGTTAAGGAAGCCTCTTTTCTTGCGTTTTATTAAAATATGATTCGCGTAACAAATAATATGGCTTCTACAGAATTATAATAATTAGAATCACCAAAACAACCCACTAAGTTAGTACAATCCCATTCAATTACTTTTTCATGAAATGCCTAGCCTACGGTTGCGAATCATATTATGTTCATCATAATATACAGTTTGACACTGATTTGCAGGCTTAGCATGACGCTTTCTATTTTTACTCTACCGTTGAGTAGAAATCGCTTGTCTACATTTCTCGGTACAAAACTGTCAACTGTCTACACGGAAACGTCATTTTCGTCTACTCTTCCGTCAATGAAACGCTTCTCTACGGTTCTCGTGCTAAGCGTGCTGCAAATTGCGAAAAATGTAAGAAAAGAATTTCGCGGTAGCCCTGGGGCACCCTTATGTCAGTTTGAACAACTGTGCTCGAAGATTAGAGATTGAAACGGAAAAAGTTTCAGATGCACTTTAATAGAACATGTACCTATATAATAAAAACAGAAAGAAAAGAATCACATGGCTCATGTTCGTCGGCATCGCTGTCAATGGGAAAAGTGCCCACAAAGATGGCAGCATTGTAACGTTGTATGACGATGCTGATTCTTTCCCATTCTTTCCAATAGTCTAAAGGTGCGCTTACACGAGCAACTAAAATTGCTCCATGTGTACGGTAGCAATTCTCGTTAACGATGACGTCACGGACTACATTCAGCAATTTAGGGCAATGGCAACATGTAGCTACCTGTTGCCACACAATATGGAGCAATATGGAGCAACTTAAAAAACTAGGCAATGCGCCTCCCCCGCCGCCTCCGCCGCTGGCCGGTTCCTCTCGTAGAAACGAGACGTAGTTATACGTACAAACGAGATAGACAGAAAATTGACTAAAATTTCCAAACCGATTGGATATTCGGCAATTCATGAAATATATGGAGCGATCAGAAGCAATATTGCCGAAACACATCGGCAATTTATTTTTGTTGCTCCAGATTGCTCCACTTAATTGCTCCAGATGGATCCATTAGTGTTGCCGAGCAATAATTGCTCAAAAAATTGCCTGTGTAAGAGCTCCTTAAGTGTGCAAAATATTATAATGTTGAAAAGTTAGCTTTAATAATTTGTGTTTATTTTTTAAATATTTACCAATGCGTAGTTATTATTTTAGATGCCATTCATACCATCATGTCTGCTGTGAAGTTTGGTCTATCTACTTAATAAAATTAATATCCTAAATGTCAAATCGATTTACCTACTGTCAGAGAACGCACGGCTTGTTAGTCGATTCGCACGAATAAATTTGCTCGAAACGGGCAAATTGACACTTTTAAGTAATACATATACATCATAGGTGGGCGATTCGCACGAAGATAAAAAAATTGTGGGCGAATCGACAATCCAAGAAATATGTACGTTTTGGGCAATTGGCACGTTTTGAATTTTATGTAAATGTGCCAATTGAAAATCCAACAAATGAAAATTCTTTTTGCATTTGACAGCCCAACGCTTAAGGATAGGTTATTTAACATCACGCTACGACACTACGAAGACGAGTAAAAAGAAAAAAGAACCAATAATAATTAATAACGCTAAGAGAAAACGAAAAAACACCGCGGGCGGACGATGCAATGCTACAGGATATAATTGTTTTATGTTGAAACAAGAAATTTCACGCAGACGAAGTGGCGAGCAGAAGCTAGTGTACACACGGCTTCACATCAAGCTATACATTTCCAGTATAAGCTGATCTCGCATTGTACAGGATTTCCGTACAGTGCGAGATCGCGGAAACTAGAAATGTACAGATTGATGTGTAGCCGTGTGTACTATAGGGGCCAAATCAGACAGAATGGAAAAATTTGCCCGAGCAATTTACTGGCTCCATTGAAAATATGATCCCGAATTCCCGAGTCACGAGCATGTGCGAGTCGACTGTCTCGATATTCATGCAATTTTCTACCTTAAAGTATGGTAATACAGTCCTTTTTACGCCTACCCTAAGTAGCTCTGTAAACCACAAAGTTAACAAACCTGATCGGCCGCTTCCTTTATAAGATTTGCGTAGTTGACGAGGTTCGTGGCGACATTTCCGTTGACGGTGTACTCCACCACAGCGCCCACGTAGTGATCATCTTGAGGTGTCGATTTCTGTGGAGAAGAGATACTTGATAAATATAGGTCCTGATTAAAATAAAGAAGTAAGTAGTGTTAGTTATTTCAATGCGATTTTCTCGCAGAATTGTACACATACGTGAACAAAAACCTTGAACCTCTTTTTACGAAAATTACGCGGACGGTGGAGTGTGACTTACCCTCTTATTTATGTCACCGTAAAATCGTAAATACCATTAGATTATAATATATCTCGCGAGATTGTAAACTGCCAAAAGATTGTGAACCGTACGCTTACTATTTAACGCATTATTTTTCGGTAGATTATAATCTATCGAAGTGAAACCGTCAAATTGTGATAGTTAAAGAAACGCTAATCATTACTTAAATGTAAGTAACGTTTATAAATATAGGGCTAAAGTTTTTAGGGAGGAGTGCAGAAAGCATTTATTTTCATTTTTAATAATAATATTAATTTTGAATTTGTATTAAAAAAATATGGTCGAATTTATAAATTTTAATAACTAGTTGATACACGAAACGCCGACCGCGTTTCGTATCCGACAGAAGGAAGGCCGAAATAAACTCAGTGCTCACAGTTAGTCCACACTCCAGACATAATCTTATTCTGAACATGTGAAGACCATGTAGGTAAATTAGGGTCTGAAATGGTCTTTTGAGGAAAGCACCGCACATACCTACTTAAGTGGACCTGTCCATTGTCCAATTAGTGAACGCATTTGTCAGTGATCGTGCAGCTCAACTCAGAGCTAGGAGCTCAACAACTCGACAAAGAATACCAAAGAAAGGTCCTGCCTGTGGCGTACGATAAAATAGAAGCAACAAACAACGTGTGCGTAGTCGCAGCGGAAATGTGTCCAATTTCTTCATTTCAGTTTAGCAGATGTTTATTGTATGACGTCGTGTAATGGTGTATGGTAAATATAAATTTGTTCATTAAACCGTTGGGGAGCTATTCCACAAAAAACTTTTTCCGCTGGAACTACGTCATCCCAGCGGCACTTTTTTTTCCTATGGATGTACAGGAAAAAAAATACATTCAATAATTTTTTTTTTTTTTTTTTTTTTTTTTTTAACCTTGCCCCACAATTAGTGTGTAACGAGAGGTAAATGTGTATGTCTAAATGAAATTTAGAGAGATAATCAAGTTTCCGCTGCGCTGACGTTTGGCTATTTGATGAAAACCATATAAAACAGTTTAGTGCAGAGTTGTATTTTTTTACGCACGTTGCTTTGAATTTGTGTATAAAGTGTGTGAAAACAAAATTTGGAAAAAATATACCCTACAGAAGATATACACGTAAAAGTAAAATAAGGTTATTAGGTCCAAGTACTTAAAATAGGAAGTCTGGAGCCTAACTTAGTACGTTTATTTGTTTCTTGTAAGGGTCTACAATGTCTTGCCAAGTTTCATTTATGTGCTCTTTGTAATTATTGAGCAATGGCATAATTTACTACGACTGGACCACTATATTGTATGACATCCGATTGTAGGATTTTTTATTAGAAAAGAAGTTTAAAACATATTCCAATCTTTAGTGTATTATTACAACTGCTCACTTGTAAAATTTCAGTTCATTACACTGAATAATTAAAGAGATATAATAAAAATACCAGAACAACCGTAACACATGGATAAACAGGCAGCAAAAGTAAAGTAAATGATAAACCGACCAAGTTTGAGTGGCTACGAAAAAGCGGCCGTGCAGTATATAGAGATAACGTTCTAAAATTTCCAGTATAGTATCGTTATTAATAGTTTCGTACAGATGCGTACATAATAGTTTAGCAGAAAATACAACAACTGCATTAACTTTGTACGTACCTACTCTTAAAAGTATTTATTCGTTAAGGACTAAGTAACAAGTACAACACTGGAAATAGAACGTTAGCTCAACAACGTAAATAACGCAATGAATATTGTTGAACTATCAAAATGAAACGGATTATTATTGACCGTGTGTTACGCAATTAGGGTGCAGGGTTCTCCAAACTACGGCTCGCGGGCCAAATCCGGCCCGCCCGCCACACAGTGGAACGAATGTATGGGAGCGGTTGGACGTAGACATGTCCGAAAAAAAAGAGTAAAATTATGCCAAACTAATGATGCCATCTTATTCGATTACTTAATGCCTTCATAACTTGTGGTGATGAATTTCTTCATAACTCCCATATTTCGGGAGTAATTTGAGAAAATGTGAAATTTTACTATGAAAATGAGTGTATCGAGCTCTCTCCCTCCTGATTCCGGGCTTGTTTCAAGTAGCGGTCTCTAATATCATAATGCTAATACTAAGAGCTATATTTAATACTAAGACACATAGTGCGCCAAATGTGCACTTTCTGGGATAAAGAGTGATGTTTATTTTATAACACAATTTTTTTATTTTTTGTTTATTTTGTTGATTAAAACCGTTTTTCTAAAGGTTTACCTTATTACAATAACATTTCTGAGCAGCCAATTAGAGAAGATATAAGCTAATTAGGATATATAATTAGGGACTTAAGGTTTACATATAAAACTGATGCACTAATGATTACTGATAAGAACATTGCTATTATTTAATTACTAAATGGCTCTTAATACACTAATTTAGCATGCATCATTTACTAATTATCACAATAACTAATTACCTTGCAATATTTAACAAAGGATACCTGGGATACCTGGATTTTATATAAATAGGTCACTATTAGTAACTTTAAAATCAGTGTTGATTTACACCTCGTTGTATCCAAGCTAATCTCGCAATGTATTTTCCAAATTTTAATACAAATCTTGATATTCACGTTGCTTTATGCGCACGCGCACATAAAGATTTACGCGACTTTAACTATTTGTTCAGTGTTTTAAAAGATAACAGTTGTGTTCAGTTATGTGAAAGTGCTGAAACAAGTTTAAAAGACTGGTGTCGTCGATTTTGCTACCGCATTTATGCAAAATGGACACAGTCTGGAAGAAGCACAGATAAGTTTCGGAAGAAACATGAGATTTGGCTACAGGCTGCAATTCAATGGCCGGAATTACAGAATGAAAATATGGAACCTTCTACAGAAAATATAAGTGACGTCATCGAGCCCATAATTTCTCCTGCTAAATCTGATGCTTCAACTTGTACACATCCTAGTCCTCGTAAATCTTTTGAGGACCTTAGTAACCGGCAAAAAAGAAGACGCACTGAAGATAGTCTTTCATGCAGCAGTAGCAGCGCTGAAATTATGTTTTCGGCCGAAAGGGCGCTTCAAAAGGCAGGACAAAGCGATACAGCTTATGTTATGAAATACTTGACGGAGAATCCAGAAGAGGCCTCAAAAATCAAAGCCTTCATTGAAGGTAAATCAATTCAGGTACGGGAAATATCCCCTTTGAAGGCATTGGCTCTTTATGTATCGATGAACTTATCGAAATGGCGCTATAACACTCTTCGGGATTTCAACACTCAAGAAGGAGCTCTTCAATACCCGAGTTACTACATGTTGGTTAAAGAAAAAATTAAGTGCTATCCGGCCAAAGAAGATCTCACAGTTACAGAGAGCTCTGCAAAAATCAAATTACAAGCCTTGATGGATTTAACCTCAAGAAGACTTATTAGGTCGTTAGAAACCCCTGTTGATCCCAATCAACAGCTCGTATTGACCAGCAAATGGGGTTTTGACGGATCATCTAGCCAAAGCATTTATCATCAAAGGACGAGTGAAGATGAGCAAATCGATCTTGCTAGTAATTTTATGATTAGTCTTGTACCACTGCGGCTCGTCTCAAAAGGTGTAACAATTTGGGAAAACGAGCGACCATCTTCCACTTCATTTTGCCGGCCAATATTGTTTAAGTTTATAAAGGAAACCAAAGAAAATGTGCAGAGAGAGATGGCTGAAATCGAAGCAGAGATTGAAGCCTTAACTCCATCCACCATCACTGATGGAATTAGTGTCAAACACCAACTGCTGTTGACAATGATTGATGGTAAAATTCATTCCATTATATCCAATACAGCAGCTTCAGTGTGTGACATATGCAAGGCTTGTCCTAAAGAAATGAATAATTTAGAGTTAATCAAAGATAAACACGCAAACGAGGACATGTATAAATATAGCTTAAGCACCCTTCACGCTTGGATTCGCTCAATGGAATGCTTATTACACATTTCCTACAAATTAGACATAAAATCATGGCAAGTAAGGGGTGATATAGCAAAAAGGCAAGTTGATGACAGGAAGAAAAGAGTTCAAGAGGCTGTAAGAAGAGAAACGGGCTTACTTCTCGATGTTGTGAAACAAGGCAGTGGATCCACCAACAATGGCAACTCGGCAAGGAGATTTTTTGAAAACTACACTAAATCTGCTGAACTGACCGGAATAGATGCTATGCTTTTAAGAAAAATCTGTGTGATCTTGCAGTGTATTTCATCAGGAGAGAAGATCAACGTAACTAAATTCCGAGAGTTCTGCTTTGATACTGCTAAGCTTTACGTGGAGTTATACCCATGGTATTATATGCCTTCTTCACTTCATAAAATTTTAATGCATGGGCCAGACATAGTTCAGAACATGTCAATTGTGCCCATTGGTTTTCTATCCGAAGAGGCATCTGAGGCTAGAAATAAAGATTTTAGAAAATATAGAGAGGGGCATTCTCGAAAGCATAGCAGTATCTCATGCAATGAAGATATTATGCACAATCTTTTACTGTCTTCTGATCCACTTGTTACAAGTATCCGTCCAAAAGGAAATAAGTTTGTAAAAAAATCTTCTTTTAAGGAATTTTATGAGCTTACGGATTCTGAGAAAAGTGATATCGAATTTGTTAACATAAATGATTTAGCGGACATCGATTCTGAATTTGAATTAATTGATGATGATGATGATGACGAAGATAATTAAATGATGTTATTGTTTTAAAATGTGTAACTTAGTAAATTAGAGCTTACATCTTAATTATTTATTGTACTTTTAATGAAACTAGGTAATTTATTATCAACTTACTTAAAAGTCATACTCTCATCAGTTCTTGTGAATATTTTTGTTAATATATATTTCTGTATATATATATAATATATTTATAGACCTCTTAATAAGTCTGTCTGCGGTTTAAAGTAAATACAAATGGGGAAAAAACGTTTTTTTTTTTAAATTTTCATTTCCTTTTATCCCAGAAAGTGCACATTTGGCGCACTATGTGTCTTAGTATTAAATATAGCTCTTAGTAATAGCATTACGATATTAGAGACCGCTACTTGAAACAAGCCCGGAATCAGGAGGGAGAGAGCTCGATACACTCATTTTCATAGTAAAATTTCACATTTTCTCAAATTACTCCCGAAATATGGGAGTTATGAAGAAATTCATCACCACAATTTATGAAGGCATTAAGTAATCGAATAAGATGGCATCATTAGTTTGTCATAATTTTACTCTTATTTTTCGGACATGTCTACGTCCAACCGCTCCCATACATTCGTTCCACTGTGCGCCAGTGCCATCAATCCGGCCCGCGACAGCTTAAGACTAGTGTCAAAAATCTGGCCCGCGACAGCCAATGTCTTATTGTTGTTACTATTACTGTGTTAAGTTGAAGAAGAAAACAGGATGATGATTACTGGGTTTTATTTACTTGCAAGGTAAAACTTAACAACAGAAATTATGACGCAGAAAACTTAACTTAAGCTTAAATTATGTTATTAAAATTAAAAATAACCAACATATAATTGAAATTAATCCCACTAATCACAGTAAAACAAAAAACACTAATGAGATTTATGTAATTGTGATTCTCCACCGACAATAGTTTGTAGTTGTAAATCTGTAAACATTCTTTGTGTACTTCATCTTAGAAAACGTATTCTCACACAAGTAAGTAGTACCAAAAACAGAAAACAACCCACGAGCAAATTTATGCAAATTATCAAATTGTACCAGTGTACTCCTATAAAATTCCAACAAAGATGAATTTTGATATTTGTTCTTAATCATATTACTGCACTGTAAATCAATAATTTCCATTTGGACTTCCAGAGCCAGGGTTTCAATGTCAGAATCAAAATGATTTTGAAAAAGCTTAATTTCATTCGCAATGACATCATAGTCTGAGAAACGAGTATCAAAATTTATCTTTAAAGCACTTAAAAGTTTCGATAGCAAAATCGACGGGTAATTTAGTCTTTGTAGTGTGGCTGAATATTTCACATGTTTTAAAATGTGTGAAACATTTTTTACGTAATTGCGATTGAAATAGTATTATTTTCTTCCTGAAGGATTTGATATTGGTGTATAAATCAGGGAGATGCTGATTTTCTCCTTGCAATCTCAAATTCGGTTCGTTCATATGATTTTCGCCAATCTCTTCAGTAACTCGCGAAATTGTCGGTGATTCCGCCCAGTGGATCTGGTGAAGTTAACAACTGATATGACTGGTTTTAGAACTTCAGACATATGCAAACATTTTCCGCACAAGGGCTGTTGATGAATGATACAATGTAAGACTTTTGGTTTTATTGTATAGGCCTTCCAAGAAACTTTAATGGTTGTTTTCCCGCGGCAGAACAACTTGTCATAAGGAATACTTTCGAAGCATAGAGTAAAAGTAAAAAAAAAGAATTTTTGTTTTAAAACAATTTAAAGAATATTCATAAACTCGATAAAACACTACACAATAGTAACACTAGAGGCAACTTGTCACCGACAAAGGGAACAGCGATGATAAATGCTCAAAGCAAAATAAAAAGTCGCACGTGGTGATTTTTCACAACGGTTAATCTGCCATTTTTCGTTTCTATTATTTCATTTGTTTATAAATGATTGGTATGGCTATGGATATATTGGCATGGATAGCTTATGATAAATAATTTAAGTTCTGTGTCTAGTAATGTTGATTACTTTGCCTACCTCTAAACAGAAAACTGTGCTGCTGGGGAGATTGTTGCGCCACTTCTTCTTCCCAGCTAAAGCACTAGGAAATGGTGAAGGGCGGGAGTTTTGGGGGATCGTCTTATGTAATTTTGACATTCGAAAAGTGCTGATTCTCAGCCTAATTTGAATAAATGACTTTTGATTTTGATTGTATTACCAAGACAAAACCATTTCGCTGCAGGAAAACAACCATTAAAATTTCACGGTGTAAAGATAAGGGCAGAAAAATTAAAACTATTTTGGCCCTTGGAGCATACTGAAAAAATCATTATGGCCCTAAGGCTTCAAGTTTGGAGACCCCTGTAGACCATACATACAAGATAAAGGCCCCCCCCTCTTATATTTTGTTCGGATGCGTAGTCCGTCTATGTAAATCAATCTGCCTAGCCTTCTCCCAACTATGTTGACCTCGACTTCCAGTCTAACTGGATAGAGCTGATCACCAGCACCTATCTCTACTGTATTATTTACTTATTATAATTATAATTAATATATTATAATTATTATAATAATACCTAACATAATAATAATATTTTTTTTTTTTTTAAAGTTACTTTTATAAAAATATTTAAAAATGTAGTACATAAGGTATAAAATGAATAAACGAATAATAATAATTATAATTATAATATTATTATAATATCCTACTACTATTATAAATGAAAGTTTGTGAGTATGGATGGATGGATGGATGTTTGTTACTCTTTCACGCAAAAACGGCTGAACGGATTTGAATGAAATTTGGTACACAAGTAGTTTATAACCTGGATTAACACAAAGGATACTTTTTATCCCGGTGCTACGTTCCCGAGGGATAATTTCCGAATTCCACGCGGGCGAAGCCGCAGGCGGAAGCTAGTAATATTAATATTATAAATGCGAAAGTAACTCTGTCTGTCTATGTGTTATGCTTTCACGCCTAAACCGATGAACTGATCGTCATGAAATTTGGCAGAAATATAGCCTGGGATATGGAGAAGGACATAGGCTACTTTTTTACGCGATACCCGACATCCACGCGGGCGGAGCCGCGGGCAAAAGCTAGTTTATTATGCATGAAGCGACTGCCTATATGACCTTCTCAACCCAGTTAATAGGTATCACGATACCTCTTGGTAATACTGCACTAACTGTAACAATAATATTATTTTTGATGCATATCGTACTGAAAGTCTGCCAGGCAGTATGTAGGTCTAAATAGGTAAGTCCATTCAGACCCAAGAACTAGAAACAAGTAAATAAAGAATTATAAATATTGTGATAGGACAGCTATCATAATATTCATAATTCCTTGAACACAACAATTGATAAACCACCACAGAACTACACAACACATAATACACACTTGTAATAAGAAATATAACAGACACAACCACAACAAAGGCAAACAAACAAGTTTATTTATTCATTACTAATCACTTTACCTCATAAGAGTTCAAGACTAGACAAAGGAATATAAGAACACTAGCAATCGACATTGTTCACTGACGAAAACGTCAGCCGATTAAATTGTTATTGTAAGTAATATATGAATAATTGATGGCCGAGGTCGAGGCTCGAGTCAACCGTCGGGAGATAAGTCTCGCTCGCTACTGGCTACTACGGTGCTACGGGCCCACTGTTTGACTGTCCGTGTCTCATGTCCGTCTACATGGATCATGTATGCGCGGCGGGATTTTCAACCCTCGGTGTGGAAACGAGCATTGAGAATTCAACAGTGCATCCTGTGCGTCTCAGCGCGTCAAAAATCGAACAGCGTGTTTTACTGTTCGATTTTCAACTCTCAGCGCTGAGCAGAGTGGGGAAGATCCAGTGCGCGAAAAAATGCCTCCACGATTTTATTATTGTCCGTATGTATACACGTGTGCTAAAAAGGTGAACTTTATTTACAAGGTCGGTTACAAACTTTGGGTCATTTACATTTTTCCCGGTTTTTGCAGTTGTGAATGAAAATTAAGATCTAGCATCTTTTTGTTTTCATTTCCTAGCGTTTTGGTCAGATTTATTAAAGCAAAATTAAATTTAACGTGTCTTTGATTTGATGAATCACTCAACTCAGTGCATTATGTTAATTTCTCTGGCCACGTTAGTTCTGAAAGTAAAAAACAAATACTTGGAAACAATTCATGGAATTACTAGCGACATGTTTCACAATAACAAAATGATCGCGCAAAACTATGTGTCGTGTCGTTCTTTATTTTAAATTGGCTCGTATCCATAATACAACTGCAATCGATAGTTCGTGGACACGGCTTCGCTACCTCAAAAATATTACCATCCTTTTCTTTTTCCTCTGAATTGAAAAGAGACAGAAAGATGAGAAAGCTTCCCTTCTCATAACGTTCTTTTTTTGGATTTCATTGAGTGCAATTAGTTGTAGATGATGCACTAGGATAGCATAAAGTCACTCATGTTGGTTTTTGAGAAGGGATGCATTTCTCATAGACTTTGTCAATGATTGCGAAAGAGATAGAGCATAATTGATGCAATTTGATTAGTGTTGATTCAGCACAGTTATTCAAGAGGCTATATATTGACACTTGTAAATATCTACATCAGAATGTTACACGCTTGGCAAAGTTCTGATAGGCAGTTGCTCCTTGTAAAAGACTGGTCAATTAAATTTCATTTATTCAAACTAGGCTGAGAGTCAGCACTTTTTGAAAGTCAAAATTACAAAAGACAGTCCCCCCAAAACGCTCGCCCTTTACCAATTCCTAGTGCTTTAGCTGGGAAGAAGAAGTGACGCAACAAACTCCCCAGCAGCACAGCTGTCTGTTAAGTTAGAAGAAGTTGATTCTATACAATAATTAGTAACTAAATAATATTAATTAACATTCGTTATCACTTGCTTGATATACGCTTGTTAAACATGAAAATTCACTAAAAAAATAAGGAATAAAATAATTACATGCCAAAGAGGAATGGAACGCAGTATGATAAATGTTAAAAAAATACAGAAGACACACAAAAATAAGAGCTAAGACAAAAACGAGAGATGCTCTAAACCACGCTTTGAAATTAAAATTAAAATGGGCAGCACTCTGGTCGCGTAGCGCGTCTCAAAGACCACAGATGGATCAAAACGGTTACAACATGGAAAGGCCCACAGAGCAATCGCTACAAAGGAAGACCTTACGTGCGGTGGGATGACATCAAGAAAATAGCTGGACAACAATAGCCACATAAAGCTAAAGAACGGGAAAAATGACAATCTTTGGAAGAGGCCTTCACCTTGTGGGGGATAATAGGAAATAAAAGGCTTTTTATTTTTTATTATTATTATTATAAATGACATTACTAAGCACAAAACATAAAATTAAATTATTTACCATATGTCAGCTAGCACACGTCAATATACTAACAAAACATAGTAACTAAACTCAAGCAGAAATAAATAATGAAAACAAAACAATAAACGTTAACAGAACTCAATTAAAGCCTCCAGACATAAAGGGTATGCCCGCTTACTTATGTAATGCTGCATAATGTTCATTTAGATTTAACTTGAAGTAATAAATGTTAAACTAGGACCTTCGGAGTAAAAAATAAATAAACAGTTAATTACTAATAACACTGTACTCCCATAGCTATTATCACTGTAATTTTAAAACATTGTAAAAGCCAATTATTTTTAAAAGAGTAACCGTAAAGTTTCTTGGCGGCTCTTCTCCATAGGAACTGACAAATTGGAAACGTGCACTGATGAGTGCTGTTTGTGGTGACTGGTCGTCTTACTAACCATGGTTTTGTCATTCAAAATTAAAATTAAAATATTTAATTTCACATAAACCTGCATGGGCACTTATTAAATGTCAGATACAGACATGTATATCAGCACTCGTTCACGAGCATAACGCAAGGATCAGCCATTGCCCGCCTCGCAATATTTGCGTAGGTAACCCGACCCCCGACGCTACCATAAGCGGTGACATCTAAGGGAGCATGACGAACTTGCTATTGGTTGCTCAGGCAAGAATAATTTATACAATTATCGAGGTCGCTAGCTAATCACATGTTGCAATACATCTAATTCAAAAACATTTTAATGAGTAGATTATGTCAAAAATAAATGAACGTATCATTAATAAAAAATTAAATACATGATTTATACAGTCTAATAAAATAAATAATTATATGAAGTAATTCATATAACCTGTCAGTAGGTAAGCTAATTCTGGTGAACGAACATTATCTTGAGTTAATCACAGCGATCAACTATTCTATCGTTTAAGTAGTCGTTAATAAAATAGTATGCCTTAGAACAAACGTTGAATTTTACTTTAGCTTTAAACGCATAAATGTAAATCTAGTAAAGAGGGAAGCTTGTTATGAACGGCTAATCTAAGCCCAACAAATGACTTATGAACATGATGAAGCCGGTGAAAGGGAGCACGTAATATGTCTTTATTTCTAGTATTAATATTATGAATATCGCTAAGAATATAAGATGTTAGCGAAGATGAATTGTGATACCACCGTAGGAATACCGATATCTTAAAAAAAATCTCTTATGGAAACTCTAGCACCTAGTTGGTAAATTGGTCGAACAGCTCGCTTTTGAACAACAAAAATATTTTGAATATTTGCGGCTTTGACCCGCAGCAGAATGCCGTAGGACGTAACGCTATGAAAATAACTGAAATAGACTAACCGAGCTGTATCAACGTCAGTGTACTGTCTTACTCTCCTGACGGCGCGGCGTAGGCGGGCGAACTAAGCCTTCCCGCTAGGCTTTATATGTGTGACCCCCACTGAAGCCTGGCATCTACTGTTATGCCCAAAAAAACTGCCGAGTCTACGGTTTCAAGCACCTAATTATCTAAGACGATGTTGGGACCTAGATTTCTAACATTCGGTAAAGCGAACTTTACACATTGCGTTTTCTTGGCATTGAGTAATAGGTTATTTGCCGTAAACGAATCCGTAACCATTGAGAGTGCACTGTTTACGTCGTCAAAATCTTATCTATTCCTGTCTACTTTAAAAATAAGAGAAGTATCATCTGCAAACAGTATAACATCACAAATACCCTTTAAATAGAATGTTAAGTCATTGATATACACTAAAAACAAGAATGGGCCGAGTATTGAGCCTTGAGGCACACCTAACTGAACTGGTAGCCCGGAAGGTTTTACACCATTCATTTCTACACATTGTAACCTACTAAGTAAACAAGAATTTACGGTTTTCGGCTACGTCCGGTTAGACTAGAAGCCGATCCAACATAGTTGGGAAAAGGCTAGGCAGATAATGATGATGATGAGTAGCGATATTGTAAGCTTCTACGAAAGACCAAATGAATACTGTTTCTTCGATAGATGATATATCCCCCTTTACACCACAGCTTTTGGAAAAGAATGTCAATTCATGATAAACATTCAAAACAAATGAAGATGTTGACAGGTTGTTGAACCAATGACAGTTATTACCTTAGATCTTAACTGAGGGAACACGGGTGGGTTTTAGTCAGTAAAAGTCTGACACGTCCTCCCGCTCCACCCAGAGCGGGAGAAGTTATTTGATGAT
Organism: Polymixis lichenea; assembly: GCA_949091785.1. Lineage (NCBI taxonomy): Eukaryota > Metazoa > Arthropoda > Insecta > Lepidoptera > Noctuidae > Polymixis > Polymixis lichenea. The sequence continues at coordinate 9,037,247 of OX420947.1, read as the reverse complement.
TTCCCACCCAAAAAGAAAAAAAACTTTAGATCTTAGCATTATCAGCCTATAATGTTCCCACTGCTGGGATACATGCCTCCTCTCTGTGAGAAGGAGTGGACCATAATCCTCCCCGCCAGCCCAGTGCGAGTTGTTAGATGTCACATGTCTTTGAATTTTTGGTTCTAGGACATGCCGATTTCCTCAAGCTGTTTTCAAAGTAAAGCGCCTGCCTGGGTTCGAACCTACGACCTACAATTCGTAAGTCGCAGCCGTTACCACTTGGCTACCACTCCGCTGTTGAAGTAACTGTCGTTACTTCACGGCCCCACCACCATCGAGGCGGTCCGGCCAGTACTCGAGCGCTGGCTCGGGAGGAGGCACGGCTCCCTGTCGTTTCGGGTGACACAGGTGCTCTCGGGGCATGGTTGCTTCGAGAAGTACCTGTGTCGCATAAACAGGGAGCCGGACGCTCGGTGTCACCACTGCGTCGACTGTCGGGAGGACACGGCGTGGCACACGCTGGCAGAGTGTGCCGCTTGGGAGGAGCCGCGCCGTGCCCTCATCTCAGGAGTCGGCAGTGACCTGTCGCTGCCGGCCGTTGTCGACTCGATGGTCGGCAGCGAGGAGTCCTGGGACGCAGTGGTATCCTTTTGCGAAATAGTCATGCCGCAGAAGGAGGCTGCGGAGAGGGAGCGGGAGATTGCTTCCGCTAACCCGATTCGCAGCAGACGCACTGGGCGTCGGCGGAGGGCCAGTAAGAGTCTGACAGACCCCTCCGCCCTCCCCGGGGCGGAGGACATCCATGAGGATTTCCCCCCGTAATAAAAAAAGGACACTTCCGGAAAAGGCAGATTTGTACATTATGATTTTTTGATGATACAGAGGAAAGTAAAATGTCGTAAACTGTTCTTGTTCAATCAAAAATAGATTGACATCTAGCGAAGGTTAGAATAGACAAATTTTTAAACTAAAAGCTATAACATAAAGGTAGCTCCTTGTACCAACGATGCCAAATCTTCTAGTAGATCGAATCCTCGACATAAACACAATTTTAATTCATAGAACTAAAAATCAATGTTGAAAAACTTTCCAAATTAGTAGATTAGAGTGCGACCCAATTCGTGTTCAGTTTTCGGCAGAAATAACCCTTCAGCCTTTCAAATATATAGAAAAACTATTTATGCCACAAGTACTACATCTGTTTTAATATTGAAGAAGAGAGTTTGAACTCTGATGGTTCTGACTCATTATCAGCAGAACAATACATAACATATGATGCAATTTACAAAGCAAGACGCAAATTATTTTGATATATATTTACAGAACGATTATCGTTTTGTTTTATTATTGTTTTAAAGTTCACTTCGATTTTATTTATAACTTTGAGGTACTGGGCAAACAATATGCTTTGGTGTTGGCAAGCATGGGGCAGTAACTATACTTTTTAGTTTTTAGTTATGTTATATTTAATTCCTTCAATATGTAAGTTTTAACTAAAAACGGTTTTAAATACTCCATAGGCCACTGTATATTATAGGAGCTTATTCGAAAATAGTAATAAAAAGTTAGTGATTTCATCTTTTTTTTTAATGTAGGTAAGTAAATGTGTTTTTTATTCTTTTTGGTTTTCGGCCGAAAATGGAAATCAGCCCGAATCTCGTTTTCTCTTTCGGCCATACAAAGAATACAAAAACTATTTCTTAAATTTTCTGCCCATTTTTGCACCAATAGATGTTTGCTCAAAACAAGTGTTTTTCTGTACATTTTTCCACCCGCATTGTGCTCAACAAACTGTCACTTTGCAGAAAATGTATGTCATGTGCCAGTATGCTCATTCTGAACCGCCCAAGCTCGTCATTTTCCTGTACGCTCTCTTAAAAGTGAGGCATACCTCAAGGCAGCCCGGGATCTACGATTTTTTCGGACCGGGGCAGAAACTTGATAGTGGCGCCTCTCTCTCCAACGTTTGAGTTAAATTCATTAGGTGTGGGCCTGTGTGGCGCATTTTTCTTACAAGTCGACGGTAAGCCAACCAGGCTTCCGTATGCTAGGCGCTTTGTAGAGCAAGATTTTTATTTTTAATCACAAAATATTATGATTTCGGCGCCCCTTGAAACTGCCATCCGGGGCGGGCGCCCCGGTTTGCCCCCCCTCCAGATCCGGGGCTGCCTCAAGGTTACATAATAAGCCCAGCAATGTTTTATATTATTTATATGAATCTGAAATATGAGATTTTGTTATTCAATAACCTTTGGAGTTAGATCCTATTTATCAGCCTGTTATCAACACGTTCAACAACGTTAATGTGGCGATCGACACGGATCACTAGACAAAGCATAGATTTTTTTTTGTGAAGAATCCTGCGATTTCGTTCTAATAAAACTGAGACAGCAACTATTCTAAAGGTAGATATTATACCTATATACTTAGTTGTAAATTTCAAATAGGCGATTATTTATCAATGCAAAATACGTGATACAGTGGATGCTTACAGCGGTATCACAAACTTATCTCAAATGTAAAGCAGGCAATGAGGTAGCAACAATATAATAATGCATAATTTAGTTACAATGTGCATCTAAGTATGTTTGTAGGCATTTATGGATAAGTTGCCAAGCGGTAGTTCCCGGTAAATTGGGTTGATGAGGTCAATAAAAAAGGGAAGCTCACCATGCACAATATTGATATTTAGTCAATGCTAAATCAATGTCACTAAGGTATAAAAAATCTTACGGTTTCTGCAGCACTACCTTATGAAGATTCTGACCAGCACATCAGCTGGCAAATCTCTGTTCGCCGTTGTGATTGGTCGAATAAAATAACAGCAGCCAACGCAGCCAATCAAATTATTTGGCTAGTTATGAATTAATACAAGCTTTCCGGACACAGATAATTAAATAATGCATAGAACTTACCTGTACGGAGAGTCCTGTACAGGAAAACAGTAAGAAGAGACAAAGATGTTTCATATTGTGTGTTTTTTTTAGTTCACGCTCGCTGCACGTTGGAGCTCCGACGCGACTCGTGCTATGCTGAGTAATCTCAGCATATTTATGTCTATCTTTTGTACGTGCACATTATCGGACAACTGACGATACGATACGATATTTATGTCAACATTAAACAGAATATTTTTTACATGCTGTAAAGAAAACTTATTGTTCATAGATTCGAATAACAATAACAAACTTTCTTGGCTCAAACAAGATAAGGTCAATATAATCCCTGTCTCCTTCGCTTTCTTTGTCCAGTCATCATCTGCCTAGCAGTTTCGGTCAGCTTCCGGTCAAACCCGAATACCAATATTTTACATGGAGCTACTGCGTATCGCACCTCCTCAACCCAGTTATAGGGTAATACGATACCCCTTGGTTGGACTGGTTGTCAGACGTTCGGGCTTCTGACGACCCGCAATGACTGTCAAAGATCCACGAATGACAGCCGAGACCAACGGCTTAACGTGCTTTCCGAGGCACTTTCCTTGTCCAGCCCTTCCCGGCAATTCGTTGTATTTCATCTGCCCAACGTTCTCTGGGTTGTCTTCTAGCTCTCTTACCAACTAAATTCATTAAAAGCAAAACCAAGAAGAGCAAAATAACAACAATACAAAGGTAGGTAAATAACAACAACACAAAAAACGGTCTATAAAAGTTAATGAGGAACTATTAAAACAACTTTGAACTAATAAAGATGCGTTTAAATGGAAACACACGGACGAAATGATGACCAAGTCGTGGTGGGATACGGGGAGCTCCCGAATGTATCGAACGAACAAACGCAGCAAATACAGATAACTGATAAAGCAATAAGAGGAAAGAATATTAAGTGTATACACGTCATATATTTTGTAAACTCAGTACGGACTGAGGTCAAGAATGGCAGTTCATTGTTTAATATAGTATAGTCAGCCCATATTGTCTTACTGCAGGGCCGGCCTCCCCTTTTTTCACTCATCTTGATCCTGGGCCAATATGGACCAATCCCTCATGTAAACGTCTAGTTCGGCCCGCCATCAACTGGGTGTTCCGCGATGCTGTTGGACCATTATCAGGGACCCATGCTGTGGTGGTCTTAGCCCACAATGAATCTATAGAGGTATGAGGAACAGGGTGTAAAGTTCACTCATACTATATGGAATAGGGAGGATCCTCCGACCAGACGACTATTGATGTCGGGATGTTGTATATATGCGGGTTGCGCGGTAAACTCTGCTTGCGCGATTTAGTTACGGTGTGACGTCAAGTCTTGTGTAGTTCGCATATGGCGTTGTAGATGGCGCCACTTCACTTTTTGTGTTACTCAAGTTGTTGATTTGTATTTCGTATGTGGCATTGTAGATGGCCGCCACAAATCCGACATGCGGCAAACGCGTCCAGGGCCCTAATTCTGTACCGTTATAATGATTACCCGCGGAATCTTACTACGTTCAATCTACGTCAATATCGTTTTTTTAGAAACCAATGTAACGGTAAGGAATCGAAATGTCATATTCTGTATGTCCCAAGACAATTTGTTGATATTATTAATACGATATTAGCAGAATTCGTGGGTGATTGACGTGGTTACGAGTAAGGAATCGTTAAGTGGTCATAGTGAATTCAGGCCCAGCCCAGTCTCATTTGAGCTTGGCTGCTTTTTAGGAGACGTCTGCGATTAGTGTTATAGAGCGCAGTATCATGTTCCAGTTCGTTGTTTAATATAAATTCCTTATTCGACTATGAAAACTATGTTTTATTTTAGCCTAATCCTTATTAGGTAAGAATAAGCCGCCCAAGACAGCTGCAAGACAAGATAATGAGAACCTGAATGTCTTTACAGGTCTTAAATTTTACATTCGCTTTGAACCTTGCTTAAATACTCGCATTTAATAAGATATAGGTGCATAGATAAAGACATTTTTGTATGCATAGTATTATTCAAAATATTTGTAAATGACATCACGGCTGTCAGTTGTCTCAGCTATTTAAGTATTTCCAGTGATGAAACCTTGTATTCTGCCAAAAGGAAAAAAAATAACCTTGTATTCCCTGGACTAATGTCCCGCGGCACCCATGGCTTGAAACATCGGGCGATGTCTACCAACGTCTCAAGATACCTTGCCTACCAATACTACTTACTACCTTTTTCATCGTTTCGACATGTCGTGCGACGTGGGGCGACCTCGCACGATTTCATCCGACATATCAACGGACACATGTCGTGGGAAGGTTTATGCGTCATAGCCTATCGGGCCGTTTACCTTTTAACCGCCCGACTTCATATCAGTTGTCGTACCCCCAGCGCGCGGCACAGTAAATCTAAAAAAAATACCTACCTACAACAAAGAGGGATATGCAAAACTTAACAACACAGATTAAACGAGCTGGGTATTTTGGTCGTAAATATACGACCCTGGCAAAATGGAGCCAAAAATATTTGTCGGATTAATCAGACGTAAGCGGTTAAAAGGTGCGATGCACGACGCAAAGCGATAGCTCTGGTTTGAAGTTGCAGGCTAAGAAACCATTGTAAATAGTACAATTTACGTCATATTGGACGTATCGCTAAATAACCTTTTTGGTTGTCTTCATACAAAAGCATGGGGTGTAAGGGGGAGTACACAACAATCGGCCTCCCCAAATGTCAACCTCACCTGCACGCGCTACACCCTGCCACTGACAGACGAGGCGCTGGCGACCGACCGATGGCGGTATAACAACAAGCCAACCTAAATTATCCAGAGCGATGACGGGCAGCAGGTCATCGCTACAAAAGGACTGGCTCTGTGGTCACCAACCCGCATGCCCATGCCCAGCGTGGTGACTATGGGCATCACACCTCTCATGTAAAGTGCCAAAACTACGGCCCCCAGTTTCCGGTGGTCTCGCTATTCCTGGCTAAGGCAGCAGTCACGGTAACGGCGGGGTGCGAAGAATCCGTGGGTTACGACAGGCTGCCAACGACGACTACATCTGGCTACGTACAATGGACGTTCGATGAGGCTAGACCATCACCTCGCTGAACTTAAGGTAAGGTTAGGTCGCATTAACTGGCATATACTGGGGTTATCTAAAGCCTGAAGACAGGGAGAGGATACGATAACCCTGGAGTCAGGCGGCCTATTCTACTTCCGCGAGGGTGAGCAGCCCTCCCAAGGCGGTGTTGGCTTTCTGGTCAACAAAGAACTCACTAGCAGCGTTGTGGAAATCAGTAGTGTGTCGTCACGGGTAGCGTACCTTGTTAAAGCTCACTGACAGGTACTACTTGAAAGTGATACAGTTATATGCGCCAACTTCGACATGCTCTGACGAAACAGCCGAGGCCTTGTACGAGGACATTGCCAAAGCAATGCACAGTACGACTAAGGCTCACTACAACGTTGTTATAGGGGACTTCAATGCCAACGTGGGAGTACAAGAACGCGGCGAATTGAATGTCGCCGTTCAGTTTGGGGCGCAGGAATCACAGGGGGCAAATGCTGGTCAGCTTCTTAGCGTCGCAGGGGCTCTTTTTGATAAATTTGTTCTTCGAAAAGAAGCCCCTAAGGAAGTGGATCTGGCAGAGACCCGATAGCGTGACAAGGAACGAGATCAACTTCATCATGACGGATAAGAAGCACATATTTAGAGATATCTCCGTGATCAGCAGGTTCAATACCGGAAGCGATCACAGGCTTGTCCGAGGCACTCTAAATATCAATTTTCGAACTGAGAGAATCCGCGTGATGAGGCCTACCCTCCGACCTACGCAGCTCGACAAAAATCTTCAACTCCATCGAAATATGGGCATTTCTGGCCTCTCTGCAACGATGTCGAATTGACTGGCGCTATATCGAGGTGTTGAAATGTTTGTATGACGCTACTACGATGACTGTCCAGATCCAGGATAAGGAAACAAGCCCCATCCAACTGCTCAGAGGGGTGCGACAGATATCAATATTAACGCCGAATACATCTCACACCTTCGGTAATGGCATAGACACTAGAACAGTTAGACCAGATGCTGCACAGCCTAAACGGAGCCTCTCGGCGGGTTGGCCTCGCCATGAATTTGGACAAGACGAAAGTCATGTGCAATTCTCACGTCTTGCCGAGTCCAATCCACATCGAAGGGTCGCTTCTCGAAGTTGTGAAGGAATATGTCTACCTAGGGCAAGTCATCCAGCTTGGTAGACACAACATTGAGAAAGAAGCCGACAGGAGGATCCAGTTGGATTGGGCAGCGTTTGGGAAACTACGTCAAGTCTTTACGTCGCCGTTGCTTGAGGACTAAGGTCTTTAACCAGTGCGTCGTGCCCGTGATGACATACGATGCCGAAACGTGGACACTGACAGTTGGGCTGGTCCACAAATTTCAAGTCGCTCAGCACGCTATAGAGCGGGCTATGCTTGGAGTTTATTGGAAGGATAAAATCAAGAATGAAATTATGCGGAAAAGAAACGGAGTTACCGACATAGCTTGTAGAGTGAGCAAGCTGAATTGACAGTGGGCTGGCCATGTTTGTCGAAGGGCCGATGGACGGTGGAGCAGACAAGTCCTGGAGTGGAGACCACGTATCGGCAAGCGTAGTGCGGGACGCCCCCCAGCTAGATGGACCGACTACCTTAAAAAGGTGGCTGGGACAGACTGGATGCGGAAGGCGGAGGATAGTGTGTTGTGGCGCAGCCTGGGAGAGGCCTATGTCCAGCAGTGGACTGCGATAGGCTGATTTGATACAAAAACATTGTTTTTTTTTTATTTGACTTCATAAATGACGTTTAGTAGTTATATTAGAATACGTTCTGTCAATATCACGTAATTGTAATAAATAATAAACCATTTATTTTCAGGTTACAAAGACCCATAGATTTCAGGTTACAGAGACCTTAACCTAAATATACATATTATAATAACAAATTGTGTTAGTAAATAAAACTTACAACTATGTTAGTATCACTTATTTTCATTTATATGGTTGCTTGTTTTGCATAGATGTTAATGTAGCATAGAAGGACATGACGCTCCTCTAGATGTCCAATGTGTGGAGCTTAATCTACACAGTCAGCTACTACTACCACTTTTCCCTTCAGTATCCATTTTTGGAACTATGAGTAATTAGTAGTTAGTTTAGTCTGCCATCTTTGAATATCATAATTATACCGCCGGTTATTGCGTAACTCTTTGGTTTATTGTCATGGGGTTTGTATAAACGGAGCCACCTGCTCTTTAAACAACGTTTTTCTGACAAAATCCAATGTCAAAATAATGTGAAGTGACCTTTTATATTAATTTGACCGAGATATATCTTTTGAGAGTATTTGTACACCTACGTGTGTACGCGAATTGCGACACCTAAATTACATGATGGTTCATAAAGGTACAAAGTTTAATGAGTAAATTTAGAAATTCTACGTCAACTATCATAATAATTTCATCACCTGGACACAAACTCAATGTATCATCTAAATGAAACACCTTATCAACATTACAGTCAACAACTTGTCTATACTGATATGAATCAAGATTACAACTAGTGTTTGTTTTATAGCGCCATATTAGCTATACAATCAAATAATCCCCAATTTTGTTCCCATGCATTTCCTGCTGTATTTCCTAAAGTATCAATTGCAGTCAAATGCAATTTCTTGCGATAAGCTCTAGCAAAAACTTTCTATCCGTTAGTGTAGTTTAAAATTCAATCAAGTGGTGTTTTTTTTCTCGACCAAGTTCCTGTTCGCTCTTATCTGTAGGTAATAAAGCTGATAATTCTGTGACAAAATATGGACCGTAATCAGATTGTACTTTCATATACATTTAATAAGATAAAGAGTAATAAAGAGAGACTATATTTTTTATCAAATCACTTTCAATCGAAGCATTATTATAATCCCCTTGTTCCAGAGGTTTTTTCGATTTTGCTCAAATACTAGAAGTCCTACGTCAGCCATAGTTATGCCGATAAGGTTTTCTCAAAATTGTCTATCAGATGCGTCCTTATTCTTTTTAAATCGAGTCACTTTCTCGTTTAGTTATGTAACCATATCAGCTACTGCTAATAACTTCTTATCAATTAAAGGTTTCTATGTTCCGACACTAATTTGCTTATCGTAACCTCGTTCATCTTATTATTTTATTTTTGTCCGTAATGTCAGGATTAGTCACCGTCACTCTGACGTCTTTGTATTTGTTCGTTACAATAAATCCACATATAACGTTTAAATGGTTTATTTTAGTGTAAACACAGTAATTTTAGTCACACCTTTGAACCATCTATCGGCAAGGCAGGAAAAAACCTTGCACCAAAAACTACAATACCTTCCCTTTTTTAGCAAATACGAGTAACATATAAAATTGTATACAGAAAAAAAGACTTTTAGCATCGATATTTAAAACGATCCTTTTTAAACGAAAATGTTATTAGCTGTATTAAATACGGATTAATCTTTTCTATAATTATTTACAATATTTTTACTATTTAGTGTAATCTTAATACAAATCCTCATAAATGTTACCAGCAGAAATAAATATGTATCAATCTCGCGTTACGCGATTAGAAGAAAAGGAACAAATAATATGTATTGGCCCTTTAGTTTATAAATATAAGTTGTAGGTAATACATATTTGATACAAGCGTTCGTCGCATCCTTTACGAGAGAGGGCAGTGGTGGTTGAGCGGTTACGACCGCGACTTACGAGTTGTATGTCGTAGGTTCGAACCCAGGCAGTCGCTTTACTTTGAGTAAATTACTTCATCACCACTGCTCCCAAAACAGTGAAGGAAAATATCGTGAGGAACCTTAGAACCGAAAACTTCGAAGACATGTGACATCTACCAAACCCGCACTGGCGCAGGCCTGTGTCCCAGCTCCCAGCAGTGGGAACGATATAAGCTGATTATGTTCGTAGCGTCGGGTTTAGTAAAAACTACACATGTAAAGTGGTCGGCGTCGTGTATGGCTGCGAGGTGTCGCGTAACCGTCCTCGGAAACGTCGATATACGACATCTTTCGGCCAAAAGTCCTCTTTTAAGCAGGTCTGTAAGGAACTCGTACCACGAATAACTTAAAGTTGATATCGTGGCGCGATTCCAACCCTTCAACCCTCAGAGTCCAGTTGGTCTTCACTTTCAAGAACTGCACGACTTCCTCAATCTTCTTGGACTGATGCAGACGTGAAATGTACAGCTGCGTCGTAGACACAGCAGGGCGCAGCAGCATGTTGGGTCCACTCGGTGCGGTACCGCACAAGTTACGAGAGCAGGGCTTCTTCTTCTTCTTTTCTACCTTCGTGAAACCCTCCTCATCAATTAGGCCGGTTCTTGGCAAGGAGCTACGGACCGCAGTCAGGGCAGGTTGAGTATCCTTTTTCAGATTATCCCCTTTTCCGGTTTTTCGCTGAAGCTGCGACGAATCAGATTTGCAGGTGGCGACAATAGCACTGTAGACACGAGGGGTCGACGTACCTACGCGTGACGTTATCGCAGCCGGTGTTGTGCTGCGCGCGACGGTGGCTGCGGACGGCGCTTGCTCAGCGTTATCGGCAGCTGGGGGACGCACTTGTGTTCGCCGATCCACAACTGCCGATAGATGCATTTTGCGCGCCGTTCAATATTGCGCCATTGAATATTGAACGTACCTAGTTCAATATTGCTCTTTTCTAAAACCTCTATTCTGGACTGCATCTTGATCATCTCCACTTTCAAGGTAGTGATGTCCTTTTAGCAGCCATGTAACGTCGACGGTCGACGACTTAGAAACCGGGGTGTCTCGTGACCGAAGTGACGTCATGACAATATTATTTTGTATAGAAATTGAATTCACAAGCTGGTCGCGCCTACAAGTTATTTTAGAGCATAATGTTTTGTTATTGGGATATGAAGACATAAATTTCATAAAGGCTTATTGTAATGTTTTAATTTTATGGTTTATTATAAAAGTATAGTGTGATTATAAAACAGGTATTATTAAACCCTACTGATGGTATCATATTCCGAAGGGAGCCGACAGGAATCGTGTTATTAGATAGCCTCGGGCCTGGTTTACTTGGTTTAATTTTAATCAATACTGAAATGTTTGTAAATGCAAGATAATCACATTTTCTTCAAGATCGATTTCGTATGTCAATCTAAAATCAAAATCAAAATCAAAAGTCATTTATTCAAACTAGGCTGAGAGTCAGCACTTTTTGAACGTCAAAATTACATAAGACAGTCCCCCCAAAAAGCCCGCCCTTCACCACTTCCTAGTGCTTTAGCTGGGAAGAAGAAGTGGCGCAACAAACTCCCCAGCAGCACAGCTGTCTGTTATGTTGGAAGAACTTGATTCTATACAATAATAGCATATAACCATCATTCAACGATAAATGAAAATTTAATTAATAAAAAATAATAAAAAATATGGTTTATGCAGTCAAGTTAAATAAACAATGATATGAAGTAATTCATATGACCTGTCAGTAGTTAAGCTAATTCTGGTGAAAGAACATAAACGTTGTCTTGAGTTAATCACAGCGACCAACAATTCTTATCGTTTAAGTAGTCGTTGATAGAATAGTATGCCTTCGAACAAAGATTTGATTTTACTTTCGCTTTAAACGCATTAAAATGTAAATCTAACAAAGAAGAAGGAAGCTTGTTATAGAAGGTTATACCAAGCCCAGCAAATGAGTTATGAACCCTATGAAGCCGGTGAAAGGGAGCACGTAGTTTGTCCTTATTTCTAGTATTAATATTATGAGTATCACTGTTTTTAGTGTATAAGTGTATATTTTGCCTAATATATAAGATGTTAGCGAAGATGAATTGTGATGCCACCGTGAGAATACCAATATCTTTAAAAAATTCTCTCAGAGAAACTCTAGCACCTAGTTGGTAAATTGCACGAACAGCTCGTTTTTGAAGAACAAAAATATTTTGAATGTCAGCCGCTTTACCCCACAGCAGAATGCCGTAGGACATAACGCTATGAAAATAACTAAAATAGACTAACCGAGCTGTATCAACGTCAGTGTATTGTCTTACTTTTCTGACGGCGTAAGCGGCCGAACTGAGCCTTCCCGCTAGGCTTGATATATGTGATCCCCACTGAAGTTTGGCATCTACTGTTATGCCAAGAAAAACGGCCGATTCTACAGTTGCAAGCACCTCATCATCTAAGACGATGTTGGGTCCCAGATTTCTTACATTCGGTAAAGCGAACTTTATACATTTAGTTTTCTTGGCATTGAGAACTAGATTATTCGTGGTAAACCAATGCGTAACCCTTGAGAGTGCACTGTTTACGTCGTCAAAATCTTGTCTATTCCTGTCTACTTTAAAGATAAGAGAGGTATCATCACCAAACAGTACAACGTCACAGATACCCTTTAAATAGAATGGTAAATCATTAATGTACACTAAGAATAAGAATGGACCCAGTATTGAGCCTTGAGGTACACCTAACTGAACTGGTAGCCCGGACGATTTCACCCCATTAATATCTACACACTGGTGCCTATTATTTAAATAAGAATTTATTACGTTGAGAGCTTCATTTTGAACACCGTAATGACGTAGTTTACGCAATAGCGTGTCATGGTGCACGCAATCAAATGCTTTGGAAAGATCACAGAAAACTCCAATGGCATTTTGTGAGTTCTCCCATGCGTTAAATATGTGTTTCAGCAGAGCAACACCCGCGTCTGTAGTTGAACGACCTTTTGTAAAGCCATATTGTTCATCATGAAGGAGGCAATTTAAATTAAAATGTCCTAGCAACTGCTTGAGTATTAACTTTTCAAATATTTTACTAAATGCCGGTAAGATAGAAATAGGCCTAAAATTTCCAACGTTATTTTTATTACCTGATTTAAATAATGGTATGACTTTACTACTCTTCATGAGGTCGGGAAAAGTTCCTAAGTCAACACATTTATTAAAAGTGATAGCTAGATAGGGGGCTACGATATCGATTATATTACTTAAAAGTTTAATAGAGATTCCCCAGTAGTCACCAGTGTTTTTAGACTTAAGTGTGTTAAAAATAGTAACTACATCACGAGGCGTTACATGTTCGAAACTAAATAAGCGACTACATTTGGGCACACTACTATGCAGAAGATTTTCCGCTTTAGACGAGGACGAATTTAAGTTGCGAGTCGTAGTTAAAGGTATGTTGTATCTGTATGATTTATGCCGTAATTACTCAATAAATTTTGTTGTAATTACGTGTGACTCCGGTTATTACGAAAACCGAAACCCATATTATTTTGTTACTATGTCTAGTTTATACCTTTCTTTTTGAATTTTTTTACTCGATTACCGAGGGTAAGTAATGTGTTAATCAGCCTATGTGTTTAGGTATGTATGATTGTTCCTTTGTTAACTTTATTTTTCATTCGAGTTAGTTTGAGGTTAGGGATCACTGAGGGAAAGCAGCAAATGGAATTTAATAAAAATAATTTGGTAAGCAGTCTTCATAACATTTTAAAAGGATGTTTAGTGTTATTGAAAACAGGCATCATTGTTTTGATCTTATTTGGGGTTTATGTATGCAAAATTAAAGATAACCAAACCAACCAACCAACCACCAACCACAACCAACCTACCACCAACCAACCAACCAACCAACCAACCTTTCAGAAAGCAGTCTTTAAACCTTTTAATAAATACCAAGCACGATATATTAAATTAAAATAAAATAAGTCTGTTCAATAAAACTTCACATCTGCCATAAGCCGCCATGTTGTCGTGTGACATTATGCTCTCCCCGCCGGACAGGACGCCTCTAAGGATACTTCGCTTGTCCAAAACGACGAATAGTTGAGGAATTATGAGGAAACAGATAAACATATAAATGTCGCAGCAGCCATCTGGTTAAATTAGCCTGCTAATCGGATACCTAGGCTGTTCATTAAACGCCGGCATTCAATTGGATGCCTAGGCCGATAGTTAATAGAACTAGAATCATTCAATGTTTAACAACTTGGCGTATTGAAAGTCAGCCCTTTGAAGACGACTGACCAAGACTCAGCCAAGTGATTCAAATTTAGTTCAGATTTTTTTCCACTGCGGCGCTAATAGTCACCAAAACAAATATGGCGTCAATAGCACAACCCGTCAATGCGTTATTTTTCGTTCTTGTGTGCAATTTTAAGTGAAAATAAAGTGTGATATTGTCAAAATAGTATGAAAACATGGAGGTGCCAAATAATACTACGTCTTCTGCAAGTTTTCGCGAAATATTTGAGTCTAAACTGACTGAACTTACAGACTGATATTTAATTTTGAGTAATATTCGTGATAACTTTGTTGTGTACAAACATTTCACTTTTACTATCAACTTAGTGGTAGGTATTAGTAAAAAGTCACGAATTCGTCACAAATTCAAAAACATCCAATTTAACTAAATTACTACACGACATTCGGCCATCTGGCTAAACGTTGCGCTCAATGACTTGGCTAGTTGTTTAATTGGATGAACGAACGATCAACGTTTAATGAACCGCATAGGTGTTCAATTAGCTGGCTAATTTAACCAGTGCTGGCGGCCAGTGTTGGCGGCCAGTGCTGGCAGCTAGTGCTGGCGGCTAGTGCTGGCGGCCAGTGTTGGCGGCCAGTGTTGGCGGCCAGTTTTGACGGCCAGTGCTGGCGGCCAGTGTTGGCTGCCAGCACTGGCCGCCAACACTGGCCGCCAGCACTGGTTAAATTAGCCAGCTAATTGAACACCTATGCGGTTCATTAAACGTTGATCGTTCGTTCATCCAATTAAACAACTAGCCAAGTCATTGAGCGCAACGTTTAGCCAGATGGCCGAATGTCGTGTAGTAATTTAGTTAAATTGGATGTTTTTGAATTTGTGACGAATTCGTGACTTTTTACTAATACCTACCACTAAGTTGATAGTAAAAGTGAAATGTTTGTACACAACAAAGTTATCACGAATATTACTCAAAATTAAATATCAGTCTGTAAGTTCAGTCAGTTTAGACTCAAATATTTCGCGAAAACTTGCAGAAGACGTAGTATTATTTGGCACCTCCATGTTTTCATACTATTTTGACAATATCACACTTTATTTTCACTTAAAATTGCACACAAGAACGAAAAATAACGCATTGACGGGTTGTGCTATTGACGCCATATTTGTTTTGGTGACTATTAGCGCCGCAGTGGAAAAAAATCTGAACTAAATTTGAATCACTTGGCTGAGTCTTGGTCAGTCGTCTTCAAAGGGCTGACTTTCAATACGCCAAGTTGTTAAACATTGAATGATTCTAGTTCTATTAACTATCGGCCTAGGCATCCAATTGAATGCCGGCGTTTAATGAACAGCCTAGGTATCCGATTAGCAGGCTAATTTAACCAGATGGCTGCTGCGACATTTATATGTTTATCTGTTTCCTCATAATTCCTCAACTATTCGTCGTTTTGGACAAGCGAAGTATCCTTAGAGGCGTCCTGTCCGGCGGGGAGAGCATAATGTCACACGACAACATGGCGGCTTATGGCAGATGTGAAGTTTTATTGAACAGACTTATTTTATTTGCCAACGCTGGCCGCCAACGCTGGCCGCCAACGCTGGCCGCCAACACTGGCCACCAACACTGGCCGCCAGCACTAGCCGGCAGCACTAGCCGGCAGCACTAGCCGCCAGCACTGGCCGCCAGCACTAGCTGCCAACGCTGGCCGCCAACGCTGGCCGCCAACACTGGCCACTATCACTGGCCACCAACACTGGGGTATAGCAAAAGTGAACGGATCCATTTTTGTGGGATGTAAAAACGTTCCAAATTGCACAAACATTTTGGGGTACACAATCAATCCTGCTTAGCCTTTTCCTAACCTTTGCCCTTATGTCGGGGTCAGCTTCCAATATTATGTACACTATACTATACACACACACACACACACTACACACACTACACACTATGTATACTATAGGATATATGTTACTCCGCAGCATATAGTTAATATGCAGCGGGGTAACATATATCTGAGCAGAAATAAAGCTTCATACTAACGCCGCCGGCGTTTTTACAGCCCACAAAAATGGATCCGTTCACTTTTTTGTTTTACCGCAATGTTGTTACCCAGAAACTAAGAAAGAAGAGAAAAAGAAAATATGAGTACATAATTTTAGTATTTGTAGAATGACAAATGATAATTTTAGTATTTGTATGTCTGGCACTGGCCGCCTCTAATGGGCCGCCTCTAATGGGCCGCCAACACTGGCCGCCAACACTGGCCGCCAACATTGGCCACCAACATTGACCACCAACACTGGC
Source organism: Polymixis lichenea (assembly GCA_949091785.1). Lineage (NCBI taxonomy): Eukaryota > Metazoa > Arthropoda > Insecta > Lepidoptera > Noctuidae > Polymixis > Polymixis lichenea. Next base: position 9,021,044 of record OX420947.1, on the reverse strand, counting down.
CGCCAACACTGGCCGCCAACATTGGCCACCAACATTGGCCACCAACATTGGCCACCAACACTGGCCGCCAACATTGGCCACCAACACTGGCCACCAACACTGGCCACCAACACTGGCCACCAACATTGGCCGCCAACATAGGCCACCAACATTGGCCACCAAAATTGGCCACCAACATTGGCCACCAACATTGGCCACCAACATTGGCCGCCAACACTGGCCACCAACACTGGCCGCCAACATAGGCCACCAACACTGGCCGCCAACATAGGCAACCAACACTGGCCGCCAACATAGGCCACCCACACTGGCCGCCAACATAGGCCACCTACATTGGCCACCAACATTGGCTACCAACACTGGCCACCAACATTGGCCTCCAACATTGGCCACAAACATTGGCCTCCAACATTGGCCACAAACATTGGCCAACAACATTGGCCACCAACATTGGTCACCAACATTGGCCGCCAACACTGACCACCAACATTGGCCACCAACACTGGCCGCCAACACTGGCCGCCAACATTGGCCGCCCACATTGGCCGCCAACATTGGCCGCCAACATTGGCCACCAACATTGGCCGCCAACATAGGCAACCAACACTGGCCGCCAACATAGGCCACCCACATTGGCCACCAAAATTGGCCACCAACATTGGCCACCAACATTGGCCACCAACATTGGCCGCCAACACTGGCCACCAACACTGGCCGCCAACATAGGCCACCAACACTGGCCGCCAACATAGGCAACCAACACTGGCCGCCAACATAGGCCACCCACATTGGCCGCCAACATAGGCCACCTACATTGGCCACCAACATTGGCTACCAACACTGGCCACCAACATTGGCCTCCAACATTGGCCACAAACATTGGCCTCCAACATTGGCCACAAACATTGGCCACCAACATTGGCCAACAACATTGGCCACCAACATTGGTCACCAACATTGGCCGCCAACACTGACCACCAACATTGGCCACCAACACTGGCCGCCAAGCCACCAACATTGGCTACCAACACTGGCCACCAACATTGGCCTCCAACATTGGCCACAAACATTGGCCTCCAACATTGGCCACAAACATTGGCCACCAACATTGGCCACAAACATTGGCCTCCAACATTGGCCACAAACATTGGCCACCAACATTGGCCAACAACATTGGCCACCAACATTGGTCACCAACATTGGCCGCCAACACTGACCACCAACATTGGCCACCAACACTGGCCGCCAACACTGGCCGCCAACATTGGCCGCCCACATTGGCCGCCAACATTGGCCGCCAACACTGGCCGCCAACATTGGCCACCAACATTGGCCACCAACATTGGCCACCAACATTGGCCGCCAACATAGGCAACCAACACTGGCCGCCAACATAGGCCACCCACATTGGCCGCCAACATTGGCCACCAACATTGGCCACCAACACTGGCCGCCAACAGTGGCCACCAACACTGGCCACCAACATTGGCCGCCAACACTGGCCACCAACATTGGCCACCAACACTGGCCGCCAACACTGGCCGCCAACACTGGCCGCCAACACTGGCCGCCAACACTGGTCGCCAACACTGGCCGCCAACACTGGCCGCCAACATTGGCCACCAACACTGGCCGCCAACACTGGCCGCCAACACTGGCCGCCAACACTGGTCGCCAACACTGGCCGCCAACACTGGCCGCCAACATTGGCCGCCAACATTGGCCACCAACACTGGCCGCCAACACTGGCCGCATGCACTGTGGCCGCCAGCATTGGCCGTAGTATTGCAATGGTGGTATGTCTCTGCTGTGCAATAATTCAGGGCGGGATGTTCAAGAAGGAACCATTTGTAGTACCTCTCCCTCTTCGTTGCAAATGAAAATGGGCGTAATGCTGTAAAAAAGCTGCCATAAAGTTTGCTGTCATAAAGTTTTCACTACCAGTATTTATCTTCAAACTACGCCGTAAGGTTGCTTTGTGAATATTAATTCACAAAGCGCATGCAATTTGCTGTTCCTCTAGACGACGCGCTAGAGCCCTTTGCCCCCCTAGCATGAGGATCAAATAGTCAATAATGAATATTTCCAGATATGTTGTGACATGTGATTCAAAATTATTTTGCACTTCTTTTTAACATTTATCCATGATACCATCTATTAGAAACGTAGAATTTGGCAGACATGTGTGTTTGCCTGACCTTTTTATGTCTTTTTTGATACGGTATCCAATGTTACTAAACCGTTACAAATTCTTTTCTTAGCACGTCGCCATCTAGTATTACCTGTAGCGTACCTACTTGAAGCAATGATTGTAGCGATAACCATTATGAAGTAAAACTGGTTTACCTTTTCCACTTTCAATGAATTTCATAACAGCATCATCACTCGAACTAGAATTAGCTACTGCATCCATTTGTTCTTTTTTTTATAAAATAATGTAATAGTATATTTCATTACAAGTGCGGAAAGGCTGTCATTGCAAAGAGTTCCGACAAATGTCTACCCGAGCCGAGGCGCAGCCGAAGGCGAGGGTTGACAGTCGGAACAAGTTGCAATGACGGTTCCGCAGGTGTACTGAACGACTATTTTTAATACAGTTGCGAAAAAATGAAGCAATTTAATAAAATAATAAAAACACAATAAACTCAACTAACTAATCATTTATTTCTTATAAAAGTTATAGTACACATGTACATTGAAATTGGTACAGTTTTTTAAAGTAACTGGGGAAGTTTTAGGTTGCATATTTACTGTTTGAGACAAACTATTATTAATTTCGTATGATTGTTCATGTATATTTGTCATACAATGGCGTTTGCTAGTTGATGGAATTGGATCTGATGAATTATCATTATCAACGAAGGTAGATGGACGAACGTTCTCTTCAACATGTGAAGAAGACGGACTGGACCTTAAATTAATGGATTGTGTGATTTTTTTCCCAGTTTCTAGTTTGTTGTTTAATGAATCACCAATATAGCTTTCTGCAACTTTGTCTGATTTCCAACCTCCTAGTCGCTTTAAGGACGTCAAATTGGCTCCTGAATCTGCCAATAATGTAGCAGAGGTCCTCCTGAAGCTGTGCCCAGTATATAATACTCAGCATCCGGCAGACCAAGAAACGTTGCTATTTCTTTTGGCATATTACCAAATTTGTTTATCCCGATTGCTTGAGCTGTACACTTCCCTTTTTGGTAATTTTGAAAAAAACGGTCGGTTTTTCCTTTTTGGGACCGCTGATTCATATATTTTTGCACTATTCTAAGAAAATCTCCTTCAACAACAAAGCTTCTCGGTATCTTATTTTTTGTGTTCGGAATCTTGATTAGTAGCATTTTTCCATGGGCTTCAATATCTTTTAAAGTAATATTGGCTAACTCCTCTCTGCGGCAAGCTCCAACAACGCCAAAAATCAGAGCAACCTACAAAAAAAGGGATTTGATTAATATTTTTTTAAATAATGTTTTGACTGTATTTTGCGATTTCGTAAACTGAATACTAAAGAAAAATATAAGTACTTATTAATAAATTACCTTTGTGGCTAAATAACGATCATCGGGAGCTTCGTTCAAAAACCTTTCCACTTCATTGGATGTTAATATTTTCGACTTTTTACTTGTAAAACCGTCTGATTGTCGTTTTAAGAAAGCATTTAATTTTGGGTATTCACTTATATCCACGTTGTTCCTTATTTTCAGCATACTTTTTATCATCGAAAATCTCGACCATAACGTAGACGGTTTTAATTTTGCTGAGAGTTCGGAGAAGTATGCCAACATAACATTTTCTGAAAAACTATTTGCTTTTTTCTCTTCTCTCCACGCAATAAATTCGTCGTATGTAGATATGTAACGACTTTTTGACTTTTCCGGTAAAATGTTCTCCGAAGCATTTTGTGCAATTATACTGAGTTCCGGTGGTGTTAATTCAAAAAAAATAGGGTCGAAATTACTCATTTTGTGCAACAAACAACTAAACTCGCAAAGAAAATTTCTGGAAAATGGCGCCAACCGTATAATATAAGCAGAGTTTTTTTTTTCACCCATTTTGGTAGGCAAAGGGAACTATCCATACAGCTTAGTCTTCAGTAGATTTTTTTTATTGATATGAAATGAAAATGAAATTTAATGAGATGAAATTAAATGAAACCTAACCTAACTCATTCAATTAAATCATTAAATCTGATATTGAAATAAATTAGTAGCTTCCTTTTAGAAATATACGTATTTGTATGAATCACAAAAACCCTTTAGTAAAAACTTCATGGTTGGTTTTTCTTTTTAATAGACATTATTTTGACAGTTGGGAAAGAGAACGCACGAGTTCGGGAAAGGTAAAAAAAAAGCACTAGTATGTAATAGCCCACATCCCGAACGCTATACGTCCCTGCAATACACCACTTTTTGAGCAACTGTATTAAAAATAACATTATTTTACTATAAAAAGAACGATAGTAACTATCGCAAAATCCTTTCATTTGAGATTTAAAATTATTTTTTCAAATGACACATAATCATGACAATAATAATGCATGAAGTGGCCAGTGAAATCAAACCTCTTTAGATTTGAAGGAGGTTTCATCCTTACAGTTCTCTCAACCGCAAGGTTTACACTTTTTGTTATACGCGAGTCATACGGGAACGAACGGCTTTTTGGAAGGATAAGATAGTGTACCTAAAACTTTTGTAGGTTACTGTATTAGATTTGCCCATATGCGAATTTGCCATTTTACGAATTTGCCCTTAAGAGAAAATGCCGTTTTGAGAATTTGCCCTTTAGCGAACAAAGGGGAAAAAGACCACCACCTAGCGTTATTTCTGCTGATGTAAATAACTGTGGTGGTTTGATACATATATTGAAATTGGGCATAGGCTCTAGAGTGATGTTGAGACGTAGGTAACATTTCTGTCACTGAGGGCTTGGTCAACCGGGCAATGGGGATCGTGCCCAAGTTTAAATGGCCTGCCTTACGCCGCAACCAAATAGAGTTAGTAGAGTTACCTGATTCAGTTTTGACAAAACTTGATAACGACACTATTGGCACAAAAGTGAAAGATAGTGAGGGGTTGGTTGCCATAGCGCCTGTGTCTACAACAAAGGCTATAGAGATGTTGAACGGAGGATGCTACCGCTGATCCTTAGCTGCGCGGTAACGGTACATAAGCTTCAGGGCACCACCCTAAACAAAGCTGTGATTGACTTAGGTAGAAAAAAATTCGCTAAAGGCCAAGTTTATGTTGCGCTGAGCCGTGTAAAGACACTAAATGGCATTGTTCTTTGCAATTTAGAGCCAAATAAACTTTTGACGAAACCTTATGATGAAAGAGCATTGCGTGAAATGCAACGATTAAGATTTTTGTAAATAAATATCTGGGAACACGGTAGATGAAATGTCTTACGCAACTTTATTACACACTAAATTTCCACGCCGCGGCTACGCCCGCGTTTAATTAGGTTTTCCCGTGGTAAAAGTAGCCTATGTCCATCAAGGATAATGTAGGGTTCTAATGGTGAAAGAATGATCAAAATCGGTTAATTCAATCCAGAGATTACCCCCTACAACCTCATAAACATACACAAACATACCAAAAAAATCCGCTTCTCCTTCTTTTCTTAAAGTCGGTTAAAAGGATTAATACTGCTAGTATCTAGCACTCACTCTGTTGTCTCCAGAGAAATCAATATCGATATCGACAAGTCTCTATACATTTTTCTAGAACAAGAAATCACCAACTCCTAACCGTTAAAGGGTTGTACCTTCCTTCATCAGCTCAGCGTCATGAGATGGTGATGCCCATACGCAAATGTCTCAATAGCAATAGAAAATACATGAAAAACATTGTTACATTTGAGGGTTGCCCTCGATTTCCTTGGGATTTCATCATCATAGCTTGACTTGGTGCCAATGGGATCACCTCAGGAGTTTACACTTTCAAATAAAAAAAGAATTTTGAGAATCGGTCCACAAATGGGGCAGAAATCGGTGAATATACATTAAAAAATTAAAGTTATTTTTCACTTTATAGTGTTTTTTCGGAAGTCGGTTGTTTTTTTTGGAAAAAGTTTTTATTTTTCACTTTTTAGTTATAGTACATACCTACCCCACTAATTCATAATTTCATCATCCTTGGGGTCAAAACAATGCATATTTATGCGATAGCAGCAATCGCGGTTGATTTGCTGTTATTTTTTTAAGAGTTCCGTTGTGTGTCTCCGAAACGCATCATCAGATTTATATGAAATTGAAATGGGACCACACGGGAAGCACGAGCTTTCAAATAAAAAAAGAATCATCAAAATCGGTTCACCCAATGGAAAGTTATGAGGTAACAAACATAAAAAAACATACAGACGAATTGAGAACCTCCTCCTTTTTTTGAAGTCGGTTAAAAATTAGATTGATACCAAAACAAATTAAAAAAATTCTAGGTTTCGAAATAAATTCAGTGTGATATGTGTCTAATGCTACCAGATACGAAACGTCGAAAAATACTCGACCAAACAAAACGAATTGCCAAAAAAAGATCTTTAACAATTAGGGATTTTGCAAAGTACCTAGGGTTACTTTGCTCGGTATGCCCGGCAATTTCTTATGGTTGGTTGTATACGAAACGTTTCGAACGTGAAAAATTTCTAGCCTTGCGTAATTCTAAAGACCTGGTGGCAAAATATTATTTTAACATTTAAAAACCCAATAAGTAGTAGTAGATATGATTTGGAAATCTTCTCTGATTCATCCCTTACAGGTTGGGGTATATATTGTAATGGAGTACGTGCTCATGGTTTTTGGAATGACACCGAATCTAAAGAGCAAATAAATCTTTTAGAACTAAAGGCAGCTCTTATTGGCTTACAGTGCTTTGCTAAAGATCTTTGCAATAAGGAGATTTTACTTAGGATCGATAATACAACAGCTATAGCTTACGTAAATAGGGACGGGAGAATCCAATATACACACCTTAATGACATAGCAAGAGAAATCTGGCAATGGTGTGAGCAAAGGAAACTCTTTGTTTTTGCTTCGTACATCAAGTCTAAAGAGAATACAGAAGCGGATCACGAATTCAGACGTTTAAATATTGACATTGAATGGGACTTACGAGGGTCATTCAACAAATACTTAGCCTACAAAAAGTAAACGAAAATTTTGGAAAAGTGGGAATTTATTTTTCAACATAGTCTCCTTTTAGTTCGATACACTTAGCCCAGCGATGCTCCAACTTTTTTAATCCGTCCGAAAAATAGTTTTTGTCAAACTCTGCAAAATAGGCCTCCGTGGCGGCGATGACCTCCTCATTCGATCCATATCTATTCCCAGCGAGTGATTTTTTCAGATTAGGAAACAGAAATAAGTCACAAGGGGCCAAATCTGGAGAATACGGTGGATGGGGCAGCAATTCGTAGCGTAATTCGACCAATTTGGCCATGGCAACGGCAGACGTGTGAACCGGTGCGTTGTCGTGGTGAAACAGCACTTTTTTCTTCGCCAGATGGGGTCGTTTTTTCTTTAATTCGGCGTCGAATCGGCCCAATAAATCGGCATAGTAAAGTCCTGTAATTGTTTTACCCTTCTCGAGGTAATCGATGTAGATCACACCTTGTGAATCCCAGAAAACGGTGGCCATAACTTTTCCGGCCGATTTTACAGTTTTCGCCTTCTTTGGAGCACGTTCCCCGGTCTGGATCCATTGTTTTGATTGCTCCTTGGTCTCTGGTGTGTACCAGTGGATCCAGGTTTCATCGACGGTCACAAAACGACGCAAAAACTCCGCTGGATTCCGCTTAAACAGCGCCAAACACGTCTCCGATGTGGTCTCACGGTTGCGCTTGTTTTCTGGTGTGAGTAAACGCGGCACCCATCGCGCCGACAACTTTCTCATGCCGAGTTCCTCTTGAAGAATATGATGCACTGTTCCTTCTGAAATGCCTACAGTCTCAGCTAGCTCCCGAACCTTCAATCGGCGATCTGCCAATACGAGATCATGGATTTTTTTAATGTTTTCCTCCGTAGCAGCTGTTTTTGGTGCACCTGGACGTGGTTCATCAAAAACCGACGTACGGCCACGTGCAAACTCGTTCAACCAATTCTTGACGGTGGCCATCGATGGAGAAGAGTCACCGTACACAGCATCCAAGCGCTCTTTGATTTCGATGCGCGTTTTCCCTTCCAAAAATAGGAATCGAATCACCGAACGATATTGCTCTTTTTCCATTTTTGTAAAACCGATCGACACGTTCGCTTCCATAAGTTGTCAAATTAAAACAAATGAAGGGATTGGAATGAAAATTTGAAAAAAGAATTAAAAAAGAATGTGCTACACTGTGGTAAAACTCTTTTGAAACTACAGCGCCCTCTGGCGATGAGGCTAGGTACTTATTGAATGCACCTCGTAGCTTTGCCTGCTTTTGAAAAAATTACAAATAGTTTTGGAAACCCTCAAATAGATCTGTTTGCCACAGGATTGAACGCAAAATGTAAAAAAATACATATCGTGGAAACGGGATCCTTCAGCGTATAACATAGATGCATTTACAATAGACTGGTCGCCTTATTTTTTTTACGCGTTTCCCCCGTTCTCACTGATTCTTAAATGCTTAAGAATAATAGTTAGATAAAGCCACTGGGATTGTAGTTGTACCTTATTGGCCAAGCCAGCCATGGTATCTGGAACGTCAATAAAATACGTGGGTTAACGACAGACTGGTTTATTCACGAACTTAAACTGACTACCCACCACCATATAATATTATGAGTACCAACCGATGTCACATCTCTCCTCATCAAGTCCAAGGTACATCTTACCACTAACATTTTATAATATAAGTAATACAACTTGATAACTATTCCGACAAATCATTGACAACTTGTCTTGCTCGGTTGAATGCACGCAGTGCCCGAGCAGACGCGCCCAGCGGTGGTGGTGATACAGTCGACGGAAGCCGTTCGCGTTGAACCTGCGTTGACTTTGACCCTTCCAGCGGCGTGTCCTTCGTATCACTATCACCGCCTGATGCGTCCTCAAACATCTCACCTTCGGCTCCGCTATCGACCCCCGGTTTAGCTTCCCTAGAGCCCGTACCCTCGGCTACGGCCACGTCACTGACGCGGGATAATGAGTACCTATTTTTACTATTTGCTGAAATGATCTGGTCAGCATGTCTACGCCACTCAACCCCGTTGTCTAAACTAACTTTGTACGAAACTGGCCCTGTCTTTTTAATAACTGTGGCTTCGGACCACTTGTCCCCCCTCGCCGTGTAATCGCGAGCAATAACCGCATCCCCAACGCGGAATTCTCTATTGGTCCCCGAAGCGCGGGCGACCTGACGCTCTTGCTTCGCTCGTACGACTGCGGCTACATCCGGCCGTAGCGCATCAAGCCGGCTACGCAAACGCCGCCCCTGGAGCGCCACTGCCGGTGAGACCCCAGTCGTTGCGTGTTCACAATTCCGGTACTGGAAAAGAAATCTGCTTAGGGCGGCATTCACGTCCTCGCCTTCGTACATCGCTCTCTTTATGGCCTTTTTTACAGTTTTAACTGCGTTCTCCGCCGCGCCATTCCCCTGAGGCCTATACGGAGCCGAAGTTGTATGTTTGATGCAGTTCTTTTCACAGTAATCTTTAAACTCTTGAGACGTGAACGGTGGGCCGTTGTCAGTCACGAGCTGCGATGGTAAACCAAAACGTGCAAATGTACTTCTAAAAACTTTAATAGTAGCTGCTGCGTTCGTGCCGCGCATCGGCAGGGCCTCTATCCATTTAGAATGCGCGTCTACTATGATCAGATATCGCACGCCACCGCAGTCTGCAAAGTCCGCGTGTACGCGTTGCCATGGGTGCAGCGGGAACTCCCAGGGATGCAGCTGCGCCCGCGGTGGCGCGTCTATCACGGAGCGGCAGGCCGCGCACGACCTACACACTTCTTCAATGTCCTGATCTAAACTCGCCCAGTAAATATAGCTCCGCGATAAAGTTTTCATTTTGTTCATACCTAGATGGCCCTCATGAACTTCACTTAATATTTTCTTTTGCAGAACATGAGGGACCACTATTCTATATTTATACATTACACATCCTTGGTCCACTAGTAAATAATTTTTTCTGGCAAATAATGGTTTTTCCGCATCGCAGCTCGGCACTGCCGGCCAACCGAATAGTACATATCCTTTTATTTTACTCAATAACGGATCACGCTCTGTCTCTTTTGTAATATCTTTAAAACAAATAGGCAGCGACTCCTCTATAAGATTTAAATAATCTATCGAGTCGACGAAGCGACCCTCCTGAGGTAACGGTAATCGCGACAAAGCATCAGCCGGACCGTTGTCCACCGATCGCACAAATTCTATGTCGAAATCATATGCAGCCAGGCGTGCCGCCCATCTTTGTAGACGACTGGCAGCCGTCTGTGGGATCCCCCCCTTGGCCCCAAAAATATGAGTCAGAGGCTGGTGGTCCGTACGTAGCGTGAAACGCCTTCCAAACAAATACTGGTGATGTTTCGTTACCCCGAACAGAATAGCCAGTGCCTCTTTGTCGAGCTGGCTGTAGTTTCGCTCGGGCGCACTAAGTGTGCGCGACACGCAGCTGACAGGCCGCTCACTACCGTCCGAGTACCGGTGCGCCAACACGCCGCCCAGTCCGTACGCGCTGCTGTCCACAGACAACACTAGGTCGCGCCCCTCCTCGTAGTGTGCTAGTACACGTTCGCTCAGGAGAGATCGCTTTGCCTCCACGAATGCCTTATCACACTTAGGGTCCCATTCCCAGCCACAATCTTTTTTTAACAAGTTGTGTAATGGCTGTAATAAGGTGCTTAAGCTGGGAATAAATCGCCCGTAGTAATTTACCATCCCTAAGAAACTTTTTACTTGTGTCACGTTTTCTGGTCTAGGCGCGCTGGAAATGGCCTCCAGTTTCTCTGTATCCGGTCGCAAACCCTCCTTGTTAATAATGAAACCTAAATATTTCACGCTATCTTGTAAAAATTTACATTTACTTAATTTAACAGTAAGTCCCATGTGACGCAACCTTTCTAATACAGATCTCAGATTCTTCATGTGATCAAGTGTGTTGGACCCAGTCACACAAATGTCGTCTAAAAATACTACGCACCCTGGCACCCCGCGCAGCGTCTCCTCCATAATCTTTTGAAACTTTTCAGGTATAACAGACAACCCGTAGGGCGTACGTCTATACACAAACGTACCCATATGCGTAGTTATGGCCGTGTAGGGTTGCGAATCGTCCGACAACAGACACTGTTCATAAGCATGTTTGAGGTCAATTTTTGAGAATTTATCTCCCCCGCTAAGATTAGCAAATAACTCCTCGATACGCGGCAACGGGTAATAATCCCTTTTTAACTTTGGATTGATGGTTATTTTATAATCCCCACAAATGCGTATGTCTCCATTTTGTTTTACCACGGGGACTATTGGAGTTCCATAGTCTGAGTAGTCAACGCGGTAGATAGAACCGTCCGCCTCGAGACGCTCCAGCTCCCGCTCGACACGTGCGCGCAGTGCCAGCGGCACGGGTCTCGCTCGCACGTAAACCGGTTCCTTATCGGACAGCTGTAGTCGTATGGGCTGTTTGCAGGTACCTAATTTATCGCTAAATACTTCTGGGAATTCTTTACATAATTTATTTACGAAATCATCATCCTTGATTTCATTGAGGTTTATTTGAGATATCTTTAGAGCACGCATCCACTCTCGACCTAACAATGGCTTCGCCCCGCCCTTAATAATGTATAATCGTAATGATTTAGCTTTAAATTCGCCCAGAGATACGTCTACCACAATGTAACCCAGTGATTCAATTCTTGAACCCGAGTAACAACGTAAAACTAAGTTATCCGGTTTAATCTTTTTATGCGGAAACATACATTGGTACATAACTTCACTTATTGCTGATATACGACTACCTGTGTCCACTTCACATTCCATATTAATGTTATCAATCGACAGTTTAATAAAATATGGTTTGTTACCTCGTGCTGCCACATTCAAGTTGAACATATCACCATCCGATTCGTCACTCACATAATTATGCCGACCGCCACTACCGCGCACTTGTTTGCACCTCACTCTTAGGTGCCCCTTTTGACCGCACTCATCACAACTGTAATTTTTAAACCGACACCTGTCGGCCGGGTGCGCCTTGCCGCAGCGCCAGCAGGTCCGCCCGTGCGCATCCTCCGCGTCCGCACGTGCGCGGCCCGCGCCCGCTGCCACCGCTGCTCCGTCGACTGCGCCGCCGCCGAGCGCGCGTTGCGGGCCGCGCGGGCGCGTTCGTCCGCCGCGCGCGTAATGCAGGCCTTCGCCTGCCTCGCCGCCTGCCGGCTTTGCTGAGTCCGCCGCCGCCGTCGTCGTGGTGCTGCTCACCTCAGCGTGTTTCTCCGCTGCCTCTAGAGCCAGCGCTAGCTCCACTGCCTCTTTGTATTGAACTTGCTTTTCTGCGAAGATTCTCGATCGCATTACGTCACTTGTCAGCCCTGACACGAACTGATCGCGCAAATTTTCGTCCAGCGTCGAACATGACTTGCACTTTCCAAAACTGCACGTAGACGCTAGATGTTTCAACGCCTGCAGGTATTCCGTGAGGGACTCGCCCGCACGCTGTCGGCGCAACCTGAACACGTGGCGCTCGGCGATCTCGGATCGTTGAGGTTCTAAGTGTCCAGTCACCAACTTCACTAGTTCGTCATATGTTTTGTTTTCCGGAAAACTTGGTGAACACAGATCGCACATAAGCGCATACGTATCCTCCCCCACGACCGTTATTAACAGAGGCACTTTCAATTTCTCGTCGATTTCGTTAAGCCGTATGTACTGATTTACTCGACGAATATAAGCTGGCCACTGTTTCGACTTTAAATTGAACTGTTCAATTTTACCAATAGGCATCTTGACACACGCGAAACCACGACAATTTCAAAGAAATTTGAGAAATCCCGTTCTCGTCGCCAATGGAACGTCAATAAAATACGTGGGTTAACGACAGACTGGTTTATTCACGAACTTAAACTGACTACCCACCACCATATAATATTATGAGTACCAACCGATGTCACAGTATCCACTGTTTTTATCGCTTTCTCAAAACCGGGTTATTTATTTAGAACCGAGTCCCTCATTACTTTTGTCACCTTTCAGGACTCCACACCCACTTTGGCCAGGACTTACCCTGGTGTCGTCAGTATTATCAAGCAATCGTACGTAAAACAATCGTTACCAGATAATGCTATTAAAATAATAATATCATCGTTAGCGGACAGCACTCTTAAACAATATAATATAGTTCTGAAAAAATGGTGGCTTTTTTGTACGAAAAAGAATATAAATATTTTTGAAAACAATATTCCTAATGTTCCTGAATTTTTGGTTAATGAATATAATTTAGGCGCAAATTATTCAACCCTCAATACCTGTCGTTCTGCACTTGCATTAATATTGGGTAAATGTATGAGTCAAGAAGATCGAATTATGAGATTTATGAAAGGAGTATTCTGCCGTCATAAGAAAAAAAGACGTATCTAACATTTTTTTCAAAATAGAGTTGGATACATATTCGGAAGCTGCAAAAAAAGACGCATCTAATAGTATTTTTACATTGGCGTAAACTTAACGAAAACCTAATAATTCTTACTAATAAAAAAGACGCATCTGCTTTAAGCCATAATATTTACCAAGTAGGAAAAACATTTCTGACGTATAATAAGTTGAAAAGGCGTATTTAAGTAGAAGAGTCTTATTTTATTTACAAAAAGTATACGTAATCATAAATGAAAAGGCATTACTGCATGTTCAGGAGAAGAAAAGACGGTTCTGCGTAGATGTGCGTTTTCATCTTAGTATTACCAAAAATTGCCGGTCGCAAGTGGCAGTAGTGCCGTTTCAACTTAGTATCGTTAGTTGCGCGGGGTGAAGAGAGGTACGTAGTTGGAAACACTGCACCATCAGTTGCGCCCCAGGAAGTCAGGTCTTCCACACGCGCGCGCCGCTCTCTAAGCTACGAAGCAGCGAAATCGTAAGGTAAGATTAAGTATTATTTCTAGACTCTAGATATTTTTAGGATTCCGTACCTAAAAGGTGCCAAACGGAACCCTATTACTAAGCCTCCGCTGGCCGTCCTTCCGTCTGTCAGCGGGTTGTATCTCATTAACCGTAATTAGTAGACAGTAAAAAAAATCACAGATGATGTATTTCTATTTCCGCTATAACAATAAATAATAAAAATAAAAAAATAAAAAAATAAAGAGGGTCCCCCATACAAGAAACATGTTTTTTTCGGCGTTTTATTTTACTAAGTCATTTAAAAAAAATGTAATGGTAAATATCGTACGATGGTACGGAACCCTTCGTGTGCGAGTCTTTTTTGCTATTTGATATATTGTAGAGTAATAGTAATAGTCATAGTAATAGTAATTTATTTTCAAACTTCAGTACACGTTACATCAATGAGGTCTCGACCCCTGAACTAGGACATCCTGTATGACAGGGGTCGAGGTTTCGCCAGTTACAAGGTTGAGAAGGTTTAGACTATATGCAATGCACACATAGTTTAAAACAATAATTAAAAGATAAATAAAATTGGAGTTCAATTTACAATTAAAATATACAAACATTTTGATAATGAACAGGAAAATAAAACAAAAATTTAAGTGTTAATAAATCTAAAATACATTCAGTTTCCGATAAGAATAGGGGTAGCATGTGTGTGGTGAGATGTGTGATCGGTGTGTGAATGTAGGTGTGTGAATGTGTGTGTTGCCTGAGTCGGCCCAGTTAGATTTCTAATAATGTTTTCAATGTCATCCTAGCTATAGTTTTCTAGCCAAATTAAGATTTCCTTTTTTATAAGGAAATTGTTCACGTCTCTAACAGATTTGAACTGGCTAAATTTGCTGTACAGGCATGGCGCTAGACTGTTGTAGTGCTTTCTGGCAAGCTTGGTCCTTGCCCATGGTACGGGATATCTATCCGTTCTTTTTTTGTTTTTGGCAGATGGGGGACTGTGTGCCGGTGATATCTTCGCAGGCACTTAAATATAAATATTTTTCTTACGCTGATTAACCCGCGCATGTTGGTATACCACAGTGGTCGGGGTGAGAGTGTGCATCAGATATCACCAAATTAAATGAATTTGTTTTTAATTTCAGTATGACAGTATAAGACGAAATCGATGCTCAAAAAGAATGTCATTGGTGCCAGCAAAAAGTAATTCTTCACATGAGTCACAGATGGATGATAATTATGATGAGCTACCTTTTACGACTACAAACAAGAATGATAACTCGGATTTACATAAAAATTCACTTAGCGACCTGGATTTTAATTCTGATGATTCGGTTTTTGATAAGAATTATCTACCCTGAACTTCAGATTCAGATTCTTCTGCAAATACCGTCCCCAACTCACAGCCGATTAAGGTTACTATCCCTGAGTCATGCGCAATAACAAATAACGAACACACACCGATAAATCTTACAAAAAAATTAAAAATCAGAAAACGTATGAAGTATGATGAATCATTAGCACAGAGGAAGAAAATGAAAAAACTGAATGATATGGAACATAAATATAAACTAAAGCCTGGGTGTAATATTAATGATTGTAAAAATAAATGCCATGCCCAGTTTACAGAGGAAGCACCAGTACTTAAGAAAGATAACTTGATAACTTTTTATAATAAGTAGGTAATACATCCTATCTATCTTAAACAACAAGGCGTTTTCCGCAAAAAATATTTTAAGTTCACTTCAAAAAACTTAAAAATCACGCTTTTCAAGCAAGCAGAACTAAAAAATAGTAAATAAATAATAGTTTAAAAACCTAAAAAACACGCTTTAAAAACCAAACTAAAAAATTTGAAAATAATTTAATTCTATTAAAAAGCGTGGGGTGCTTGATATTAATTGATTATAAAAATACCTCAAAAAGCACCTCACGGTTTTTAATAGAATTAAATTATTTTCTAATTTTTTAGTTTGGTTTTTAAAGCGTGTTTTTTAGTTTTTTAAACTATTATTTATTTTACTAAGAAGAAAAACAAAATGTTATTTATTTTAATTATATAGCATATTTAATTAATATTTGTATCTGTATTTCGATAGACCCTACTATAATCCACACTTTCACACTACAAAGTTATTATTGATATTATTTTCCTACGCACAGCGAATTTTTATTTTAAAAAGTACAAAACATTTTTTTCTCCATTTCAATATTTCTGTAGAAACGTCCTTTTTCCTTACGGCGGCAGTATTGAAGCCACCAAGAATTATAGGGGCTTACCACAAACCGATAGACTTATTCTTACTGTCAAGAAACCAATCCATGGCGTAACTCCGCTGCCGCGTGAAATCGCGGCACGGCGGACAGAGCTCCGGCAGGATCTCATGGCGACGTGGAAGGTGCGATTGTCGCAACCCAGTGCTGGGCACGCCACGATTGCGGCGGTAAGTCCCCTCTTTGAGGAGTGGTTTGAGAGGCGGCATGGCATCCTCACCTTCCGCCTGACACAGGTCCTCACCGGACATGGCTGTTTCGGGAGGTTCCTGTTTCGGATAGGGCGGGAGGAATCGCCCGGGTGTTTCCATTGCGAAGATCGCCCAGAGGACACGGTGGAGCATACGGTGGAGGTCTGCCCGGCTTGGGCGGAGCACCGCCGTGTCCTCGTGGAGGTGATCGGCGGAGGCGATCTCTCGCGTCCGACCCTGGTCCAGGCCATGGTACGGAGCGAGAGCTAGGGCATGGCTGGCAGTCGCCTCCTTCAGCGAAGCAGTTATGCTCGCAAAGAAGGAGGCGGCGCACGTGAGGGAGATGCAGTACATGCGCCCTCACAGCCGTGGCCTTCGCAGGAGACGCCCTGGGCGTCGGTAATCCCAAGCTGATTCCCGGCCACCGTAGGCACGGGCTTGCGGACGGCGAGTAATGGGTAGCTCGCTGTCCGGTAAGGACCAAGCCCGGGTCGACGGCGTGTTGTGTTCCACGCGCGCCTCAAAGAGATGTCAGCAGCAACAGATGGGGCCCGCAAGGGCCGATGCCTGCCGGGGGTGCGGGTTGTTCGAAAGAGATACCGCCGCCCCTGGCACACAGGCAACTGTGGGAACACGGGTGGGTTTTAGTCAGTAAAAGTCTGACACGCCCTCCCGCTCCACCCAGAGCGGGAGAAGTTATTTGATGATTTCCCACCCAGAAAAAAAAAAGAAAAAGAAACCAATCCATAACGCTAGTGCCGCAACTATAAGTAGATGGATTAGAAACATTTTGACTGATAGTGGTATTGATACAGGGGTTTTTACGGCTCATAGCACCCGCCACGCATCAACTTCGGCGGCTAGTCGTAAGGGGGTTTCAGTAGACATAATTAAAAGAACCGCAGGTTGGTCAGGGAACTCTCTAACCTTCGCAAAATTTTATAATCGTCCGATTACAGTAGATGAGGATAACGCATTTGCGGAGGCAATTTAAAATAGTTAATTTTAGGTAAAATTGTTGATTGCTTAAGACCTAGCTACTTAATAGTAATGGTCACATTATGCAGAAGATGGAATTTTTGTTAGTTATAATTGATTTATGTTTATAAACTGAATAAATGATACTGAATAAATGATATTTATGATTAATGGACTTAAATCGTGTCCGTTCTTCGTAAAATTCCTTACAAGTTTCGTTTGATTGAAAGCGCTAAACATCTACATAGTAATAATTAAATCTTGAGGATGTAACGTCGTAAGTATAATTAATGGTTAAACGAACTTACCTTAAGTGATGTTCGACCATAATTATACGAGACGTTACATCCGAAGAGATTTAATTATTACTATGTAGTTTCACTTCTCACTGTACTAGGCGTCGCACTGTCGTGTCTACCTATCCCTGGCAAATAAAAGGGGTAGAAAATAGACTAGACGATTAAAATTTAATAAGAGAAATACAAGACAAATTATAAAAAAGGTACCTTTGCACTCTATTTATTGGTAATAATCACAGTCCAATTCCTTGACATGCATATCTTTGACTTTCACTCCTCAAACACTTCTTGGAGTTGTAGTAGCAGTCACGCAAGCTTGCTTAGGAATAGTTTCAGTAACTGTTCCATTCATGCCCAGGACGAAATACCGCTCACGAGCCAGCAGTATAAACGCAGCCTTCAGCTCGGTCTCACCCCTTTTTTCTTAATTTTTCTCCTTTTTATTCTCTGACCCGCTCTCGCTGCTTTTCCTTTTTTTTTGTCCCTTTTTCGATTCTACTGTCATCCGCCATCGATTTTCTGATCTGCCAGTCTAGTCGGCCAAGACTTATAAAACCTCCTTCATATAAACCGAGAGTGCGTTTATGAATCTTACAAATTATAATTTAGAATTTTGTTAATTAGTTGACAACGTAGTTCCATAGAAAAACCAAATTTAGGCTATCCAAAACGATATAAAATTATTTTTAGTAAGTACAATCTTACTGCAACCTTCCTTGAATAGACTGCATAGACAATTAAAAGAATAAGTAGACATCAGTTTGACGTGTTTGACTTAAATGTCATAACAAGAATATTAATATGTAAAAATATAGAAATTCTAATGTAAAATCAAGTAATTCTATATAGACGAATCGTTTAAGACCGATTCGCAGAGTGTTAGCATAGAAAACAAAGAGAGAAATATAATAATGTAAGAAAGTCGTAAAAGGATAATAAAACGATGATGATGTGGATGAATGAAAAAGAAGCGTAAGTATAGTATCAGTAATAAACAGATACTATATTTCCCCATCGACCCCGAGAAATTTTTTGGCCTAGAACAAAAATTTTGTAATGTTAAATATAGCAACTTTCACATAACTAGCATACTTCTTTCAATCACACCGACATCTTACGAAGTTAGGTCAGGTTGGATTCACATTCAATGATCACAACTCGACCTGATAAATAAATAACAGTAGGCTTATTTTCGGAGTTGTTAGCCGCTCTCGTCGAAAACCATTAATCAGATGAAAAATATAAACATTTTTAACAAAGGCTTGTTTATAATAGAGTTGTCAACCACTCCAATCAACCTCAGTGTTGATAGTTAATAACAAGGGCTTATTTTTATGGAGTTGTTAGCCGCTCCAATCAACTTCAGTGTTGATAGTAAATAACAAGGGCTTATTTTTATGGAGTTGTTAGCCGCTCCAATCAACATCAGTGTTGATAGTTAATAAATTAGTCGTACTAACTTAGTTAGTAAGAAGGTTAGGTGATTTGTACCTAAAAGCACTTCTTCAGTTATCTGATAAAAACAGATATAAAAGAGAGATTTAAAAATCTTCTATAATGGTTTAAGAACCGGACCTTGGAACTGGATTGAATAAATCCAGTTAGAACATAAAAACTAAATAGAGTTATAATGGGCCGAAAAGAACTCTACAGTTTAGAAGAAAGAAAAAAAAAATGAATCATGAGGATAATACTAAGGATGAATTTATTTACATAAATATGTACATTATATTTTAAAATCTTTAATGTGCCATTTCGATTGGTTACCATTAGGATCCTCTAATATATAAACTAATGGGGATAGTTTTTGCAACACAGTGCACTTTACGTATTTTGGAGCTAATTTTGCACTGAAATAAGTTCCAGCTTGACTATTTACATAATTTCTTCGCCAGACTGTATCTCCTACGTTATATTCTTTAAAGGAATGATGCTCGTTGCAGCGAGAAGAATTACGGGCATGAGCAACATGGAGGGCTATCTGAACTTTGTCGAAAGTATCGGACAGTAAACCTATGTTGGTAGCATAGATGTCCCTTGGTAGAAAAATGATTTCGTCCAGATTACTAGTTGGCGTATAAAGTGAACCAGAAGTAACTGTTTCCCGTCCAAAGAGCAAAAAGTTAGGGGAGAAACCAGTGGTAGCATTAATTGTGCTGTTCATAGCGTATTGGATCTTAGGAAGGTGGATGTCCCAAGATCTATGGTCTTCACCGACCAAAGATGACAAAGCTGTGATTATAGTACGATTGTACCTTTCGGTAGGATTAACTTGAGGGCAATAGTGGGGAGAGAAAAATATGTATGGTATGTTATATCTTCCAAGAAAGTTGTGAAATTCATGGGATTGGAATTGCGATGCATTATCCATAATAATAGTCTGAGGTACTCCATGAACCAGAAAAACAAAATTTTCTAAGTTGGAGATGATGTTAGTACTAGTAGCCCGTTTTAGTGAGAAGATCAGGGAATATTTAGTAAAACAACAGTTAACTACTAAGATAAATTGATTTCTACGTCTAGTCATAGGTAGAGGACCCATTAAATCTAAAGAAATTGTTTGAAATGGCCTTGAACAAATTTTTGGTTTACCCATAAGGCCAAAGGGAGAGTGGTTTGCATGTTTGTAAGTTAAACAGTTATCACAGATATAAATTATTTTAGCGATGTCTTTAAACATAGCTGGCCAGTAATATAGAAGTGATAATTTTTTATAAGTTTTAAAAATTCCTAGATGAGGCTGATCTGGGGACCCATGATTATCTTTGATAAGGGTTTCACGGAGATTAGGATGAGGAACTTCTTTCCACGCGAAATCTTCAGTTAACGCGTAGGGAGAGTGAGTATAGCGGAATAATTTATTTTCGCGAACAGTATAATTGGGATATTGATCAGGATTGTTACGACATTCCAAAAGTAGTTTGTTGTAGTGTTCCAATGCTGGAGATACAGATTGGGAATCAAGTGAGACAGGATTAATGCCAAATGGAAATGTTGTCGAATTACGGGAGAGTAAATCGGGGACTAAATTGTCTTTACCTCTTTTGTGTTTTAAAATAAAATTAAAAGATGACAACCTATGAGCCCACCGTGCGAGTCTACCGGATGGATTGGATAATTTTAGAAACCATTTAAGTGCTGCGTGATCTGTATAAACAGTGAACTGTTTACCATTATCGATATAACAACGAAAATGTTCTAAAGCTGAAATTACCGCGAGAGTTTCTCTTTCTGTGGTTGAGTAATTGCGCTCATTTTTATTAAGGGATTTGCTCATATGGGCTATAACTACTTCTTTGTCGTCTTTTACTTGTGTTAACATAGCTCCGATGCCGGAGTTAGAAGCATCGCAGTGTACAGAGAAAGGGAGATCATAGTCAGGACAAGCTAGTATGGGAGTAGTGACTAGAGCTTCTTTTAATTTATTAAAAGCCAGAGCAGCATCTTTATCCCAAATGAATTTAGGGGCGTTTTTACCGGAAGAAGTTAATTTATTAAGTGGTGTTGCAATTGTGCTGAAGTTGGGAATAAATCGACGAAACCAGCTACAAGTTCCAATAAATTTTCGTACGTCTTTACGAGTAATGGGAGTAGGGAATTCGAGAATTGCTTTAATTTTAGCTGGGTCTGAGCGTAAACCGTTTCCATCTACAATGTATCCTAAGTACTTAAGTTCATTTTTAAAGAATTGACTTTTATCGAAGTTAATAGTCAAATTAGCTAACGTCAATTTCTCAAGGACTTTAACTAGATAAGAGATATGCTCCTCGAATGATTCAGAGATGATTATTATATCATCTAAGTAACAAAAGACCTTATTGTCAAATTCAGGAGTAAAAAGCATGTCCATAAGTCTTTGTTGAGTAGCAGGAGCATTAGTTAAGCCAAAGGGCATAATAACAAAGCGATACATGCCTCGACCAGGGACATAAAAAGCTGTTTTATCTTTGTCCGATTCTTCTTTCAAGGGAATCTCCCAAAATGCTTTAGCAATATCGATGCTAGAAAGAAATTTAGCGTTTTTAAGGTTATCTAAAATTTCATTAACAAATGGAAGGCTATACGCGTCTCTACGAGTAACTGAATTTAATTTACGGCTATCAACACAGAATCGCCATTCGCCATTCTTTTTAGGTGTAATGATACCCGGAGAAAGCCAAGGGCTTTCGCATTTTTCAATAACACCCCATTCTAACATTTTATCAACTTCTATAATGAGAGCTTTTTGTTTTACAGGAGACAGTCGATAACAGCGTTGTTTAATTGGTGGAGTATCACCAGTATCTATATGATGACTAATAAGATGAGTACGGCCCAGTACTCCTCTACTTTCAAAGGATATAGCTTTAAATCGATTAATCATATCATCAGCAATAGTTTTTTGCTCTAAAGAGAGATGATTATAAGGGAGTACTTGTTTAGTAGTTTCAGTAACCACTGAACATTTAGTATTTGGCTTAAAAGCCGAAGAAAGTATGTGTGGAACAAGATTAAACTTTCTCCAAAAGTCGACTCCTAAAATAATTGAAGGAGATATATTAGGGAATACAAAAGCTTGGATTAGATGAGTTTGATTATTGTAGCTAATCGGAATATCAATTGAGCCAAGGGATTTACTTATATGCTTACTGGCAGTAGTAATCGTCATTGAAAAAGACTTGGATAACGTGAAGCCTAGTTTTAAAATTTCTAAGTGAGAGTTATTACCAAGTATTGTAATAGAACTACCACTATCTAATAATCCGGAAAATATTTTGTTGTTGATAGTAATATCAATAAAAGGACGGTTGAAATCTTTTTCATTATTGTATAGTGAACTTATTTTGTAACAATGGAAGAAATTTTTTATGGTTTGTAACCAATCATGCCAGTCTGATTGATTAAAGTTTTTATTAACCAAGTCGTTGTTTAGTTTTTTGAGTTGTTGGATTTTTTACAGTTAGGGCAATCAGTAGATTTAACATCTTTCAAGCCACATTTAAAACAAATTAATGTATGAGGTTGTGAGCAATTCGTTAATGTATGACCATTAGTGCGGCAGCGTACACAAAAGGCATTAGAGTTAAACTTATTGATTGTATTAACTTCTGGTTTATTGTTAAATCGATTATTAAAATTTGTTCTAGAAGGGAACGCGTTAGAAGTTGAGGGCTTTGGCGTTAAGTTTGTAGATTTATAGTTAAATTCAACAGTTAAAGGATTATTATTAGATTGTGGTTCCCTGAAACGTTTCTCTTTGTCTAAGAATTCTTCATATTTTTGACAACATGAAATTAGCGCATGAATAGAATTAATACTATTATTTGCGATATAAGGTGAATAACAAGGTCGGATGTTACGAATAATGATTTGGAGTTTTTTAGTTTCCGTTAGTTTTTCTGTGAGTCTGGAAAACATACCAGTCAGTATGGAAACAAAAATAACGATAGGTTCATCCTTGCCTTGAGTTCGACTATTAATTGCTTCTAATAATTTGTAGTCATAGTCAAAACCGCTAAAGTCTGTAACTAAAGCTTCGCAAAGTTCGTTCCATGAAAACAAAGAGTCACGTTTAAAACGGTACCAATGTAAAGCGTTATCGGTTAATAATTCAAACGCATGGTCTAATAATTTGTCCCGAGAAATATTCCTAGAAATACTAAATTCTTGAATTTTCTGGATAAAGGAGCGCGGACACGAATTCCCGTCGTATTTTATTCGTTTTAGTTCATTAAGGGAATTATTAGGAATAGAGTTTAAAGGTTGGGACTGAGGATCGGGAAGCATCGTATGAAACATTGTCTCATTGGGGATATTAGGAGTCGAAGTGGGACGGTTGACTTCTGGTTGAGGGTTGAGTTCGTTGGAATCAGTTAATAATAAATTGAATTTTGATTCCAAGGCGAGAAACCTTTCCTTAGTTTGAGAGAAACGGCCTTCCTCTGATGTATCTAAATCAATGTCGATTCTCTCTAATCTGTAAAATAAATGGTTCATAAAAGTCCAAATTTTTTTGTTAAGTTTATTGTTGCCCTGTTCTACCAATAATATTTTCGATTCGATATAATTAAGAGTAGTAACAAGTTCGTCTAAATCAGTTTTGACTGAAAATACCGAATCTAAAATATCATGAGTCAGAGTAAGGGGCGCGAGTTGGAGAATTTGCTTCTTAAGAAGTATAACTGTATCTTTAGGTTCTTCTAGTCTGATTTTAACCTCATATTCAAGCTCAGCTTTATTTAAAAGTTCGAAGTGAATAATTCCATCCATGACTAAAAATTAATATTAAAGATAGCAAAAAGATTATAAATTGTGCAAAAGGGAGGTAAATGAGAGGGTTTGTGTCAGTGGGTAGTGGTATGGGTAGTGTTAGAGTCAAAGAGTGTTCAAAAGGGTAAATTAGTTGTAAGAGGGAAGACAAGTAAGTAATAATAAGAGTAAGATCACTCCTTAATGAAATTAAAAAGTTATTAAGCCAAATAAGTTAGTCAAAAAGAAGCAGTACTAATAATAGTACATTTTAGAATTTTGAAAAATAGTTTAGTGTGTAGTAGTATCTAGTTTTGATTTTACATTGGGCGCCAAACTGTCGTGTCTACCTATCCCTGACAAATAAAAGGGGTAGAAAATAGACTAGACGATTAAAATTTAATAAGAGAAATACAAGATAAATTATAAAAAAGGTACCTTTGCACTCTATTTATTGGTAATAATCACAGTCCAATTCCTTGACATGCATATCTTTGACTTTCACTCCTCAAACACTTCTTGGAGTTGTAGTAGCAGTCACACAAGCTTGCTTAGGAATAGTTTCAGTAACTGTTCCATTCATGCCCAGGACGAAATACCGCGCACGAGCCAGCAGTATAAACGCAGCCTTCAGCTCGGTCTCACCCCTTTTTTCTTAATTTTTCTCCTTTTTATTCTCTGACCCGCTCTCGCTGCTTTTCCTTTTTTTTTGTCCCTTTTTCGATTCTCCTGTCATCCGCCATCGATTTTCTGATCTGCCAGTCTAGTCGGCCAAGACGTATAAAACCTCCTTCATATAAACCGAGAGTGCGTTTATGAATCTTACAAATTATAATTTAGAATTTTGTTAATTAGTTGACAACGTAGTTCCATAGAAAAACCAAATTTAGGCTATCCAAAACGATATAAAATTATTTTTAGTAAGTACAATCTTACTGCAACCTTCCTTGAATAGACTGCATAGACAATTAAAAGAATAAGTAGACATCAGTTTGACGTGTTTGACTTAAGTCAAAACAAAAAGAAACAAAAATGTCAAAATGTTAAATGTCATAACAAGAATATTAATATGTAAAAATATAGAAATTCTAATGTAAAATTAAGTAATTCTATATAGACGAATCGTTTAAGACCGATTCGCAGAGTGTTAGCATAGAAAACAAAGAGAGAAATATAATAATGTAAGAAAGTCGTAAAAGGATAATAAAACAATGATGATGTGGATGAATGAAAAAGAAGCGTAAGTATAGTATCAGTAATAAACAGATACTATAGCACATAATTTTTAGAGCTGTGCAAATAAAAATCAAATTATAAAAATTCAAATTGGTTTTAGACTACATCCGCCGACTTATCAATTCGACTGTATGTTTTTTTTTATGTTTGTTACCTCATAACTTTCGTGGGTGAACCGATTTTGATGATTCTTTTTTTTATTTGAAAGCTCGTGCTTCCCGTGTGGTTCCATTTCAAAAAGATCGAGAAATATGCATTGTTTTGACCCCAAGGATGATGAAATTTCGAATTAGTGGGGTAGGTACGATAACTAAAAAGTGAAAAATAAAAACTTTTTCCAAAAAAAAAACAACCGACTTCCGAAAAAACAGTACAAAGAGAACAACCGACTTCCAAAAAAACTCTAAAAAGTGAAAAATAACTTTAATTTCGGAAGGCGGTGACTTTCGATATGTATTTAAATTTTTGTAACCGCCTTCCGAAATTAAAGTTATTTTTCACTTTTTAGTGTTTTTTTGGAAGTCGATTGTTTTTTTTTTAAGTTTTTATTTTGTACTTTTAAGTGGTTCACATGTGCTTACCCCTTCACAGCATCCCGGCGTGATGTTATATTATGAACGGGTGTAAACAATAGACAGACATGAGATTTCTGCAATTCCAGTCCATTTGCTATCATTTATTGAGGAGTTCCGTTGCCTATCTCCGACGTTCTTCATCAGATCTTCACAAAATTGAAATGGGACTACTCCAAAAAAGTACTCTTCCAAAAACTATCCAAATCACTTCAAGTGTGACTATTAAATTTGAAGAGTTCTCTCTATATTTCTCCAGGATCCCATCATCAGATCCTGACTTGATGGTCATGGGACCACCTGGAAAGTATACCCTTTCAAACAAAAAAAAAAATCCAAATCGGTCCAACCATCTTCGAGTAATCGCGGAACATACATAAAAAAAAAAACAAAAAAAAAAAGGTTCCGACGAATTGAGAACCTCCTCCTTTTGGAAGTCGGTTAAAAATAACTTTAATTTCGGAAGGCGGTGACAAAAAATTTGAATACATATCCAAAGTCACCGCCTTCCGAAATTAAAGTTATTTTTCACTTTGTAGTGTTTTTTCGGAAGTCGGTTGTTTTTTTTTTGGAAAATGTTTTTAGTTTGTAATACTGTTACAAGTTAGCGATACTGTTTGCAAACATATAATATAATAATAATAATAAAATTTGTTGAACCAATGTTACAATTAGTACCTTATGATTTACATAACTTAATGTTGATTTGTAACTGTTAGTGATTTTCGTTTTAGTCTTTACGGCGGACCCCAAACTAGGCGGCGCCTGTATCTTGGGGACCAGAGTTGTGAGACATAGTGCTATTTACCACTGGAGTTTAAGGTGACAATGGGTAAGTATTTGCAAACGATTATATAAAACTAAATATGAAAGTTGAGATCAAAGTGAAAGCGAAACTTAAATCGTAAATTATTACAAACCAAAAATAAAACTTATTTTGCACTAAACAAACGCATAGAACTAAAAAATTAAACAAATTTTAAAATAAAGTGAACAAGTAAACAATCAAAATTAAATGTTAAACAATCTAGAACAAATATTAAACTATCAAAAATAAAATGAAATAAAATAAAATGTTAGAAAACCAAAAATAAGTTGTGAGTGTGTTAGTGTGTGTCCGTGTTAGTGTGTGCGAGTGTACGCGCGTGGTGTGTGTAAGTGTCAGTATCTGTGGTGTGAGTAGGATTCCGAGTGTGGGTTGAGTGAAGTGAGAATGTTTTCCGATTCATCGTATGAAAGACCTAATAGCCATTGTTTGACAACATTTTTGCATGTGGGGAGTGAGAGTTCTTTTGGGTCACAAGGCAAACTGCTGGTGACCTTGTTATACACAAAAGTGTGTAGGTAGGCGGGACAGCGTCTTGTTAGGAGAGATGTGGTTCGTTGTAGAGGGATGTGAAAGACACGTTTGAAAGTCAATGAGTGGTAGTCAGGTCGGGTTTTTAAGGTTTTGTGTATGCGTAGATATGCATTGAGAATAAATAGTTGGCGGACACGATTGTTTTTCCAGCTCCACCCCAAATAGATACGCCATATTGAATGATGGAAATACTGGCATATTGCGAAATAAACCATTCGCAGGATGTCTTTTGGAGTGCGGTTTCTTAGCTTCTTTATTACATGTATAAGTTTCCTTACTCGGCCAGAAAGATATTGAATGTGGGCTTTAAATGAAAGATTTTCGTCAATGAGTAGACCTAAGTAACGAATAGATTGTGTCCGGTTGATACAGTCGCATAAGCAGTTTTCGCGTGATGTGTTCGGATGGGTCTGACATGTGTGAAATTTCAAAGCTAGGTTGGGAGGAGGGCTAGATAAATGTGTCTTGGAAAATGTTATAAGTTTTGTTTTCTTTATATTGACTGTAAGTAAGTTACGGTCGAGTGTTTGCGCTACTGTTGCTAGTCCTTCTTCTGCAAGGCAGTAGACCTGGGGCCCAAGTCTGCTATTTTTATAAATTCGTCATTCCAACACGATCCCATTGTCACTTTGCTAAAAGTTCGTAATCTGCTAAATTCATAATGGTCGATCATTGGTCGGTCAATGGCGTCTTAATAGAATTGTGTTATAATGGCATTATCGTATTGCCATTATTATAAAACCCGATAAAGAAATGCTTTTCCAAAAACTACTACTAAATTTGAACATTAATTCATGCCCGATTTCATTTATATATATTTATTAGTGTTCAGTTTTAGCAATCATTCATTTGTGCGAGAGATGTACGAGATTACCAATAAATGCCATTTCTTTCAGTGGAGTGTCAGTGGCTGACCATTGGAACGTCATAATGACGCCATTATGTTAGTAGATTACCAAACTTGTCAAAATCAACAATTGTGAAATCAATGATAGACCATTCTGACACTATTGTAATAGCAGACTTGAGGCCCTGTTATCTAGGTAAGAATAAGAATACATTAAGCCGATTGGCGTAGTGGGTTGGTACCATGACAAATTACGTTAAAATATGTTATGGTTAAAAAGTAGTATTAAGTAACAGATTAGTAATTTATTGTGGGTAGTTACAAAAAAATTATGTAGACAAAAACAAAGTGCGCGACGTCGTTATGTTCGTTGTGCCGCGGGTTAGTGTGCGTGAGTGACAAGATATTTTTCTAAAGCCCGTGACACATTACACTAAAACTATTTTCGCATTTGCGAAAATAGTTTTAGTGCAATGTTTAAATGTTAAAATATTTTTATTGCTATTATTGAAAATGTAGTTACATATTTCAATGTAGATTATTACATAGTGCTTGCATGTATGTATGTATGTAGGTATACAAGAGTATGTACGTGTATATTGTGTTTATACGATAATGTGTATAGATATGTTTATATGTTACGTACAATATTAATGTACTACGTGTATTATTTGATGGTTGTTTTTTTTTGCATTTAATTAATTGTTTATAAATTATAAAAATAACAATAATAAGTGCTTATTAATGAAGAATCCTTTAAAATGTGGGTTTTTAATAACTTAGTACATTAGTATAATATTATTGAGCTGATATCACGTTTCTCACATTTATTTTTAGGCAAAAATATCTTCAACACAAGATAACACTACAGAATATCAAAGCAATTTATCACTTACTAGCTGACTCGTGCCCACTTCGTTGGGCGGTAAATATTTTTAAATCACTCAATTGATTACGACACGGTCGCGGTTCCTTACCTACCTATTATCTCTTAAACCATTCGTCCAAATTAATTGCAGTAAAAGGGAAAAGTTTTCACAAATCTGGGCCTCAAGTCTGCTATTACAATAGTGTCAGAATGGTCTATCATTCATTTCATAATTCTTGATTTTGACAAGTTTGGTAATCCACTAATATAA
Organism: Polymixis lichenea; assembly: GCA_949091785.1. Taxonomy (NCBI): domain Eukaryota; kingdom Metazoa; phylum Arthropoda; class Insecta; order Lepidoptera; family Noctuidae; genus Polymixis; species Polymixis lichenea. The sequence continues at coordinate 8,991,898 of OX420947.1, read as the reverse complement.
TGGCGTCATTATGACTTTCCAATGGTCAGCCACTGACACTCCATTTAAAGAAATGGCATATACTGGTAATCTCGTACATAATGACAAATGAATGACTGACTTACAGCCAGTTTCTTCATCAACAACTAAAGTAATCAGTAAAAACATTGACTTTTACTTGACATTTACTGATACTATGGCAAATGCGTTTCTTCATTCAAGTAACAGCTAAAGTAAAAGTCAAAATAGTTGCCATAACACAAACGTCGTAATTTCCCCAAAAACTCGTGGGGAGCTTTTTATAAACATGGCAATGCCAGCCATAAATCACCGTCAACTGGTGCCTGATTTCAAAGAGAAAGTTCTTCTATGAGTTCCATTGTAAGAGCCTCTTCACACTAGCGTCTGTCCAGCATAGACGTTAGAAGAACGTTTGCGCAGCGCAGACGCCGCGACAACGCCACGCGCGCGTCGCGTTTCTTCTGCAGCTAATTGAATGCTGCGCTAGCGTGGCGCAGACGTCACACAATTTCGTTGTCGGATCGGTAGGTATTATCATTAACAAAATGGATTCCGAGGAGGAAAGTCGATTGTACGTGACACCGATACACGTGACAACAACAACGTGAAACAATATTTGAATTGAATATCGTGGAACTCGTATCTAGAGTTCCACGATATTCAATTCAAATATTGTTTTATTGTTTACCATTTTAATACTTGTTTTGCCCCATAAATAATGCAATGCATAATAATAATACATGATACTTGCGATTATGTAATCTTTTACGTCTTTGCGTTAATCACGCACGATAAGAACTTATCGTAAGTTCATCATCTGATAAACTTGAACTTTCACTGGGCGATCTTGATGCCATTTTAATATATATACAGTCTAGGTTACTACTCATTATACAGATAAATGCACAGTGATTAGTGTTAGCTAATAGCTAAAACAGACCCTGAATAAATCAAACATACTATAGTACAACTTTGATGAAACGACAGTTACTTTAGCTTTCACGCCAGCTTAATGAGCAGTAAAAGTTAGAGGCAAAAGTAACAGTTAAAGCAACAGCTAAACTTGTGAAAAAACAAATTTAACCGTTACTTTGACTTTGTGACGTTACTTTGGCTGTTACTTTTGATGAAGAAACTGGCCGTTAGGCGGTAATCTGTATTTTATTTTGGTGTCTTAAATTTTAATTTAACACTAATAAATAATAATATGTAAAAGTATGAATAAATGAAATCGGGCATGAATAAATGTTCAAATTTAGTAGTCGTTTTTGGAAAATCATTTCTACTAACGGGTTTTATAATAATGGCAATACGACAATGACATTATAACACAATTATTCTATTATAAGACCATTGACCGACCAATGATCGACCATTACGAATTTAGCAGATTACGAACTTTTAGCAAAATGACAATAGGATCGTGTGACGAATGACGAATTCATAAAAATAGCAGACTTGGGCCCCTGATGTCACGTGTGGTCACGTGATAAAAAAATCATCGTAAGGAGCGTTTTGACGGTAAATTAGCGACCTGCGTGTCCAATATAATAACGCGTTTAGGATACTGTTGGGACTGTCGTGGAGTTGTAGTGCGTTTACAATGTTTGCGGAGGCATAAAAATCATGTGTGCGCCACATGATTTTTATGCCATTATACTAGTTATTCAATTATTTTGTTGCTACTAACACCATGGACTGTTGTCTGAAATAAATAATTTGAATTTGAATTTGAAAACAACGAAAAGTAAATTTGATTTTAATAGTTTTTAATTGAGAAAATGGATACTAAATCAGTATATTTTTATTTTTCAGATAAATATCTCGTCCCAATCTTTAATTAAAAATAGTTTTTAATATATTTGAAATTACCCTATGTGTCATTTCAAAATAAGATATTGATGAAATGAAGACGTAGTGCAAAGCTACTAGCCCTCAGGGAACTGTTTAAAAGGATTAATAATAAGACGGTACCTTGCCAATTCATTTATGAAAATATCATGTATGTAAAAAAAAATCTACATCTTTTTAATAAAATAAGTGATAATAAAAATAATTTTAATACTAGAAACAAAGACAAAATAGATCAACCATTTTTCAGATTAGCTAAAATACATACATCTTTTATGGGGTACTGTGTTAAATATTATAACAAAATACCTCGTGATATATTGCAATTAAATGAAAGGAAATTTATAACTCATATTAAAAGCAAACTTTGTAAACAAGCATATTACAAATTAGAGGATTATATCCAAGATAAGAATGGGAGTTTTTGGCGGGATCGCGTTGGAACATGTCGCACGAATTTTCATTTTCATGGAATTTAAGCGTGTAAGTGAAATAGCGAATTAAATTGTATAATTTTGATAGTGAATTATTCAATTTAGTTACGTGTGAGTGCACAAGTGTAGTGAAGGTGAAAATAAGTGACTAACGTGGACTTTTCGTGTTCCCCCCAAAAACTCCTATTAGGTTGTTGTAAAGTTACTACTGCTTTACAATAACTTTGATTTGACTTGACTGACTAACGACGACTGTGACTGTTTTGTAACTTCGATTTGTTGTGCCCGATATCTAATATCGGGCCATTTACTTGATCTAAAAGAAAAATTACTTGACACTGGCTAAATGCACAAACCGTGTGAAGCCAATATGAAAAAAAAAAAAAAAAAAAGATAAGAATGCTTGGAAACATGCTGGTCCTGCTCCATAGGACAATCTAAAGTCTTTATGACATTGATTTACACTCAGTGACTACTTTAACTCACATACTGACTTATTACTTGTTAATATTCTATGAAAATCAGATACTTAATTTTAAAATGTTTGTAAGTCAGTGTCAATATGGGGAGGCAGACAATCATAACAGCACTGCGACTTCGCTCCGGACACATAACCTTAAATAAGTTTGCATTTCTAATGGGTAAAGTTGAGTCACCAAATTGTGTGGAATGCAACTTAATTGAAGAGATGGCCCCCTAAAATCCTACCTTACGTCCAAGCTGAACACCTGGCTACGTGGGGGGCGGACACGCGTACTGTACGACTGTACAAAAACTTATGCGGCTAACAAGGAAAGGTAACCCCTTTATGCGAATAAACCTCAACAAAAAGACAGTGTCCGTATCCAATCGCAGACACTGTTTAAAATAAAACACAAACATACTTAACCTACAACAAAACAAAACCCTAAAAGTGAAACAAAAAACAAAACAAAAAAAAAAAAAAAAAACCCCTTTATGCGAAAAACCTCAACAAAAAGACAGTGTCCGTATCCAATCGCATATACTGTTTAAAAATAAAACACAAACATATACAACAAAACAAAACCCAAAAAGTGAAACAAAAAACAAGACAAAAAAAAAAAAGAAAACTTAATTGAAGACGTATATCATATCATCATGGAGTGTGTCCGGAACGAGCCGGAAAGACGAGACCTATTGGTGTTGTATAATAGTATGTGCGAGATGGGAGTCTGTAACAGCGTCCTTGCTGCTCCGGCTTCGGAAGCAGCCAGGATGCTGTACAGACTCGTAAACATAGGTATTCATCGCAGAGGTAGTGTGTAAGATATTTTGTATTTATGTTAAGTTGATCTGTAACGATGAGGATGGCATAATCTGTTTAAATTAAAACTCTCTTTAAATAAATAAAGAAAAAAAAAAATGTTTGTAAATATGTGAGCACGATGTACCTATCTATTATTCGGCGATTCCCGTACGGCTAATGGATAATTCTATAAGCCGTACGGGAATCGCCTACAGTAGTTAAAGTCAAACTCAAAGCTTTTATTTCAAATATTCACTTAAAAGGTACTTCTGAACATCATCATCACTACAGAGTATAAAACAAAGTCGCTTTCTCTGACCCTATATCCCTATGTATGCTTAAATCTTTAAAACTACGCAACGGATTTTGATGCGGGTTTTTTTTAATAGATAGAGTGATTCAAGAGGAAAGTTTATATGTATAATACACTGACCTCCACGCGGGCGAAGCCGCTGGCAAAAGCTAGTTTACATTAAAATAGAATTGATTCTAGTCGCCCCTTCCAAAATGTAGTTTCGTATGGAGAAGAATGGGCAAATAACTGCACCGTTACTCTTTAAAAATGTTTTAAGTACAATATACATTCATTATATAATTATGTGTGAAAACGATGCACCCAGAATAAAATTACCGTACCAAAATAGGTAAAAAGAATGAAATTGAAGCAATACAGATAAATAAATTTTATGATAAACACACATGGTGCTCACATATTTACAAACATTGAAGGGTAATCCCTTGAACGATATAATTGTTTACAGAAAGCATGGTTTCACCGTTGACCGGTAATACGAAAAACTTTTGGGTCGATATCATTATTTAGCGATAGCACGTTTCGCCAAATAACGCTACAAAGAATCAATGGTTGACCGATACCAATGTTGCCGATGTCATGGTTAGCTGGAACACGCTTGAACTAAATAATCTTTTACTGATTTGTATTTTCGCTGAAAACACCTTTCTTTAAGCCGATCCAAAACAATTGTCATGTTTCTTGCTCACACAATTTTGAAAAGCGTCGATTAAATTACATTACAACTAAAAAACTATTGCAACTAAAAAAAAAATTAAAAATCACGCTTTTGTAAAGCGTGATTTTTTTTGTTTTTTTTTTTTCTATTTTTTTTTAATGATTGATTTTGAAGTAGTGGTCTCTAAACTGTCTACTAAAATATTGCTATCTAATGGATATCTTAAGATAACAGGTTTATTATAAAATAATATCTTTAGATAGGTTTGTTATAACCTTGAAACTTGATCGTGTTCAAAGTTCATTACGTGGCCTTTCTCACAAGTGCAAACACGACTATGATACGATATTCGATCATGGAATGCCAGTGCCTATCTTCCGGCTTCATCATCGTTCCTTGAAACCTAATCGTGGACAAAGTTCATTACAAGACTTTTCTAAGAAATCCAAAACAGCTATGATACGATTTTCCAACATGAAGTTCCAGTTCATTTCTTCCGGCTCCATCATCAGATCAGTTCGACAGTACCATATTATTGTATTGTCATCAGAACTACATACAGCTGCCAATTTTCATTACGCTACGACCCTTGGAAGATGGTTAAATTAGTTACCTTAGATTCCGTTACATAGTTAGTTACATACAGGTCGACCTAATAAAAGCGTGTTAATAAACCATTTAAATGTTATACGTGGACTTATTGTAACGAACAAATACAAAGACGTCACAGTGACGGTGATTAATCCTGAGATTACGGACAAAAATAAAATAATAAGATGAACGAGGTTACGATAAGCAAATTAGTGGCGGAACATAGAAACGTTTAATTGATAAGAAGTTATTAGCAGTAGCTGATATGGTTACATAACTCTAAATCGAGAAAGTGACTCGATTTTAAGGACGCATCTGATAGATAGTTTTGAGAAAACCTTATCGGCATAACTATGGTTGATGTAGGACTTCTAGTGTTTGAGAAAAATCGAAAAGACCTCAGGAACAAGGGGATTATAATAATGCTTGGATTGAAAGTGATTTGATAAAACATTTAGTATCTATTTATTACTCTTTATCTTACTAAATGTATTTGAAACTACAACCTGATTACGATCCATATTTTGTCACAGAATTATCAGCTTTATTACCTACAGATAAGAGCGAAAAGGAGCTTGGTCGAGAAAAAAGAACACAACTTGATCGAATTTTAAACTACACTAACGGATAGAAAGTCTTTGCTAGAGACAGAAAACAGAGACTAGAAATACAGCAGGAAATGGAAGGGAACAAAATGGGGGATTATTTGATTGTACAGCTAGATAGTATGGCGTACCAAACCAACACTAGTAGTAATCGTGATTCGTATAAATGTAGACAAGTTGTTGATTGTAATGATGACAAGGCATTTATCTGTTACATACATTGGGTCTGTTTCCAGGTGATGAAATTATTATGATAGTTGACGTCGAGTTTCTAAATTTACTCATTGAACTTTGTACCTTTATGAACGATCATGTATTTGGGTGTCGCACTTCGCGTACACACGTAGCTGTACAAATACTCTCAAAAGATATATCTCGGTCAAATTAATATAAAAGGTCACTTCACTTTTAACATTAGATTTTGTCAGAAAAACGTTGTTTAAAGAGCAGGTCGTCCCCGTAGAGCGAAAAGTAATTAAGTCGAAAAATCGTGTTTAGAGATATTGAGTCTTTGCTGCCTGCAAAGACTATCAATATCTCAAAACACGATTTTGCGACTTAATTACTTTTCGCTCTACGGGGACGAGGTGAGCTCCGTTTATACAAACCCCATGACAATAAACCAAAAAATAAAACGCAATAACCGGTGGTATATGGCATTCAAGATGGCAGAAATAAATAGTTTCAAAAATGGATAAAGAAGGGAAAAGTGGTAGTAGTAGCTGACTGTGTCGATTAAGCTCTCCACACATTGGATATCTAGAGGAGCGTCAGGTCCTTCTGTGCTACATGAACAGCTCAACGAGCGATGCGATTGATAATGAATTCCTTCTTCTTTTTAGATTCTTTATTTAAAATATAGATTTAGAATGTAAAACAATAAAACGGTTCAATTGTTTTTCCCTATAAAAAGGCTTTCAGTCCTAGCTTACGCTCATTTAGAAATCTGATTTAGTCAATTTTATTTGTAGCGGAAAGTTGTGATTGAAAAAATGCCAAAACTATTCTTGCTCGTTAAACTTCTGATAATCCATCAGAAGTTTAACGAGCAAAAATAGTATTTTTGAGGGAAGAAGGATACACCACGATAGAAACAGTATGAAGAGTTGCTAAATCCCAATCCTGTGTCGTGACCATGTTGCAGAACTTGCCGAGGTACCACGGAATGGGTAATTTTGCTAACCAACCCCGCAGTGGTCGCCCAACTGTTTTGACTGCTGCCCAAAAGCGCTATATTAGATTGCTGGCAGCCCGTGACCCAACAATCAACGCTACTAAAATAAAAGTAGAAGTTCGAGCCGCCTCTAGGCTTGAAGTAAGCACTCAGACCATTTGGAATTGCTTGCTTCATGCTGGATTACGAGCACAAATGTCTTGGCGAGCTCCTCTGAATTCCCGGCAACGACATCGACGGAGATTGTAGTGGGCTAGGCTTCGGCAAACTGAAGAAGAAAACATTTGGCAAAACTGTCTCTTCGTTGACGAATCGCGAACTCATCAGTACTCATCCAGATAACCGACGTGTCCGTGTCTGGAGAAGACCAGGAGACCGTGAAAGGCAAAGAACTGCCACTGGAACAGTTCAGCAAGGGGGGAAATCGGTGTCCTTTTGGGGTGGTATTATGATTGGAGCTAGAACGCCTTTGATTCCGTATCGAGGCTTCATGACAGCAGACATGTAAAGAGCAGTTGGTATTGATGTAATTGTAAGACCATTCCGAGTAAACCATGGGCACCAATTTGTACTGGTTGAAGATATCCATCGAGCTCAACGAGTCAATGCTGCTCTCCGAGAATACGACATCACAAGGTTAGGCTGGTCTGCTGGCTCGCCTAACTTAAACCTAATAGAGCACGCGTGGGATGCTCTTAAGCGAGCTGTTTGGAACCGTCAGCCACGTCCCCAGACAGTGCCAGAGCTCAGAGAAGCAGCTATTCAAGAATGGGACAGGTTACCCCAAGAAGTGCTGGATAACTTGATTCTCAGCATGCCCAGCAGGATCACCGCATGTGTTCGAGCCAGGGGAGGAGTTATATTATGTTGAATTTAAACGTTTCATTAATAAATTGTTGTTTAAGTTTGGATAAACAATCTTTTTCTTTCTATCAAATTTCTGATACAATTACATTATGATTAATTACATTTTTTTTTGAATAAAAATTAAAAATAGTTCAATTATTTAATTTCAATAAGGGTATTTCTATTTAAAGAAAACAACAAAGTATTACTACTAAATGTTAAAGTCATATATGAAGTAAAATCAAAGAAAACAATGCTTTTGTATCATCTCAGCCTATCGCAGTCCACTGCTGGACATAGGCCTCTCCCAATGCTGCGCCACAACACTCTATCCTCCGTCTTCCGCATCCAGTCTGTCCCAGCCACCTTTTAAGGTCGTCGGTCCATCTAGCTGGGGGGCGTCCCACACTACGTTTGCCGATACGCGGTCTCCACTTCAGGACTCGTCTGCTCCACCGTCCATCGGTCTTTAGTCAAACGTGGCCAGTCCACTGCCACTTCAGCTTGCTCACTCTACAAGCTATGTCGGTAACTCCGGTTCTTTTCCGGATAATTTCAGTAGTTAATTTCCTGATTTTATCCTTCATAGAAACTCCGAGCATAGCCCGCTCCATAGCGCGCTGAGCGACCTTAAATTTGTTGACCAGCCTAACTGTCAGTGTCCACGTTTCGGCACCGTATGTCAACACGGACAGGACGCACTGGTTGAAGACCTTAGTCTTCAAGCATAGCGGACTAGGCAACGAAAAGACTTGACGTATTTTCCCAAACGCTGCCCAACCCAACCGAATCCTTCTGTCGGCTTCTTTCTCAAAGTTGTGTCTAACGAGGTGGATGACTTGCCCTAGGTAGACATATTCCTTCACAACTTCGAGAAGCGACCCTTCGATGTGGATCGAACTCAGCAAGACGTGAGAATTTGCACATGACTTTCGTTTAGTCCAAATTACTGCCGAGGCCAGCCCGCCGAGAGGCTCCGTTTAGGCTGTGCAGCATCTGGTCTAACTGTTTCAGTGTCTCTGCCATTATGACGATGTCATCGGCAAACATCGAAGGTTTGAGATGTATTCGCCGTTAATATTGATACCCTGTCCAGTCCAGTCCAACGTTTGAAAGATGTCCTCCAACGCGTTGGTGAACAGTTTCGGGGATATAACATCCCCCTGTCGCACCCCTCTGAGCAGTCGGATGGGGCTTGTTTCCTTATCCTGGATCTGGACAGTCATCGTCGCAGCGTCATACAAACATCTCAACACCTCGCTACAGCGCCAGTCAATTCGACATCGTTGCAAAGAGGCCAGAACTGCCCGTATTTCAATGGAGGATCGAAGGCTTTCTCATAGTCCACAACTGCCATACACAGCGCCTGGTTGTACTCTTCAGTCTTATGTACAATTTGCCGAACTGTATGGATGTGGTCTACGGTACTGAAGCCTTTTCGAAAACCGGCTTGTTCTGGCGGCTGGAACTCGTCAAGTCTTGCATTGCTTTGGCAATGTCGACACACTACTGATTTCCACAACGCTGCTAGTGAGTTCTTTGTTGCACAGGAAGGCGACACCGCCTTGAGGGAGCTGATCACCCTCAAGGAAGTAGAATAGGCCGCCTGACTCCAGGGTTTTCGTATCCTCCCCCTGTCTTCGGACATCAGATAACCCCGGTGATGGTCCAGTCTCATCGAACGTCCATTGTACGTAGCCAGATGAAGTAGTCGTTGGTAGCCTGTCGTAACCCGGGGATTCTTCGCACCCTCCGTCCCGCCGTTACCGTGACCGCTACCTTGGCCAGGAATAGCGGGACCACCGGGAACTGGGGGCCGTAGTTTTGGCACTTAATCCATGGGAGGTTTTGATGCCCATAGTCACCAAGCTGGGCATGCGGGTTGGTGACCGCAGAGTTTTGGTAGGCAAGGTATCTTGAAACGTTGGTAGACATAGCCCGATGTTTCAAGCGATGGGTGCCGCGGGACATTAGTCCAGGGAATACAAGGCTTTATCACTGGAAATACTTGTCAAATCGCTGAGACAACTGACAGCCGTGATGACATTTACAAATATTTTACCCAGCGACCCGCATAATATACCACATCCCGACATCACCCGTCGGGCAGTTGCCCACCAGACACAACGCCCGTCTGGTCGGAGGATCCTCCCTTTGCCATATAGTATAAGTGAACTTTACACTCTGTTCCTGATTATACAATTTCTTCATTACAAAATTATTACTAAGTTGATACCTACCTATATCAGAATAGATGATTTCTTATTCAACCATTTAATTTTAGGTGCAGTTCTCCAGCGAGTTACTAAGCGCAGGAGACGTTTGGACTCCTGGGTGACATAGTACGACGGCCCTGACAAGCTATGCACTGTCGTGAAGACTGGTTAGTATTGTGACGAGTTGTTACCCTTTACTTTACGTTCCGCATACCTCTATAGATTCATCGTGGGCTAAGACCACCACAGCATGGGTCCCTGATAATGTCCAACGGCATCGCGGAAGACCCGGGCGTAGATGGCGGGACGAACTTGACCTTTACATGAGGGATTGGTCCATATTGGCCCAGGATCAAATTGAGTAAAAAAAAAGCAAAGCCGGCCCTGCAGTTAGACAATACAGGCTGATTAAACAAGAGAACTGCCATTCTTGACCTCAGTCCGTACTGAGTTTACAAAATGTATGACGTGTTTACACTTAATGTTCTTTCCTTTTATTGCTTTATCAGTTATCTGTATTTCCTGCGTTTGTCCGTTCGATACATTCGGGAGCTCCCCTTATCCCACCACGACTTTGTCATCATTTCGTCCGTGTGTTTCTATTTAAACGCATCTTTAATAGTTTAAAGTGGTTTTAATAGTTCCTCATTAACTTTTATAGACCGTTTTTTTGTATTGTTGTTACTTACCTACTTTATTTTGCTGAATGAATGAATGAAATGAATTTAGTTGGCAAGAGAGCCAGAGGACAACCCAGAGAACGTTGGGTAGATGAAATACAACAAATTGCCGGGAAGGGCTGGACAAGGAAAGCGCCTCGGAAAGCACGTTAAGCCGTTGGTCTCGGCTGTCATTCGTGGATCTTTGACAGATATTGCGGGTCGTCAGAAGCCCGAAAGTCTGACAACCAGTCCAACCAAGGGGTATCGTATTACCCAATAACTGGGTTGTGGAGGTGAGATACGCAGTAGCTCCATGTAAAATATTGGTATTCGGGTTTGACCGGAAGCTGACCGAAACTGCTAGGCAGATGATGACTGGACAAAGAAAGCGAAGGAGACAGGGATTATATTGACTTTATCTTGTTTGAGCTAAGGAAGTTTGTTATTGTTATTCGAATCTATGAACCTTCTATCAAATTGTACCTAATCGAAACTTTGATCAATAAGTTTTCTTTACAGCATTAAAAAAATGTTCTGTTTAATGTCGACATAATTATCGTATCGTATCGTCAGTCGTCCGATAATGTACATGTACAAATGTTAGACATAAATATGATGATTACTCAGCATAGCACGAGTCGCGTCGGAGCTCCAACGTGCTGCGAGCGTTTACTAAAAAACACACAATATGAAACATCTTTGTCTCTTCTTACTGTTTTCCTGTACAGGACTCTCCGTACAGGTAAGTTCTATTTATTTCATTATCTGTTTCCGGGAAGCTTGTATTATTTCATATTAGCCAAGTAATTTGATTGGCTGCTTTGGCTGCAGATCTTTTATTCGACCAATCACAAAGGCGAACACAGATTTGCCAGCTGATGTGCTGGTCAGAATTTTGATTAGGTAGTGCTGCAGAAACCGTGAGATTTTTTATATCTTAGGCACAATAAACATCAATATTGTGCATGGTGTGCTTCCCATTTTTATTGACCTCATTAACCCAAGTTACCGGGAAATACCGCTTGGCTACTTATCCATAAATGCCTACAAACATATTTTTGGATGCACATTGTACCTAAATTATTCATAATTATATTGTAGCTATCTCATTGCCTGCTTTATATTTGAGATAGGTAAGTTTGTGATACCGCTGTAAACATCCACTGTATCACGTAGGGTCGTTTCACCGGTATCACGACCACCTTCAGTAGGCGACCATTTGACGGTTAAATCAAGATAATAGTATTTGTAGAGTCTTTAGAGTAGAGTCTTTATAAATAATTATGAAATAATAATTTACACAGTTTGAAACAAATAGGTTAACCCAGAGCCGAAAAAAAATTGCTCAGTGCGCGTCTTGATTCAGTGATGAGTGGATGTATTGCGAGTTGGAAAAAATATAACACGGCGCGCGGCGCTCAAAGGTAAGTGTTATTATTTATTTCATGTTTTGCACATAAGTTAGATGTTAAATTGTACAAGCGATAAGTTTTGGTTGTTATTTAGTTGTAGTTTGCTATTTTAAAACGTATTATTAAGATAAAATCAAGTGGTTGGTAATCGAAATGCTTATTTAACAAAAACGATAGATAGCGACCACATGGTCGCAAAACGACGAGAACCGCATTATTTTGTTTTGATTAATATGATTCTAATGCATGAAGCATTACAGGTCTGTTACAACTTTGAATGTAGCATTGTAAAAGTTTTTCTTTGTAGTTCGTTGGTAAGCGTCCACCAGTTTCTTTACACTGAAGAACTTTGTTTAATTTACGTACAAAATTGGGTGCTAAACAGGTGGTCGTAAACCAAAATGTTGGCGATTGCCGCGCTTTCTTTACAAAGTAAAGAGTGACATCAGCAGAGCGGCCTGGTGGCCTCCAACAGACGAGGTGCTTGCGCTGCAGTATCCCGAGCCGGACGTAAACATCCACAAGATAGGGTCAAAATTCAGCATGGGAACATATACAAGAGCAGCGTTCCCAGTTCCCACCCGTGTTTTATAGAGACTATGAGAGACTTTTTCGGAGACCGCTGTACGAGGCAGTCGTTTCTAGTTGTAAAATATTTCCCTTGTCATCCTGGGTTTTTGTTCGATAGTTTGAAGTAATTATATTGTTAAAAGTACAAAGTGGTTTCAGTTAATAGTTGGTAATCTAAATACATATCTAGCTGATATCAGAAGTGACACGCGATACCCACACACAGCTATGGGTAAACAAAGTAAATGTACTAAACGCCTAAAATAAAAAAAACGTACACGTTCAAGCTCAAGGTCAAGTTCTAGCAGCAGAAGTAGTGCCAGGAATCCGTCACCTCCACCGAAACAAAGGAAACAGGTATCACGTAAGGCTGATACATCAACTGTGATGACAAATAATACCTTGAATAACATCATACCCGAGTTCGATCCGCTGAGAGACGATGTGAACGCTTGGCTTAGTATTATCAGGTCCTACGCCCAAACTTTTGCATGGACTGATGAGATGACCCGTTATCAAGCTCTCAACAAATTAAAGGGTTCCGCAAAAGTGTGGTATGACTCACTGTTACGATCGGATACTCATTGTGGAAATGGAAGAACTGGTCACGCAAGTTGGCTTCCAGTTTTCAAATTCGTCGGAATATGTACGATCTTTTAAAAGTTATTATTAATAAAAAGCCATTAGAAAATGAGTCGCTTTACGAGTTCTATTTTGAACAAAAATGTAAAATAGATCGTTTATCTTTGGAATTTTCGGAACAAGATATTATTTCTATTATTGTCGGTAATATAGGAGACAGTGGTGCATCTATTGAAGCGAATAATTTTGTGATATGCGATAGTTTAGCTAGTTTCTTACATGGTCGAACGTTTACATCAAAAAGCGCGAAACAGATAGGCGTAAACACACGCGATAGCCAGACGAAACTGATCAGTCAGAATCAGATGTCTGTGACTACAACATCAGTGACTGTACCCTCGGCGAAAATAGGGGGTCAATCCGCTTCTGCTAGCAATAATCAAAACGTGGGCCGAGCACCGGGTCAGAAACAGAACAAGTGTTTTCTATGCGGCGGTAACCATAAACGTTTTCAGTGTGATGCAAATAAACGTGATTATTGTGGCAAGCACGTTCATTTAGAATTGATATGTTACCAAAAAAAAAACGCGGTAAAACCAGAGAAACAAGAAACAAAATGTGTTTCAACTCCTGACCCGCGAAATAAATTTGTTAAAGTAATATATATCAATAATCTGCACCAACAAGCATTCATTGATACGGGAAGCAGTTGTTCATTGATTTCTGAATCGTTTGTTATAAGATATTCAATGGAAACTATCGCACTGGCTGCGCCAGTTTTGTTGCAAGGTTTCTCAAAAGAAAGTTCAAAGTTTGTAACTCACAAAATAACAGCTGATCTGAAAGTCGATTCAGTGTATCTGACTCAGGTTGATTTCTATGTAATCGACAACCTGGCAGATTGTGAAATATTGATAGGATGAAACGTAACGGAGCAGTCTGACCTAATATGCTCGCGAGTAGGGGACCGATTCAAATTTGACTATGCGAGTACATTTACAGAGTTTTGCAACACAATTAGTAATTTCGAGTTCGATAGCGATTCCCATCAGATTGAATTATTAACACTTTTTCAAAAATATGCTGACTGTGTGGCATGAAATATCAAAGAACTAGGAAAGGTAAACGGCCACGAAATGATCATTAACGTAAATAGTTCTCGACCAATTCAATGCAGACCCTTTAGGTCATCTCACGCTGACAGAAAGATAATAATTCGCGAAATGGTGGATGAGCTTCCGAAAAACAATATTATACGTGAAAGCAAATCACCATACGCAAGCCCTGCGTTACTTGTTAATAAGAAAAGTGGAGAAAAAGACTCTGCATCGATTATCGAGCACTAATTAAGATAACAATTAAAGACAAATATCCAATGCCACGCATTGAGGATCTTGTAAATAGGCTTCAGGGCTATAAATGCTTTACCAGCCTAGATTTAAAAAGTGGATATTATCAAATATTAATGCAAACACAATCTATAGATAAGACCGCTTTTATTACTGAAGATGGGCATTACGAATTTTTAAGACTTCCGTTTGGGCTAGTTAACGCACCATCCTGTTTCCAACAAATGATGAACAATGTGTTGGGAAATTTAAGATTTGATAATGTCATTTTGTATTTGGACGACGTATATTTAGTGTCAGGAACGGTAGTGGACAATTTTAAACTATTAGAACGAGTTCTCCAAATTTTTAGGGAAAACGGGCTCACGTTGAATCTAAAGAAATGTAATTTTCTCATTGGTTTCCGGCCACCATAATTTAGTATGAGAGAAATCACGGCCGCTAACAGAAATAAGTATGAAAGTTCATTGAGTATGCGACCACGTCTGATTTTTTTCCTGATTTTATATGGTTGGTTATTGAAATGTCCCTAATCTCCCTTGTACCTAATCTTTCGAAAACGAAATATTATTATTATTAACACGGTTTTATTAGGTCGACCTGTATGTAACTATGTAGTGGAATCTAAGGTAACTAATTTAACCATCTTCCAAGGGTCGTAGCGTAATGAAAATTGGCAGCTGTATGTAGTTCTGATGACAATACAATAATATGGTATTGTCGAACTGATCTGATGATGGAGCCGGAAGATATGAACTGGAACTTCATGATGGAAAATCGTATCATAGCTGTTTTGGATTTCTTAGAAAAGTCTTGTAATGAACTTTGACCACGATTAGGTTTCAAGGTCTGATGATGAAGCCGGAAGATAGGCACTGGCATTCCATGATGGAATATCGTATCATAGTCGTGTTTTCACTTGTGAGAAAGGCCATGTAATGAACTTTGAACACGATCAGGTTTCAAGGTTATAACAAACCTATTATAAATTGAATAGTGTAAATATTGACATAGGTGCCTGTATAAAATGTATACAGACCTGCACATGGAGAGGTGTAAGTAGAATAATATTGATATATCTAATATCAAAGACCAAAAAGTATAAAATAAATTTCCAAAAACGTTTAAAATCCCTTTGGTAACCCTTTGGCGGCATAAACGTTTTGCTCTTGTGCGACCTCATGCAGCTTTCGCCAGGAAGTTAGTATTAGTATTTGTTAACAGGAAAGTCTTTCCTGTTCTAGCGCCCCACGCTTTTACAATCAAATATTATAATTAAAAGCACATAGTTCACACTTCAGCCCAGAAATAGAGACAACTTGAACGATCCATAGTTTATTTTTTGGTTTTACGTGCATTTATAAAAGCGTATTTTTCTAGTGTTTTTAAACTAATAATTTATTATTAATGATACTTTTGTTTATTGTTGACATAATCTACTCATTAAAATATTTTTTAATGAGATGTATTGCAACATGTGATTAGCTAGCGACCTCGATAATTGTTCATATTATTCTTGCCTGAGCAACCAACAGCAAGTTCGTCATGCTCCCTTAGATGTCACCACTTGTATTGAGTTCGGTTTACGTTTATTGTTTTGTTTTTTATTATGTTGTTTTGCTTGACTTTTGTTACCATGTTTTGTTGGTATATTGACGTGTGCTACCTGACATATGGCAAATAATTTAATTGTATGTTTTGTGTTTAGTAATCTTGATTGCTTACCTATTATTGTATAGAATCAAGTTCTTCTAACTTAACAGACAGCAGTGCTGCTGGGGAGTTTGTTGCGCCACTTATGTAATTTTGACGTTCAAAAAGTGCTGACTCTCAGACTAGTTTGAATTAATGACTTTTGATTGTCCAGTCTTTTACAAAGAGCGACTGCCTATCTGACCGCCAGAACCCAGTTACTGGGTAAAAAATACACAACATTTTTGTTTAATCGACTAGTGTCATAAAAATGTATTTCAGTTTTACATTTTCAAATTTCGCGCGTAATTTGACGAAAACGACGCAGTGGACGCCATATTGCTTTGTGGGTAGGACGTCGGTTTGCCATAAAAACAAAAGTGCTGATATTTTATATTTGTTCATAATTTAAAAAATGAGTTATTTTTCTACTCATCGTTGGTTTGCTGTTCCTGAATGCAAAATGTTAAAAGTTACTTTAGTTAGGTACGAAAAGAATAAAAGTACCTACTCAGTTGACATACCGTATGGCGTAATAACATGGCGGCATGGCGGCTACTATTTCATTGTATTTCATGGTGTTCAAAAGCAGATTAAAAAAACTGAAATCTTTACATTGTATTTTAAAATTTATTTTGTTATTTTATGAACTTAAAACTGACATTTTCCGAATGCATTTTGCCTAAACTATCTCAATAATATGTTTTTCGATTTTTTCTCATATAGAGTAACATACCCTAATAATCCTAATATATATTTGTATTTCAATGTTCTCCTACCATGCGTGATCATGATCACTGAACACTGATCAGCAAATATGAGCTAGTATCCACTGGTGCGACAGTAACAACAAGATCTGTTTGCCAAGCGTGTAACATTCTGACGTAGATATTTACTAAGTGTCAATAGAATAACTGTGCTGAATCAACACTAATCAAATTGCATCAATTATGCTCTATCTCTTTCGTACTCATTGGCAAAGTCTATGAGAAATGCATCCCTTCTCAAAAAAACCAACATGAGTGACTTTATGCTAACCTAGTGCATCATCTACAACTAACTGCACTCAATGAAATCCAAAAAAAGAACGTTATGAGAAGGGAAGCTTTCTCATCTTTCTGTCTCTTTTCAATTCAGAGGAAAAAGAAAAGGATGGTAATGTTTTTGAGGTTGCAAAGCCGTGTCCACAAACTATCCATTGCGGTTGTAATAAGGATTCAAGCCAATTTAAAATAAAGAACGACACGACAGATAGTTTTGCGCGATAATTTTGTTAATGTGAAACATGTCGCTAGTAATTCCATTTATGTATTTGTTTTTTTTTTCAACTTCCAGCACTAAGGTGACCAGCGATATTAACATAATGCACTGAGTTGTCTTGTGAGTGATTCATAAAATCATAGACACGGTAAATTTAATTATGCTTTACTGAGTCTGACCAAAACGCTAGGAAATGAAAACATACAAGATGCTCGATCTTAATTTTCATTCACGGAAGTCATCTTCTACAACTGCAAAAACTGATAAAAATATAAATGACCCATAATTTGTAACCGACCTTGTAAATAAAGTTCACCTTGTTAGCACATGTGGAGGCATTTTTTCGCGCACTGGATATTCCCCACTCTGCTCAACGCTGAGAGTTGAAAATTGAACAGTAAAACACGCTGTTCGATTTTTGACGCGCTGAGACGCACAGGATGCACTCTGTTGAATTCTCAATACTCGGTTTAACACCGAGGGTTGAAAATCCCGCCGCGCATGCATGATCCATTTAGATGGACATGAGACACGAACAGTGGGCCCGTAATAGCCTAGCCAGTAGCGCCGACGGTTGACTCGAGCCTCGACCTCGGCCATCAATTATTCATGTAGGTACTTATTACAATAACAATTTAATAGGCTGATGTTTTCGGCAGTGAATAATGTCGATTGTTAGTGTTCTTATATTTATTTCTCTAGTCTTGAACTCTTATGAGGTAAAGTGATTCATTATTATGAATAAATACACTTGTTTGTTTGCCTTTGTTGTGGTTGTGTCTGTTATATTTGTTACTAGCTTTTGCCAGCGGCTTCGCCCGCGTGGAAGTCGGAAATTATTCCGCGGGAACGTACTACCGGGATAAAAATATCCTATGTGTTAATCTAGGTTATAATCTATCTGTGTGCCAAATTTTATCCAAATCCATTCAGCCGCTTTTGCGTGAAAGAGTAACAAACATCCATCCATCCAAAATCAAAATCAAAATATTTTATTTCACATAAACCTGCAAGGACACTTATGAAACGTCAGAAGCTAGGTGCACGGTTCCAATTTGTCGCTTCCTATGGAGAAGAGCCGGCAAGAAACTCCACGGTTCATCCATCAATCCATCCATCCATACTTACAAACTTTCGCGTTTATAATATTATTAGGACTACAAGTGTGTTGTGTAGTTCTGTGGTGGTTTATCGATTATTGTGTTCAAAGAATTATGAATAACAAGACAGCTGTCCTGTCAAACAAACTCAAAGCATCGTGCGTAAAAAATTATAACTCTGCACTAAACTGTTTTATATGATTTTCATCAAATAGCCAAACGTCAGCGCAGCGGAACCTTGATTATCTCCGCAGTTTAATGACACACAAATTTCATTTAAACATACACATTTACCTCTCGTTACACACTAATTATTGAATGTATTTTTTTTTTGTACGCCCATAGGAAAAAAAAGTGCCACGTGGATGACGAAATTACAGCGGAAAAAGTTTTTGTTGAATAGCTCCCAATGGTAGGATGCACAAATTTGTATTTACCATGCACAATTACACGACGTCATACACTAAATATCTGCTAAACTGAAATGAAGAAACTCGACACTTTTCCGCTGCGACTACGCACACGTTATTTGTTGCTTCTATTTTATCGTACGCCACAGGCAGGACCTTTCTTTAGTATTCTTTGTCGAGTTGTTGAGCTCCTTAAGCTCTGAGTTGAGCTGCACGTACACTGACAAATGCGTTCACTAATTGGACAATGGTACCGATTCTCTTGTCACAAAATTCTCTAAACTAAACTAAAAATACACCAAAATTTAGTTTAATCCTGTCAAACGACAACTTCCCATTCTGAAATTGACTAAAGTGATACAACATAACTATATTTTAGTTTGACAGCACTAAGATTGCAGTGAGTTTTTAATTTAGTGAAAATGGTAATTTTGCTATTCTGCTGTTGTCAATTTCATTATTCTATTCAACATAAAATATTGATTGTCTAACTAAATCTGACTATTTTTAATCGCGATTAAAAAGGTGTGGAATAAAATTAGTTGTCAAGAACTAAAATTCACACCAACACCTCGACTTTGGGTGCAAATACAGTACTGTATCTTTTTTTCTTTTCTCTTGCTTATATCTTGAAAATGGTGTGTCTTATCGTAAAAATAATGAAAATTTCGACCCCCTTTATAAAACTCATTGACCTCTAAAACTCAACATGTAGGTAATAATTTGTCATATTTTCCATGCAAAAAGTTAAAAAATCCATTTAAAACACGTCGAGGCTGCCCCCCCTGCATGACTCCGGCTCTAAAAAAAATCACGGGGTAGGTTAAAAAGGCAAACAAGTATCACGTTGCGAAGCCAAAAAATATCACGTGGAGTCGCGATTGTCAAATTCGATTTTAGTTGTGTCAAAATTATTTTTACATTTAGAGATTTTTTTTTGCAGAATGCTTTAAGATTCGAGTAGAATACGGTATATCGACGCACAAAATATCGATAAATGCTAATACGATGCTTCAAAATTTCGATACACTTTACTGCGAAAGACCGTCTCTGCGAAGCCACTATAGGTACTTCGATGCACGTTTCCGCGATAGATCTTCATTGCGATACTACTTGACTTCGATGCACGTTACCGCGAAAAATCATTTCTATGGAGCCGCGGGCAGAAGCTAGTTTTTTTTCTATAATACGTTTTTTTTAATAAGTTTGTATTATATGTCATAAATTACTGTACAAAAATTGATTACATTTTTAAATTGAATGTAATATAATGTAAGATAAGTATATTTAATATATTGCGCATAAAACAAATTAATACAGACCAATCGACCTTCAAGACCATCTCAATATAAAAGATGGCATAGATATTTTAACGTATTTAGATGGATTAGCTTAAATATACTACATAAAGAAATAAAACTAATTTTCGCCTACGAATTCTTTGATTCATTTATATTTTTGTACCAATCAATAGCTTATCAAAAGTTTATTTATATTATGTAAAAAAACATTATTAACATTTTTGTTCTGTATTTCTGTACTCTGTATTTTTGTCAAGTTGATTAAATATACTTCTAATATGAATAATTATACATAATATGATTGTGTATTATGTACTGTACAGACCATTATAGAATACTTACACATTATTTTGTTCACTATGCGTTTTGGTTTATAATTTATTAGGCCCATTCAAAACATATTTTCATTCTGTTGAGTGATAATATAGAAAAAATAATAAATTAAATAAATGTAGATAGCTAATATGATAAGCTTAACGGAAGACGAGCAGGTATGTCAAAGTCTAATAGTTTATCAGTAACGATCTTTTGCAATAGATTTATCGAAGTCAAGTAGCTCCGTAGAAATGATTTTTCGCGGTAACTTGCATCGAAATAGTATCGCACTGAAAATCTTTCGCAGCAACGTGCATCGCAATTTTGTAGCACCGTATTAGTATTTATCGATATTTTGTGAGTCGAAATTCCGTATTCTACTCTTAATATTCTCTTAGCCAAAAGTAGAAATTTTAGTGATAGTTTAGTTAGTTTAGTTCGGTGTACAAGAGAATCGGCACCAATGGACAGGTCCACTTAAGTCTTTGCGGTGCTTTCCCCAAAACACCATTTCAGACCCTAATTTACCTACATGATCCTCACATGTTCAGACTAAGATTATGTCTGGAGTGTGGACTTACTGAGCACTGAGTTTATTTCGGCCTTCCTTGTCGGATAGGAAACGCCGACCTCAATTAGTTATTAAAATTAATAAATTCGACCATAATTTTTAATACAAATACAACATTAATATTATTATTAAAAATAAAAATAAATGCTTTCTGCACTCCTCCATATAAACTTTAGCCCCATATTAATTATAAACGTTACTTAAATTTAAGTAATGATTAGCGTTTGTTTAACTATCACAATTTGACGGCAATCTTTTGGCAGTTTACAATCTCGCGAGATAGATTATAATCTAACGGTATTTACAATTTTACGGTGACATAAATAAGAGGGTAAGTCACACTCCACCGTTCGCGTAATTTTCGTAAAAAGGGGTTCAAGGTTTTTGTTCACGTATATGTACAAATCTGCGACAAAATCGCATTGAAATAACTAACACTATTTACTTCTTTATTTTAATCAGGGCCTATATTTATCAAGTATCTCTTCTCCACAGAAATCGACACCTCAAGATGATCACTACGTGGGCGCTGTGGTGGAGTGCACCGTCACCGAAAATATCGCCACGCAAATTGTCAACTACGCAAATCTTATAAAGGAAGCGGCCGATCAGGTTTGTTAACTTTGTGCTGAATTGCCCCAGATAGAGCAATTTTAGTTGCTCGTGTAAGCGCACCTTTAGACTATTGGAAACAATGGGAAAGAATCAGCATCTTCATACAACGTTACAATGCTGCCATCTTTTTGGGCAATTTTCCCATTGACAGCGATGCCGACGAACATGAGCCATGTGATTCTTTTCTTTCTGTTTTTATTATATAGGTACATGTTCTATTAAAGTGCATCTGAAACTTTTTCCGTTTCAATCTCTAATCTGCGAGCACAGTTGTTCAAACTGACATAAGGGTGCCCCAGGGCTACCGCGAAATTATTTTCTTTAATTTTTCGCAATTTGCAGCAGGCTTAGCACAAACACCGTAGAGAAGCGTTTTGTCGACGGACGAGTAGCCGAAAAAGACGTTTCCGTGTAGGCAGTTGACAGTTTTGTACCGAGAAATGTAGACAAGCGATTTCTATTCTACGGTAGAGTAAAAATAGAAAGCGTCATGCTAAGCCTGCAAATCAGTGTCAAACTGTATATTATGAACAAAATATGATTCGCAACCGGAGGCTAGGCATTTCATGAAAAAGTAATTGAATGGGATTGTACGAACTTACCGGGTTGTTTTGGTGATTCTAATGATTATAATTCTGTAGAAGCCATTATTATTTGTTACGCGAATCATATTTTAATAAAACGTAAGAAAAGAGGCTTCCTTAACGCATCCTCCAACCAGAGTCTTCAAACGAATTTGAACTTTAGTGCAGTCAGAATTAGGTTCGAAATGCGAAACTGGCTCGAAGGTTTGTGGTTTTTTTTTTGGGTGGGAAATCATCAAATAACTTCTCCCGCTCTGGG
This sequence comes from Polymixis lichenea, assembly GCA_949091785.1. Taxonomy (NCBI): domain Eukaryota; kingdom Metazoa; phylum Arthropoda; class Insecta; order Lepidoptera; family Noctuidae; genus Polymixis; species Polymixis lichenea. The sequence goes on along the minus strand of OX420947.1, from coordinate 8,969,261 downwards.
TGGAGCGGGAGGGCGGGTCAGACTTTTACTGACTAAAACCCACCCGTGTTCCCTCAGTTGCCTGTGTGCCAGGGGCCACGGTGTCTCTTTCGAACAACCCGCACCCCTGGCAGGCATCGGCCCTTGCGGACCTTACCAGTTGGTGCTGACATCTCTTTGAGGCGCGCGTGGAACATTACGCGCCGTCGACCCGGGCCTGATACTTACCGGTCGGCGAGCTACCCATTTCTCGCCGTCCGCAAGGTCGCACCTACGGTGGCCGGGAATCAGCCTGGGATTTCCGATGCTTAGGGCGTCTCCTGCGGCGGCTAGGGCCGTGAGGGCGCATATACTGCCTCTCCCTCACGTGCGCCGCCTCCCTCTTTGCGAGCATCACTGCTTCGCTGAAGGAGGTGACGGCTAACCATGCACTCTCACTCTGTACCATGGCCTGGACCAGGGCCGGACGCGAGAGATCGCTGCCGCCGATCGCCTCCACGTTTACATGGCGGTGCTCCGCCCAAGCTGGGCAGACCTCCACCGTATGCTCCACCGTGTCATCTGGGCAATCTTCGCAATGGGAACACCCGGGCGTTTTCTCCCGCCTTATCCGAAACAGGAACCTCCCGAAACAACCGTGTCCGGTGAGGACCTGTGTCAGGTGGAAGGTGAGGACGTCATGCCGTCTCTCAAGCCACTCCTCAAAGAGGGGACTTACCGCTGCAATCGTGGCGTGCCCAGATAGTATAAGTACCTACCCTTGTTTGGCCGTGAATCCTACTAGCAGAAATAAAATCATTTTATATGTATATCTGATTATTTAATTAAATATGTTCGTTTTTTTGGCAATGACTAATCTACATTAATATTGTAAGTCGACGTTCACACGGTCGTAATAAAATCGCGACGGGATTTTATCGCGCCCTAGATTTTCAACTCTGTTGGTTTCTCGATGCTCGGTAGCATTCTGAGACCGATAGTGCAGCGCCAGAGAATCTCAGCGCGTCAAAAAAACACAAGAGTTTTATTTTCAACTCTCGGCACTAAGGAGTGCTCACTAAAATCCCGCCGCGCATTTTATTTCGTCCGTGAGAACGTGGGCATAGCGTGGGGAATAACTCGTGATGAACAATAAATCGAGTTATCCGATAACGATAGTACCTACCAAAATGGCCGAATATAGGTAGGTAGGTAGGCCGAGTAATAAACGAGTACTTGGCGGATCTCTAGTTACTAGTATATTTAAATTAACCAAATTAACCCTGTTTATCACGATTAACCCTGTCATTCAAGTCGATATCGTGATCTTGATGCCTTACGAACGATTGACGATTAAATTTATTTACAAAAAAATCGTACCACATTTTTCGATTACCCTTTTACAACAACTAAAAAAACTTCCAATATTAGCGCATCGGTGTTCTATAATAGAAATTGCAATAATCTTGCTAGATAACCGAGATCGTCTCCGGTTAGAAGTAAAATGAAACCAAACGACAAGAATACGCCGCTTGATATAAATATCAAAGTGGCGATGTACAAGCGAATCAATTTGTTAGTATGTGCACTCGCGTTCGATCTACAACAAACTAAATACACAATTTTAATGTAAAGTAAACAGGTATCACAGGTAATAAGAAAATGAAATAATTTACAATTTTGGAAAATAATGAGCTAAACGTCACAGCAGAAATGATAGTGAAACTAAGGTTGGTTATAAAAGACAAACCCCAACCAAAGATCAAACTTTTTAAATATCTCCTTTGGATCTGGCTGTTAAAAACTTTCACAGTGTCCACGTAAAACATGGCATATAACAATCAACCAGAGATGTTTCGCGTTAACAAAGTACCTGAACATAAATATACTTATCTTAACGCATAAACTGTCGTATTCTATGGCAACACTTATTATAATATAGATGAAGATCGTGTTCATTACAAAGACGAGGAAGTGTGCTAAAATTGCCTTAAGGCACACGTAGTTTCTGTAATTACGGAATTTCTTGGAAGGTACACCATGACGTCACTCCGTGTATCAACGTAGCTATGGTCAGCACTATCTCAATGATTTTTAAAGTGGAGAAAACACTCTCTATACCACTGTCAGACATGGTGACGGTGCCTTGCACTGTTGCATAGTTTGGTTTGATTCACTTTTAGCTTGAGAAAACGTCCTTGTGAACAGCTTGACTTTATAGCACTATTATGTCTTTGCTAGGCAAATATAAGTGATGCTTCCGACACTGTCGATGGTACAATAGCTATAAAACAATAACCAAATGCTATGAAATGAATGCAATCATTGTTAATATAATTAGTTATGTACACTGTATTTTTTTGGACTTATCTGTTTGTTAAACTTGTATCGTTGGACCTTCGATATATAAAAAAACCTATGACGTAGGTAGTCAAGTCCATGGTTATAATTTGACAAAGACAGCACCTTATTTCGAAGTATTAATATCCGCCGGGCGGTCCAGGTCGACCGACCTAGGAGCACAAGGCTCCCCGGCACACGCGCCGGAGCGCATCTCCGACAGGATATTGGCATACGGACAACGACACCCCTTAGGCACACGTACCTAGTGGGGGAAATTGTCCGCACCCCAGGGTGCACTGTCCCGCAGACTGGCCTTTCCCCCTGACGCATCCAAGGGAAACTCCAGCGCACGGGCACACGAGGAGGTTTCCTGTCCAAGCACCCCAAACAATGCCTAACCTTTTTTTTTTTTTGATTACGGGGGGAAATCCTCATGGATGTCCTCCGCCCCAGGGAGGGCGGAGGGGTCTGTCAGACTCTTACTGACTAAAACCACCCCGGTGTTCCGTCTCTTACTTGCACCGGGGATCACGGGAACTAGTGTGACTTCCGCGATCCCCAGCTAGTGCCGGCCCGCCTCTGCGGGCCACCTCGCAATAGGGGGGGAGTGAGGTGTTAAACTCCCCCCTTACGTCATAGAGAGGCGCGTATGGAACACTACGCGCCGCCATCTCGGGTCCTAACAAGTAGAGGGCGACAGATTTCCCCGGATCTGTCGCCCCTGGACCCATTTAGGGGGGCTGGAAGAGGGCGTTGTCCACCCTCCGCCGGACGCCGGACGCCCGGTGCGTCTGCTGCGGATCGGGTTAGCGGAAGCAATCTCCCGCTCCCCCTCCGCAGCCTTCTTCTGCGACATGACTGTTTCGCAGAAGGATACCACCGCGTCCCAGGACTCCTCGCTGCCGACCATCGAGTCGACAACGGCCGGCAGCGACAGGTCACTGCCGACTCCTGAGATGAGGGCACGGCGCGGCTCCTCCCAAGCGGCACACTCTGCCAGCGTGTGCCACGCCGTGTCCTCCCGACAGTCAGCGCAGTGGTGACACCGAGCGTCCGGCTCCCTGTTTATGCGACACAGGTACTTCCCGAAGCAACCATGCCCCGAGAGCACCTGTGTCACCCGAAATGACAGGGAGCCGTGCCTCCTCCCAAGCCAGCGCTCGAGTACTGGCCGGACCGCCCCGATGGTAGCGGGGCCGGCGGTAGGGCGTGAAAGCCTGTCCCGCCATTCCGCCACCAGGGCTGCGCGAAGCTGTGACCGACGCAACTCCAAATGTCGTTGCGTCAGCCACTCGCCCCGCGCCCTCGAGTCCTCGCGCCACCGGTACAGTGACGCAAGTACCTTCGCCTCGAGGTCCCAGGGCGGGGATCCGGCCAGTACACAAGCCGCCTCGTAGGAGATCGTGCGATACCCCGTAATGACTCTGACGGCCATCGCTCGCTGTGGCCTTCGCAGGACAGCGATGCTGCCGGCCGTCAGGTCAGCCGCCCAGTTCGGGGCCCCATACAGGGCCATCGATTGCACGATCCCCACGTAGAGCCGCCTACAGGCGGCACTCGGGCCCCCCAGATTGGGAAGCAGCGTTGACAGCGCCCCAGCCGCGCCCAACAACTTGGGCGCCAGCCGCTGGAAGTGGGGGCCAAAATCCCACCGGCTGTCGAGCACCAATCCTAGGTATTTCATGGTGGACTCGACAGCGATTCGAGACGCCCCGACCACGATGTGAGATCCGCCGGTGGCGCCCGCCGGGGGCCATGAAAGACCATGGCCTCCGACTTGTAGAGGGCCACCTCCAGGCCTAGGTGCCGTATGCGGGTCACGACCTGTGACACCGCAGCTGTTGCCAGCAACGGTGCCTCCCTGTACGAGCTCCCCCAGGCCGTGACCAGCGTGTCATCCGCGTAACATGTCAAGTCCACGCCCGGCTGGAGCTCGCCCCTCAGCACCCAGTCGTACCCGATGTTCCACAGGAGCGGTCCCACGACCGAACCCTGTGGAACACCGCATGACATGCGGCGCTGGTTTCCGCCATCACGTCCCGTGTAGGTGACACACCTTTCCGCCAAATACGCCCCAACGATGCGGCGGAGGTAGGAAGGCACCCGATGATACTGCAGTGCCTCCCGAATGCAGCTCCAGGGCAGGGTGTAAAAGGCGTTGGAGATGTCCAAGGACACCGCCAACATCACCCCGCCCCGGGACACCGCTTCCTCCGCCAGGACTCTCACCCGCGATATCGCGTGGATGGTGGAGCGCCCGTGCCGAAAGCCGAACTGGCTTTCGGCTAGGTCAGGCCACTCCCTGCTTAAGTGGCCGACGAGGCGGGCAGCGATTATCCGCTCAAACATCTTACCCATCTCGTCGAGCAAAACAATGCCTAACTTAACCTAACCTTATGTATATACTAGAATAGTACATTAGGTAAGGTTAGCAATACAATTAATATGTCAAAAATCTGTTTTATGAACATAACATGTACCTAGTCTTTGTTTAAACCTCCCCCCCTCCCCTCCTCTTCAAATGTTTGTATCAATTTTTTTGTGGAGGGACGTGCAGTTTTCAATTAGAAGAACTCTACGAGTGTTATCGCAGTCGACGCAGCATAAATACGTCAGTGCAAACCTTCACTGACTTATAAAATTCTGAATGACAAAGCCAAGGGATTTCGCCTCGGAAATAGTATATTATAACTTATTTAACCTCTTTAGAGTCTCAAAACTCATCAATTACCAAAAATGAGCTGGGAAAAGGCTAGGCAGATTAGCAACTCAGACAGTTGCAAGACCACAAAGAGTTTCAATATCTATAAAGTCGTATAAAAGGACCAGATTTTTCCTTATTGAGTCTTTGATTTTCCTCATGATGTTTGATAACAGGATATTTTATTTAACAATGTTTTCAGGGTGCTGACATCGTGGTGTTCCCTGAACTGACGCTCACGAACAGATCGACTTACTTCACGGTGCCAATACTCGGCGCACTGCGGCAATATCCAATTCCAGCTCTCGACCCCTTGAAATTTGATGAGGTTTGTAGAACACCAATTAAAACTTTATGCCCATACATTTCTACGTATTCATAGAAATCTTTATTTGAATGAATACGTACAAATGTACAGAGATATGCCAAAAAAAAATCGTGTCATGAGATTGTCATGACCCTAAATAAATTAGGATTTGGGATACAGATTGGATCTCATCATTCTCATCTTCCTGATGATGATAATAATATTCCACCTCAATGCTTTGAAGAGTAGTACCTAATAGTCGGGTATCCTTCCAGAGTATATATAGTCCTCTTAATCGTATCCGGCGACAGCGACCCTGAATACTATTCTCTCCTTTCATGAGCTCTCTCTCCTCTGATGGCTAACAAAACCAAATTTGGTTTTTAAAACCCAGTCACACCGTGAACAGAAGAGCTGATCAGTATCGTTGTATGTATAAGCATATGAAGGCTTTGGGCGACTTTTGCATATTCGGCGCTCCTGTTTCTTAATTTGTTCTTCTCCCTGCCAAAATACTTATGCTGTCTGCCTTGCGTTTACCAAATTGGACATCCAATTCACCTGGCTTCAGTGAATTTGATTTAAATAAGCTTTAAAATCGTTGTTTCAGTTCATGGTCGGCATATCAACAGCCGCACGACAGAACGACATCTACGTGGTGATCAATGGTCGCGAGCACTTGGACTGCACAGCCCAGGATACGGGGGAAGAGTACTGTCCTGAGTCGAAGGAGTACATTTTCAACACCAATGTCGTTTTTGATAGGACTGGAGCGGTTATTGACAGGTGAGACCATAAGGACCAGAAATACCAGTCGCTCCAGGGGCGTGACGATGACTCGAATAAATGTTTTTTTTATATGCTCGTCGCCGTTAATTTCAACCTTGCAGTTGTTGATCACGGCTAGTATAAATTATACCACAGTCAGTAGCTCGAGATCTATCTGAAATTAATCATGATTAAGGTGGCAATCAAAACCAACACACCATTTTTCGTATATTCCAGATACCGCAAGATCAACTTATACGGCGAGTACACGCACACGCCAGCCTTGCGTCCCGACCTGGGCTTCTTCACCACAGACTTCGGAGTAACCTTCGGCCACTTCATCTGCTTCGACCTCGTGTTCCAAGTGCCGGCTGTGCAGGTGGTACAGAAGAGCCACGTTAAAAATATCATATACTCCACCATGTGGTTCTCTGAGCTACCGTATTCGTCTGGTGAGTGACAAAAAGCCTATAAGATTTTTTTTGCTGCCGGAAGGATCAACTAGAGATGAGGGGCGGACGTGGGTTGTTGATTGATTGGTTTAATCAAAACTGTTTTCTGTAATGTTTCAGCTGTCCAGATTCAGGAAGCGTACGCTTATACAATGGATGTCAACTTCTTGGGAGCTGGAGCTAATAACGTCAGATTTGGCAGTGCAGGTAAGCTATATCTATGTATTGTTTTAGCTTTCTACAACTTTAATATGTGGCTAGTTTTTAATAGGTACCTATTCTATTCGTTTCAATAATCAAATATAATTTCTTACTTTTCAGGTTCCGGAATATATTCAGGCAAAGCCGGTGCTCTGATCAGCATCATGCCAGGAATACCCACCACTAAAGTACTTGTAGCTAAAGTGCCTAAAGTACCTGGACAAGTAAGGCATTTTCTCAAGTTTTTTTGTTTATATTTAAGGACAAAAACTTACTAAGAGCTGCCCAACTCTCATTTATGTCCTAGAAGTAGTCACCTAAATAATAAGCTAGCAAATTCTGGCTATTGGTATCCTTAAGTACCCTCAATTTCTCTTTGCATTTAATCACCATAATTTTGGCAGAAAGACGTCCACAGCTGAACATAGGCCTCCCCCAAGCTCTGCCACTCCGACCGGTTCTGTGCTTCCCGCGTTCACCGGATTCCTGCAGCTTGTAGGTGGCCTTCTTTGGCTTCCGGTATGCCGTCGTCACTCCAGAATCTATGGGCCCCAACGGCCAACTGTTTTGCAAACAATGTGCCGTGCCCACTGCTACTTAAGAAGTTTGGCAATTCTTCGGACTATGTCAGTTACCTTGGTTCTCCTGCGGATATCGTTCTTTTACAAATACCGTAGTGTCGCTACATGGCGTGCTAAGAGAAAATTGCAATACTCCTTACCAACAATTTCCGGCTGTGTCTTAGTTTCGATACCTATGTCTACCCTCTTAATTACATTAAATACAGTACACAAAGTACATTTAAGTACATTAGTAATGCTGCTCACCAATCAAACACTATCTACATTTTTCCAGGTAACAGAACCATACCCTGGTCCTATCTACGACAACCCCGCAGACCACGACAGCCTGCACCTGGTCACAGACCTGTCGCTCCCTTCACACATCAGCAGGCTGCTGGAGGAGGGGTCCCAGGAGTTCACGCTGGAGCACAGGGATACTACCTGCACCTTTAAGGTCACTCTTGCCGAGAGAGATGGCGCCACCGTAAGTAGACTTAGGAGAGGTTTTTTTTATTTTGTTGTTAACTGCATGGCCCTGTTTTTGATATTGGTAGTAAATGACGTGTCCTTGGATAGGTATTTTTTATTTGCATGACATTTTTATTTTTGCACGATAGGTTTCTAACTGAAGTTGGTTGATTTTGTATAGTTTATTTAAATTTATTTATTTTATGCACCAGTTATAACATTATTCCACGATTTTTCAATGTGCTATTAACACGGCTTAAGTAAAATTAGTTTCACGAAATTTTACAATTTGCACGGGTTTTTATTTAATTGTATCTAAGTGCGATTTAGTGCTTGCTGTAGGGTTTTAATTTATGTAGGACGTTGTAGGACGTTGACGGAGGTAAGTTACCTTTTAATTTAGTTTGGGTTATCCTTAACCTATTTTATAATTTACTAATAAATTGGTCAGACCTAAAAGTAAATTATGTTTATGCGTCGGGCCTATTTTTCTTCCGCTTTCTATTTTTAACCCCCGACGTAAAAACGACGGGGTGTTATAAGTTTGACGTGTTTGTGTGTGTGGGTGTGTGTGTTGCTGTACGTGTGTCTGTCTGTGGCATCGTAGCTCCCGAAGGGATGAACCGATTTTGATTTTGTTTTTTTTTTGTTTGAAAGGGGGACGGCTATTGCAAAAGCTAGGCCACCTCTGTTTGGCGTTTTCTTTGACCGTCCCCCGACTTGACAATACGTTGATCAAAATATTACCTACAACTTAAAAGACCAATATTTTTTTTTTTTTACTTTTTAGAGTTTTTGGGTCGGGGGCTTTTTAAATTTTAAATTTAACTTTTATTTCCTGCTTTTTTACTTAAGCATCATCATGGACTCTCTAGTTTCCTTATACACCGTGACCTTTTAGTCATCATACAACGGCAGCCCACTTCATGTATCCAATGACTACAAATTATTTATAAAAAAAAATAACATTTGCATAGTAAAAAAATGAAAATATCATTCACTATGACGCGTGACGTAGTTTGAAACACCCTGTTATGGAGATGGAATTATATCATCTTAAATAATGGTAACAATGTTTTAATCGCGCCTAGAGATATTTTATGACGGATACATTGAGTGGACCACCTTTGAAAGACGACTAAAATGTCACGGTGTATATTACCCAACTTCAAAGAACGGTTGGTAATTACCATTACGATCACGCTTGGCGTCCAAATGGGTTAACATAGTACCTATGTCACTACAGCCACTTGAAATAAGCTGATATCCATCTTACTGATAATCTTCTTCTTCATCCAAGTAGTCTTTAGTAGTACCAGTACTTTTCCATTACCTTCCTAGACCTTTTTCATCCTACCTAAATAGCTCTAAAACTACCTATTAAGTATGTACAATACATTGTCAATATGTTGCCAGTCGGTGCGGTACCGCGCCTTCATACAAGATGGCACCAACACATACGCGCGGCGCGAGGTCGGAGTCGCCGCCTGCCTGCTCGTCGCCTGCAAAACTGATGACGTCACCACATGCTCTTACAGGTAGCATATTAATTTTATAATTAAATCAGAATATTTTATCCGGTTTATTATTCTTACCATGTTAAATGTAAAAACAAAGATCATATTTTTTTGCAAATATGTGTATAACAGATAACAAAAATGATTACAAGATCAGCCATATTTTACCATGTAGGCAAAATACATACTAAATTACAAAATCACAAAAATCACCAATCACCAATCATCTAAATTATTTCACTAGCTATGCGATCCGAAACATTGTCCACTGATATTTTTACACCGCGGTCTTTTTACGAGATATAATTATGGATAATGTCGAAGGGCTCGTGGCTAAGTAATAACAGCCGCATGGGAGGATCCTTCAAGTTACGCCTACGGCTACGCTTGCCAAGTTTGGTCCGTGGATGGGTGACCATCTTTACATATCGAGACTTCTCCGTGCCTCGGAAAGCACATTAAGCCGTTAGTCCTGGCTGTCATTCGTGCCATCTTTGACAGTCGTTACGGGTAGTCAGAAGCCCGAAAGTCTGACTGACTAATCTTACCAAGGGGTATTAACCAGTAACTGTGTTATAGAGGTCAGATAGGCAGTCGTTTCATTTAATTACTGATATTCGGCTGCAATCAATCAATCATTTATTTTGTTAAACATAGCTATGGCTACATATAGCATATTTTCTAAAATATGTGCACTATGTTATGCCAAAATATGGCTTGCAAAATTAACACAAACAAGGAAGCAAGCAAGCGCTTCCGGTTAGATTGGAAGCCGACCCCAATATACATGGGAAAAGCCTAGATAGATTGATTGAAATGATATCAAACACACAACATTTACTTATCCGTTTACTGAAGACTTTTGTTTTAACTCTTTCAGGTTCAATAAAACAGAAGAAACTACAATAGAAAAACTGGAAATTGAAATGAAAACGTATAGTAATACGCACAATGACACGCTTGACTGTGACAACATCGAGTACTTCCCGGTGTCAGTTAGATACAACAAGTTTCCGCTTAGTCCTAAGAACTTCACTTACACTGCGAAGCTGAAGGACCAATCTAAGTGCGAACAGAAGGATCAATCTAAGTGCGAACAGAAGGATCAATCTAACTGCGAACAGAAGGATCAATCTAAGTGCGAACCGAAGGACCAGAACACTATATCCGTTCTACAAAAAGAAATTCAGAGTATAAACGATCGAGATCGTTTGAATTTCAAGATCAATGTTCCTCAAAACGAGCTACTCGCGTTTGCCATCTGGGGAAGGATCTATACGAGAGATATTGACCATAACAAAGAAGTGTCTGAGGAAGATCTTCATAATTTTAACACTCTTCTGGATGTATTATTCAGTACTGATTAAAAAATAACTGCATAATATAAGGAATATTGTGCCATTTTGAAAAATTGCATGTTAACTAGTTTGTGTATAAATGTAAAGATGAATGAGTTTGGAAGACGTATTTGGTAAACTGAAACATTGTAATAATCGACAGTTTTTAATTCTGTATTATTAAGAAACAATTCTTGTCTATGTAAATGTCTATAGTAATACTGGGCAAAAAATTGTAAAAATAGAGTCATCGCTCGTATCTCTTATGACAAATAAAAGAATAAAAGAAGAATTTGATTTCTGCACTTTAAATTACTCACACTACTTGAAATGCTCATATTTCTACTTAAAAAGTACATATTGGCTTGTAATGGATTTATATGAATCAAACAAGGTTTAGTAGGTAAGAAAATAAGTATTTTAATTGAAACCATGAAACATAAATGCAACTTCTTAAGCAAATAACAAATCAACTTATTTTTATTTTTTATTTGTGGCAGTCTTCATATAAATGACAATAAAAAAATTTACGTACCAAAAACTTAAAAACAATACTGCCGTGTCACGCACAACTCTTCTATCTTGAAAAACAGCCTTTTGAGTAAATCGTCTTTAAAATGTTAAATAAACGTAATTTATGTATTCCTTACGTAAATTGTATAAAGTACTTAATTACTGTTGAATAAATTTTAAAAGAACTTAACAATATGGGGCCTAATTCCTTTTTTGTAAATTTTGAATATTAAACGTTTTATTCGAATAAAAAGAGTTGGGCATAACTGCTGTTTCATACAAACGTGGTCACACGTCATGTATAATCTTAAGTTAGAAGATTTGTGCGCAATAAGGTATTTTCACGTGATTCCAAGACCTATGTCTGCTAACTAATAGTTGTGTGTAACTTGCAGGTCGCTCGATTTAGAATACTCATCTAATTTAAGGGTAAGTAGGTAAATAACAAACCATGAAATATGACAAAACTATAGTTTTATTATTCAAATTAATGTAGTGGGTATTCAGTCATATTTATTAACTAGAAAATATTAAAAAAAAATTAGGACTTAGTAATTACCTATTGAACAAAATAATCAGTCATTTTTTTTGTGATTTATTTAAAATAGTATGTTATTTTTTTAAATAATCAATTAAACTGTTGAAGAAATCAATAAAACAGTATTTAACATAATTATGTGTCTGTTGTAATAAAATAAACTAAATAAACTCCTGTAACAAAAACTTTTAATTACTTAGAATTTTTTCTGCAGATATTGGTGACGGTTAGATTGGTTAACTTACCGTCACTAACATCAGCAGAAAAAAGTAAGTTTGTATATTTTGAACCGGGTCACACATATATGGCGGCTGATACTACACACGGATGTATAGCAAACAAATTTGGTAAGGTAAAAGAAATGTATGACCTAACAGATTATACAGATAAAATTAAGAAATCACGAAAAAATGTGACAGTTCAAACAACCACTCATCCTACCATGATTTTGTTTAAAGATGAATTAAAAAAGACATTTCCAAAGGATTACAGCTTTTCAGCATTGAAAATAATTGAGTTTCGACGAGGCACAACAAGTATGTTTCGAATGATTTCAAAGAATTAAAGGTAATGAACAAAAATTGTTTTAATCCTAATGACTCTGTGGACTTTATTAGCAATACAATATTTCTTTCGAAGAAAGTCCTCGAGGAGTACCTAAGTGCAATAAAAAAACAGGAACTGTTGAAATTGTGTGATTCAATGCCAATTACATATAGACGATTTTTAAGAACTTGTGGTGAATGATAACGTCTGTGCTTTAGATGCTTTATTTGATAATTAATTACGTAACTAATTTCATTTATCATTTCAAATTATTAATCTGTTTCTTTTCTTGTTTATGTTAATTTCGGTTGATTTTAACTAGTCTTTACTTCGTTACAATTTTTTATTATTGTTATAAAATTACTAAGTGATAAAAAGTTTTTGTTATAGGAGTTTGTTTAGTTTATTTTATTACAACAGACTAAAATAATTATGTTGATACTGTTTTATTTATTTTTTAAACAGTTTAATTGATTATTTTAAAATTTACGTAATATTTTAAGTATAATGGCGAGCGCGACGACCTCGATCACGCGCAACTCTTCTAACTAATATCTAACAGAATTTGAGCTACCGCGAGAATGACAGCTACCGCGAGTAATGCACAACTATTCTAACTTGAGTTATATAAAAGAGTTAGGCATGATTCAATCATTGAAAAATAAAGTTGAACGAGTTTGCCATTACCTACAAATATCTCGGAAACCAACTACAATTTTTGAAATTATGTTTTAGTATTGACGGTAGTTATGGTGTATAAAATTATGTTGCATGGTTAGGCGAAACTACTATTTTAAGATAGCAGAGATGTGCGTGACACGGCAGTGGTTGTAGTTGCCGATGAGCACCATGAATTCAACATATCATTCAGCGCAAAAATTTTACGTCGGTTTTACAAAAAAAAAAATCAGCTGTTTCATAGAACAGTGCAATACCTACGCGGTCAAAATGTATGGAACAGCTGATTTTTTTTTTGTATTACCGACGGAAAATGTCTGCTCTGGGGGTCTAGACTAGAATGATATGCTGAATTCATGGTTACAGTTTGTGCACTGGATAAAAACTTATCCTGTATACAAAATGATTTTAATGTGATCGGTGTATTCATTCTGCTACGTCCCACAACGCACAGGAGTTTGGTGCAGAGGGGCATAATCCGGGGTTCGCGGAAGTCACACTATGTTGAATATTGGACATAAGTCCAACGTAGTCACTGCTATGCAAGTAGGTATTAGCAAAGTATATAAATAAAACTAATTTTTAGAATAGTAGTGATAAAATACCGCAACAACTTTTTATTAGGCTTGATCATAGACAAAAAAAACATAAAAAGGGAAAAAAAAAAGGAGCATTCAAACAAATTACAATTAATTCGGTGCGTTCAGTGATACATAATTTATTATGTTTATGTTTGAGTAACATAAACTCTTTCAATTATCACTAACACTTCCCCTTACTCAAACATAAACACAATCATACAATAGTTCTTAAATCAATTCTAAATGTAACATGTTCTCGCAGAAGTAAATACAAAATAAATTACGTACCTACTGCCATAAAGTTTATGAGTAATAGAACTATACTCATAGGTTGTCTTAAGCTAAACATAATTCTGTAACAAACTTATGATGTTTTATTTTAGCTAATGGCTTTGTCAAGACATCTGCCACCATCTCATCTGTTGATAGGTATTCTATTTTAATTGTTTTGGAATCCACTGCATCTCGGATGAAGTGATGACGAATGTCTATATGTTTAGTGCGACGATGACACAGATCATTCTCTACAATTTTGTGAGCACTTAAATTATCATTGTAGATAGTCACAGGTAACAAATCATAATTAAACAAATCAATAAAAAAGTTTTTAAGATGTTTACTTTCTTTTACAGCTTCTCCTAGACTGTAATATTCAGCCTCAGTACTTGAATACGCAACTGTTTGTTGTTTACGGGCTTCCCAATTTACAACACAATCACCCAGTTTGACAACAAACCCAGTATAAGATTTTCTGTCATCTAAGTCATTTGCCCAATCAGCATCAGTAAATATGTTAATCTCACAATTCTTTTTGCTTTTACTAAAATGTAAGCCATAGTGTTTAGTACCTGATAAATACCTTAGTACACGTTTTGCTGCTTGCCAATGTGACTCACCATAACAATTGTTGTACTGTCCCAATTTACTACATGCAAATGATATATCAGGCCGGGTGCACACTGATAGGTACATTAGTCCTCCAATTAGTTCCTGATAAGGTAAGTTATCATCACATTTAGAAGATTTGCTTAAATCTACATTCACCTGCATCGGGGTACTAACAGGCTTACAGTCACTCATACCAAATTTTGATAGAAGATTTTTTATATACTCTTCTTGTGATAATTTTATAGAACCATTATATTCATTCCTTTCAACTTTCATACCAAGACAATTCCTAACTTCACCTAAGTCTTTGATATCAAATTGTTCCTTTAGTTTATTAACTAATTTTATTTTTTCATTGTGATTTTCGGTAAATACGAAAAAATCGTCTACATACAAAGCAATAATAGTGATTTTATTGTTTATCAACTTTGTGTAAACACAGGGTTCACATTTCGACTGTTTATAACCAATACCATTTAAAACTTCATTAACTTTTAAATGCCAGGCTCTGCTAGCTTGTTTGAGACCATATATACCTTTTTTTAATAAACAAACTTTGTTGATACTATCCTCCTCATAGCCAGGTGGTTGTTCCATGTATATGGTTTCAGTTAAATTCCCATTTAAAAAGGCTGTGCTCACATCAATGTGAAAAATTTTCATATCTTTTTGAACTGCAATAGCAAATAATAACCTTAATGTGGAATGCCGAACAACAGGAGAGAAAGTCCTATCATAGTCTACTCCCTGTTGTTGAGTGAAACCTCGAGCAACAAGCCTTGCTTTATACCTTTCTAAATTTCCATCAGCATCCTTTTTTATTTTATAGACCCACTTACATTTCACGACATTCTTATTATTCGGTCGGTTAACAATAGTCCAAACATTTTTTGCAATTAATGAATTATATTCATCATTCATTGCCTTTTTCCATTCAAAGTGGTCGTTAGAGGACATAGCTTCATTATATGTTTTAGGTTCAGAAGTTAACATAGCAAATTCATCATCTCCAACTACATAATCATTAAACCTAACAGGTAGACGGCATTGCCTTACAGGTCGTGATGATGATGGTATGAGAGTCTCATTACTCAAATTTTGTACATTATTAGTAATATTATAACCCAAGTTAGATGAACTACCTGATTCCAAAACTATGCTATCATTAAAATTTTCAGCATTACTGATATCCAAGTTATCTTCCCCTGCTGAACTATATTCTGATGCTGTATCAATTTGTTCTGTATTCTCCGAGGATAAAATTGTAACAGGGTTATCAATTTCAGAACCAATAGAACTATCAGTACATTGTACATTTTGTAAATCTGTTTGTTGATGTAAAGTTATGTCAAAATCAGACGGAGAATTACTTAAGCTGGATATGCCAGACGTATTTTCAAGAAACACAACATTTCTTGCTTTAATAACCTTTCCTGGATGCATTGGGTCACCTAAACGATATCCTTTGGAAGATTCACAGTAGCCTAACATGATATAAGGTTTTGACTTTGCATCTAATTTATTACGTTGCATTTCTGGTGTTAAAGCATAAACTTTGCATCCAAATACCTTTAAGTTACTCAAGTCAACTTTGGACCCTGACCACAGTTCCTCTGGTGTAGCATCTTTTACAGCATTAGTAGGACTTAGGTTTTTTAAATAAACTGCGGTAGCAACAGCTTCTCCCCAATATCTCTTATCTAAACCAGAGTCTTGTAACAGAGTACGTGTTTTTTCTATTAAAGTTCTATTTAAGCGCTCTGATACTCCATTTTGCTGTGGTGAATATGGTATGGTTGTCTCATGAATTATACCATTTTTAACAAAAAAATTGTGCATAGTTTGATTACAGTATTCTGTACCATTATCTGTTCTAATGGTCTTAATCTTTAAACCAGTTTGATTCTCAACAAGTAATTTAAAATTTACAAAAACACTATGAACTTCAATTTGAGACTTAGTACGTAAAAAATAAACAAAAGTTTTACGTGTATAATCATCTGTCAAAGTTAATATATAACGATAATTACTCCATGATGGTACTGGCATAGGACCACAGAGATCAGAATGTATAAGTTCTAATTTTTGAGTAGCCCTTTTGGCACTGCCTTTTGGGAATGTTTTAGTAGCCTGTTTTCCTTCAATACAAGGAATGCAACATTTTATAGGAAAATCTTTAAATGATATACCATCTGCAAGGCGATCACGTAACAGTAACATACCTTTATAACTTAAATGACCTAATCTCTTATGCCACAGTTCAGAATCATTTGAGCAGCAAAACAGCGACTGATGACTCACATTGACAGCAATAGTTTGTTCAGCACATGGGTAGAACGAGGTATCCTGATGCTGATCAAGTTTGTAAACACCACCCACATTAGATGCTGAAAATATACAAGGACTGTTAGTACATACATTATTTTTAGCAAAAACCTTACACTTTTTATTATCAAAAACAAGTACATATCCTTTTTCAGTAATTTTGTTAACTGAGAGTAAATTAACTGAAATATCTGGGACATATGCTACATTTGTAATAGTTTTTCTAACATTTTCTTGCAAAGTTATATTTACATTGCCAGAGCCACAACTATAGATTTTATCATTGTTTGCCACAGTTATAGAAGCCTTACGCTCACTAGAAAAATCATTCATCCAATCTTTTCGCATAGACATATGTGTTGTGCAACCAGAATCCACTAACCAATCTGAACTGCCGCACAGTCCTGAAGTTAACGCTGATGAGAAAGCAGAGTCTTCAGTAGAATCTTGTTCCCTTTTTAGGTCTGGACACTTTGGTCTTATATGACCTTCCTTGCCACAATGGTGACAACGGACAGAAAACTTTTTCTTACAGATCTTTTTCTTAACCAACAGGGCATTTTCTGTCTTGTCAAGTTCTTGTCTTCTGAAGTCGTGCACCAACTTGTTTCTAACAATTTCAGATGTAAGATCCAATTTAAGTCCTTCTATTGACATAATTAATGGATCATATTCCTCTGGTAGACCCATCAGCATTATTTCAGCAATCTCCTTGTCATCAATTTTCGTTCCAATGCCAGAAAGTTCTTGGCATATGCTCATTATATCGGAGATATACTTTTCCATATCATTATATGTATTATAAGAAATCTTGTATAATTGTCGTTTCAATAATAGCCGCCGGGTAATGCTATTATTTTCGTACGCTAACTTTAGGGCATCCCATGCCGCCTTTGCAGTGGTGCAATCTTTTACGTGAGGATAACATATTGGCGTGATGTTGAGGCAAATTTTAGCATAAGCCTTTTGATCGGCTGCCGATTCACTCTGCGGAGGCGCCATTATGCATTGCCACAAATCAGACTCGATAAGAATTAATTTCATAAGAAATTTCCATTGGGCATAATTTTTGGTGCCTTCGAGTTTTTCCATGGAAGACAACGTCCTATGGCACATACCTGGCGGCGACAGCTGCGGCGTCGGAGGCAGCGAATGCGAATCCAAATCTTTGTTCGGTGACGAAGCGTCCGCGGACGCGCCCTGTTGCATGGCGTCCTTTGTCATTTTAGACTTGACGGCGAAATCACGTGAACGTTACCTAATTATTTACTGGGCCCATAACCTGTTGAATATTGGACATAAGTCCAACGTAGTCACTGCTATGCAAGTAGGTATTAGCAAAGTATATAAATAAAACTAATTTTTAGAATAGTAGTGATAAAATACCGCAACAACTTTTTATTAGGCTTGATCATAGACAAAAAAAACATAAAAAGGGAATAAAAAAGGAGCATTCAAACAAATTACAATTAATTCGGTGCGTTCAGTGATACATAATTTATTATGTTTATGTTTGAGTAACATAAACTCTTTCAATTATCACTAACACACTAGTATCTGTGATCCCCGGTGCAAGTGTGAGACGGAACACCGGGGTGGTTTTAGTCAGTAAGAATCTGACAGACACCTCCGCCCTACCCAGACGAAGGACATCCATGAGGATTTCCCCCGTAATAAAACAAAACAAAAAAGGGGGCATATTAAGGCTCTAATAGTATCATTGTATCAGACTCTAAGAAACTCGAATGGACTAGTGTAAAGTAGCTACAATCATCATTATACTACACGGTGGAGCATACGGTGGAGGTTTGCCCGGCTTGGGCGGAGCACCGCCGTGTCCTCGTGGAGGTGATCGGCGGCGGCGATCTCTCGCGTCCGACCCTGGTCCAGGCCATGGTACGGAGCGAGAGGGCATGGCTGGCAGTCGCCTCCTTCAGCGAAGCAGTTATGCTCGCAAAGAGGGAGGCGGCGCACGTGAGGGAGATGCAGTACATGCGCCCTCACAACCGTGGCCTTCGCAGGAGACGCCCTGGGCGTCGGGAATCCCAGGCTGATTCCCGGCCACCGTAGGCACGGGCTTGCGGACGGCGAGTAATGGGTAGCTCGCTGTCCGGTAAGGACCAAGCCCGGGTCGACGGCGCGTTGTGTTCCACGCGCGCCTCAAAGAGATGTCAGCAGCAACTGACGGGGCCCGCAAGGGCCGATGCCTGCCAGGGGTGCGGGTTGTTCGAAAGAGATACCGCGGCCACAGGACACAGACAACTGAGGGAACACGGGTGGGTTTTAGTCAATAAAAGTCTGAAACGCCCTCCCGCTCCACCCAGAGCGGGAGAAGTTATTTGATGATTTCCTATCCAAAAAAAAAACATCATTATACTAAGTTTTAAAATAGATACTTAGGTACAGAGCAGAGTATAGCAGTAGTGGTGCAGTGGTAACGGCCGCGACTTACGGTCGTGGGTTTGAACCCAGAGAGGCGCTTAACTTTGTGTAAATTATTTCATAACCACTGCTCTCAAAACGGTGAAGGAAAACATCGTGAGGAAACCAGCATGTCCTAGAACCAAAAATTCGAAGACATGTGACATCTACCAACCCGCACTGGGCCCGCGTGGTGGATTACGGCCCACTTCGCTTTACAGAGAAGAGGCCTGTGTCCCAGCAGTGGGATCTTTTAGGGCTGATTATGCATACTTAGGTTTAGGTACACGTAAAAAATAAGTAAGAATAAAATTGCTTATTAGTCTTGGAGGCTATATCGTAATTCTTTAAAATGAATTAGAATAAAAAAAAAAAAACTGATTTCCAAAAAAAACCACTACAAAGTGAAAAATAACTTTAATTTTGGAAGGCGGTGACTTTGGATACGTATTTTAATTTTTTGTCACCGCCTTCCGAAATTAAAGTTATTTTTCACTTTGTAGTGTTTTTTCGGAAGTCGGTTGTTTTTTTTTTTTGGAAAATGTTTTTATTTTTCACTTTTTACTTATGGTACCCCACTAATTCGAAATTTCATCATCTTTGGGGTCAAAACAATGCATATTTATGCGATAGCAGCAATCGCGGTTTATTTACTGTTATTTTTTGAAGAGTTCCGTTGTCTATCTCCGAAACTCATCATCAGATCTATATGTAATTGAAATGTTACCACACGGGAAGCACCAGCTTTCAAATGAATCAAAATCGGTTCACTCAGTCGAAAGTTATGAGGTAACAAACATAAAAAAAACATACAGTCGAATTGAGAACCTCCTCCTTTTTTTGAAGTCGGTTAAAATAGAGGATAAAAGTTATTGAAAAAATAATGAAAGTGGATACCCTCTATCAAACTACCTAATCAACCTAACTGGTTATAGAAAATCTATGGTAGTGTTATTGTGGTTGGAAGCGTACACTCAAAAGATTCCCAATAAGGAAAAATAATGACCTTGAACGGTGTAGCACGCGACGCGAAATTTTAAAATTTTTAAAAATAAAAACAGAAAATTTGATTGTGTCATCTTAGTTCTGATAAGAATGTTTGATCTACCACCCAGCTGATAACGCGTGTCATGACATTCTTATTTTATATTACATCAATCTTGGGCAGAGTATACAGGCTGGTGTCGAAAAGGAACGGAAAATAATATTATCCGATCTCGGAACACAGTCAAAACTGAAGTTAGGGGTGGGGGATTCAAGAACATTTAAGGCCCTGGTAACTTTAAATAATGTCGTTATGACCGATAATAGTTCTTATTGCAATCCGATACGGGTTAAAATCTGTTGTAATGAATTCGAATAATAAATGAGCAAACGCACAAAGTAAAAGTGCAAATAAAATCGTATAAAATTAGATAGTAATTATTTAATAATATAATAATCCATCACTGGATGTAGTTTGGTATTTGGAATTATATGGTATAATTTTAATTATAATTATAATTGTTATTGAAGGGATAAACCGAGTTTAAAGATAATTAAGAGGTGACTTTGATGATTTTTTTTGATGCATTAAAGTGTGTTTTATTATGTTTTGAGTTCCATCACTGTATGCAAAATAAACTAGAAAGTACCATATATTTTTGTTAAAGAGATACACTGGTTTTAATAACCACCTTTTTGATCGTTTTCAAGAAATCTCGAAGAACTCTCTCTTAACGAAACCATCAGTCTTGAGAAATAAAAAACTGCTTCGTTGGTAGTGGTGGATTCAATTCCCGGGTCGAGCAGTGTCATTGTGTTTTTCTATCTGGAATTTCAGTAGTGGCAAAAGGCTTGCCCACTATAACATGGAACTTAAACCAAAACTGGTGAAATTTGGGTGTACTATAGGTTCAGCTATGCCTTACCCTTCGGGCGTTATGTTTTGTTAAATTTGAAACAGTGATTTTTGTTTTGCGACTTCCTATAACTTGTGCTAGAGAAACTAACTAGATGGATTTCTTCTTATTTCGCATCTGCAACGGTCGGCATAGCTGGCACTGTCATCCCATCTGCCATCTGCCATCGTTCTGCGACCAATGTGCCCTGCCTGCTGCCACTTAAGTTTGGCAATTCTTCGAGCTATGTCGGGAAATTTCAAACATAGCCTTCTTCATTGCCCTTTGAGTGACTTTTAGCCTTCCAATAAGGCCCATTGTGAGTGACCACGTTTCAGTGCCATAGCCAACAAACACTGATAAAAGAAAATTCTTCGTTATGTGGGACGAGAAGATATGGCGGCGTAGCTTTCTGAATGCTGCCCAGCCGAGTTGGATTCGACGATTGACCTCTTTCTCGAAGTTTGACCTACCTAACTGGACAGTTTGTCCTAGGTAGACATAATCGCCCAATACTTCGAATGCAGAGTTTCCGATCTTCATGAACCCTGGGTGTAACATGGGCATTAGACATGACCATATTTCTGATACACGCTGTATATTTTAACTTGTGAAATCATTCCGAACAGCATCTTGTAAATGGCAGAGCTGCACACAGCCCGACACAGTTCACACGTTACTGTAAATAATATATGACACGACACGTTATTGTCACCTTGACAACTGAGATACCCATACAACGCGAATTTTAAGTTCGTGTGTATCACTAGAGCTCTATAAGAGCCGCCTTGTCGATAGATCATTCATTCGTTATCTTAGCGGCAAATTGATAGTGTACTTAATTATAAATAAATAATTGTTTTAAAATTGTTAAAATGGTGCTAAACAAAAGAGTGCTCGTTATTTACACTGGAGGTACCTTTGGTATGCTGAAAAATGAAAAAGGAGGTAAGGTTTATCAATTTTTTTTTTTGTGGAAATGTTAGCAGTTAAGACGTAAGTCATATTAGGAATGTTCTGATAAATTAGGTCCTAAAGTCCGACCGTTGAGCGAATGCGTTCTTGATACCTGTCAGTGCGACAGTTCTAGTAACAAATAAAGATCAAATTCGCGTAAGACGTATTCGTTTGGATGAAACTGACGGGTGACAAGAAAGCATTCTCCTACAGGCTTCTTTCTACTGCTGGATTGTGGACGTTTTGTACGAGCAAAGGGTTGGATCCAGGTGACTCTGGAAAAGGATGCCTGGAAGACTTGGGGGAAGCCTTTGCTCTGCAGTATGAGGACAATAGCAAATAAAATTAAATAAAAGATTGTGTGTGCAAAGTGGAAAACATTTTCAGAATTGTCGCAAGTTTTTTTATTGATTTTTAAATCAATTACTCCGATAAAATTATAATCGACCGAGGATCTAAGTATGTTAAATATGTATGGTTAACAACAGTGTTAACACCTTGCGTATTGTATTATTTGCATTTGTAATTTACTATACAAATGTAGGTGTGAATAATGTTAGCTCTATTTATATTTATTCATGTTTTTCACACGGCCGGCCATATTGATACTTCAGAAAATTAACGATAAATTAGGTATGTACAGTTAGCGTCAATAATATCGGGACGAACAGACTGTTCAAAATGATCTAAATAACTGTGAAAATTAAATATTAACTCAATTACATACGGAGTGTTTTAGAATGAAGACATTACACGACAACTGTCATTCTGACAAGAACTTTATCGTAACGAGATAAAGTTTAATTTTCTTAGTGATTGAGATCATTTTGAACAGTCTGTTCATCCCGATATTTTTGACGCTGACTGTACTATCACCTGTGGTATCTTTACATTCCATGAGCAACTTTACCCATGAGTAATTTATATGAATATGAATGAAATATCGCGTTGATATTAAATGGTGGCAACATAATGCTTAGTAATTAAGATATATTTACAGTCATGGCTAAAGATGCACAGTTGATCGTAACTATAATCATAGGAAAAACCGGTCTAGATGCACTAGCACAATTTTGTATTTTAAAACTAAAAAATAAATCATATTTTTTCATTCTTCCAGTGCTGGTGCCTCAGAAGAACATAGAGGCGGTCATCAGGAAACTGCCACAGTTACACGATAATGAATACTGGCAGACGAAACTCGCAGGGACAGAACACAAGGAATATCTAGCATTACCAGGTAATTGAATGAAATGCACCGACCCCAGCGTGGTTTGACCACAGAATCGATTAATCGAATGAACCCCAAGATTTGCTCTAACCCTTGAAGCCTAATGTTTCATGGTGCTACAGAGAAGAGAAGATTGCATATCAAGGAGTAGACCGTGGGCCTCCGTAATGTTAGGGAAGACGTGATGCCCTTACGATAGGGAAGGATTGCGAGCTGTACCGAATATGCATCCTAGAATGGGCATTGGACTCACTAGTTCTCAATTTCATGCAGAATTTGATACCCACATTTTGAACGTCTTTTAAGTGGTGACGAATGAGAATTTTGCAGCAGTGGTTATGACAAGCCTACTACTTTGATCCTAGTGTTAGCTTAGTGTGTATCTTAGGCCCTATTTAATATTTAACTGACAATGCGCATAATAATCGAAAAACTGAGAAAATGTCGATGTACTCAGTGTTTGTCAAATATTAAGTTTGTGTGTATGTATATATTTTCACGACCGGTGCTGTGAAAACTATGAATAAAATTTACAAAATTCTCGGATTGACGCCTTTTTGTCGGTTTTATTAAATAGGCCGCTGATGGTAGCTGATTACGCGATATATTCACAGTTATCTTCCGTCCTTCGTCGTTCCTAAGATTCAATAGATATCTCACAGTACAGTGTTGATTCGTAGCGTAAGTTTCCGTCAAAGATAAATTTGTAAAATACACGTATTATTTATAGATAGTAACAAGTCATGTGTTTACTACAGTTATTATGAGATTAGGAAGTATGTTTATTGTTCAGGATTTGAAATTCAAGGAACATTTTTGCACATTACCTACTTCGTTCATAATTTATCATTAACTACTAGGCCATGACTAGGCCTCACTTCCATCGGATTTGAGTGCTAAACGAAACGTTCGTGGTCAAAATACTAACTCGATTCGGCATCACAATAATTGCTCCTCATTTTAGGAAATCAACTTTTTTGAGGTACTTTGCGACCGCAGAGGGAACCGTGAAACCGGAATCGGTTAATAATACACTCGTATGCGTGTAATTATACATTATTTCGTTTATTTCACGCCTATGTCTTTACAGCTCCGAGCCTGTCTATGATGTGTGTTCATATTATTGTAGTCTTTGTGTGTGTTCTTACGAAACAAAAAACATGAGCTAAAATATTTTAAGGATTGTTTTAGATCTCCATGACACACAGTGGAACGAATGTATGGGAGCGGTTGGACGTAGACATGTCCGAAAAATAAGAGTAAAATTATGACAAACTAATGATGCCATCTTATTCGATTACTTAATGCCTTCATAAATTGTGGTGATGAATTTCTTCATAACTCCCATATTTCGGGAGTAATTTGAGAAAATGTGAAATTTTACTATGAAAATGAGTGTATCGAGCTCTCTCCCTCCTGATTCCGGGCTTGTTTCAAGTAGCGGTCTCTAATATCGTAATGCTATTACTAAGAGCTATATTTAATACTAAGACACATAGTGCGCCAAATGTGCACTTTCTGGGATAAAAGGAAATGAAAATTTAAAAAAAAAAACGTTTTTTCCCCATTTGTATTTACTTTAAACCGCAGACAGACTTATTAAGAGGTCTATAAATATATTATATATATATACAGAAATATATATTAACAAAAATATTCACAAGAACTGATGAGAGTATGACTTTTAAGTAAGTTGATAATAAATTACCTAGTTTCATTAAAAGTACAATAAATAATTAAGATGTAAGCTCTAATTTACTAAGTTACACATTTTAAAACAATAACATCATTTAATTATCTTCGTCATCATCATCATCATCAATTAATTCAAATTCAGAATCGATGTCCGCTAAATCATTTATGTTAACAAATTCGATATCACTTTTCTCAGAATCCGTAAGCTCATAAAATTCCTTAAAAGAAGATTTTTTTACAAACTTATTTCCTTTTGGACGGATACTTGTAACAAGTGGATCAGAAGACAGTAAAAGATTGTGCATAATATCTTCATTGCATGAGATACTGCTATGCTTTCGAGAATGCCCCTCTCTATATTTTCTAAAATCTTTATTTCTAGCCTCAGATGCCTCTTCGGATAGAAAACCAATGGGCACAATTGACATGTTCTGAACTATGTCTGGCCCATGCATTAAAATTTTATGAAGTGAAGAAGGCATATAATACCATGGGTATAACTCCACGTAAAGCTTAGCAGTATCAAAGCAGAACTCTCGGAATTTAGTTACGTTGATCTTCTCTCCTGATGAAATACACTGCAAGATCACACAGATTTTTCTTAAAAGCATAGCATCTATTCCGGTCAGTTCAGCAGATTTAGTGTAGTTTTCAAAAAATCTCCTTGCCGAGTTGCCATTGTTGGTGGATCCACTGCCTTGTTTCACAACATCGAGAAGTAAGCCCGTTTCTCTTCTTACAGCCTCTTGAACTCTTTTCTTCCTGTCATCAACTTGCCTTTTTGCTATATCACCCCTTACTTGCCATGATTTTATGTCTAATTTGTAGGAAATGTGTAATAAGCATTCCATTGAGCGAATCCAAGCGTGAAGGGTGCTTAAGCTATATTTATACATGTCCTCGTTTGCGTGTTTATCTTTGATTAACTCTAAATTATTCATTTCTTTAGGACAAGCCTTGCATATGTCACACACTGAAGCTGCTGTATTGGATATAATGGAATGAATTTTACCATCAATCATTGTCAACAGCAGTTGGTGTTTGACACTAATTCCATCAGTGATGGTGGATGGAGTTAAGGCTTCAATCTCTGCTTCGATTTCAGCCATCTCTCTCTGCACATTTTCTTTGGTTTCCTTTATAAACTTAAACAATATTGGCCGGCAAAATGAAGTGGAAGATGGTCGCTCGTTTTCCCAAATTGTTACACCTTTTGAGACGAGCCGCAGTGGTACAAGACTAATCATAAAATTACTAGCAAGATCGATTTGCTCATCTTCACTCGTCCTTTGATGATAAATGCTTTGGCTAGATGATCCGTCAAAACCCCATTTGCTGGTCAATACGAGCTGTTGATTGGGATCAACAGGGGTTTCTAACGACCTAATAAGTCTTCTTGAGGTTAAATCCATCAAGGCTTGTAATTTGATTTTTGCAGAGCTCTCTGTAACTGTGAGATCTTCTTTGGCCGGATAGCACTTAATTTTTTCTTTAACCAACATGTAGTAACTCGGGTATTGAAGAGCTCCTTCTTGAGTGTTGAAATCCCGAAGAGTGTTATAGCGCCATTTCGATAAGTTCATCGATACATAAAGAGCCAATGCCTTCAAAGGGGATATTTCCCGTACCTGAATTGATTTACCTTCAATGAAGGCTTTGATTTTTGAGGCCTCTTCTGGATTCTCCGTCAAGTATTTCATAACATAAGCTGTATCGCTTTGTCCTGCCTTTTGAAGCGCCCTTTCGGCCGAAAACATAATTTCAGCGCTGCTACTGCTGCATGAAAGACTATCTTCAGTGCGTCTTCTTTTTTGCCGGTTACTAAGGTCCTCAAAAGATTTACGAGGACTAGGATGTGTACAAGTTGAAGCATCAGATTTAGCAGGAGAAATTATGGGCTCGATGACGTCACTTATATTTTCTGTAGAAGGTTCCATATTTTCATTCTGTAATTCCGGCCATTGAATTGCAGCCTGTAGCCAAATCTCATGTTTCTTCCGAAACTTATCTGTGCTTCTTCCAGACTGTGTCCATTTTGCATAAATGCGGTAGCAAAATCGACGACACCAGTCTTTTAAACTTGTTTCAGCACTTTCACATAACTGAACACAACTGTTATCTTTTAAAACACTGAACAAATAGTTAAAGTCGCGTAAATCTTTATGTGCGCGTGCGCATAAAGCAACGTGAATATCAAGATTTGTATTAAAATTTGGAAAATACATTGCGAGATTAGCTTGGATACAACGAGGTGTAAATCAACACTGATTTTAAAGTTACTAATAGTGACCTATTTATATAAAATCCAGGTATCCCAGGTATCCTTTGTTAAATATTGCAAGGTAATTAGTTATTGTGATAATTAGTAAATGATGCATGCTAAATTAGTGTATTAAGAGCCATTTAGTAATTAAATAATAGCAATGTTCTTATCAGTAATCATTAGTGCATCAGTTTTATATGTAAACCTTAAGTCCCTAATTATATATCCTAATTAGCTTATATCTTCTCTAATTGGCTGCTCAGAAATGTTATTGTAATAAGGTAAACCTTTAGAAAAACGGTTTTAATCAACAAAATAAACAAAAAATAAAAAAATTGTGTTATAAAATAAACATCACTCTTTATCCCAGAAAGTGCACATTTGGCGCACTATGTGTCTTAGTATTAAATATAGCTCTTAGTATTAGCATTATGATATTAGAGACCGCTACTTGAAACAAGCCCGGAATCAGGAGGGAGAGAGCTCGATACACTCATTTTCATAGTAAAATTTCACATTTTCTCAAATTACTCCCGAAATATGGGAGTTATGAAGAAATTCATCACCACAAGTTATGAAGGCATTAAGTAATCGAATAAGATGGCATCATTAGTTTGGCATAATTTTACTCTTTTTTTTCGGACATGTCTACGTCCAACCGCTCCCATACATTCGTTCCACTGTGTGACAGTTCCAATGTGAATTGTGACAAAGCCATTTCGTTGCCTGCCAGTACAACATAGGGTTGCTTTCGGTAAACAACCAACCTTTATAGTACCTACCTAAATCTAATATTTGTTATTGATGAGGATACCTGATGTAACCCTACAACTTCCATTTGTCTACGCTTATCGTAATTTGTTTCGGTATCTAAATCGCAACGTAAATGTAGGTGTTTAATCTATACTTCACAAACCGCGTGCGTGATGGGAATTCCCATCGGCTAAAATAACAAACATCCATTCAAACACTTATGTTTTTTTTAATATTTTTAAATTGTCAAACTTAATGAAGGTACCTGGATAACAAGCAAATGAAGTGGTGTCCTATAATTGGAAGCGCACACTGCATTTATCCTTGTTCTATGTATACTTGAATGTAATCAAATTGTGTAGCCTTTTTGGAGATCCATTAACCCCACTTTTTTAAATTAGAAGCTCCTGCAACTAAGCTAAATATGCTTGTGTATGGAGTGGGTTCACGTCAATAGTGTAATGGGTGGAATCGAACTCACGACCTCTCGATCGTCAGGCCGACGCTTTAGCCATTGGGCTATTGCCGCTTTATATGCATTATCGGATGAATTTCGGAAAATCCTTTCTTTGTTGCTCACTATCGCTATTTAAGGCACTCTTGTGCAAATTTGAGTGCTCCTAACTTTACCCCTTTAAGGGTTGTCTGTCTGTAAGTTAATGAATTTAATATTTTTATTAAGTAGAACATGTATGCTTATTTCAGATGGCAAGGACACGGAACAGAAGGTTTTATACAAAATCTATGAATACGATGAACTCAAAGACTCCTCTGATTTTACTATGGACGACTGGATCAGACAAGCGAGGGATATAAAGGTACCAATGAAGACAACGGACTCAGACCTCTGCCTAACCTTTCGGGGAACACCGGCTAGCAGGCATAATGTTACATAACATCACGACTGGTTTCGCCGAATTGTTGGGCAAAGGTGTACCTATAATAGTTATGTTTAAGTCCAATATAATAGGGGGCGAGCCTTCTAAGCTAATAGATAACGCGAGCTGGTGTCGTGGCCCTCTCGTCTCTAAGTCGACCGACATACAGTTCGTGAGTTCGAAGGCAAGCATTTCTGTGGAAAATTATACGCTGGTTGTGATGATGATGGAAACAATGGATCTCTATTTGACTAAAATAATAATAATAATTGATAATGGTCTTCATTCCCCCTTCTACACGAAGGCTAAGTGCGTCTCTATCGATACCAACCACGAGTTTTCTCTCTTCCAGAAATTCTACCACGACTACGATGGTTTCGTGGTGCTACACGGCACGGACACGACAGCGTACGGCGCCTCCATTCTCTCCTTCATGCTGGAGTCCGTTGGCAAGACCGTCGTACTTACTGGAGCACAGGTATACACACTGGAATAACCTTATAATAACAGTTAAGTGAAGCAGTGGTTCCCTAGTGGTAACGGTCCCGAATTACGAGTGAGTTCGAACCCAGGTAGGCGCTTCACATTGAGTAAAGTATTTCATCACCGCTGGTCTCAAAATAATGAAGGAAAACATCGTGAGGAAACCGGCTTGTCCTAGAACCAAAAACTCGAAGACATGTGACATCTACCAACCCGCACTCGGCCCGTTGGTGGATTGCCGCCCACTCCCTCTCGCAGAGAGCAGACTTGTGTCCCGGCAGTAGGAACATTATAGGCTTCTTATGCCCAGCAAAATCTGTCCAGCTAAATGTACTTTCACAGCAGCAATCCAAAAGCAACCTTATAGAAACTAGAATAAACATCACTGTGATTTTCACAGACTTCTCTGTGGCAGCAACCGAACAGCGATCTTATTGTAACTAGCATAAAGATCTCTGTGATTTTGACAGTGATACATAATTGGTGGTAAAATTGTTTAATTTTTTGGAACTACTGTAGTGCTCGGTTGGTATATGACGGTCAGGTGAAGAGGTGCCAGTCAGCATGCAGAAGTGAACTAAAAGTCTTTCCTTCCAGGTCCCCATCTTCCAACCTCGAAGCGACGGTAACAACAACTTGTTGTGCGCCATCTTGGTCGCCGCTACGCAGCACATTCCAGAAGTCACCGTGTTCTTCGGAGCTAGGCTATTCAGAGGGACCAGGTATAGATCTCTTTAACCTGATATCCTGCATTATAATTTTATCATCCTTGGTCATTTCCGAGCAAGGTAATGGATTATGGTACACTGGAACGTGGTGGTGGTGCAAAAACCGCCTGAGTATCAGCACTGGAACTTTGAAGGCTAAGTATGAGTGAACAAAGAGGCCCGTCGCGACATCCCGCTCAATGTCCGTCCCTTCCTTATTGCTCGAGCCAGCCGCTGAGCCTGTAGTATTAAGTACGTCCCCTAATAATAATCAGGCCGATCCAGTTTGTCCTTTGCTGCCCTCTACCAGCGTTACCCTAAACCGAGGTCCGTACCCCACAGGGGCTCTTAGCGAACAGTCGCTCTAGTTGCAAGTTTTTTAAGCCCTGGCTGGTAATCTTTACTTTTTAACATTATCACAGGCAAGTCCAGTTGAGCAGACGGCAACCTCATAGGCTGAACTGCGAGACGGCATTCATAAAAAAAAATTGTGGTCAATTCTTCGAATATGTACAGAGACTTCTGAGTCCACGCGGTGACATGAACTACGCAAAATACGCGCTTTGACGTGGAGTATCGGACACCACAGGCCTTATAACCTAGCTGTTATAACTGTGAAATGGATTGGTAACGTCTATACGCTGCTGGTAGGCAGGTACATATGCGATTCGTTCGGTCCATCCTTGTGTTGACAGCCTTCTAAATCCCACAGAGTAAAGAAAGTATCAAACACAAAGATCTACGCTTTCGACTCGCCAAACTTTCCAGCACTGTTAGAAGCCAAGACAACCCTGGAGGTAGACCCTAAGATGCTGATCCACCCAGCTGGTTCCGTGCCCAACGAGTGCCGGTTGCATGACCAGGTCTGCAGGAAGGTGTACATACTGAAGGTGGCGCCTACCATTACGCCAGAGCTGATCAGGGCTGTATTCACGGGAATGGAAGGTAATTGTAATTATTATGTTAATAATTAATAACATAATAATTAATACGTGGTCACTGTGATTGAAAACCTAGTCTTAGTGTCTTGTGAAAAAATGTAGGTAGATGTCACTTAACATCCCTTCATTCATTTTAAAAATAGTATAATACAAGTAATTTAAGGTAGCGTTACGAAAATTTGGTAACAAATTTTCTAACAAATTACGTAAAATTATAATTAGTAAGAAAAATTTGCTAGCAAATTTTCTTACGATTTTTGCAATTTGCAGGTCAGTTGTTAGGTTGTAGGTACGTTCATTAAAATAAGATTCACGACCGTAACAAATATGGTTTTACAGAATAATTCAATTCATCAATACAATCCTATATGTGTCCTAAATGATACCATACCATTGAATAAATAAGTACAATTGAATAACTTTTTCAACAAATAGTCCTTCAATGTTATTTACTATATGAAACGGTCTTGCAAATTGCAAAAAAATAATTCAGAATATATGAATTTCGCGGGCTACCTGGAATTAAGTACACTTAAGGGATTAAGTAAGTACTTATTATTATTCAATTAATTATAAGTCAATTAGCATACCTATAGTTTGTGCAGAAGCGGTTAGTGCCTGAGGTATCTATTTATTTTCTACCTAGTAGAGTACAACAAAGGAGAAAACTTGCCTTTTAGTAAGTAGCCCGTAAAATTCAATTCTCATTTCTTGCTTGAGTACGACTTATCCCACTTCTGATGTCGAAATGGGAGACGGTTTATGCTTGTTTCTACGAATTTCCATTGTCAGGGATCAGGTTGTCAGGGAAGACAGTTGTGTAAGCAATAACAGGCAACAGGCGCCAGTAAGATGGACAATAAAAACTTACATAAAGTAGCAAACTAAGTTTCAGTTAGGTACGTCTAAATGTGAGAAGAGAACTTCAGGGGCCCCTCTCGCAGTAGGGCCCTAGGCTCAAACACGAAAGGTTCGGAATTTAAACAGTCTATTTTTAGCAAGCGAACCATACGATCGTTAGGCGAACTATTAGCTCACATGTATATGTTGCTCGATTTTAGCGCAGACGCAACGATTTTTCAAGGTCGTCCTCATAAATCTGCACAATACCAGCTTATGATCAATTCATTCTTACCAGGTGTGGTCCTGGAGACCTACGGCAACGGCAACATCCCCATCAAACGCAAGGAGATCTACAAAGAGATCGAGACGGCCGTGAAGAACAAGGTCCTGGTCGTCAATGTGACGCAGTGCATCAATGGTACTGTCATCGCTAAGCCGCTGTATGAGACTGGACTGGTGAGTAGCCGCTTTTTGATGGTTGATGGACTTGCTTTTTTACCACTAGCTTTGGCCGAGACTTTGCCCGCGTGGTTGTTGGAATTATCCCACGGGAACGTCCTACTGGGATAAAAATCCTACTCCTAACACGTCATGGTATGCTTGTGTGCCTAATTTCAGCGAAATCCATCGACCCGGTGAGGGAACAGACAGAAAGGGAGTTGTTGTTTGAATATTATGTAGAATATTAATGAATATACAGAATGGCGGGGAATCGACCAGTAAACTGTAACCATAAATTCCGCACATGATTCTGAACCCCTGCATTGAAATTTTTTACGGTTATTTAAAAGAAAATTGGCTTCCGAATATTTTGACCACGTAGGTAATGTACAGACGCCAGCACATTAAGCTACCCCAATCTGTCAAATTTCTTTGATAGATTTTCAACATTATTACGTAACTATAAGGTTCATGTTTCATTGGGAAAATTTGACAGTTTGGGGTAGCTTGTTGTGCTGGCGTCTGTACGTATTGAACTTTTCTATGAAACAGCAGACTTTTTTTTAATTTCTACGCTTCTAATTTCTGATCTATCTTTAAATTTATAGGTACAGTTTCCGTGTCGATGTCTCTGCTACCCTAAATAACACCAAAGAAACCCTAAGCGAGCCCACTTCAACCACGCCTAGTAAAAGGCAGGTCAGCTAAACGTGCAGGCCTTCTTTACATTTATTTTGTAACCACGTATAATATTTTAATTTGCAGCTCCTGTTGGAATGCGGAGTGGTACCAGCATACGACATGACAGCGGAGGCAGCGTGGGCCAAGATGTCATACGTACTGACCAAGAAAGAGCTCAGCTATGAGGAGAAAGTTAAAGTGAGTTCAATATTTTATTACCTACTTGACTTAGGGCTGATTTTTCAACAGCCAAATAACTTTTATCTGAAGAATAAATCTGACAGTTTGGTATATTTTCTACACAAAAGCTGTCAAAAGACATATTTACTCCTCAGATAAAAGTTAACGGACTATCGAAAAATGGAGCTGGTTAGTTATCCCACGGGAACGTACTACCGGGATGAAACAAGTTTAGTATTATTTCTTCCAAATCCGTTGTGCCATTTTTGTTCATAACAAATATCATAACATACAAACTTCCACATTTATAATATTAATAAGATAATTGGATGTAGGACAGCTGGCGAATCGTGGGTGTTAATATAGTTAGGTTCACCTCTGTCTATCCCTTCGGGAACCATAGGCGTCATATTATGTTATCTTAAAGGCGTGTGCGTTACCCAGGCCAGATGTTGTCGAAAATGGTCATTTGAATCTTATAGATAATTAGTTTTGCGGCTTCTGTAATTGTTGCGCACATTTTTAAATTTGTTGCGCTTATAGTTTTTTAATTATTTCACAAAAACATTTCCTGCTGGGGTAACGTTACGCCAGCCAGACCTTTTTCTTTCTAATGGGAATATTTAAATAATTACTAGCTATAAAATTAGTTGTCTAGATGAAGTAAATGTTGTGCCTTATTTTGTATTTGTTCTTTCATCGGTTGCGAAGTTATTCGAGATTTTGCTGGGGTAACGTTTTTGGTTTTGCTAGATCTTTGAAATGGTTAAGCGGATTCTTATCATATTTTGTACATGGCTTCTTGGGAATTAGTTTAAATTTGTTCTGCAATAAAAAAACCAAAATAATACATAGCTTAAAGGTTATTTCATTAAATCGAAAAACACTTCAATTGGTCCCAGCACTCTCAATAAGAGCTCTAAAGACTTACTTTAAACGTTATTTTAAAGCTTGTAACTGCCTTCAAATGTATGTGAAGTTTCATTAGTATCCTGTAAGTATTTAACAAGTTATGATGATATTGAGTTCTTCACGAGCACGGTCTTGATGCGCGCGGTGTTATTTGGCCACTGGATTGGATATATGAACTGAATGTTATGTCAATTATTAGTTTTTTAGTTCAGTTGTATATCAGTAAAATTTCAGCTCAGTACATTGGATAATTAATGAGATAATACGATTAAAGTCATTAGGAAGTGAATGACCGTGGTAACCCGACCAAGTTTAGGTGGTTACGAAAAAGCGAAAACGCAAAACATTATGGTACCTTCTAAAATATGTAGGATAGTGCTACAAATTTAGTACAGACATGTACAAAAGTTTAAAAAAAACTACGTGATTATTAAATATTTTTTATTGACAGGTAATGTAATCATTTCAATTGAACTTTTAAAGTATTATTAAACTTATACTTAAAAACAATCACAGATTAAAATTACAGATAGTAATTTTGCTTTTTTGATATTTTCTATTATTTTTTAATTAAATTGTAGATTTCAGTATACACAGTACACAGTTACAGTTTTTATTTAAATATACACATATTGGACTGTGTAATGATCACAGACAATAAATAATATACAATGGTTTTTTTCAGTTAACACTAAACTTACGGTGCGTACAAACTATATAACATTTTTCATAGTGTGGTCATGTTATTTAACATTGTTGTATAACATTTTACATAGAGTTGTAGTGTTATATAACATGTTACATGGTCTGTACGCACCTTTACGTATGTCTACTAATACCTACTTATATCAATTAAAATCACAGATCAATGGTAATATTAAATGACATCACAATGTAGTAAAATGCTCACAGTTAGTCCTACTGTTTTGTTGTCTCATTTCAAATATCACATTTTTTTCCTAAGTTTAAAATCACAGATCAAAAATAATAAAATTAAGTAATATTAAACTGCAGTCAAATAATTATGTAACTATTACTTTTAACTAATTACAATCTCAAAAAGTCGACGTGTAAAGGTACATTCTAAAACTTTGTTAACTGCCGAAACGCATGCGCACTCTACAAGATGAATTATGTGATTACGGAGCATGTTTAGTGCGATATGCAAACAATGCGCCCCTTCACCCCACCCCTTCCGCGTCCCACCGAACGACATGTTATATCAGTGATTTTTGATAAGTTTGTGCAACTGGAAGATAATAATAATGTTTTCATAGTACAGATATTATTATATTATTAATGTATTTAACAGTGTACGCGTCTGTACCGAAATTGTAAGGTGTATTATACTAAACATTTCAAAAGATAGTATAATGTTCTGCGTTTTCGCTTTTTTGTAACCACCTAAACTTGGTCGGGTTACCACGGTCATTCACTTCCTGATGACTTTAATCGTATTATCTCATTAATTATCCAATGTACTGAGCTGAAATTTTACTGATATACAACTGAACTAAAAAACTAATAATTGACATAACATTCAGTTCATATCCAATCCAGTGGCCAAATAACACCGCGCGCATCAAGACCGTGCTCGTGAAGAACTCAATATCATCATAACTTGTTAAATACTTACAGGATACTAATGAAACTTCACATACATTTGAAGGCAGTTACAAGCTTTAAAATAACGTTTAAAGTAAGTCTTTAAAGCTCTTATTGAGAGTGCTGGGACCAATTGAAGTGTTTTTCTATTTAATGAAATAACCTTTAAGCTATGTATTATTTTGGTTTTTTTATTGCAGAACAAATTTAAACTAATTCCCAAGAAGCCATGTACAAAATATGATAAGAATCCGCTTAACCATTTCAAAGATCTAGCAAAACCAAAAACGTTACCCCAGCAAAATCTCGAATAACTTCGCAACCGATGAAAGGACAAATACAAAATAAGGCACAACATTTACTTCATCTAGACAACTAATTTTATAGCTAGTAATTATTTAAATATTCCCATTAGAAAGAAAAAGGTCTGGCTGGCGTAACGTTACCCCAGCAGGAAATGTTTTTGTGAAATAATTAAAAAACTATAAGCGCAACAAATTTAAAAATGTGCGCAACAATTACAGAAGCCGCAAAACTAATTATCTATAAGATTCAAATGACCATTTTCGACAACATCTGGCCTGGGTAACGCACACCTTAAAGGCTTCTTCAAACAGCCGACGGTCGCGTCGCGACACTCGTAGAACAATTTCTATGAAAACCTCATGGAAATTGTTCTACAAGTGTCGCGTCGCGCTAGTCTGCACGAGCCTTAATCGTGACCGCTCTTGATCACTTCCCATACAAACTTGCCCACAGTCTTTACATTTTCATTTATTTGAATAATTCTCACGTATTTAATCATATTTCTTCTTTTCATTTTGCAGTTGATGAAGACGAACATTCGAGGCGAGATGTTGTAATCCAGCTCATTATTTAAGTCATTCATTCATCATCATCATTTCAGCTGAAAGACGTCCACTGCTGGACATAGGCCTCCCCCAAAAGGGGGGTTTTGCCATAATCGCCACGCTTGGCAGGAGGGCGATCGCAGTAGGTGGTAAAATGCATAGAGAACGCTGCTGTTCATTCTCTAGTAAGTCCCTTAGTCGCCTTCTACGACACCCAGGGGAAGAAATGGGGTGGTGCTATTCTTTTGCGTCCGGCACGACACGGAACATTATTTAAGTGACTAGTTTTAAATAATTAATTTTGCTAAATTCTTAATTTGTAATGTATTCAAACTTCGAATAAATTATTCATAAGTTTTTCTACTGCCTTATTTTTTTTAGGACTCAATTATGCATACATATCATGATCCCTAGGTACCTACTGAGTCTGACTGACACAACTATGTAAGGTGTGCTCCTACCGAGTTATGACAGCTTGGTACTTCCAAGACATAAAGCGTTTTTTAACTGACACAACTATGTTAGGTGTGCTCCTATCGAGTTATGATAGCCTGGTCCTTCGAAGGCATGATGAAGCGTTTCATAGCTGACACAACTATATTAGGTGTGTTCCTACCGAGTTATGACAACCTGGTACTGGAAAGTACTTCGATGGCACAAAGCGTTTAAAAGCTGACACAAAATGTATGAGAAAATAAATTATGCTCATTTTTTTCCAAAATTTTTCCATTTTACACGCTTTATTTTAGCTTCACTTGTATGTTTGTTTGTAACCGACTCCTTAGGGCGCGATTTTGACCCACTTCAAACGGTCAGATTTCATTTAAACTTTGTAGACCTAACGAGGCCGATGACAATTCAAAAATTTAAAGAAAAATAGAAAAAAAAAACAAAAAAAAACTTGAAAATCACGCTTTTGTAGTTAGCAGAACTAAAAAGTTTTAAATATTTATTAGTTTAAAAAACTAAAAAACACGCTTTAAAAACCAAGCTTGATATTAATTGATTATAAAAAGACCTCAAAAAGCACCCCACGCTTTTTAATAGAATTAAATTATTTTCTACTTTTTTAGTTTGGTTTATAAAGCGTGTTTTTTAAACTATTCTTTTTAATAGTTATTCTATTATTCTGGATGCAGACAAATCCAACATATCAAAGACCGTACAAATCGATCCAACGGTTCTTGAGTTTTAAATGGTGTAATTATATTACCCGATTTTTGTTTAATTTATTTATATAGATAGATCTTTATGGTGTACATAATAAAGCGTATTCTACCCTTCTACCTATCTGCAAATCTTAAGGCCCTGGTACTATATGGGTCATTTTGAATCTAAATACACTACAAGCCGTGTGCCGCCCAATAAATAGGCTTACACAATGGCAAACTTTTATTTTGTTTCAAATTTATTAAAAGAAAAAATGTTTTTTTTTTTTTCAAACAAAATTTTATTATTAAGTACTTGTTAAAAAAACGAACTAGTAGAAAAGTTAAAAATAATTTAATCTCAATTATTTCAATAAAAGCGTGTTACACATTTTGATGTAAAGTTAACTTTTTTTTAGTATTTATGATGCGGGTTTTACTACGGCATAGTTCGTAGCAGCGATTTCCTTTATGTAGGTCGTAATAATTCGTACCCATACGTATGTGTTGTTTTGAGCACTTAAAGTGATATGTATCTCTGGCCGCCTTCCAGCTCCAGCATCAAACCCTGGTTACCATATAGGATTAAAGTATTCGACAATACGAATCAAACGAGCTGAAACTCGATGGGGTTGTGTCGTTTTATTTTTAGCTCTGGAGCTGGAAGGTGGAGATAGGTACTGCGTGACACCAGCATCAGATCAGCTCTATGTCATAATATTGCATTGTCACGCGATATACATATGCATGCAAAATTTCAGCTCAATCGGTTAAAGATATCTGCTTCAAAATTGAGTTGCAAGTTTCCACCCGAACAAACATAGTTACATTAAAAGTTAAATAAAAGCTTGTAAAACTGAGAAGCTACCATCCCTATAATCCCTTTACGATGTGAATTTAAAAAAAAGTTATTGCTCCTTTGTCAAGAAAGGAACTCTAATGTGGTTATCCACTTGGTAAAATAGACCTTTCATGTTATGATTATTATATTCATCATTCTCCTGAAATCCTTAGCATTTTCTGAGTAACGTAAACTGCTGCAAAAATGTTGACTAAATTGGAAAGTGGAATAATCGAGTCTTCTCAGTAGCTGCCTGGAGTCCGGATTTGTGCCAGGTTGAGGGCTATTCCATGGAACTTTAACATAACTGGCGAAATATGGGTATAATATGGGTGGGTTCACCTCTGCCCAAACCTATGGGGAAACAAGGCGAGGTTTGTTATGTTATGTAATCCAATCTAGTTGAGAAAGCGCCAGGCGTATGATGATGTCATGATTTTGAAATGAAACAACCCAAACTGTTACACATATTTTTATTAAAAATAATCAATTTAGCTTATTCAATATCATAATTCATAAGGAAATCAACATTGGCCATGCCAACATTTTTTTAAACCTTTCTCAATACCATTTCAAGAGTATCTTTAGAATAATTTGTTCCAATATTCAAATTTTAAAAAGCTAACTTCATAAAGTTGTTTAAATGATTTTATTAATTACCTTAATTTGAACTTTATAGGTTTGCCACAAGAATTTTTAGAAAAAAACCTTTTCCTTAGGCTATCGTCCACGACGGTGATTTTATTGATTTGTTACGTTAAAAATATGCCCAAAATGCGTTTTAAACCTTAAAACATATAGGTCATCGCTTGTTTTTTTCCGTCATAAATATTTATTTTGATAAGGTAAACAATCTAAGATAAACATTGTCGCGCTCAAATTACAACAAAAATTACAAAATTTTACGACCATCGATTCAAACAAAACTAACAGATGTTAAAAGCCCCATTCATAAGCTTTATAAAACTCCCGACACTCCAACCAAGCCACTTATAAACATTCTTTGTTTTTACGACTTTTGCGATAAGAGGCGACCACCCACGGCGCCATTTGTGCGATGACGTAATCGAGTGGGCGTCGTAGGATTTAGTTAATAATATGCGTTGGGCGGTCGAGCGGATAAGAGAGAGAAAACACATATCACTGTCTCGTTCTTATGTATGTATTGAGAAAGATAGTATTAGCCCACAGACGTCTTCACTTAGGTATTTAGAATGCTGCCTTCTACAATTATCTTTGCCCGACCTTCCCAATAGTAATGAAGAAGCAAGAAGGCGATGCAAGCAAGCAAGATGGAGTTCCGATTATGGTCACGCACCAAAATAACCTTGTAACGCTATAAATATGTACATCGCCGTATTTTTTTTATCTGCCGTATGGCTATGGAGCAAAGCTATTATTCCCATGCGACTAAAAAAAGATCATCATAATATTCAAACTTTGAAATATCATAAAAAAATATCTATATGGCTTAGAAAATAAAAACGCAAACAAGTTTCTCAAATGGACTATATTTGAAACAATTGATTAAAAAAAATATATTTATTCAAGGCATGGCCAATTCAGATACATTTATTGTGCAAAT
Organism: Polymixis lichenea; assembly: GCA_949091785.1. Taxonomy (NCBI): domain Eukaryota; kingdom Metazoa; phylum Arthropoda; class Insecta; order Lepidoptera; family Noctuidae; genus Polymixis; species Polymixis lichenea. The sequence goes on along the minus strand of OX420947.1, from coordinate 8,929,281 downwards.
ATATTAATATACACGAATTTAGAACATTGTACTTAAATAATAGCAAAAACATTGAAAATAACAAAATTATACCAACAAAATTAATTGTATTTAATTAATTTTAGGTAAGTAGATAATAATAAAAATTACAAAATGTCAAGTGTAAAATGCCATTAGTTGGGAATATAAAGACACACGCACACCACACAAAAATATAGCAACCCCATGTTGAAATAAATGCTTATAACAAAGTAAACTATGGCGGGATTCACAAGCTAACATCCATACTTCTTAAAAAATAATAATAATCATAAGATTCCAGACGAAGCCGAATGAACTAAGATTAAATATTATTTGTCAAAATTGTCACACAATTTGACTGCAAAAACAGATTCACATTTAGACCTATAAAGTGTAACCGTTATAAGAGTTTAAATATCAGAAATATATTTCAAGCAAAACTTGTAGGTACAATTTATAAACATTGATTGATGCGACAGCGCTCGTGTCGAACTTCACACAGGTAAGATATACTACTGAAAAAGGCAGTGCCTTAAAGAACACGTTGTCTTATATTTAACTTCTACACAGTTGTAAAAAATCTAAACTCTATAAGACAATTACCTGTAGTCATTCTATTGAAAAATATACATCTTCGGTTAACACGTAGGTACACTATGAGTACGTTTAAACGTTATGTGCTACAAGTATGTACTAAATAGGCAATCGACATTAATCTATAAATATATGACGTAGAAATTCGCATTTTTACATCGATTTGATCGGACACGCCCCCAACATTAATGAGGCAGACAGGGGTACGAAACATTAAATACTTGACATAGACAAACATGAAACGAAAGAATGACTGCCGGTTACTGAAAGCCTCACCGAGTTTCACATCAAAAATAGACCCAAACCTCATGTCAAGCGGGATGCGCTAAGGTAGCGAAATTCAAATTGACTACCGTTTTTTGCAATTCGCAAGTCAGTGTCAGATTTTATGTTGATCAAAATATGTTTCGCGACCGTTACAAGTATGTATTTACAAAATTATAATAATTAGAATCAGTAATACAATCCTCTAAGTTTACCATACAACTAAGCTTTAGGACACTGAACACTGACTGACCTACAAATTGCAACAAAAAAAAAGTAAAATATTTGAATTTCACCTTAGGTGTTCTGATTGGTTAACCGAAGTATTACCAACCAATCAAATCACTTATCATGAGATTTAAGCACAGATTAAATAGAATAAAAGTCTTTCAGAAACCGATGGAGTCTTTGCTTTTGTCTCAGTCTAAGCACACGTTATACAATTGTAAAAATAATAATATTGCTTATATAGCTATAGATTGTACCATGGTATATTGTGGTGTGTTTGCGGTAACTTGTATGGCACTGACTGTTTGGTCTGCCATGCGACATGCTACCATTGGAGGCAGCATGTGCGGCACGGACAGCTTGCTCTCTGATTGGTTCTTAGCATGCTGCAACTTTAGGTGTTTTCTTCTAACTAGTGGCCGCAGACATTGTGGGTTCTGAAAAAAAAAATACATTCTTGTTAGTATAGGTAGAGGGATAAGGACTGCCAAGCCCAAGGCAACATCAGCGGAAGCAGAGCGGACTCGTTCACCCCGAAGGTCACTTTATCTACATTTTCAAATTTGCGATTAATTTGTTTGCGATTTTATATAAGAGCTTACTAGGTTGTTTACATTAACATCTACATAGCTGATATAAACTGTAGCAAAGAACAGGCCCTAGCGTGAGTTTCATTTAACCATCTATACCAAACGCAGAGAGCGCGTTTGGCGCTTCGATTGGTCCGTCACCAATACAGGGCCAATCGGACCGCCGAACGCGCTCACTGCGTTTGGTGTAGATGGTTAAATGAAACTTACACTGGGGCCTCTGTATTGTTGATACAGATTGTTCGATCCGCGTTGACGCGCCCCTCTCTGCCCCATCCCTTTGTTTTGACCGCTCTCAGTACAAGTGTCAAAGAGTGGGACGCGTCTTCATGGATGGAACTATATAAACGATAAATATTGTTTGTCGATAATAATCAACACACAGTTTGGTAAATGCATTGGTTGCATTTTCATGACGAAGATAATTCCCCGCACCTTTAGTAAAAGCGCAATAAAACTTTACTTCAATATTATCGAAATTAAAGAAGGAAAAAAATGCACAGACTAAAAGGCACAGAACATACTCTGCAAAATAGAACAAAAACAAAGCAGGAATTTGTGACTCGCGGCTGCACCGATTAGGCTCAATTGCGTATTGTAGCGGTTATTTACAGGCCCATAGATCCGGCAAACACTACCTGAGGTGACGCGTAGAACTAGGGCTGGCGAGGTGAATGCTTCGTTGAAAAAGTTGACTCCATGGTCGCAAGTTAATAGACTGCGCTTGACCATCAACAAGCTATCTCGGCTTGGCGGGAATTCACGTGCTCAAGAATTCTTCGATGGTCCTCTAAAAGTTGCTGAAGGCTCTCTACCAGAGGATAGCGGCCAGGTGGACCTACCAGAGGCTCTTGGTAAAGCAGTTCCCATTTAAGAAGAACTGATTCGTCTGGTATACGGGGACATCAGTCGAATACTTATTTGGGCGACAGATAACCAAATACAGGACGACTCAACTTTGGACCATTATGTCTACCGCTCAAATCACCAATATCACCGGAAAGTTCCATAAATATTGTCGCATTATACCCTACCTCAATGCTCGGCGTGTCAAGTATGCGTTACTGACCGGTGCCGGTGGGGTGCAGTCTCTTGAGCACTGCGTTGAGGTCCAGCCCGGTGAGGGTTTTTAACGCAGGCGGGATACCGCTGGCCAGACGGGCGACCTCGCCTGTTGCACCGTTGTCGCCAATTAGGACAATCTCATCCGTCTTGGCGAGAGGGGCTGATACTTCGGCTGCGATCTGTGGGAGAGAGAGATCGGAATAGTTAATTTGGACTAGTAGGCTTTGTTTGATAACCATCAATGCTTATTCAGTTACCAGGGTGTAAAGGTCTTAGGTATTTAAATCAATCGTGTTTCCACGAAACATGCAAAATTGGGAATGCAAGATTTCTAAATTAGAAAATCGATCGATGTCTTTGACTGGTTTTAGCATACCATATGTGGGACATGGCATCCTTATTAATACCATCATGGTCATTTTGACCCAGGTCGAAGAAATTATAAGTCGGAAAATTTACCCAAAATAAAAAGATTTAAAAACTCGGTAACATCCGTACCTTAGGCAGCGCTTCAAGCACCAGCGCCATGATGGCTGCTTCTCCGTACTGCTTGTAGACCTTCGCCTTGGCTAACATGCGCTCGGCGTCTGCCTTGCCCACGTCACCGATGGCCGTCGCCTCCGCCAGACCCAGCACCTTGATGCGCTCCGCATCGGCTTTAGCACCTTCGACGGTTTGAGTTCTAGAAAGAAGTGGAAATTATTCAAATGTTGGTCGCAATTGCTTGTTAGAAGGAGTACTTATTAAGCCCAGCACACTTTACAGCCGCAACCGGAGGCAGCGCAAAGTATTTTCAATAAAAAAAAGTGCGGTGCCCGCTTGTTGTGTGTGCGTGCCTTTAGACTGCTACAAGGATCTTTTTGCGCCTGGATAACATTGACAGAGAGCGTTGTTTTGTTGGTAAACATTTGTGAAATCGTCACAGATATTATATTAACAAAACAAGATGGCGGCCCGCGGAGTTAGTTCTATTTTTATCCACGCGTCAAAAGAACCTTGTAGCATTGTAACCATTTGCTCACAGATGTGGTAACGTCATCAATCTATAGAAGTGTCTAACAGCCATTATGATGCCTGAGTAAAGAATCAAGAGTCATTATAGAAGAAGTCACCTCAATTGCTTTTTTAAATTAGTTTTTCAGAAATAAAATCCGCACTACTTTAAACGCTCTGAAGTGGGGGCGGTATTTCTACACGGATCTTGAGACACTTACGAAAACAAAACACCTGAGGCAGATTCTAAGCTTCATTATTCCTCAATTATACAAGGTTGAACTTAAATAGATAGAGAAACTTCACAGACGTTATGGGTAGATTAAAGCGATTTTAGGGAAACGATAAAATATAAAAAAATATGCTAAAGTAACTACAGGGGCCGTTGACCCCGAAAGCAATTATGTTACTTGCGATTATGGGTTCTGAAAACTTTTTTTATCATAATTTACATGTGTGCAGCGAAGTTTTGCTACCTAATTTAATTTGACCTTGTAAAACGATACAAAATGTGTCACTGTCACTCACCGTTTTCCTTCAGCGATGGCCTGTAGACGGTATGCCTCTGCCTCGGCCGGCAGCTTCACCAACGACTTCAGCTCCTCCTCACGACGCAAGATCTCCTGTTGTTCTACCTGCAAGGACATCACACACACTTAGTATCTACTCAATAAACATTTTAAAGTCACAGAACAGCACAGCTTAAAAGAATGGGTCTGAACACGAAAATTTTGCACAAGCGTGCTATATACAGGATAAGTTTTTAACCAGTGCGCAAACCGTAACTATGAATTCAGCATATCATTCTAGACCCCCCAGCGCAGTAATTTTTCGTCAGTTATACAAAAAAGAACAGCTTTTCCGTACATTTTGACACTTTTCGACGAAACAGCTGATTTTTTTTTGTATAACCGATGAATAATTTCTACGCTGGGGGTCTAGAATGATATGCTGAATTCATGGTTACAGTTTGCGCACTGGTTAAAAACTTATCCTGTATAACGAAGGTGAGCGATAATAAGTCGATCAAATCAAAATCAAAAGTCTCAGGCTGAGATTCAGCACATTTCGAAAGTCATAATTACATAAGACAGTCCCCCAAAACCTTCACCACTTCCTAGTGCTTTAGCTGGGAAGAAGAAGTGGCGCAACAAACTCCCCAGCAGCACAGAGAGGATTTTCGAAAATGTATCCCCAATAAGAGTTCGATAGCGTATGAAAATTTGTATGTAAGTTCGTCAGTTTTGCCGAAAGGAAATCCCACCGGGCACACGGCTCGTTGTGTAATAATTGAATTATTTTAGGGACCCCTTCCGGGTGTCCGGTTAAGAACTTGCTCCGGATTACCAAAATACCGGAGATAAGCCCGAAGCAAAGTTTGAAATCAATTGTTTACCCGGTCCTGCCGAAAGAAATATAGGAAGACGCTTTTTTTACAAAAAAAATAAATCAAATGTGATTATAGCTTCCTACCGCTTCATCAAAAAAGTATATATTTTTATTTATTTTTCTATTGTGTGTTATTTCAAAATTCGGCCAGTCTAAACAGGTCTTACCTCAATTTGCTTGCGTCTTTCAACGACTTCGATCTCAATTTCTTCGTTTCGAATCTTTTGTTTTATTTTAGCAGCTTGCAACTCGTATGCCAGTGCCGCTTGCGCTTTCTGAAACAGAAAATATCAATTTATTTCAGGAACATATATCGACAAAATGTGAGAAAACACTATAACTTAAGTCTCATCCGCACTACAGAACAAGCAGGGATAAAATGTGTCTAATATTTTTGTTCCATTTCCGATATTGCACATTGAATATCGACATTTTGGCACAATAGGTACAGTCACCAAAAGAGGTAAGTAACCAGGGTGGTCGGATATAGTTGAAGTTTAGTAAAGAAACCGATGGATATTTTCGAATGAAATTTAATTTGAAAAATGAACTGTTCGGTTTTCTATTAATCATTTTTTTTATTATATTTGAACTATATCCAAAGATTATGGTTCGTTATCTCTTTTTTTATTTTATTTTTTGGGTGAGAAATCATCAAATAACTTCTCCAGCTCTGGGTGGAGCGGGAAGGCGTGTCGGACTTTTACTGACTAACACCCACCCTTGTTCCCTCAGTTGCCTGTGTGCCAGGGGCCGCGGTATCTCTTTCGAACAACCCGCACCCCTGGCAGTACAACCCGCACCCCTGGCAGGTTCGCTATCTCTTTCGGTGTAAAGTTGCGTCCGCACTCTGGAACAAGCTGCCGTGCTAACATGTTGCGCGCGGCGGAATATCTCTCAAATATTTGATCGAATTTTTCGTTCTAGGACATACCGGTTTCCTCACGATGTTTTCCTTCACCGTTTGTTGAGAGCAGTGGAGATGAAATAATTTGCACAAAGTAACTCGTAAATCGCGGCCGTTACCAATTAGTATTGACATCAACCGGGCATAAATCCAAACTCTGTGCTGTTACTGAAAATTCCCAGTGCTAATATCCAATAACATTTTGGCCGACCTAGGAATTGAACCCAGGACTTTATGCTCAACAGTAGCGCTTGCGAACACTAGACTTACGAAGCAGTCAGCTAGAGCAACGTAGTTAAAGGGAAACCATAGAATCGATACTATGTATAGGCTATTAAGGTCATCGACACTCACCGCAGTGTTGACCTCCTGGTCGAACTGCGCCTTCTGCAGCTTGAACATACGAGTGTTGTCTTCGATCCTCGTGTCCATGGAGTACTTCACGTCCATCGCGGTCTTCTCGCACTCCGCTTCCTGGGAAACAAATTGTAAATTAAACCTTATTGCTTCTGATATTTACTTCTTTTTCTATTGCGTCGGCATGACCTAGTGTCTACATAATAATATTACTACCAGCCTGTTACTGTCCCAATTCAGGGCAACGACCTCTTCTGATACAGAGAAGGCATGAACAATTGAACATCAATCACCACACTTTCTCAAAGCGATACGGTATTTTCAGGATCAGCTTTCTTCACGATCATTTCCTTCATCAAGGCGACGTCAGTGTGTTCAACATTATAATATTATTATGCTTATTCGCTATAACTTAAGTTTTCCTCTTATAAACAGTTGTAACCTACAAAGGTATGCCACAAGCCGTCACAGGGCATCCCTTTATTTTCTATATCACCAATTGAATATGAGGCAGTAGGCGCTAGGCGCCATCCATAAATTACGTCACACGTTAAAGGGGGGGGGGGCAACGAAATGTGACATTATGTGACAAGGGACAGGGGGGGTCAAAAGCTTTGTGACGTCACATGTTAAAATCTAAAATACTAAAACTCGAAATTTATATGTAAACAAAACCTTTAAAATATTACTTACTCGGTCTATATTTATAAGGCTTCTTGTGTCTATCTAAAATATTTGACTTTATGTTTGCTTTTGTTAAAGCAAATTAAAAAATCGTCTGTTTAATTTAATTAAATTTAATTCGTTCTAAATATAAAATTGAAAAATATTTGACGTCACACAAGAGGGAAGGGGTTTCACAAGTGTGACCACCTGTGACAAAAACCCTATAAAATATGGTTCACGTAATTTATGCATGGTCCTTTATCTTTATCTCCTTGGGCTATAATTGTAGAATTAAAGATATTCTATCCTTCGACAGTTTTCAAAACACGACGCTTCGCCAGAAATTGACTTTATCCTGACTCACAAGAAATGTAACAAAAACAATTCATTGCAACTAATTTATGCTCATATAGAAGAGTCGGGATGGTCGCAATAAATTAATTAAATAGTTCGTGGTAGTGACGTGGCCTGTGGACGGCAAAATGTACATTTCAGGCACGCGTGGGCATCGAATACGCTCCATTTGACTCCAACAGCCTGCGTTATATTCATTATGAGCCTAATGAGCTGAATAATTCGCATTCAAGTCATTTTCGTGAATTCAGCAGTCATTATGAAGTTATTTTGTAGACTTGGATATCAGATAACGAGACAGATTAATTACAGGATAATTCAGTTTAAATATTTTGGTATTTAACCGTTTCAGTCGCGTACAAGGTTGGTTCAGCTCTTGAATAGTTGAGTTCTTGAGTTGTGAACTAATTTTAGAATTCTAAACGTGAATGCAGTTAACTGTAGGTCTTATTAACTCGTATAGTGGATGTCTACGTGAACAGTAAAAGCATTACATGCCCATATATTTGTTTCTTCAGATAGATATATTATTTTGAAAACTATATAGTTTCTGAAATTATATTCTGACGTAAACCTAGCAAGTTTTTGGTTCCTGGGTGGTCACGGCGTGCCATGTGTCCTGGTGCGCCGGTGATAGGGGTTATTCCCCTCCGAGGAGCGTCCGGTGACGGACAGCTGCGGTGGGTTCGCGGATGGCTTGCGCGTTTCCGTGTTCCCGCCTCAAGCGGCACTGGAGGACACCGTGGAGTTTTAATGGGTTACAGTCCTACATAACTGCGCTATCTCCCCGTGATAGCGCAGTAGGCATTTCTCCACGTTCAACAAAAAAACATATATATGCCCGGGTCGACGGCGCGCTGTGTTCCACGCGCGCCGTCAGAGATGTCAGCAACAACTGGTAGGGTCCGCAAGGGCTGATGCCTGTCCGGGATGCGGGTTGTTCGAAAGAGAAACCGCGGCCCCTGGCACACAGGCAGCTGAAGGAACATGGGTCGGTTTTAGTCAGTAAAAGTCTGACACGCCCTCCTGCTCCACCCAGAGCGGGAGAAGACATTAGATGATTTCCCACCCACAAAAAAAAAACCAAACAAGTTCAGAAGAGAAAACTACAAGGACCAGCACCCTAATTGCGTGACACAATATCAACCACAATCTGTATCATTTTGTCGGGTATTTCTAATCCATAGCTTCATATGTTCGAAATATTTGTCTGCTGGACGACGTAAATGAGGCAATGAATCTTGTTGAACTGTCAAAATGAAAGCCATTCCTTATGTAAGTGTGTTACACAATTACACCGCAGGGCTTATAAATATTTTGTTGACAACCCGAGTTCCCATACCGGATACGATATGCGATTTAGAATGTTGGATTATTATTTTCATTTAGAATGATGAATTTCTGCGGTTCCTGAGACCCTCAAGCGGTGTAAATACTGTAACCTTATGGGTAACTACAGTTTTCCGCCGTTTGGGGTCGAAGCTCGGGTCATGGGGCCCGAGTGCACGTTTCTCGCCGACTGGTCGACGCTTCACGTGACCAGAGGCCTGGGTCGTTCTTTGGCCAAAGAATTAGCATTGCCATTCAACGAGGCAATGCTACCAGTCTTCTGGGCACGTTTCCTGATGACAGAGATGCGGACGAATAATTCGACGCCCAAGCGTCCTTTTGTTTTTGTATTTATTTGTATCTTTAGTTTAAGTGTTTTTATCTTTAATTAATTATTTTAAGTGCCAGGTTCTATGTTGATTAATACCGGATTCCGGCAGCCCAGGACTTGCAAACATATTTATATTGGACGCCGCAACCTGCACAAATAAGATATCTCTACAGGGTAAGTTTTTATCCAGTGCGCAAATTGTAACCATGAATTCAGCATATCATTCTGGACCCCCTAGCGTAGAAATTTTTCGTCGATTATACAAAAAAAAAAAACTCAGCTGTTTCATAGAAAAGTGGAATACCTACGCGGTCAAAATATATGGTATAGTTTTTTTTTTTTTTTTTGTATAATCGACGAAAAATTTCTACACTGGGGGATCTGATTTGCTGAATTCATGGTTACAGTTTGCGCACTGGATAAAAACTTATCCTGTATATACATATCAAATTTTGCCATCGGCTTCGTCCGCTTTAACCAATTTAAACAAAACCTTAACAAATTATACACCTTCCTCATGAATTATTCTGTCCATTGGTGAAAGCGCATGAAAATCTGTTCAGTACTTTATGAGTTTATCGCGAACCGACAGACAGACGCGGTGGGGGGCATTGTTTTATAATATGTAGTGATTACAAATTAAAGCCGCTTTCGCGTCTGTCTGTGTGACTGCAACGTTCTTCTAAACTGCGCAACGCATTGGATTCTGATGCGACAACATAATTTAAAGAATTTAATCATTTCTTCTTACCCTGATCCCGGCGTCTCGATTCGCCTGCGCGACCCCCACGTCGGCGTCTCTCTTGACGACCGCCGTCTGCGCCTTGCCCAAGCTGGCGAGGTACTGCACGTCATCGTACACGTCCTTGATCGTGAACGACAGGATCTCGATTCCCATGCGGCCCACGTCCGGTGCTGCCACCTCCCGCACAAGACCCGCGAACTGATCTCTGTCCCTGTACACCTCTTCTACTGTAAGAGTTCCTGTAAGAGAGAAAGAGACGGTTAGATGTTGGCAGTTTCTTTTTTTAAACTCTTCACAACTGTAAACGGCATCGCGGTCCTGGAGACGATGACGACGAACTCGACTCTTTACTTAAAGATAGGCCACATACAGTAGTAGATAAATCGGATGTGGAAGGTAAGAAGGGAAGCCTATAAATTGCCCGCAGTGGGACACAAAGAGCTGATAATAATAACATACTCCCTGAAAATGCAATTTTAGGAAACTAGATGTGAATGACATTATCACAGTATATTCTCACCTAATATCAGAGTATATTAGGTCTAATGATAGTTCAGGCCGATGCAGAAATGGAATTCTGTCATTGTCAAGATCATAGATCTATTTGTGGACTTATCCGCATAGCGTTACACCTACTGATCTATTTCGCCATTTGAATTGATCTATCTTAAGCAGTGATCTTATGACTACTTCAAAGAAACACAATATTATGTTTGCTAATTATTTTGGCTGTATAATTATTAGATGCATTCAGCCATGATGTTTTGATTAAATAAACGAGATTGAATGTATTTATCTTCTGTCAAAGGGCAGTTGTTAGACCAAGAGCCCATTAGATGCAATGATGTTGAACGAATACTGATGAGCATCATTCACAGTATAGCAATAACTCAGTAAATAGACGAAATGATTAAAAGTCGAGATCTTAAAAACAAATAACTCCTTAGTACGTTTATATACTTAGTTAGTTGAATTAGAATAAACTCTAGCATCATTATCTCGTTCTATAGCTTTGTAGTAAGCCGAGATAACTATCCACTTAAGCAAACCTAATCTATATAGGTTTACTTAGGATGACGCTAAAATTTTCTCAGTTCCTTGAGTGCATAAAAGAGAAGACAATTGTATATTAGTCACGAGTAAAAATATCGGTGCACTTAGTGAAATTCAACTACAATTTTCTCCAAAAGTAGATATAATAAGGTGCTGTATGTATCCAGAATATTTAAACACATACTACGTATGTTATCGTTTTATTTGTATGTTACCATTTGAATTGAACCTCTACGGACGTCTACGAGATAATACTTGTAAATAATTAATGTTAATTGAAGTCAGGAAAGTTTTGAGCATGAAAGCCCGTGACTATAAGAGTAGGGGAAGACCAAAGAAACGATGGCTGGACTGTGGGAAAGATTATAGGACTAGAAAGGCGGTGACTACCGAAATGATGACCAATAGAAGTATACAAGAAAACGAAATGTTTCGCCGGCCCCAAATAAATTGGAATAAGGGAAGAACAGTGCTGGCAAAGTGGAAATGGCAGTGAACTTTCGAGTTGTTGTAGGTGGTAGGTTCGAACCACCGCTCGCTTTACTTTGTGTAAATTATTTCGTCACTGCTGCTCTTAAGACGGTGAAGGAAAACATCGTGAGGAAACCGGCATGTTCTAGAACCAAAAATTCGAACACATGTGACATGTACCAACACGCACTGGGCCCGCGTGGTGGATTACGGCCCACTCCCTCTCACAGAGAGGAGGCCTGTGTCCCAGCAGTGGGAACATCACAGGCAAGAGAATGATAATGATGATAATGACCCTGAAAAACGTTTAAAAACATAGTCACTCACTTTTTCACATTGAGCCATGTAAGTCCAATGGTCAACGCGACACCAGTCACTGGCACCAGTCCCATACGTAACATTTCCATACTCAAAGTTATTATTAAACTCACTTATTATTAATATAACACTCACTCACACATCAGTGCACATTACTACTATTATAATAATTGTTTATGGAAGACTATAATACTGATATACTTTCGTTACTTTTTTGAGTCCTTATTTTTTATTGTCTTTTATTATTATATTCTATCTGTAAAAACAAAAATTCAATGCTGTTCGTTGGTTAGCGCACCACTTGAGAACGGTTGTACCGATTTGTCTAAAATGTTCCTAGTGGTCCGAATTAGGTTTTTAGGGAAATAAAAATTGGGAAAAGCTGCTTTTTTCTTCCCAGCTAAAGCACTAGGAAGTGGTGAAGGGCGGGCGTTTTGGGGGACTGTCTCATGTATTTTGACGTTCGAAAAGTTCTGATTCTCAGCCTAATTTGAATAAATGATTTTTGATTTTGATTTTGGAAAATGTTCAAATTCACGAAAACTGGGCGTTCTTTTTCTAGGAAATCCAGACCATAACTAACGAATTCACGGAACGATCACAAATTTATTGAAATTTGGTCGAGACAACAGCTGTTAGTTCAACTAGTAATCAATAAATAATAATAAGGTATTGGAAAAACTAGACAAAAGATGTAGGAAACAAAGATATTTATCTTTTTAAATGTGAAGATAAATACTTTCAATCTATAAACGATACCAATACACATGTTCAAAACATAAATAGTGTATATTGATGAATAGTTATGTATCAATATGATCTCGTATGGTCATGTTTGTATCTTGAACGCACTTCCTGGTAGGAACCCTTGTGTATTTCTCTGATGTTATCTATGCTGCGCATATGTTATATGCTCGAATTAGGAACTTAATAAAGCATTTCCCCTTTTCATCTATTTGAGAAAAGTTAAACAAATCTTTGGAAAATCAAAATTTTATGATCGTCCCGAAAAAAAAATTAAAACAGCACCCAAAAAGTATTATTTAAAGAAACTGGCACTGAACATTAAAAAACAATATTTTGGTTAACAAAAAATTTAGTGCTAAATTTCAAAAAAATATTTATAATGATTTTCACACGTATAAATATCACGTACACGTCGCGACCGACACAGACAGATGCGAAAAAATAATGCTGTCTTAGTTCCCTCTAAGTAACATGCCCGATTTATAACAAAAGCAATTATAAATCTTACTCCACTGACATAAAACACACAATTGCGTACATGCTGTGATTTTATCGTTATTTACGTTGCGAATGATATAAATATGATAATGATAAGGATTGCTGTAGATAGGTTAGATGTTGCGCACACGACTTATTTGATTAAGAATTCTGGTTACAATAAAAAAATCGGGAAACACTCAAAATTTTCTTGGAATTTACTTTAAGCGGGTTTACGTCATACAGTCAAATCCTTACAAGACACTTTTTAAAGGAAGAAATCTACTGTTTAGCTAAACCAGAAAAATATTAGTATGAACTATGAAATCTGTAATTTCAACTCATTTCATAATTTAGTTTCAAATTTATATTCAAAACTTGGCTTCAATCGAGATTTTTACTTGAATATAATTCAAGAATCTAGAACCAGAAACTAGAAGTAAGAAAAAAGAAAGAACCATTACACAAACACAATATAAAGGTACTAACGTTGTCAGCGAGTAAAATTTTCTTATCATTTACTGCAGTGAGATACGACATTTTTATCGTTCCGCATAAACCGTATCTAATATGAAGCGATAATGTAGAGCAATCCCTGAAAATGTCTCGAGAAATGGGCTCTTAAAAATTAAAGGTGCAAGGCGGATGAGACATCTTTATAGGGAATGCGACAAAGCTGTTGACGTGGCTGAATTCAGGGTTATATAAAATCACCCGCTCCTGCTATGCAAAACTACAATGGCGACATTTCATAACATCGACAATTCTGTGCAAGATTTAAGTTAAATGTTATCACCAGAGGTCGGAGTAGGTAGATTGATTTAAGGTCGTTGACGTCAAACGTAGAGGATAATAATATGGATATGCCTCCAAAATACCGGAACTTCATATTTATTGTGATATTTGTTCCGGAATTTTGAAATTAGCACAAATTTGTGTTTAAGGTGAAAAACGTATTAATAATATCAATCTACGCTACCACTGTTAGCTAATGGTGAAAATAATTGTTCATTGAATTCAATCAATCATTCATATAATAAACGATTTTGTTAGCCTATCTGTATGTTTTTTTATTTTATTTTATTCCATAATTCCAATTCCGGAACTTTTTCCGGTACTTCCCGCACATTATGGATAAAATGGCATGTCCATATTATAATATCTTGACGCAAGTATATTAAATCAATCTACCTACTCCGACCTCTGGTTATCACATAAACGTTCCGAAATAAATTCTCTAAATTATTGTGAAAAACGAAGAACAGGGCGATCACACAGACAGACACGAAAACCGACTTTAATTAACAAGATGTATAGAATCTATTTCCAACTAATATTATTTTGAAAATGTGCATGTTTAGATGTTTGGATGTTTGTTACTTAATCACGCAAAAACGGCTGAACGGCTTTGGATGAAATTTGACACACAGATGGTTTATAACCTGAATTAACTTATACAGGATAAGTTTTTATCCAGTGCGCAAGCTGTAACTATGAATTCAGCATATCATTCTAGACCCCCCAGTGTAGAAATTTGTGGTCGGTTATACAAAAATAAATCAGCTGTTCTATACATTTTAACCGAATAGGTATTGCCCTTTTCTATGAAACAGCCGATTCTTTTTGTATAACCGACGACAAATTTCTGCGCTGGGAGGTCTAGAATGATATGCTGAATTTATGGTTACAATTTGCGTACTGGATAAAAACTTATCCTGTATGTTCCTTTTCATCCCGGTAGTACTTTTCTGTGGGATAATTTCCGACCTCAACTCGGGCGAAGCCGCTGACAAAAGCAGGTAGATCATATAGATAATAAGTATATCTGCATCCATACATGTACAGGCAATCAATAATACGAAGAAGAAGAATAGAACAAATGGGTTTTATAAACCTGTGAGCCACTTTTTGCATTACCAACTTTATTTCGATTTGGATAAAGTTCTTAATACAAAAATGACAACTTAGCAAGGGATAAAGTTGTCAGTTTTGTAAGAAGAACTGTATTTCTATTTCTTTTAGGTTTTGATTTCAAAAACAGGCTCGATGGTTTAAACCATACTTAAACATAAACCTTATTTTGTAATAAGACCGTGAGTGATGAGGCAAACACCCAAATAATTTAATCTCACATAAAAACAAATGAGACGAGTCCAAAATTACAGCCAGAAGAGTTGTTTTCAGTTTAATTAAAAAATATCTAGGGACTTATTAATAACAATATCACCATGGGAAATGCTAATTAACACGAGAATGATAAGAGCGCTATAAATAAATATTGGAAAACAATACATCAAAGTACAACACAAAATACAGCTCTGTCTGCCAATTATATTATGGTTTCAAATACTTATATCGATTAGAGCCAACGTCTGAAATTATACATACATAATAAGATAATTGATCCCAATTATAACGATCAGCAAATACGATAGTGATAATCTGCAAATGGCATTGGATTACTGGACAAGGCTATCTTAGAACAGAGTATAGGCAGATATTAGAATATCAGATGGATAAATATAAATAATCATTTATGCCCAGCACCCTAATTCTATAACTTAAACAGAGTAGCAGGGACTTCGAATCAGTGCATGATTCTGAAGAGTAAAGACCCCTATTTTGAAAATTTAAGTACGTAATTTAAAAAAATAGCTCTGCCATACACTTTGACCGCATAGGTAATGTAGGTATTTCAATTTCCTTGCTGATTTTAATTTTTGATAACCGACGAAAAATTTCTGCGCCGTCTTGAATCATTAGCTCAATTTCTGCGCCGTCTAAAATCTTCGTCTAGAGTTTCGTCGATGTCCCCTGTTACCCTGTAATATTCTTTCAGTCACAATCCAAAGATGTTTGAAGGAAATTCCTTAACAATGACTTCTAAGGTTACAAAAACTCGCCAGCTCAGCAACGTAAATAACGCAATTATTGTTTTTGAACTGGCAAAATGGCATTGACATTGTGTGTTACGGAATTACCGAGCAGGTTCAACCCTATTGCTTGCAAACATGTGAATGGAATTATAGCATAATCATTAATCACCCTATATAGTTCCCATTGCTGAGACACAGGCCTCCTCTGTCTCTAAGCAGGCCTAGTGCGGGGCATGTGTCATCGAATTTTTGGTTCTAGCACATGTCGGTTTCCTCACGATGTTTTCTTTCCCCGTTTTGAGAGCCGTGGTTATGAGACAATTTACACAAAACAAAGCGCCAGTCTGGGGTCGAAACCACGACCTGAACCAACACTGCTCTCATTAACCTCATAAATGTCACTACGCCAAGTGCCAAATGAATAATCTTCACACAAGACATTTGAAAAAAGTCGCATAGACAATGTTGTCACCCCCAGAAACGTTTAAAGAGTCATACATTATGCATTTAAGCAACCCTTTTAACCACTTCTAACCCTCGGAAGGCAAGTTGGATAATGTTGGCACTGTAACAAAAAAGGAGAAGTTTTGTTTTTCATTCCGTCTAGCTCGTTAGGAAGAGAAAACGTCGTGCCATCCCGTTCAGGGCAGATTAAAAAAGTTCAGATTGTCTACTCTTCACTTTATGTCTGTTGCAGGAAGTCTTAGAAGATTCTTAACAGCACTGACTTGTACAAGAAATGGAAAATTGTTTATTCTTATAATAATTTAGCTCCGTGGCTATGAAATCATTAATTTTGGAACGAAGTGAACGAACGAATTTCCTTACCGCATGTTTAGGTACTCTGAGTCTGCACACTGCGAATGAGAGTTAAACGGAAAAACATTTTGACTGCAATGACACTCTTTTAATTTTTTCATTTATTTACCCTCAAACGTTCTTAATTGATTGAATACATAATATCCTGCGAACTTTCCAACCGGGTGTCCCATGAGCCCTGTAGACTTTTAAATGATACTTTTATTTTTTAAGCACAAGGATAGCCTGCGAAAGTCATTTTTCTTTTAGTTTTTTTTGCAATTTGGCAGGTCAGTGGCAGTATTTTGATCAAAATAGGATTCACGACCGTAACACGTATGTATTTACTGAATTATAATCATTAAAATCATCATACAATCCCATTGAATGACTATTAATTTATTTAATGAAAAAGTTATTCAATGGGATTGCATGAGGGTCAGGCGCGGTCGCAGCCAAAGACTTTGGGGGGGGGGGGGGGTCACAGACAAAGACTACCTACACCTGCCAGGGGTGCGGGTTGTTCGAAAGACATTCCGCGGCCCCTGAGCCAACCTGGCCCAACTGAGGGAACACGGGTGGGTTTTAGTCAGTAAAAGTCTGACACGCCCTCCCGCTCCGCCTAGAGCGGGAGAAGTTAGCGAGACTGGTCTATTTTAGTTACTTTCATAGCATCATGTCTTACGGTATCTTGCTATGGGGACGGGCTGCGGATATTGAGTCGATCTTTATTCTGCAAAAGAGGACCGTCAGAGCCATCTAACCTCCGCAGACGCGAATCTCTAAGGGAACTGTTCAAAACAATTAACATCATGACGGTACCTTGTCAATATATATATGAAAACATTATGTATGTTCGGAAAAATCTACATCTTTTTAGTAAGATAAGTGATAGGCACAATTTTAACACTAGAAATAGGAACAAATTAGATCAACCACGTTTCAGATTGTCTAAAGTACACACTTCTTTTATGGGGTACTGTGTAAAATGTTATAATAAAATACCAGTCGATATTCTTGAACTAAATGAAAAGAAATTTAAATCATGCATTAAACGCACACTATGTAGACAAGCATATTATAAGTTAGATGATTATATCGTCGATAAAAATGCTTGGCTTAATGCTGGGCCTGCTCCACAGCCACCTGGGCATACTAGTTAAAATTTTAATATTTGAAAGAGAAGCTTCCCTTTTTTATTTTTTCTGACATTACGAACATTTTTGTTCATAATATTATAATTTTTGTGACATTACGAATGTTTTATTTTTGCTGAACCAAGTGTTAGTTACTTTATATACGTCAATATATATTAAATGTTTTTTCTTTCTTTTAGGAAATCAAATTTTATTAATATTTCAAATAGATTGCAAACTATAGTTTTGTATAATTTAGAAGCATTTTGTTTGAATTTTGTAAATGTGAGTACCATGCATCCGTTTATTGTGTTGTTATGATGTACGTTGACTTGAAAAAGCATGGCAGTTGAGAGTATGTCATGCCCACATAAATGTCTCACTGATGGTGGCGCGTGTGTTGGATCATTCGGTTCCCTACAAAATGGTTGAGCTGGATGGTGCTGATCCACGCGTCAAGTTCGTGAACGGGCGCTGTCGGTTGAGACTGGTCATCTCCTAACTTCCAGGGCTTATTTTTATCTTGTATTTAGAATTGTTTATAATTACATTTTTTTACATTGTTCTCACATACAGAAGCAACAAGAATAATGTTCCCAAAATTTTGTAATATTTCAACTTGATTTTAAAAGAGTGTCCGTGGAGTTTCTTGCCCGTTCTTCTCCATAGAGATCTACGTTTTGGAATGGGCAACTAGCTTCAACTTTCCAACTGATCGACTTTTTTACAATTCAAAAGTGCCTGTAAATGGTTTAATTGAAATAAATGCTTTGAGTTTGAGTTTGAGTTATTTGATGATTTCCCAACCAAAAAAAAAGAAGATTACCTACATATTTAATAAGAAGATTTATTATATTTTCGAAAAATTACTAGTTTACGGCTTTGGGGGCGTCATGACCCCTATGACTTCCCCCTGCGCCTGATGAGGGTTGTATTGACGATTAAAATGGTTATAGTTCTGTAAAACCATACGTATTTCATATCAAAAGTATTTCATTCCAAATCAAAAGTCATTTATTAAAACTAGGCTGAGAATCAGCACTTTCCGAACGTCAAAATACATAAGACAGTCCCCCAAAACGCCCACCCTTCACCACTTCCTAGTGCTTTAGCTGGGATGAAGAAGTGGCGCAACAAACTCCCCAGCAGCACAACTGTCTGTTAAGTTGGAAGAACTTGATTCCATACAATGATAGGTACGTAATTAACGTTACGAAACACAAAACATAAAATGAAAATTCTTTCAATATAGGTACAACCTGGCCCTGACCTATAAATTGCAAAAACCGTAAGACGGGTGCGGGTTACCTTAGAGCATTCTTCTTAAACGAAAAAGGTTCTAAGTTAACTCAGTTCACGGTCTGAAAATAGCCTTTGTTATAACCAACCTTGAGTTTATAACCCTCTGCGTGCCCTAGCATATATCACTTATCCTACTAATTACATAGAACGTGACAATACATAACATTAACGTGTTGATTTCCACACGTGACATCAACTCTCCTTCATTAAAACTCGCAGTTATATCAAATTTAAGCGGATTTTAGTTCAACGCGGAGGAAATAATGCTTAGTATTAAATTCAGAATCTGATCCATTAAATTAATTACATTTTCAGTATGTATTTTAGAAGTTTCAGCTGGTTTTCAGCGGAGATAAGACCGCGGACACTCCCAATAATCTGTTTAGTTTTGATATGAGGCTAATCAGAATCCGCAATGCTTGTATAAATCTTTGTTTAGACTAGTCCGTAGTCCCCATAATTTGAAGAGTTTATTTTTATATAGCTTTTGCCCGCGGCTCCGCCCGCGTGGATGTCTGTTATCGCATAAAAAAGTAGCCTATGTCCTTATTCATATCCCAGGCTATACCGCTGCTAAATTTCATGAAAATCGTTTCAGCGGTTTAGGCGTGAAAGCGTAACAGACAGACAGAGGTACTTTTGCATTTATAATATTAGTAGTAGGGATGATTGTGAAATGTTCAGCTCTTGATCTCGATCTCGCGTGGTGGAAAGCGATGGATGAAACCTACGATGGAATGAGCGTGTCCAGAATATACCTGTTCATTCTTGCTTCGGAGGCTGGCGGGTACTACGTAGAAAGGCACAGAGAAGAAGACTAGACATGAAAGCAGACTGACATTGGTTTTGTTGGGGGTCGCAAGCGCGACTGTTCAAGATGTGTTAGGCAGTGTTATTGGGTTTTTTATAGATACATTTCAGGCCTTGTCCCTGCAGTGGGATGATACAGTCTATGACTAGTCGATAAACGGTTTTTCTTTCTTATATTCACACGGACGTAATAAAATCGCGGCGGCACTTTGTCGCGCATTGGATTTTCAACTCTCGGTGTAGATACGAGTATTGACAGTCCAACACAGTGCATCTTAGCGTGTTTTACAGTTCAATTTTCAACTCTCACCGCTAAACAGTGTGTTCGTCCGGGACGTGGGCTATCAGTAACTTTTCAGTGTACGACTAAACGCCATCAGACACTATGCCGACAGACTGAAAACCGACAAGACTTTACTTCGATGGGACTCTTCGCCGACAGGACACTTCGCCGATAGTAGGTTAGGTTAGGTTAGAATTGCGACCAACCGCGAGCGAGCCGAGCTAGCGCTACTTCCATGTTAGTGGCAGTTACTTGACTATTTAGTACCTAATAGCGCAAGGATGAGCCTTGTCGGCGAAGTGTCCTGTCGCGAAGTTTCCTGCCGGCGAAGAGTCCTGTCGGCGAAGAGTCTCGTCGAAGTAAAGTCTTGTCGGTGTTCAGTCTGTCAGCGTAGTGTCTGTCGGCTTTAAGTCGTACACTCGTAACTTTTAGTAGTAAAATTAGCAGCCGTATTACTAACGACTTCAAAATAACTGGGTATACTACATCACTGCCTACCCTACCAGGAATACAGGCATGATTTTGTTATGTATTCTAGCTCTGTGTTGTAACAAGTGCGTCATAATGAACCAATATCTTATAAATAAATGGGACAGCGTAGTCTTCCATGCTCCAAATGCATGTGATCTTGACATTAGGTTAATTTCTTCAAGTGGCCATAGAGTATAAGACATTACATCGTTCTACTTTTAAATACCTTGACACATTTGTTTTTAAAATGCCATCATTAGTTAAAGTAATGTTACTGGCACATTGTGTTTTAATTACATGTTACGCGTGCCAAAGAATAAAAATTTTCTTCCTTTTTTTACATTGTTTTTGGTAAATCCCGCAATATACAGCATTGGGCACTAGAATAATTTATTGTTTGACAAAACACTCAAAATTAATTGTCGTCTAGCCACATTACTTATGTGACGATTATCTATAATTTAATTCTCATGAGTATTACTTACATATTGTTGAACGATTTTTTTTTTATCAATTGAAGTCTCCAATTCAGTCGCAATTAATTTTTATTACGTCTCCGTTCGCGTGGTGTGACGTAATCTTTATTTTGCAAGTGGCTTTGTTAGTTCTTTGTCTTGACTTATTAAAAGTACCTGCAAAACTATTTTAGGATTTGGTTTGATTGCCCCCAAAACCGGTTGAGGAATTTGATGGCGATTTATAGAAACAAACGAAGGAAGATATGACTCGATATTTTATTTCATTTAGGAAAAAATACAATATTACATTACATATAACACTCATAAGTAAGGTATATAAGAGATAATGTTCGAAGATATGAGTATACTGCCTCAAGGTCGCAGGTGCTACTGCTGAGCGTGACATGTGATGACGTCCTGGGTTCGATTCCCGAGTCGGGCAAAGTGTTATTGGGTTTTTCTATTAAGAAATTCTCAGTAAATGGTAAATGATTTTATTTCTGTAAATAGGTTTGTACACACATTTTAAAATCTACATTTGGTCGTGTCCTATCTGACTACTCTAAGAAGAAGGACTGAAACAAACTTAGAGGTCACAGTCTCTTTTAAAGTCCAGATATAATCTTGGTCAAATCATGCGAAGACCATTTAGATTGGTGTCTGAGATGGTCTTTTGAGGAAAGCACCACAGAGTTTGAGTGGACCTGTCCTGTCCGTGCACGCATTTGTCAGTAACCGTGCATCTCAACAGAACTCGGAGTTCGGAATTGTGCCCGCTTTATGGCAATATGGTCACTCCCTATTACATTTGACTTAGCATACCTAACTGGAGAAAGATGGGTTTTGCTATATGTACACCACTGCCTAACCCTTGCGGGGATTCCAGGCGTGATGTTGTGTATGTTCACAAAGGAAGATCTAAGCTTTAGTTTCAGATAGAAACATTCCCAATTGGAATATCAAACAGTATCTAAATAGGCTTTTAATGTTAACAAGAAAATAGGGCACAGGTGCGAATGTATTCTTTCAATTCTCAAGGAATTTACGCAATATTCACGTAGATTTATGTCAGAAGATTCCTTTGGCAGTAAATTTTCGGAGAAAAAGGTGGACCTTACATTTATTTCTTCTATGTTTTATTACTTGGATTTTGTTCCCTTTGAGATAAATCTCATAAATTATATTATCTATATATACTGATTAGGTCTTCGTAGACATAAAAAAATAGTTTTCAAGAATATATCATTCTCCTGCTCTTATATATTTGAGGTCGGCGCAACATGATCTCTTCTTCCATACTTCTTGATTAGCTCTCGGTAGTCTCCACTTTTCTAACCATATCATCATTCTCACAGTCCATCCGTCGTTTCTTTGGTCCCGGAATTTTATAGCCATCCACATTCGTACTCAAAACTTTCCTCATGATATTTTCCTCATATCCTCATTTATGGCTCCCGCAGACAGGCAGCGCGACGCGACTCTAGTAGAACAATTTCTATGAAAATTATGGACCAGCGGCGAGGTGTCAACTTTTCTAAGAGTGAAGCCGGCGCGAAGCCGGCTTTAACTTACTGACTTATCAAAAAATAACACTTGCCATCATTCTAGAATTATTATAAAGAATTAAATACAATAAAATTGAAAACCAAATAAAATGTGCAATATTCCTCCATATCGTTCTCGCTGCCGCATTATTTCTATATCCGTCTCTATCGTAACCCGTTGTACAACGGCTTGCTCTCATCGAATACCAAGCGGTACTACGTGACCTGAAGTGACATCATTACGGGATCGCTGTTGTATGAATTTTTAGTCCCCGATTATGACGTTTTGGCGCCGAGTTAATTTAGAATTTTATTTATAGATGTTGTAGAAATACAAAGCTGAAAATAAGCGTTTTTTTTTTGTTTGAATGTTATGGCGAATTAAATACCCGTAGTGTAACTATATTTTTTGGCAATAGTAGACACTTTTGAGGTGCCATTTTTCAAAAGCGGTAGAGATGCAAAGCACCGAAGGGAAGCCGGTAGGAATCGTGTTATATGGTGGCTTGGCCACTGTTATGAATATTGTTCTACCAGAATCCCGTCGCACCGTCGCCGGAGCGCCGTGATTGTCTGCGGGAGCGTTTATGAAGACAATCAGAACAGAATCCACATCAATCAAATGCAAACAAGGTTTACAAAGAAACCTACTGGTTTTGCAGACTTTTTACGTCGCCCTAGACTCGATCACATTAAAATTCTGCCGTGTGCAGTGCCCCTTAATGTTTGGAGGTTAATTTCGCGAATGTTATCTAAACAATAGCCAATGTAGCGTGCTGATCGTTGGACGACTATACTTTTGAACGATAACGGACCTTAATTGCATACTAATGAGTTTTTAATTCAAGTTTCATATTGTAGCAAAAACTGTTCTGCGGTTTTAATGTAGGTACTGATATTGTTTGTTCGTTAAGAAAATAAATACAAGTGATCATAGGAAAAGCGGGACTTAGGGGGCGTCCATTAATTACGTGAAGCGTTTAGGGGTGGGAGGGGGTCAAGCCGAATCTTACCCAATCTCGTGGGTCTCGGTAAATATTAAGTAATTATTTTTTCCACAAAAAAAAACAATGTAAAATTGCAAGAAAACCGAGTTAAATTAAGAAAACATGTTTTTCCGCCAATATGGCTAAATCCTAAAAAAAAATATTTATCACGGCTATGCGAATGCCACAAAGTAACACAGTAGTCCCTCGATTGTAAAACCGCCACCAGCCAGTCGAGTCAGCCGAGCCAGCCAAACGCAATTCATGAATCCAAGGCTATTTGCGTTTTTACACTAAAAAATACGAATATTGAAATATCTCACGTGAGATTATAGAGTGGAGGAGAGGGTCGAGCCAAATCTCATGACATCTCACCAGAGCAGGGGTGGGGGTCAAAAAATCGCCAAAACTGCCTCGCGTAATTAATGGACGCCCTCTTAGGGGAGGCCTACGTCCAGCATTCGACGTAAGTTGAACAAACTATGATTCGCGACCGTTACAAGTATGGCTTTACATAATTATAATCATTAAAATTTTCAATACAACCCTCTAAGCTCAAATAATCCCATTGAATGACTCTTCATCATCATCTGCCTAGCCTTTTACCAACTATGTTGGGGTCGGCTTCCAGTCTAACCGGATGCAGCTGAGTACTACTTCATGAAAAAGCCGTAAGAAATTTTAATTTTGCGGGTTAAGGCTTCTTCAAAGAGGCGCGACGCGACAGCGCGGCGCGACACTTGTAGAACAATTTCCATGAAGTTTTCACAGAAATTGTTCTACGAGTGTCGCGACGCGACCGTCGCGTCGCGCTAGTCTGCACGAGCCTTTACCTTTGCACATCGTTCTTAAATAGATGTTGAATTAAGTAGGTATGTAAAGTGTTATCTCTATAAATATATACATATACAGGATAAGTTTTTATCCAGTGCGCAAAAAGTAACCATGAATTCAGCATATCATTCTGCTGAGTTACAGTTTGCACACTGGATAAAAACTTACCCTGCATATTTAAATATATGTGTATAAAATTAATCCCTACTAATATTATAAGTGCGAAAGTAACTCTGTGTGTCTGTCTGTTACGCTTTCACGCCTAAGCCGCCGAACCGATCGTTATGAAATTTGGCAGAGATATAGCCTGGGACACGGAGAAGGACATATACTACTTTTTTACGAGATAACCGACATCCACGCGGGCGGAGCCGCCGGCTAAAGCTAGTTTTAAATAAATTGACTACCAACTTAAATTGTCTATATATTGAAATCACAGTTGTAATTCTTTGGCAGTTGAAATGGCTATAAACGGCAAATTGATGTTGAGTGCCATTTTGCTTAACAATTAACTTCCCTGACTGCACCTACATAATGGACCACTAAGTTATAGTGGGAATGCAATTCAATTAGTTTACCTTTATATTTTCAGACAGTCTGAAACTGAAACCCTGACTAGATTCGCAAATTAAACGTAGTTTGCATTCTCTTGTAAAATTTTGCTAGGAGAACGCATTCAATTAATTAAGTTAATTAATTAAGGGGAAATCCTCTCTTCGCCAGCTATCTGCTCTCAGACCTTTTATATTAAACAAAGTCATCTCGTAGACTAAAAATAACAAAACCGTTCGAGTTAGTGTTTAGTGTTAACGAATAGTATAAAGTATAAAAGTGCCAAACAAACACAAGAACTAAGTGTATGCGCCTTAATAGACACAATAAGAAAAGTGCTATTGGACACATTCTCAGTAAAGTTTAAACAATTTAATAGTTTAGGTTATAATTAAATTACTTATTAATCTATTTATAGGGCTAGATTGTAATAAGATTTCCATCCTATTGATGAACCCTAGGACAAGGGAAAAAGAAAACAAAGTAATCTCGGAAAATATTTTCCAAAATTCTTCTTTTCAGGATTAAAAAAATTGTCTTTGCAAATCTACCGTTAAATGCGGAAATAATACTAAGTGGTGTTAGCACGTGTATTGGTAACGACCTTGACACGTGCCTAGCCTGCGTAATGACAAGTGTACGTACCCACTTGCGTCTACGACACGCTGGACTTACGACACGCCAAAACATACGCACTGACGCACAAACACACCCTCGCACACAGTCACACGCGCTTGCATCCGTCCGTCACATCCGTCTTAAAATAGTGTGTTCCGAATGAACGATCTTTTAGAAAAAATATTTCTCGATATTTTTAATATCACTCTAGAAAATTACTAGTTTGTTGGGAATAAAGCCAAAGTCCAAATTTTTGTCATTTATTTATTTATTGGGTCTCCAACAGAGGCTACACAATACATGCAAGTTTACATAGAGCAGGGACAATTTTTATTTATTAAGACGTAGGTATATCACAACGAGAGACGATCAAGGACACAGGAAACAAGATAAGACCCTTAAGCTTGCGTTTGTTCCATAAACAGCGCATATGATATGCTTTATTACAGTAGGTATATAGTGTTGGAGAGGCCAAAAATAAAGCCCTCTTAATTAGACCCTTGACCCAGCCGCCTGGCGAAAGCCTCTTAAGGCGTTTATCAAGGCTCTCTTAGAGTATTAGGTCGTCGTTCGACGTAATAATTATTGCAGAGAATAGTTCCCACATGTACCCACAGACTTATGTTTGGATTGTGTTATTAAAGCGATGTATAAACCTCTATGAATATTCAAAAGACTGCGGTTCCCTGAGATAATTGATGGACCTATATTGCATTCTCTTGGCCTTATTTAGCTGTTTTTTCAGGATATTTACAGACTCGACTGTTAAGTTTACTTCTAGGCAGGCATGCACCATAGTCATTGTCAGGTGAGATAAAAGACAAACGCAAGTCTATGTAATGTTTATGAAAACAAAAGAGGGTCTGTGTAAATGTGGTTGATGACAGCTGATGAGTACTGGAGCCGAGCATGACGGTCAGGGGGTCTACTGTTTAAGTCTGACAGCGAAAATACGGGCCCGTCCGAAAGTAGATGTTAAAAACTTCGAAGTGAACCCTACACCCGGTTAATAAACTTTTACGGACGGATAAAAACACACCGATAATAGCGACAACTGTCAAATCTTGGTGTCATTCATTTTTAAGTGAGGGCTACTAATACTAATTTATTTCCAATGGTGATATTGAGTAGGCATCGCCCATAACTAGGGCCGAAATTACACAACTCATGCTTATGTAGTAGACCTCCAGTTTCATTCACTGACCAGAAAATGCGCAACGTGCGCCCAAGAAGTTCTCGGTAAAAAAAATTTTTTAACTACTATGTTATAAGTATAATTCTAGACATGACGCTGATGGCATGACGTATGCTAAATGTTTAATTCCTACAGAAGTGAAACATTAGCCGCCTACGGTCTCTTCAAATGGCATGAATCAGTTAATTTACATTTATTACGATCGAGTAAAATAACTGTGTGTCTGCATTCATAGTAAAATAAGAATTACAGACTTTTGGACCTTTCCAAGAAAAGAAGCTAATAGGAAGGTATTGTAGTAGGTAAGTAATGTCTGTTTTCAAAAATATTAGGAAACACCTAAATATGATTGGATTTTGTTTGCGTTCAATCAAAATCATATTCAGCCTATAATCTTACCACTGCCGGGACTTGGTGAGAGGGAGTGGACCATAGTCTACCACGCGGGCCCAGTGCGGGATTGCGGATGTCACATGCCTTCGATTTTTTGGTTCTAGGGTATGTTTCCTCACGATGTTTTGCTTCACCGTTTTGGGAGCAGTGGTGACGAAATAATTTACACAAAGTAAAGTGCCCATGGATTCATGTGTTTATTATTTATTTATTTATTTATTTATGTGCTCACGACCTACAAATATGCGCGACCGTTGCCACTTGGCCACCACTGCTCTACACTACTCTACAGTGCCTTTTTAATTTGAACTTTCATTTCGTTGCTATACTCCATTTGAAATAGATTAGACATTTAAACAAATCTTTTTTCACTCCGTTTAACCGATTTTGACTTCTATTCCGTAGGCATAAGGACGGCATTAAAAGTAAAAAAAAAGTGGTTCCAATACCAACTGCTGATTGCAGATACCGTTTATCATACTACCATTGCAATAGAAGTCAAAATCTGTTGAACGGACTGTACAAAAGGTTTATTTAAATGTCTAAGCTTATTTCAAATGGAGTATAGTGTTATTGAAAACTGGTATAAGTCTTTTTTTTATAGAAAACGGTTACTTAATTGTGTTTCTTAATACGAAAATACCTATGAAAAAACTTCCCGAGAACCTTTCCTAAAGTTATTAATATACCTAGACCCGACAGCTCACTTATTCATTTCAGGCCTTACAGGAGCCATTTACAAAAGACTTGAAAAAGGGCTACCTTTTATGTTGGGCGGGAAAAGGCTTTTCGGGCTTACAGTGATTTATTATACCTACTTAGACTTTCGGAAATTGATTAATTAAGTAGTAGGTACATCTCAAACTGACAACCTCTTGAAATAATTTAGTCTGATTGAAATACATAGGTTCATTATTTTACAAATAAACATTCATGACAATACAAAGTATGTGATGTGTGGATCAAAGTTTGGTTCAATTGCAAATCTTCATTGTTTTTTTACTCTCGTTTCCATCTTTTTTAAAGTTTACTTTTAAGGCTCGTGCAGACTAGCGCGACGCGACGGTCGCGTCGCGACACTCGTAGAACAATTTCTATGAAAACTTCATGGAAATTGTTCTACAAGTGTCGCGTCGCGCCTGTTTGAAGAAGCCTTTACGCAGTCGGGTTTTTTTATTTGATACAATTTTCCGGAGGGAGACCCCATAAAAGTCTATTAAACCGTGTTTTTTAGTTTTTAAACTACCTATAACTTTTGTTACTCTTATTTTTTTTAATGCATAGAGGGTAACTAAATAACACGTCAGTCGTTCTGTCATGGACTGCATCCAATCTACAATATGTTGCAGTTGGAACCCTGTCGATATCTTCGGGTATTTTGTGTTTCAGCGTAATAAATAACTTGGAAGAGTCAGAAATAGTCAAAATGCGTTTTAAGAACAAAAAGATTAAAAGCATTTATTTGAACTATGATCTCATGTAAAATAACACTTTAAACCAATCTATTTGTCTCCTAACGTCAATTAATTGACTGAAAAATAATAATCGTGATTTAAAGACAGTCTAAAACTTGACCTATTTTAGAAATTTTTTGTAAAAAAAATTATGTGCCCATAATTATCACTATCAACTTTAAATTATCCCACATTTAAACAAAAAACGTAGAAACATAAAATCGGTTTATTCTAAAACAAATGCCTTATGAAACTCTCCCAAAGACAACGCTCTCACTTTCTTAAGCACTACGCACATAAGAAAAAGTAGGCAAGTTTGTACATAAAGGAACTCTTTCCCGACACACAATAATATATTAAATTACAGTAAGTAATGACATGGCAGTCTCACATCTGACAAAATCCCTAGGGAAACCAAATACGGGATGGCAGGGACACAGACGCGCAAACTAAAACCATTGCAACACATGATTCTCGACCCCAAGCGTAAACATTTTTCGTCGGATATAAAAAACCCGCTATTTCAAAGAAAGTGCAACACTTACGCGGTCAAAATGTATGGAACAGCTAAATTTTATTTTTAAATAGTTGTTGCACGCAGTTTCGTATGCGATCTAGGATGAAAAGGAGCCTTTTTCCTTATTCAGGTCATGGTCTTTTCCGTGTGCCAACTTTATCCAAAATCGTACAGCCGTTTTACCGTGAAATCGTAACCAACAAACAAACTTGTTATCGCATTTATAATACCACATTTATAATACTATTCATTTACGATAACCAACGAAAACAATGCAGGTGTGTACTGCAGGCTTAGCACGACCTGCACGACGCTTTATATTTTTACTCTACCGTAGAATAGAAATCGCTTGTCTACATTTCTCGGTACAAAACTGTCAACAGTCTACACGGAAACGTCATTTTTGTCTACTTCTCCGTCGACAAAACGCTTATCTACGGTTCTCGTGCTAAGCCTGCAGTATCATCCACTGAATCCGTGGTGTCAGGTTGCGCGTCGATGCCCCTGCAACTCATACTATTTCTTACATTACCGACACCTTGTTCATTGACAGGCTTTTCCATTAATTACTATGGAAAAGTTGCTGAGAGCTCTTTAAGCTATAGTTAGATATAGCTTGGGATATGGAGAAGGTCATAGGCTACTTTTTTACGCCCTCCTTATCACTACATAGTATAAAACAAAGTCGCTTTCTTTGTCCCTATATCCCTATGTATGCTTAAATCTTTAAAACTACGCAACGGATTTTGAAGCGGGTTTTTTTAATAGATAGAGTGGTTCAAGAGGAATGTTTATATGTATAATACATCAACCTCCACGCGGGCGAAGCCGCTGGCAAAAGCTAGTAATATTATAAATGCGAAAGTAACTCTGTCTAACTGTATGTTACGCTTTCGCGCCTAAACCGCAGAACAGATCGTCATGAAATTTGGCAGAGATATAGCTTGGGATATGGAGACATAGGACATAGGCTACTTTTTTTACGCAATAACCGACATCCACCCGGGCAGAGCCGCGGGAAAAAGCTAGTGGGTTATAATTTTATGTTGAATTGTATTCTATCGAAGAACTTTACTCAGTGTCTTTAGTTGTTGTTTTTCTTTTAATGTTATTTTTATCATGCATGTTTGTTTTTCTAATTCACTTTAGACATTGGCAGAATAGTCGACATCGGCTTTGCTTGCCAGTTAATATAAAAAAAATTATGGAATAATGTCTATTAACAAAAATCTACTTTATTAGTAGTTCATAATTCGTTCATAAGAGCTATTTGAAATAAATGGCTTGACTTTGACTAAGGGCTGATTTTTCAACAATCAGATAACATTACTTGAAGAATAAATTTGCCAGTTTGACATATTTTCTATACAAAAGTGGTCAATCTGCAATATTTATTCCTCAGTAAAAAGTTTTTTGAATATTGAAAAATCAGGTCTTACCCGGTTTAACTTTTCATCATTTCAGCAGGAAGACGTCCACTGCTGGACATAGGCCTTCACCAATTTGGGGGGCATGCCATAATCGCCACACTTGGCAGGCGGGTTGGCGATCGCAGTATGGAACGCATAGAGAACGCTGCTGCCCTTTCTCTAGTAAGTACCTTAGTCGCCTTCTACGACACCCACGGGACGAGATGGGATGGTACGTCCGGCACCACACGGTTTAACTTTTACAGTGGAGTAATTGGTCAAAAGTAAGTAGCGTTCATTACTTATCTCTATCTCTTGTAATCTGCTTCGCCCATCTTCGTCTAGCTAAGTACCTACAAAATCCTTTTTTAATGGTCAATGATTGATAGACTATTTAATTTCTGTTAGTAAGTCTACAAAAACCTTTCACACGTCAATCATATTTTAAAAACAGGATAAGGTCGTTTCCTATCTGACTAATCTGAGAAAAAAGTCAGAGGTCACACAGTCTCATCTAAATTCCAGACTTGATCTTAGTCTACCTTCAAAAGGGGTTGTCAAGTGACCTACACAAAGCTTTGAAAACATCTACAAACATAGTATCAACATCAACAAAGCTCTACGCATTGTGTTCCCGTTTACCTCTTTAACCTAGTTTCATTACATTGAATTTCATTTAAAAATGCGCGAAAGAAATCCTCCCACTAATCTAATAATGGTTGGAATCATTATTAGATTAGTAAAATGTTTGGTATAAGGTCTTAATACACGAACGCCTTCGCAGTGTTCGAAGGCGGAGAGTGCGAGGGCAGAGTGACCCGCCGCTCGCGACGGCCGCGGCGGGACTGGCCCTCGGAGATTCCGAACCATCAAATGCCTCCGATCCTCCAGAGACTTGACGTGACGAGACGTGTAAAATCCTAGCGTTGGTATTAGAAGAATTCTTCCTTCCGTACTGGCTGGCAACGAAATGACAACAGCTGTTTGTTTTCGAAAAAAGAATCTGGTGGTAAGTGCTGGTAAATGTATTGCATTTTCATATTGACAATGGTAGAATAGTCTTACTGAGCGAATGTATGAGAAAACGTTCGTAAGAACGGATGTGTTTGCAATTTTCTTGTTATAAAACAAAAACGACAGCGCGCCGTCGGCGTTTTGGTCGGCAACAATAGGTTCCTAGCTGTATTATAGGGTTTTACAACCCGGTTTAAAATTATAGATACATTATACAATATTAATTAATAATTCATATTTTTAGAAGATTGGGCAAAACTTAAAAATACCTAACATTTGGAAAACAAAATCAGGCTTTACATACAAAGATCGAATAAAAGCTGTAGTTGAACGTCTTCATACGTTAGTACGTTAATACCGTAATCGGTACGTAGGTACAAGAAGTTTTTATATTTTTAATATTCCAAGGTATCTATCGCATATCAGCTCGACATCTTGACAAATTAATTTAAAGTTTCAGCAGCGTTATTTCAAAGTAAAAACGCGTAAGTAGGTTATTATCAAGAAAGCTCGAAAAACTCTATAATATCTAAAGTAATTTATTCAAATCAGCACTTTTTGAATGTAAATTTTTGTCATTGCCAATAAATTGTTGTGATAATATTATGATTTGATTGATTTTCTGCCAACGGATATTAATATTGATGGACGGTACCACAAACCAATATTGGATATTTGGATTACCGTATCGTAGAATGTTACGGTGGCCCACTTCGTACATTGTAGGCGCGAATTGCATTAATACCAAATGCGTGGTTCCATGGACTGAAACCAGCGTGACTACAATATTCAGAAGGTAAGTGCTTATCTATTCCATTTCTACGTCTCTACAGGGATTAGGGATACTTAATAGTTATGAATTATTATAGACTAGCTTTTGCACGCGGCTCCACCCGCGTGGATGTCGGTTATCTCGTAAAAAGTAGCCTATGTCCTTCTCCATATCCTAAGCTATATCTCTGCCAAATTTCATGACGATCGGTTCAGCGGTTTAGGCGTGAAAGCGTAACAGACAGAC
The DNA here is from genome assembly GCA_949091785.1 of Polymixis lichenea. Taxonomy (NCBI): domain Eukaryota; kingdom Metazoa; phylum Arthropoda; class Insecta; order Lepidoptera; family Noctuidae; genus Polymixis; species Polymixis lichenea. The sequence goes on along the minus strand of OX420947.1, from coordinate 8,896,735 downwards.
ATACAGAGTTACTTTCGCATTTATAATATTAAGTAGGGATTAAGTTTGCAATAAAGGGATGATATTGAGTTCGTCAGAAGATTTGCATTCAACCATTTTAATAACCGACAAATAAAGGAGAAGGTTCTGAAGCCAACACGCATGTTTTTTACGTATTACCGCGCATAATGTTTTGCTGAGTAGGGAGCCCGATTTCGATAGCTATTATTTTTTACTTCGAACTCCTATTAAAAATTGAAAACAAAATCCAACCTTATTGTCACTTATTGTAAATCCAGTTTAGTTTTTTGTATACTTAGTGTGTACAAAAAAATTAACTTTTTACAAAAATTTAAACCGACGACAAAATAAACTGAAAAGGAATAAACCAAAAGTATAGAATTAACCTTTTATTGTAATAACTAAGTAATGGTGGATGTTAAGGCTTCTTCAAACAGCCGCGACGCAACAGCGCGACGCGAGACTTGTAGAACAATCTCCATTAAGTTTTCATAGAAATTGTTCTACGAGTGTCGCGACGCGACCGTCGCGTCGCGCTAGTCTGCACGAGCCTTTAATGACTAATTGTAGTCGGCGCCAAACAAACCTAAAGGGGCCAAGTAAAATAATGGCAGCTTGATTGATCTGCAGCGTTTGTTGTTTAAACTTCTGCCCACGATGTCGTTCGCGTAAAGTTGCTTGTTTTAACACGACAAATAACTATGGCACTCACCGATAATGTAACATTCTGTTTGTAGAAGAATTTTCGAAATCGGATCAGTAGGTACTTACCCGCTTCAAGATACTTACTACATTTTACAAACATTAGAAACAAATTTTACCCCTTTACATTATTAGTTTAGACACAACACCCTGAAATCTAAGGCACTATTCCCGATTGCAAGAATGTTTTTAAGAAAATCCGCTTTCCGCTAAAATCTCATCAAAATGAGATTTGCGTACAGCGAATTTATTAACAAGATAGGTTATGGTATTGCCCTGTCATGTAGTAAAATAATATTTCATTACATTGCGATCATCGCACGTTTCAAATATGTAGCGTGTTACCAATGAAAAGATTTTCAGAATTACAATTACTTGTAAATGGTTGTAATGCTCGAAAAAAATATTGCGATGCCAATAAAAACCGATAAAGAAAATTTAATATTTTTCTTTTACAGCTTATTTATCATCTGTCAAAAGTTTTTCATAACAACCAGCCAGTTTTTTTTTAAGTTGCCTATGGGTCTTACATAATACTGCATGAGTGTTATGTGTTATTTAACAGCTCATTTTATCTCGAAACGCTTAGAAAATACTAGGTATGTATTTAATCATTTAATTAAAAAGAATGTAATTAAAACAAAAAACGCGATAACAAAAGAGCCTTTAAGCTTAGAAGTGCAGTTACTCCACACAGAGACTAATCTAGCTATTATTCTGAAACAATGGAAACAATGTGTTTCAGCCTGGACTTTCAGCTAACGGCGTAGCTTTAGTAATGACAATGTAAATTACGAAGGATTTTCATAATTCATTTGTCTAAGTATTTGCCAAACTAAAGCTGTTCAAAATAATTTAAAATATTAATTTACAAGATACTAATTCTACCTTCATGACGAAATCCCTTTCAAGGATATGACAGGTGTTTCCATAGACAAGCCGTTGATAAGCGGCTGAATAATCTTGAATAATGGTTCGCCTTGAGAGAACTAATTAAGTTAAATTTAGCCGCAATCTCTGTGCCCCGGTTCATAGCCCCACTATTATTATAATCTAGATATTCTAGGTCACAATAGAGCCTATTGTACTATATTCCGTAGTAAGACTACTGGGACCGGACACTCAATTAATTATCCCTTGTAAGCTAGTAAGAATTTTAAAACCAAGTGGCTATAATATAGCCAACGTTCTTCCTTCGTTTGTCAAAAATTACCGTTTTTATTTACCACATATGTTTTTTTAAAAATGGTGTGAAAACACGAGCTTCGTATTAATTTCAGTAACTGAAATAAAAAGGCACACTTGAAGCGGTTCCCCATACCCGAAGCAAATGGATTGCTGCCTTACAGATTGAAATGAATGGAAATAAAGATGTTATTTTCTTTAATTAAGAGCTGATTTTACAATCGTATATACTTTTTTACTGAGATTAAATACGGCTGTAGAAGTTTTTTTACAGAAAAGCTGCGAAACCGATATAATTATTTCTCAGATAAATTCTAACCTTCTTACTAATAAACACGAAATAAAGTTATACCAGGAAAACTTGGAATAATTTTATTCTGTGTTTCGTAAGAGGCTAAGCATTTGACTATGGACTATGGAATCTGCCTTTAGAAATATAATAAAGTAAGTATATTTTATTTTATATATTAGGTGTACGTTACGGTTAAGATTTAGCTAGTACTTTAAATAATTATTTAATGAAGAGCTAACAGGTTAAAAAATGTTGAACCAAGAAACTAGAAACGTTAAACATTTAACAGTCTCCATTTTTCCAATATTAAAAAGTTTTATATTGTGGGATTGTTGCAGACTCTTATTAGAACGTCTTTTAACGTCCGCCAGACAGTTTCCATTGAAGCGCGGAAAATTGCGTATCTTTGTAGTAACAGCGACTATCATCGTGTCCCATTTCCAGCCAGCTCGCATTCCCTTTTATGGACCTTGTTAAATGAACGTAATACGATACTAACTATTGTATTAAAAAGATTTATAATCTTAAAATTGAAAATAACTTGGCATGATTAAATTATACGTCTGCGTAAAAAAAAAATCCGTTATGGTTTTTATTGCGCTCATTATTTTGGGTCCTTCATAATACCAGCTGTTAAAATTAATATTTATGGTTCGTGATTTCGGATCTGTCAAAATCGATGTCGAAAATATTTCCACGATTTTTCAGTGGAATAATTTCGAATAAAACAATACAGCTCTAGTTCGGATAAAGTGATTTATAGTAGACCTCAATCAATGTCACTGTGAATTTGAACAGACAGTTTTTCATCGTTCAGCGTCGTTTTTTTGAGGTCTAATCGCCTTTCTAGAAAGGGACGTAAGACCTTTTACGACAGCCTTTTCTTTATTCCGAAATAAGTATAACAGTAACGTACAATACATTAAACTATGTTTTAAGAATACCCACGGCAACGAATTAAAACTGCCAGAGTCAATAGAAAAAAGCGGCCAAGTGCGAGTCGGAGTCGCCCATGAAGGGTTCCGTAGCAGCAAGTAACATAATATAAAAGTTCTTGTAGTTCGTTGTAACTTTGATCGAAGCTTTAATAATTAGGCACCTATTACAGATCTATTATTAGAAAATAATGGTTCACGGTTTATGCATAAGGTTTATGTTTATGAAATTTAATGTTTTTTTTTAATTTTTATATTTGAGTTGTTTGAATTAAAGGTCAATTGCGGTTTACGATTTATGACGTTTAAAAAAAAACAACTTACTAGATCTCGTTCAAACCAATTTTTGGTGGAAGTTTACATGGTAATGTACATCATATTTTTTTTTGTTTTATAATTCTCTGATTTTTGAAGTTACAGGGGACACATTTTACAACTGGAAGTGTCTCTCGCGCAAAATATTCAGTTTATAAAAAAATGACATTAGAAACCTCAATATTATTTTTGAAGACCTATCCATAGATACCCCACACGTATAGTTTGATGAAAATTTTTTTTTTACTTTCAGTTCTATGTATGGGGAACCCCCAAAATTTATTGTTTTTTTCTATTTTTGTGTGAAAATGTTAATGCGGTTCACAGAATACATCTACTTACCAAGTTTCAACAGCATAGTTCTTATTATTATTTCGGAAAAAGTGGCTGTGACGTATGTCACTATGCTGTTGTATATACATACATACGGACGGACGGACGGACGGACGGACGGACGGACGGACGGACGGACGGACGGACGGACGGACGGACGGACGGACGGACGGACAGACAGACAGACAGACATGACGAATCCATAAAGGTTCCGTTTTTTGCCATTTGGCTGCGGAACCCTAAAAAGTAGATCAAATACGAAGAACTTTTACATAAATTAACAGAAAATCTAAAAAACAACTAATAAAAATATCGAATACGCTCGTTCACCTATGGTTAAAGTACAGGCCGACCTAATAAAATATATCGGTAAGACTAGATGTAAACTCTAATGTGGTTATATTTGTGTCCAAATCGGCCTGGAAACACGCCATAACATTTTGAAGATTCTGTAAGAAGGCGTCATCATTTTCCAAAGTATTCCATCTTTGAAAAGCTTACGTGTACATAAGGAGAAGTAATGTCTACTTCGAGAAACTTTAAACATTAACTTCAGTTAACTTTAAAAGCGGGAAATGGATTTGATAGGAAAAGAACCGAAAGTGAGATTGACCTTTCTTTAAGGCGAAACACACACAGCCCCGCACTACGCTGCGGGGTGCGTGGCGACGCAGCCACGCGTGCGGGTGCGGGAGTGATGGCAGATAGATTTCGCCACACAAACGCGCGGAGCTGCTGTGTAGTCATGCGGTGGCCTAGAGGCCTCATTTAACAGCACGTTATTCATTTAGAACTCATTCAGGATGCTGCAGTTATATTATGTTTGGTTTTTGTATAATCAAATCAAATTGCTTCGCGACTTTCGATTTTAAATATAAATCGATCGATATCGAGATCCATTTCGAAATAGTACGCCTAGCTCTGTCAAAATCACGCACGGTACTGCAGAACTCGGTGTGCCATACGTTGCGTCTTGCCCCGCACCCACGCGCGGGATTGCGTGTTTCTCCACATGTAAGCGCGTGATCTGCAACACTGCGCGTGAATGTGTTTTCTGTGTTGCACTACGCGTTAAATACTTGCAAACAACGAAAGAACACGCACTGCCGCGCTACGCTGCGTGATGCGGTACAGTGTGCGAATCGCCTTAAAGGCTCTATTTGTACATTTACGCCTAGACAGTGTGAATTTTGACATTCCTATAAGTAGGTTTTTTTAGGTTATGGTATAACATTGTCGAAGCATTACCAATTCGAGCTGAATCTATGTCGTTTATAGGTACCTAGTCTAATGAAAAAACAGAAAAAAAAACAATAAAATTAATTGGATTCGTAAAGACTAATTTGGTTTGAATCTAATCATTGTTCTAACCTTTGAAACGTTCTGAAAACTATAAAAAATCCGGGCAAGTGCGAGTCGGACACGGACGCCAAAAACGCCAAAAAAACACATTTATTTTATGGAGACCCCTTTAATTTTTACTTATTGTTTGTAACGTACGAGTATTTATTGTTATAGCGGCAACAGAAATACACATTCTGTGAAAGTTTCAACCGTCTACCTATTAAGGATCATGAGATACAGACTGTTGACAGACAGACGCAGGGACGGACAGCGGAGGCTTAGTAGTCCCGTTGGTTACCCTTCGGATACGTTACCCTAAAAAAACCTATTGAAATCACGTTTCCTGAAAATAGATCACGTAATTTCAACAAGCCTACTGATTTTTTACATGAAAAAAGCTGTGTTGTGGTAACATATTTGTTAAAAAAGTCTTCGAAGAAAATGTAGGCGATTGTTTGTATCGGAAAAACATTTTTTTCCGATTTTTTTGCACGATTCAGTGGGCTGAAAAGATCTCCGAGGTTTATAGGCTTTGCACATTTAAGGTTGAAATCATTATTTTTATAAAAGACTTGTTAGTACCTGACCTAATTTTCAAATTAAATCTCGTGTCGTATGACTTAATGGCACCTTAATTTGAATTTGTTATTGCCCCATTTGGACAAGCAATTTATTTGATTAGTTAAATAAACTGCTTGTTCAAATAAAATATTTTATGAGAGTACAAAAAAATTATGAGCTTACTAAAGCCGTTATTTTGGACATCGTAAACGAATAATTGGGTATACTTATTCTATTTAGCTTTGTCCGCGTGGAGGTCTGCAATTTTACCACGGGAACGTATTAACGGGATAAAATGTATCCAGGTTATAAACTATTTGCGAGCCGGATTTCATCCAAATCGGTTCATCCTTTTTGGCGTGATTGAATACATACAATTTTTTTACATTAATAACATTATAGTAGGATATATTTAACCTTTTATGTACAGACAGTACATGAAACTACCCATATCTGTCAAATTTCTTTGATAGTTTTTCGACTTCATTGCAAAATAATAAGGTTCAAGATCAATTGGGAAAATTTGACATTTTGTGATAGCTTGATGTGCTGTGTCTAAATATATAAAAATACAAGTAGAAAGTAACAGAAAAATACATAAAAGCTGATGACTATTTCAAACGAAATCTCTTCCATCATACCTGCGATACCTTTTCATCAATTCTCTATTCTATCGAAGATCTCAATTTCCTGAAGTCGTGTTTCATGTAAAGAATGCGTGTAAAGTCACCGGCAGGCGGGCAGCCGGGCAGGCCGCGTCCGCGTCGCCAGTGACCGATACATAAAGCCCTTTATTTATGTCACGACCATACGTAACACTATTAAATAGGCCACCTATATCAGTTACTACTAATAGCGAGAAAGCCATATATTTTTTGTTTTATTATTTACTAGTTTTTGCCAGCGGTTTCGTACGCGTGGAGGTCGAAAGTTATCCCAAAGGAACGTAGTACCGGGATAAAAAGTATCCTATGTCTTAATCCACGTTTTAAACTATTTGTGTGGCAAATTTCATCCAAATTCTTTCAGCCGTTTTTGTGTGATTATGCCAGTGACAAACTTACACATTCATAATATTATAGTAGGAATAGGTACCTAAAGCTTTATCGGGTAAGTATCATCACTCACTTCAGCCGAAAGACGTCCACTGCTGGACATAGGCCTCCCCCAAAAGGGGGGGTTTTTGCCATATTAGCCACGCTTGGCAGGCGGACATTGTGACGCAAGCATTCGGACATCACTAGCAATCGGACTAGCACTGTCCATAATAAAGATGCCTGGTTCATTCAATTTTATTGTTGTTTATTTTTTTAGAATTTAAGTAGATTTTATGGTAAATGATAAAAAAAGACATATTTACTTTTTTATTGTCGTGTTATACTAAAACTAAAAAAATTAGGGTGTCCGGCCTTTTAACCCAAATGTCGGCTTTTCACAAAAATGTTAAGGTTGGCTTTCAGTCTAATCGGATGCAGATGAATACGGTCAACTGTGGCATCTTTACTTTCCATAGCAACTCTACCCATGAGTACCTACGGTGGAGGTCTGCCCGGCTTGGGCGAAGCACCGCCGTGTCCTTGTGGAGGCGATCGGCGGCGGCGATCTCTCGCGTCCGGCCCTGGTCCAAGCGAGAGTGCATGGGTAGCCATCAGCTCCTTTTGCGAAGCAGTAACGCTCGCGAAGAGGGAGGCGACACACATGAGGGAGAGGCGGGGAGTATATATATGCGCCCTCACGGCTCTAGTCGTCGCAGGAGACGCCCTGAGTACCGGGAATCCCAGGCTGATTCCCGGCCACCGTAGGCGCGGGCTTGCGGAAGGCAAGTAATGGGTAGCTCGCTGTCCGGTAAGGACCAAGCCCGGGTCGACGGCACGTTGTGTTCCACGCGCGCCTCAAACACATGTCAGCATCAATTGATGGGGTCCGCAAGGCCCGATGCCTGCCAGGGGTGCGGTTATTCGAAAGAGATACTGTGGCCTCTGGCACACAGGCAACTGAGGGAACACGAGTGGGTTTTAGTCAGTAAAAGTCTGACATGCCCTCCTGCTTCACCCACAGCGGGAGAAGTTATTTGATTATTTCCCACCCTCAAAAAAAAGCCCATGAGTACTGTACTTAAATTTCTCTCGATAGCTAAAAATCTGTTGCCGCCATTTCATATTGAAGCGATACTCAAGTAGAATAATCTACTATTTGTAACATTTTTTTTTTGTAATCGAGAGATAATTCAGTTTTCATTGGTAAAGTTGCATATAGAAAGTAAAGATTGGCCATGCCACAGTTGACGGCCACTATTTTACATGGAGCTACTGTCTATCTGATCTCAACAACCAACCACATTAGTTGACACGAGCTTCGGAAATTGAAAAGACAGTTACTATTTGGTAAACCCGCGATAGATAAATAAACAAATCGACATAAAAGGCAGAAAAGACATTGCGTCTGAAAAGGGGTTCCAATCTCCCTTCCACATTTTATTTAAGAGCACCATTTCAAAAGTGACGTCGCGAATCTCAGTGACATGTTCCCGTTCATCCATAAAACTTAGTGATACTCTTCATATACTTGCGTTTGACAAGATATTAATGGTTTCTGTAAGTGGGTCAAGTATCCATATAAAAAGGGTTCCCTCGACGACCATAAACGGGTATGAAAAGGGCGCGAATCTTAATACATTTGGAGACCAGTTTTTGTACTTAGTTTTGAATAATGTTATACATTCTGATGTTGAGCCCTGGGCGTTCTGAAGTGCTTTTTGAAAATGGAATAGAGTATTTCGTCGCTGGCTTGTTTTTTTTAGTTTCTTCTTTTTTTTTGGTAGCGTTAAATAATGGTTTTTGTAATACCGTTCGCTTACTGACAAGAATCGAATTCGCTTTTATTGCATATGCATAAGGCTCTTCCTGACCAGCTCAAGGCGATTCCATATCAATAAATGACGTCATATATTAGTTTAGAAAAGTTACCCTTAATTTTTTAATAACAAAGTGTCACGCTTCGCGATTAAAATGGTATTAAAGCGTCTCCACATAAATGAGGTCACGTTTATGAGATGTCACTCACTTCTCTAAGATGAAAGCTTTCAGTGGAGATTTGACATTTAATTTCCCACAAATGCAGTGAGTAGATTTGTAGGTAGTTGACACAAGTGAAGGCTTTGGAGGGATCAAACATTGGGAGAATGGAGGGGTCAAAGTTCACGGCATATTCGATTTTCTTGTGTTTTGTTGTGTGTGCGACCTGGATTCGACATTTGAACAGATTCTGATAACACTTTTCGAAATTCGAACACGTCCAAGCAGTTATGGGTCCTCGTAAATGGCACTCAGCCGCAATCGATCATGGATGAATAAAATTTCGAGAGTAGGTCCGAATTTAAGGCAATCCTAATGGAAAAAGCAAAATCCGTACAAAATTGGGCGCGTTTTCCAACCGGCAGCAGATGGCATAACATTATCAGTCGTTTTATTCAACTTTGTTCGAAATACATTTCTGAACTCATTTTTCAGTGTGACACTAGTTTCACGTTTTTAAAGTAGTTGTACAGTAAAAAAATTCTAGGCTATCTAAAGTGTGTACTATTTGGACATTAGTGCCCTTTATCCAGGCACATACTATGTAATAATGAAAAATAGTATCTACTGTAGAATTTTTATTAAAAATTCTAAGGCTTTTTGGAACAAAGTTTGACAGAAAGATAGTTTTTAGCCTAGATTAACAAGCTGGGTATTTTTAATACCGGTAGTACGTTCCCGTGAGATATTTTCCGACAGCCACTCGGGCGAAGCCGCGGGAAAAAGCTAGTGGGACATAAACAAAAGACGGTGAAAACAAACGATTTGTTTGCGAAACATTTTGTTTGATCGTCAGCTTCGCGTGACTGATGGCTCCTCATTTCTTGCAAAACAAAAATGGTATTATATTATTGTTACACGTCTTGACATTACAAACAGATACTTAAATTTTATTTGTTTGTATAGATGTTTCACGAGGCAGGCATAATGAAAGCCTTATAATGATTATCAAGTCTTTGATTAGTACCATGACGCTTATGGATTTAAAAAAACATACAGTCGAATTGAGAACTTTCCTTTTTTGGAAGTCGGTTAAAAAGTAGAAGCAACACTCTAAATATCTTAGTGAAGATGACAGTGGGCTTAATGCTCTCTTTCTAAATACACACATAAGAACGAGACAGTGATATGTGTTTTCTCTTTCCTATTTATGTATTCAAAAACAGAGCGTTAGCCCTTAGTCGTCTTCACTTTTGTATTTAGAGTGTTTTGTTATTTTCAGTAATTTCAATAACTTAAATTAAGTATTTGACATGGAGTCAGAAATTAAAACCTTAAATGTTTCCCCGTACTTGATCACTTTCTTTGAAAATGTTACTGACCTATATACTTGACACTGTTTTATAAAAAAAAAAAAAAACTGTAGGAACAGCTTTAAGCCACAATCTTCTAATTTAAGGGACTCTCAGGAAATGGTGGACACCAATTTCGGAGTATTTAAGAACAAAACAACGCGTCATTTTCACAAAAATAAAATAAAACCTCTTCACGCCTTGTGTTGGGAACTAGCTACGACAGCGCCATTTTGACAGTTGCCTTCTTCATTAAATTCGATTCTACGCAAGGCGTAGGTACTTAAACATTTTTTCTAATGATTTTTAGCCCCTGAAAGCTAACGTCTTTCTTTTGACACAAGTGACATTTTAACGACTGGTGGGAAAAGATAAGGCCATGGAGTGACATAATGGCTTTATAGGCAGTTTCGGGCGGAGAGCGTCTTGACTTGATTGAATAGTCGTATCTCCATAAAAATGTGTATTCAGCTTTTTTGTGATCACTGAATGGGAAGACATCTTTTTTTATATTATACCCGTTAGTTTTCTATTATAGTATTTAGGTACCTACTCAAGTTGTGTATTTTTTTTAAGCTGTGCGCAGTTCAGAAACTAAGTAAACTATCTACCCGGGATCTTATTATTTGTAGTGTGCATAAATAGATATTTGGCAAATAGTACTAGGTATGTAGTAAGTTATTCAAAATATTTTTTTTACGTATGTGCAAATATCATTTAGCAACGCAAATTTAATCCTTTTCCAACTATTATGATAAAACAAACGTTTAAATGCCTTCCGACCTCTAAAAACTCAATGCCAAATATAATGTCTTTTAAATATTGACGTGCAAATATAAACGTAAGTACACAATAAACGTACCCGCGTCGCGAAAAAACGCTTTACGCTCGGATTCACTCGATTTAACTCATTGTAATGACCTGAGAGTAATGACTGGCATCAGGATTAACTACCATTCTCGGCCCTGAATCACACGGTAGGAAGAGAGTGCCATTTAAAAAAGGAACGAGTGAAATCTGTCGTCTTATTAGCATACATTTAAAAATTCCCTAACAGTTCCATCCATCCGTTTTTCTTTTTCCATTTTTAAATTCAACTCGGTTTTGAATCAATATGTTTTGTTTTGTAATGGTAATGCAAGGTACATAGTGGGTTTGTGTACGTAAATCAAATTTTCTGTGAAAAATCTTAGTCTCTGTGATGATTAAGTTTTTCAATGTCATGATTGTTTCCTATTTAGCGGTAACAAAATCAAGGCTTTTTAAACAGTACAAGTGTCTTAGAATATTATCATCCGATAGACTAGACTTACATCATAAATAACATAAACAAAAAAAAACTACAGCATCCGAAAACAATTTTCGCTCCATTAGCTGCAACATTAGTCGTATAGCAAAAACTGTAATTAGTTCTAGACTCAGAACAAGTAGATAAGTTATTTTGTGTTATTCCTGCCAAGGCCACACGAAATAAATTAGGAAATTAATTAGTTGCTTGCTTGTTACCTTGCAGCTTGCAGCTATCTAGATTGTGCACGTAAAAGTTCTCGACGTTGTCAAAAACCTAGAACTTACATTTGAAAACTGCTTCGACAATAGTCGTTTTTTTTCCGGTAAAGCCAAAGCCTCCTGGGAATGTTGGAAGCTTAATTTAGTGCCTAATTAAGTTTGGACCTTAAACGTTCACAATAGACTATATTTTTGTAAAATGGAGGAAACTACGCCGCAAATGTTCCTTTCGAAATTCAAAAGTGCTTTTCAACAACTTTTTCGCCTTTGTCTTAAAAGACATGGATCCAATTTTGGTGATTTCCAGAACAATTAATGTAAAACATCATACGATAGTTGCGAAATGCAGCTTTCACTGCCTAGCAGATTAAGCTGCATAAATTGAATCGCTTAGATTTCCTGAATAAATTACGAGGTCGACTTTAACTATACAAGGATCTTTTGGCGTTCAAATGCCGTTGACAGGGGGCGCTGTTGGTACACATATGTATAATTACTTTGTGAAATATACTGAAAAAACAAGATGGCGGCGTCAGTTCCGATTTTGACCACGCACCAAAAGAGCTTTGTAGGGCTATAGTAGACTATGAGGATATAGTAAATTAATAGCCTTAAGGTTAAATGTCACTTGCACTGCACGTCATAAAACGATAAGGTATATTTGTTGTTGTAACAGTACGAAATTTTGAACCGTATACATCTACAGGATAAGTTATTATCCAGTGCACAAACTGTAACCATGAATTCAGCATATTCACAGTCATAACAGCCGTATGGGTCGTCTGACCCTCTTTACACACCACGACCCCTCCAATCACAGCACGAAAAGCATGTTAAGCTGTCGGTCCTGGTTGTTATTCTTTGATAGTCTTTACAGGTTGTCAGAATCCCGAAAGTCTGACAACCAGTCTTACCAAGGGGTATCGTGCTACCCAGCCGGATAACAGTATGTTACGTGAAGCGACGGCTCCACGTAGCATACTATTCTTCAGCTGTAAACGGTTCTTTTTTTTGTGTGGGAAATCATCAAATAACTTCTCCCGCTCTGGGCGGAGCGGGAGGGCGTGTCAGACTTTACTGACTAAAACCCACCCGTGTTCCCTTAGTTGCCTGTGTGCCAGGGGCCAGGGCATCTCTTTTGAACAACCCTCACCCCTGGCAGGGCTGTAACCGGTGAGACTGGATTCAAAAATAGTTAGGAAAGGGCTAGGCAGATGCTGTTGATGTTGTCAAAAGTATTGGTTGACCATACTTCAATATTGTTTTAAAGTTTCATAAAACTGTTAGTAACAGATATAGGGCTTCACGTCACAATAATCGCATAAGCTGGTACAGGCAAACAAGCTAATTGGCATACAGGCAAAAATTTATAGGTCGTCCATTTCTTCACTGCACTGAAAGTATTCATTTTTAAACACCTACTTAAAAAAAAAACAAATAATTGACTATTTAACACGAGCACGAGAATCCAGTGAACACAGTATTGTTTAAAAGTTGCTTTAACATAAAGTTAGCCACCTGTATATCAAATAGCTTGCTCGACTGTACACGTCAGGATAAGTTTGTGGAAACCCTCATCAAGTTACCATTTAAGGTTGTCTACTGGTTGCAAAGTTTCCACTAATAAGGATTCATTAAGCTGTCATGTCACAATCAAGATTAAGGCTAAATGCTGACGCGTTCAGGGCTTGTGGCTTAATATTCCTAGCAGCCTCATGGGTCGTAGAAGGTTAAGCAACGCTGTCTGCGGTGGGCTCGTGGATGGGTGACCATGCATTACCTATCGAGACCGCTCCGTGCCGCGGTAAGCTGTTGGTCGAGGCAGTCATTCGTAGATTTTGACAGTTGTAACAGGTAGTATCTGTGGCGAAAGCACCATATAACACGATTCCTACGGGCTTCCCTTCGGGGATTCGCATCGGCAACTCTATCGCTATTACAACTGGCACGTCAATAGTGGCTACTATTGTCAAAACAAATATTTATGTACACTACGGGTATTGAATTCACCATAACGTTCAAACAACAAAAACAGTTTTTTTAGCTTTGTATTACAACAAAAAAGAAATGTTCTAAATTAACCAGGCGCTGGCGCCAAAACGTCGTAATCGGGAACTAAAAATTCATAAAACAGCGATCCCATAATGATGTCACTTTAGGTCACGTGCAACCGCTTGATATGGACGAGGGCAAGCCACTGTACAACGGGTTATGACAGAGACAGATATAAAAAAAATGCGTCAACGAGAACGAGATGGAGGAATATTGCACATTTTATTTGGTTATCAGCTGTTTAATTTTATTGTATTTAATTCTTTACATTGCTATATTAATTTTAGAATGATAGTAAGTATTCTTTATTGATAAAGCCGACTTAGCTTCGGCTTCTCTTTGAGAAAAATTGACATCTCGCCGCTGGTAGGTAATCAGAAGCGCAAAAGTCTGACCACCAGTCTTTCCTAGGGATATCGTGTTACCCTGTAGTAGGATTGTGGAGGTTAGATAGGCAATTGCTCCATGTCTCCATTCGGTTAGACTAGTAGTTGACCCTAACATAGTTGGCAAAAGGCTAGGCTGATTGAATTGCTGACGCATACTTAGTACGTACAAAATATTTTCTTATTATTGGTGTTAATACTCGTTTATCCAATTTTCATGACGATCATTCCTAAACTGATGACTTACTTAATCGTGGAAGCCCACATGTGTGGAAGCCAATCAGAAGAGTGGCTTTCCAAAAACCAGTCAGCCTGTCAAATAGCAACATAATCATTTTATGAAATCTACTTAGAAAACGTCAAGATTTTCTCTCTCCATAAACTTTTCTTGTCAATTCTGGCTAGCAACGTAAATTACAACGCGGCTCACGTCCTTGCCACATCCATTACGAAATCGACTATAGTTCTACGAGTAGGTAATCGAATGTGACCCGTTTTCGATTTGATACCTCTCGATGACGCGGTCACAGTCTCTCAGTTAGTTACGTAACAGAAAAAAATACAGTCATTGACATACTAACTTAATGACCTTTTTAAATTCCTAAATTATTTGGTGTTCTTGACATTGTCAGTTTTAATTGAACGTTCAGTAACATCGTAAAACTTGATTCAAGGTCGTTCCGGCCCTCGAGTCAAGTTCACGGTCTTGACGTCATTGGTAGGCACAGATAATACCTACGTCAACCAAGGAGGTCAGCGGTATTCGTCAGCCGGTTAATGATTTCAAAGAGTTCGATTGCGTCAGATTTCTTTGTCGCGCCCTTTTCGCAAGCCGAAGTAGTACATGCTTGGTCGTTATTGCATTCTGAGGCTTGGGGCTATGGAATGAAATGGCATTTTAGCTTGGTTTAACCTTTGTATATATTTTTTGGAAGTCTTTTGGCTGAAATGTTGATGATGATGATGATGACATTTTTTTTTCATCTAGTTTTCAGCAGAGACAACGGATGACGGGCGAAATAATCTTTTTTTAATTCTAACATCTCGGGACCATGGGGCCTTAGTTATTATTAATGTTGATTTGGTTAAGGCTTACAAAAGTTATTTACAAGGGATATGAGTGGAAACGCTGAAAGGGGTCGCCCTAGGAGGACATCATCATATCAGCCGAAAGACATCCACTGCTGGACATAAGCCTCACGATTTGCCTTAATCGCCACGCTTGGCAGGCGGGTTGGCGATCGCAGTATGGTGGAAAAATGCATAGAGAACGCTGTTGCCCATTCTCTAGTAAGTCCCTTAGTCGCCGTTTACGACACCCACGGGAAGAAATGGGATGGTGCTATCGACGGTGCTCCGACACCACACGGAACTAGGAGGACATTATAGTGACCTTATTGCTGATGATCTTCAGAAAGATCAAGTCCGTAGTACACACGGCTACACACCAAGCTATACTTTTCCAGTTCACGGTGATCTCGCTATGTACGGATATCTAATACAATGCAGCTTATACTGGAAATGTATAGCTTGATGTGTAGCCGTGTGTATTAGCAACCGGCGTGTATGACCATAGGTTAGACTGGAAGCCAACCCCAACATAGTTGGGAAAAGGCTTCTTCATGTAGTTAGGGCTTTATTCCCAAATTGATTCGCAAACTAATCAATTATTAACACTGTCATGATTGACTCAACTTTAGTTTCCATTACAGCACAATATCGGAACAAAGTAGCAACAATTAGTTCCAGGCCTCGCCTGCCAGCGCGGGAATATTCCCGCCATTTCAGTTATGGAACACACGTCCATTTTGTTTATTGTTCGAAGTTTGAACTGAAAGTGTGTTCCACTAATACTATGGAACAATTTTATTCAAAATTTCAAACTTATTTATCGAATACGACTTTTTTCATGAGCAATGAAATAAGTCTAGTAGCCAACATACCTATTCAAATAAAGAACGGATTCCGAATTCTATCGAAATAAGTAGGTACCTTTAGATAATTATTGCTGACTTTTGTTATTTGCGTTTTATTATGAACCGTTAGAGACAGCAAAAGATAATAAAATATGGGTAATATTTTATAATCTTTTAGTGTCTGTAATATAATGCAATATTTCCGTAAACATGCAGCAACTGATTTCTTAGTAGTCTTTCGTGTATGTATGCAAGATATTGTAAAATCGCAATGAAATCTGGACTTCGCAGAATACGAGGCATACTTGATAAATATGGAAAGCCCATCAAATCGAGTTCGTTGTACGTGGTAGATATTAATTATTATATACAGCACAATCAATATTGTTGGTCAACGTAAAGGATGAATTAATTTTATAGATCTACTAAACTATTTTTGGGTCCAGAGTTAGGTCCAGGGACGTACTAGAGACCCTGTTACAGCTAGATAATCCAGACATACCTAAGAATGGCATATAGGTATGCGCCCATATCATATATAGTACTAGGTACCTGCACTCTAATTGCGTAATTCACTATCAATCAGAATCTGAATCATTTTGAAGGATATTGGTAATCCATTGCTTTATATGTTCGAAAAATGTGTCAGCTCAATAATATAAATAACGCAATGAATATTGTTGAACTGTCAAAATTAAACACATTCCTACAGTTAGTCGTGTTCCAAATAATTTGTGTAAGTAAGTATAGTTTGGTAACTTTTCTAAACGTTTTCTTAGACAAAATTGTTTGAAAAACATTTATTTTAGAGATCAAAATCCATAATGTTGTTAGTAAAAGTCTCTTATGGCTCGTGCAGACTAGCGCGACGCGACGGTCGCGTCGCGACACTCGTAGAACAAATTCTATGAAAACTTCATGGAAATTGTTCTACACATATTCTATGAAAACTTCATGGAAATTGTTCTACAAGTGTCGCGTCGCGCCTGTTTGAAGAAGCCTTTATTAACCTAATGTTAGTAAAATTCTATATACAAAATTGAAACGACTGACACCGACGTGTGCAGCCGTATCCAGTGAGCCAGCATGGGGCTGTCCCACTTATCACACAATTCACTCAAGATGCTGTGGGAGCTAGCACGTATTCTACTGAGAATAGAAGCGCACCGTTTCGTGTGAACATCCCTGAGGCGCTACAAAAGCGTGGTAGACCCAACAGCATCCTGAATACATTATTATACTGGACACGCAGGGCGTCGTATGCCCTCAGCGTATACCTGCCCACAGACTGCACGTGTAAAAATACTGGCAGTATAGGCTTGCTATTAATATTACAACGACCCATCGTCATCATATTTATCATTACACCAGAAGAGTTATATTTTTTAATTAGAGTTTCTCCACGCTACGTCAAAATTATCGATAGCACATTAATACGAATAAAATATTTAAAAATAATTATCGACGTTACCAGTGCCGTTATTTGCGATAGCGTTAATATACTTGTACTTTATTTTAATTAATTATTGACGTAAATATGCGGTTTACTGTGTGGTATATCGTTGTGGCATTTTGTTTTGCAAACACTTACCTTTCAATGAGTTATTGTTTATACAATTATTAATTGCTAATATAGTAATACGTAACAATGCAATCGTTTTGGGTAGATTTAAATTATGAATAAGTTGGAAAACAAGGAAAATTTGTACACAGTTATGCATAAAACTTAAATGTCAAGTCATACTTACGGTAAACGAAATTCTATGAAAAACAATACAACCTCATCGCTGATTCATATTAATTAGTATTGCAAGCGCTTCAATGCAAAATAAGAAATGTTTGCGGTTAACGATTTTCTCCAGATTATTCGAAATACCTATCGACTTATTTGGTCGAATACGCAAGAATCAAAGCCTGAATCTATTACGCGAATTTTACAGACTTAAATGTAGGAATTTACGAAAAACTAGTCCGTAGCTTTAAGACTAGAATCTAAAGGAAGCTAGTAGGTACTGCAAGGGATCATTAACCTATGTATTGCAGTTGTACTTTCATACCATCGCTTGCATAGGCCTCACACATACACCATTATAACGGGTGATGCTAGCCTACACCATAGACTAAAGTGAATGGCTGGTGAGAGCAGCTTGGTCATAATAATAACGATATAATAGTATACTAGGGACGAGACTACTAGAACATTACTATTCCAATTTCAAAATCGATTTTACATTGGAAAAGTAGTTCTCTATTCACATACAGTTTACTGATAGATTCAGTAAACCAGTAAACATTATGTGAATAACACACACACACACACACATTATGTGTGTGTTATTTGTGTGTAACTACTTTAGCCCAGAGCATTGGCCAGTAATACGATTCGTACTGCAATCTCTGGCGCACATACTAGACTTTATGCTTTCCCGATATAAACCGGACTTAAGTCCAAGCTCACCCACCCTTAGTGGAGAGAGAGAGGTGAATAAACTATTCATGCTCGGTCTTTGACATTGCAGAAGCTCGCTCAAGAACGCTTTCAAAGCGTCCCTAGATCAGTCCTGCTATTAAATATTCCAAAAAGGCATAAAATATTTCATTGAATTTCAATAACGGAAAGTTGGAACGTAATTATTTAATTCATTGGAGAAGAAAACGGCTTTGTTTTGGGTTTCAAAGTAACAAATGGTTTCCTTTTGGATTTTCATAGCTGGAGGAATCTTTCATGTTATATCTTTTTTAGTTATTATTCCTTTTTTGAACAACCCCGTGTCTTCCAGGTTGTGGAACTAAGAACTCACTCATTTTCATATTGCATCAATTCATTCCCAAATAATTTAAATTTAAGTACCTACTAACATTTTTAATCTTCAATATTTGTGAAATATTAAATTCGGTTGGTAAGTAAATTATTTAGTTTCACTAACCACTCGCTCTAAAGTGTTTATGAAAAATTTGAATGAACTTATAGAACTTTCAGAGTGAACCTTACCTCGTTACAACAGCAAAAGTAGCGCCCACAGTTAATCCAAGATTAAAAGCGCTCATCCATAGTATAGACATGGCTACTTCTTGTAGTCAACACGGCCTCGATATCGACACCTAGGGGCACTTCACAACACTAGACTATTGTCCCGTTCATCCCGTAACACGGCACAACACTGACTATTCCGAATTCGAATTGAAGTGAAAATAAATTATGATTATGATTTGAGTTGTCTGTGGTCGTAATTGACAGTTGATTGACTTTTGATGTTCTTTTTATGACAGAATTTATTTTTGAATATTTTTTTCGGATGTCTTATTTATTCGAGTGGTATATCGATGAGAGTTAAGATCGAGTAGCGAGTTCAAACGTTAGTGAACGAATGGCGTAGTGGTTCTGTCCTTTACAATATAAACCGGAGGTTGCCCCCCGCACTCCGCTTTTGTAAACTTCGCGGTTATTTCCACAATAATATTGCTCAATGGTGCAATTCGTTGCATCTATCTAAATGAGAACATCTCGTATTTGCATGCACATTGTTACTCGTACAATATGTTTATATTGTTGGTTATTTGAGCTTCAATTTGGTCAATTGTTTCAGTAATGTTTGGGAATGTTTTACAAAATTTGTTTTGTTACAAATTAGAACAAAGCAGCTCCTAATTGGTTTTAAAGTTGACTGGTGAATGTAAACAAATGCTCATTAAAATGCTCGTGGTTTGAATTATTAATTAAATTCAATTATGGACGTGGAATGATTTCAGGCATTTAGGGACTCTCATTAGAAATGTAAAATAATAATTCGTTCAAGTACCTACCTCATTACTAGAGATCGGATATTCGGATGCATGCAACCTAAAGTTAATTTTTAGCTATGAAAGTATGGACGCGGTTTCTTATAATACATTTATTTGTATAAAATCCAGGGATACTAGCAACACCGGGAATGCTTATCTAGTCAGGAAGCGACTTCTCAATTATTAGGATTGCGTTACTATTCAGATGCATATTTATTTAAAACTAATTTTTAAGCCCCGATGCAAATATGTGTATGTAGGAGTGTATGAGAAGGGGTAGAAAATGTCAGTACAAAATAAAAGATTTTTTCGATACAAAAGCACATTTCATATTAGCCAACATCCCAAATATCCGATCTCTGCTCATTACCTACTTTATTAAGTTAAGCAATGATCAATGTTATTAATACAGAAGTTATCTTGTACCTACTCTAAAATCTTTGGATTACAATATTTCCTGAATAGATAAGGAGCTGAAATATATTAAATAGGCTAGTAGTTATTACGTAGTACTCGTATAAGATAAAAATACTATTTGTAAGGTCTGTTCATTAAATGATCATGTGAATTCATGTTAGTAATAGGGATGCATGCGATACCGATACCGATGCCGATATATCGGCGATACTCGAAGTTTGCCGATATATCGGCATCGGCGATATTTTTATGGCCGATTCAACGATACTTGTCAGATTTCGCGCTTTAAAAATGTAATGTAAACGCGGGTGTTGTCTCGTCTATTTCGTTTCAAACGAGGCACGAACTAACTATGCTAAATATACTATGAACTAATCTCAACCCGTCTACAGTTATAAACGGTTTTATTTCGTTTTTCCTGTTATCTGTTCTTTTTATATTAATTAAAAAAATAACCTGACTTGTGTTTTATTTATTTTGCCTTCATTTTTGAAATCAATTAGCGTATCGGTATCGATATCGCCGATATTTTTATAAGAAAATCGGTATCGTATCGGAAAAAAGGCGTATCGAGGAATCTCTAGTTAGTGACTATAGTACGTATGTACTTAGGTACATCTTACATCTTTAGGTACATCCCAAAACCCCTCCGTGCCTCGAAATGGTTCCGGTTGTCATTCGTGGATCTTTGATATTCGTTACGGGTCGTCAGACGTCTGAAAGTGTTACCAAGGGTAATCGTATTACCCAGTTATTGGGTTGTGGAGGTCAGATAGGCAGTCGCTTCATGTAAAATACTGGTAAGCATTCAGCTGCATCCTGCCTTCATGGTAAGATTGGAAGCCGACCCCAACATAGTTGTAGAAAAGGCTAGGCAGGTGATGACGTATGTACTCAGGTACTGTAAATTCAACGAACAAATACCATTTTAATTAGGGTATTCCCAATACACCGGCACACCTTTAATGACGCATAGGCTTAATTTGCTGATGAATTAATTCATTTACACAATGGGTTTAAGTGAACATTTAGTATTATTAACACTTTCGACTCCACCCATTTTTCATCAAACTCATCGGTACCTACGCCATGCCGCCATAGACATTGAAGCCCCCCCCCGAAATACGGGCATACTGACTACCAATATTTCTTTTTTTAAATAAAAATGCTTGTATTTTAAAACCAACGAATATGCTAACGAATCTTGTTAAGACATTACAGCTGATGTCATTTTCACAGTTTATTATGCTGTTTTAACTTAGAAAAACGTACATTTAACATGAGTCCTCCTCGAGGGGTCCCGGCATCTCATATGCGACTTCAGTGAGCCCTTCAGTGGGCTTCCGGCACTGAACGTGTTAAAGGTCTATTCTGTAGTCCTAACAGCTCGCATATTTTTACTTATACATCAAGATGTAGAATCGCGGAAGAAACAAGAGTATACAACGTGTAACGGAAAGGGTATTTACATACCAAGGGCACGGCTTCTGTGGATGATATCAAACGAAATTGGAATGGTTTTTTAATCCTATCTCTACATGTTCGGAAGTTATAGTCCATTGATACCAGAAACCGAACTTTTCAAATTGAAATAAACACATCACTCGGAAGAGATTTATCGTAATATTGGCAAGTAACGTGGAAAGTTATTGACTACGTAGCGCGTTGACACGTTTGTTATGATTTGAATTTAAGAAACATATGAAACCGAAAATTTGGTATCAATTCTTATAGTATTTTATTTTGAGCTGAAACTATGTATAGTGGTTCCATACCAGCTGTTATCTTTAGTGCTTAAGGTGAACCTAGTCCACATTTTTTCCATACAAACTTCGGGAGTGTTTTACTCCTCTGTTTAACATGGCACATCCAAAGTAAAACATGATATTGTTTTGCCTCATTATTAATTTTGTCTGTACGGAAACAGAATACTAAAATAAAAAGCCATTAAAAAGTTATAAGCCAACAAAGATTATTTTTTCTTGCTAATTTAACCCCATCTTTGGGCGTCTTTATCTAATAAAAGAAGTAAAAAATCTCCAAAACGAAATCGGTACCGACAAAGCTCAAATATCGAAAAATTCAAATAATTTTATTGGTAGTGGATTTATGGAGTGGTTTTTTCATAAAACCCGATCTTCCAAAGGTCTTTACTCAATTTTTTACGCGCCCGTTTGACTATGAGTTATCGTGCATCTCACTCAATCATGTTCCCCCCGGGTCACAGTGGAACGAATGTATGGGAGCGGTTGGACGTAGACATGTCCGAAAAAAAAGAGTAAAATTATGCCAAACTAATGATGCCATCTTATTCGATTACTTAATGCCTTCATAACTTGTGGTGATGAATTTCTTCATAACTCCCATATTTCGGGAGTAATTTGAGAAAATGTGAAATTTTACTATGAAAATGAGTGTATCGAGCTCTCTCCCTCCTGATTCCGGGCTTGTTTCAAGTAGCGGTCTCTAATATCATAATGCTAATACTAAGAGCTATATTTAATACTAAGACACATAGTGCGCCAAATGTGCACTTTCTGGGATAAAGAGTGATGTTTATTTTATAACACAATTTTTTTATTTTTTGTTTATTTTGTTGATTAAAACCGTTTTTCTAAAGGTTTACCTTATTACAATAACATTTCTGAGCAGCCAATTAGAGAAGATATAAGCTAATTAGGATATATAATTAGGGACTTAAGGTTTACATATAAAACTGATGCACTAATGATTACTGATAAGAACATTGCTATTATTTAATTACTAAATGGCTCTTAATACACTAATTTAGCATGCATCATTTACTAATTATCACAATAACTAATTACCTTGCAATATTTAACAAAGGATACCTGGGATACCTGGATTTTATATAAATAGGTCACTATTAGTAACTTTAAAATCAGTGTTGATTTACACCTCGTTGTATCCAAGCTAATCTCGCAATGTATTTTCCAAATTTTAATACAAATCTTGATATTCACGTTGCTTTATGCGCACGCGCACATAAAGATTTACGCGACTTTAACTATTTGTTCAGTGTTTTAAAAGATAACAGTTGTGTTCAGTTATGTGAAAGTGCTGAAACAAGTTTAAAAGACTGGTGTCGTCGATTTTGCTACCGCATTTATGCAAAATGGACACAGTCTGGAAGAAGCACAGATAAGTTTCGGAAGAAACATGAGATTTGGCTACAGGCTGCAATTCAATGGCCGGAATTACAGAATGAAAATATGGAACCTTCTACAGAAAATATAAGTGACGTCATCGAGCCCATAATTTCTCCTGCTAAATCTGATGCTTCAACTTGTACACATCCTAGTCCTCGTAAATCTTTTGAGGACCTTAGTAACCGGCAAAAAAGAAGACGCACTGAAGATAGTCTTTCATGCAGCAGTAGCAGCGCTGAAATTATGTTTTCGGCCGAAAGGGCGCTTCAAAAGGCAGGACAAAGCGATACAGCTTATGTTATGAAATACTTGACGGAGAATCCAGAAGAGGCCTCAAAAATCAAAGCCTTCATTGAAGGAAAATCAATTCAGGTACGGGAAATATCCCCTTTGAAGGCATTGGCTCTTTATGTATCGATGAACTTATCGAAATGGCGCTATAACACTCTTCGGGATTTCAACACTCAAGAAGGAGCTCTTCAATACCCGAGTTACTACATGTTGGTTAAAGAAAAAATTAAGTGCTATCCGGCCAAAGAAGATCTCACAGTTACAGAGAGCTCTGCAAAAATCAAATTACAAGCCTTGATGGATTTAACCTCAAGAAGACTTATTAGGTCGTTAGAAACCCCTGTTGATCCCAATCAACAGCTCGTATTGACCAGCAAATGGGGTTTTGACGGATCATCTAGCCAAAGCATTTATCATCAAAGGACGAGTGAAGATGAGCAAATCGATCTTGCTAGTAATTTTATGATTAGTCTTGTACCACTGCGGCTCGTCTCAAAAGGTGTAACAATTTGGGAAAACGAGCGACCATCTTCCACTTCATTTTGCCGGCCAATATTGTTTAAGTTTATAAAGGAAACCAAAGAAAATGTGCAGAGAGAGATGGCTGAAATCGAAGCAGAGATTGAAGCCTTAACTCCATCCACCATCACTGATGGAATTAGTGTCAAACACCAACTGCTGTTGACAATGATTGATGGTAAAATTCATTCCATTATATCCAATACAGCAGCTTCAGTGTGTGACATATGCAAGGCTTGTCCTAAAGAAATGAATAATTTAGAGTTAATCAAAGATAAACACGCAAACGAGGACATGTATAAATATAGCTTAAGCACCCTTCACGCTTGGATTCGCTCAATGGAATGCTTATTACACATTTCCTACAAATTAGACATAAAATCATGGCAAGTAAGGGGTGATATAGCAAAAAGGCAAGTTGATGACAGGAAGAAAAGAGTTCAAGAGGCTGTAAGAAGAGAAACGGGCTTACTTCTCGATGTTGTGAAACAAGGCAGTGGATCCACCAACAATGGCAACTCGGCAAGGAGATTTTTTGAAAACTACACTAAATCTGCTGAACTGACCGGAATAGATGCTATGCTTTTAAGAAAAATCTGTGTGATCTTGCAGTGTATTTCATCAGGAGAGAAGATCAACGTAACTAAATTCCGAGAGTTCTGCTTTGATACTGCTAAGCTTTACGTGGAGTTATACCCATGGTATTATATGCCTTCTTCACTTCATAAAATTTTAATGCATGGGCCAGACATAGTTCAGAACATGTCAATTGTGCCCATTGGTTTTCTATCCGAAGAGGCATCTGAGGCTAGAAATAAAGATTTTAGAAAATATAGAGAGGGGCATTCTCGAAAGCATAGCAGTATCTCATGCAATGAAGATATTATGCACAATCTTTTACTGTCTTCTGATCCACTTGTTACAAGTATCCGTCCAAAAGGAAATAAGTTTGTAAAAAAATCTTCTTTTAAGGAATTTTATGAGCTTACGGATTCTGAGAAAAGTGATATCGAATTTGTTAACATAAATGATTTAGCGGACATCGATTCTGAATTTGAATTAATTGATGATGATGATGATGACGAAGATAATTAAATGATGTTATTGTTTTAAAATGTGTAACTTAGTAAATTAGAGCTTACATCTTAATTATTTATTGTACTTTTAATGAAACTAGGTAATTTATTATCAACTTACTTAAAAGTCATACTCTCATCAGTTCTTGTGAATATTTTTGTTAATATATATTTCTGTATATATATATAATATATTTATAGACCTCTTAATAAGTCTGTCTGCGGTTTAAAGTAAATACAAATGGGGAAAAAACGTTTTTTTTTTTAAATTTTCATTTCCTTTTATCCCAGAAAGTGCACATTTGGCGCACTATGTGTCTTAGTATTAAATATAGCTCTTAGTAATAGCATTACGATATTAGAGACCGCTACTTGAAACAAGCCCGGAATCAGGAGGGAGAGAGCTCGATACACTCATTTTCATAGTAAAATTTCACATTTTCTCAAATTACTCCCGAAATATGGGAGTTATGAAGAAATTCATCACCACAATTTATGAAGGCATTAAGTAATCGAATAAGATGGCATCATTAGTTTGTCATAATTTTACTCTTATTTTTCGGACATGTCTACGTCCAACCGCTCCCATACATTCGTTCCACTGTGCGGGTGCGGTGCGGGTGCAGGGACGCTCATGCACACATGCACAATATGTCACACGCACTTTCGTTCGATTTAGTTTAGACACACGAGCACGTTGGAACTTACGACTTTTTTGACACTGAAAGGACTCCGTATTTTCATTTGTAATTGGAATTGTCGGTTTGAGTGGACAGTGTCATTGAAGTTTTGTTGGTTGATGTGAACGACTACAAATAAACAATGGGTAAGTCGTATTATTTTTTATACCTAATCTATGTAGATGGGCCTAATCGACTATATATTTTGTTATAATTATATCTTTTAGGGCAAATTTTTCAATATTCCTATAACTGAAGAATAAATCTGATTGTTTGGCATATTTTCTATACAGAAGCTGTCAAACCGACATTTATTGTTATATGACTATTAAAAAAACAGCCCATAGCCCTGAGCCATGGCCAATACATTTTCTGGCTTAGGTGCCGCTCGGCCGCTAGTTGGGGCTAAGGCTACGTACACGAAGTCAGCGGGTGCGTGGCGGTTTCGGCGGCGGGCGGCGGCGCAGGGAGCGGCGCTTTTCAATGTTTAGATTTCTAAGGAACTTGCCTCGAAGGCAGCGGCCGGCGCCGGCGCGGCGTGGGTAGCGGCGTACGAGCGATCCGCTCCGGTCTAGCGGTGCCCGCGCGTGACCTAGTGTTGTGCATTTTATTTTCGACGGACGTTTCAAAATTCCTGCCGACGACGTGGTGGAGCAAATGATTTCGTATGACATTTCGTTTGCCAATAAAGATACTAATTTCATATAACACAACACTACGCCGCTCTAGCACCGCGCGATCTGCTCACTGGCTTCGAGACCGGCACCCGTAATGGGTAACACACGGTCAATCATAATCTGTTTCCTTTTGACAGTTCAACAATATTCATTGCGTTATTTACGTTGCACATTTACACATTTTTCGAGCATATGAAGCAATGGTTGAGCAATCTGTTTCAAAATGATTCAGATTATGATTAATCGTGCGTTACGCAATTAGGGTGTGGGTCTGCGTTTGGCGCACCGCCACCGCCCCCGCCTCACAATCGCTGACTTCCAGACCGAGGGCCTTGAGAGACGGCGATCAGCGCGGCGTTGTGCAGGGTACACACGGCTACAGATCAAGCTATACATTTCCAGTTTACGCTGATCTCGCATCGTACTGGAATCCTATACAATGCGAGATCAGCTTATACTGGAAATGTATAGCTTGATGTGTAGCCGTGTGTACACTATTATTAATAAATGTAATAAAAGTAATGTATTTATTCATATTATTTATTTTTACTGCTAGCAAAAAGGCTGGCTACTCGTAAATTATAATCCAATCTAATCTAACTAGCCTGTATTATTCCACTGCAGAGCAAAGGCCTCCCTCTTCCACAACAAAAAGAGAGAGAGAGGAGAGGAGAGGAGGGGTTGTGGTTTCTTTTTATAGACAGCCTTCTAAGAATGTAAGTATATGGCTTTAGTGTTTGTATTGTATAAAAATATGTTTATGTGTATATTCTAGTAGTACTAGTAATATTTCATAAAAATTTCATTAAATGTTGTTATTTTTATGGAGCAGATTCAAAAGGTTGGCGAATGGGACAGAAGGGGTGCCTAAAACTTAGTGTCCCTCGCAAGAAGAAGTTAAAAAGAACAATGAGGGGATGGTTCACGAATAAAGAAAATATTCTTCCTGCAATGGATACGTCTCAACCGTATGAGTCTTGTTACTTTAATTGAACACATTATTTTGAGTTTATGTTTATGATTACATAGGTCGTTGCCCTTAGACGTACGTCATCACGTAGACAAAAATTAAGCATTTTTAGAAGTGGTTTTTTAACTAGGTCAGTTTATTGTAAGGATTGGTTGCAATCTTCACATTACTAATCCATGTTTTTCCTTAGATCAACAAGAGAGCAATTTGAACAAAATATCTGTCAAGCAGAAATACATGAAGCAATCTCTGCGCAGTGTAAAAAATGTACCCTTAGTAAATGACCTTAGTGCAAAGATTAGTTGCGACATTCCTCATGTACAGATCACGCCCCAATCGTAAGTATTTTAAATGTTATATTATGTGCTATCGTTTTTACATTTCTAGTACGATTTGGCTGCTATCACTTTGCTCATGCACTCAAAATCAGAAAATCAGAAAGTTTGACACCACTGGAGGCAGTCCGGCAAAAAAAAATACATTTTGCGTGGAAACTTCTAGCGGGATTAAATTTAAAAAAAAACGCATAATTATTATTTCCAGGTCCAAGGCCAACTAATGATAACGAAACGAAAATTTTGTTATTTTGTTGTTTGCACGCCAAATGGCATAGAAGTAGACGTTATAGAAAAAGATGATGAGTTTTGGACGGCAGACAAAATGTCTAGATAAGATATCTTTTATCACAAATGTGTTTTGCCGGAGCTGATAGATCCACGTTACCCTCGTAAACTACAATTTAGAGATCGAATATAAATCAAATTGAGTCAAAATTAGGAACATAAAAAATTACTTACACTTAGAAGTTTAAAATAACTTTTTTCCTGTTTATTGTGGATAATTTATTTAGTGCTATTGGGGCGGAGTTACAAACTGCGGACGCCAAAAGACAATGTCTACAATTATGTTATTTATTTCATTATTAAAGATTTATAAAATAACAGTTTGATTTTATTTCTTTTTCCATAAATAAAAATAAATGATGTACCCTTCTTGAGTAAGCAACTGACAACCCTTGTAGCAATCTATCGTTAGACACACGGACGTAAACATATCGCGGCGAGATTTTATCGCGCACTGGATTTTCAACTTTCGGTGTAGAACCGAGCGATGGGAATCCAACGATTTTCAACTGGCCACGCCAAGCAGTCCATTGAAGATCCAGTGCGCGTAAAATCACGCTGCAATATTTCTACGTCCGAACGTGGAATAACTCGCTCTACTTTACGACTATAAGAGTTTCACATCGTACGCTCTCCATACGCTCTTGGATCATTATTGACTAATACCTACCAGGGGATTAGTCAATTTATATTAGTCAGTCATGGTAGGTACGAACAAGGGGACCAACCCTGAAATATGAAAAAAATTCAGCTGATCCCATACATATATTTCACTTTGCGCGTCGATTTCCCTGCCACCCTGTATTAATTTAGTAAGTATCTATTTTCTACAAAAATATAATATTGCAAACAACAATTTGTATCTTTTCTATCTACTTTATGTTTTTTCCTCGCTCCGACACATGGCTATGTTTCTGAATGAACGGCTATCGGGGCTATAGGTACATTTAGTTGCCTCCCTAATTCTCACGAGCTCCTATTGCGTTGCCGCCATACAAATCGCAGCGAAAGCGCTAGGCGTGTTGACGAGCACTGCAAAGGTATAAAATGTTTATAATTGTATTTTTTTGTGCTTTATTGGCGTAAGTAGGTATTGTGCAGTGCCATTGAAAAGTAAATAACTACATTTCAATTTGTTTAAAATTGGTAATATATATAAAAATAAGCAAGTTACGTAATTTTGTTGGAAATTGACCACAATTGGTTTATATTTTTATTTATTTGCTCTTTATTTTGATTGAAATATCACAATTACAGTACCTAGTGTTTGAACCAATACGTGGCGCAGTTCATACAATGTTATCAGAGCTTTTTGTTGCCGTCGCAACTTTTTTAACTGCAATAAAAATAAGTTCATCTAATTGTCATTGTTATTTGGTTGGAACGTCTGACGATCCGGTAAACAAAAGGACCGCTTAGTACTTCAGGATCATAAAATACGTACGCGAACCAAAATTTGCACTGGCTAATGTTTGTTGTTGGTTATCTTTTGCTGTGTAAACTTAGGTACTAAGATCATGCACTTGTAAAAACACTTGATTTTTAAACTGTACATAGGTATATTTAGATAAAAAGATTGTTTGCGAACCCAAAGTTGATGTATTTATTTAAAAAATAGAGAAAAGTATTTTGAAGACAATTTATAGGTAGTCAACTACCTATAATAATAATAATTACATTTACTATCTAATGCGGGCATAAACAGTAGGTAGTTACAAATTTACGCGGTCGGGCGGGCGATGATTGTTCAAGTAAGTATTCGTCGAGTCGTGAACTCTTGAGCGATCGGTGCATGATCAGCTCACCCGAGGAAAACAAACAATAAAATTAGCAATCTAAAATAGATAGGTACCTTTATATTTTTTGATAGGTATAAAGCGACAGCGCCAACTACTTCAGTACAAGTTTGTAGGTACTGGCTGACTTTTCGGCGAGCGACACAGCGGCGATGCATGTGTGCATCGTCTATCGTCAATTGATCGATTCAGTTCGGAACGATGTTTCTGTGCGTGCAAACGATACGCTGTGTGGAGACTAGCGCCTAACTGCTCATCACTGATACTATCTCTGTCGAACACGATGCTTGGTGAAACAGTGCGCTTTTTGGCCACGCCCACTGGTGAGTTCGAGCCTGTACACGGTTCATCCTTAAGGATAGCAATAGGGTTTCTATTACACCCTGTATAAAGATCGTAGCACGTGGCATTCTGTAGTTACAGGAAGTAACTGGGTACAAAACTACTCGTACATGGACATACGTAATAATATAAGCCTTATATTCCGAAACTAGACAGCAAAATTTACAATAATGGTTACTCAAAATTTTCTTTTCCTCAATGCCTCATAGCATACACAGGCCTCCTCTAACAATTGCCGTTATCTTTATGTTCCTCTATATGACTGTGAAGAGCAGTAGTGGCCGAATGGTAACGGCCGCGAAGTTGTGGGTTCGAACCATGACAGGGGCACCACTGCTCTGGAAAACGGTGAAGAAAAACATCGTGAGGAAACCAGCATGTTCTAGAACCAAAAACTCGAAGACATATTGAGACATCTGCCAACCCGTACTGGGCTCGCGTGGTGGATTACGGCCCACTACCTTTCACAGAGAGGAGGCCTGTGTCCCAGCAGTGGGAACTTTATAGGCTGATACGCCAGAACCCCATTGTGCACTTTCATGCTTCTATTTTCCAGAAAAATAGTTCACAAACATGCAATATACTTAATGTATAGCCTAAACAGCAAGAGTTATCTTATCTTTTCCCTTTCACCAGAAAATGGCTTTGGCCTTAGCCGAGGCTGAAATAAAAAGTAATAGTGATTGCAGTCCTATTACGAATTGAAAGCCTAACTTAGCCTTAACTCCAAGGTCGCGGTTTACATCACTACAAAGCTTTGGATTTCTCAAGTTTTTACGGTTCCGTACCTAAAGAGTAAAACGGGACTCTATTACTAAGACTCCGCTGTCCGTCCGTCTGTCTGTTTGTCCGTCTGTCACCAGGCTGTATCTCCTTAACCGTGATAGTTAGACAGTTGAAATTTTCACAGATGATGTATTTTTGTTACCGCTATAACAAAAAATTCTAAAAAAAACAGAATAAAATAAATATTTAAGGGGCTCCCATACAACAAACGTGATTTTTTGCTCGTTTTTGCTTGATATTGATAACGGCAACAGGTAGAGGCTTGAAATATTCACAGAATATTAACTTATATATTCACTTTAAGATAAATAATTTAATTAAAACAAAACAAATATTTAAGGGGGGCTCCCATGCAACAGACATGATTTTTTGCCGTTTTTATAGATAATGGCATGGAACCCTTCGTGCGCGAGTCCGACTCGCACTTGGCCGTTTTCTTTTTTGTACTAAAATATGCATGTATTTTACATTAGCCTTCCGGAAGAAATTCTCTAAATGCTAGTGAAAACCGTTTCAAAATCCATGGTTGCATGGTTTAGAAGAAGTAAGCGTAGAAACAGACAGACGAAAACAACGACTTTATAGTATTAATATTTTCAATAGTCAGCTAACTTTTATGCAAAGAATAAAGCTGACTGATTTTCTATACAAAAGCTGTCAAACCGACATATTTATTCCTCAGATAAAAGTTATCTGACTATTGAAAAATCATCCCTTAGAGAAGATGCCATTATGGTTTAAGACATTTATTTCTCAAAAGATTACATTAATCACTTACAGAGAAAATACAATAATAAGTAAACAAAATAACCGATTAGCGTTTTTAGTACGGTAGATGTTAAAAATGTTTGTGGAGATGAGAGTGGGAACAAAGCTTGTTTGCTAAGGCCCATGGCACAGTGCGTTTCCATTGACTGTGTTTACATGACTACGTCCGTCATTACGATGAAATAAATCGTCGCACTAAGGTTACAAAAACCCGCAGATTTTCCATAAGAAATCCCCGAAAGAGATTAGTCCTTTAATGATAAACAAAATAATTCAGGAAGTTTGCCTCTCGCCTTTATATTACCTCAATACCAAATCCTCTCCATCAATATTTATTTTCGCCTCGATTTTGATATAAACGTTTTCTCTGAAGCACCTTCACCGGTGACTTGGCACAACAGCATAATCAGCCCATAATGTTCCCACCGCTGGGACACAGGCCATCGCTTTGTGAAAGGGAGTGGGCCGTAATGCACCACACAGGCCCAGTGCGGGTTTGTAGATGTCACATGTCTTCGGATTTTTGGTTCACCGTTTTGAGAGCAGTTGCGATGAAACGAAATACACAACGTGAAGCGCCTGTCAGGGTTCGTACCTATCAGTGGCGAAAGCACCATATAACACGATACCTACCGGCTTCCCTTCGGGGTTTCTCTCTCGCACTCGAACTATATCGCTATAAAAATTGGCACGTCAATAGTGGCTACTATTGTCAAAAAATATAGTTACATTACGGGTATTGAATTCACCATAACATTCAAAGAACAATAACGTTTTTTTTTGCTTTGTATTACAACAAAAATGTTCTAAATTAAGCCAGCGTTAAAACGTCAAAATCGGGAACTAAAAATTCATGTAACAGCGATGGAGAACAAGAACGAGATGGAAGAATATTGCACATTTTATTTGGTTTTCAGCTGTTCAATTTCATTGTATTTAATTCTTTACATTCCTCTATTAATTTAAGAAAGAGAGTAAGTATTATTTATTGATAAGTAAGTAAGTTAAAGCCGACTTCGCTTCGGCTTCTCTCTGAGAAATGTTTTACAACCTAAACAACTCGTAAGTCTAATTAAAATAAATCGCAAGTAGTAGGAGAGGGTAGATAGTGGCATTTCCCTTTTTAGCTGCGGTTTGCCGGCCCAGTAGGCTGCACCTTCCAACGGTAAAACGGCTTGGGGAATTATCAAGTTTAATATTACATCGTCATGCAACATGATATCTTTGCGCTTGCACTTATGCAAGTATTCATAACTATGTATTTAAGAAGATGGTAATAAAGTGTGATTTTATAAGGGCGTTATAAAAACATAGCCTGGAAGAGGGAAGAGCAGATTCTCTGAAATTGCAACGAGGAACGCGCTTGGCAGATGTTTCCGGGGGAACGGCACTGTTTTCCGGGATGTGCCAAAGGAAGCACGAAAATGACACAGGTGCGTTCCACTTGAGGATCCGGAGTCCCGGGTGTACGTATTGTCTTCCTATTTAATCTGTGTTTTAATCTGATATTTGCATCTCTCAACCCCCCCCCCCTCTACCCCCGAAATACAAAATTAAAATCTATAAATGCCATTATCCAGTAAACCCAAATTGATCTTGCACAGAAATTGCTAGAGTAGCATTCACCAAATACCTAGATATTATGGTTGATCAACGATTATCCTGGCACAATCACTCGGAATTAATAATGAAGCGTATACGGAAATTAATCTGGAATTTCAAGACATTACGTCATGTAACCTCGAAAAAACTCCTGCTACAGATTTACATTTCACTTGCTCAGTCCATCCTGGCAATATGGCCTACCTGTGTAGGGTGGTGCCACTAAAATTAAATTTCTAGACCTCGAGAGGACTCAGAGGTCCCTACTGAAAGTTATGTTTTTTAAACCCTTCAAATTTTCCACCGAGACATCAGCTCCTCTGACCGTTAGAAAGCTTTACGTACTTCATATAATTTTAACTAAGCATGCAACTTCTTTCAACCCATTGAAGACAAAAGGCAGAACGAAAAACACGGTTGCCCCTACTGTCTCAGTTAAGTCTACATTCGTGAAAAGACAATATCCTAGGCAATAATCCCATTTATACAATCTTCTTAATAAAGAACTTGACATAATACCTACTAACTTATCGCGAATGCAAAAAGGTTTTGTCGAAATGGCTTAAGTCAAAGACCTATGACGAAGTAGAAAATATGGTGCAAACAATGAGACTGTAAGTAAATAAATATAATATACTACGCTATGTTCTTCCATTAACAGGACATTAGTCAGTCAGTTAGGCATTCCTAGGACATTAGTCCTAGGGACGGTATTTTCCGATCTCAAGACTTGTTCGTAGGATTAGCTAGCAATAATAAAAATATAATAAATCTGCATTTTATCTCTAACTCATCATCATTCATCATCATTTCAGCCGAAAGACGTCCACTGCTGGACATAGGCCTCCCCCAAAAGGGGGGTTTTGCCACAATCGCCACGCTTGGCAGGCGGGTTGGCGATCGCAGTTTGGTGGTTAAATGCATAGAGAATGCTGCTGCCCATTCTCTAGTAAGTCCCTTAGTCGCCTTCTACGACAACATGGGAAGAAATGGGATGGTGCTATTCTTTTACGTCCGGCTCCACACGGATATCCGCCATATCCACCACGGATATATTACCATATCTCTAATTAATAGATAATAATAAATCCTCACCATGTATAATGTGTAGGCCCAGATCTCACTCCCACACTTACTCACACCCACACATTCACCACCAGTACCTCCACGACATCTTCACACATATAACACACACATTCCAGCGCGCTTTTTGATGTTTTTCTTTCATTCTTTTGTTTTTATTGGTTAAGTATCCTAACACAAGCAAACTATTTGCTTAACAGGATTCTCCCCATTGTAACTAGATTATGTAATTTAAGTTAATACAATAAACATTTTTATTTTTATTTTTATTTTTTATTTCCCGAAATTCGCTTACATAGTCTAGAACGACGTATTCTGCGGTTTAGGTATAGGAACGTATACACACATACGTGTCCTAAATCCCCCAAGTCCCCAATGCATCAATAGACGAGATGCAGTAAACCTTCGTCTTGAGTTGCCTCAAAGAAAACCATATCGTACCTAAGTCGAGTTGATTTATAACTAATATTGAGCTGAGAATAATAGCTACATAATATGTAGCTAAGTATTATAATATGAACTTGAATAGATGTGGATATATTTGTTTGCTTCTGGGTACATAAGATATTTAAAAAATATTTATTTTGTTTTTAGCACTTATATCAAGGCAGTCCAGTGTTTCCTGTTACATTTAAGAAGAAGCAACTGGTGTTATAAACTCTGTAAAATCTGGCAATTTTGGAAGGTATAAGTTGCATGTGACAATTTCGTAGTTTATCACGCAAATCTTTTAAATAAACTAATGTTATAAAAAGAAGATATTTGATTTTTTGTATGCTTGTTTGTTACGCTTTCGCGCTAAAACGGCTGAACGGATTTGGATGAAATTTGGCGCATGGGTGGACCATGACCTGGATTAGGACATAGAGGATCAAGACGGGTAAACCGCGGGGTACCTTTAATTCCCATAAAACACAACGGAAGGCGAAAGGGAGGTCTTTGCTTTTGGGCAACATAGGCCTAAAGTATTAAATAAGTCTGAAGATACAGCCAGGAAAGGAGTTAAAATGGAAAGCTTTTAAGGAACGTTGGCGCGGATCCAATACAGGATAATCAAATCCACCTAACCACTGTACGATTTTGATTGTTCCGAGCCGAAGATCACGACATTTCCGTCTTCATAAAAGGTAAGGTCGACCATCGACAGTAAAATGTACGAAAATATGAAGTAGGCTTTCAGAGAATAAAGTAAGAAATGCACGTGAACCAGAGCATAGTAATCCATAAGGTACGTACCTAATGTTTAAGTTCAGTAGTAGCCTACTATAGACTTGAGAAGTTATAAATTATGTACCTATAGGTATCTTTCAGGAGTAAGTAGTGCTTACACAGGAGTTGTTAAATCTCCTTCAAATAATTTATTTTCCTACATATCAGCTTACACACACGATTTCTTTGTGAGAACAAAATTTTATGCAGTTAATTGCATGCACTTGCAGTGACTTTCTTTCATAACTTTATTGCTTGTGCTTAAAATTCAAAACGTGCCAATTGCCTAGTACGTATTTGCGATTTTATCGTTTCGCCCACAAATGAAATAACTTCGTGTAAGTCACCTAATACATCATTTCAAAGTGTTAATTCGCCCGATTCGTACGAGTAAATTCGTGCGAATGGACTAATAAGACCGCGTCACGTCTGTCTGCGGAAACCTTTATTCTACCACAGGCGCACACGGCAGAGAGAGAGAGAGATACCTCTACCTATTACTATTACAAAAGACGAACACTGAACCTCCATGACAGGTACACACGGCCGTACATCAAGCTATACATTCCCAGTTTACGCTGATCTCGCACTGTACTGAAATCCTATACAATACCAGATCAGCTCATACTGGAAATGTATAGCTTGATGTGTAGCCGTGTGTACTTAATCACAGTACTGTTATAACGTTATGTTACTTTTGATTTCACTGCAATTTAAGTACAATAGCCTCTCGGGGTCTACGTGATCCGCTGCACGTGTGCACCGGGTACCGACAGCAGGGAAAGTGCTTGCTAAGGTTTTTATGATGCAATTGGATGGCGGAAAATTGATGGCTGTTGTCGACCGACAGCAAATAATAGTGGACGTGAATTATATTATGATTATCTCACGTGGACAAGTATTTTCATTTTGACTGTAATAAATGTTAGCTAACTCGTTGCGGGTGATATTACCAACATTATCAACGTTTGTAAAATTTCGTAGAGTTGTTCTGAACTAGTTGCACCCAGTGGTCGAAATTCGACCATAATTAAATTAAATTTTAATCAACAATAATCAAAAATATTAGCTTTCTGCATTCCTTCTTCATATAAACTTTAACTGTACCAAATCTCATACTCCTCCGTCCGCGTAATTTTCCTACAAGGGGTACACAGTAGAGATGGGCCGACTATGACTTTGGCCGACTAGCTGACTAGCCGAACAGTCGGCTACAAAATGGCCAAGCCGATCATTGATTTCGGTTGAGTTCGGGTGACATCGGCTATGTTCAAAATGACAAACCTATTTATTGCCAATTGTTTGTTACAGAGCTTCTTCTTTTTATTAGAAGTATAAATTAATTTTAATTTCGGTATTTAATTTCTGAATCTAAGTCCAATACATTAATGGACCAAACAAAAGATTCCTATTCCTTACTATCCTAATTTCCTGATTGCACTGAAAGTAAACTGTAAAACTGATTCTATAATAAAAAATATATAACAGTAAAGATTTCAATTTCATTTCCATAGCCGTCTTTTAATTTTTTAAGCTTATTAATACGAGGAAAAAATGGGCCGACTCCTGACACCGAGTCGGTGGTTTTAGCCTACTAGTAACCGACTACAAATATAGCCGACTAGTCGTTACATCACTAGTACAAAGTTTTGATTAACGTATTCATAATAATCTCCCCTAGAACTCGATGCCCTCAATTCCCTTCAATCGCGTTTTTAATTATGTTTCAGTCGGTCTAGATTTTTTGTGCCTACCTACCAAGTTAAAAAAAGCAAATCCTGAAAATAGCTTACCGAGATACCTACAGGATAAAAAAACCGGTGCGCAAACTGTAATTATGAGTTCAGCATTTGATTTTAGACCCCTGCCCTCTTACTAATGACCACAGAATAAAGTTATTCTAAGTTTAAACCTAGAAAAATATATGTTAATTCCTTTGTTATTCCTGGTATAACTTTATTCCGTGTTTATTAGTAAGAGGGCTAGTGTAGACATTTTTCGACGGTTTAAAACAAAACGAGTAGTTCCATACATTTTGACCGCGTACTCGTAGGTATTGCAGTTGTCTATGAAACAGTTGATTTTGTTTTTGTTAATCATGTGCTGAACTCCTGGTTACAGTTTGCGAACTGGTTAAAATTCTTACTGTAAAGGCACCTATTTAATCATTAATACAACACAATATTATAATTTTGTAAGTGTCATTACCGTTAACCGTACGATCGGTCACTGACTGCAAGATACAGATAATTTCCACAGGAAAGATGGATCTCATTTCGTGTGACTCAGGCGCAGAAACCCACGTTCAGGGTTTACCACTGTCAATATTTATGTCATTACTAGCTTTTGCCCGCGTCTCCGCTCGCGTGGTTGTCGGTTTTTGGGTAAAAAAATAGCCTACCTTCATATCTCTGCCAAATTTCATGACGATCGGTTCAGTAGTTTAGGCGTGAAAGCGTAACAGAATACCAGCCCTATAAAAAAGCCTAGAGGGCCCTATCAGAATACCAGTGCTGCGACACTTTTTAAATGTCGAAGCACCATGCTGAGGTAGGGGCCTTTTGGCCTCGTTCGGGACTTTGTTTTATAATTTTTTTAATTATTTTTTACTTCCGAGAAATTTGTTAATTTTTGTACCATTGTGTGTTTATTTGTATGTGATCTTCCTGTGCGAGTCACAGTAAATACATTTTCTTTCTTTCTAACAGTTAGACAAGAGTTACTTTCGCATTTATAACATTAGTAGGGATGTGATAAAATCTACCTGTAAAGCTACATATACAGAGAGGTCAATCCACGATGATGCGCTCCTCTCTGCCCCTTTCCTTTGTTTTTGATAACGCATAATTTTCCTATTGATTGGTTTAACCGTTTATTTAAATTTAACCGTTGAACCGGTTACTTAGCAGTATTTTATAAGCTATTATACTACTTACATGTACAACTACTGTATTGTGTAGAATATATTTGTACGTCTTGCAAGGCAGCGCATAGTAATACAACTTTTATTTTATTTCATAACATCATGTATCACATTTTACCTATGTGTCACAAATAAATAATTTGACATTTGAATTTGAATTATGAATTTTTAGTCTCAGTAGCTATTAAGCAATAAAAAACTGTAATCAGCAAGAACTGCCTCTTAATTTCAATCGCTAAGTCCCTTTATAATTTCAATACTTTTAATAACAATTAAAACAATAAAATGAATAGAACTGAAGCACTTTGTAATAGTGAAATTTCAACTGTTTCTATATACTCTATTCTATTAATATGATAATTAATTTGAAAGTTTGGATGTTTAGATATTTGTTATCTACTTAATCACGTAGAAGCAGCTGAACGGATTTGGATGAAATTTGGCAAATAGTTTGTAACCTGGATTAACACAAAGAATACTTTTTATCACGATATTACAGTCCCGTGGGATAATTTTCGACTGCTTCGCTAGGAAAGGCTATTTAAAAATAAGGACTACCTTAATAAAATCGGTCTGTAAAGCTACTTATACACGATGCAATCATATTTTGTCCAACATACAATCAAACACTGAACTGTAAATTGCAAGAAAACGCAAGAAAATGTGTACTTCGTTGGCTACCTTGGCGCTCCTTAGATGCCCGCAGTAATACTAGTTTAGAACCTAGGTCATAAGTACTCACCTAGACAAAGCCTTGCCAACTACTTCCAAGGCAAGGTCTTCATCGTTACGTTTACCCTTTATTATTCAAAGTGTTAAGTAAGCAGGGACGATTGCATTTCCTGGTGAAAAGGATAATCGGAGCAAACGCTATGCTTTCTGTTTTGTGGATTTTTACGGAATCTGCTAAACTATTGGCTTCATCTATTTTTCTACCTAAAGATCCCATATTAATAATACGGAACTTATTTAGTGTCTGTACCACTACAGACACTACAAATGAAAGGGTTCAGTACCTTGTTGAGATTGATTAAGTAATATGGGGCTTTTGGCCCAGCTACAAATCGAATCTTTAAGATTATCACGTTTATGCAGCAACCGCTTATGATGGAAATGCACCTCTTTACCAGTGGTGTGCAACTATTTAATTATTATTTGATCTATTTCAAATAAATCGAGATCTATGCATTCGCGAATATACAGGGTAAGTTTTTATCCAGTGCGCAAACTGTAACCATGAATTCAGCATATCATTCTACACCCACGTCGGTTTTACAAAAAAAAATTAGCTGTTTCATAGCAAAGACCAGTACCTACGCGGTCAAAATGTTTGGAACAGCTGATTTTTTTTTGTATTACCGACGAAAAATTTCTGCGCTGGAGGGTCTAGAATGATATGCTGAATTCATGGTTACAGTTTGCGCATTGGATAAAAACATATCCTGTATGTGTTTTTGGAAAAATATTTTAAAACGAGTCTTATTTGCACTGGAACTTCGACTTTTTCAATATTATCTACGAGTCATTCTCAAATCAGCGTAATTTACATTTTGTACCAAGCTTTGTTTTCGTTTAAGTGGAATAGAAATTACATAAATTGTGAACGAAGGTTTGAAATTTTGAATCGTTTTTATGGTCCCATAATGTTTTACACTCGAAGTGACCTTAATCTGACATGTAAATGTTAACGCACTCATCGACAAGTAACAAAAACCTGTTGTTAAATTGATAGTTATCACAACTGCTACACCAACTCCATTTCTTGGAGCCAAGGTGAATCACGTAGCTCAATGATAGTATGCTTTCTAACCATTTACCAAGAAAAGATTGGTGCCAACGAATGTTACCAACATTTGCACCAATTTCTAATAGAATCGATGCATTGGCGTCACTGTTTGCAGCCGATGTTGCGAGAGGAATCTCGCTGACTCATTGGTTCGACTGTTCGTTCGACAGTATGATGACAATGATTTAAAGGAATTAGTGTCAGCAATAAAATGCGAACAGTCGTGATGTAAAAACGATCTAACAGAGTGGATACTCATCGGCGATTCTTTTGTAGGCAGTTTTCGAGAGATGATGATATAGGTATCATCTTCTTGAATCATTAGTACCTAACGGGAAAAAGAAAATGCGTTTACACTCAGTTGAGCACAGGTGCTATCACGAAAATTCAATTTTTATAGTGATACTCTGTATTGTTTTTGCAGCAAACCAAGTTAATAACAGCGAGGTAATTGCCAAACATACTTAAGCGACAATACCAGACTTTTTGACAATTTAGCAATATTTATTGCGTTACTAGCTGTCCAGCGGCTTCGCTCGCGACTCGGAAATTATCCCACGGGATATATTTCACTCCGTATAACATCAGCTATCTGCCAGCCATCAATATAGTTTGGAGATTAGCAGGTACAAACAGACGGAAATAGACGGTTTTTTTTTTTGTTTTTGTAATTATTATATTGTATTCACATAATAATATGAATTCCTACTATTAGTGTGTTAAGCAACCACCTCTGTTTCAGATGAGTAAAATAAGTGCTTTTAGGGGCTGTCTTCTGTAAACTATTATGACGTTCAATAAGAGCTAAATTTTAGTTCCCCTAATCTCTTACCAAAGCGTATCGTATTACCCTAATAGCTGAGGTTCTGGATGTCAGATGGCGGTCGCTCCATGTAAAATACCTACTGGTATTCAGCTGTTGCTGGTTAGACCGGAAGCCGACCCCGGCTTACTTCGGAAAAGGCTAGGTGATGATGGTTTTAAAATATTTAGTTAGGTAGTATTATTCACTTTCAACTTTAACACTTTCAACAAAGGCGTGTCAAAAAATTTAAAGGAGTGACATATAATGTCTATTTCGCGTTATTGCAATGTATTCCCAAGTGAAACAAAACAGTACATAAGTATACAAATTGACACATCACCGCTAATTCCGTCATTAATTTATTAATTAACAAGAAGGGCTCGGCGTAGGTATGCCAAGATAATTTTACCAAACTGCGCTACAATACACATATGGCACCAAACTTTATACTGCACAGCACATAAATAAATACCTACTAGTGACACCGATCGAAGCTTCGTTTTCGGCCAAAAACAATAAATCGGCCATGCCGAAGTTGAGATGGAAACAGAGATGAAAAAATAGAAGAAACTCACAATCACAAGGGCGTTCGCCTAAGTTCGGGGTGAATCGGGTCCTCTCGTAGTTTCACTCAGTTGACATAAACGGATTAACGGACGCGATTTTGTTTTGAAGTTGTATTTTTTCTTCCCGCGCATACCTACACACGTACAGCGGCAATATTTTTTCATGTTTATGTAAGTAATTTTCGTTTTCGGCCGAAAATAAGACTAAAGTCGAAACTTCTTTTTCGTTTTCGGCTGATAATCCATTTTCTATCGGACACTAATAAATACACGTTTAAATCTTTACTAATTTGTGAGCCAAGTTCATTTCACATTTATTAGAGGTAAGGTACCTACTACCTTACCTCTAATAAATGTGAAATGAACTCGGCTATTACCTTTTCACGCCATAACGACAGAACGGACTTGGGTAAGGACATAGGTAGGATACTGTTATCCCCGTAGTCGTGGCATAATTTCCGATAAATACGGCGCAAAGCCGTGGTCAACAGCTTTTCCGAAATAAACGGAAGGGGAAATATCAAAAGACAGCACGATGCTTGTCAGGTGTCAGTTTTGAAGTTCCGATCACCTATTGTGACGGTTTGTGCAGTTGGTCAAGGAAATATGGGTCACGTTTGTAGTGTGGTTCCGTATCAGTTGGTCAACTATTGGAGTTGGAGAGATGTACAAATGCAAAGCAACGCTTCGAAAACTATGAGAAATTCTTCGTTTGAATGTCGATTTTCCGTTTGTTTTTATAATTGCATAGTTGCTTCATACATAATTAGGTATGTAGTGTTTAAGTTTTGGATACGTAAAAAAATACCATAAGGCTGTAGCCACAAACACAATAATGTTTCTGTTTAGACTAATAATCTATCTACGTAACTAGTACCTACAGAGGCCAGCACATCAAGCTACCCCAATGTGTCAAATTTCTTTGATAGTTTTGCAACTTTATCGCAAAAGAATAAGGTTCATGTTCAATTGGGATAATTTTACAGTTTGGGATATCTTGACGTGCTGGCGTCTGTACTTATGGACTTTTATCCGAAAAAGTATTTAAATAAATTCAGTGCGTAACTAATTACTAGCGACACCTAGATGCAAAAAATATAAGTATCTTAATGCTTTCATGAAACGTTAGATGTCGCTGTTGGTGTTAGTACTAGACATAAACAATAGATGGCGCTGTAATCAAAAACAGAATTCACTTACCAAGGATAGCTCTGAGATGTCCCTCCAGTGTTTGTAATATCGTCATCTTGATTTCTTTGACCTGCTTGCCCAGGAACTGCTCGCAAGCAGTTGTGAGAAGTTCGTCTTCATTCATAATCTTGCATTGGGCCACACCGGTGACGGTGAGTGGGACACCCTGTGCTGTTTCCACATATTCGCACATAGGGTTGAGGGTCATCACCTGGAAGAGACGTTGGCAAGATATTAATTTATTTGCACTTATTGAAATATCTTCCTAAGTTTTGGTGATTTGCCACGCTAAGGGAACCTATACTATTTTTATAGTTCTTACTTACCTTTTATCCTAATGGAATTCTACTTATTTTGCTATTCATGCTTTTTACAACATTCACTGAAAGACGCTTAGGACACGTACTTTCTTGTCGGGAATTAAAACAGATAAATAATTCAGTACTTACCTACCTAGCTGATTCTGCGTCTGGCAGTTATTGAAAACATTATAAATTAAAGTTCATTTTAGTATCTGACCGCTTAGATTTTACTTATCTAAACAATGAATTTCGTTGCGGTTTTTGCCATCACGTAAAGTTTTTAAGTGGTTATGGGAGGTTACCTATCATAACCAAATAAGG
Source organism: Polymixis lichenea (assembly GCA_949091785.1). Taxonomy (NCBI): domain Eukaryota; kingdom Metazoa; phylum Arthropoda; class Insecta; order Lepidoptera; family Noctuidae; genus Polymixis; species Polymixis lichenea. The sequence goes on along the minus strand of OX420947.1, from coordinate 8,853,153 downwards.
GTTGGCAACCGTACTCTTATATAGAGTATTGTAATCTTTTTCTTATGGGTGTAATAAAAAAGCTATAGGTAACACTTATAGAATAGGTAACTAAGCTAAAATATTCTTTTTACATAAACTGACATTTTTGAGGCAAGTGATTTCGTTTTTATGCGGTTTTTTTTTTAATTTTTCGCTGTGAGTCTTGACTATTTGTTGGTCATGAATGTGAAGTGGCAAGTAGACAGGAACAAGGCTTTATTAAAATTCATTAAAATGAGCCCCCGATTTTATATTATGTAACTTAGAATTAAGATGTCTGGAGTCCTACAATTCTTGTAAAATCAATAAAAATGTTACGTATGGTACGTACCGCAAAGAGTACTAAAATACATAATATTTTTCATTAATCTGTACTCTTTATTTACCCTCTTTGAAATAAGAAATACTGAACTTCTTCTTAAAAAAATGTTGGCAACCCTTTCGTAGGTAGGAACAGAATCTCATATCACCTCATTAGAAGATTGCACCCGTGCGAAGCAAGGTTACCCAACCTTGCTTCGCACGGGTGCAATCTTCTACTAGTTGAAAATAATGCAGATCATAACTAACCTCTAGGGAGATCTTCTGGACATCGGTGATCAACCACCACGCCCACGCCCACGACCCGACGATGGTTCGCTTCGTCTGAGAACCGAAGCACCCGCCTGTGAACAACGAGAAAATTAAATCAGTTACCGGAATGATTTCACAAACACTGCTCAAAACAGCATAATTAGTCTAAACATTAGGTATGTACCATATTTCCACTACTGGACACATCACAGAGAGGAGGCCTCTGTGAGAGCAACTGTGGGCCTTAATTCACCACGCGTGCCCAGTGCGGATTGGTGGATATAAACCAATCAATAGTCATTAATTCAAACTAGGCTGAGAGTCAACACTTTTTGAACGTCAAAATTACAAGAGACAGTCCCCCAAATGTAGCGGAAGCCAAGTGGATATCTTATGTCTTCAAATTTTTTATTCTAGAACTTGCCAGTTTATTCACTATATTTTCCTTCACCGTTTTGAAGTAGTCTAAGGAAGAATAAAGTGCTTGTTTGGGTCAGAACTTACGACGTACAACTCTTAAGTCGCGACCGTTTCCACTGGGTCAACAGTGCCTACAGCTACGCACTGCTTTTTTTTGAGGTTGGGAAATCATCAAATAACTTCTCCCGCTCTAGGTGAAGCAGGAGGGCGTGTCAGACTTTTACTGACTAAAACCCACCCGTGTTCCCTCAGTTGCCTGTGTGCCAAGGGTGACGGTATCTCTTTCAAACAACCCGCACCCCTGGATAAGCCACGCACTGCTCAATAGAGGCTTGAAAAGGCGAAATGTTTACGTACTTAAAAACTAATCCTTTTCACATATCAATAAAGTCATCATCATCATATCAGCCGAAAGACGTCCACTGCTGGACATAGGCCTACCCCAAAAGGGGGGTCTTGCCATAATCGCCACGCTTGGCAGGCGGGTTGGCGATCGCAGTATGGTGGTAAAATGCATAGAGAACGCTGCTGCCCATTCTCTAGTAAGTCCCTTAGTCGGCTTTTACGACACCCACGGGAAGAAATGGGATGGTGCTATTCTTTTACGTCCGGCACCACACGGAACAATTAACCAATAAAGTAGATACTGTTTGTAATATTTAACTCTATCCAACCAGAAAACGAATCTCCTATGCGAACTCGGCCACTTGCAATCTTCATTGGTGATTGTAAAATCACAGATCACAAGTCACAAGTCGTCAAAATCAAATTGTACCTATATTGCAAACTTAGTGTACAAATGTTGTTCTGCAAAATGCGAATTTTTGATTATGCACTTGACTTATAACCCAATAAAATAACACCAAAGCGATACAGATACGGCATTACGTAACTTTATCTGAAACACACTTTACCGTGTTCTGGATTATAGATTTTGCTAGCGGCTTCGCCAGCTTAGAGGTCGGAAATTATCCCTCGGGAACCTACTACCAAACTAGAGGGTATCCAAGGTGTTAATCTAGGTATTAAACTGCGTGCTAAATTTCATGCAAATACGTTAGGCCGGTTATGCATGATTGATTATCTAACAACTTTCAAGTTTATAATATTGCACCCACACAGTTTAAATTTCAAAGCTAGTAAAAAGGAAAGTATTCCCGTTCCTCGGTAGATAACAACCATAGTAAACTACTAAACGTAGTGGGTACCCAGAGTATTATTAAAAAGGGCGGTAACCTCAGGGAGAGTGATCGGCTTGCTCAGGTGCAGCTCACATGGAGCAAAACGAGTTTGTCTTCCCGTTCTTAAAGATACCGTTACGTTCTAGTCCCTAGACGCTTTCTATTTTTAAATTGAGGTGTACAGAGTTCACCAAAAGAGATAAGTAACCATGGTCGTTGGATATATTTGAAGCTTAGTAAGAAAATGATGGATGTTTTCAAATAAAATTTAATTTTACTTTTGTTTCTTAATATTTTAAATTAAATTTTAATTAAAAACATTCATCGGTTTCTTGCTAAACTTTTACTGTATCCGACGACTATGTTTACAGTTATTAGTGACCGACCATAACTGTTCACAATAATCTTAGAGGTAGACTTGTTGTCACCGACAGAGCAGCAAGATTAGTTGTCAAGAGCTCCAGGCCAAACTTGCAATGCGATGTAGCTTGTGCTTGACTCCGACTGAATAGTCGTTCATATGAATCTATCGTAAGTATCCAATGAAATGAGTACATAAGAGGAAGTCTGAAAGTGGCAACGGTAACTGAAAAGTTGTGTGGAAATTGGTTGTCTTGTTAAGGGCACGTATAGGGAGGAATGAGGAAAATGTCGTGAGGAAAGTTTTGATTGAAAGAATGTCGATTGGCTATAATAGTAGGGGGCACCAAAGAAACGATGGTTGGACTGTGTGAATGATGATATGTTTAGAAAGGGTATGACTACCGAGATGACGACTAATAGAGAAGGGTGGAAGAAGGGACATGTTGCGCCGAACCCCAAATAAATTGGAATATGGGCAGGAGAAAGATGATAACCAATGCAAGTGGTTGTATCTTAATTTATTTCATTTTAATTTATTTAAATTTAATTCTAATTTATTTCAATTTAATTTAAATACAATTGATATTCTCACGTCTAACATAGTTTTTTAAGATAATGTTAGACTAACAAAATATGGACTGAAATAAATGTTTTTTTTTTCACTGAATTTTTCATAAACCCAGCAGATAATAAATCGAATGTTAAAAAGATTAATGTAAAAGTATGAGTACCTATATTGGTATGCAAATCAAACCACGTGGAAGTTACAAACAAGTTATCCTATAAAGAATCAGTACAGCCTTCAACGAGTACGCAAGCTGATTCAATTTACAACTTTACGATCCAACAGATAAATATGTAAATTGAATAGTACGTTCGAGAACCGTAACTACTAACTTTGATGTCGAGACCGAATTCACTTTCATCGGTAATGGTGGGTAACTGACCGTCACTTGACACCGCAATTCCCGCGCATCATTATTGTTTAACGATACCGGTGACATGCGTTACATCTGTCACATGGAAAAGTGACGTAACAGTATTGTAGATTTTTGAAACTAAATCCTTTATGAATGAAACCTTTTCGTCAAGGTAAATATGGGAAGTTAGGAATCGCTTTTCCTCTCATGTCTTCCCCGAGTAAGAGTAGGTATATGACATATACAAAGTGTAACAGAAAGGGTATATACATACCAAGTGCACGGCTTCTTTGGATGATATCAAACGATATTGGAAGGGTTTCTAATCCTATCTCTACATGTTCGGAAGTTATGAGAATTTTTAATACATTGATACCAGAAACCGAACTTTTCAAATTGAAATAAACACATCACTCGGAAGAGATTTATCGTGATATTGGCAAGTAACGTGTAAAGTTATTGACCTACGTAGCGCGGTGACACGTTTGTTATGATTTGAATTTAAGAAACATATGAAACCGAAAATTTGGTATTAATTCTTAGAGTATTTTATTTTGAGCTGAAACTATGTATAGTGATTATATACCAGCTGTTATCTTTAGTGCTTAAGGATAGCAATAGGGTTTCTGTTACACCCTGTATAACATAAAATCACGCCTTATTTCCCCAAAGTGTTAGGCTGAGGTTGGCGTGTCTACCTATCCCTAACAAATAAAAGGGGTAAAAATAAACTAGACAGTTAAATTTATTAAAGGGAATACAAAAAATACAGAAGTTGTAAAAAAGGTACCTGCCTTAAAAAAACGCACTCTATGGAGGAGATGAGGAACGCAGTGGGGTAATTAACTTGAAATGGCGTCAGGGCAGTTCTGTGGCTCCAGAACTGCCCTGACGCCAACACAGAACGTTTAACGAACGTTTATTCTGGAGAATATTATTATGTAGAATGATGGAAAATTCTAATGTAAAATCAGGTAATTCTATATGGATGAATCGTTTAAGATCAATTCGCAGAGTGCTAAAACAGAAAACAAAGTGCGAAATATAATAATGTAAGTAATAGTAGTAGTAAAAGGATACCAAATATATGGATGATGTGGATGAATGAAAAGGAAGCGTAAGTACAGTATCAGTAATAAACAAATACTATAAGGTGTACCTATAGTACCTACTGCCAGGGGTGCGGGTTGTTCAAAAGAGATCCAGCCCACAGGCAACAGAAGGAACACGGGTGGGTTTTAATCAGTAAAAGTCTGACACGCCCTCCCGCTCCACTCAGAGCGGGAGAAGTTATTTGATGATTGCCCACTAAAAAAAAAAACTCCCATGTAATACTTAAAGGGTGAGCCTATCGACATCAACCGGACACAAATCCAGATCCGGGCTGCTACTGAGGAACTCCAAATGGAAACACCCAATAACTATTTGCCTAACCTGGAAATCGAACCCAGTACCGCATGCTCAGCGATATCGTAGCAACCACCCAATGAGGCAGTAGTTGGTAATTATTAATAAATCCGGTCATAAACATAAACAACCATGCCAAATGGACGAAGCTGTATGTAAAACTTGGAAATTCAAATGTGTTTCTTATGCGTCATTTCAAGAGAAAGTGTCAGTAACGAAATGCCTCTAAATCATTGGCTATTTCATTGAAGTATACGGTAATTAAACTTAAAATGAATAAGAGTACAGTGACTGAAAATAGTTGAACGCTCCGTGATGTGAAAGCAAGCGAATTCTTACGGGATATGAATACCAATGGGTCACCGGTTGTCATACGTGGTTGAAGTCACTCGTCCTGTTATGGCAACTATTATCGACGACCAATACATCACGCGCACACTTACGAAGAAAGTGGTGCGACCTAAAAACTTAACTAAGTACATGGTACTTTACAACACTGTACGTATAGTTTTGTCTCCTTCGAGAACAATTCTTTCAACTGCAACAAAGAAACAGCCAGGTTTTTAACAATGTGAGTTTTTACTCAATGTTTGTTGGATAAACAATTTTGAGCCTCCGCTTAGCTGTTCACAACAATTTGTTATTCATACAAAGAACTCGATCGAATCAGGAATAAAGAGATTCGCAGAAGAACCAAGGTAACCGATATAGCCCGAAGAATTGTCAAACTTAAGTGGCAGTGGGTAGGGCACATTGCTCGAAGAACAGATGGCCGATGGGGCCGAAAGGTTCTGGAGTGGCGACCGCGTACCGGACGTAGAGTTGGAAAAGGTGAACCGAAGACCTTGTGAAGGCCGTAGGAATCCGCTGGATTTGGGAAGCACAGAACCGGTCGAAGTGAAGGATTTTGGGGGAGGCCTAAATCCAGCAGTGGATGTCCATCGGCTGAAATGATGATGACAAAGAACTCTCACAGAGGGGCTTATAGCTAAGTACGCACGCGTCGATCGATCAGGTTGAACTACGCTTGCCGCGGTTGGTCCGTGGATAGGTGACATACCAAGACCTCTCCGTGCCTCGGAAAGCACGCTAAGCCGTTGGTCCCGGCTGTAATTCGTCTATCTTTTACAGTCGTTACTGGTTGTCAGAATCCCGAAAGCATAACAAACAGAAGACTATTGTAGCCCATAGGTAAGAACCAAGGGCTATCGTACACTTGACGCTGTATTATTCAGATATTTTTGGTAAGTTGTTTGTATGGAAATTATTGACAAGCATCTGCTCAGATATTAATGAAGTAATGAATGTTCAGATATAAATGGTAACTTGTAGTGTATGGAACTTATTGACGTTTTAAATTGTTCAGACGTATTTGGTCACCTTGTCTGCTACAATAATATCTGACGGCGACTGTAATACCTAGGAACTGGGTTGTGTAGGTTAGATAAGAAGTCGATCTATGTAAAATACTAGATATTCAGCTGAATCCGCTTAGACTGGAAGCTGATACTAATATCGGAAAAGAACAGCAGATGGTAATGATGATGACAAAGAACTCTCACAGAAGATGATTAGATCAACACCTTTTTTAGATTTTCTACAAGTTTCTTTTCTCGAAGTTTGTGTTCGAGGTCGGTTGAGGTCAGTCATAAGCCTCTAGAAGTGCCTAAGAGGTCGTCATCATCAAAAAACATCTCTTACTGGCACAAATGACTCATATGAAAGTGAAGGAAATATAAAACCGACTCACAAATAAATTGCAATACACATCCGTGTTTCTGCGGCCGAGATTCCCAGGTACCAGTAATTTTGTTTCCTTAATTAATTACATCCTACATACAAAACTCTTTGCAAAAAAAACTACTTCCAAAAAAAAAACACCACAATGTGAAAAATAACTTTAACTTCGGAAGTCGGTGGGAAAAAACTAAAATACACATCCAAAGACAACGAACCGGAACTTTTCGTCTGCGGACCCGCAGACGAAGAGTGTCGTACCGATCGAGCCCTTGGCTTTCTCATACGCAGCAAAAACCAGGTTTTTTTTTTTGTTTGGATCTTTACTTAAGTAAGTTCTTATTTCAGTCCGTACATAATAATTATTACCTTAGCTGTCTTACTATAGCTACGTTAAATGCCTAAAATGTTATCAACAATTTGTGGTCTTTGTAAAACGTTAAAATGATTAAGTGCCATAAAACAATCAAGCCATGTAGGCATACCAACAAATAACTATTCAGCTTCAACTTTACACCTAATTGTAATTGAAACATGAATGTTTCCAAGCAATTGAATTAAAACTTGATGAAATATGTTTCTCTTTATGTATTAAGCACACAATTATTCACTCAATTGCAGGTTTTCTTGTGAACAAGTCGGATTTTCTCGTCATATCTATTCTTATCAGTTGGGTTATTTTCCCTTTCGGAAAAGGCGAGTATCTTTTTCCTCTACTATTCTTATCAATATCATCATCTGCTTAGCTTTTTTCCCAATAATGTTAGGGTCGGCTTCCTGTATAACTATACCGGTTACCTAATAATACTCTTCTGTTTTTATAAATAAAGACTTGTATTTGGCTTCTTTTTTTTAGGGTGGGCAATCATCAAATAACTTCTCCCGCTCTGGGTGGAGCAGGAGGACGTGTCAGACTTTTACTGACTAAAACCCACCCGTGTTCCTTCAGTTGCCTGTGTGCCAGGGGTCACGGTATCTCTTTCGAACAACCCGCGCCCCTGGAATAAGACTTGTATTTAGCTGACAGTGACACTTACTATTTTGGCAATTTTCAGGACAGTGACAGGTTGTCTGTTGATCCCTAACAAATATGGCTTTGCAGCATTAAAATAATTAAAAGCATCAGTACAACTCTCTAAGTTAATTTAATCCCATTAAATTACCATTTCATGAAAAAGCCATTTAATGGGATTAATGAGTAAATTAATAAAAACGGACAGTGATATTGGACAGATGTCTACAGAACACTCTTCTAAGCGGTTCCCACTAGACTTAAAACCCTCGTTACCAATGATAATGATCAGCTTAATTATCCACCCTACGGCCTAAAACATATTCTAAAACAGTCCAGCATTGATTAACATTCCTTTATTGAAGAAACATTGCCCTTATAATGTTTCAGTTGTGAAGGATGAGCTCGATAGTGAACGTGGCCGCAGATATACTATCAGGCACCGCCGCCACCGGCTCGCAGGTAACTGTCTGCTAACTTACTATCACAGACTACATCGTAATATACAGACACGATCTAGACACATACTACCAAAATACTTCCTATATTCGATGAACAACGCAAACACGCATAGACAGCGCTCGGTGACGCTTCAATCTACAGGTGCGGAAGGGAACTATATAGCACATGAGTCGATACTGAAGAAAGACTAAGTTTAAATGCTTAGCTTCTTCTTTCTCTTCGTCGTATCGATGATTCCTTTTGTTGGTTTTAAATAAGCTTCGACTAGAATTCAGTCATTACGACAGCGTCATCGTTGGCCTCGCAAAGCCTCGGCACAGTTGGCGTAGTGGTTAAGCGATTGACTGCTGCGCTGCGTGTCACGGGTTCGATTCCCGCACGGAACAAATATTTGTATGACCTACAAGTAGCTGTTCCGGGTCCGGCTGTTGGTGTATGTGAGTTAAATGTTTGTAAACGCACCCACAATACAGGAGAAATTCCTAGTGTGGGGCGCAGGTGTTAGTGCTCAGAAAGCACAACAAAAGGTGGGGCATAGTTTGCGATCTAACTCCACAGTCACACTGTGGCTCACCGGAATACCCCACCTGACCAAGTTGAGCCGGTAGCGGCCTACCTGCCTTCTTAATCGGTTAAGAGATATCCAGGTGCGTCGTGGGAGTTGATCGCACTTTTCTATGAAACAACAGATTTTTAGACAAAAATTTCTACGCCGTAGATATTTTTTTAAATTTCTATTGTGTGCGAATTTATCTGCATAATATAATTTAAGAGTATTCTATTCTACACTTCCTCTTGTAACTTAAGTGCGTGTAGGTCTTGTATATGACCTAGTATGTATGTTTGCATTGCATGTAGCAACAGCCTTAGTTATATGACGTGCGACTAGCATGCCATACGACGCCCCGATGATGCTAGAACGAACGCGACTTACTTCCGCCTGCCGGCTCTAATGCCTGACGTTCTCATACATCTGTTACTCAAGCTTACCCACTGAAGGCATATATTCACAGAGACATAAATGAAATGCTTTTATAATAAGTGATGCTTTGTTTTCTTTCACAGCTATTATTTGAGGTAAACTTTGCATTACTTCTGGGAATTGTGAATATTTTGAGCTTAACTTAGTTTGCTGTATTTTTGTTTGTAGACTCGAGTATCCAAAAGTAATACTTGTTTTATCTTTTCAGTTAACGAAACAGGTCAGAACGATATTAATAAAGAAGTAAGTTATTTTGTGTGCATGAATAATTAAAACCATATGAGATTTTGAAATGTGACATGAAAACGAAATCTGCGTATTCGTAACATTTCAGGTCGCCTGGTTCATCCCGATGCTAGTGGCAGCGATAGCGTACTACAACTTCGACGCGACGGACCCTGAGGGCAGGCCAGCAGACATCAGTGATGCCGACATGCTGCCAGAATACGACTTCATCATCATTGGAGCCGGCTCTGCTTGTCAGTGGGTATACGAGCCTTTATTTCTAAGATATCAGGGCCTTATGTAATATAACCTACAATGCGACTTATCGGAACGTTTTCGTACTTTTCGGGGGTGCTGAAGCCGATAATGAGGTTAAATGAAGCAAAATTTTTCATCATAGGTGTCGTTATCATGGTTTTCGAGGGGGAGCGGATAGTCTTTTCCTTTACGACCTATCTTGCGTCAGTGAATTGAGTTACCAATAGGAAAGGCTGAATTATTATTATCACAGGAGAAAATATTGCCTTTTTATACGATACATGAGTCCAGTCATCGACTGCAGTACTTTTAATGACAATATGGTAAAAACAAATCTTTATAAGACGGCACGTCAGGTCCATAGGGATCTTTTGAATACCTAAATAGAGACAATAATTTGGATACAGTTCATTTATATCTTCCGTCCATTATTAATATGAATTAATTATTATCTAATCCGTTAATACGTTTTCTTCAACTTTTCCAGGCGCAGTGGTAGCAAACCGGTTATCAGAAATCAGCAACTGGAAGATTCTATTGTTAGAAGCCGGCGGAGATGAGACGGTGATATCTGACGTGCCTCTTCTAGCGGGATACCTGCAGCTCAGCGAGTTAGACTGGCAGTACAAAACTGAGCCTTCGGGAACCAGCTGTCTAGGTAATTACTTTACAAGAAAATCGTCTTGGAAAAAATGCTTGACAATAGCGTAGCAGAAAATTCACTTTGGAATTTGCCTGTCTTATATGATTGGGCCGGTTACATCAGCCGCATGGACGATGACCATTGCGCAACAGCCACACGCAATGGGTGCCTGATGATACCGCCGAAGGCAGCCCAGCAAGACGTGGCAAGACGACCTGGATAGAGTTCCTGCAAGAACTTGAGGGGGCCCAGCAATGCGACAGTTTAGGCTAGTAAAAAATATACTGATCGCGTTATATTGTTATTACCAGCAAAAATGGACCATTCACGATATTTTAGTCGTCTTTGTGGTATCCACTGATGACCTACATATACTCGTTTTATAATTATAATGATTTATTGAAATAGTCTTGAGGTAAATCAACCAAACCAATTTGGAGTTCACTCAAAGTACTTTTCTTGTTTTCTTAGCAATGGAAGGCGGCAAATGCAACTGGCCCCGTGGCAAAGTGCTCGGAGGCAGCTCAGTCCTCAACTACATGCTATACTTACGAGGCAACAGAAAAGACTACGACTCCTGGGAGGCCCTCGGCAACGAGGGCTGGGGCTACAAGGACGTGCTCTACTACTTCAAGAAGTCGGAAGACAACAAAAACCCTTCCCTAGCACACACACCATATCACAGCACTGGAGGGTACCTGACAGTTTCTGAAGCACCCTATCATACACCACTTGTACGAAGTTTTATTGACGGAGGCCTAGAATTAGGGTACATGAACAGGGATATAAATGGAGAGAACCAAACCGGTTTTATGGAGGCACAGGGGACAATCAGACGTGGCAGCCGCTGTTCAACATCGAAAGCGTTCCTAAGATCAGCTAAGGATCGCCCAAATCTTCAAATTTCTATGTACTCTCACGTCACTAAAGTGATGATAGATCCCAGAACAAAAGTTGCTTTTGGGGTTGAGTTTGTAAGAAACAAAATGGTGTACCGAATTGGAGCTCGAAAGGAAGTTATTCTTTCAGCTGGAACTGTGAACTCTGCCCAGTTGTTGATGTTGTCTGGAATAGGACCCGCTGAGGAATTGCATAAGCATAAAATACCTATGATACAGAATTTAAAAGTTGGAAGGAACTTACAGGATCACATTGGACTGGGTGGCTTGGCGTTTATGGTAAACCAGCCTATATCTATTGTAGAACATCGGCTTTATTCTGCAGGTCCACTAATGGAGTACGCCATGTTAGGAAAAGGTCCTTTGACTATCATGGGGGGTGTCGAAGGCTTAGGTTTTGTCAACACTAAATATGTGAACGAGACTGACGATTTCCCAGATATTGAATTCCATTTTGTTTCTGGATCAACTAATTCTGATGGCGGAGAACAGATAAGCAAAATCCATGGACTGATGGATACGTTCTACGATGCTGTGTTCAGACCTATAAACAACATGGATGTATGGAGTATCATTCCTATGTTGCTCCGACCGCGGAGCAAAGGGTTCATACAACTGCGCAGTGCCAACCCTTACGACTACCCTTACATTTATCCAAACTATCTAGCAGACGAGTTAGACGTGAAAACTCTAGTGGAAGGAGTGAAAATCGCTGTAGCACTGTCCAGGACAAGAGCATTCCAGAAATATGGGTCAATTTTGAACAAGCACGTCTTTCCTGCGTGTGTGAGTATCAAGAGGTACTCGGACGCATATTGGGAGTGTATGATCAGACAGTACACTTGCACGATCTACCATCCTGTTGGAACAGCAAAGATGGGGCCGTACTGGGATCCTGACGCGGTTGTCGACAACCAGCTTAGGGTGTATGGAGTGAAAGGTCTGCGTGTCATAGACGGCAGTATCATGCCTAACATAGTGAGTGGGAATACCAACGCACCTATTATCATGATAGGGGAGAAAGGCAGCGACATGATTAAGGAATTTTGGTTAAAACGACGAAGCTCTAGATATTACATTTAATTCACGTACAAAACGAAAGTATTTATCAGTATTATGGGCGTGTGAATTTTTTGTAAATATTTCCTATCATGGCCGAACATTGTCAGTACTATGAGGAACGGGGTATAAAGTTCACTCTACCTCCATAGAAAAGGGAGGAACCTAAGAGCAGACGGGTGGTTTGGTTGGCTACGGCCCGACAATTGATGTCGGGACTTTCGTTTATATGTTAGTTGTGCGGTAACCTCTACTTGCGCGATGCAGGATTTTAAGTGACGTCGTCGGTCTGATGCGTTTTTCGCATGTAGTGTTGTAGACGCCGCTACAGTATTATGGACGTGAGAACTTTGTTGTAAATATTTGTTATTATGGACGAATATTATGAATTTATTAAACAGTTTTATTTAGCTTGCCCTGTTTGTTTTTTGGGTCAAATTTAGTTCTTGAAATTTTACCCCTTTCCTGTTGGCAGATTGATCTGATATTTGGTACACACCTTTAGTTTTGATAACAATACAATTTAATTTAATCAGTATCATTGTATATCCAAGATGGCCGCCGCTATATAATGGCGAATTACATAAATTCAAATCCAAATTTGGATTTGGCTTTTGAATTGATTTGGATTTGCAAATCTTAATTTGGATGGAATTTGGCACACAGATAGTTTGTAGCCTGGAATAACACATAGGATACTTTTTATCCCGATAGTACGTTCTCGTGGGATAATTTTCTACCTCCACGCGAGCGAAGCCGCTGGCCGCTGGCGTTTGCTCTCTTGCATCTTTTCGGTAGATTGTTCCGACGAACAACAAGAAAACCTGCGGGCGGCATATACTCACAGACAACGCTCTGCGTTCTCACTCTATGTTTGCATCGTCCTTCACATCATATTTCCAAGACTTTTAAAATGATCCACCCACTTCAGTGGTGTTCCACATATTGTGTAAAAGTAAAATTGTGATCAACACCATTTTTAGATCTTCAAAAAGTTTCTTTCTAAAGTTTGTAATTGTAATTGCTTAAAAAAATCACCGATTGAAGTTTGTGTTCCATGTCGGTCGAGGTCAGCTATAAGCCCCTACACGAGCCTTATAGATCACAGCCATCATCGCCAAAAAATATATCTAAGAGGACTTTCGTAATGGCACAAATGATTCATACAAATATTATGAAAGTGAAGGAAACATAATATCGACTCACAAATAAATTACAACACACATCCGTGTTGCTACAGCCGGGATTCCCAGATACTAGCTATTTTTATGCCTGAATAATTAATGAATTATGACCTAAAGGAAAGGAAGGCCTTTGCAGTGGGCCCTTATACACGGTCCAATTAAATTAGCTAGCGAAACTCTGCCAATGCAATAGGTATCGATATCTAAACATTATAAAACATTTTTTTTTTTGGTTCAACGACAGCTGGTCATCATCATCATCATCATCTGCTTAGCCTTTTCCCAACTATGTTGGGATCGGCTTCCAGTCAACGACAGCTGGTATTGTATTTATTTGAAATTATGAATTGAGAAAGTCTTATTTCTTTATTCGATCGTGTATCCATTACGGTTCTGAAGTTTTTTTAAACTGTTATGTCAAGTACCTACAATACCTAAGGACGGACCCAAAAAAAAATACTTACCTTAAAAAAAATGTTTTCATACCGATACCTATAATGTCTGCGGGGTATCTCTATGAAGGCATAATCCGGTCTTAAGTTTGTCTCCAAAACGTAACCACGCCACCACGGTATTACCTACGTAACACACTTAATTGAAAAGGCAAGTAACACGTTAATTAACTTAAGTAACACATCAAAATGACGCCACAGCAAGTTCAAATAGAGTCCCTTTCTCCCACCATTTCACTACTATCCAATAAACGACCTGCGCGGGAGTTGATCCACGACAGTCGAAGAAAGTGCCCGTCACCCGGTTAGACGAAACACCGCACGAAATCGAAATAAACAGCTTGACAATTTCGAAAACCCGAAACTAACCAAGCGTGTTTCAGTGATTTGTTTGAAAAGACACGTGATGTGTGAGGTGCGCAGACGCAGGGAAAGTGTTCGGGAATCTGTGATATACAGCGTTTGTAATGAACAGTAAAACGAAGTGTTCAATATAATTCGGAGCGGACAGCGGAGCTTTCTTGTGTACTATGTTTTGTTGTGAAAGTGTGAGCGACTGAACGTAAGTTATCAAGCTTTTGTAACGTAAACATTGGTTTTCCTTTGTCAACCATTTGTCGGTGAATGTGTAGTAAATTTTTTGAAGGAATGTTTTGTATTCAGATTCAGACACGCTTAGAGTAAAGATTACTGGAGTTTTACAAAAAATGTCATTTATCAAGTTGAAACTGTGGTATGCCATACGTTATATCTAGTATACGTATTGCGTATTATACGCGATGCGCGAACTTATTATTTCGCTCATTAATATTGATAACATAACTGTGATAGACAAATTATGTCAACAGGGAATTCTGGAAAAGTTTTCATGATACTACTTACACTCTCCTTTGGTATTTTTTTGTAAAGTATACGAAGATAGGTCCCTGACTGGCTTTCTTACTATAGTCTATTCGCGTTAAGAAAATAGAAGCTCATCGTTGTCACTCAGCTTAGTCATGCCCCTTGGCCAATCAGATCATAGTCAATTATAAAGCCGCGTTCAAATTGACCAGTTGAAGTAAGCCCTTCTGACATACACTATAATTTACTATGATCTAATTGGTCAAGGAGCGTGGCTGAGCTGAGTGACCACGATGAGTCACTATTTTCTTAACGCGAATAGACTATAGTACCTTTCTCAACTGCCTCCTCGTTGACCGTTTTTAACCTAAGTACAGCCCCTATTTACAAATCACAGAAAAAGGACTGGCCCTATTGTTGCAAATTAATAGTACAGTTTTATGTTATATTATTCTTCGTGAAATTCAAATAGCGTACCTTTGGGTGACAAAGAGGTCGTGCACCAAAAGTGGGTTATTTTATGAGAAATCCTCGTTTGAATAGACAATAAGAATGATTCATCTCCCTTTGGTATGTCGGTTCAGGCTTTGGTGAGCGTACGAAAAACCTAACAACCGTTTAGTTGGACCATTGTGTGATTTGGGAGGATATATCACATTGTAAACAATGGGATAACTGGTTGGTTCTCAAATTGTGTTAGGAAGGTATTGTTGAAAAGTTAGTCATCTGACCAGCAAGTTCTTCACAGAGTATTCAGATAGGAAACGCTACACCGACCTCATCTAGTTAAAAAATATGATTGACGTGTAAAAGTGTTTGTACAAATATACTTCCTACAGAAATGACATCATTTAGGGCTAATATAATATAAATGATATAAGTTATCTGACTATTGAAAATTCAGCCCTATGTGTGTACAATAGTGGCTGCTAAACAAAGTTGATAAAAAAAAAAACTATCATTAGTAAAACAAACTGTGTCCCAATTTGCATCACCTATTACTTAATACCTTCAGCATATTAAGACTTTAATCAATATTCCAGCAGCCTCTGAATATAATTATTTTTAATTACGCAATATTTTAGCTGCCAAAAGGGAACGGTTACATAATGACTATGGGTGTATTTTCTCCGGAACTTTTTAATATTCTGGAGGCACCGACAACCGTTCGTAAATTCTCTTGGCCGCGCTTCAATGACATTTAAGTATACTTTCTAGCTAAGTATGAATAGTAAACAATGGTTTTTAACGGGCCAGTAGGTAAGTTAAGTTCATTTTAAGTGATACCTAAATACTGGATGTTCTTCTTTCGTCGTTCGTTTACTATCGGCAGCTTATGAAGGGGTCATGTTTGAATAACAACAGCGTCGCTTAGCCTTGAAGATAGACTCGCGCGGTCGATTTTCAAGGTTAAGCGACGCTTGACGAGGTCGGTCCGTGGATGGGTGACCATATATTACCTGCCGAATCCCCGTGTGAGCATACATAAAAAATACATACAGACGAACATGGAACCTCCTCCATTGTTTGAAGTCGATAAGAAATACAAAAGACACAAAAGCAATTACTGTAATGTCAAAAAATGGTCGTTTACTTTGCAGTCGACTATACATCCGTACATGTTTTCATTTTTCTACAATCGATTCTAAGATTACGCTCAAGTTATAACTAGCAACACTGCATTGAATATCAAACTTTACTCAGCTAGAAATGTAGTTTAAAATGTCTTGTTTGTCAGACCCTAATTAGAAGCGCCTAGCAGAAATATGATAGATAATCCAATTTTCGTGAGAATCAATTCATCAAGTAGGTGGAACTTGCTTGTTGCGTGCAAGATGAAAGTGAAGGAAAATCTGAGTCTATGACATAAGCAGGTTGGTAAACGATTTACGTGCATAGGACACGGAAGGAATGTTCAGTGGAGTCAAGTTACTCTTAAATCTGTCACTTGATTATTCCACCACGGAAACCTAACTCGCATTTGAGTAAAATCCTACAACCTAATTGCATGACACACTGTGAATCACAATCTGAATAATATTGAAGGATATTGCTAATCCATTGCTTCGTAATTATGTTCGAAAAATGCTCATAATTTTGTTCGAAAAATTTGTCTGCTCAATAACTTTAAATAACGCAATGAATGTTGTTGAACTGTTAAAATGAAAGCCATTCGTGCTGTTTGTGTGTCACGTAATTAACTCTCTGAAGCTGATCGCAATAAAATCCGGTGACTAAATTGAGAATTTGAAGTTGACAGCTTGTTTTACTCTACTTTGGCATTACTTATGATGATGCCCGCGAAATTGAAAAATGCGTTGCAAATAAACCTAAAAAATATATTAATTAGTTGAAAATTATCACTACCGGGATAAAGTACTCCTTAAGCCGGTAGTACGTTCCCGTGGTTCCGTGTGTGCCAAATTTCATCTAAATCCATTCAGCCGTTTTTGCTTGATTGAGGAACAAAAATCCAAACTTTCACATTTATATTATTAGTAGGATATAGTAGAATAATAAATAATAGTAGGATAGGATAAATTTTCGGGGCTACATTGCTACATGCTATTACTATAAGTAATTCAGAAACCTGGGGTAAATATATCCGGAGTGAAAGACCTGCATTATTTTCAACAAAGTAGAAATTGTAGTGATATGGATTTTACGGAGCAATTTTCGTCAAAATGGTCAAGTTAGTTTTGGCTTCTTTCTACAAGGAGTTGGCTGGTTTATTAAATTTTAGTAAAAATATTAAGGCTCTTTAAACGGTGTAGGTAGGTTCATGAAGGATCATTTTCCAAACTCACACAGAGTCCGAACTGACTTGTCGAGATACGATCGAACTATATAAAATAATGATAGAATTAGTGACGCGTGGTTGAACACAGTTTTTATGGACCATGGCAGATTTCTAAATAACCATTTCATTACTTTCATGATTTATGATTTTAGGCCAATGTTTTGTAAGTTATTTATACAAAAGGGCAGGATTTCTCAATAACTTGTAAATAAAAATATAGATGTCATAACCAGTCTATAAAGATCCCACTGCTGGGACACAGGCCTCCTCTCTGTGAGAGGGAGTGGGCCGTAATCCACCACGCGGGCCCAGTGCGGGTTTGGTGGATGTCACATGTCTTTGAATTATAGGTTCTAGGACATGCCGGTTTCCTCACGATGCTTAATTTCCTTCAACGTTTTCAAAGCGTTGGTAATGAAATTAAATACACAAAGTAGAGTGCCTGCCTGGGTTCGAACTTACAAACTATTACTACCCGTACGTCGGGGCTGGTGATGTTCCGGATATCCGTATCCGTATCCGTGAATATCCACGGGAGAAAAAAGATCCGTATCCATATCCTTATCCGTTACATTTTTGACGGATCTTTCACCTTATTAATAATTCCAAATTGCACTACTAAACTTGTTTGTAGATATTTTTTTAACTCGTACAACAAACAAACGTTATCTATGCTGCCCAGTGTCACACTAAACTATAAACAAAACAAAACAAAGACGCGAAGTCGAAACATGTTCTGTCACGCAAAGCGTCAAGTGGCGTCAACTATCGTTTCAAGGTCCACCGCACCGACACCGATTGATTAAGAAAGTTAAGATCCGTATCCATATTAGCGGATCTTGACGCCAATTATCCGGATCCGGATCCGTATCTGCAGATCTACATTTTTAATGATCCGGCACATCACTATTCGGGGCCGATACCGCTGAGGCATCAATGCTCATACCAATGCACTGGTCCAGTTGCATAATCTTTCTCCTACCCTTATCCTAATTTATTTGGGATCGAATCGATTTGGGGTCGGCGCAATATGTCCTTTTCTGCCATACTTCTATATCTATTAGTCTTCATTTCGGTATCACTCTCTAGCCATATCATCCTGATCCCGTTTAGTTAATTTCACTCCCAAAAACGTCAAAGTTTAATAAAGTAGTATCTAGCGAAATTATTTTGACATCATGCCTGGAGACACTGAACTGTCAAAAACTAATGACGCGTGATATTTAAAGCTAATGACACTTTTTGTGAATGAAAAACTATTGTCAGTTTGGTTGACCCACTGCTCCAAAAGGCGCAGTAACGTAGCCGCATGCGCACGCGCCATCCGGGCGACCTGGGCTTAACGGTACTTCACGACTCATCGGCTGTTAACCAAGTGACACTGTTTCATACTGTAACTGATGAGGGTGAAAGATTTAATAAACACTAATCAGAACATTAAAAAAATACATATATGGGACCACTCTACATACAGGGTAAGTTTTTATCCAGTGCGCAAACTGTAACCAGAATTCAGAATATCATTCTAGACACTCCTAGCGCAGAAATTTTACGTTGGTTTTACAAAAAAAAAATCAGCTGTTTCATAGAAAAGTGCAATACCTACGCGGTCAAAATGTATGGAACAGGTGATTTTTTTGTATTACCAACGAAAAATGATGATTTGCTGAATTCATGATTACAGTTTGCGCACTGAATAAAAACTTATCCTGTAAACATAGTACCCTATCAAACATAATGACGTTTTTCAAGTCGGTTTATATATGTATGACGGAGTTTTGAGGTAAAACAAAAAACTTAAAACAACAACGACGACAACAACTTCAAAAAATACAACCGAATTGAGAACCCCTCCTTTTTTTAAGTCTGTCAAAAATGTGATAACGAAGCCTATTCAACAACACGTGTATCCTGTAGTGTCTATAACTATTCTCATAACATTGCAGGTGTGAAGATGAGTGCGATAGTGAACGTGGCCGCTGACGTGCTGTCGGGTACGGCCATCGCCGCTGCCGCCGGCTCGCAGGTAACTGTCCGCTAACCTACTATCACTGACTACATCGTAATACACAGGCACGATTTAGACATACTGCCAAAATACCTCCTATATTCGATGAACAACGCTCACACACACATAGACAGCGTTTGGTGGCGCTTGTATCTACGGGGAGGCAAGGGAACTCGAGCACAGGAGTTGATACTGAACAGAGATTGAGTGGAGACAAACTTCATACATTGCATCACCGTTGAGGTGGAGATGTTCTTGAGCGACGACCGCATAACGACTAATGTTGAACAGCCAAAATGGACTGACGATCTTTTACAGTGGCAGGAGATGCTGATACCAGCTGCTGATACTCGATTCTCCGGTCTCATGGACCGGAGAATCGAGCTGATGCTGAAGCGTATGGTTGGAGAGGCACATCGCCAGTGGTACGATGATGATGATGAAGGTTCAATAGACCACTTTTCGCGATCTTCTTCTTAGCGTGTGGCAAAAATGACACAAAAACAGATAGGTTAAGTTTTTTCAATTCCTTTGGGCCAAAATTCAGCAACGCGAGTTGCGAATACTGTTCGCTGAAGCAGCCCTTAGGTCCTCACGTCTGCAGGTGATAGAGCAGGCGGTGCAAGACGGGAGGTGAGCCACGAGATGATCCACGCATTTGACTGTTTAGTATATTCGCATTGCGTATATCGCAGCCTTGTTCGTAAATTAAGCTTAGTCTCTGTTGATACTTCCACATGTAACTTAAGTGCATCTTGTATATGACCTAGCATGCATGTTAGCGTATAGCCACATACGAGCGTGTAAGTCATCCCACCAGCTTTATATGACGTCAAGCATTACCACTTATGCCGCGCCAGCTGCACGCGATCGTGCAGCTGGCGCGGCAAAAGTGGTAAGAACCAATGAGACTTACTTCCGACTTCCGGTTATAAATGCCTTACGTTCTTAATATAATTCTCATGTATCTGTTACTCTTGCTTACAGAGACATGAATGAAATGCTTAGACAGTGACACTTTATTTTCAATCACAGCTTTTATTTGAGGTAAACTGTGCATTACATGTGTGAATTGAGGATTTTATGAGCTTAACTTAATTTGCTGTATTTTTTGTTTGGAAGATTTTAGTAGTAACTAATAAGAGTTTTTAATCTTACTTATCAGCTAGCAGCAAAAGGTCACAGCGATAATTGTCATTTATGTTTCAACACTTTATCTTTGCGATAAGTATCTAAGCGATACCTCCATTTTTATTTTTTTATTTTAAAATAGATAAACTTTGTATTCATATTTACTGATTATTTGTTCCAACTTTTATTGCAATTGTATTCTGTAGCATTTTTTAAATTAACTGGCTATTTTACTTCCTAGATGAACTTTCATACAATTTTCATCTGATAGATATGAAAATTTCTAGTACTAAGTAATTTATTTTCTAAATTATGATGTACTATAAATACTTGACATGCATCTTGAACATCGGCAAACAACAGGAGGCCTATCATTCATATAGGACGTGAGGCGTTCAAATCGATTAACTTTTTAGCTCACTCCCGGTAGTGAACATGCTTCGTTGAACTTGTGTAAACGTGGATTATACATATAATAGCTGTGTTCCACACTTGGCTCGTCCATTTATTACACACCTATACGGTAATAATGATAGTCATTAATTAATATTATGAAGCAAAATTATAAGTAGCGACCCTATTATGCAAAGTTTATAAGACAACAAAGCGTCAGGATCGGTTGGCATTACTGCTGACATAGACCTTTTTAGAGCAACCGTGAGCCACACTGTATTTTTTTAAGCATTCATTTTATTTATTTTATTTTGGTTTCGTTTAACCAAATAAACGTTATTATTTTCTTTTTCTTTTTGTAAAAGTCCTAGTTTGAAGTTGCCACGACGTTTAAATCCCTAAAGTATCTACTTAGCCCAAAAGTAACAGCATCCGGTTCTAGGAAAACGGGTTAGGGTTATGTCCATAACGGAGCCGGAAACTGGAAACCGGATTATTACCGGCTTCCTTAATAAAATCACTTTTACTAGAATACTGAATAGTGGTTTATAAATGCACAATCATAACAAGCTCAAAGCATTTGTCAACTCAAAATAAGAAAAATTCTGATTAACTTATTTTTGGCGAACACCAAACGTCAGCTCACACTACACAATATGTGAAGCGACTGATTCAAACTCAATCGAAAATATAAACTGAAACATGTAAATAATCTGCTATAACCAGAGATAGAAAGCTGAACCTTTTTGATCTTCTTTATCTATGTCTCTTGCTTTATAAAGTGTTATATAAGACTGTGACGAGGAAAGCTGTCATGCTTAAATGGAATTGAGCTGGACACATCTGCCGCGTTAGACGATCAATGGCATTTTCATGCAAACAACATCGCGGCAGGCCCAGGCGGCGATGGCGGGATAAGTTTGATTCCTTCAATAAAGATTGGTCCTTGGCAGCTCTGGACAGGGACAAGCGAAAAGAGAGTAGGGAGGCCTTTTCCCACCAGCCAGCAGGACATTAATGACTAGTAATAACAATAAAATAGGACTTACGTGACATAAGCTACGTGAGAACCCAGCACTAAACCCAAGTGTTTCTAAAATTCCAGATAGGCTGGTTCATACCGATGCTGGTGGCGGCGATAGCGTACTACAACTTCGACGCGACGGACCCGGAGGGCAGGCCAGCAGACATCAGTGATGCCAACATGCTGCCAGAATACGACTTCATCATCGTTGGAGCCGGCTCTGCTGGTCAGTGCGTATAAGAGCCTTTGTTTTTACAATATCAGGGCCCTTATAACTGACAATGCGACAAGTTTGTCAGAAACTGTCTAAATTACGTTTTCACGAAAGTTGCTGTTAAATAACACAGAAAACTATGAAAGTAACGCAAGGCGGGCCCTAAACAATCAATTATATTTCACAATTTAACGAGTTTAATTTTAATTGCAACATATTTTAATTGCACCGTGTGGGATAAGAATTGCGCAGGTCTTCTTGAAGTTAAAACATCAATATTTTCGGAAACAATCTCATTACGCAATATAAGTTTTCCGCAAAATTATTGTAGGTGTAGAGGCCGCCCTAGGAAATAGTCGGATTGTAAGATACCTCTGATTCCCCCTGATTCACCTGTCCATGTGTCCACCTGTCGGTTTTATTAAATAGGCCCGTAGGTAATGTCCAATGCAGAAGATTGTGGTGTCTTGTCAATGGTGAAAATAAATGACGATTGTTCAAGATTTTTCACTGATGATAAATGATAGATAATGATAAACGATTTTACTTTTGTAAGTAGGTTTGTACGTCACACGTCAATAAAGTCGTCAGTGACTGATTTGTAGCCACTATAATGCCAATGAGAAAGGCGGAATTATAATTTTCACACGAGAAAATACTTAGCTTCTTACATGAGATATATTGTGTCCAGCTGTGGACTATGATAGCTTGAATGGTAATGTAGTGAAAACAAACCTCTAGAGGCTCAACTTATAATAATTAGACACACCAGGCAGGCCCGCAGGGATCCCATGACTGTATTAATAAAGAGAATAGATTAATTAATTATATTTAATCAATTAAATACGTTTTCTACAACTGATTTCAGGCGCAGTGGTAGCAAACAGGCTATCAGAGGTCAGCAACTGGAAGATTCTACTCATGGAAGCCGGTGGAGATGAGACGGAGATATCTGACGTACCTCTTCTAGCTGGCTACCTGCAACTTAGCAAGTTAGACTGGCAGTACAAGACTGAGCCTTCAGGGACCAGCTGTTTAGGTAAATCATCATCATCATTTCGGCCGAAAGACATCCACTGCTGGACATAGGCCTCCCCCAGTTAAATTGTTTACAAAATCTCCATATTGGTCGAGGTCACGTCGAAGAACCAGGCTTGTTAGATGAGATGGTGAATCTAAAATATGGCAGTGTGTTGAAATGACAATTCACTGGTCTGATAATGATCAGATAGGACAAAACTTTTTAGATATCCACATTAGTGAGGAAGTACAAGTTTTTTACAAAAAAAAAAAACAATTAGGTATACGAGTACATACCTACTATTTTAAAACGATTATTACATTTCTTTACGAAGGTAAACCTACCAAATTGTTGTGTAGTTTGCTCAATTTTTTTTTTGCCTTTTCAGCAATGGAAGGAGGCCGCTGCAACTGGCCTCGCGGCAAGGTGCTTGGAGGCAGCTCAGTCCTCAACTACATGCTGTACTTAAGAGGCAACAGAAAAGACTACGACTCCTGGGAGGCCTTCGGCAACGAGGGCTGGGGCTACAAGGACGTGCTCTACTACTTCAAGAAGTCGGAAGACAACAAAAACCCTTCCCTTGCACACACACCATACCACAGCACTGGAGGGTACCTGACAGTTTCTGAAGCACCCTATCATACACCACTTGTACGCAGTTTTATTGACGGAGGCCTAGAATTAGGGTACATGAACAGAGATATAAATGGAGAGAACCAAACCGGTTTTATGGAGGCACAGGGGACAATCAGACGTGGCAGCCGCTGTTCAACATCGAAAGCGTTCCTAAGATCAGCTAAGGATCGCCCAAATCTTCAAATTTCTATGTACTCTCACGTCACTAAAGTGATGATAGATCCCAGAACAAAAGTTGCTTTTGGGGTTGAGTTTGTAAGAAACAAAATGGTATACCGAATTAGAGCTCGAAAGGAAGTTATTCTTTCAGCTGGAACTGTGAACTCTGCCCAGTTGTTGATGTTGTCTGGAATAGGACCCGCTGAGGAATTGCATAAGCATAAAATACCTATGATACAGAATTTAAAAGTTGGAAGGAACTTACAGGATCACATTGGACTGGGTGGCTTGGCGTTTATGGTAAACCAGCCTATATCTATTGTAGAACATCGGCTTTATACTGCAGGTCCACTGATGGAGTACGCCATGTTAGGAGAAGGTCCTTTAACTATTATGGGGGGTGTCGAAGGCTTAGGTTTTGTCAACACTAAATACGTAAACGAGACTGACGATTTCCCAGATGTTGAATTCCATTTTATTTCTGGATCAACTAATTCTGATGGCGGAGAACAGATAAGCAAAGTACATGGACTGATGGACACGTTCTATGATGCTGTGTTCAGACCTATAAACAATATGGATGTATGGAGTATCATTCCTATGTTGCTCCGACCGCGGAGCAAAGGGTTCATACAACTGCGCAGTGCCAACCCTTACGACTACCCTTACATTTATCCAAACTATCTAGCAGACGAGTTAGACGTGAAAACTCTAGTGGAAGGAGTGAAAATCGCTGTAGCACTCTCCAGGACAAGAGCATTCCAGAAATATGGCTCAGTTTTGAACAAGCACGTCTTTCCTGCTTGTGTGAGTATCAAGAGGTACTCGGACGCATATTGGGAGTGTATGATCAGACAGTACACTTGCACGATCTACCATCCTGTTGGAACAGCAAAGATGGGGCCGTATTGGGATCCTGACGCGGTTGTCGACAATCAGCTCAGGGTGTATGGAGTGAAAGGTCTGCGTGTCATAGACGGCAGTATCATGCCTAACATAGTGAGTGGGAACACCAACGCACCTATTATCATGATAGGAGAGAAAGGCAGCGACATGATCAAGGAATTTTGGTTAAAACGACGAAGCTCTAGATATTACATTTAATAAACGTACAAAACGAAAGTATTTATCAGTATTATGGGCGTGTGAATTTTTTTGTAAATATTTCCAATCATGGCCGAACATTGGCAGTTAATTAATTTTAAATTTATTAACGGCACGCAATTGTAAATTATTTGATTTAGGATAGTGTTCATAGATAATAAATTATTCTTATACTACATGTGTTTGCTCTCTTGTCATCATTTCTAGGTCAGAGACCCGCGATGTCATAATAATACATTGTTGCATATTTGCTGACACTAATTGATTATTGTGAGACGATGAACTAAGTACAGAGTAATTAAATACCGTCAGGTAACAAGTTGAATAATTATTTAAACATTACTGAATTAGTTATGTCATCTTCAATTACTATGTAACAGGAATGAGCTCGCTCTGATAACAACATTGGTATAGTGACATTGTATCTGCAAAATTACTGGTAAAGCCTATTACTATTCACCTCTGCTTCCCTTCAGGAGAGCATAGGCTTAATGTAATATTATGAACAGTACACATACATTTTTTTTTGCTTTCCTTAGTTTTTGCATTCAAACCTTAAAGTTTTTGGTCAAATCAACCATATTCATGCAACGATAATATCTCAAATAATATATCAAATAATATATCAAAATCTAACATTTTGCCTTTAAAATAAATTCATTACTCTGTGCAATAAATCTCACAAATGTGACGCAATACGGATTGACCTGCTGTAAACAATAACTTGCTTAATCTGCTGAATCAGTTGCCATTCAATTTAAATCCATATCAGTGTCCGTGCATCAACGGCGCACGTATTATGGAACCATGTCGACCCACAACCCAACGACACTCAGGGGACTCCTATCTAATGCAAGAATCACCTTCGGGCTGCTACCAGGACTTGGCGTCATGATAATCCTCCGCATGGCCATACATTTATACAGACCTGATATTGAAGACGCAGAAAACCGCGTTAGAGATCATCCTTTCGAAGAGCTCTATGATTGCTACGACTTCATCATAGTTGGTGCGGGGTCCGCAGGTGCAGTGTTAGCCAATCGACTATCGGAGAATCCTAACTGGAAAGTGCTTCTGCTTGAAGCGGGACAAGACGAGAATGTGTTATCAGAAGTACCAGTGTTATTCCCTATACTACAAACCTCTTCTATCGATTGGCAATTCCTTACGGAACCCGGTGACGGGTACTGTTTGAGTATGGTGGAAAGGAAGTGCAAGTGGCCTCGCGGTAAAGTACTCGGTGGTTCCAGTGTGTTGAACGCTATGTTGTACATAAGAGGGAATAAGCGTGACTATGATAACTGGGAGAGTATGGGCAATGTAGGCTGGGGATACGACAGTGTGCTGCCTTACTTTAAGAAATCAGAAGATATAAGGATACCTGAGCAGCAAAACGATCTGTATCATGCGACTGGAGGTCCTTTGACTATTGAGAATTTCGCGTTCGAACAGCCAATAACAAGAAAAATATTGGAAGCTGGAGAGCAGTTGGGGTACAGCATTCGCGATGTGAATGGAGAGTTTCAAACCGGATTTACTCGCTCCCATGCGACAGTACGCGATGGTCTTCGTTGTAGCACAGCTAAAGCGTTTTTACGGCCGACATCCAAACGAGAAAATCTTCATGTTAGTGTCCATTCTTTAGTCGAAAAAATACTGATAGACGAAAAAAAAACTGCATACGGTGTAAAGTTTAGAAAACATGGACAAGAAAGAATCGTTAAGGCAAGCAAAGAGGTGATTTTATCAGCTGGTACGATACAGTCTCCTCAGTTATTAATGTTATCTGGAATAGGAGATGCTGAGCACTTAAAAGAACTTGGGATATACCCGATTGTTAATCTTCCAGGTGTCGGAAAGAATCTTCAAGACCACGTCGCAATGGGCGGTCATTCGTTTCTCTTCGACAACCCATACGATAACGGAACAGACTATTGTTTTAATTTAAACGCAGTCATGTCAATAGGAGGTCTCATAGATTTCAGCGTTCACAAGAATGGGCCACTGTATAGTATGATGGAGGCTGAAGCAATGGCGTTCGTCAACACTAAATACCAGGACCCGAATGAAGACTATCCAGATATACAGCTGTTTATTGCTCCTACTGCTGACAATATGGATGGAGGCTTGTTTGGTAAAAGAGCGAACGGTTTGGATGACGTCACGTATGCGAAGCTGTATGAAGAGATACTCTATGACTCTTCCTTCTCCATCGTGCCGCTGTTACTGAGGCCGAAAAGCCGTGGCTATTTGAAACTACAAGACGCGAACCCCTACTCGCCACCACTGATTTTTCCAAACTACTACACCGACCCAGAAGACGTCAAAATAATTGTGAGTATTATTTAATATTTACGTATTAATAGAACTGCGAATTAATGTTGTCATAACAAAACATAATGATCTGGTAATGAGCCGATAAACTTGGTACAAATTACAAGCAGATAACTTTTTATAGTCTTGATATAAGTAACACACGAAAAAAGTGGCGATGTTTGCTGTCAATGGGTCACGGAAATTATAAGGTTAAAGTAATTACTATAAAATGTTGTTATCAAACATAATTATGTAATTGCTGTTGTTTGGAAAGTCTGGATTTTAGTACTTATGAACATGCTTTGATGTTTATAGGCTGAATTACCTAAACTAATATTGGAAAGAGATGAAATAGTTTGTTCATAATGTTTATGAAAAGTAATCTCATCATTCAATGAAATAGGATTTCTTTTCTGTTGAAACACCGAGGTCGAAATTAGCTTCTTTCCGGGAAGAAGCTAATTTTGATACAGATTGTTTCTACGAAATTAGATTACTCCTATGGGATACGTCCATAAACGTAATTGATTTTGAGTACATTTTGTTATTGGATTAAAAAATTTGATTTTATTTTAATCTGTGACATAATTACAATTTAATCCATTTTTTGTTAGTTTGAAGTTTGAATGATACCTAATGATTGTTCTGTTAATGGTATCTGAATACTTATATCCTAATTGTAAATTATGCCGTCCTATTCACTTATTCATTTAAAAGCATGCTGCTATTCATAGAGTAGGTACTCAATAGGGTATTTTACGATATAGGAGAAAAAATCTAAAAATATGTTATTGAGATAGATTAGGCAAAATTTAGTCCGAAAATGTTAGTTTTAGTTCATGAAATAACAAAGTAAATTTTAAAATACAATTTAAAGCCTTTGCAATTACGACAAACGAAAGTGTGATAATTTTTTTATGTGATTTCAGGTAGAAGGCGCCCGTATAGTCCAGGAGCTAGTGAATCAGCCAGCACTTCGCGAGCTGAACGCCCGGCCGAATCCTCGGCGGAACCCAGGCTGTGCGGCTCACGCGCTGATGTCGGACGAGCATCTGGAGTGCCAGGCCAGGCACCACTCTCTGACCATATACCATCCGGTGGGCACGTGCGCAATGGGGCCTCCTGAAGATCCGGCTGCTGTTGTTGATCCCAGGCTTAAGGTAAGGAATTTCTCAGCCTTTAAAACGTGTCCACGAGTTGAAGATAAATGTTTTATCAAACTGGTATAGCATCTGCCCTTGCCATCCATCCTAATCCTAACTAATATTGTAAATGCAAAAGTTAGTTTATTTTTTACGCTTTCACGTCTTAACAGCTGAACAGATTTCGATGCTATTTGGCACATAGGGAGACATGACCTAGGCGTGACATAGAATAATTTTTATCCCGGTAGTTCGTTCCCGTGGGATAAATTCCGAAGTCCACGCGTACAAAGCCGCAAATAGTTGGAATATAATCTTGCCTTCGATGAAAGTTTGATTTTCAGAGCATTTTTATGTGCTTTAACTAACTTCCTCGCTCACTGAAAACGGTTTTATCCCTACATCTAATACAGCTCCATTTTTCTTATATGTTATTCCTTAATTTCCAGGTATATGGAATCAAAAGCCTTCGAGTAATCGACGGCAGTGTTATCCCAACAATAACAAGCGGTAACACTAACGCGCCGATAATCATGATCGCTGAGAAAGCTGCAGACATGATCAAAGAAGACTGGTATGATGTCACCATTGAAGAAGCAACGTGTCCTATAGAAGAACCGAAGCAACAGTCCAAGAATACGGAAGACGAAGAACCAACTAAAATTCAACTGAATCCTCCAATAGATTTGTTTAACGAAACTACTAGGCTATTCCCATTACTAGATGGCAACATTGCAGTTAATCCTTATAAAAATAATAATGACAAAAGGCCGGAATCCAAAAAAGATAATAAACAGAATGTAGTGCCAAGCTCGGTAAATATTCCTACAGAAGTACCAAAAGTTGTTATTAGGAAGAATCATCTACATCCATATTACAAACATCCTCAGAGAAAATTCAATATTCAACCACAATATCCTTTACGAAACTATCTGTATCCGAATATCCGACACCAAAATCCTTACTACGGGTCAAATTACGGGCAACTGCACAATCCACTGTACCCATTTCCAAAATTAGGACGACAGAAGCCTTTAAGAAAGAATATATTTGCAAATCTGGAACCAAGACCATTGGTTTATTATAACAACGTCCATGAGGTAAAAGACCCAATTTATTATGAGACTGGTGAAGTGATTAACCCTAGAGGGCAAAAGAAATGCAAGATCTGGTTGTACAATAATGGTGTAAAGTATGAGGTTGTATTGTAACTTTCTACGTATCATGTATTTATTTGGTTAGTGTTAAGTAGTGTGTAGATTAAACCAAGTGAAATAGAATAAGGATATATAATTGTCAAGTATTAAGGTGGATAACCGAAAAAAAAATGTATGAGTCAAGATGTTTATAGATGCTATTGTTTCATTCAATTACTTATTAGCTGTTGTATGTGACTTCACGTACAAACATCAACCCCTCAATTGAACCGGACAGAGTTGATGTCCAAGTGTACTATATGCTTACCATTCTCATTATCTGCCTAGCCTTTTCCTAACAATTTTGGGATCATCTTCCAGGGTTCCTGTCCTATCCAGCTTCTGAATGCAACTGAATACTATTATTTAACTTTACATGGAGCAACCACTGCTTTCTGATTTTCACAACCCAATTACTGGGTAATACGATACTCCTTGGTAAGACTGCTTATCATACTTTCGGGCTTCTGGATCCGTAACGACTATCTACAACCGACAGCCGGGACCAACGGCTTAGAGCAGGGATGACGAACCTGTTAACCTCTGCGAGAAACTATTTCCAAAAAATATTTCATTTGGCATTGACGTGCCAACAAACAATCTTGACGTAATGACTACTAGTCTTTATTTACAAATAGAAATAGACTTGTACCTACTATTACACAGTATAATAAACATCACACCAGCTTATTTATATGAAAGAACAAATTAGTGGAAGTTCGGTATTAGGTTCATATGTATATTAACTTTTAGCAGAATGCAAGCTGAACTGGAATCATGCGACATAGGTACGGTTTCTGAAAGTAACGACTCAGGCGTATGAAGATAAAATTATTACGCTCAGATTTCTATATTTGTTACTGTAACATAGGCTGCCGTGCCCAAATTATTTTGTTACGTGCAACCAAAGGCGTGCCTTTGGTTTGCAATCCCTGGCTTAGAGTGCTTAAGTAAAGATGGTACCCCATCCACGAACCAACTGCAGCAATATTAGCTTAACCTGATCGATTGATCCGTGCGGCTAATACTCGTATTACTAAGCTATAAGCCCCTCTACTATATGCTAGACGTCGAAGGAAATATCATATATCTATCTACCTAGAACCTATCGATCTCAACGGTAGAATGTGTGGCCGTTCCATAATAATTTAGATATTAATGCCTATGTACAGACAACTGCATCATGATGTAACAGGAAGTGCAACAGTATGTCGCATGTTATTTATGTTAATGCATTGATTTGCATTAAATGAAACGCAAGCTAAAGATGCGATTAAAAATAGCCGCACAATCGTTGCTGAGGATATTCAACTACTAGAATATTCATTAGTGAATATAAATTGTTTATATTTAAGTTTATAATTTTACCGTATGTAGTGTAAAATTGTATGGTTTGCTTTCGTTACAAGCAAACCCAGTCAATGGCGCAAGAATTAGAATACAATCATACGAACTTATGATAGTTACAAAAGTTATAGTAGTATTGGTTAGTAATAGTCGCCAGAGTTATCATGTTCATTATCATCTGCCTAGCGTTTTGCTAACTAAGTTTAAATTTTTTCGAGGGTGGGAAATCATCAAATAACTTCTCCCGCTCTGGGTGAAACAGGAGGGCGTGTCAGTTCCTATCTACGCTTTCTGTGCTGGATGCAGCTATTCAGCAATAGAATAAAATATAAAAAAAACATCACCACCTATTGCCTATCTGAGCTCAACAACCCAATGATTGGATAATAATGGTAAGACTGGTTGTCGGACTTCGGGCTTCTGACTTTCCAAAAATCGCGTAGGATCGCAAACTTACAGTTCAGACATCTCAAATAACTTAATAAAACCCAAATCTTAAACACCTTATTACAGTGAGTCACATTTCTACATTTTTTATCCACTTAATAGACATTGCATCGTTAAGTTCCCCCGGTTCCATGAGGATCAAAATACATCTATAACTATACCAATAAAAACCTTATCCTTACATAGAATGAAAACAAAGTTGCTTTTCGTGTCTGTACGCTTAGATCTTTTAAACTACGCAAGGGATTTTAATGCGGTTTTAATCAATAGACAGAGTGATACAAGAGGAAGGTTTATATGTATAATACACCGAAGTCGACGCGGGCGAAGCTGCTGACAAAATCTAGTTCTTCTATAAAGCTGAAGATGTTTGTTTGAACGCGCTTATCTCTAAAACTACAAGTCAAAAGTGGAAAATTATTTTTGCATTTGATACCCCAATTCCTTAGGAAAGCTATAGGCTAATCAACTTCACGCTAGCTACAATTCGTAGGAGCCGAACAAAGAGTAAAAATACAGAAAGAATGCTAAGCGAAAACGAGGATACGACGGGGTGGCCCGGGAGAACAAGAAACTTGACGAACTTGTTAACGATAGACTTGAATATATGCGCAACTCTGTGACTCCACAACGAATTAGCCAAGAGCCACAGTTATTATGATAATTCAAACTCGTTTAGGGGTTAATTGCTTGACATAAAGCAGATAATATAATTTGTTGCTGCATACAGCACCACAAGAAATAAATGTATTTAATCTTAAAAGTACATTCAATTCTGAATTCGGTCAAAGTTTATCTAAAATATCTACCTATGTTTAATTTCCTCAGGCGGTGGCTGCGCCATTAGGGCTTGTTTACATTTATAAAACTGTCAGAAGAGCGGATTGGGAACAGTTTTGGAGCAAACGCTCAAAAATTTACTATAAAGTGGCCATGGGCCCATGGCCACTTTTTAGTACAGTTACTTGTTAGTACAGTTTTAATTCATAATCCTAATTGGGTTACTGGAGCAGCTTAGACAAACAAAGCGGGAGACTTTTTATTATTCGAGCAACATGAGAAAGCGAAGTTAATACTTTTGTGTGCGAATCGACCATTCCAAAACGTTAAGAAAACAACGAAAAGTTAAGGAAAAAGTTCGTGCGAGTCGCCCATAGAAAATTTTATATTATTTAAAAGTGTCAGTTCGCCAGATTCGTGCGAGTAAAATCGTGCGAATCGACTAATAACCTGGTATTGCTTATGAATTTATGATGGATAAGCCAATTATCGCACAATAAAAAGATAAAGAATACTAATGGGAAGACCGACGGCCAACAGCGGGCACCGATTTGTCGACGGAAGAATAGACATGACTATTAACTAAATGATGTACAGTAGGAGAAGATAGCTTTGTTTTTCTGTTAATTATCACAGTTATGCGTTCTAAACGAATCATGACTTTGTAGATAATCGTATATACTTTGTGGTCGTCGAGTAGAAAGTTTGTTGTCAGTGTGAATTTGACAGTTTGGGAAGAAATATTCTTCTGAAATAGTCTACATTTATAAGGACATTAGACAAAGATCGTTAGAAACGAAAGACAAAATGACAAATTGTAAAAGAATATCTACGGTGCGATGTCTAAAATGGAGATACGAAATGTCACTTTGTATTGAAAAAGCGCTGTCTAGTCTTCGTAGAAATAAAGAATGACATGCTAAGCCTGCAGTGGGACAATATACAATGGAAAAAAGGTATTAAAAGAAGATCTCTTTACTTCGCAATTATATCAGCACAGCAAGCTCAACTTTGGCATATGGCACTGAACATAAACTATCTACAGCCTTAAAAAAAACGAGCATTTTATGTTAATTTAAAATAATTTTATATTATGGAAGTCTGTAAACAAATAATAATGTTCTATACTTTATGTTAGAATTGCGCTCTAATCGGTTTATAATGGTATTGCGCAAAACACGGGTCTTCTGGTTCCTTTAACAAGAAAAATATCGCTTCGTTTACTTTAAAAATAAAGTAGGCTTGGCTTGCAACAAAAAATATCTTCCAAAATCCTCAATTCCAAACTGTCATCTACAGAAACGCGATAACTACCCTACCTAGCTCACAATTGGAACAAACATTGAAAATTACTCTTCCTGTTCACTCTCTGTAATCGGTCATGTGTATTGGTAAGTGCTGCGGAGAATATACATAGTCTACTCTATAAGCAAGAAGTCCATAGTTTCGGCCGAATCACGGGCATTTCCTACTCTGTAGCAACTACGGATATAAGATTAGTTCGGGACCCGAACTTAGAATGAATGACACTTTTTTACACGAATCAATAACTTTCGGTCGGGCCCGTATCTTCGTTGACGGACTTTGAGAGTAGACCCTCAGGGGCAGGTGAGAATAAAAGTGTTCAGTTTTAGGATGAATGTGGATGGCTACAAGAGAAGAAGCAAATGGGTGGGTGAAAAAAGATATGGCAAGGATGGAAATGAACACCGAGATGTCGGCTGATGGCTTTTTTTAGTGGCTTTGCTTGTTAGTGTGGCTGATGGTTTGTGTTTGCTAGCCATCAGAGAGCTCACGAAAAGAGAGAAAAGTAGTCTGGGTCGCTGTCACCGGATACGGTGAAGAGGACTATATATATGACGCACAGTGGCGAAAACAAATTAGAATAAGGTCAGGAGGCTGATGAGTTCACTCATCAGTCAGAGACAGACTTCAAGGAGTTTTCAATCATTTTTAACGTAGGTATGTTGTGACACGTCGCGCGAATGCAGCCGGAGCGATGGGCAAAGAGTCACTTACTGGACGCTTTATAAAGGACATCGCCGTCGAGGTAAGCCACGGCATTGGTGGTGTGACGATCTGACAAGGTTTGCAAGGTCAATATGGCCAGAGATTGCACCAGACAGGGAGGTTTGGAAGAAAAATGTGGACGTATGTGAGTGGAGTGCAATAGGACACAATATACACCGTGAAATTTTAATGGTTGTTTTCCCGCAGCTAAATGGTTTTGACTTGTAATACAATCGTTTTATAAACAAATAAAATATAAGAAACAAAAAATGGCAGATTAACCATTGTGAAAAATGACCACGTGCGAGAGTTTATTTTGCTTTGAACATTTACTAAGCATCGCTGTTCCCTTTGTCCGCGGTGCGTGCGATTAAAGTACTACCTCTAATGTTACTATTGAGTAGTAGGTATATAGTAGATATATATATTATTTTAAAACAAAAAAATCTTTATTTTTTAACTTTTACTCTGTGCTTCGAAAGTACTCCTTATGGCAAGTTGTTCTGCCGCGGGAAAACAACCATTATAATTTCTCGGTGTTGGCTAACAAAAAAATAACAATTAAAGGTAGGTATGTGGAATCGGCGTTGTGTATGTATGCGGCGTTACTGTCAAATTTTTAAGAGCTGATAAAAGTAACATAAAAAATCAAAGGTTACAAATTATAAGCCATTATGATATTGAAACAATAACATAATTGCAATTATCATGTTCTGACGTATATTAGATGCCTAAAATTTCTCGTATTTATATCCGGGACAGATCCCTGGATAATCATACTGTCAGCTCTCTTGGAACTGTCAGCTTCATATACTATTAAAGTGGAAGCTGAAAACGAGAGGTAAGTCAAGTATTTTAATAATACAGCAATTTTAAAGTAACATTGAATAGAAAATTCCAGCGCTTATTTGCTGGATTCGTTTTTCTTCTACCGATCGTTATTTGTCCTAACAACATTTGTTTTGTTAATATGTATGTACCTTGTGTTAATTTATAGTTATTCCCAACCTATCTATCTCGTATGTTACACCTGCCATGTTTTGTCTCTCCACCACCCTAAGGTTGAACTGTTAGAAAATGCCTCCGGCATTAAGTTCCCCATAAAACAGTATTTATTTTTACTTGTGCATAAAGTTTTGATAAATAAATAAAATTATAATGTTCAAAGAAGAGCTTAAACAAAAGAAAATTAAGTTAATTTTCTTTTGTTAAAGCTCATGTGAACTTATTTGATTGTTTCTTTGATAAAACAATCGCAAGAGTATAATTATATGAGTTTTGGCAGAAAGTTTATTGATCAGAGACTTGATCAAGCATTCAGGATCCAAGGGCTACTCTTTTTTTTCTTGTTTAACAGTTTGGATAATAATTTAAAATAGATTAATTTTCATTTCTATTTTAAAATTGTTCTATTACAGTAACTGGCCATGACCATTTTTTTTGCCTGTTGTAACACTATATGTATTCAATATTTAATTACTGGGCTACCGACAAAACAGTCAACATTTCAAAAAAAAAACCACTACGTATCGATAACTAAATAATTCCCCTTCACCAGATCAAGATGTCGTGGGCTTGTGATCCGGCGTTGACCGCCAACATCGTGAACAGCTACACAACTGCTGGTCCCCTGTTCATGCAGTCCCTGCAGACATTCCTAGCAGCTCAGTGCGCATTGGTCGGCGACCACCTTTGGCCTGCTGATGCTACCCAGCAAGTGCTAGAAGGTAATTATCATACTGAATATATAACATCACACCTGTTTCTTTCAGTAGTATAAAAAGGAGGAGCACCCACATTTAGCCAGTTATTCATAATGCTATAGTCCAATATCATGAGAAGCACGTCAACAACACGGCACAAAGCCAGATGGTGAATTATGTAATAGGTTCCGTACTTACACAAATAT
Source organism: Polymixis lichenea (assembly GCA_949091785.1). Classification (NCBI taxonomy): domain Eukaryota; kingdom Metazoa; phylum Arthropoda; class Insecta; order Lepidoptera; family Noctuidae; genus Polymixis; species Polymixis lichenea. The sequence continues at coordinate 8,816,875 of OX420947.1, read as the reverse complement.
CCTTATCCCAGGATAATGATTTCTTTCTACATATTTTAAATAAGTAATTTGCATCGAATTGCTGTTTCGACATTCAATGTAATTATTCCCATTGTCTTTGTTTTCATAATCCTCCTAATTTTCTCTCATGCAGGTCAACCTAATTAGAAAATCCGTAACATTGATTTGGCAATAATGTACTCTCCTCTGAGTATATTTTGCACAATGGTCGTGAAATCCGTATAGAGTATTTAATTGGTTTAGACTATCCTTGTGTTTTCATATTCAAGTGTGAAGAACTGAAGACCCCATTGACTTTTAACAACTGATGTCACAAGTAGCTTCACTAATTAAATTCAAATAATTATTTACATAAAAGTTTACCATAAAACCACAACGTTAAGACACATTAACTTAAGCAAAAAGTTTTGTTTCAGATCCCTACTACGACTTCATAGTGGTAGGAGCAGGATCCGCAGGTTCAGCAGTTGCCAACCGACTCAGTGAGGTGCCAGAATGGAAGGTTCTGCTCGTAGAAGCCGGAGGAAACCCTACCCTGAACACCGAGGTAAATATTCAGCTTCAAACTGTAATAAATAATTTCTCTATAAAGTTTCCAGTTACTACAAATTCTAACACATCGATCGATTTAATTACAGATCCCACATTTGTTCTACAACAACATGCGCAGTCCTCAAGATTGGGCCTACAAAACCCAACCTCAAGATGGCGCCTGCAGAAGTTATACAGCAAAGGGTTGCGCCTGGCCGCGTGGTAAAGCTCTCGGAGGCAGCAGCAGTATCAACTTCATGTTCTACGTCAGAGGCAACAGAGCCGACTTCGATGAATGGGCCACTGACGATGGTTGCACAGGATGGAGCTACAATGACGTTCTGCCATACTTCAGAAAGAGCGAGAAGTTCACGGGCATTTTCAACGAACAGAACAAGAAATACCACAACTGGGAGGGCAACCTGAACGTCGCCGTCGACAAACAGTCCCACGATTTCGAACACATGATCATCAACGCTGCTATTGAACTTGGCTTGAAGAACTCGACCGACATCAACGGCGAGAGCCAAATGGGAGTTATGACGTCGCAGACTACGACAAAAAATGGGCATAGATTCAGTACTGCTCGTGCTTTCTTGAACCCAATCAAGGATAGGAAGAATTTCCACGTCATCAAACACGCTCAAGCTACTAAAGTTTTGTTCGTACCTGGAACTAACATCGTCAGCGGAGTCATGCTCCACAAAGATGGAAAAGACATCGTTGTCAATGTAAGGAAAGAGCTTATCCTGTCTGCTGGTGCCCTCAACTCGCCGCATATCTTATTGCTGTCTGGTATCGGACCAAGGAAGCACTTGGAAGACATGAAAATCGAAGTTAAGGCTGATCTGCCCGTTGGAGAAAACTTGCAAGACCACTTATTCGTTCCTACTTTCTACACAAAGCCTGGTCCTAAAGACTACTATTCCATCTCTAAAATTGCGGGTGACTTCGCTCAGTACATTTTGGAAGGAACTGGCCCATTGATCAACACTAGCCCTAACAGAGTCATCAGTTTTGTCAACACAACCGACCCAGAATCACCTGCCTCAGACATGCAGTTCCATTACTTCGTCCTGCCCCCTGGCGTGTACAACTTGATAGACATTTTCCAGAAGCACGGATTAAACGATGAGGCATACACCAAGTTCAAGAAAATGAATGAAGACAAATTCACGCTGGTAATTTTCAACACTCTGCTGAAGCCCAAGTCTGCTGGTAAGATCCTTTTGGCGAGCAAGAACCCGCTTGAAGCTCCTTTGTTCTTCGCTGACTACTACAAGGACCCCGAAGATATGGCGACCGTTATCAGAGCAATGAAACAACATTCTTTGAGGCTTGGGGACACTAAAGCCCTTAAGAAGGCTGGTTTTAAACTGGACTGGTTGGACATCGACGCATGCAAGAAGTTCGACAAGAACAGCGACGAGTACTTGGACTGCATCTCAAGGGAGCTTACGTTCTCTCTGTACCACCCGACCAGTACCGCCAAGATGGGTCCTGATGGTGACGCAAGCGCGGTCGTGGATCTGGAGCTCAGAGTACGCAAAGTAAAGGGATTGAGGGTGATCGATGCCAGTATCATGCCCTCTGTTATAAGAGGCAACACCAACGCGCCCTCCATCATGATCGGTGAGAAGGGAGCTGATCTGATCAAGAAGTTCTGGTTGAACAAACACACCGAACTATAAGTTACGTTATTATTTTATTAAAGGAATATATTTTTCTTTAACAATTCTTTACAATCGCAGCGAACCACCTGTATAAAATAGATAATCTTATGTAAAAGTGATTGATAAGGTATTTTAAGGAATAAAAATGTTACGGTATCTATTAACACACTGGTTTAGTTTCCCTCAATTTAAAAATAGGTACCCACTATTTTATTATTGAAGACATTAAATGAAGAAGTCTTAATAGATAAACAAAAGTTGCCAGTGCAAAATGTTAATTCAATACTATTTTTGTGTTCCTCAAACACAAGTTTGAAGAATTTAATCTTAATTTACGGCCAAACATGGGTACATTTTCCTCAAAGGATGTTTACTTCCATAGATACACAATTAGAGCAGTGGTGGCCCAGTGGCAACAGCTCCAACTTACAACTTACAATAGTTGGTTCGAACCCAGGCAGACGCTTCACTTTGTGTAAATCATTTTATTAACACTGCTCTTAAAACGGTGAATGTAAACATCGTGAGGAAACCCGCACGTCCAGCCGGCAAAAATCAGCTGTTCCTTACATTTATGTTCGTATAACTCATCAAAATGTAGGGAACAGCTGACTTTTTTCGCGATTTCAGGTTTGGTCCCATAGTAAAAGTTGTTCATAATGATGAGTACAATGAACTCTTAAGAGGTTGTTGGTGCTTTTCCAATGACCCTGTATACCAACTATAACTACGCCGCTTGATACCAGAGGATGTAGTATCTACACATATGTAGGTACTACACAGCTATAAACTTGAGTATTACGTAAATATTGCATTATTATTGTACATATTTATTTTAATCGTACTAGTGGTACAAGTTCACTTCCTTTAAGTTGTTTTAGTTCTGTAATTGATTAGTTTCGCGAAACATCTTTGAGGATCTCTCGAACAAAAAGCTGATACACTTTTGGTCAATAAAACTGTTTCACTTATGGTTTTCAAGAAAAAAAAATTGTCAGTAAGTATTGGAACACTATCGAAGCTAACGCAAAAACGACCCAAGCAAAGTTAGTCTTATATGGTACCCCTGAGACATACCAAATCCATAAAAAAAAACTATCAACAATTGTCGGAGATACCGCGGAACATACCTAAATCAAAAAACAAAAATAATAACCGACGAATTGAGAACCTTTTTGAAGTCTATTAAAAATCTAGAAACCCAAAAATCTGTAATGTTAAAAAATAAATAATGTTAACGTTCCCACTGCTGGGACACACGCCTCATCTCTATGAGAGAGTGAGCCATAATACACCGCGCGGGCCCTACGCGGGTTAGTAGATGTCACATGTCTTATTATATCCAAGAGCCTATTGCCTCTTGCACTCAACTATGTACAGACGCCAGCACATCAAGCTATCCCAAACTGTCAAATTTTCCTAATTGAACATGAATCTTATCTACTTGCAATAAAGTTGAAAATCTTGCAAAGAAATTTGACAGATTGGTGTAGTTTTATGTGCTCGCCTCTGGACTTGAAACAAATGCATCTTTATTTGACAAATCAATACAATTTTTGTTTGGTAAGTATCGGTACTTATTACGGTTGTTAGAATGGAACTGATTCTACTTTGAACTTGAACTACATATATTTATGGTATCAAGCAGCTCCTAGTTCCAACGTAGGATTCGTAGGAATTTTGTATTAATAAAACTTTGATTGAAATGATCAATGTGAAACTTGCCTTTTTAACTGTCACACGAATTTTATGAAACAAAACAGAAAAACCCATAGCAATGGCATGTAATTATGTCATCGTTGCAAGTGTCTCGATTTTATTGACCAGCAGTGTGTGAATTATATTGATTAAAAAATATAAAAAATGGGGTTCATTTATAAATATTGTTTAAAGTTAAGTCATAATTAGCGAATGTTTTACCATACATTTTTGAAGTATAAACGTCTCTTAACTATAAGCAACGTTTATAAATAAACCCAATTTTATCACGCAGTGCCTACTGTATTTCGCATAGCTATGTGTTTTTACGACAAACCATGCTAAAATAATCTGACAAGGCGAAAAAAAGAATTAAAAAGATGTGGTAGCTTAAAAAAAAACAAGCCAAATCTTTACTTTATTGTAGTACAGATAAGACAACAACACGGTAACGACGCGAAGATTTCTGTTTACCTTGTAGTTATATGTGGTTGTTTATATGGGTATATCTACAGATAGGCGTGTTTAAGTGTGAGTCAGTGCGTGCAACCAGTTGACGGTCAGTGGTCGAGCAGCCCGCTATGCACTTATGCTCGTAACAGTTACCGTGTTAAAAAGAAAATTATACAACTTTTATATAACTTTTTAAGGGAAATAATAAGCGGTAAGTTTATTTTGTTTTTCGTTTTTGTTTTTTGAGTTTTGTGAAATTGTGGTTTAGTCAAAATGGATGTAGGAAACACCGGTTTAAAAAGTTTGAGGTAGCAGTGGTATCAGTTAAAAATGAATTAAGTACCTTTACAATGTGTAACAGAATAATTGCAAGACCTGAAAGTAATTGGTTCCTAATTGAATACTGCATCGAATTCAATAACTTTTTAGTACGGGTTTTATTTAAAAAAAATATGTATTTTACTATACCTACCGCCGATTGAGCCAAAGAAAACAAAAGCGTATCTTAAGGCAATAATATCAATTTTGAAAGGCATAGGTAATGCTGGGGTCAACGCTATTTTCTAAATAATAAGATATCTTTTAAAAAAAGTTTTGGTCATTCTATTAGGCTTAAGTTAATTGGGGCGTATGAGGTCTTGCGTTAATTATGTATATACATTTTTAGTAGGTAAGTATTTATAAAAAATATAACTCTATTTTCATCTATATCAGTGATTTCTATCTGAAGCTAGTCTTGTTTTTCTCAATAGCATTTGATTGTTTTGACCCAGTTGACTTTCTCCGATTGTTCATACTCAGTTGGACTACAACTTTCGTTCCATTTCTCCTTGCTAAACACAATATTACAAAAATTAAAAAACGATTCAGTAGTTTTATCAGTCAATTAACCAAAAGGAACCACGCTAGTAGATTTTTTACAAACAACAAGAAGAATTTAAATAATGGTCTTTGACAGTCGTTACGGGTCGTCAGAAGCCCGAGAGTCTGACAACCAGTCTTACCAAGGAATATCGTATTACCCGGTAACTGGGTTGTGGAGGTCAGATAGGCAGTCGCCATCTAAAATTCTAGTATTCAGCTGTATCCGGTGAGACTGGAAGCCGACCCCAACATAGTTGAGGGATAGGCTAGGCAGATAATGATGAAGTATAATTTAAATTTCGAATAATATATCAGAATTGTACAGTTAGACAGTTAATAACGATAGTTGTCGCTTGTTTTGCTGTATTATTTAAACAACTATCTAATTATTGATCAAGATAAAAAGTGATAAGATTAAAGTTCGCATTAACTACACATTTTACAATCGATACATTTAAAGTAGATTCTTAGTATTACTACCTAATTGCGTAACACAGGGTTAATCAGAATCTGAATGATTTTTAAAAGACATTGCTACTCTATTGCTTTCTATGTTCGAAATTTTTTTCTGCTCAACAACGTTAACAACTCAATAAATGTTGTTGAATTGTGAACTATCAAAATAAAGGCCTTTTCTTCTGTTAGTGTAACGTAATTATCTCTCTGTTGTATACCAGGGTTACGTTGTATACCTACTTTTGTAAGTACATACAGTTTCGCGATGTATAAATATTTGTGCACATTTATTATTATCTGTTTAATTCGAATAATTATTTACTTAAAACAATTATTATCTCAATGTCAAGGTAAGAACAAAATTTTGCGCACGATTTCTCTTGTTTGGCGCAGTTGCATACAAGCAGCCTCGGATCTATGATTTTTTGGAACCGGGGCAGAAACTATCATAGTAACCACAGAAACTACAACAGCGGCGCCCCACTCTCCAGCGTTTGAGATAAACTAATTAGGTGCGGGCCTGTGTGGCGTCTTTTCTTACAAAACGACGGTGAGTCAACCTTTCTTCCGTATGCTAGGCGCTTTGTGGAGCAAGTTTTTAATTTTTAAATTTTAATCATACTATATTATGATTTTGGCGGCCCCTGAAACTGCCGCCCGGGGCGGTTTTTTTAAAGTTGGTAATGCCAAAACTCTGAGCCAGTTTTTGCATTTCCAACTTTCGATGTGGGTAAAGATCTATATAAAAATGGCAACTTCGCAACGGACTACGTTGCATGTTTTGTAAAAAGAACTGCATTCGATTTCTATTAGGTTCTCATTCCAAAATCTGGCTCGATGGTTTACGTCCACTGCTGGACATAAGCCTCCCCCAAAAAGGGGGATTTGCCATAATCGCCACGCTTGGCAGGCGGGTTGGCGATCGCAGTATGGTAGTCAAATGCATAGAGAACGCTGCTGCCCATTCTCTAGTAAATCCCTTAGTCGCCTTCTACGACACCCACGGGAAGAAATGGGATGGTACTATTCTTTTACGTCCGGCACCACACGGAATGGAACTTTTAAAACATACCTAGAGGAAAACCTTGTTTTTTTTTTCTAATACGGGCGTAAATGTTATTATTAATAGTCATAGTAATAAGAAGCACAACTGCCAGATTAATAGCATTGGTTTTTTACCAAAATATCAACAACCTAGTCACTCTAAGTCGCCGACCGTTACTTACCGACGCAGACGTTAAAATTGGGATAGGATTTTAGCACGCACTAGATTTTCAACTCTCGGTGATGCACCGAGCATTGAGGATCCAACAGACTGCAGCGCGAGTGGGTCTCAGCGTGTCGGAAAAACACAGTGTTCGATTTTGAACTCTCGGCGGTAAGCAGTGCGTTGAAGATCCAGTGCGCGAAAAATCCCGCCGCGATAAAGGTGCGCTTACACGAGCAACTAAAATTGCTCCATCCTGGTCCATTCTCGTCAACTATGACGTCACGACTACATCCAGCAATTTAGAGCAATGGCAACATGTAGCAACCTGTTGCCAGAGATATGGCCACACAATATCATGCAATATGAAGTAACTTAAAAAAAACTAGGCAATACGCGCCCCCGCCGCCTCCGCCGCCGGCCGGTTCCTCTCGCAAAAACGAGACGTAGTTATGTACAAACGAGATAGAGAGAACATTGACTAAAAATTTCCATACCGACTGGATATTCGGCAACTTAGAAATATATGGAGCAATCAGAAGCAATATTCCCGAAACATATCCGCAATTTATTGTTCTCTTGCTCCTGATTGCTCCACTTAATTGATCCATCAGTGTCGCCGAGCAATAATTGCTCAAAAAATTGCCCGTGTAAGAGCACCTTTACATTACGTCCGTGTGTACATCGACAAACGATAGATATTATGTAGCTTGTTGCTGCTTTACTTGCATGTATTTTTTGTTCATCAATTTTAAATGTCGGTTAAAAAACCTAAGATACCACAGCCTTACTATCCTCGGTCATGGTCCATCATTTTAAGTTCAAAGTCTAAAGTCCAATTTATTCGTAAGTAATACATCTACACAAATAAACAATATTGAAGTGTCTGTTGTAATTTCAAAATGACAGCTTTTTACTAAATACATATGAATAGTCTATACGGTACATTTAACAAAAAAACTATTTCTTTTTATCCATCTGTCTATTTATTCCGGCTAATCTCCGAAATTACAGGACCGATTTTGACAGGACTTTCACAGGCAGATAGATAGCCTGGTGTGTTAACGGAGTTGGATCTCAAATTTTTGTCTTAGTAGCATATTCCCGTGGGAAAATACACGACATCTACCAGCTGAATCCAGGCGCGGTCCGAGGGGGGCGTCCTAGGGGCCATACATACGGCTTTGTGGGGCCCCAAAGCCGTAAACGTAAAGCACAAAATAGTAATTTTTCAAAAATATAATAAATTTTCTTATTAATAAGTATGTAGGTCTTTGTCTGTGACCCCGTGACCCCCCCCCCCCCCAAGTCTTTGGCTGCGACCGCGCCTGGATGAATCTATCGTAAAATTGTGTAATAAGTCTGGGATAGCTTTGCATATCTGATTAATAAAAACTAAGTAGTCAAAGAATCAGAAAGATTATCTTCTGACCTTTATGTTGGAAAGGACAGAATATTACTATCTTTTTGTTTATTCGTTGATAAGCTATGATACATTACTTACTCAATTCTGTCGGGAAATCCCTAATCCAGAACAATAATTTTAATCCAAGATAACTGTAGTTGCATGCTTTGGTACAAAATTAAGGAAAGACAGGTTAAAAAACTTGTGTTAAAATACGTCCGCATCATGATCATCTCCAAGTTTAAACCTATATGAAAATGTATGGTCATTCCTTTGTTATTCCTGGTATAACTTTATTCCGTGTTTATTAGCAAGAGTGCCAGGGTTTACACTCGAAGATGTGGTGGGCGTGTGTGGTGGGCCTGTTCCTATATCTCTCTAAAGTGACATATTACGGCTTTTTATCTCCAATTTCTTAATCCAACAAATCATAAAATTTGGTCTACGCCTAGCTTGAACCGACCTTGAATTCTCCATACGGTCTACTATCAATCAGGTTAACGTTTAGCTGCTCGGAAAGCCAATTCTCGTAATTAAAAACGTTCAAAATCTAGTCGCACTCTCATCTCAGCGACAAGCAAATGCCAAAAATGTATGAAAAATCGAGATAATTTTTGATAGATTGGGACTGAGATCAGACTGTGAACGTTCTTAAAATTACGAAAATTGCCCCTCTGGTCTCGTCCATTCTTGACTTGACATTGACAACTTGACTTGCCTACCGAAGACGTCCAATTTTTATGGCCTTATTAACAGGCTTGTCGTATACGTTCGACCTCACTAACGTCAATTAAATTCTAATTTCAGGCGAAGATGTCGTGGGCCTGTGATCCAGCGATGACGTCCATGATCTTGGACAGCTACCAGGTAGCTGGGCCACTGTTCGTGCAAACGCTGCAGAGCATCTTTGCGGCACAGTGTGCTCTCGCAGGGGACCATCTTTGGCCCGATGATGCTACGAATGCTGTCCTTCAAGGTAACGATACATTTCTTTTAGTATTTGTCATGTATAATAAAGGCCAATTTGGTTGTCAAGAAAATAATTATGATTCGTTTTTAATTGAATCCATATAATGTAAATCTTAAATGAAAATACCACATAATTTTCTAAAATATCAATAAACCTGTGGTGATGCGGAAGTTTTTAACACTGTAAGAAGTGTTTGCTAAGCGTCAACTGTTTAGTTTCAATTAAACGATTTGTAATCTCGACGAGACTTCTACGAACATTGTATGGGATTTATAATATACTATACTTATATGCCTAATAGAAGTAAATAAACAATCACAGTTATATTTAATTCTAGTCGTAAACATTCGATGCTTATCAGTTGAAATTGCATAGACGCTTGTCGTTGGCCAAGGAAAATTTTCTGTATCTATAGTAATTCGCATAGTGACGAGAAGGGACAAGGAGAACTGGCAGTAAATTATACAAATTAGGTATACAATATAGAAGAATGAATGTATACTTCGTAGAAATGATCTCTGAAATGGGGCCGACGAGAGTGATTATATTGTGATTACTGCCTCGTTGGCTTAGTATCCCAGGCCGGGCAAAAGTGATATTGAGTTTTTCTATCAGTAATTACTCAGAGTCAGTAGCATCCCGTAGTCTCGATTTATAACCGGTAGATGGTAATAAGCTCGCCCCCAATAACGTGGAAATTAAACGTAACTGGCGAAATTCGGGTGTACTATAAGAACCGCATCTGCCTTACCCTTCGGGACTAACAGGCGTGATGTTACATTAATGTAAGACTGTTAAAACAACATGTTTTTACATCACCCAAGAGTTTAAAATCTCGAAGAAATAAAAAATATACATACAATGGCAGGTGTACATATGAACTTGCAAAAGTCAAGAATACCATATATAAACCAAAAACATGATGACGTATATAAATTATGAATAAAACATTCGGGGTCAATAAATCTTAACAAAAATATGTTATTTATTTTTACACCTGGCCTTGTATTAATTTATTAACTTGGTATATTTCAGATCCGAACTATGACTTCATAGTGGTGGGTGCTGGCTCAGCAGGTGCAGTGGTCGCAAACCGATTGAGTGAAGTGCCAGAATGGAAGGTGTTACTCGTTGAAGCCGGAGGAAACCCCACGTTAAGTACTGAAGTGAGTAATAATCACATAGTTTTAACGAAAAAACAAAACAGTTAACGTGGCCAACTACTGGGCTCACACAATGTAATAAAAAAAGTGGACACGAAAAGAAGAACGAAAAACAATTAACTCGTATGATGAAGTCTTTCTTGCTAGATTTCGATCCAAGATGCCTTCTCCATCGAAACATACATTCATACAAATATGTGAAAATAAACAGTATTGACGTTATGGTTTCAGATTCCACAACTTTTCTACAACATTCTGAACACTCCACTAGATTGGGGATACAAAACACAACCACAAGATGCTTGTAGAAGTTACAAGAACAAGGGTTGTGCCTGGCCTCGGGGGAAAGTGCTGGGCGGCTGCAGCAGTATCAACGCCATGTTCTACGTGAGAGCAAACAAGGCTGACTACGACGAGTGGGCAGCTAACGGTAACTACGGATGGAGCTACGATGAAGTTATGCCCTACTTTTTGAAAAGCGAAAAATTCACTGGAGAATATACCGAAGAAAAAAGCAAATATCATAATCAAGATGGGTCTTTAAATATTATCGAAGTAACGGAGGCCAACTTTTTTGAAGAAGCAATTATTAAAGCAGCGGTTGAACTTGGAATGACTAATTCAACTGATATTAATGGTGCTAGTCAAATGGGCGTGATAGCAAGCCAATCTAACATCAAAGAAAACTTTAGATTCAGTACCGCTAGAGCATTCTTGACTCCAGTAAAAGACAGAAAGAATTTACATGTGATTAAGAATGGCCTAGTTACTAAACTTTTATTCAACCCTGGCACGAAAACAGTGAAAGGTGTTAAAATTCATAAAGATGGGCAAGATATAATTGTAAATGCTAAGAAAGAGGTAGTAGTGTCAGGTGGTGCCATCAACTCTCCACAAATTTTATTGCTGTCAGGGATTGGACCAAAAAACCATTTAAAAGACATGAATATTGAAGTTATTGCTGACCTACCTGTTGGTGAAAACTTACAGGACCACGTATTTGCACCTCTGTTTTATACGATGCCAGGTGATGCAGATTTGACTTCAATCAATAACATTGTGGGCGCATTCGCAGAGTACTTTTTGAATCGTTCTGGACTATTGAAGGATACTACTCCGCACAGAGTCATCAGTTTTATAAATACTAAAGATGCTAATTCATCTATCCCAGATGTGCAACATCATTATCTTGTTTTACCTCCGAGCGTTTCTGGTATGATTGACATGTTTGAAAAGCACGGATTGAATGACGAGGTTTATCAAAAATTTATAAAAATGAACAAGGATAACTTTACTATAATGGTATACACTGTATTAATAAGCCCAAAGTCAAGAGGTAAAATTATTCTACACAGCAAAAATCCTTTAGAGGACCCTCTGATATTCGCAAACTACTTCAAGGAGTCAGAAGACTTAGAAACTTTGCTTAAGGCAATGAAGCAACATGGCTTGAGATTAGGTGAAACCAAAACATTTAAGGAAACAGGATTAAAATTGCAGTGGATGGAAATCGAAGCATGCAAGGGCTTTGAGAAGGCAAGCGATGAACACCTGGAGTGTATCGCAAGGGAGCTTACTTTTTCACTATACCATCCTACCAGTACTGTAAAGATGGGACCTAAAACTGACAAGGAATCAGTGGTGGACCCGGAGCTCAGAGTACACGGTGTGAAAGGGTTACGAGTGATAGATGCAAGTATAATGCCCAAAGTGGTGAGAGGGAACACCAACGCGCCAACCATCATGATTGCCGAGAAGGGATCCGATATGATCAAGGAAACGTGGCTACACCAACACCAAGAACTTTGATGCGTGATAAGTTTAGTACAACAATAGAGTTGGAAATTATTTGTGATAAATGAAAGAGAGCTTAGTTTTAAAGAATGCAAATAAAATTGTACAGACATTTTATTTATGTGGTTATTTGTCTCCCTATACTCTCGTATTGTTCACCTTAATTATCATAAATGATATAACGAATAATCATTTTGTTTTGGTCTGAAATCAAATTGATAGAAGAGAACAGCTGCAATGCTGTCACTTTTCGTATCTGTCTTTGTAATCACTTATATCTTCTTAATTACACATTTGGTTTTGATGCAGTTTTTACTTTTTGTTTGTAATACATCAAAACTTAAGATTTAGAATACAAGTCTTGATATTTTCACATGTCGTCATTGCATCCGAGTAAAGCAAGGGCGCGACGCCAGACTCGCTGGTAATAAATAAGCTGATAACGTTATGATCAATATTACATTGACATAATGTATTATCATTATTATTGTCACTAAGCGCTGTGCCCTAAACTAAGATTATTAGATTATTTCACATCCCATAATAAAAGTTGGTAAATTAATGAGTACTTTCACCTCTTTAAAGCTTGCCCACGATTTCAAAGTTACCCTGTAATGGTACAAGTACACGGTAACACGGTTTATAGGTACGAATCGTAGGAACAAAACCTGAACAGTGGACATACTGAAATGAAATGAAATGTTTATTTATGTAAGTGGGTCCTTTTTTTTTTTTTTTTTTTTTTCTTTTCTGGGCGGGAAATCATCAAATAACTTCTCCCGCTCTGGGTGGAGCGGGTGGGCGTGTCAGACTTTTACTGACTAAAACCCACCCGTGTTCCCTCAGTTGCGTGTGCGTTACCCAGGCCAGATGTTGTCGAAAATGGTCATTTGAATCTTATAGATAATTAGTTTTGCGGCTTCTGTAATTGTTGCGCACATTTTTAAATTTGTTGCGCTTATAGTTTTTTAATTATTTCACAAAAACATTTCCTGCTGGGGTAACGTTACGCCAGCCAGACCTTTTTCTTTCTAATGGGAATATTTAAATAATTACTAGCTATAAAATTAGTTGTCTAGATGAAGTAAATGTTGTGCCTTATTTTGTATTTGTTCTTTCATCGGTTGCGAAGTTATTCGAGATTTTGCTGGGGTAACGTTTTTGGTTTTGCTAGATCTTTGAAATGGTTAAGCGGATACTTATCATATTTTGTACATGGCTTCTTGGGAATTAGTTTAAATTTGTTCTGCAATAAAAAAAACAAAATAATACATAGCTTAAAGGTTATTTCATTAAATTGAAAAACACTTCAATTGGTCCCAGCACTCTCAATAAGAGCTCTAAAGACTTACTTTAAACGTTATTTTAAAGCTTGTAACTGCCTTCAAATGTATGTGAAGTTTCATTAGTATCCTGTAAGTATTTAACAAGTTATGATGATATTGAGTTCTTCACGAGCACGGTCTTGATGCGCGCGGTGTTATTTGGCCACTGGATTGGATATATGAACTGAATGTTATGTCAATTATTAGTTTTTTAGTTCAGTTGTATATCAGTAAAATTTCAGCTCAGTACATTGGATAATTAATGAGATAATACGATTAAAGTCATTAGGAAGTGAATGACCGTGGTAACCCGACCAAGTTTAGGTGGTTACGAAAAAGCGAAAACGCAAAACATTATGGTACCTTCTAAAATATGTAGGATAGTGTTACAAATTTAGTACAGACATGTACAAAAGTTTTAAAAAAACTACGTGATTATTAAATAATTTTTATTGACAGGTAATGTAATCATTTCAATTGAACTTTTAAAGTATTATTAAACTTATACTTAAAAACAATCACAAATTAAAATTACAGATAGTAATTTTGCTTTTTTGATATTTTCTATTATTTTTTAATTAAATTATAGATTTCAGTATACACAGTACACAGTTACAGTTTTTATTTAAATATACACATATTGGACTGTGTAATGATCACAGACAATAAATAATATACAATGGTTTTTTTCAGTTAACACTAAACTTACGGTGCGTACAAACTATATAACATTTTTCATAGTGTGGTCATGTTATTTAACATTGTTGTATAACATTTTACATAGAGTTGTAGTGTTATATAACATGTTACATGGTCTGTACGCACCTTTACGTATGTCTACTAATACCTACTTATATCAATTAAAATCACAGATCAATGGTAATATTAAATGACATCACAATGTAGTAAAATGCTCACAGTTAGTCCTACTGTTTTGTTGTCTCATTTCAAATATCACATTTTTTTCCTAAGTTTAAAATCACAGATCAAAAATAATAAAATTAAGTAATATTAAACTGCAGTCAAATAATTATGTAACTATTACTTTTAACTAATTACAATCTCAAAAAGTCGACGTGTAAAGGTACATTCTAAAACTTTGTTAACTGCCGAAACGCATGCGCACTCTACAAGATGAATTATGTGATTACGGAGCATGTTTAGTGCGATATGCAAACAATGCGCCCCTTCACCCCACCCCTTCCGCGTCCCACCGAACGACATGTTATATCAGTGATTTTTGATAAGTTTGTGCAACTGGAAGATAATAATAATGTTTTCATAGTACAGATATTATTATATTATTAATGTATTTAACAGTGTACGCGTTTGTACCGAAATTGTAAGGTGTATTATACTGAACATTTCAAAAGATAGTATAATGTTCTGCGTTTTCGCTTTTTCGTAACCACCTAAACTTGGTCGGGTTACCACGGTCATTCACTTCCTGATGACTTTAATCGTATTATCTCATTAATTATCCAATGTACTGAGCTGAAATTTTACTGATATACAACTGAACTAAAAAACTAATAATTGACATAACATTCAGTTCATATATCCAATCCAGTGGCCAAATAACACCGCGCGCATCAAGACCGTGCTCGTGAAGAACTCAATATCATCATAACTTGTTAAATACTTACAGGATACTAATGAAACTTCACATACATTTGAAGGCAGTTACAAGCTTTAAAATAACGTTTAAAGTAAGTCTTTAGAGCTCTTATTGAGAGTGCTGGGACCAATTGAAGTGTTTTTCTATTTAATGAAATAACCTTTAAGCTATGTATTATTTTGGTTTTTTTATTGCAGAACAAATTTAAACTAATTCCCAAGAAGCCATGTACAAAATATGATAAGAATCCGCTTAACCATTTCAAAGATCTAGCAAAACCAAAAACGTTACCCCAGCAAAATCTCGAATAACTTCGCAACCGATGAAAGGACAAATACAAAATAAGGCACAACATTTACTTCATCTAGACAACTAATTTTATAGCTAGTAATTATTTAAATATTCCCATTAGAAAGAAAAAGGTCTGGCTGGCGTATCGTTACCCCAGCAGGAAATGTTTTTGTGAAATAATTAAAAAACTATAAGCGCAACAAATTTAAAAATGTGCGCAACAATTACAGAAGCCGCAAAACTAATTATCTATAAGATTCAAATGACCATTTTCGACAACATCTGGCCTGGGTAACGCACACCTCAGTTGCCTGTGTGCCAGGGGCGGCGGTATCTCTTTCGAACAACCCGCACCCCCGACAGGCATCGGCCCTTGCGGGCCCCATCTGTTGCTGCTGACATCTCTTTGAGGCGCGCGTGGAACACAACGCGCCGTCGACCCGGGCTTGGTCCTTACCGGACAGCGAGGTACCCATTACTCGCCGTCCTATGACACTTTTACGCGTCAATATTTTAAAACTAGATGGCGCTGGCGCGGCATTCCCTACCTGCCGGATCCCTGAGAAGAAATGTTGAAACAACCTCAGAGACCATAGTCTCTTTTAAAGTCCAAACAACATATTATTATGATTTCATGAAGTCTAACAATGCAGGGCCATGTCCGAGAGCGCCTTTTGAAGAAAAAGCCAATGCAGCTTTGTGCTGACCTGACCCAACAGACAGTACAAACATACATGCATCAGTCATTGTGTAGCTCAATCCTATTTTAGGGAGATCAGTGACCCGTCATAAAAAGTTACCAGATCTGCAGGACATTAGGTAGGAGTCCGACATAACCCACCGTTCTGCCTAGTGCGATCCATGAGGATTACCCAGGGAAATAAACAAAAGGTATTGTAACCTACGCAATCTTTTAATACAACATAGAGTGTTTATTGTGTCGAGTATCATTTTACAGCGTCGTCGTAAAGTTTCCTCCATTAACTTAATAACTCTCATATACATCTGTTATGTAGGAAAAGCCGCGTTTAGGCTCAATTTATTTCCCTGATTAGATTGTTCACTGTGTCAACCTGAAGCTAAGTCCTTCAATACTTTATGATAACTGATAACTTGATTTCCTTTATTGACTAGTTGTTGATCTATGTATCTTTCTACAGGATACATTTTTAACCAGTGCGCAAATTGTACCTAACCATGAATTCAGCATTTCATTCTAAAATCCCAAATTTTTCGTCTGTTATACAAAAAAAAAACAGCTTTTTCATAGAAACGTGCAATACCTACACGGTCAAAATGTATGGAACAGCTGATTTTTTTTTTTTATAAGCGACGAAATTTTCTACGCTAGGGAGTCTAGAATGATATGCTGAATTTATAGTTACTGTTTGAGCACTGGTTAAAAATTTTCCCTGTATAAGTATACGCGAACCAAAAACTTTGTACCCCTTTTTGAAAATTACGCGGATAGAGGAGTATGAAGTTTGGCACAATTCGTTTATATGGAGAAAGAGTGCAGAAAGCTAATATTTTTTGCATTAGAAAAACATTAAGTTAGGAATGAATTATGGTCGAATTTCGACAACAGGGCGATCACTGGTTTTATTATGTAAACAGTCAGCGTCAAAAATATCGGGTCGAACAGACTGATCAAAATGATCTTGACAACTAAGAAAATTAAACTTTATCTCAATTGGATAAAGTTCTTGTCAGATTGACAGTTGTGGTGTACTGTCTTCATTCTGAAACATTCCTTATGTCATTGAATAAATATTACATTTTCATAGTTGTTTAGATCAATTTGAACAGTCTGTTCGTCTCGATATTATTGACGTTGACTGTACACAAAACGCCTGCGGCTGTTATTATTTACCTCACGCGAAGCTAAATTATAACAGCCGTATGGGTTGATCAAAGGTTAAGCTACGTTTGCCGAGATCGGTTCGTGGATGGGTGACCATTCATTACATATCGAGACTCCCGTGCCTAAGCAAAACCGTTGCTATTGCCGTGCACAAACCGTTGCTACTGCCGTGCACAAACCGTTGCTATTGCCGTGCACAAACCGTTGCTATTGCCGTGCACAAACCGTTGCTATTGCCGTGCACGAACCGTTGCTATTACCGTGCATAAACCGTTGCTATTGCCGTGCACAAACTGCCTTTATGGAATAAATTTATTTCCCTGATTAGATTGAAAGAAGAAAGAAAGAAAGAAAATACATTTATTTAGCACAGGCTAAAAAGGATTGCTCACTATCTCAACTATTGCCCGAAGCTAATTCCTTCAATACTTATTGATAACTGATAACTTGATTTAATTAATTGACTTGTTGATTATACGAATGTTAATTAAGTGTGTTTATGTAGAATCTCCCTGCCTCCTGGTTGCTGTAGAAATTTCTAATGATCAGTATTTTTTCCAAGATAGTAAAGGGAAAATTGTATTATTAACCAACTTCAAAAAAGAGGTTTGCAATTCGTCTGCTTTTTTTGTGTCGGCAATTCCGCAATTGTGGATTGATTTCGAAAATATTTTTTTCAATGGATAAGGAAGAACCGTCTGATAAAAAGAGACTGCGACTGGTTGAGATGGTTTATTAATTGTTATAAAAGAAAAAAATAGGTACTTACAATATTATTTACTACAAATTAAATATGAATTTGAAACATAAATACTTAGCAATGAGTGTTTCCGAACCATTGCTCAGATGTTTATGACAGGTAAGTACATCTTTGTTGATTTGAAGTGTGTTTCCACGTTTTTTTACTGTTTAAAAGATTATGTTATCGCCAACTTGATTGATAGCTCATGGTATCAATAAGGAGGACGGGAATCCCGTGTCAATCTAGGAGTGTTATTCTGTAAATATCAAACCGTGGAAACTAAGGTCTGCCATATTATTATTATACCCTTTGACTAAGGTGAAATGTGCTGTCAATAGTATCGATTTCTAGCATCAGCACGTCGATTCTGTAACCATCTTTACACTGTCATTTCCCCTGATGCTTGGTCAATCCTTAGCATCAGTGGGATGACACTGACAGCTCACTCCACGCTCACTTCACGCGGTGAGATAGTTACAGAATAGCAATGCAGATAGAATGACAGTTCACTTTAAGCTCACTTCACTTAATTTTTACAGAATAGCCAAGCGAGAGTGGTATTCTGTAAATATCTCAGTGTGAAAACTTGAGTAGGTCAGTAAAGTGAGTTTTCAATAGTGCCAATCCCGGCTTATTATTATTTGATTCGCACGAATCCAGTCGCCCGAATCGGGCGAATCGTTACTTTTGAATGTGAAAATATTTTCTTCTACTCCCACGATCTTAATTTATTTGTGGGCGAATCGACAATTCCAGAAATACATATTAGGCAAAGAGCAGAATAATTTGTGGCTATGTATTGTTCTATGGAACGCCGTATCCGCGCGGGTTACTGGTATTTCTGCCTATGCCTCTTTCACAGTGACCGTGCCATTATCCATATCCTCATCATTGTTCTCCATAATCCATACACACGAGATCCATAGGCAAACACGACTACAATGAATGCAGTGGACTTGTATCTACTCCGTGCAGTGGACGCACCTTATCGGCATTTTGTTAATAATGACCCTTTCGTACGCTCCGATGCGGATCGAGTAGACCTTAATCCTCCGTATCCGTAGCATAGCAGTAGTAGCTTTATTTCTTCAGTTTTTAATAACCAACGACAAACTGACTTTCATTGAGGAACCCTGAATCCCAAGTCACAGGTATAAAAACCGAGTTTGGGAGCCGGGGACCTTTGCTTAAGATACTACTTCTGTAAGTTAAGTAAGTAATGTCTGTAATAAAAATAATGTTATGTTTTTTTTTGTACAGTTTTTATTTACTTTCTAGCCGCTCTAACATTTAATTCCCACAAAATTGAACGGACCGCGTGGTACTGTAGTCCCCGCAGCAGAGCTACATTAGCACACACGTCGTGACGTTACCAAAACAGACGAGTCAAGGTTCTTAGTTGTTACAAGTATTCACTGTTGGGTGCCATTGTGAAACTATACTGTTATTTATTACTTAAACTCGTAGATTGACTAATGCTTATTGGGTTGTTTGTTGATGCACCAGTAAATGTATCCCAAAAGTTCGTTTAACATTTTATATGGGATACCAGCAAAACTGCTCAAAACTATTCGACAGATTTCTGAATCGAAAAGGACACATATTTTCGATTACGACACATACCTGAAGGCTAATTCTCCTATTAAAAACTATCAAAAACTTTTCTTGGAATTGTATGGCTCTTGTATGCCTCTGATGCTGCTGGGGAGTTTGTTCCACCACTTCTTCTTCCCAGCTAAAGCACTAGGAAGTGGTGAAGGGTGGACGTTTTGGGGGACTGTCTCATGTACTTTGACGTTCGAAAAGTGCTGATTCTCAGCCTAATTTGAATAAATGACTTTTGATTTTGATTTTGATGTCAACTCGAGATATTTTTGACAGTTTGACACTGAGAATGTTCTTAAAATGACGAGAAATCGTCCCACTGCTTTGCTTAGTCCCACTGATTTGCTAATAGCTGTCGAGACACTATCGTCGTCGGTAGTCTATTCGGTTTAAACCGCCAAAATTTTCGTGTTCCATTCAGCGTTTAGAGAACTCCTCCAATAACATAGATTGATGTTCGATTTATCACGGAAGCGTATCGAATGTCTGTAAATAGCTAAATAGCTATGCAGGTTTTGAAATCCTTTCGAAATTGAAAGCTAGTTTCTAAGGTTTAAATGCTAATCTGAATATACTTTACCCACAAAACCACTAACTATTGATTTTTTATTACATTAGACCAACTAGTGGTAACCTACACATAACTTCAATTTGCAAATCTTTTATAATGGTAAGATCTGTCAGGGGTGCGGGTTGTTCGAAAGAGATACCGTGGCCCCTGGCACACTGCCTGTGTGCCAGGGGCCACGGTACTGAAGGAACACGGGTGGGTTTTAGTCAGTAAAAGTCTGACACGCCCTCTTGCTCCACCCAGAGCGGGAGAAGATATTTGATGTTTTCCCATCCAAAAAAAAAAGAAATGGGAAGATGCTATAATCGTAATGATGATGGAATCAATAGTAATCCATTGATTGAAGTCAAATTACTAATATACCACAGACTTTATCTAGAGATGAAACTGTTTCGATGAGCAGTGGTGGCCCAGTGGTAACGGCTCCGACTTACAGTTTGTAGGTAATGCGTTCGAAACCACACAGGCGCGTTATTTTATGTAAATAATTTCATCGCCACTGCTCTCAAAACGCTGCAGAAAAACACCGTGAGAAAACCGGCATGTCCTAGACTAAAAAATTCGAAGACATGTGACATCTACCAGCCCGCACTGGGCTCGCGTGGTACATTATAGCCCAGTCCCTCTCGAAGAGACGAGGCCAGTGTGCATTTTTTTTTTTTGGTTGGGAAATCGTCAAATAACTTCTCCCGCTTTGGGTGGAGCAGGAGGGCGTGTCAGACTTTTACTGACTAAAACCCACCCGTGTTCCTTCAGTTGCCTGTGTGCCAGGGGCCGCGGTATCTCTTTCGAACAACCCTCACCCGGAGGCCTGTGTGCATGCAGTGGGAACTTTAAAGGCCGATTACGAAACAAATTGCTTAAGTTTACAAACTAATATCAGCTGTAGTATGTACCTATCTACAAACCTCTGAACCTTAATACTGAATTCACATGATAATCACTGTATTATAAACAATACAGCATTTGCACAATAAACGCGCGGGTCGTGACCTCCGACCCCTGAGGTGTAGGTCGTCGCGAGTCACTCATTCCCCACATAAGTCACAGTAGCCGTTCCATAAACACACATTTGGCAAGTTACTTAAATCCTAATAAATACTTATTTTATTTTTAGGGTTCCGTTCATACCTCAAAAGGAAAGAAGGGAACCCTTATAGGATCACTTTGTATTCCGTCCGTCTGTCTGTCGAGACCCTTTTCTCAGGAACGCGTAGAGCTATCAAGTTTAAATTTTAAAATCAGATAAGTACCTACGTCTACAGTCCCTAGGAGCTTTAAAACAAAATCATGCTTCGTAGGTCCGTATTACAGAAGAAAACTCCAGTATTGATCTCTGTTTAAAGCTAGTTTTAAGTCTGGTTTTAATTTTAGAACGTGCCTCAAGCATAGATTCATTGATTATAGTTTAGCTGAGTTTGGCTTTATTTTAGATCGTTAGTCAGTTCGTGAATCGAACCCAAGTAGTGATTGGATCTGTAATCATCACCCAAGTGTGGTCGAGACCGCGCTTGAGCATAATTTTTTACATATTATGTCAATTCCTATTTCGTTATCGAGTTTTAAATATTGTTATATTGATTTAAAAACTATCGAAATGGATATATTTGAAGAAGTAGATCATTACAATAATTTATTCAACGATCGCGTGTTTAAAATCTTTTAGAATTTCTAACAGCAGGTTTTTTTCTAATGTATTAAAAATTTTCTTTCGTCCTGCCATTTTTAAATGACTAAATTAAATTAAAACAGCAAAACAAATAAACGATAAATAAACACTGATGGTATTTATTTCAGTAGCGGTGCATTTAATTGACATGCTAACTTTTCAAATAGCATATCTATTTATGGACATAGTTACAAGTCTTTTAAGCTAAGCATTTTTGCATACAAAATTACCATAATTTACTTCATTAAACGGGGCATTGCATTGTACTATTCGGGACCGGAAAAAATAACGCTGATTTCCTAAATAATTGGGTCCTTATAGTATATTTTATATTTCTGATCCAGTGAAGAGACAGAACAAACTTGGTAAATTTACTATATCAGGAAAACAGGCTGATGCATAGACAATACACATCTCTGCTTGAGGCTCGATTTGGCTGAGTATAGATTGATTACCGTTCTGGAATAAGAACGATGCTCAAGTATTGATTCTATACTTAAACTTTGATTGACTGATTGAATATCAAACTATACTTGAGGAACGTTCTGTAATATGGAACTTAGTCAACTCAATAAAGAAATCTCTGTACTTACCTACTGTCATGTCGAGGCTGCATTTAATCTCTAATTACTGTTTTAGTTGGATTAACTTCACACAAGCTAAATTTAATTTAATTGGAAAATGTGTCAAGTCTGTAGACAGCCTTTTATTTTATGACCAAACTACGACTATTAACTGAATAATTACACCATAGGTTACTATTTTGTTTTTAAAAGTGAGTTCTACGTTAGGGATAAAGAATCATACGCTGCATTCATGGCTACAGTTTGAATACACAGTCTACATGTCTTACTAATAATCCTCCTAATATTATACATGTGTTTTATGACGCACACGCACATTTTATCTATGGATGACGCTTCGAAATGTTGCCACTACATAAAGAGTAAAATGTTTATTGTGGATGATAATCTCATAGCATATATGTATATTTCCTTTTTCCTTTTTATGTATATTTTTATTTTATTCCTGTTTAGTATATATTTTATCACATTTACATTCAATTACATTATTTTTCTTTAAGATCGCGGTATAAGTACAGTGGCCTAATATTTGTTTGATGCACCGAGCGACGTCATTACGTCAAAGCCGGCTGTTGCTGAAAACCAGCGCTGGGGCTCTGTCTTGCATAGGATCGCAGCATAATGCTGAGCGATAGCCGTTTTGCGTGGTTGTGATGTGTGTTCTCCTCAAACTTTTCTTATTTTTGTGTATTCCTATTCTTTTTGCGTCATGTTTTCCGCAAATAAACGTATTATCTTTCTTTCATGTGAAATTTTGTGTTTAGATGTTTAGATGTATGGATGTTGTTACTCAATCACGCAAAAACGGCTGTACGAATTTAGATGAAATTTGGCACACATATAGTTTATAACCTGGATTAACACACAGGATACTTTTTATCCCGGTAGTACGTACCTGTGGGATAATTTTCGACCTCCACGCGGGCAAAGCCACTGGCGAAAGCTAGTTTGTTTACAATATCAATCTGAAACTATCAAGAGCCGAGAAAAATATTTTCTCATTTTTGCGACAAATCTTCCAAAATGTGTGTAACAATAACATAATTAAATATTCCTGTCCTAGAGAGTCTTACATCAGTAAACGCTACAACCACAAGGGTGGACCTTGAAGACACACCGTTGATCACAGTTTGCAACACCGTCACCTTTGCACGCAACGTCTGTGAAATGTTGCCATCTTTTATTGAATCACTCATCTTTAAATGGCTCGGCTATTCATTTTCGTAGTTTGTTCACAGATTAAGCTATGAATAGATGGTTTTTTTTTTATGAAATCTTGGCTAAATATACAATATTACAAACACATCTTTTTGTATTGTAAAACTCTCTGTGCAAACATGCATTTATGCCAATGCAAATGCAGGGTACCTATACGTCTGCCAGGGGTGCGGGTTGTTCCGGCGGGCGAATCTTTAGCGATTCTAGAATGCAACTTTTATTATTTACTTAGCAAGTGAAGGTACTTGTACGATTTTTTGTGGGGTGGGTACCACAGCTAAAAAGCGAAAACTAAAAACTATATTTAATCAAATAATCGACTTCCAAAAACGACTACAAAGTCAAAAATAACTTTAATTTCGGAAGCCGATAGCAAGCAACCGACTTCCGAAATTAAAATTATTTTTTCACTTTGTAGTGTTTTTTGCTTTTCTTGGATTCGGATTATTAACTGTTACGTCTTCTGAAGTAACAAATAATACATGTTATCTACGTATTTAATGCGAAGTTATGAAACATTAAAATACGCATTTCGCAAAAGTTACTCGGTCCCAATAGCCAACGAATCAATGTGAATGTGGGTATATTTTTATTTTTAGAACTTCTACACTCGACTGAACGAGGCTATATGCATCGTTCGTTATATAAGAGTGCGGAACTATTTGTAAAGCATAATAATTATTATTATGAAAATTATTTATTTGATTCAAACTCAAACTCAAAGCATTTATTTCAATTAAACAATTTACAGGCACTTTTGAATTGTCAAAAAGTCGATCAGTCTGAAAGTTGAAGCTAGTAGCCCATTCCAAAACGTAGATCTCTATGCAGAAGAACGGGCAAGAAACTCCACGGACTAATTAAATTAAAGGATTAATTATTATTTAATTATTAAAGGATTAATTAAAAGTTATTGGATGTTACCAATTAATCTGTCTAGCCTTATCCCAACTATGTTGGGGTCGGCTTCCAGTCTAACCAGATGCAACTGAATATCTGTATTTTACATAGAGCCACTGCCTATTTGACCTCCAGAACCCAGTAACTGGGTAAAACGATATACCCCTTGGTAAGACTGGTTGTCAGACTTTTGGGCTTCTGACTACCGGTAACGACGGTCAAACATGTACAAATAACAGCCGCAATCAACGGCTTAACGTACTTTCCGAGGCACGGAGGAGTCGCGATATGTTATGAATGGATGGTCACCCATCCACGAGTCAACCGCGGCAAGCGTAGCTTAACCTTCAATCAACCCATGCGGCTGTTATTATCTAGCCACGAGCTCCTCACAAGTTAAAAAATGAAATGATTTTGGTAAAAAGTAACCATCAACCAGAAAAGAGCTGATAATCTTCAAACGGCTGAACCGATTTTGATGACACATGTTTAAACACCCCCGACAAAATCAAAATCGGTTCATCCGTTCGGGAGCTACGATGCCACAGACAGACAGACACACACACAGACATGTCAAACTTATAACACCCCGTCGTTTTTGCGTCGGGGGTTAAAAAGTAACCCACAGAATGGAGAACAAAAAATATAGAACAACGTCCACGGCTCGACTTTGTCATAAACATTTCGAAGAGAAAAAAAAACAAAGTATTATTAAATGTATGACATGCCATTATCCTGACATTACTTAACTAAATAGCACAAAAAAGGTCAGTAATTAGAAACGAAAACAATTAAGACCCAAATTAAGTAGTATCTAATGCCAGGCGCCATTAAACGCATAACAACAATATGAACATTGCATTACCGTGACGTCATTATAGGAAACCCCCGAATCGAATTTGAATAACATTGTGTAAGAAAAAGTAGAAGGGCAAGTCCAAAAAGCCAAAGCTCGTCCATTGAGGATGAGCCACGTAAGTGTATTTATTTTTAACTTGATTAGGTCCTTGCCTATTAGCAAGTAACACAACACCAACAACAATACTATCAACAACAAAAACAAAATCTATTCAGCGGGTTGGTCAGTCGTTAAAAAGATGGTCAGGGAATGATGAGGACTTGTCTTTAAGTAATGACAGCTGCACGGGTCGATCTGGCCCTGGTCCAGGCCATAGTTCGGAGCGAGAGTGCATGGGTAGCCGTCACCTCCTTCTGCGAAGCAGTAATGCTCGCGAAGAGGGAGGCAGCGCACGTGCGGCAGAAGCAGTATATGCGCCCTTTTTTTTTTTTTGGTGGAAAATCATCAAATAACTTCTCCCGCTCTGGGTGGAGCGGGAGGGCGTGTCAGACTTTTACTGACTAAAACCCACCCGTGTTCCCTCAGTTGCCTGTGTGCCAGGGACGGCGGTATCTCTTTCGAACAACCCGCACCCCTGGCAGGCATTGGCCCTTGCGGGCCCCATCTGTTGCTGCTGACATCTCTTTGAGGCGCGCGTGGAACACAACGCGCCGTCGACCCGGGCTTGGTCCTTACCGGACAGCGAGCTACCCATTACTCGCCGTCCGCAAGCCCGTGCCTACGGTGGCCGGGAATCAGCCTGGGATTCCCTACGCCCAGGGCGTCTCCTGCGAAGGCCACGGCTGTGAGGGCGCATGTACTGCATCTCCCTCACGTGCACCGCCTCCCTCTTTGCGAGCATAACTGCTTCGCTGAAGGAGGCGACTGCCAGTCATGCCCTCTCGCTCCGTACCATGGCCTGGACCAGGGTCGGACGCGAGAGATCGCCGCCGCCGATCACCTCCACGAGGACACGGCGGTGCTCCGCCCAAGCCGGGCAGACCTCCACCGTATGCTCCACCGTGTCCTCTGGGCGATCTTTGCAATGGAAACACCCGGGCGTTTCCTCCCGCCCTATCCGAAACAGGAACCTCCCGAAACAGCCATGTCCGGTGAGGACCTGTGTCAGGCGGAAGGTGAGGACGATACCGACTCTCAAGCCACTCCTCAAAGAGGGGACTTACCGCCGCAATCGTGGCGTGCCCAAGTATATGCGCCCTCACGGACTTACTCGCCGCAGGAGACGCGCTGGGCGTCGAGAATCCCAGGCTGATTCCCGGCCACCGTAGGTACGGGCTTGCGGACGGCGAGTAATGGGTAGCTCGCTGTCCGGTAAGGACCAGGTCGACGGCGCGTTGTGTTCAGCACCAACTGGTGGAATCCGCAAGGGTGGCTGGCCAACGATGGCTGCCAGGGGTGCGGGTTGATCAAAGAGTTACCGTGGCTTCTGGCCCACAGGCAACTGAGGAAACACGGGTGGGTTTTAGTCAGTAAAAGTCTGATATGCCCTCCTGCTCCACCCAGAGCGGGAGAAGTTATTTGATAATTTCCCACCCAAAAAAAAAAGCCCCGACTACCTCATCAGAGAAACTCCAGGTATTTTTGACGGTTTGAGACTGAGATCAGCCTGTGAACGTAAATCTTAGTAATATTTTACAGAAAATGGTTTGTCAGTATTAATTTCTAATAAATGACTGTAACCGAACTAAGCTAAGCCTGTATTTCGGTTTTCAGTGCGTTTTCCCTCGACCTTTTAACATTAAAATATCAACAAAGCAAATATGGTTCGTTGTACTACTAATTAATTTTGGAAAACTTATAGCTAACTTAAATGTTACATTATTTAAAAATTATATTGGCTTTAAATTGCACCTCAGGTGTCTTAAAAGATGACTGAGCAAATGGTAAAGAGAAAAAGCCGTAAACACATACAGCTATGACCAATCCGTTTTAAAAATTCATCATTAGTTCTTCATTCCGAATCTATAAACCTGCATCGTACGTTTTCCTCATAAAAGTCCATGTTGTAACATTAAAATTGAAGGCAGCGTCCCCTGCGCGAGCGTCGACAGCGCCCGACGCATGCGCCCGGCATCACGTACAGCAGCACTCGATAGGTTTGCAAACTTCACTCTTACGAGTTACGACACACACTCATCTCTATTTCTGGTGTTATATATAGTAACTTCTTGCGTCATGGTGAATGGAATCCATGATTTGATTAAAATTTCGTATATCACACATATCACAACAACATTTCAGTACAAGAGTCTATAGCGGCCGTGGCAAATGCAAACGTATCGTCTACAATAACTTTGCCGTCTACATATAAAATAAAATGACTCTTTATTGATGTTTCTGCAATGTTTTTTAAAGTTAACTTTATTTTATAAAAAAATATACGTATTTATATGATCTTCCTAAAATATCGGCACCCGGTGCACTCTTTTAAACCAGCTTGTCTTTCGACAAAAGCCTCTTCTAAAGATTTCCATCTCTCTCTGTGTCTCACCCGTTGAATCCACTCTGGAACAGTTACTCTTTTGACGTCGTCTTCCCATCGTTTCGCTTGTCGTCCTTTGCTTTTTTCGTCGATCCTTTGTCTGCAGTAACATCAGTTTAATAGAACGTGTACTTAAACATGTAAAAAAATTCAAATATACAGGGTGTCCAAGAACCTGGCGTCCAACTGGATTCCCACGATGCCCCAAGTTCTAACAGTACTCAGAAAAATATTTTAAAAAATCCACCCCATGTACTTACAGAATTATACTGATTTAAAAAAAAAAGGGGAAATGAGCACCCTGTGACATACTTTTGAATGCTGTGACTGCTAATGCTGATAATTTCGATATTTCTTGGAGGTTTTGTAATCTAGGGTATTGCTGTGTCTAAATAGAATGTAAAAATAAAGTACTTATTGTACCATTTTAAAATAAAATATTATTTTAACTAAAGGTGATATGGAAAACTATTGAATTTCGCAACTTTGACCGACTGTAGTGTAAAAAAAATGTACCAAAATAGTATGGCAAGTGACGTCAAATTTTGACGCGTTTATTCCTCTTTTTAAAAAGGTATAATACTTACACATTAATTTGAAAAAAAAAAATTTGATAATATTTTTACTCAACAACCCAATTTTTACGATGTCTTACAGAATTCTTAGAAAGAAAAATTTACGACGAATTGAATCTAACCTCTAAAGAATTACTATTGTATGCTCATAAAAATAACAACAGGCCTCTCAAAAAACAGGTTAGACCGTAAGGGACGGTATGTGCATGCATCTCACCATAGTGATTCGTTATTACAACATGAGGGAGCAAGACAGAAACTATCTTTGCGATTTGCTGGTTCTTCTTTATGGTACCCCATTATTCAGGTAAGAGTGAGGGAGAAAAAGGTTAGAGGTGCGAGTGAGATAGATAGTGACGCTATCTGGGATCGTGCTATTTAGGATAACAGTACGGTCAGTACGCGTCACTGCCTCCTGCCGTTACTACGCACCTCTCTCTTATTGTTACCATTGATCACGTACTACGATTTAAAGCTTTGTTTATTGGACTCGATTACTCTTTGTGCTCTGGACTTTGAAACGAACTCTTTACGACGACCTTTGCCTGTGTTTGGACAGTTTGTGTTTTGTGTGTGCTACCATGGCGACCTACACTCCGCAAGAATACGCAAATATGCACTACATTTATGGAGAATGTAGAGGTAATGGACGAGCTGCAGCGAGACTTTACAGAGAAAGGTATCCGAGGGCTACGCGATATCCCGACCATCGAGTTTTCATTAATGTGCACAGATCACTATGTGACGGGCGGTTCCCCAATCAAGTAGCTGGTGAAGGACGACCCGTAAATGACTTCATACGCGATGAAGTTTTAGAGGCGGTGTCGGCAAATCCAAGCATCTCTGTGCGAGGAATAGAAGCTGATACGGGGATACCGAAGAGCACAGCACACAGTATTCTCCAAAAAGAAGAATATCATCCGTACCACGTACAGCGAGTGCAAAGTCTTTTACCTCGAGACTATCCGAGCCGAGTCGCGTTTTGTGAAACAATCCTGCAAAAACATCGAGAAGACGAAAACTTTATCGACAAAATTTTGTGGTCAGATGAATCAACATTTAAGAAGGATGGCTACATGAACCTACACAACTTGCACGAGTGGCATGTGGAAAATCCGCACTTGATGCGAGAAGATAGATCCCAGTACCGGTTCAAAGTGAACATGTGGACCGGTATTCTCTGTGGGAATATTATTGGTCCATTTGAGATGCCCGAGAATTTGACTGGCGAATCATATTTAAATTTTCTTCAAAATGATTTGCCAAACTTACTAGAAGAGACCCCACCAGATATGTGGTTCCAACACGACGGCTGTCCAGCACATTTTCGCGTATCCGTTAGAGAGTTTTTGGACGAGCAATACCCGAACAGGTGGATTGGGCGATCAGGAACAATCCCGTGGCCAGCCCGCTCACCTGACTTAAATCCGCTGGATTTTTTTTTCTGGGGAACTATGAAGGAGCTCGTTTATGCGAAGCCCATTAATGACATCGCTGACCTTCGTGAGAAGATAACACAAGCAGTGCAGGTGATACGTCAAAAAAGTTACTCGCGAAACATAAAGCGGTCCTTTTTAAGGAGAGTGAGAGCTTGTATTGCCGCGGGTGGTCAACATTTTGAACATTTATTGTAATAAAATATCTTTAAACTAACATTCTTTGCTTTTATTCTACTGGGAACCCATCTACCTGTGTGTATTTCCTTCTTGCTCACTCTTGGAACCGAAGTAAATAATAGTAGTAACATAACAGTTTCTAAGATAAGAAAGGGTCCGACAGTTACCGTTACTAGGTAGGCACTTCGTAAAAATTGGGTTGTTGAGTAAAAATATTATCAAAATTTTTTTTTTCAAATTAATGTGTAAGTATTATACCTTTTTAAAAAGAGGAATAAACGCGTCAAAATTTGACGTCACTTGCCATACTATTTTGGTACATTTTTTTTACACTACAGTCGGTCAAAGTTGCGAAATTCAATAGTTTTCCATATCACCTTTAGTTAAAATAATATTTTATTTTAAAATGGTACAATAAGTACTTTATTTTTACATTCTATTTAGACACAGCAATACCCTAGATTACAAAACCTCCAAGAAATATCGAAATTATCAGCATTAGCAGTCACAGCATTCAAAAGTATGTCACAGGGTGCTCATTTCCCCTTTTTTTTTTAAATCAGTATAATTCTGTAAGTACATGGGGTGGATTTTTTAAAATATTTTTCTGAGTACTGTTAGAACTTGGGGCATCGTGGGAATCCAGTTGGACGCCAGGTTCTTGGACACCCTGTATAGGTATAGCTCGAGAAACAAAACGCTCAACAGTTCTCAGAAGCAACTGCGTTCCTCATAAAATCATTTTATCTGACAAATATTATGTCATAGCACCAAGTGTTATTTTTAGTTCACCTCAAATTCCCAACAATTCTAACGGCCTACGCTAACAGCCTACTTTCAATTAGTAATTTGTCTGCCTTGAAATACAAATCCTGTTCTAGACTAATTACTAACGTAGTATACATAGTATAAGTGGCTATGATCGCGTGGTACAGCACCATTTGAGACATGATAACACTTGGCCTTAACTTTTCCTGCTGAAAGTTATTGATTCGAAGCTGTTTTTTTGGAGTAACTGTTAATTAAATTGCTGTTACAGCATAGTGTATTTCATTGAGATTGTAGTAGTTTACTCTGAGGAGTTCTGCTGGCTGTTGTATAACACTGTGATAATTCTTTTATAGACTTTCTGTCTCCTATAGATTTAATGAGAGTGCGCAGCATCGCCATTGCTCTTCTACAATCTTTTCTTCTTTTTTTTCTACCTGTGTGTCCTGGGCAAAGGTCCTCCTCATAACTTTTCACTGTTTCTTGTGTGTGGGAGATAATTGCAATAGGGTAGGGAGCCACATGTAAGGGACTTGTAAGGGATCAAGAAGCACCTGCGGACCGTCAAATAAGATTGGCAAGAGAGCTATGTCCGCAGTCACTCGTCGGAAGGCCCATGGAAAGCTTGGAGGGAGTATTCCTTGAGTGTTGCCTTCTCTGCCCAATCTCCCATAAACGCATCTATGTCATCACGCTAGCGTTTCCAACCAACAGTATTTGTTTTACTATCCTGGATTTCTTCCGAACTATTTGAGTCCCGTATGTGTCGTAGAAGGCGACTAAGAGACTTACTAGGGAATGGGCAGCAGTTCTCTGTGGATTTGACTACCATACTGCGATCGCCAACCCGCCTGCCAAGCGTGGCGATTATGGCAAATCCGCCTTTTGGGGGAGGCTTATGTCCAGCAGTGGCCGTCTTTCCGCTGAAATGATGATGATGACGATTTGAGTCTCTTGCACCAGTCTCATTTATCCATTTCTGCTTAAATTAAAAAAATATATGCTGTAAAGTACATCTTTGTATTCATGCAATGGAAACTAAAGGCGTGCTTTACATTTGTTCGGGTCGGCACATTCGATTCGGAAGTATTTGTTTAAAAACATAGCCGACCAGAAGCAATTACTTCGCACATATATTCGATTAATGCCGACCCGAACAAGAGTGAGTGAGTGAGCGAGTCTTACATTAATAAGACAACATCCGAAATGTCTTTAGTACGGTTTCTTCCACAAAAGAATTTCCAATGAAGTTCTCCTTTACTTTCCTTATACTATTTCTAAATGTTACCACATTGGAGACCGGATTCCTCATTACCATAGGCATATTTCTATCAAGCGCCTAGTGAGCAACAACCTCAAGGTTCCTATGGCTGGTCGAATCAATTTATGATACCGAATGAGAAGTAGTGTCGTCATGTCTATTAGGTTGCCCAACTATCTATTAAAATGTCACTAGAAGGTAATGCGATGTGATAAAGCCAACATAGGCAGGTAGCTAAGAAATATTTCCATAACTTTCTTATATTTCTTTTAAAAGACGATGTTTATTTTGGCACCCCCTGTCAATCATCATCATCATCATTGAATTACGATAAGACTGAAGTTTTACTACGCATATCAATCGCTTAACCTAATGCAGTTAGTAAGGTCATATATTTGTAATTTTAGGCGAGGGCGCTGGCACCCTAAACACAAGTTAAATCTTAAATTGGGTGCCAGAGTTCATCGAAAACACTCTTTCCCTTAGTTGTAACGATGCATAGTGTTTATATAAGTGTTTTCTGTACAACTGAAGGTAATAAATAGTCTTTCTTTTTTTTTTCAATGTTTTACTAAATCTTAATACCTTTCTATTTATCATTTATTCCTATTGGAGCAGGTACCAGCTTCCATAAATGTTGTAGCATCATTCTTTGGAATCACAAGAACTGACTTCCAGCCTTCGCCAAACTATGCGTAGTGATGCATTTTGCAACATTTTTTTCCTGGCACAACATTGCAGTTACTTCCTCTTGATTTATACATAAATCGTCATATAACATACAAACCCCTACCCACCCACCCTACGTTTATCCTTTCTCTTTCTTGTGTCTAAACATCAAAACAAGATCTTGCATCCACTTCGTTCATTTCTTCCCTCAAACTTTGAAACTATTTATTAATATTTATTATTATTTCGACTATTTATTAATAGTCTTTCTTTTTTTTTTCAATGTTTTACTAAATCTTAATACCTTTCTATTTATCATTTATTCCTATTGGAGCAGGTACCAGCTTCCATAAACTTTGTGGCATCATTCTTTGGAATCACAAGAACTGACTTCCAGCCTTCGCCAAACTATGCGTAGTGATGCATTTTGCAACATTTTTTTCCTGGCACAACATTGCAGTTACTTTTTCTTCATTTATACATAAATCGTCATATAACATACAAACCCCTACACCCACCCACCCTACGTTTATCCTTTCTCTTTCTTGTGTCTAAACATCAAAACAAGATCTTGCATCTACTTCGTTCATTTCTTCCCTCAAACTTTGAAAATGATATCTTCAGTGTATCCTGCTTTTGAAATTCGAAGGCACCCACATTAGAGATAAGCTCATCACACCACAATCTATCGTTCTAAATCACAATTAGCCTATTAACATTGACCGTAAGTTCGCAATCAGTTGGTTGTGCAACCGTTCGGCGCAGGCGCGGTGCAAGCTGCGCGCACGCAGTCCGTCAGTGAATGGGAAACCACATGGTGTCGCGAACAGTGAACCTCTCGTAACAGTGTTGTGCTTGTTTTTTCAGGTATACTTGCATTATTATTCTCGTTGCGATTTCTAGAGCAAATTCTTGCGATTCGTTTGTGTTCATATAATTATTTAAAAACCCATGGAAGTGATTTGTGTGACCATTTTGAGGAATTCAGGTTTGCATATAAAGCTATGTTGTTAGAAGACATTAGAGATAATTTGGATATTAATGAGAGTAATTATGTAGATTTGTCCTTTTGAATAATTACATACTTATTCCATGGTCAATCATGGTGTTTGGTAGCAGAGCATTATGAAATTCCGGTGCACTATTATAAATTACGAAAAGCTCTAAACTTTTGTGTCGAAATAAATAGAATTTGCTAGCTGACATACTACTATCTACTAGAGATTGTTTATTAATACGGATACGGATTATGTGACAAATCGGTCGAATTTAACGAACTTTTCAATTTCAATAAAATGTTTTGATAAATCACGTTGCAATTCTTCCACGTAAGTTTCGATAGGCATATAAAACTATAATTTGTTCTGTTATAATAAGACTAGTTTCTGCCGGCGGCTTCGCCCGCGTGATTATCACACGGGAACGTGCTACTGGGACAATAACTTGACTATGTCCTTCGCCAGTGTTTAGACGTGAAAAGTTAACATACAGACAGAGTTCCTTTCGAATTTATAATATTAAGTGTTGATTTATTTTTTCATTTCCTCAGCCTTCATTGAGTGTCATCCATCAAACGGTCTTTATCGTTCTTTTTGCTTTTCCTAAATCTATTTGCTTAACCTTGTACTTTTGCTTAGAAGACATGATGAATATTTGCAACTTTATCTTTATGACTCGTGAGATGCAAGATAAGTGTCGTGTAGTATGTGCCACTGGCCGTTAATTATAAAACATTAATTATTAACTCATCAGTCATCATGCATAAGCGAGCTTATAATTTGAGTCAGAGCTATTCTAATGTAGTAGATAATCAGCATAAAACGATCCCACTGCTGGGACACAGGTCTCCTCTCTGTGAGAGGGAGTGGGCCGTAATCCACCACGCGGGCCCGGTGCGGGTTGGTAGATATCACGTTTTCGATTTTTTTGTTCTAGGACATGCCTGTTTCCTCACGATGTTTTCCTTTACCGTTTTCAGAGCAGTGGTGTTGAAATAATTTACACAAAGTAAAGCGCAGCTGTCTGGGTTCGAACCTACGACCTACAAATCTTATGCTGCGTCCGCTACCATTGGGCTATCACTGCTCCTTACTGTCATGTATCTATCTGTACCTAAATCAAACTTAATATTGATGACTGCCTAATCATTATCTTCTGCAATTTTAATTTCGTGGAAACCTTTTCTTGATCCACCAAATAGTCTTATAATACGTTCTTGCCATACGTTTCTTTTTGAGTTTGCTTAATTTTTCCTCGTGCATTTTACGTTAAGGCCAGACTAGAGACTTAGAAAAATCTTTGGATCTGTCTCACGAATAAATCCTTCGGAAATGGGGTCAAGATATCTATCAGTGCTCGAATTCAAATCGAATTTATGTGGTGACTAAACCTAAGCCACTTCCTAAGACGATCGAACTTAAGACTTACGTAAACGGTAGTAGTCTCTAAACAAAACCACTTCAAGATGATTTTTCCCAACTATCATTTCTTAAACGGACTGCAGTTAGGCTTCTTTCAAATCTTGAACTTTTATTTGACTCGTAATATTTTATTGACAATTCATTCCGAATCGTTTTTCTTCTCAAATCTGACTTATAGGCGTTTTTGAAGGAGCTCCAAGGATCGCTCTTTGAGAGGCAAAACTAAGGGTCCCAAATTGTTTTATCAACCTCTTTATATTTTCATTATTGAGATAATCTCCATTTTGATTCCTATGTTACACAAATAAAAATGATTTGATTTGATTTGATTGGTTAATAATGCACTATTTAGTAGCTTAGCTTACTTTTGGTCAAATGATTGTTTGGTCAACACTCGAGATGTCAACGCGGTTTTGCTGTACGGAAACGATACAAACCATACAAATGTGAATCTCATATGGGGTATTCCAATGTTGGTATAGGTTGTATTCTTATTCGCTCATATTGGCACAGACATCATCATCATCATTAGGCTTTTCTACATTGTGGTCGACTTCTAGTCTAAGTTTATATGGAGCAACTGCCTGTCTGACCTCCACAACCCAGTAACTGGGTAACACGATACCCCTTGGTAAGACTGGTTGTCAGACTTTCGGGCTTCTGACAACCCGTAACGACTGTTAAAGATCCAGGAATGTCAGCGGACCAAGGGCTTAACGTGCTTTCTAAGGCGGGTCTTGAAATGTAAAGATGGTCATCAATCCACAGATCAACTGCGGCAACCGTAGCTTGACCTGACCGATCGAACCTTGCGGCTGTTAATACGTAGCGACAAGCTCCACATATTGACACAATATTTGTAAGAATAGCTCACAGACGTCATATTAAATAAAATGCCAGCCCAGTATCGAGGGTAGGACGGACCGAGGGAGGAGGAAGGGTAGGCTTTTCTGTTTGTCTCTACCGGGAACCACCAAACTCAAGGTCGTCTTAAGGTGCGTTCCGGCTACTTGTCGCTCGATGTATGTGCTAATGTTAAAAGTTACTGCTTGTTACTGGGTCAAACGCGTTTACCTCATACGTCCTTGATAACGAAACATATTTTGACACGAGATTAGAATACGCTAGCGGTTCACTGTTCTGTATCCGAAAAGTAAAAATTTAAATAGGTGAGTTTATGTAATTTTTAGATTTAGTTCTACAGATTAGAGTAATAATGTACATTAATTAAAAAAATACACATATACAAACGATCTACTTATAGAACTGCATTATGTTACGTACATACGTCTTCGCATTAAGATTTTAAAATAATGCATCGTTTCATTTCGCAATAAGGCCTTCCTGAGTATTCGTTGAAACACATAGAAATTCGAATATTTAAATAAAATTAAACAATAAGTAGGAACATATTGTCAGATTACTAAACTAATTATTCACGTGACCAGCACCCTAATTGCGTATAGCACTATTAATCAGAATCTGAGTAATTTTGAAGCTTATTGTTAATCCATTGCGTCATATGTTTCAAGTATAATTCGTCTGCTCCACAAGGTAAACAATGCAATGAATGTTGTGGAACTGTCAAAATGAAAGCGATTCCTACTGATAGTGTTATAAGTAAATATCAAGTCTGGCCTATTTTTGGTCAAAAAATCAGCATCGCTATACAACATGGCAATGCTGCCAGCATTTAGGGCACTTTTCCTGTTGAAAGTAACGCGGACGAATTTTCTGATGCCCTGTGATTCTTTTCTCTCTTTTTTTATATTTACTTATGTACTTACTTACATATTGTTAACATTGTTGTAAGTATTTTAACCCATTTATTATGTAATTCAGTTAATACACTCAGGGGCACATTTAACCGGCCACCTACATTTTGTAGAGTTCTTCAAAATTCTATGGTAATTTAATTCATTTTGTTATAATATTAAATTCGGTGAACCTTTACGAAATCAATGAAACATGTATATGTTGTGATATGGTTTTATTAAGACGAAATTTAAAAAAAATGAATATGCAGTTTTCTTGCAAAAAATAAAAATTTGCAAAATGTTAATTTAAAAAAAATGCGCTCTAAATTATCGGATTAATAATGTGTATTTCCTGCTCTGGCCTTAATGACCTCTTGCAACCGATTAGAAAGCCCGTCCATTATGTCTCTTGGATGTCGGTTTGGGGAATGCAAATGAATTTAAATGGGACCATTTCGGGATAAAAAAAGAATTTTGCAAATCCGTCTACATATGACGGTGTTATGCCCGAACATACATATATAATTTTTTTTTATAAAACATGTCGAATTGATAACCTCCTCCTTTTTGAAGTCGGTTAAAAAAGGCGTTATGAAGCAAACAGTATAGTTACGTATAACTTCTTCCGATACTTAAAAGTTCATATTTAATGTGTAACCGGTTTTAGAACTCATTCTGTAAAAGTAAATAGTAAAAATGTAACCGGAGCTAAAGCCATGCACACATTTGTGAAGTAGTCAGAAAAAGTGGTGAAACGAGCCCAATTTTAAAATCAAAGTTCATCAAATAAATAAGCTTGGGCCGCGATCATCATCATCATCATTTCAGCCGTTAGACGTCCACTGCTGGACATAGGCCACCCCCAAAAGGCGGGGTTTTACCATAATCGCCACGCTTGGCAGGCGGGTTGGCGATCGCAGTATGGTGGTAAAATGCATAGAGAACACTGCTACCCATTCTCTAGCAAGTCCCTTAGTCACCTTCTATGACACCCACGAGAAGAAATGGGATGGTGCTATTCTTTTATGTCCGACACCACACGGATCAAATGGGCCGCGATATTAAAGAGTTATTATGTTTCTGTTTTCAAAGAACGACCTGTTACAAACTCTCAAAAATTAAGAGGATGCGCCAGGGTAGCCCGTAAAATTATAATTTTCTTACGTTTTTCTGCAATATGCTGGTCAGTGTCATGCCGTACTTATCAATCATAATCAGCCTATAACGTTCCCACTGTTCGGACACGTGCCTCCTCTCTGTGAGATCAGTAGGCCGTAATCCACCACGCGGGCCCAGTGCGGGTTGGTAGATGTCACATATGTTCGATTTTTTGGTACTAAGACATGCCGGTTTCCTCACGATGTTTTCCTTTACCGTTTTGAGAGCAGCATCAATCATAACACGAATGACTATTTCATGAAAAAGTCGCTTAATATGATTAAAGTTGTATCGATGATTTTAATTATTACAATTCAGTAAAGCCGTAGTTGTTACGGTCTCAACATACAGTCTGACCTGCAAATTACGAAATAGTGAAGAAAAAATTAATTTCACGGGTTACCTCGTCCTTAAACAAAAAAGTTCTCAAATAACTTCTCCCGCTCTGAGCGGAGCGGGAGAGCTGAGACTTTTAGTGACTAAAACCCAGCCGTGTTCCCTCAGTTGCCTGTGTGCCAGGGGCCACGGTATCTCTTTCGAACAACCCGCACCCCTGGCCGATTCTAAGTTGGTATAAAACACATTTCACACATCACGTGCCGAACCGGCCAAAGTATATATCTTAAACTTGTTTAATGCAATATTTGGACAATGTTAAATTAATTTACCACCTATGAATGCAGCTTTAGTTGTAACGAACGAGATATTTCGGATATGATAAGCATTACATTTTATTTCCTTTTCGTATTACACAATACATTTAGTGTTCCTGAATAGAGTTATTTCACATTTAGTTTAAATGATCATAGCATTGATGCGGTTTTTAAATGTACGATGCAATAGTCATTATTTCGTCAATATCTTTTGATAATGTCTTCCTATGTTGTAATAAATTCAATTGAGCAATAAATAATCTTTCTATTAGACTATTGCATGTGGGATCCTCATCAGCTTTAACAAACAAACCATTGATTTAATCTTCTACTAGCTTTTGCCAGCGGCTTCGCCTGAGTGACTGTCGCAAGTTATCCCGCAGGAACGTACTACCAGGATAAAATTATTTTATGTGTTAATCCAGGTTATCAACTATTATGTGTGCCAAATTTCATCGAAATCGTTTGAGCCGTTTTTGCGTGATTGAGTAACAACATCCAAACATACGTTGTTAAGTTATTTTTAATAACCTCTCAAAATCTCTTGTAAAGCATAAATAAATAGAAACAGTTCTAGAAAATAAAACAATATTATGATCAAATTATTCAAAATCATTATCATTGCAATCGTATTGTTACAATGGTTTACATAACGCGACCTAAATACCAGACAGACGTCTGTCCGCTGGCACATCAGCAACGACACTGAGACAGGTTAAGAAAGCCAATGCAACCACGCATGCGCGGTGCACCGGACAGTGAAAGTATTGCGCGGGAGACGACGAATCACTTTATCTCGAGAAGACGTGTGATCATGAGCTAAAAATTATAAGAAGTTTCGATAGGAACTAATCTATACTTATAGTTTATTTATTTTACACCGAAATATTTGTTTTTCAAAGTTATGCAAGGTTGAATTTTTTGATACCGCAATGTTTTTCAGTAGAGAAGATCAACAGTGATAACATTGGATGCCACGCAGTTTTCAAAATTCTTTCTGACATCTTAATGATGTTTGAATAGCGTCATTATTTCGTTAATTTTGTTAAGCTACTAGCATATTACAAACAATATCATCGCTAATTTTGAACACAATTTTGTAAAAGATACCTACATTTCTTTGGTCTACTGTCTTGAAAATTGTAATTAGGTAAACTATTTTGTTGACTTTGTCGGAGATTTTTTGGACTGCATCAAGTAACTCTATATACTCTTTCGCTGTCGTCATACCAGTTATTATTTCCATTTCTTCAAACACTTTTTAATGTTTTACGTTAGCGACATATTATGATTCCACACGTTATTCGTAAAGTGTGACATATTACTGATGTAATAACAAGTGTTTCTGCTAAACACTTGTACAGACATATTGGGAAATAGAACTAGCGCTCCTTAGGAAAGCACTGTATATATGTCTAACCTTATCAATAAAACTTAACCCCTATTAATTTTAGACATAATTGTACCTGTCCAAAATTGCACCATTACTCCACGTTATTCTATTTGCACTAGACTCAGCACATACAAGCATAATTTTATCTAAAACAATAATCTGGACGATGTCAAACACACTCAAAGCATATGTCTCGTAAATCAAGTTATGCAGCTTCCAAGACCCAGCCACAAGACGCCGGACTAAGTAGAAACATGAACTACCTAGTGCAATTGACATAGTCAACATTCTAGCGTTAGCATTCATAGACTTCAAAGAGACCACGCAACGCTTGCAGCCACCTAGAGCAATAAAGGTGCATAGGAATCAAGTACTTAACCCTCCAGAAACACTTCTCATAATAAGTATTCACTAAGTGTGCCGTGGAACCGCGATGGTCTCAGTCAATATGATCGGTGTGGCAATCATTCACCAAGGTGCTATACTCGGCCCGGTTCTCATAGAATGCGGGTCGACGATAAAAGTCATAACAATGCAAAATTAATTCTATGTTTCTTGTTTTTCTAACGTAAATTCTATTTCCTGCATTCCTTTATAAGAACCTGGCTAATACATTTGTTGGGAAAATTGTTGCTGCAGCTCATTGATGATTTCGAAGGAAATGTTCCAGTCCATCTTCTAATGTCAGAAAGTTTACAAGTTAGGTGTGGTCTTACCTAGAAAGGTTAATTATGATGCCTTACTTCAAGTCACTCATTGATTTCGAGACAAGATCGTTAAAAAATCACATGTTTTAGATAAATAGTGCCTGTATCAACAGAACAATAAATAACAGATTCATAAAAAAACAATTAACACGCCCAATTGAAAAAGTTAACGTAAAAACATGTGTAAATAAAGACGACTCGACATGCGTAAGGCGACGCATTGCGTTGCCTTGCATAACATTGCGCTTACGTAAACTGCTTTGGACACTGTCATCCGTCCACTATATCCTTACATATACACAATGGCCCAACTTGTCACTGTCTCTCCATACAAAGGTTGTCCAGCAAGTGTACTTTGATTTTTTAGGACTATGTTTAAAGAAACATTTTCAAGGAAGAACGTGTCTTGTATGGCCCTATGACCTTCGTTGGAGAAACTGGTTGCATACTCGAGTCTCGTTTTGCAATAGTGGGAATTTTGAGCGGTCATGTTGAATCATTAAACAGGATATGTGTAAAATACTTAGAAAACACTCGTAAAATGCTCAAAAGGTAATCATTTTGACTATGGGAGTGAAAACTTAGAAGAAATGAATGGTCAAGTAGCTGTTGTGCTCTGTGGGGAATACCTCTTTGGTCTGGACACAACAGTTCCATCGAAATCTTCAATAAAACAATTACATGTTTGTGATGAAGAAACAATTAAAGACTAGACAGAGATAACATTAATTCGTTCTTAATATATAACCAATTATATAAATCTAGAGCGTGACCAAGATCTTCTTTTCGGTCTTTTGCTCCAAATTTGACGCCAAAATTTATATTAACGAGTGCAAACTTTTTACTTCCGAGCACAGTGTAAAAAGTGTTCCAGTTTCGTAAGTCTCGTTCAGTGCACCCTGCACTTCTTTCACGTAACAGGCTTTAATTAAGTCTGATGTAATTTATTGCATTTTCTGAAGCCAATCAAGTTAAGAATAACCTTCAATAAAAAGTAGATAATATTGATTATGTTACATTATCTAAAGGAGATAATATTTATTATATTATGTTTCTTATTCTATGTTTTTAACTAGGGTTTATCCAGAATTAATTGCTTTCAGAAAATCAATGATGCTAAAGACTTTAATTCATCCTGTAATAAATAGCTTTAGACAATGACCGACACGTTTTAGACTCATTAACCAGTGCATCATTAAAGTTATTTTACTGCTAGGAAGATTGAGTGCTTCCGGTCTAAGCCATAATGCATGTGAAGCAATCATATATGTTAGGTTTTGTAGGTGTCATTCATCAGGTCATCTCATATTTTCTCTGCAGAGATTAGCATTTGCACTGCGCTAGTTCAAATATAAGGTATAAGGATTCTTTGATTATACACCTTTGATTTCAACAACGATAAAAACACAGAATTATGCATCTCTCCATCATTTACATGATGTCTTCATTTTATGACCAAAGTATATTTCTGTCAATTTCCAGATGCCAATGAAGCAACACTGAGCAACAATGGGAGTGGTATCCGTGGTTTCTGCGGCCACTAAGGCGGCTCTCGCAATTGGTGGCCTCAGTAAGCTCACCTTCATCCCAGTAATGCTGGCAACGATGGCATACTTCAACTATGAAATCCTTGATCCCGAACAACGGCCTTTTAATCAGAAGTATCTTCGAGAGAAATATGACTTTGTCATAGTTGGAGGAGGTTCGGCTGGATCTGTTCTAGCTAACCGACTTTCGGAGGTCGAAGGGTGGAATGTACTGCTCCTTGAAGCAGGAGGGCACGAGACAGATATTAGTGATGTTCCTTTACTGTCTTTGTATTTACATAAGAGTAAACTGGACTGGAAGTATCGGTAAGTGAACGGCAGTTATGTGTATTTAATTTCGGTTGCTGTTCACGTAATATGTAATACTAGTCTTTGGCCGGAACTTTTAAAAGTCAATATGTGAAATGAAATTATTTTGGCTTTATTGTGTGAGCGCTTTTATGAGTGGTCCCTATGGAACGGATACATTTAAAGAAAAACTTGTTACTATAATTTAATACGATTTGCTCTACATAAATTCTAACTTCTTTCTCTTTAATATTTTCCAGTACACAACCTCAAGACACTGCCTGCCAAGCTATGATCGACAAACGCTGCGCGTGGACCAAAGGCAAAGTGTTAGGAGGTTCTTCAGTACTGAACACGATGCTGTACATCAGAGGCAACAAACGAGACTTCGACCAATGGGAGTCTCTTGGCAACCCAGGCTGGAGCTACGAAGATGTGCTGCCTTACTTCAAGAAGTCTGAGGACCAGCGGAACCCCTACTTAGCTAAGGATACACGGCATCATTCGACAGGTATGCACAAAATATTACAACACTACAATATTACATTCTAAGGTAAAAACTTAAAAGTTTAAAAAATACTGATGAATCAATTTTCTAATTCCAGGAGGATACCTGACCGTACAAGATTCACCATTCAACACACCAATAGGAGCCGCCTTAATACAAGCAGGCGAAGAAATGGGATACGACTTTATCGACGTCAACGGAGCTCAACAAACCGGCTACGCGTGGTACCAGTTCACCATACGTAGGGGTACTAGATGTTCCGCAGCAAAAGCTTTCCTCAGGCCAGTCAGGCTACGTCAAAACCTCCACGTTGCCCTTTTCTCACACGTCACTAAAGTACTTATTGATAAGGACACAAAGAGAGCTTACGGAATTGAATTGCTGAGAGACGGTGAAAAGCAGGTTGTCTATGCTACACGAGAAGTAATACTGTCGGCTGGTTCGATTGCTTCGCCGCAACTACTCATGTTGTCTGGCATTGGGCCCACAAGCCATTTGCAAGAAGTTGGAATAGATGTGATCCAAGATTCTCCCGGAGTTGGGAGAAACTTGCAAGATCATATCGCAGTTGGTGGTATTATATTCCGTATAGATCATCCTATCAGTTTAGTAATGAATCGGCTTGTTAATATAAATTCGGCTCTGCGTTATGCAATTACTGAAGATGGACCGTTAACATCAAGTATTGGTTTAGAAGTTGTCGCTTTTATAAACACCAAATATGCAAACGCTACTGACGACTGGCCGGATATTGAGTTCATGATGACGTCAGCTTCAACTCCATCAGACGGTGGCACGCAAGTCAAGAAAGCTCACAGTCTTACTGATGACTTTTACAATGAAGTATTTGCCGAAGTGAATAATCAAGACGTTTTCGGTGTCTTCCCTATGATG
Source organism: Polymixis lichenea (assembly GCA_949091785.1). Taxonomy (NCBI): domain Eukaryota; kingdom Metazoa; phylum Arthropoda; class Insecta; order Lepidoptera; family Noctuidae; genus Polymixis; species Polymixis lichenea. The sequence continues at coordinate 8,772,719 of OX420947.1, read as the reverse complement.
CTGAGACCGAAGAGTCGTGGATTTGTCAAATTGGCAACCAAAAATCCTCTGGACTACCCGATTATGGTCCACAACTATTTGACACATCCTGATGATGTTGGTGTGTTGAGAGAAGGTGTGAAGGCTGCTTTAGCGGTAGGAGAAACGACAGCCATGAAGAGGCTTGGTGCGAGATATCACAGCAAGCCACTGCCCAACTGTAAGCACTTACCTCCATACACGGACGAATACTGGGACTGTTATATTAGGCAGTACACGATGACTATTTATCACGTGTCGTGCACAGCTAAAATGGGACCAACTAGTGACCCTATGGCGGTCCTAGACTCTCGGTTACGTGTTTACGGAATAGAAGGGCTTCGCGTGATCGACGCGAGTATAATGCCTACAATCACTAATGGTAACATCAACGCTCCAGTGATAATGATTGCAGAGAAAGGTGCTGACATGATCAAAGAAGATTGGATGACAGAACCAACTAAAAAGCGAAGAACTCGACGCTCAGCAAAATGTGCTATGTTACAACAGCTGGGATTGAAAAGCCAGAGGATGAAAGTATACTGCAGAACTGAAAGATGATGGCAATCAATATAAAGAGTAGACAAATTATTAAGCCATATTTTAGATATAAATAATGTACAATTGACTAAGTATACCAAAAGGGTTATAGCAGATTAAGCTAGAAGGGGCAAAGCTATAGAAATTATATTTATAGAAGATATATTGAGATAGTTGTGCACTATTCCTGATATTTGTGTGGGAGCGTATGGGAGAATGAACTCTTAAGTAGATTATAATGTACAATGTTTACCTAATTGTTAAGTCGAAGTTACCGTAGAAAGTTCTAGTCTTTGTCAAGAATAATAGTAAATATAGTATTATAGCTTAAACAGTTATAGCTGGCTTCACAAAAGAATTCTCTCTTCATACTCGTGGGATTCATCACAAAAGAATTGCACGCAAGCTTAAAATCACTATTACTATTATTTAATTTAATGGGGTGCAATGTTAATAATTAAATTCTATTTTAATTAATTAACAATACACTGAATGGTCATTACCTTGTAAGGATTAGATATACTTGAGTAATTATTGTAAATACAAATATTTCCATAAAATAAAATACCAAATTTCTTGTTTTTTCCTTTCCTTTTTTCGTTGTGTCAAACAAACAACAAAAGATGCTGTTAATCTATTTTACCGTGATCAAAATGGTAATGCTTCAACATTATGTGCGGTTAATTTAACCGCAGCAGAATTACACTATTCCTTTCGAAGCATCCAAATATTACTAAAACGTTAACAAACCCAAGTAATTCTACCATAATCTAACCACAGTAGTGCCGCCGCAAATAGCTGGCACAAGTAAGTAGTAACAATTTCAAAAGGTTACAACATTAAATAAGCAATATAAAATGTCGTCGTGGCTAGAGGACCAAGTTGTTTTACACGTAAATGAAATAAGCTCGCAGTTGCTGGAACCTGAAACACTGTCAAGAAGTGAAAAATTTTCTAAGTTTTGTGTGTAAATCCAGAGTAGTTAGTTCAGTTATAACATAAAATAACATCACACCTTGTTTCTCGGAAGGGTGAGGCAGAGGTTCATCCACATTTCGCCAAAGTAATATCAGCGGGGGAGAGATCGAGCGGGCGGTTAAATCTTACAATATGACAAAACGTGAAGATGGTAAAAAGTCGTGAGTTCACGTAAGTGTATATTAAAAAAAGTTTCGTTCTAGTGCTATCATGAGTATCATGTTTCCCCCCACACACAGAATAATAAATAAACAACGCCCTCTGCCGTTGTTTCGATGAACTTTAAGCTCATGTACCCGTGTTCTCAATCAACATTTATTTCACAAGTTATTCGTTCAGCAAGTTGTTGGCTTAGTTCACTGAGTAAAGTTTAGATGGCGCTGTAGTTAACTTCAAACTAGTCATGGTTTTCACTTCAGTTACTGTAGAGAAAATGTGCAGCAAACCGATTGAATTTTTTGGACTATTGAAATTTGACGAAGTGTGAAATTGGATCACTGACAGCAACGCCATTACAGAGCAAGACATACGCTTGCTGCACTTTAAATACGACAAGAGCGTAAACCATTGATTTTTATAATACCTACAACACATAAATGATAGGTAATAAATTAAAGCATAATATTTTTAACTGTAAGTAGGTAGATGAATGTCATTAATATCTGGCACTTTGTAAAGGCTTCTTCAAACAGGCGCGACGCGACAGCGCGACGCGACACTTGTAGAACAATTTCCATGAAGTTTTCATAGAAATTGTTCTACGAGTGTCGCGACGCGACCGTCGCGTCGCGCTAGTCTGCACGAGCCTTAAATTAGAGGTTTATTATCTAAGAGAAGATTAAAGTGGAGTTTCCAAATAGGATTACTTTAAGAAAATTTTAAATAATAACTTTTTCAAACCAACTCCAACGGATAACCATGTAAAACAGTCCGCGTAGGTATTACTGGTCAGTTTATTAAGTTCACCATTTTTGTTGATTACATAGTTTTGCTGCTTGGACAGTGTTGTGGATTGTACAGTTCCTTGAACTCAAAAAGCTCGCTACAAAAAGCCATTTATTTAAAAAAACATCCGGTTTCCAAAAAAAACACTACATATAAAGTGAAAAATTAATTTAATTTCGGATGTCGAAAAACCGTAAAGTCGGTGTCTTTGGTTTTTCGAAGCTAACTCAAAACAAACTACTAATCCTGACTTGACCTTGAAGACTTTTTAAAATCGGTTTATAAATGACGGAATTCTGAGGTAACAAACAGAATATGAAATATACAATTGAATTCAGAACCTCCTTTTTTTCTGAAGTCGGTTTAAGCAACGGCAATCTTGTTATTCATTACTTCGGACTACTGCTAACGGCCTTAATAACAGTATGTACACACAAGTACACTAACCTATTTACCAGAGTAATAAAAATGTCCAAATTAGCATATTAAGCAGAGCAGATCTACCCGCCCACTACGATTTTGTAACCAGACTGATTCACTTGACAAAACGAATGCAACTTTACGCCTTAGAAATGCCTACATATAAATACAGTAGTGATTTATTGGACTTTAAAAGCGACAGTACAACAATTTTATGACACTTTCCGTTCTCATAGGGTTTTATAGCCTAGTGAAGCAGCTAGTTTCGTAATCTCCACCTAGACTTAATTAGACTTTTTTTTTATGTCATCTTGCAGATCAATCTATAAGGTTGTCAGCCGCTTAACCGGACTTGCCGGTGGCTGCCTCAACAAATTAAGGCCTTCAGCCAGGGCTTGAAAACTTAAAACTAAGCGACTGCACACTAAGGGCAACTGTGGGGTACGGACTTCGGCTTAGGGCGTCGCTGGAAGAGAGCAGCAAGGGCCGGGCTGATCGGAATTATTATTATGGGACGAATTTGAAGCTACAGGCTCAGCGGCACGGGCTGGCTCGAGTAAGGGTCAGGGCGGTCAAAAATGGGTAACATTACCTAAGTAGCCGTTACCTCGGGAAGTTGGGACCCCTCCAAACCCTGCTAACTTAGGTAATGCTTTTTTTACTATTGCTTGAGTCACAGATGAGGAAGAGATGAATACATCAGTTTGCACAGCTGAAACTCGTAGAGCCAAAAATGTAATAAGAAAGTTAGGTCTGAATTTTTTTACATTGCAATTTTCAGGTCAGTGTCAGTTTGTACGTTGAACAAAATCCCATTGAATGAATATTTCTTGAAATACTAATTCTGCAGGATTATATGGGTTGTAATACCTGTAATGATGATTTTCATGATTATAATTTTGTAAATATACATACTTCTTGGTACGGTCGCGAATCAAAATTGAATAATAACAACACTAACCAGCAAAGTTAAAAAAAAATGTGAGCAAATTTCAATGTCGCGGGCTAACTTAACGCATCCCCCAAATGTAGGATAAACAATTACCCTTATATTATTTACAAAAAAAAAAAGAAAGTGATGTTGAAAAACCGTGTATTCCCTTTGTCCCCGTAGGCCATGTTTCCGTTGAAGCAAAGGGAATTTAATAAAATAATTAAAATTACTTCCCGCTGTCCCCGTTCATTTATTGTAATATATATCATTTTTATATGATTACTTCTATGTTTGGTAAGCTCCTAACAAGTTATGACAACCTGGTACTTCGAAGGCATAAAGCGTTTTCTAACTGACAAACCTATTTATGTTAGGTGAGCTCCTACCAAGTTATGACACCTGGTACTTCGTGCAGGAAACCAATTTCCAAGAAATCTACGTATAAACGTAAACATTTCTTATTTGTTTCTATATTTTTATTTTAAATCTATTATATACAAAATACCTTTCATTTCAGTTCTAGGATTGCCCCTACCCACGTTTAAGAAAAATTAAATGCACTACGATACGTAAAATCTTAACAGTCCATTGTCCGTATGTATATAACGGGAACAACGGTAAGGAAAATTTTTGACATCCCGTTGTCCCCGTGACGGGGACATACATTACGGGGATAACGGGAATACACGGAAAAAACAAATTATTATACAGTTCATTCCGGGAACATCATTACTTTGTAATTTAATGAGTAACTAACAGTAAATAAGTGAGCAGTTACGACGATGAAATTTTTACCACGGTAAGCTTTCGCTTTGCCTATAAATGACCCCAAGTCGTGGTGTTACCCCCATTATAGACAGGGAAGAGAGACGATTTAGATTTTATTACTTACATGGTAAAAATATTAATATGCTTCATGAAAATATGAAGTATGTAGTTTTCAATCTTTCGTTCTTTCTGTTTTGACAGAAAAATACAGTAATTTTAGAATCTAGGCCGTAAATCAGGTTAAATAACACTAATGTTGCCTGCTGTATACAACATTTTCTCTGTTATGAGACGAACACGAGTTATCCATCCGTTGAATGTGTTTTTCGAAAGACCACCGACGATGTAACCACCAACCATCTAGGCGCCAACCTGTGTACAGCTACCCTTACATTTTGAATTGACGATGGCGTACCGTAAGATTTGGCGCTTTGCAAAAAAAAGGAAACTTCGCCTCGCCGTTACCGCGGTAGTGTTAGTGATTTAACGGTGATTTTAGAAAAAAAAAACAATAATATGCGAGAGCGACTACCGAGCAACACAAGCTCAAAAATTTAAGCACGTCGGATAGATTAGATTAGGTACCTTTGCAGTTTCTTTGTCTATTTCTGAATTCAAGAACGAGTAAAGCAAGCTCAAAAATTTTAGTACCGTGCCACAGATAGGTTAGACTTTAGTATAGATATAGAAGTCACTGAACAAAAGGCTAGAAAAGTATAATGGTTGTATCGAAGACATGGTCCTCTTGGCCACAGAGCAAATTAGCCACTGGTTTTTGATGACCACAATTATGTTTTTAAGGCTTCCAGAACCCAAGACACCGAAACGATGTTGAAATCTAAACCGGGGAATATATTTCAGTTAAGTCTTTTTCAAATTCAAACCTTTCAGAGACCATCTTCGGCAAATACAAAGTACCGCGCTATCAAAAGGAACATATAGATCTGCCTTGCTACTACATATTAACAGACTAGGTATCAAGTATCAACAGCTGGACATCGGTGAATTAGCCGCCTAGTCGACTAATTTGCCTGCCTAGACACCACCTCTACTTCTTATATACCCACAGAAAGCATAATCTAAAAACTATATTTTGTATGTGTCGGCCAGACTTGGCGACTGGTTGACCAAATTTACAATCGTCACCAACTTGGGCACGCGATTACCTTCTCGAGTGGCTTGGTAGAGCCAATCCTCTCAAGAGGCCCAACAACCAACTTGACCACGCCAAGATAAGCAATACCTTATTCTTCGCAATCGACTATCAGCAGCAGACATCGATAGGCCATTGACAACAATCCAATGGTCGATGTAACAAGATTACCGTCGTATTGACCTCATTCGATGACGTAAGAAGCAGGCGCACAAAGCAAACACAACAACAATGAGACAGCGTTGTGCTCTGTCATCGTGCGCGGTAATGTTACGAGGACAGTTGCGCAAGCGTGATACCCATTATGCGAGGGATCACACTTACACATCAACTACTTACTGGTTTACTCGCTTAAAGTAAGAACTTAGGGTAATAACAAAATTGGCACTACATACACTGACGCTGAAGTGACTGCCTCTGGATGTGTGAGGAATGATATGAGAGAAAAGGGAGTGAATGATAGCGTGACGGTTGACAGAGAGATTGGAAGACGAAAACGTGGTTTGCCGACGCCAAGTAACATGGGACAAGGGCAGAAAGATCATCATGATCGAAAAGATGAGTCGAGACGTAAAAGAAAAGAATATACCTACATAAGTAACAGTACAACTTATTAATATGAGGTAGATATAGTAGGTATAGTTTTGAACAAAACATTCATTTTGTAACACAATGCGATCCTGTCGAACTACGACGGTGTCAAGGTTTTTAATATGGTAAGGACATCGTTTACGCAATACTCAGAAGCTGACGTGTTTAAGGGAGCTAAGATCGGAGAAACAACAGTTATAATTACTCACTATTGTAGAAGGCTTGTTTAATGCCTCCATTTTCTCTCAACTCCAAAGCCCCAGTGGTCATCCAAAACTTGCAAGTCAAATCGGAAATAATCTTGAAGTAACAACGATGTTGTATTGTCGGCGTATAAAGGTTTGACCACGCCTGACCCTAAGGTCGTGTCGGAAGTTGCTCACTAAATGGGTTAGCAACACTAACGGTTACCCTAAACTTGTACTGCAAGATGCTGGGTAGATACGCGTGCTCTACATTTCACACTAGTTTTCATTAAAGCTAATCGTCACGATCAACTAAATAAAGATGTTAGTCGTAATTTTTGTCAAAGACTAGTACAGTTATATCATCATTAATATGGAGTTGAATCTTATGAAGAAGCCGATGAAATTATGCTTCTAAGTGATGAATGATTTGAAAAATACACAGCTTACATGCTTCATTGTTTATTCGTAAGATAAAATTAAGATCTGGACTGCATTGAGTGTCATTGTTTGATTAAGAAAGAAGAAACAATGGCTCTTTTGTTATCACTATCGTGCAACATCCTTAAACGATAAATACGTTATAAAAACATGATTGTTTAATATAAAAATTAATCAAGCACTCAATTGGTGGTAATGGTAATATCGCGAAACTTTCGTTCAAGTTACATAGATAAGGTGTAATCACTTACGCTAGATTGGCCTATGAAAAGACATCTTTATGTAAATTGATAGTGAAACAGGCAAACTCGTTAAAGTAAGTAAATCCACACATAATCACTAGATGAACTTAGTTGCTAGATTAATAAAACTAAGTAATGGGGAAGTGATTGCGGGGCATGATAGATCTCTCTAGATTAGACTATGCGCAAACGCACCAAGGTGTGTATGTGTAGGTACTAAACATAGAGAAAGGTTTAGAAGGCCTACTCGATACAAACAATTAAAACGCCCTGCACAGGCGTCACCCAGAAACCCTCGGCACACCAAGTCGTACACAAGTGTTCTCAATAGACCAGGAGATATAATAAAATTCTGAAGGAAGGTGGGCTGGTTGAAATAACCACCGACAGCTGCCATGGCCCACGCACAATGGTCCAACTAAAGGACTAAGTGCGGAAACCAAACCCCCTAACATAAAACATATCAGCCTACCCTTATTGGCAATATAAATGCAACACCCAAATGGTAACACTTTTAAACACATACCTAGGCTAGGCGATGTCAGACTAAAAATTGTCAGCTCATTTGAAGGAGTAACATACGACAATCACGATGACGAAGACGACGATAGTAATCATATCAAGAGGAGAATCATCTGGTACTGAAGTATAACTCTTCCGGGTAACCAACACTTTGACAAACTTGCTGATTATAGTCGTAGTACCCACTGTTAGGACCAGTAACAGCGCTCGTATTGGCAGTAATTTTAAGAAAAAGTAACTATGTGTATATAATTATATCCATACATAGTTATAATACAACTTGAATCAACTGTATACAATTGATTCGAGTAAGTCAACCAGATGGGTATCTAACCGACTTTGCCGTCATCGATGGTAAAACCTGGATGAGGCACGGGAGCGTGGGGTCTGGGACAAGCAAAGAGAGGCCTATGTCCAGTAGTGAAGTGTTTGCTCCCAAAGATGATAATGATGATGAAGTCAACTAACCCGTGTTTATTATGTTTGCTGTTATACTTATGGATTAACACTATACTTCTGAATTGAATAGTTTATCTTCGGACCGTGGGGCACTCTAAGTGAATTTCTGTTGGTGGCAGTAAACGGCCGTGTTTTACTTTCACTCGGTCGCGGCTAGAGCTGCGCCGACGCATCAACGTACCGCCTCACTACGACGAATGTAGGTGTAGTTGAAGATTGACGAAACGTACCTGGAAATAAACAAAGAGATTGTTAAAAAGATAATAATTTGGGTCATTCAGTAAGGGTACCATCTCTGAGTGAATCTTGGTCTGATAATGAAAAAACCCATGGCATAGCCACATTTGCCGAAACACAACCTTATTTCAGCACTGACTGAAGGACTAAAGATCATGGAGCCGCAATATACCGGAATGAAGTCAAGAAGCTGTCAGTGAAAAACCAAATTAAAATAAAAGATATTGAATGACTAAAGAATGGGCAATCCGTCTCATACTAATGCTCATACGCGATTATAGCGTTATAACAAATTTTCCTCCAGACATATTAATCTAGGTTTCTATATAATGAAAAATTAAACTTTTTTGAGAAACAAATTCAGTAAAGACAAACTTTATCTGAACTTTGGCTGTTCATAATGTACTCATACAATGATGTCAATGAATGTCACACATGTAATGGACATTCTAAATGATAAACATATTTTCCTAAAACTTGTAAGAGTTTTCTATAAAACGTAGTTATTAACTGGAACAAGTTTTGTGATATACTTCGTTTCTCACACGCTTCTATTGAGTTAGATGAAACAACAAGCTTTTCAATCATGCTCACGTTTAAGATAGACGGAACGGAAAGGGCCGTCTTATTACCATAATTTAGCATCCTCCGAGTTAAAATTTGAAATATAATTTCGCGATGAAAATACGTATGAAGATCGGCGTTATCGACCAAAACGGCTACAAATTTAATAATTGTCGTTCGTCAGTGGCAGTGCGATTCTACTGACTCGGTTCCACAGACTGCACACCATATAACTCTTTGGTTTTTTGACTCTCATCATTATTTACACCGACATTAATAACTATGATACTGAATATGCTGTTTTTATTATTATTTATATAGTTCCTTTTAGAACCTGATATTATAGTAGTTATTAGGGCATGATACGAAAAACGTTTCGTATCTTTTATTCTTCGTTGTCTAGTTAGACAACGAAGAATAAAAGAAGATCAGATGAGAGATAACGTTGATGTCTAGTTAGACATCAATGTTACTTGGTTATTATATATTTTCATTTTATGAATTTTGAATTCGATATTAATGGTAAATTAAAAACAAAAGTTGTCTTGTTCTCGATTTATTGAATTTATTCAAAATCTATCTCATGATACTGACTGTATATTTTAATATACAGTCAGTATCATGAGATAGATTTTTTTTTGTAAATGTTTTTCTCGGAAACGTAAAAACTAGATGGACCAACGACCTTAAAAAGGTGACTGGGACGGACTGGATGCGGAAGGCGGGGGATCTCTATCCTCCGGATAATCTATCTCCGGAGGATCCTATCTATCCGACATAGGCCTCCCCCAGGCTACGCTACAACACTTTTGTTGTAACACATTGGACTGCGATAGGCTGAGTCGATTGAACCCATAAGATATTTCAGAGTAGTCCACAATCTTGTACTGAACCCATGCACTGACTACACAAATTGTTTTTCACTTTGAAATGAACTCAAATATAATCATACATCTTTGACCTATATAAATTACGCCTTGACTTTTGACAAAAGAGCCACATCTCGTAAAATTGGAAAGTAATCGTTTTTGTCATAAATAAATAATTAATCTCAATGCCTTGTTAAAAGTTCATTTTGTCATTGACTTTGCGAAATCACTATAAAAACTTTAGATAACATGCAAATACAGGCTAGTTTTATTTATTTGTATATTCTAGACGAGGCTCTAGATAGTACTTAACATTTTACAGACGACTCTGAGTTTATTGCCGCTTCTTCTCCCACCGAAACTACATTTTCGATGGGGCGACTAGAATCTATTCTATTTTAAAATAAATTTTGATGTTCAAAAGTGCCTTTTATGTGTCTGTTTGAAATAAATGCCTTGACTTAGACTTCTGTTATAGCTATGTAAATTAGATAGATAGTATTATGCATCTAGCCTTGAATTTTTGTAAAAAAATGTACATACTTTTATTTGAGTCAGTAAAAAAATATTATGTGACTTATTTGTTTCATACTTCAGCACTTACAAATGTTCATAATACACTAACGGTATGTGTTTTTTTCTGCCTCAACAAACTGAATAATACATTATTTCCCTTTAAATACTAGACAATATTTTCATCTAACAATGAGGCGTACGCTTTCTGCGAGCGAAAGTGAAAATGCTTTAAGCGACATGTCTCAAGCATTTGAGAAAAGCCGGTTTAACACTGAGCATTACATTGGCGCGTTTCCGTGTCTTGCTCAAATATAAACTTCCGTTGTTTTTTCTTTGACGAGAATGGAGACAGTTATTTTTTACCTCTTTAGTAACTATGTATAACAAACCTGCATAAGATAATGTGTAGAATTTTCTAACAAACAAAAAATAAAAACTACAATTTCAAAGAAAATATGAATACTTAGTAAAAATATTGATAAGAATGCAAGGAGGTTACTAGCGTTACTTTATTCAGGATGTTTCTTATCACTCTTTAAAAAGACTGGCTGATTTGGTCGCAATACTTCAAAATAAAGCCATTGATTATTACAAACAAACAAAAAACTCTAATGGCATCCTAAAATTATTTTGACCGTTGTTGGCCAGTAATGTCATTTTAAATGAAATCAAGAAGGTTGCATACCGAAATGACGTAAAAAAGTATTTAATTGCCAATTCAAAATAGGTATTCTATAAATTCTTAATGTTGGAACGATACTAAAACAAAAATAATTAGGTATTGCTTTATTTCACAAAATTAAAAAAGTTAAAGCATTTGTTGTATTCAATCGATATAGGAAAAAATATTGTCCTCAACCGTCTGTGAACATCTTAGGTACCAGAGGCATCCCAAATGTGTTGCCATCACAGAGACAAAGCTAGAATGTGTCATGTGCCTGTAAGTACACCGGGACGCACCCTCCGAATTGGTTAGGATTCCTAACCTTATTTATTTTGCCAGGTAGGTACCATAAGCTACCTCTCAGTCTTTGTTAAAATTAGGTGTAACAGAACGAAAATTAGGGAAAATTGGACTTTAAACGCAAAGAGCTAGAATAATCGCTTTCAATGTTCACAAAACATTTTGATTTCCTTTGTTTTTTATCCATATTCATGAGTAAATACTGGTCCAAATGTTACGTATCAATAGAATTAAGACCCAAAGATAGTCAATGCATTAAAAATCCGATTTAATTGTCTTGTTTACATATTTATGATAAAATACTTATTCATAATTATACAGTCGTAAAATTTTCTCGACATTACCCAACTTTTTATCTACTCTAAAATTTCAACATAGCATGTAAGATTCGTGTGTAATGGTCGATTATTATTCATTAAGGGGATAAAGTAGTGTCTTATTTATTTATAAAGCAAGGCACACCCACGACATATTTTAAAGAAATTCACATCAGGTGATGTTGAATCTTCCTACTGGTAAATACATCACATATAGGCATGCACAACATTCTTATTAAAAGGTAAATAGTCGATGACATTTTTATAGTAGATTATGCACTAAGGGGATAAAGTAGTGTCTTATGTAGCGGGCGCCGTATTGAATCCCGAGCAAAACGAAGGACACTAGCGTTAACTCCCGAGGGAGATAAGACAAGAATCCTGAGCGCAGCGTGGGATTCAAGGTCGCCCAAGACGAAGGCACCTTTATCCCCGAGGAGAATACTCTACTTTTCACACCATCTACGAGACAATCAATAAAAAGCAATAGTACTAGAATCAAAGTATTTATTAAAATTACAATTACAGTTGGTAGACCTATTTAAAACGATTAAATGTTAAAGGTAATGTTTGATACATTAGACCACTTGTGGAATGACAAAGTTGTTATTTTTTTATTAGGTACATTTATTGAAGTTGATGTAGAATTTATTTGAGTATTACTGTTAAGTAAAGTTTCAGAAACCTGGGTCTGCTGAGGACCATTTTGGATCGTGGAAGTTGGTGAAGGTGGTGCTTGTAGTGGTGTTTTGAGGTGGAAGGTTGTGGTGACAAGGTGTCGAAGGATCAATTATGAACGGTGCTTTTAGTTTGATGTTGTCCAACCAATGCGGCAGCTTATTTTGTATAGAATTTTCAATGTAGCCCTCTGCTACTACATCAGATTTCCAGCCAGTGTCTTTTAATCTGCGTCATGTCTGCTCCTGAATCCGCCAATAGAGTAGCCGATGTTCTCCTGAAACAATGGCCCGTGTAGAGCTCGGCATTTGTCAATTTCAGGTATTTCGCAATTTCTTACGGCATGCTGCTGATCTTATTTTTTCAAATGACTTGCTTGGTGCACTAGCCATTATTATAAGCTACGAAAAATCTGTTAGTGTTTATATTAGAGGGGCGTAGAACTTGGTACTTTTCGATCATTCTTACGTATTCTCGACGGACTACGAATAACCGTTCTCTCTTTGATTTTGTATCTGGCAAATTTACCAGCAACAAATCTGAATGATTTTCGATATCTTCGATTTTAACATTTACGAGTTCATTTCCACGACAAGCGCCATTCACTCCAAAAACCAATGCCACTTGTAACAAAAATAGGTAGGTAGGTTAGTATTTAAGTAGGAAGGTAACTTACAAAATATATTAATTTTTATGTTTTACATGTTATGTGTGCGTCAGTCTAATCTTAGAAAGTTTATTATTTTTAATAATAACACATAAACCTTAGGTTTACAATAATTATTATTATATAATGTAAAGTCGAAACATCACATCAGTAGATCGCACACAAGCGATCGATTAATGAGCGGGTAGCTCGTACTTATACTTACCTATATAGTAAGTATGTAGCTATTTTAGTTACTAAAAATTGAATCAATAGGTAGGTACTCACTTTTGTGGCGAGAAAGCTGTGGTCAGGGGCTTGATTTAGAAACGTTTCCACATTTTGAGCTGTGAAAACTTTTGCTTTCTTAGGACGATGTCCTACTGATTTTACGTTTTTTAAATGCCAGTAAGATGGTGTATGTATTAATTTGTACATTATTTTTGATGCTTATTGTTGACCTGAGCATTAAATAGATGTACCATGTGCTTCTTGGCTTCTTTGTACATGAATAATGCTGGAAATACATTAAAAGCACTGATTCAGATACAGACTTGACGCCCTTTGTAATTTTCCATTTGTAAAAATCGTCGTAGCCTTTCATGTACTATTCCTTGGACTTTTCTGGGAGTAGATTGTTGGCAATGCCAATGGCTTCGGATGTAATGTACTCCGGAGTCAAATCACTGTCGTCACTCGACATTTTTGTAAGAATTTGTAGTTATTTGTTGTTTAGCAAAGCAAATTTTTCTATTTTTCTTTTATTTATATTCTAGATATTCGTGGTGGCCAGTTTAAAAAAAAAAAAATTTTTAGTGCAGATCTTAATGGTGAATGCATGGAATTAGTATGTACCTACTACCTATCATAAATGTTCGTAGGTATGCGATTTCTACTTTATGTTCCAAATTCAAATCACATTAATGACCAGCGGGTCGTAATATAATTCAGTACAATATTAATGCCCTGCTAGACCTCAGGTCTTAAATGGCTTACTTTAGGTAAGGTTTGCATGACTTATAATTTGACATTCTCGAGCAGGTAGTGTGAAAAATTATTAAAATATATAAAAAATGAGATTTTAAACTATTTAAAAATTACTGTCTTAGGGCACTGGCGCTATTTTGAATCCCGAATGTAAGCCCTGAGCGAAACGAGGATTCTGAGAGCAACGGGGATTCAAGGGCGTTCAAGATGAGATACTTTTGTCGAGAAGAATACTCTACTTTCGCATTTGCGTGACATATGGTTTGACATTAACGAAAACCCGCTTGTTAATGTCAATGGTCTATGGTGTCCAAAATTATTTCTAATGCTATACTTATTTAATCCCGTAGGACTTTTTATCCATCAACCTATATAGACTAGCGCTAAAGAGTAAGCTAGGACATTTTTCTATGGTAAGATAACCAGAGAACTAAGTCCTAACTTACATAGTTAGACATCAGTTATGTAGAACAAACATTTCAATTCTAGCTGTCATGGCATTTTAACTGCAGATTTTGACAGGCTTTCATTAACTAGCGAGAAATCTGCAGAACATCAGAATATTCTTCAAATTTTTCAAGCAAGCATTCCTAATATTATACATTGCCACAAAAATAAATGCACAATTAGGCTAATTCGGTCCACATATCGAATTAGCCTTCCTTGTCCTCTTCAAATATGTTTATCATATTAAAAAGAAGGCAAGGACAGCCTGTGTCTTATAAAGACATTAAACAAAATTTATTCAAAACAAGAATATTCAATGGGTCATATCAAAATATTTAATGGCAGAGTGGAGGGGATCGTAGGCTAAACGTTACCGAGTGGATAGTTAAGTTGTAGCTAGTTAGTGAATTAGTAAAATTTTGGTCATCACTATTGGCACCATGGTCTTATGAGTCGGTCAAAATAGGGAAGCATTTAGGGGTCGTAATGAAATTAGGTATTCATCTTCGTTGGTGAAGTGGTCCTCTGCTGAGTGCCGAGCTTGAGGTCCTAGGTTCGATCGTTTTTAACCGACTTCAAAAAGAAGGAGGTTATCAATTCGAATGTTTTTTTTTGTATGTATGTTCGGGCATAAATCCGTCATATATAGACCGGATTTGTAAAATTCTTTTTTTGTTCGAAAGGGGTTTATTGCAAAATGGTCCCATAAAATTTCATATAGTTCTGATGATGCGTTTCGGAGACAGACAACAGAACTCCTCAAAAAATGACAGCAAACAAACCGCGATTGCTGCTATTGCATAAATATGCATTGTATTGACCCCAATAATGATGAAATTTCGAATTGTGTGGGGTAGGTACTGTAACTAAAAAGTGAAAAATAAAAAACTTAAAAAAAAAACAACCGACTTCCAAAAAATACTACAAAGTGAAAAATAACTTTAATTTCGGAGGGCGATGACAAAAAAATTAATCAAATACATATCCAAAGTCACCGACTTCCGAAATCAAAGTTATTTTTCACTTTGTAGTGTTTTTTGGAATTCGGTTGTTTTTTTTAAGTTTTTTTTTTTTTGGTTTTTCTATCTGGAATTTCTCTGTAGCAGGTCGGAGTTTGAATTTGTTGAGTTTGATGGCAATGACATCTATTACATGGGACTTAAACATATCTGGCAAAATGTGAGTGTAATAACACTTCTGCTCTACCCTTTGTAGGAATAAGGCGCGATGTTGTTATGTAAGGTATTCATATCTATTTATTCAGTGTCAGCACAAGTATTCACAAAATGCTCTTACCAAGTTAACAAGATAAAAAAGAACTCAAAATGCGTGTGTGGATATGTAAAAATGATTCTACAATTTCCTGAATTAGACTATGTTTTTAGGCGATTTCCACTGTTCATGTAGGTACATAAATATTTTACAAGATCAATAACGGAACTCAATCAACCACGTAGAGGTTAAAAGCTACAGAAAGATGGCTTCCCCGTTTCCAATACCGCATCGACCCCATAATACTCCGACCCAACCACAAAGAGCTTTAGGGACATTCTACACCATTCACCCACCTTACGTTATGGTGGTATCCATACCCACCACTTATTCAATGCTCAAGGTGCTTGGCAACACTAATGGAACAAACTGCATCCATTAAGTGGAGCAATCTGGAGCAACGACAATAAAATGCGGAAATTGTTTCGGGAATATTGCTTCGAATTGCTACATATATTTCACATTTCTCAATGTCGCCAATATGAGTTACCGAATCTCCAATCGGTTAGGAATTTTTTAGTGAATTTTCTTTCTATCTCGTTTGTACGTCTGGTTCTTGCGAGAGAAACCGCCCGGCGCCAGCAGGGAAGAGCATATTGTCCGCATTGGCCGTATCTCTGGCATCAGGTTGTTACATGTTGCCATCGCCCTAAATTGCTGGATGTGGTCGTGACGTCATAATTGACGAGAATTGACCAGGATTGAGCAATTTTAGTTGCCCGTGTTAGCGTACCTTCACGAACGTAAAAATATCGCTGCGGGTTTTTATCGCCCACTGAGAACACACGAGCATTGACAATCCAACAGACAGAGTGCATGTCAGCGTGTCGACAAAACACACTGTTCGATTTTCAAGTCTCGGCGCTAAGCAGTGCAGTGAAGGTCCACTGGGCGAATAAACCCGCCACGATATAACTACGTCCGTGTGAACACAGTCCAATGTAGAAAGGTGAGTGAGTGACGTCACATTAAATTATATTTACAGCCGTTGTTGTATTTAAGGTGAAGCGACTTTGTTTTCAAACAAAATTGTTGTTTTGCTATAAATTAACAAGTAGATGTTGTGATGATTTAGGAGCACATAGAACATAACATCACAACTTGTTTCCTGGCAGGGTTGGGAAGAGGTGTACCTCATCATTATCATTTCAGCCGATAGACGTCCACTGCTGGACATAGGCCTCCCCCCAAAAATATGGAGGTTTGTCATGATCGCCACGCTTGGCAGACGGGTTGGCGATCGCAGTATGGCGGTAAAATGCATAGAGAACGCTGCTGCCCAATCTTTAGTAAGTCCCTTAGTCGCCTTCTACGACACCCACGGGAAGAAATGGGATGGAGCTATTCTTTATATCCGGCATTACACGGAACGGCACGAGGTGTACCAATAGAACTATGAGCATTTTTTAAGAAATTTAGAGCAGTGGTGACCTACTGGTAACGGACGCCGAGGCACGCGCTTTGTGGTATTCCTTTCATCCCCAATGCTCTCAGTACTGCGTAGGAAAACATAGTAAGTAAATATACAAGTCCTAGAACGAAAAATTCGAAGACATAAGACATTAACCGCACTGGGCCCGCGTAATGGATTACGGCCCACTCCGTCTCCCAAAGAGGAGGTCTGTGTCCCAGCAGCGTTATAGGCTGATAATAACAATAATAATTATTATTTTATTGTCGGGCAACAAAGGCCCATATATAAAATACACAAAATAATCTTAAAAAATAACAAACAAAAACCTTACAAAAACTATGACTATACACGTAAAATTATCGGCGTCGTGTTTCGCTGCGAGGTATCGCGTAACCGTCCTCGGAAACGTCGATATACGACATGTTTCGGCCAAAAGTCTTCTTTCATGCAGTGCTGTAGATAGTGGGTTGGAACTCATACCACGAATGACTTAAAAGTTGACGTCATGGCGCGATTATGGTTGAGAAATTGGCATGAAACAGCAACACTCAAAAATATATGGAAAGTTGGGTAGCCTGGTACTTACCTGAATTGAATTCAAAGAATTATCAATAGTATTCGTATAGAGTGAATACTTCACCTTAACTCCTCGCCACAGAATCAATGTGGTTGTGAATTACCACTTCAGTTCGCCAATTGCATAATCGGATAATAAAATCGGTAAGTTTATGAGATTGCATGATTCACTCTGTAATAACTTCCGCTCGTCCTGGATTCAGGGACATCATTAAAGAGCACAATGCACTTACAGTAATGGCAAAGCTTTTAGGTGACTAGACATATTTTAAATGTTCTGTCTGAGCGTCATTATTTACTAGCTTCTGCTAGTGGCTTCTCTCACGTGATAGTCGGCCTATGTGATAATCCAGGTTGAAAACTATCTTCATCCATATCCGTTCGGCCGCCTTTGAATGATTGCGTAACAAATATCAACATTTATTTTCTACTTTTTTAAGCCTGATTTGTTAGTTTGGATCAGGAAAAGTAGAAGAACTCTAAGGGAATAATATTATTTTAAGCTTAATTGAATTTTCGGATCAGAAGTTTTTGAAACTCGAGTTTGTCTTTTTTATTACCGACTAGCTTTTGCCTGCGGCACCGCCCGCGTGGATGTCGGTTTTCGCGGAAAAAAGTAACCGTATCCTTCTCCATATCCCAGGCTATATCTCTGCCAAATATTATGACGATCGGTTCCAGAAAACGATCCTACGTGTTAATCCAGGATAAAACTATCTTTTTTGCAAATTTCATGCAAATGCGTTCAGTACTTTTTGTGAGATTGAATAACAAACATCCACACAGCGGATAGGTAAAATGGGCGGTTGTCCGCAACTCCACGTCAAAGCGTACAGCAGAGCGTCGTATTTTGCGTACAGCAGATAGTAAAGTTACCAATTTAAAAAAAAAATCGCGTCGTTCGTGGCGCTTCTGAGTGTGCAATGAAAAAACACGCAAACGCAAGGCAGCAGTACTTAAAAAAAAATACCGAAATCATATTCCTATCATCTAATTACAAAGATATAAGTTATAGTCACAACTAGACGATCAATTACTAACGAAGACAACCATATCGTTGCCGCGAATCTCACGCAACACATTAATTACATCGCATCGGTGATACACATCTTTGTGCGTAAACGCATCAAGATCGATTTCAAGCAAAATTATATATTGGACTTTCTATTTGAGTCCTGTTTTATGGTAGGAAATGTTACGATAAACGCCATTATAGGCAGAGATAGCACGAACTGTATTTATGCTAACAATGTTGTACTGAATGAGTTTGCTATCTTTCTATACTGTGGCTTGGTAGAGTACTTGGGGCCTAAAAATGGCACATTAAGTGGTTCCTCTAAAAGCAATTCACTTCCTGAATTCCTCAATGATTCTGCTATTTGACATTTTACGAATTTCCATACAAAACTGTCAAATATATGAATTGCGTGCTGTCTACGCAGATAATACCTATTTTGAATTGTCAGTTTGTATCCATTTTACGATTTTAAATGGACGTAGGTAGTTAGCAGAAAAAACTAAATCCACACAAAGTCACTTTTGAGTTATGGACGTTAGAAGTTTGACATTTTATGTGCTCTTCATACTGTGGGTTGAATCGGGGTAGCGAATAAAACTAGTTTCCGTGTACATTATAAAAATAAGGTTTTCACTACATGATAGATTCGACCCTTAGAAGTACGATGGCATACTTAACTCAATTTTGGCTCAAGTGTGGACTGAGTCCTTTCTGCTTAACTACGTCCAGATATGATTCATGACTTTTTCCTATTATGATTCTGCCAAAGCGGCCTTTTTAGACGTATTGAGTGATATAGCATTTTTGCTTTGAAGATTTTTTTTTAACTACTCTATTTTGTACTACTGCTAAGCAAAGGGTCCTCCGATAGTTTTCCAATAGTGCCTTCTACGGCCAATCGTGACCGATTTCAACGATTTTCGGAACCGAGTCCAAATCGTCATCATAGCATGGATAATCAGCCCATAACGTTCCCACAGCTGGGACACAGGTCTCCTCTGTGTGAGAGGGAGTGGGCCGTAATCCACCACGAGGGCCCAGTGCGGGTTGGTAGATGTCACATGCCTTCGATGGTTTTGGTTGTAGGCCATGCCGGTTTCCTCACGATGTTGTCCCTCATCTCTTATTTAATTCACACAAAGTAAGCCGCCTGTCTGGGCTTGGACCTACGTAAACGTAAGTTCCGGCCATTACCACTTGGTCACCATTGCTCTTTGTTTTTCAAACTTTCAGGCTTCTGACGACTTGTTACAGCTGTCAATGATCCACGAACGACAGCCGGGACCAACGGCTTAACGTGCTTCCTGAGGCACGAAGCCCAAAAGTCTGACAACCAGTCTTACCAAGGGTATCGTATTACCAAGTAACTGGGCTGTGGAGGTCAGATAGGCAATCGCAGTCATTTGCATCCAGTTAGACTGGAATCAGACTCATAACATAGTTAGGAAAAGGCAGATGATGACATTATAATTAAAATTAAATTTCATTTCTTGTAGCCTATAAATTTACTGTACATCT